>OY979685.1:12913921-14240588 GCA_963855955.1 Luperina nickerlii | reverse complement strand
TTAAAAATAAATTACACACTTACATTTGGCACGAGATCTTTTGTGAACAATTTAAATTAAACGTAATGTTTGTTTTCTGGAAAGGCAGGAAAACAAGGGACCACAGCAGATAATACGAGTATATGTAGGAAGTAGGTATTAAAGATCTACATATCAAAAATTTTAAATTCGTTCACCGACAGACAACACACGGCCTAAACCGCTAAGTCTAGAAGCAGCAAATTTTGCGCAAGACTTCCTTACATAACGAAAGTGAGCACAAGGCGATGAAAGTTTCTAAGGAAGTCCGTCATTTTGGCCGTTGGAAAATACCATCGGGACACTGCTTGTTAATATACAGTATGTTAACTAACAGAGGGCGTTCCCGTTAACCCGCAATAGTATAGCATCCATACATGCTAAAAAAAATATTACCATTCGAAAATAAAATGTTTTTATTTTTTTTTATATTAAAATATTCACTAAAAATCGTAAATTGATACGTTAAAGAAACACTGTACACGCGTACTTGAAGGACAGCAATGTCGGAATTTATTTAATTAAATAAATTAGAATTAATTAAATAAATAGAGTATCAATTTACGATTTTTAGTGAATATTTTAATAAAAAAAAAAATAAAAACATTTTATTTTCGAATGGTAATATTTTTTTTAGCATGTATGGATGCTATACTATTGCGGGTTAACGGGAACGCCCTCTGTTAGTTAACATACTGTATAATAAATATATTTATGGTGTTAAAAAATTAACCCCATAAATTTTAAAAGGTGCTTTAGACCATCGAACTGAACGACTTTCACTATGGGACCAACTCTGATATCACGAAAAAAAATTCAGCTGTTTAGGTAATACAAAACTTCAATACCTACTACAGTTCTACCTATATAGAATAGTATAATTGTAAAATAATATATACAGTAGGTACCCGGCGATAAATATTGCACATCGACCTTTGGAAAGAGACAATCGGCTAATTTCGGCTTCGTAGAGCGTTATCTCTGTCGCACGAAATACAAACAGTCCGGTATCTATTAGGAGCTGTTAAAACAATTATGATTTGCTTCTTTTGATAATTATTTTTATTCTTTGTATAAAATACAAAAAAAGGTAAAGGTCAATGTGCAATATTTATCGCCGGGTACTGTACCTACTTGACCAAAATATATGAACAGCCGATTTCTTTTTCGTGATTTCATAGTTGGTCCCATAGTGAAAGTCGTTCAGTTTGACGGTCTAAAGCACTTCTTAAAGATTGTCGGGTTCATTTTTTAACACTTTGTATATGGAGCTGGAATGTCAGTAGGGTGTGGATGTGGAGCTATGTCGCTGACTATGCTCCATCTCCTATCCTACCCTCTGTGTCCCAAAACATGCAGTCAAAGTGACCTCTACCCTGCCACCACCGACGACGCCGTGGAAGTCGCAAAGTTTTGGGCGAACAAGATCTGAAATACAGTCATGCCAACGACACGAAGAAAAAAAAAACACTGGCACTCCGGTAGTGCCGACAGAATTGAAAACTTGAACAATTACGAGTGTATTTTGTGAATCGTCTTATAAACAAAACACGCGTGTTAAGGTGTGTTCCTTATTTTATAGGGTTTTTTGCAAATCAGGTATGATGACCAAAGTGACTGGTTTATTCTTCTCGTGAAAGGAATTTATTCAGATTTACAAATAAGCACACAGGATAGACTTCAGTTCGTGGTGTTGGTCGCGGCAGTGGTAAGAGAAGCAAGCCGCTCGCATAGAGCTCGTCGTCAGTTATATATCCGTGGTTCAGCGCCATCTCGTCGTTGTTGGATGAACTAGGTAGTTAGTACGCGAGGCCTACGTAGTTAGTACGCGAGGCCCTCGTAGTTCTTCCCGATGTGCATAGATGGCGCTGTCCTCAACAACGCGCGTCACGTCTTACGAATTTTCGATCAGGGTCACGTGACCTGACGCGAATTTAGAAGTTTTTACCCATTCCAAAAAAAGTACACAGCGCCGCTAAAGAAGTTTTCACTTCAAAAAAGACTTAATACATCACTTGACAAAATCATTTCCACTGCACTCATCATCTTTTATGACATCATCGAACTCTTGCATAAGAATGCAGTGTGAATAGCTGCGTGACTCAAAATGATCAGTCCTTGGCCTTTAGACCTCGGAGTGTTAGTCATGGCGGAATATTTGAGGTATTGATGATTACTTACTGACATCCTGGTACACTTGGGAGAGGCTTGTGGCGTAGTAATAACAGCCGCACGGGTCGATTGATCAGGTTAAGCTACGCTTGCCGCGGTTGGTCCGTGGATGGGTGACCATCTTTACATACCAAGACCTCTCCGTGCCTCGGAAAGCACGTTAAGCTGCTGGTCCCGGCTGTCATTCGTGAATCTTTGACTAGTCGTTACAGGTCGTCAGAAGCCCGAAAGTCTGACAACCAGTCTTACCAAGGGGTTATCGTATTACCTAGTAATTGAGTTGTGGAGGTCAGATAGGCAGTCGCTCCATGTAAAATACTGGTATTCCGCTGCATCCGGTCAGACTGGAAGCCGACCCCAACACAGTTGGGAAAAGGCTAGGCAGATGATGATGATCCTGGTACACTTGGCTGGTTATAAATCAAATCTTGAAGAGTTGAATTTAATTGTGGTTTTGATCCTTTGTCGGTAGTAGGTAGGTACTTGACATATTTATTTATTTTTAATACAGTTGCTCAAAAAGTGGCGTATTGCAGAGACGTATAGCGTTCGGGATGTGGGCTATTACATACTCGTGCTTTTTTTTTACCTTTCCCGAACTCGTGCGTTCTCTTTCCCAACTGTCAAAATAATGTCTATTAAAAAGAAAAACCAACCATGAAGTTTTTACTAAAAAAATTCATGGAAGTATTTATGATTCATGCAAATACGTATATTTCTAAAAAGAAGCTACTAATTGGTTTCAATATCAGATTTAATGAATTGATTGAATGAGTTAGGTTAGGTTTCATTTCATTTCATCTCATTAAATTTCATTTTCATTTCATATCAATAAAAAATTCTACTGTAGACTTGGCTGTATGGGCATAGTTCCCTTTGCCTACCAGAATTGGTGAAGAAAAAAAATCTCTGCTTATATTCTACGGTTGGCGCCATTGGTTAGTTGAGTTTATTGTGTTTTTATTATTTTATTAAATTGCTTCATTTTTTCGCAACTGTATTAAAAATAGTCGTTCAGTACACGTGCGAAATCGTCATTGCAACTTGTTCCGACTGTCAACCCTCGACTTCGGCTGCGCCTCGGCTCGGGTAGACATTTGTCGGAACTCTTTGCAATGACAACCTTTCCGCACTTGTAATGAAATATACTATTTTACCATTGCCACTCGAAAAAGGGCATTTTATTCATCGATAACAGTGAATAAAACTCTCTTTTACTCACTGAGTGAATAAAGACATTTTGAATTTGGAACAAACACCAATTACGTACAAAAAAAAAACGCTGCTGCTGAAAGTACGTATTGGGAGGCTGAATGGAGCTAGGTATTCTATTCCAAATTAAAAAAAAAACCCGGCAATTTAGTTACGTTCTTTTTTATCTGTTATTGTGGTTGTTTTGTGTTATTGGAAAATCTATTAACTAACATAATAAAATGAGTTCTTCCGATATCGAAAATGAGAGACTGACTCCGGAATCATTTCGTTCTAAAGCAGCAATTATAGTAGATGATTTGTTGCCGCCAAAATCTCGGGAGTTGTACCTGAAAACATACAATTTGTTCTGCGACTGGAAAACCACGAACGGCGCCAATTCCTTCTCTGAGTGCATATTTCTTAACTATTTCAATGAATTAACCAAGACTAAGAAGCCGTCGACACTTTGGAGCATATATTCTATGCTAAAAGACCACCATGCTCCTTTTTATTTTCTCACAGTCAATGGTAAAAAGTAGAGTACACAACACGTGAATAAAAAATTTATCTCGGTACTTGTATCCCTCGCTCCGCTCAGGATTCTAATCTAGAATCCCTCGCTACGCTCGTGATTCTACTCTAGAATCCTTCGCTGCTCCGGGATCCAACTTCGTATCTCGAACTAAATTCCCTTTTTATTCACTTGTTGTATAATCTACTATTTTTACTATAAAAAGCAATTTGTGCCAAAGCATTTAAATTATTTTTTACAAATTAGAGCTGTAACCTCCAAAAAAATAATTTTTCATAATGGGTTGCTGTTTTTTATCAAAGTCAAATAGGCATAACCAATGAAATAAAAGTTACATATTATACTAGCAGCGCCCCGTGGTTTTACCCGGGTAAGTTTAGATCCCATGGGAATATCGGGGTAATAAGTATCTTATGTGTTAATCCAGGAAATGGTTTATGTATGTACCAATTTTCATCCAAATCTGTTCAAAGGTTTACGAGTGATTGAGTAACAAACATCCAAACACCTTCACAAACTTTCACATTTATAATATTAGTAGGAATTACAATAAAATATAATTGATTCTAGTCGTCCTTTCCCAAAAGTATTTTCGTATCGAGAAAAATGGGCAAGAAACTCCACCGTTCCTTTTTATTGTGTATAAATACATTAATTATTTAATTATAAATGTGAAAAGAATAAAAAGTTACAATACAGATTGAACAATCGTAGTTATAATAAAGATGGCTGCACAGAAACCATAGGTTTTGGTATAGAATTATCATAGTACGGTTACAGGGTAGGTAGTATTGTGAACCCATGGGAAAGTCACAGGCAATCACAACGAAATTATTGCTTTGGCGGCAAAAACTATACCACAGACTATGTGTGGAATGTTTTTTTATTGTTTATGGTTCTTGTTTCTGACATCAATCTCGAAGGGAATAGAGTTATGATTGTTGTTTTTTTTGTTTATTTATGTGTTTTTGATTTGTTATTAATGCGTTAAAGTGCCTTCATTAATGTTTACGCGTCATTGATTTTAAATGGCATTGAAATGAAGTTCTTAGTGTGGTCTGTAATGCTTTTTATGTTTCATGCGTAGTGGAACCTTCACAAAAACCTTATAATATGAATACCAGCCCCACTTCGGGGCAAAGGCCTGCACAGAAGGCATGAGCCAATATTCGTACTCTCTCTGCATTTTCATTGCTGTATTTTTAGGGTTCCGTATCTCAAAAGGAAAAATAGAACCCTTATAAGATCACTTCGTTGTCTGTCAGTCAAGACCCTTTTTCTCAAGAACGCGTAGAGTTATCAAGTTGAAATGAATATCAAATACTCAAGGCTGCAATCCCTTGAAGCAGTGAATAAATCAAACTTCTAAGTCAACGCAATCCAAAGATACGATGTTCCGAAATCAAAACTTCCCGTTGACCTAGAATCATGAATATTTGGCAAGAAGCAATGTCATGTAGCACAAGTAAAGGCAAAAAACCGTAAGTTACATTACTAAAACAATTATTTTAAAACTATTTACATACATACCTACAAATTTGTACGGAACTCTCGTTGCGCAAGTCAGACTCGCACTTGACCGGTTTTTTTAATATCAATATTTAAAAATAATTATTAACGAATCATTTCTGGTCGGTTTATTATCTAATAGTTTTATATTAACTTGCTCGGCAATGAGACAGTCATTTATGATTAAGAGGAAAAAATACTTTATTCATATTAGTTAAATTCTTAGAAATTTAATTAATTATATAATTAGACGATAACTATCATTGTAAAGCAGACATTTTTTTTAAATTAATAGATAGGTACAGTACAGAAAGAAATATATGTAGCCTTGTATTAATAGCATAATATCAAGGATTATTAAAAGCAAGAAACTGGATAAGTAGTTGAAAATTCCATAAACATTCTATAAAACCAATTACAATCTAATTTAATTATTCTCAATACCCACTCACTGTCGGTTCTGTCTCATATCTAAATAGAACGCAATAAAACTTTTATGCCTTTGAAACTGGATCTAATTTAATTAAGATATAAATGCTGTCATCTTAATAACAACACAACATCCCTTAAAACATTCCAATCATTGTCCATCCGTAATTACACTTTATTGTAAAACCTTTAGCTAGCAATAGCAATTATGCATTCTGTCTAAACCAAGCAAGGGCACGACCATTTTAACCAGACCTCTCTTCCCCATACATCTATGACAATCCCGAACAAAACCCGACGGCACACGATCGCAAAGAGGCCATCTTACAACGGCCATGCAAACCATAGTTTCAATTTAGAAAACAATGGCTTATCCATTTTCTACGATTCCACGTCAAAGTAGAGTCGGTATTTTGATTAATACGCGCGAAAGAGATGGGGTGCGTGGCTGGTAAAATGCAAAGTATTCTGAACCTTGCTTGTGTAAAAATAAAGTCGAGTTTTCATTTCAACGTTGTGTTGTTACTGAAATAGTGAATGTGTAGGCGTAGAGCATGAAAAGTAGGCAGTGTAAGAACAGAGCCGAGAGTGGAGTGGACATTGTCTCTTTGTGCTTTTTGAGTGTACTTTTTTAATGTGTTGTTCCTACTTGTGGTAATTAATTTTGTTCACGTTTAGTAAATTGCGTGGAGCCGTGTATTTAATTGAATTGTAAATTGATGTTTTAATTGAATTTGGATTCGTCGAACAAACAATGACTTGTAATCTTCGAAATCGTGTGGTTGTGAGTGAATTGTGGTTGAAAGTCGTAGTGAATTTATAATCAAGTGTTTCGAAAACGTGGATAATGTGTATCAAGGTGAGTTTTTTTTTTAATTATGAAATTTTTACTCACAGGTTAATCAACACGGTAACTAACTAGGAAATAATAAGATTCTTTAGCTCCAAAACCCATAGACAATTAAATTCCAGGATAAACTGGAAGCGCATTTCGACATAAACTAATTCATCAAAACAGCTTTCACGATAAAACTCTAGCCCTGTTCACATGAACTATCACAATTAAGTAAGGAAAGAAGAAGAAATTTATAAAAAAAATTGTAAATTGATTCAACCACTTACGTGTTGTATAAAAATTATCGCAACCGGCAATTGTTTGGCTGTTAAAAACTATGAAGGTATTGAGTATAATTGCATAGGAAAAGTGGGCGATGCATGAAATTAATTCACATCATACTATCGCTTTAGAATTTTCAAAATACACTCGTTGATAATTGTAACGTTACGATGATATACTTTTAATGATTTGTGTTTCATTAGAATTGTAATTTTTGCGATTTATTCGTTTTTAACTACACTTTAGTCATGTTTACATTTCAAAAAACTTCCATATTTATTTTAATGTTTTATTACTTTACATAAAAAATAGGGAGTAAAAAATAAAGTATGCAACCCCAATGCGAAAAAAAGTGTAGCGACTAGTCGACTCCGCGGCTCTCGCAAGCCGATCGGTTAAACAGCATAGGCCGGACAGAAAAGCCTATAGGGGCGGTCCGCGGAGGGTGGAAACCTGGGAAATTTCACGTGCAAGACCCACCCCTCGGCGAAACACGTGCGGCCAAATAGCCTCGCAGAACGAACGCCTTTACTAATCATTGCCGCTCGCGAAAATAAAAAAAAAACATTTTGACGTTTTACGTCAATTTTTGACAAACAATTGCGAATTGGTTTTTTTTTTACTTTTTTTCTGTCGGGCTTGTTCTGTTTAAGCAGCCGATGTTAAGTGTGCGTTTTGTTCGAGTGTTTTTTATAAGTGTGAAATGTTAAACGCAACATGAGCCGATTTCATGGTTAGTTGGAGTTATTAGTTTCAAACATGAAATATACTATGTTTAGATTGAATGCGTCAGTTGTTTTTTTTTTTAGCTTTTTTCTGTACCGTGTTGTTAAGATAAACTGAAATAGGTTGATTGGTTGCTATTAATAAAGCGCATTAGTGCATGTTGACGAGTGATTAGCGTATAGTGATACACGCTTCTTTTATTTACCTTCTTAGATTAAGTACTTTTTTTTTGTCCTCTCACTCAATGTATAGTTTAGCATGCTCAATACTCGCATTACAATTTTTTATTGTGCTTTTAGTAATTATATCTAGATGCAGATATTCTCAAAATTTTGAGAAATTCTTTATTAAAATCAAAAGTCTTTAGTCTATTAACATTCTTCTTGAATTTCAAACATTTTTGTAAAAACATGTTTTAACAAAATTAAATTTTCCTTGTTTAAAAATATTCACAGCAAATATTTTCTTTTGCAGAGAGAATATTTTGAAAACCAACATTTTCATCTACCGTTTCCAGAAGTAAATTTTCAACAATGCTTTTTTTAACTTGTTTGAAATCATATTCTTGTGGTTCCTTTCATAAATAGCTTTTGTGAATAACTTCATCTCTATTAGGTAGGTACCCACTTATTCTACATCACTATCATTTAGTTTTGAATATAACGGCTAAAATAAAAAAAACGTTATTTTTGAATATCTCATTTCTAATATTCCCACAAGCCACTTCATCATAGCTCTTAAGCCTATAACACCCTCCAGCCTCTTGATTTGTACCAACCTAACGCTTCAATTATCGACGAGCCTATTATAAAAAGTAATATCACGGAGTCTATTGCATTCATTAATAATGGAAATACCTTTTTAATATGTAACACTCATAATTTCTAAATTACTGAATTAATTATTCAAAAATCTTATCTGGGTAAACAACAAGAGAGATGAAATATTATGTCAAATATTGATCTGACCTCGAAACCTGAGCAATAATCTAAAGCCTTTGATTATTAGTAATTTGACAATACTTTTGGATAAGAACAGAGTCTAGAAACCATTGTAAAGTAAAGTAAAATATCATTTATTTCAACATTAAAATTGCAATATGAAGAAAGCGTTGGTCCCGAACTAGGCACAGCCCGTATCTTGGGTATCATTGTATATAACATTTTGGTTATTTGTTAAATTAAGGCTGAAATTGGTGACAGTTAATCAAGCACAATTATACAATTCATTGACTAAAGAAGTCATTGCAATCTCTAATTTAGCACGATCTTCTCTACTGTTTCTAGCATCTGCAGTGTAAACACATAACGCATGGAATATGGTTTTAATTTAAAACAGATTTTCACCTATCTTCCTATTATTCCCTATTTATCTACCTAATAATTTTGATTATTTTACAAAAATAAATAAAAAGAAAGCAAAATAAGTTTACTTGTCACAGAAACACGTGCATATCATGACCTGAAGCGCGGTCACTGTCGGGCTGCATAGAAAAGAAAGAGAAACGCGATGACACAATGCTGGTAAATTGCAAAATATGAAGCAATTATCTATTTACAAAAAAATCTATTGTTTGGACTAAAAAATTAAAAGACTAGTAGGTACTTTAGTATGTTGCTTGTAGAATAATGTGACAAAAAAGCAGAATGACTGTAGGTATGTATATTAGTATGGTTTTTATTGTGAAAAGAAAGTTTTTAGAGGTATCTTCATAATTTTTTTCTACCATATCAAATTAGTTGTATGTATTACATTTTCAACACACCATCTAAACAGCATATAGGTAGGTATATCCTGAAGAATATCATTTATTTTTCTGATTTTGTTTACTGTAGTCGATCATATAGGTACTTTTAGGCATTATAAAACTTGCGTTTTTTGCGTTTAGGTTATTGAAAATAAAAATACAAAGAAGGTGAACATGACTTCATTCTTCTTCTTAAATATGAATTAATGGTTATATCAAGAGGATGAGAAATAAAATTATCTTCAACAGTAAAAGTGTAACTTTTACTGTTCTTAAGTAACTTTTTAGACCTTTGTATCCTACTTATGCGTACGACGTTTCTTTAAAATCGGTTCATTCATTTCGAAAAACAAGGGCTTGAAAGTTTGTATGAAATGCTGTACGGCGTAAACGCTCTTAAGGACAAGAACGGGCAAGAAATTCCACGGACACTCTTTTAAATCAAAATATTGATACAAAAAGCAAGGCACTTTTGAATTGTCAAGGATTCGGTCAGTCGGAACGATGAAGCTAATATACTTGCCCATTCTAAACCTATGGAGAAGAACGGACAATAAACCTCTACAGACACCATAGCGTAGTAGGTACCTTATGGAGCTGAACGGGCAAGAAACTTCACTCTTCTAAATCAAATAATTGTTACAAAATGCAGTAACAGAATAACAGACATAGTAACCAAACCACGACCTAACACAACAAAATTCGTTTTAATACCTTGAACCATTTTACCCATTCTATTGTCAAACGCTTGACAATTCGAACAAATAACTGAGTACTTAACTATGTTTAGTATTTACGTCAGGAATACCTAATTCTACTTTATTGCAACCTTGTCTTAGATAACGTGGGTTATCAATAGCTTAAACTATGCTACAACGGCTGATAACATGTCTAGTTTAGCATGACCTCGCTTTTCTAGTGTTGGGTAAACTAATCCCAGATTAGTACCGGTCTGAATGTGTTTCATTATAAAATGCATCAGTCTTTTATCATCATCGCCATTATATTTTAATTCCAGAATCCTATTAATCCTATACGATTTATTTGAAAAGAGCTTGAAAGTATTTTTGCCTGTATTGTAACAACACTGGACATAAGCCTTCCTGAAATCATTCCAGGTGCTCTTTTCTTGCTAAAGTAATAAGTAACATAATCAGTTCCCACTGCTGGGACAAAGGCCTCATCTCTTCCAGAGGGAGTGGGCTGTGTAATCTACCACGAGAGCCGAAATCCAAAAGTCCGCTTAGAGTCATGTTATGAAGATTTTATAAAAGCCTTTATAGGTATATAAAAACTATCCTATGTCCTTTCTTGGGACTCAAACTATCTCTATACTAAATATCATCTAAATCTGTTCAGCGGTTTAAGCGTGAAGAGGTAACATACAAACAGACAGACAGACACATCTTCGCATTTATAATATTAGTATGGATTTGTGAGATGAAGTGGTGAATTTACATTCATTTGGACCTGAATGGCTGTAAAAACAGAAGAAGATCAAAGAAACGATGGATGGATTTTGTAAAACATGATATGGTTAGAAAAGGCCCCCCCACCCCTTTTCTAACCATATCTCTATATCTCTATCTACTGAGATGACGGCTGATAAAAATGTATTGTAGGAGTAAACATGATGTGCTGGACCCAAATAAGGGATACAGGCAAAAGGATTATCTAAACTTCTATAGGTATAACCCCATTACTAATAAACGTATTATATCAGACTAGCTTCTGCCCGCGACTTCGGCCGCGTGAAATTTCTTGTTACTCCGACCCACCCCGTCGTCGCATCGCATCGCCTGCCCGCGCTATTACTTCGTTTTTGCTTAGCGTTCTTTCTGACTGTTTTTCTTTTTACTCGGCTCCTAAAGGTTATAGCGTGTAAAATAGCCTATAGCCTTTTTCAAGAATTGGGCTTTCAAATGCAAAAAGAATTTTTCAAATCCAACTGGTAGTTCCAGAGATTAGCGCGTTCAAACAAACAAACAAACAAACAAACTCTTCAGCTTTATAATAAACGTATTATATCAGATGAATAGTTTACACACCGATTTTTCTCTTTCAGTCGTCAGTAATTATTTAAGACAAAGCGTTGTGTAACAAACTATACAGACGCTATATATCATTTATTATTGATAAATATATTATATAGAGGTAAATTTTTAAGGGGTAACTTTGGAACTACACTGAAAAAAAAGAATGATTTTACTAAATTCCGCGTAAATTTTATCAAATCCGCGGGTTATTAATGCGTCCTACACACGAAATTGTTGATTTTACCAAATAGAACTGGTTGATTATGAAAATCAACAAAGTGGATTTTGTTAAATTCACTCTTGTTATAGTAAAATTAACTATGAAAAGGTAAAATTAACTATGAAAAGGTAAAATTAACTATGAAAAGGTAAAATTAACTATGAAAAGGGTTGACTATGGCAGTTCATTACTCAACCTACGCTACTTTAGTACATTCAACAATTCTTTTTTTTCAGTGTAGTGATCCGATTCTATAAATTCTTTCACTATTGGGAAGCAGATAGGTATTGCAGAGTATCATATGACATATTTTATGTTAAAATAATTTACGCGGACGAAGTCGCCGGCAGAAGGTAGTCCTATTATAAAACTGTTAAACACGGTCAATATTTTTTGTTAAATTGGCAGTAAACTCTGATTTTAAACGTGAACATAATCAAATTGATCGCCCTTAATAGTCCACTCCATTTATTAATACAATTTACAATGTATCAAAACGTTTAAGATTGGATCTTTGCAATGTTAATGAATGTTTAGTTATAACCCAAATTGGATCAGTCACTACGTATGGCTCGGTGCAATTAATAGAATTTATATTACGTCCATAATTTGGACAATATCTAATAGAGTAGAAAAAAAAAAGTTAAGTTCGAGAAACGTTTATAATTGACCTTTGTTAAATAGAAACATCTCCCTAAGCTATTTAATAGCAGTATAATGAAGTTATCAATCTACTTATAGTGAATTGTAATTACCTATTATTAAAAATAATTAACATACGCTGAACATTCTAAGTCACTTAGCATATACATATATGTAAACTAATACATACGCCCAAGACCACTAATTCTAATGAATACCGAATTAGAACCAAAAGAAAAAAAAAACAATTGTTCTCGAACGCATTAATAAAAATACTATTCTAAATTCAAACGGCCCATTAACCGGTTCCCACGGCGGCCATGTTGGGTCGTCCTCGCCCGCTATTGGTGGAGGCCGCGAGTTTAGAATTAGAATGTAGACCCCACCATTTGGCGAGCGGCAAATTATGTTGCCAGTTTTTACGTTCCAAGTTCAAATAAGCAGCTGTTCGTAATTCGAACGTTTTTTAATGGTAATCCTAGGAACGGTTGGGCCGTTAGAAAAAATAGATTGGGATTTGAACACGTCAATTACTGTGGATTGGTTGTTAAGTTCAGGCTATTATCTAGACATATTAAATGAATGAACAGAAATTACACTGTGTACGTAATAATTTCATTTATAGCCCTAGGATTATCTTTAGCAATTTCCTTTTTTTATTTAACCTTTGCTCGCGTTTATACCAAAACGGATGAAAGAAAGAAAGAAAATACATTTATTTAGCACAGACTAAAATACACACAATACACCAGATACATACATCAGATAAAAACAAAAAATGAAGATCAAACAAAAAAGTATAAAGTCCGATGTAAGAGGAAAGTGAAAAGATTAGCAGGAAAGTGTGCCTCACGGCTGCGCCAAAAAGGCCCAGTTCAGCAAGAATGCCAGACAACTAGTGCCTGACGCTGGTTTTCAACTGGATCTGATGTGTGAGGTGATGGATGTAAATCAGTTGTACCTATACTGTAACGTGACGTGTGTATGCATCAGACTAATATTATAAAGGCGAAAGTTTGTGAGTGTGTGTCTGTGTGTGTGTGTGTTTATATGTTTGTTACTTCTTCACGTCAAAGGGCTGGACCAATTTTGATAAAATTTTGTATGGAGGTATCTGACACCCTGGATTAACATATAGGCTACTTTTTATCCTGATATTCCCACGGGATCGACATTTACGCGTAAATGTTCAATTAAATAAAATAAATTTGTGTCAAATAAAAACAGTAACGAATATGTATAAATAGTGAACTAAGAGTATTGGCAACAAATGGCATTGACATAGGTACTTGCCCTGCCCTTTGAATTCTAAATATTTAAAGGTCACCAATAAACGAAATAACTCTTCACTTAGCGATCCCCTTATATGGATATCTAAGCTAGTATCAATAACAGCCTAGAATACACATGTGTGTAAGATTTTTAATAAAAAGCCACCACAACACAATAAGTGTCAAATTCTGTGTGTCAAATGTTTATAAGCCTAAAAATATCCATTCTAATTTTAGACTATCCACTATCCAGTACCATAATACTCAGTGGTTGGATTGCAGTTGATTTTTATAAAATGGTGGTCCTTCCGCCATTTCGTTAGGACCATTGTATACCATGACTACATCTTTTTCTATTTAAAATTGCTTATAAACTTAGGTCCAGAAATCTAATTCACTAGCCTTGTTATCTGAAAGAACTCATAGGAAAACTATCATTTAGCAAGCCTTATTATCTGAAGGAACTCATAAGAAAACTATCATTTAGCAGACAGAGGTTTGAAATGTTAGTACCTACAGCCTTGTAGCTTCCGAATTTGCTGGATTCACGATCGGATCAACAGACACTACCAAACTTAGATCCAAAAAGTCTTTCATGAAAGATTTATAGCAGGGATTGGTGCATTAATAACCAAAAACCGTTTTATCCTTCTAAGTTTTCAATCTTGCCCAATCTCCCAAACAAAATCAACAGTACAACAGAATGAACTACGCAAAAACCCTTAGATATACTTTAAATACCGTTGCTAAAAACCAAAGTATACACAAGTTATTTATATATCAACGTATATATTTATGTAGGCAGTGACGCGAGTCTAAACAAGCCGTTAGTTAATATTCAAGGTGGTCGTGATTAGCAAAACGTCAAGGTAAACCCAACTGGTTGCACCGACCGGCGAGGATAATACCTATTTGGTGTTACGACTTCTTTTAGGATAAAAAAAAATTATAAATAAATAGTTTCTGGGTGAGCGGGAGTAGGAAGAGATTGGAAAAATGAGTGTTAAAAACGTATCTAAATATAATTATTGTGTCGGTTGTCAAAACGGTGAAGGAAAACATCGTGAGGAAACTGGCATGTATACTAGAACCAAACATTCGAAGACATGTCACATCTACCAACCCTCTGGCCCGCGTGGTGGATTACGGCCCACTGCGACTCACAGAGAGGAGGTTTGTGTCCCAGCAGTAGGAAAATTATTGCCTGATGTTGTCTATGTCCGTTGTCTTAATATCTGTGGTATTAAAATGTTATTTATGGTAATTTTCCCTCTATAATATAGACGTTGTAAAATATTGTTGTTGTCTCTGTTCTGAGCTGGCGTTTTGTACAGAAAATAATCATTTTGAAGACCGAATGATAGGGTCTATAGAAGAGAAAGAAAAAAACTACGGCCGAATTAAGGTCTACAGGGATTTGGGAAGAAAATAAACTTTCATTTGGCTTGAAAACAGATATAGATAAGATTAAAAAGATGTCTAGAAGCCACTTACTTAGGAGAGGCTCAAAAAATCTGTTTTTTTAAAGTAAACTGTAAGTAGGTACAGACGCCAGCACATCAAGTTACTACAATCTGTCAAATTTCTTTAAAGATTTTCAACTTTATCGCTAAAGCATGGGTTCCAAGTTGATTGGGAAAATTTGACAGTTTCGGGTAGCTTGATATGCTGGCGTCTGTACCTAAGTACTAAGTAGTTTTAGGGCTGATTTTTCAATCATCAACTTTAACAATTTTGAAATTCTGACAGTTCTTCCATACATAAACTGTCAGACATCTAGTTTATGCCACGAATAAAAATGATCTGTCGATTGAAAAATCAGCCCTTAGAAGAATTGAAGAAGGTTGGCATTCCCAAATTCAATTTCAAGTTATGTAGTTATTATTATTATTAGTTATTATTATTATTTAGTTATTAATATCAACAAAAAAACAACTATCTACCTAGTATGAAAACCGCAGCTCATTTCCGTCCTCACACACCGTTTTAGGCACAGACGCCAGCACATCAAGCTACCCGAAACTGTGAAATTTTCCCAATCAACTTTGAACCTTATGCTGTAGCGATAAACTAAAAATCTATCAAAGAAATTTCACAGATTATAGTAGCTTGATGTGCTGGCGTCTGTACATAATCAAAAGTACAAAGTCGACCGAACAAAGTCCTACATGAACTACACTCATGATGCATTAATATTAGTCTGATTTCTATTGTTTTAATTGACATTACATTCGTGAAGTCAGCGAGGTATTTTAAATCTTGAATGGGAAGGTTTAATAAATAAAGAAGACCATGCTTGGAATTTATATTGTGTCTAAACAATACACGTACGGTGATCATGGTCCTTTGCCAAATGTGTCATTTGGTCTTTCGGTCATGCATGCGTGCGTTTTTTCTGGCTTTTTTTGGATGCTCTTCGGCTTCCAAGGGTCCTAGCGTGACGTTAAATAGCCTAGCCTTCCTCAAGAATTGGGCTATCAAATGCAAAAATATTTTTTTCAAATCCGCCGAGTAGTTTCAGAGATTAACGCGTTCAAACAAACAAACTCTTCGGCTTTATTAATAGTATATTTAAGATAGAAGATATTATTATAGCTTTGTGTATGAATGTGGATGGCTATAAGAGTAGGGGAAGACCAAAGAAATGATGGATGGACTTTCATTCTCCTGCCCTTCTGCTTCTTCTGCTTCTTCTTCTAATTATTTCTTACTGAAGTGTTTCAGCTGATTTTGGCAGGCCTGAAAGTAGTAGAACTACCAATATGTAGGCTAGAAGTTACAGAGTAACCTATTCGGTTTGTATGTTAAATAAAACAACATGACGTAATTCAAATGCCACGTGCAATTATTTAATTAAAACCTATTATATGAAAATGTGGTTTTACGTATACCTATTATAATCAATTAAATCCGCAATAAATTAAAACAATGAAAATACAATATTTATTTACTTGACACGATTCCTAGTTATTACAGTTAGGTTATGCAAGATAAAACCACAAAATACGTCATATTTTGAAGAGCATCATCATCTGCCTTTTTCCAACTATGTTGGGGTCGGCTTCCAGTAGAATATCAGTATTTTACATGGAGCGATTGCCTATCTGCCTCCACAACGCAGTTACTAGGTAATCCGATACCACTAGATAGCAGAGTCAGAAGCCCAAAAGTCTGACAACCAGTCTCACCAAGGGGTTCAGTGTTACCCAGTAACTGGGTTGTGAGGTCAGATAGGCAGTCGCTCCATGTATAATATTGATATTCAGCTGAATCTGGTTAAACTGGAAGCAAAATTAAAATATTTTACTTTACATAAACCTACATGGGCACTTATGAAACGTCAGAAGCTAGGTGCACGGTTCCAATTGGTCGTTTCCTATGGAGAAGAGCTGGCAAGAAACTCCACGGTTACTCTTTTTAAAAATAATTGGCTTCTACAATGTTTTCAAATTACAGTAGGTATGGGAGGACAGCGTAGGCCTGTCAACAAGTACCAGGTACTTGATAAAATAAAAAATAGTCTACAGATCTAAAGTCTACAAGGCCTACAAAGTCGTCACATTTACAAAATTAGAATCTATGAAAAGGATAAATAAAATATAAAATATAAAAACCTACTAAAACCAAGTGATATGGTTGTCATTACAACCACTACGCTGATCCTAACATATTTGGGAAAAGTTTAGGCAGATGATGTTGATGAGCAATGACTTGTATTGGATTGTTTAGTAGTTGAAGTAGGCTTTCAATCTAATCTTCTGTATCATAAATAATAATTAAGTGTAGACAAAGACATTTATTCGTCTGATATGGTAGGAACAAAGTTGGTTGGTATAAATGGATAGGTAAGTTCAACACATCCGCCGCTAATAGCGGCATACGAGAATTTACAATGTGAACCTAACGTACACGTGGGTAGGTATAAAACCTGTATACTACTTAAATCTAATAAACAATACAAAACACTTCGACACTCCCTACGTATAATATCGTAACTGTATTTGATCAACTTTACAGTATCGCAATTCAAAGGTATGCAAACGGTTTATTGATGATAGTGAAGTCAAATATGCCAATTTTGGTTTCTAAATAAGCTTATTTGACTTCACTATCATCAATAAACCGTTTGCATACCTTTGAATTTTGCGATACTGTAAAGTTGATCAAATACAGTTACGATATTATACGTAGGGAGTATACTATGGATATTTTATACTCTAATAATAATACCTATACAATATCAAATAAAAACACATTTCTATTATCCAACTAGGTAAATAAATATATCTTATTATTAAAAATATATTATTTACTTATTTACCCACATAATCAAAAAATAATAATAATATTAAAAATAATCTTTATTACACAAGAAAGAGGTTACAAAATACTTTTAAAGTGTAAAAATTATTTTGGAGAAGCCAATTTTTCAGATTTTTTTTTTTTGTAAAAAATAATAGGTAGCGCTCTTATCAGTTTTGGAATATGGTTATATATTTTAATGGACATAAGTACCAGGAAGGTACTTGATTTTTTTATTCACGTTTAAAATGCACACAATGATGTCTTTAAAGTATGTACTTACATATATATTCAAGTGGTAAAAAGAAACTATTTATTTAAAAAGTAGTCTTCAAAATGGCCAGTTTTTTGTTGCCTATTAACTGTAGGTGTAGATAATATCATTAAATGACACGCAATATTAATGCAATAAATACTTTGTTGATAAATAGTTGCGATGTGCGGATTACAAGCACGATCGCCTTCAAATGACGGAACCGTTCAATACCAAGTTATATTGTTGACGTCAAGCTTTTAAAGTATTTAAAATATTGGTCCTTTTACTTTACCTAAGTGGTCCTTTCGGGTGCACCTGTTTATGTAATTGTTTTTAAACTTGTTACGGTACTGTTTAATGCATTTTTGGTGAATATAGATTGTATTGTAAATAATTTTAGTGGTTACTTCCATAAATTCAAGGCAATACTTGTTGTAGCTTTCCTAAATTGATGGCATACAAAATAAAAATTAGCTTTACGTAATTATCTGCTATCTAAAGGAGAATGTTTGTTGAAAGTTAATTAAAATAAAAACCAACTAATGTAAGATACCAAGGTTTCTCGCATTCCCATCCAGTAGGGAAAATAGTAGTCTAACATTTAATGAAAATTCCCACGAATTCAAGGCCAGAATAACAAGGAAAACGACATCTGACTAACTGAGAAAAAGCTTCAACAAAAACCAGTTTCTAAACTGCGATAAGCATCGAATCTTTCTAGGAAAAATCTTTTAATTGACGCACGTTTCCTTAAACAATAAGGTCAATGGCGAAATACCGGAAAAAAGGACCATGTTGTGACGTAAGAGAGGACCGGTTATGATCAAAATCGGCCTTGTCGATGGCAAAGTGACTCGATAATTGTGGTAATCTGCTTACGGACGCTAATCTGATGATTACAATGACTTGCCAATGGTTTCCGGCATTTGATTTAGTTTGTAATTACGTAGATTGATGTGGTGATCTGAAATTACAAGCCTCTGGTTGCAGGTTCAAATTTAGACCTTTATATATTATAATATACTGAACTTACTAATAGTAAAGGTAAGTAATTTGTTTTAGGGTCCCGTACCCAAAGGTTAAAAACGGGACCCTATTACTAAGACTCCACTGTCCGTCTGTCACCAGGCTGTATCTCATGAACCGTAATAGCTAGACAGTTGAAATTTTCACGGATGATGTATTTCTGTTGCCGCTTTAACAACAAATACTAAAAACAGAATAAAATAAGTATTGAATTTAAAAAAAATATTTTTTGCATTTGATAGCCGATTTCTTGAGGAAGGCAGGCTATTTAACATCACGCTAGGACCCTTAGGAGCTGAGTAAAACAAAAAGGTCAGAAAAACGCTAAGCGAAATCGAAGTTATAGTGCGGGCAGGCGATGCGATGCGCCGGGTGGGTCGGGGGATCAAGGAACTTCACGCGGACGAAGTCGCGGGCAGAAGCTAGTACTAGCAATAAATCTGTGTTTACTGCTTTAATCACCTTTTTCGTCGGTCAACGTTATCTTCGGCAAAAGGTTTTGGAATTACAGGTTATCTAAGTTTAAGTTATTTTACGAATAACTTAGTACGTACTCTAGAGTTGCTTTTCAATTACATACTAAATACATATACATAGTTCTAGATTTCAAATGTTATCCGGTTTTTCTCTGTTAAGAATTAAAAGAATTTAATCTGCCAGAATGGCAATAGCAAACTTTTGATTTTGCAAAAAATGTATTGCAACAACGACATCCATATTAGGTACTAAGCTTACTTACCTATAGATAAATGCTATTAAAACCTAGAAATCATCGAAACAGTTTCAATAGCAATTACAAGAACCGAAATCGGTCAATTTCAAAGCTAACCACTAGGTCAATGAAATGAATTTAATTTCCAAACGAAATCGGAGTAGAATTTGTTCCGTAATACAGTTCCAAACTCAAATCTAATTTTATAGTGTTTGTCTTGAACCATTTGTGAATGTGAGAAAATGGGGTTTTAGATTAAACAGTGATTGTATGAAAGTAGCTAATGAGATTGTAGAAATCTAGAATTAGTTTGTTTCAATTTTCCAAGCCTTTTGTGCTCTTCAATTATTTCACATACAAATCTATCAATACTAGTAACAAAGCTGAAGAGTTCGTTTGATTATTTGTTTGAACGCGTTAATATCTGAAAGTACCCGTCGGATTTAAAAAAATATATTTTTGCATTTGAGCGCCCAATTCTTGAGGAAGGCTTTACGCTACTTAACATCACGTTAGGTCCCTTAGGAGCCGAGCATAAAAGGCGAGAAATATCTGAGCTAAAACGAAGTAATAGCGGTCGGGGAAACAAGAAATTTCACGCAACGAAGTCGCGGGCAGAAGCTAGTATGAATATATAGAGGTATGAGGAACAGGGTCTAAAGTTCACTCATACTCTATAGAAAAGGGAGGATCCTCCGACCAGACGGGTGTTGTGTCTGGCGGGCAACTGCCCGTTGATTCATGTCGGGCCGTTGTATCTATGCTAGTTGCGCGGTAAACTCTGCTTGCGCGATGCAGGATTTTGCGTGACGTCAGTATGACGCGTTGTTTTGCATGTGGCGTTATAGATACCGCTACAAATATATAAAAACAGTCACTTTCTTCTCATAAGGTGCTTTGCAGATGGAGCAGCTTTAGTTGAGGCATCTATCAACTTTTTAAATTTTCCTTCAAATGTTGCCAGTTGCTACAACCAAATAGCTCGAGATGTATGAGTATTGGTGTGGATTCCCAGGTAGGGCAGTGTTTTGGGTTTTTTCTAATTTCTCAGTAACCGCCCGGAGTTTTAAGGTTGGCGGTGTGATGCCCCCGTCCCTCGGAAAGCTCGTTAAACCGTTGGTTCTGCGCCCGATCTCTCCCCGATCGCGTCGGATTGCCGTCCCAGCGGACTGTGAGAGTAAAAAAACCGAGTGCACCTGTGTTTGTGCACACAATTGTGCAATATAGTATCTCGTACCCGGCTAATCTCCGTTGAGATTGGCCGCCGTGACTGAAATTCGGAGGATATTATTATAGGGACTGTTATTTTTTTTCTCTTAGAAGGCCCATTGTGAGCGATCATGTTTCAATGCCATATGTCATCACTGGCAACACGCACTGGTCAAAGACTTTCGTCATGAGACATGTGGTAAAGTCGCCCAAAGGGCAATGGAGACGGCTATGCTTAGAGTTTCCCTGCGTGATCGAATCAGAAATGAGGAGATCCGCAGGAGAACCAAGGTAACCGACATAGCCCGAAGAATTGCCAAACTTAAGTGGTAGTAGGCAGGGCATATTTCTCGCTGAACAGATGGCCGATGGGGCCTGGAGTGGAGTCCGCGTACCGCAAGACGTAGCGATGAAAGGCCCCTCAAGATGGTCCGACGACCTTGTGAAGGCCGCAGGAACCCGTTGGATGCGAGAAGCACAGAACCGGTCGAAGTGGTGCTTGGGGGAGAGGCCGATGTCCAGCAGTGGACGTCTTTTGGCTAAAATGATGATGATGATTTTTTTCTCATACCTCTGTATCTTCTTTCACAGAGTCCCGCATCGGAGTCGGACAGCAGTTCGGTGTCGGGGGCGAAGAGCCCGGCGTCGGCGCCGCCGCTGCTGCAGCACCTGCTTCAACTGCAGGCGCAGAACCCGCAGACTATAGCACAGGTATGTTACTGTGCATTCTATTAGAGGTACATAAGGACCAATCTTTAGAATAGAACGAGAAATAGAATACCCGTGTCTCCTTCACATTGAATAAATCGTCAATTATTTACGAAGACAACAATGTATCAAAAATTACAGTCTTTCGTGATAACCGTTATGACGATAAAAACTTGTTTTGATGCGCAATTTATTAATGATTTGTGCGAAAAATAATAAACATCATGCACTCAGTTGGAAAAGAATAGTATCAAAAAGAAATTCATATAAAGCAATTTTGGTCCTTTCATACGGAAGCCATCACTTATTTCAATATGAGCCTTGAACTTTTTAAGAAGCTTTATTGCTTTATATTACCGCAACCCAAGGGTGATCTTTAAAACATTCACTTTCTTCTTTGCTTCTTGCCACAGTTGGTCCTTTAAGACACTTAAATATTTATGGTCCGTATCTCCGCGTACCCGAATTCCTACATCTTTATTTCTACATTCCTGTAACTGTCATAAGTACTAAAACTGCTAGTTTCCTCAGAATTTTTATTATAAGCCCTTTTTCGTACTTCAGTGCAAAGGACTCCCTGATCACTTCGACTGCTCTCTGTTTTCTCCTAAGTCTTTATTTTTTACTTTACCTTTTTACAAGCAGATACACAGACAAATATGTGAGTAGTGTCAATCACCCGACACCTTTAACTTTAACTATTCCAAACGCAGCTTCTCCCATATTTTCAGTATGTTAATCTTAAGCGATGTTACAAGCAGGGGTACACAGACATGTGTGTGCAGTTTCAGCAGATGCTGACGGCGCTGGCTGCGCTCGGCAGCGGGCTGGTGCCGCCGCCGCCGCTGTCGCAACCCTGGATGATGCAGCGACTCGTGCAGAGGCAGACCGATAGGTGAGTCTAGATTATTATTTTGTTAATACTATGGCTGTAGATTTCGTTGCACAAAGTGAGATAGTGGCCAAAGTCAAACCGACTGAAGGATCGGTAGCCACATATCTGACAGATTTCATAACAATCGGTTTAGTGGTTCAGGGTAAAAATTTAATAGACAGAGAGAGTTATTTTTGATTGTGACTTATGTAACTAACCAAGTGGCATCAGGATTAAAACAGCAAGAGGGAGTAAAGTTAAGAATTGATTCATTCGGCGGTAAAACTGTTCTGAAAACTGGGCAAACCGTGCCTTAGGTAAGTACGGTTTGCCCAGTTTTCAGAACAGTTTATACATGAGAGGAAATCCTTAGTTAATAGAAGGTAATAGAGGAAGGATGCTTCCTTTAAGGTTAATGTCTGTTCTATGCCAAATCGGAAGTGAATTATAGATTGATCGACTTATATCCTTCAACGTTCAGCTCCAATACTAAGTCAGATTCAGGATATATAAAACCTACATCATCTAGATCATGGTCTACACATGTGCCAAATTTCGTTCAAATCCATGTAGCCGTTTTAGCGTGAAAGCGTAACAAACAAACAAAATCACTTTCGCAATTATAATAATATAAATTATAGTTAGGATTTCGCCCCCTACCAAGATACTTTACAATGCGTGCCACGAAAGAAGAGACTTGACCCCGCCTCCCCCGCTCTTTCCGCCGCCCCTATGACGTCCGGTTTCGTCCCGCACTCAGACCTCATACCGCTAAAGATACCTAAAATCGGGTACTGCGCATGTCAAACCACGTGGTGTGTCAAGTCTCATCTTTCGTGGCACGCATTGTACTTGAAATCACTAATATAATATTATATTAAAGGTATTTCACACAGTCTTTTAGCTATAATATTACCTCCATTCAACCAGTCAAGGATCATAACAATAACTCACGATACCTATTATTATCTAACGTAAAATTTTGCAGACACCATGATTTTATTATTGAGTGAAAAATCAACAATGAATATCGTACACCTTGACCTCAATATAGGCGATTTGCTCTAAGTGTGTCTAGTAATATTAAGGTGGCTGTGATGGAATATTTCATACAAGACCATTTAAATATTACTTACGTAGATATTTCTTTTGATCCTCATGTATCACAAAGAAGGAGCGTACAGTACCCGGCGATAAATATTGCACATCGACCTTTACCTTTTTTTGTATTTTATACAAAGAATAAAAATAATTATCAAAAGAAGCAAATCATAATTGTTTTAACAGCTCCTAATAGATACCGGACTGTTTGTATTTCGTGCGACAGAGATAACGCTCTACGAAGCCGAAATTAGCCGATTGTCTCTTTCCAAAGGTCGATGTGCAATATTTATCGCCGGGTACTGTAGCTAAAGACGTGATAAAAAGGTTTGCCGCGTAGGCACGATGGTATGACTGCATCAGACATACGTACCGAAAATACTCACTTTGAAACAAGCCCCATTCTATAATCATCACTGTCATTGTCCAGCCGTTATCCAATTTATTTGCAGGGGTCGGTGTAACATGCCGTTTTCTTCCATACTTCTCTGTTCACCGTCATCTCGGTCTCCCTTTCCAGCCATATCATCTTTCACACAGTTCATCCATCGTTTCTGTGACAAACCCCACTCAAACAAAAAAAATGGGCTTTTAGTCAGCGGCAGCAGAGTTTTACAAGTGATAAATATTGCACATCGACCTTTGGAAAGAGACAATCAGCTAATTTCGGCTTCGTAGAACGTTATCTCTGTCGCACGAAATACAAACAGTCCGGTATCTATTAGGAGCTGTTAAAACAATTATGATTAGCTTCTTTTGATAATTATATTTATTCTTTGTATAGAATCGATAGGATCGAATAGTTCGATGTGCAATATTTATCGCCGGGTACTGTACTTTGAGTGATACTCCTTGAGTAATCCTTCAATCAATCAACCCAACCTATTACAGGCCACTGCGGGACATGGCCTATGTCCAGCGGTGCTGTGCCTCCGCCTTCCGCATCCAGTCTGTCCCAGCCACTATCGTTGTCGGCCCATCCGAGTAATCCTTACTTGACGAGTGACGCTTTTTTTTGTACACACAGTATTAGCTTTTCTAATTAAGAAAAGAGTTAGATTGTACGCCACAATAGTATTTATAAAAAAGAGCCTTCTCTCCACATAATAAATAATTCTTTATTTTGTATGAAACAGCAAAGAATCACAGCACCTTAAGAGGGCACAAGGCTAGCCCAAAGGATTTACGATGATCACTGAATTATACGTCCTATGAATGGTGCCATTCTAACGGCATTGAATTTATAAAGTTTAAGGCGAAATATTAGTACCTTTTAGCCAAAGATTTTGTATAAGTAACTAACAATGAGCGATTAATGTTTTGTACTTGATTATCTAACAATGGTAACCTGTGAGCTTTAATCCTTTGGGCTTGATGCTTTAGGCTAAAGGTCAGCATCATTTAGAATACTTCTAAGCCTGCAATCAATGTTTTTCGGCTTCTGACTACCCGTAATGATTGTCAAAGATTTACGAATGACAGTCGTGACCAAAAGTTTAACAATGTACTTTTCTAGGCACGGAGAGGTCTGATAACCTAATGAGATGGTCACCCATACACGACCTGACCGCGGCAAGTGTAGCTTAACCTTCGATCGACTCATGCGGCTGTTATTATTTTGCCATTTCTTAGCCTCAAAGAGTAACTCAGGCGCACCCAATGCAGGCAGCCCCGTTACCAATCTTGCTGTGTGGGTGTCCTTTTTTACCAAACCATAAGCTATCTCGAATATATCAGACGGATAGAAGAGGAGAAAAATCTTAAAAGGGCTGACACATAGCTTTTTTTCTTCCACTCAGTTCGACATTGAATAATTCTACATCCATATCTGCGATGCAATTTTCATTAAACATTCCTGAATGAATAAAAGATTTGAAATTGCGGACAGATCTGCTTGATTCATTTACAAGCGATATCCTGTTAGTCAGGATTCTTTGATAGGTTAGTATTTATATTTAGTATCTTTATAATGAAAGACTTGAAGGTCTAAAGTACTTGGTTTTTTTCGTGTCAGGCCAAGATTAAGGGATCAGATCTGACAAATATAAGCAGTTTTTCGATGCATTTTGCGGCAAAATGATACGAAACCAAATGTAATTAATAGGGAATATGCATGATTTATTTTAATTTAAAAAATTAATCCTCATTCATGTAATAAACAGTTTAGTAAAACTGTTTTTCGGATAACTATGAAATTAAAAAGATATGAGCCATCGAAGATTTGTTTCTATCTCTTTCTCGCAAAACGAAATTTAACACGGAGCTTATATGGCCGTAGTGACCTGTGACGTCACAGTCTATGTCGGATCTCTCTGTCTAATTGGTGTGTAATCAATAGTTTTAAATGCTCATATCGGCCGTGTTTCTTGGCCGATTTTAATTTTAATTTCACTTTTTGTCATCTCTACTACGGTATTTTCATATTTTGTTAATAAATGCCATGAAAAAAATTCATGCATATTCCCTATTGTTACCACAGATAGATTACTCCTTCATCATCAAATGGTAGCAATTTTTCATTCAAAAACGTTGGGTTATAATATTGTAAAAAACAATTTCCGTTGCCTCTTCACACAAAATTCACAATATTGTGCTGACTTTAGGAACATTTTTATTATATTAAGGGCTGATTTTTCCAACGCCAGATAATTTTATCCGAGGAATAGTTTTGAATTTTTGACAGTTCTTCCATACAAAATCTGTCAGACGTCAATTTTGTTCCACGAATAATAATTATCTGTCCATTGAAAAATCAGCCCTTAATAACATAGATACATTTATTTATTTAATAGGATTTTAGCAAACATGGCGATCGAGGCGATAAAAATATTATTTATTGGGCAGTTTTTGACTCTACGTCCAAGTATTACTTCGATAGATTATAAATTAATTGTAGGGATGCCCTGCAGCCTAATTGAGTACATACACTGATAATGGCAATGCCTTACATTTTTAATTTCAACGATATTCATTGAGCGACTAACCTTGTCGACCAGACGAATTGTTTAAACACACGAAGCAATGGATTAGAAATTTTTAAAATTTCAAATTTATGGTATTGTGATTGTAAGTATGTTACGCATTTGGGAGGCTACTCTATCCTTTTAGATATCATCCTGATACTTTTGGAAACTCCTGTTTTGGAGATATGTTTTAAAAATGACTGGCTAAGTCAATAGTGCATCGTAGCAACCTTGCTCTACATAGCACTATTGTTTATTTATACCCTCAATCAATGAATCAATTCTGCTTGTGCCTATTTTAGTGTCTTGTGCCATGCATAGACATCTCCGAAAAAGGAGTCTTCATTCTTCATTTCCATAAATGGCCATTGGATTGGTCGTTCCTTTAGACCACAAATGACGTAGATAATATCATCATCTGTCTAACATTTTCCCAACTCTGTTGGGGTCAGCTTCCAGTATTACCGCATACAGCTCAATACCAGTATTACACACTGAGCGACTGCCTATCTGACCTCCAGAATTCAGTTACGGGGTAACACGATACCGCTTGGCACGGAGGGGATGGGGGTATGTAACGGAAATAAACCCATCCACAGACAGACCTCGGCAAGCGTTGCTTAACCTTAAAGATAGACCCGTGCGGCTGTTATAATTCAGCCAAGAGCCGGTCGACCTACATAGGTTATTAAGATATTTGTTGAATTTGTTTTTGTTATCCTTTGAAAAGTGTTCTTGCCTCGGAAAGGACGTTGAGCCGTTGGTTCTGGCTGTCATTTTTAAATCTTTGACATTCGTTTCGGGTAGTTAGGTGGTCATAAGCCCGAAAATCTGACAACTAGTCGTACTAAGGGTAACCGTATTACCCAGTGTCTGGGTTATGGACGTGAAATAGGCAGTTGTATCATGGAAAATAATACCGCTTAGACCAATCCCATCATAGTTTGGAAAAGGCTAAGCAGATAATGATGATCCAAGAAAATGTTGTTTCATTACTACATAGGTACTATTTATTTTTGCGAATAGTTAAAGCCATGATCAGAAGATCAACCAGTCAGCAAATTTAATAGTGAGACTGATTATCCCAGTTGCTTTAACGTAAGTACTAAAATAACACAGTTAAAGATAGACCTACATAACGCAAGTATCACGATCTGTATGAAAACCAAGCGTGCTATTTTTTGACTACCTACTATGACGTCACAAGCACTATTTAGTGATGGGAAAATCAAATCGATTCAAAGACCCGTCTCGCCCCACCCCCGGGGCCTAGAGCCAGCGCTCGCGCTCTCCCAACCAGCAGTACACAGAACTGAGCGCGAAAGTGGCGGCTTACGATTTTTGTACGTAAGCTGGTATGATTTTTGGCACGTGAAGTAGTTGCTATTGCGTTATCAAGGTGTATATCTGTGTGAAATATAATATAGCCCTACAAATATCGTCATTTGTAGGGCTTATTCTCTGCCATTAACCCTTTGTATGCCGGGAACATAGATCTACGCGAGACACAATGGTTTTTAATTGTTTCTGTAATTACGGCATTCAACCGGTTAATTCCCAATATGAACGGTAAATTAATATTGCCACAGCAAGTCGAGCAAATTCAAGGATTCGAATCGACAAAATGAACACTATAAATTAATTACCAACCTAACCCCCGAATGTCAATTATATTAAAATCTAACCTTTGCTAGCCTTCTATTGAAATTTATACCGTTTCGGGTTATGTGACCAGCATAACAATAAAGGAAATCTGGATATTTGCCAGTTTATTTTGATTTACAATATCTTCTGCAGGTAGTTGAAGACTTGAATAATTATGAGAAAAACAGCGTCGGCTATTTGTATTCCCATAAACTGTTAATTTCAACAATCTTATTGTGATATATGTTGCAATAAACGTTGTTTTAGCTATAACATCCTCCCAGAGTTCTATGTGAAAAATCTATGTTCAACGATCAGTGGACTGGATATGACTAAGACAAGATAATATTCATACCTACTTGTCAACTATATTTCTGAAAATAGTTGAACAAATTTTTTCCTTAGGAATGTCAACGGCCGAATCCAACAACCTATTAACAGATCGACATTATAACTGCCAGTATAATATGATCGTACATATCGCTACTATAGCTATAAAGCCCATTTATTATGCCAAAACTGCTAATAGATAGGTAATTGGGTTCGCCGTAAGTCTGTCAACGAAGATACGGACCCATCTGAAAGTAGTTGATCTATCAAAACAAGTGATAAATGCAAATTTTCGAACGGGCAAAAACATATGGCGAGTAGGGACAGCTGTCAAATCGTGTTGTCATTCGTTCTTAGTTCTGGCTCCGAATTAATCTTATGTTCGTAGGTGATACGGAGTTGGAAACGTCCTACGGATTTGGTACTAAGGGAGTGGATCCCCATTCCATTTGTATTGAGTCCCGTAGAATGCGTTCAAGCCTACATCCAATAAGTAGGTATATATCAGAATATAGGTATACTTATAGATCCGTTCCAAAAGGCCGAGGTTTTAATTATTGGCTTGTTAGCAAAGTGGTAACGTTGCTGATTTCTTATTATCGCTACTGAACTTTGGAGGTTCTTCAGTTTTTTGAGTGCATATTCTTTCTTGTTAATCCTGACTTAACAGGAGACCATTTTGAAGACACATAGACTTATTAGTCTTAAATCAATCAATACAATTAAAACATTGCACAATTACTGGGTAAAAATATAAGACAGTGTCAAGATTTACTCCAGCATTCATAGAACAACTTTTAAGACTGCGGTTGCGTTTCGCATCATTTATTAAGCGCTACAGTTCTATTCACATCATAGAAGCCTCGTTTATCAAACGAACAGTACCTATTACAATTCTGTAAGTATTTACGACGTATTTAGTATCAGGTGCAGCCTCAAGGCTCACAATTTGTAATTTAAATACGTTTAGTTGAATTCGCGCCACCGTGGCAGCCATTGTTGATGCATCTCCGCCATGACAGGTGACGTCATAATATTCAAACGTTCTTTTGTTTATATTTAAATGTTCGTTAAGGTAAATAGTTTTAAGTATTTGTTTAGTTTGAATATGTATAGAGGACTTTAAAGTAAGTATTACTCTTTATTTACTTTTCAATGAAGACTGCTGAATTCTTTTCTTTGTTTTTTTCTTTACTGTGATTTTCGTTTTCTTATGGCAGTTCAAATTTCATCTTCAATCATTTCTGCTTTTATTACTGTACTGAAATGGAATACCTTTTCAATCCTTTATATCTCTCAATCTATCAATCGATAAACTGAATGCAAAGCATTTGTAAAGAAATTATAAATATCTTAACTTGTATCTTCAGCTGATTTCATAAAGCGACCTTTAAGTATAACGAATGTCATTCTAACTCAATGCTAATATGAAAACTTGCTAATTAAATCTAGAGCCTTGGAGGAATGGTGGATTTGTTTTCAAACCTATAAACTTATCGATACTATAGGTATATTGATTTCAATGTATAAGTAACAGCGTACCGTTTTCTTCTTTTCTATTCACTACTGAATCTCATCATTATGATCCATACCTACACAATCTTCATTTATTTCCGCTTGTATTAATGCATGTTCAGTTCTGTAAATTTGATCTCTAAATAATCTAGCTTCTACAACCACGGCATCATTAATCAATCAATTTCGAACTCACTATCTCGTTGGTCTTTCTGCCAAAACCCTTTTCTGTAACCGCAGTGCTTATAGTTGTCAAAACTCCAATTCCAACTCTTAAAATAAATCGAATTCGCTCTCACCACCTACACCCCTGCTTACCCCCCTAAAACACAGTGAATCTAAACCTCTTATCGCTGTATAAGAAGCTACAGACACGTTGCTACTTACAACGGATATGCCACCGACAATCTGAGTTCCGCTCCGCCTTCACTGAGAGTCGTTCCTTTGACTGTATAAACCGATTTTAAGACCAGTTTGTGTGTGTTTCTTTGTGTTTTTAGAAGATTATTTTGTAGGTAACAAAAACGTAGGTTTTTAATTTAGAAAGAGAAGGAAGATATAGATCTTCGCACGTCTTGACATAAAAGCTTCTTATCGTCATCAACGTTTTGCTCTTATCCAAATTTATTGTTAATGTACTTACACCTTTTGTAGACGTTTTTATTAAACAAATTATTATTATACTTTGTTTCATTCAATATATATAAATTATATTTTCATTTATTAGAATATAAAAAATATAAAAACATTTAAAAATCTAAAAAAATAGTAGCCCACTGGTATCGGGAACAGGGTTCAAGCTGCCTGCGGTTAGGGCTCCAGAGAGAAGAACCTTCTAACAATGCGGGCCGTGTCCAGAAGTACCGCTTTCTGAATTGATCCAGCTGCCCAACGAGAACCTCCTCAGGTGTTGTCGAGGCTCTTGGCTATTAACCCATATATTATTATTATTAAATATTTGGGGTCATTGCAACATATCTTTTTCTACCAAACAACTCTTTTTGCCATCAACTCAGTGGTGAACCTCAAAAATAGTAGATTTTACAACAAGTGCACAAAACAACATTACTCCTCGACATTACTATCAGCCCTCGCCTTCGGCTCGGGCTGCTAAAAGTCTCGGATAAAAATGGTTTTGTGGACGAGTTATAAACTCTGCTTTTCACTTCGATTGCGAGGAAATAAAACAGTAGTACCACATAACATTTCTTTAATTAAAATTCAAAGTAAAATTAGAACAGTTTTGAATACTGAAGGAAATTATTTTTTTTTAATCTTACGACATTGATATTAGGCTGCAGACCTATACAGCCTACTATTAAATTAATTTTGTAATAATAATTTTCTTAAATCAACTAACCTACCGTACTTGAATTAAAATTTTAATATCTATTATATCTTAAAAAACACATAAGGCAAATAAATTAAAGTAAATATTATATAATAACAAATTCTATCTATGAACTTCTTATTGCATTTGGCTGTATGGCTCATTTTCTTTGCCTTAATATAATACATTTATGAGTAGATACGTTAATGCCCTTGTGCACAAAATTCGATTTTGTGCAGCCTATACCCTGCACAAAGAAGCACTTTCAGAGCATGAGAAGTGAAAAATATATTACAGTTCATGTCGTAGCAAAAAACGCGGTTAGAAAGATTTGCGTCGGGATTGCATGTAGTTTTTCGTTGAGCCTCTTAGACAGGCTTTATCTTTATTCCAGAATAAGAATTGATAAAGGAAAAGAAGAATTAGTAAGCCTATTCATCTACCAAAATCTCTACAATTCTTTAATGCGGTATTCACAGTAATGTTATAAAGGCGAAAGTTTGTGAGGTGTGTATGTGTGTGTTTAATAATAATAATAATAATAGGAGTCAAGAAAAAGTGTACATTATTCCTATAGTTGTCTCCACGACTGGCGTTATTCCCAACCATCTTCTCCGTAGCCTAAAACAAATAGACTTAGAAGAGTCCGTCTATATCCACATACAGAAAGCTGCCATCTTGAACACCTGCAGAATAGTTAGGAAATTCATGCAGTTAGAGGAAGAAAATACACCCTAATACACACCACACGCTACATTTACTTGGCTTTTTTTTTTTTTTTTTTTTCAGGATGGGAAATCATCAAATGACTCCTCCCGCTCTGGGTGGAGCGGAAGGGAGTGTCAGACTCTTACTGACTAAAACCCACCCGTGTTCCTTCCTTCGCCCTTTATGTTCCGGGCCAGCGGTAACCCTTTCGGACAATCCCGCTACATTTACTTGGCTTTAGCCCGTAAATGTAGCTAAAACCAGCCTAAGAGCTGAGAAAAAAAAAAAAAAAAAAAAAAAAAAAAAAAAAAAAAAAAAAAAACACTCACAAAAATAATAATAATAATTCATTTATTTCTGAGCATACGGTATATACAAGATCTTAATATTAAAATGTCTCACGTACACTACCATTGCCGGTGTAGAAATTTTAAAAATTATATTGAAGATAGTTTTTATATAATGTCAAGACCAGTACAATTTTGTTATATTATATTATTACAATGGAATGAAATGTCAAAATGATTACACAATTGGACTTATCACTAATGTCAAGTATTTAAAACAAACAAAAAAAAAATTAAGTCAGTAGGTAAAATATCATTTAAAAAATTATAATAATAATAATGTCAGTTTAAATAATGTGAAAAAGAAATACAATGTCAAAAATTATTAAGTGGAATGTCAAAATAATAATAATGCCAAAATACTAATAACACAGATTATTAATTACAGTCATTATTTCGAATATTTATTATCTTTATTAATGTCAAAAACTATGGTTTAAGAATTCGCTAACCGAATAAAAACACATGTCCAAAAGCCAGGCAAACATTGTACGTTTAAATTTATCTATTGGTAGCATTCTGAATTCAGGTGGTAATTTATTATAAATTTTAATTGTCATACAACTGGCATTTCTGCTATAAAGATGCAATCTCTGAGGAGGAACTAACAGTTTCCCGGCATTTTTTTTATTCAATCTTTCTGAGACTTGTACATTCAATGAAAATAAATGAGGGTATTTTTTTACAAATAAACAAACCTCAAAAATATACAGACACGGGAGTGGGAGAATTTTTAATTCTTTAAATAATGGCCTGCAATGGTCTAAATATTCTGCTCCACTCATGGCTCGGATACACTTTTTTTGTACTTTGAACGCTCTTTCCACGTCCACTGAATTACCCCATATGACTAGGCCGTAACGCAGTACTGACGAAACATACCCATGATAAGCATTTAGGACTGTTTTTTTAGTGGACACTAGTCTTAACTTGCGAAGAGCATATACAAACTTGTCAAGCTTACTGCATACTCTTTCTACATGTTCTTTCCAATTCAGTTTGTTGTCAATTATAATACCCAAAAATAAAGCCGATGGTTCTGGTTGCAAAATTGTATTGTCATGTCGAATTGTTGTTGGTGTAACTGACAAGTTGCATGTTTGAAATTGTACTACTTTAGTTTTATTAATATTAACTTGCAGATTATTGTCCCCCAGCCATTTTATTACATTCATTAGTTCAATATTAGTATCAATTTCTATGTCAATTTTATTGGAACATTTTATCGTCAAAGTGGTGTCGTCAGCAAATTGTATACATTCACATTTTAAGCATTTGATGAGGTCATTTATGTATAATACGAATAGTGGCGGACCCAATATGCTTCCCTGTGGAACACCTGAATAATTAATTTTTAATTCTGAGCTATATGTCTTCTTAGTATTTTTTTCTATTCTAGAAATAACAGTTCTCTGTTGGCGGTCAGACAAATAGCTTTGAAGCCAATCATGCGCTTTGCCTCTTATTCCGTATTTCTCTAATTTATAGAGTAGTCGTTCGTGTGAGACAAAATCAAATGCTTTGCTCATATCCAAGAATACCGACAATGCAGACATTTTTTTATTAAGAGCTTCAGTAATTTGTTTTACTAAGGAAAAACAAGCTAGAGTGGTTGAACAGTTCTTTCTGAACCCAAACTGACTCTCCACGATCAGGTTATGTTTAGTTACAAAGCTATTTATTTTGCCATGCATTGCTTTTTCAAAAATTTTTGCAAAGATTGGGATCAGTGTAATAGGCCTATAATTACTCATATCAGAGCAGTTGCCTTTTTTGTATAGTGGTTTAATTATAGACTCTTTAAGTTTCTTTGGGAAAATACCTTGCTCAAATGAGAGGTTTATTAGGTAGCTAAGTGGGGATGCTATAATTCTTGAACTTAATTTAATTATTTTAGTGGTTACTTCGTCATATCCAGTTGAATTTGTGTTATTTAATGAATTAATTATTTTAATAATGTCAATTTCATTTACAGGAGTCAAAAATAAGGTATTTGTGTTATTGTCAATGTCAATGTTGTTTATGTTATAATTATTATTGTTAGATTTTTGTGTCAGTTCGATAAAATAGTCATTTAATTTGTTACACATGTCATCAGGATTAGTAATTTTTTTATCACCGATTATTAATTCATTTATGTAGTTGTTGTTATTTATTTAATTGGTTTGAATTATTTTTTATGATTGACCATGTCGCTTTACATTTATTTTTAGCATTATTTAAAAAATTGTTGTTATTTATCTGCTGTGATTTTGTTATGCATTTTTTTAAGATCTTAGTGTAATTACGGTATTTTTTCTTTTGGTAACCTTTACTTAAAGCATCGTGTTGATATGCGTAATATAAAGCTCTCTTCTTTATGCATGATATTTTTAGACCCCTACTTAGCCATTTGTTTTTAATGGGTTTATTGGTCTTTTTGACGAGTATTTCGGGAAAACACAAATTGTAGAAGAGCGTGAACAAGTTGTGGAATAAATTAAATGCTTTATTGCAGTCTGTCTCTTCGTATATTTCACTAAAACTTAAGGCTGCTAAGCAATCTAAAAATTTTGTTATATTGCTCTTATCGTAATCTCTTTTCGTATCATACCAGAATTGTATAGCTTTTGATTTATTATTATTTATTATATTTATTTATATGTTTGTTACTTCTTCACGCTCAAACGGCTGGACCAATTTTGATAAAATTTTGTATGGAGGTAGCCGACACCCTGGATTAACATATAGGCTACTTTTTATCCTGATATTCCCACGGGATCGACATTTACGCGGGTGAAACCGCGTGGCGCAGCTAGTAGTAAATAATTACACCTTTCATAGGTATAAACTCCCTAATTAGGTCTTTCGCATCGCACAACAAGCGAGCTTTTCCAATAAGAAGATTTTCACACATCTTTCTCTTTTCACTGAGAATCGAGAGTCATCTCAAGTTCATGTTTTAATTTGCACTCCAGAGTACATAAAAGTTGTCAAGTAAACTTAAAGCTAAGTACAAATATTGACCCCATCGGGCACAGCAAAATGAGAAGTCTTTTGCCCCACAAATACCTACGTTTCTATTCAAAAATCTTATCTCAAAATATGACACAGCTTAACAAATCAATGGGCACATAGTATCACAAATTCAGTACAGACACCTGTCTCCAAGAAGTGAGCACAATAACATTAGAACAGCTTTGTGAGAGCCTCGGCGACGCAGGCGACGCTATCCGGGGAACGAGAGTTTTGCGAGATTTTGCGGGAATGAACGAATGAACTCCTCACCGGGGACTAGGTGAGGAGTTCATTCGTTAACCATTCATTAGGCTAGTAGTTCGTTTAGTGAGTAGGTATGTTTTTTTTTTATTTGTAATGGGTTTGCTCTGGACTCTAGTCTAGGTCTGAGGTAACAGAGACAAAGTCGACGATGGAGTAAGCTTACCCAGAAGAAGCCTGTTCACTCTTACTTTGAAGAGATTCGGGTTGTATGCGCTTGGAAACAGACGCAGGTAGAGAGTTCCACTCTTTTGCTGTGCGCTTTATAAAGGACATTTTAAAACGCTTAACGTCTTTGCTTTTGTATGAGTGGGCTAGGGGCTGCTGATGATAATTAAGTGTATAAGGTTGATAATTAACATCACAAAAAATAGGCTATGTAGGTGGAAAATTTAGCTGGAAAACCTTATAACGAGACGCCTACGTCAAAATATCATAATAGTTTACTCAGTATATCAAGTTCATCACTCAAATATTGTCCGTATGGTCTAACAATACCGTATCCTCCCAAGATTATTTGTTAGAAGTTCCAAGCTTCCATGCAAAGTTTCTCTAGCCGCCACTTACTAGCACTATATTCCGAAATTAAGATCAAATCCATCTTTTTTAGAGGCTATAAAACAAGTATCTAGTTATATTACTCTCATCTGCCTAGCCTTTTCCCAACTATGTTGGGGTCGGCTTCCAGTCTAACCGGATGCAGTTGAATACCAGTATTTTACATGGAGCGACTGCCTATCTGACCTCCACAATCCAATTACTAGGTAATACGATGTAGCCTTTATTGACTACTCAAAGGCATTTGACAGTATAACACACACCTCGATCTGGAAAGCACTTGCCTGTTGCGGAATAAACAGAACTTATATTAATATCATAAAGAACATCTACTCACAAAGCAAAAGTAGAGTAAGATTAGAAACTAAAGGAGAAGAGATAGTAATAGGAAAGGGAGTCAGACAGGGAGATCCCATGTCACCGAAACTATTCATAGCTGTGTTGGAAGAAATATTTCAAGAAATTAACTGGAGAAATAAAGGACTCAGAGTGCAAGATCAATATCTAAGCCACCTCAGATTTGCTGACGATATCATCCTCTTCGCGGAATCAGCAACTGAGCTTGAACAAATGATGCAAAATCAGGACATAAAAAGTAAAAAAGTGGGGTTACACATGAACGCAAGCAAAACAAAGATCATGACGAACCATACAGAAGAAGAAATACACGTGTCGGGAAACCAGATTGAATACGTAAAGGAATATATCTACCTTGGAAAACAAATATCATTTGATACAAGAAATAACGAAAATGAAGTGGATAGAAGGATCAACTGCACTTGGAGAAAATTTTGGTCACAAAAGGAAGTCCTAAAAGGGGACTATCACATGAAGTTCAAAAAAATAATAATGGACACCTGTATTCTACCAAGTATGACATATGGAAGCCAAACATGGACATATACTAAAAAAATAAAAAATAAAATCTTATCATGCCAACATTCCATGGAAAGGAGCATATTAAAACTCAGGAGAATACAGAAAATCCGAAACGAAGAGATAAGAAAAAGAACAAAAATAACAGACGCCCTCCAGCACGCTTTACAACTGAAATGGAAATGGGCAGGTCATATTTCGAGATGTAGAGATCAGAGGTGGACAATTGAAACAACGAAGTGGTCTGGACCGAGAGGCAAGAGGAACAGGGGCAGACCACGCAAGAGATGGTCGGACGACATCGTTGAAGTAGCTGGTCCGAGCTGGATGGAGTCGGCCCAAAACAGGGAAAATTGGCACGGGATGGAGGAGGCTTTTACCCAAAAGGGATCCATATCCAAATAAAATTTAAAACTATTAATTTGTGAAAACGTTTTTGTAAAGAAAAATATGGAATAAATGAGCTTTATTATTATTATTATTATTATTTTACATGGAGCGACTGCCTATCTGACCTCCACAACCCAGTTACTGGGTAATATGATACCCCTTGGTAAGACTGGTTGTCAGACTTTCGGGCTTCTGACGACCCGTAACAACTGTCAAAGACCCACAAATGATAGCGGGGACCAACGGCGTAACGTGCTTTCCGAGGCACAGAGGGGTCTCGGTATGTAAAGATGGTCACCCATTCACAGACCAACCGCGACAAGCGTAGCTTAACCTGATCAATAGACCGTGCGGCTGTTATTATTTAGCCACGGGCGCTTCTTTATATATACTTGCTATTAGAACAATTAAGGCTACCTGTGCTAACATTTTGCGCAATGCTCGATATAGGGCATTCCCAAGATGCGCCAACAATACCTGACGGCTTTCCCAACTCTAAAATCACTAAATGTCATACAAATTCAGTATTGAGCCCACGTCTCTAAGAATACACACAATAACATCACGCCGGGGTCTTTGTGAGGCGGACACGTCTGTCAATAGCGGTGCTATGAGGAGGAACGAGAAATAAACGATATGGAAGCGATTTAAAGACGGTTTTTAAGTTTGATGTAGCAAATAGTTTTTCTTTTCTCGATGACTTGGTGTAAAATGCCGAAAAAAAAATGATGATGAAAAATGCCGTAAGGAAACCGACATATCCTAGAACCCAAAAATTTGAAGACTTCTACCAACCCGCACTGGGCCCGCGTGGTGGATTACGGCCCACTCCCTCTAAGGCCAGTGTCCCAGCAGTGGGAACATTATAGACTGATTATGCTGTAGGATAGTAGAATTTTTTTTGGCATATGTTAATTTGTTACTCAAGGGTGCGTTAGGCCCAAAATCGGTCGTGGTCTTTCACTCTTTCGTAATTGGTTTTGAGCCTGGAATCTCAAAATCTTTGACCCCTTCTTCTTCTTAATCTTTTTTTCGTAAACTGCTTTTGTTCTACTACCTGACTGCGGAGAAGCCAAAATTGGGGTAATGTTTTGTCTTTCCTTTTTCACTTCTTATTTCCTTATGTGTTTTAGCGTATCCATATCGCAAGCAATTTGTATGATTCCGCGTTTTACAAACGCCGTCGCCCGTTTAAAAACGCTTGCTGTTTTAAAATATGCCGAACTCCGAAGTTTGGTTTGGTTAGGTTACTTTATACCCTTTACACAAGAATAGGAGCCCTACGAAGTGGGGCTACGTCGACATAGGATGCAAGAGCGAGCGAAGGGCACCCCGAGGTTCGGTTTGGTTAAGTAAAACAGCGAGCGTTTGTAAACGGACGACGCCGTTTGTAAAACGCGGAATCATACACATTGCCTGCGACATCCATATCGCAATAGTCTCGTTCCTCAACCCCCCGGCCATCACCTGTTCAGTTCGACAATGTCTCCGTTCATTATATGGAGACGTTAAAATGCCGCAACTTGCTACCGATGGAAATTCAGCGGGAAGACATTGTGTTCCTCCACACACAATAGACACCGACTCGAATAGGAATTGATTCAGTTTCTGTGACACAGAATGGGGGTAGTTTTCAGTAGATGTATATAGGTATTGAAATGAAGATACCTACGACGGTTTCGTAAAATAAGTAGGTACTTAGCCGAAACGGTGACTACTGATGTAAAAAAAAGTTTTTATTTTTTTATTTACAACTTCGATCGATCAGGTTAAGCTACGTTTCCCGCGGTTAGTCTGTGGATGTCCATCTTTACATACCAAGGCCCCTCCGTGGCTCGGAAAGCACGTTAAGCCGTCCCAGCTGTCATTAGTGGATCTTTGACAGTCGTTACGGGTCGTCAGAAGCCCGAAAGTCTGACAACCAGTCTTACCAAGGATTATCGTATTACTCAGTAACTGGATTGTGGAGGTCAGATAGGCAGTCGCTCCATGTAAAATACTGGTATTCAGCTGCATCCTGTTAGACTGTAAGCCGACCACAATATAGATGGGAAAAGGCTAGGCAGATGATGAGTAACGAGCATCAGTATCAGTAAGACTACAGAATCACAGATCCTAAAGAAAGAAAAGAAAGAAATAAAATACATTTATTTAGCACAGACTAAGAGACACACAATACACCTGAGGGCCAATTCTACTAATTTTAACAACGTTCACAGTCTGATCTCAGTCTCAATCTGTCAAAAAATGCTTCAAATTTCCCTACATTTTGACAAGTTTTTGACATTTCTTTGTCGCTGAGATGAGACTGCGACTAGATTTTGAATGTTTTAAATTACGAGAATTGGCCTTCAGATAGTTAGGTAGATAATAGTCGTACCTACATCAGATAAAAACTAAGACAAAAATAAAAAGTGCACATTGAAGACTACCGAATTGGTAGATTAAATAACAGTTTCCGAAAATTGTTTTTATTGTTCATAAATCTAAACAATTTATTGATATAGAAACATCCATAACTTCAAACCAAAGCGACCTATTTTGGGTCACATTTAAAACATTTACATAAACCATTTTTGTACCAGACCTTTTCAAAAGTGGTTCAGCCGAGTTCAAGGTATTCCTGTCATTGTCAGATAATTATTAAATTAATGGTTAGTATGACGCATACTGTTTCGTACTAAAGGTTTACGGCGTAAGTTATGTAGCTATAAGGGTTTGGGCACACGACGCGGCTTCGTGCGGGGAGAAGACGCGCGACTTAAAAACGCGCGCCTGTGTCCCTAAATCTATGTAGGTTTATAAAAGTCTTGACTGACTGATATATCAACGCACAGCCTAAACCGCTGGTCCTAGAGACATGAAATTTTGAGGGTGTGTTCTATGTGAAGAGTAGGTATCCACTAAGAAAGGGTTTTTAGAAATTCCTACCCTAAGGGGTGAATGGGGGAGGGTAGAATTTCACGCGGACGAAGTCGCGGGCACAAGCTAGTGGTTTCATAAAGCAAATGGTTTGTATGTATTTTGATAAAATAGCGTCCCAAATGAGCTACAAACACGCGTTTTTACTTACCCAATAATTGCGATTGCTGTTCTGATTATTATTTACATATACGTACATACATAACATCATGCCTGTTATCCCCGTAGGGAAAGCAGAGGTGTATCTATAGTACAATAAAATACGTTACAATAGTAGATTACTACTTCTAGATTACTATTTTGACGATTTTCAAGCGCGCGATGTGTGAAGTTTTTGTGTTGATACAAAATATAGGAAAGAATTTGTTAAACGCGCGTCTTTTGATTACAAAAAACGCGTAGTGTGTATGCACTCTAAGTACCGCCCGGAGATATAATCATTTGAAATTAGGCGACCATGACAGTTGCAATTGCTCTGATGTAATAAAGGGTTAAGGTACTCAGTTGGTATGACAACTATAAGAGTAAGATTAACTCGATAATGTTAAGTTATATATGGTGTTGTCCTAAGCCGAATGTGGAACACACTCTTAAGGCGATACCAAAATAAACTGGGATTTTTTTCGTAACAATTTATTTCACTAATAGAGCATGTATGGATTTAATTTTTGGTTACATGTTTATTGACTATTTGAATAATACTCTGACTGAAGGAAAACGCAATTCGGTTAAATTTCCTCGCTAGAATTTAATTCCGAGAAAACCTCTATTTTTTTTATATTTTTCTGTAATTCTAATATCCGAAGTAATGTGATTGCAAAATTGCGTTCAAAATTTGCGTAATAGGTAATTGAAAACTCTGGCTGAAAATATTATTGATACACCGCTTAATTTACTATTAAACAATTTTAATTTGGTTCGGGGCTTACCTACGTTGTTTTATTTTGATTACAGCGCATTGTTGCGCTCTCTTTTTTCGCATGTGGAAGTAATTGACTGTCACTTTCTTATGCCCGCCTGGTTCGCCGAAAACTAAAAAAAACAAAAAGTCGAAAACTATTCGGCTTAAAACAAAACAGAAAAAGAAAAAATGTTTGAGAATGAGCAAGCTTGGCTCTTTCATATGATACCCTACATGCCCTAGTAGCCCCACTTCGAATTTTTCAGACCCCCTTTCAGTCCCTATTGCAAAAAATATACATATATTTTTATTTCTTTCTTATTTGCAAAATAGTTGGGCAAATATCATCTAAAACTATTCTAAATTTCAAGTTGATAGCATTAGTATTTCTTGAGATATTCAGCTGTAACAGACAGACTGACTAGCCTAGACTGGCTAGTCTAGGCTAGTCAGTCTGTCTGTTACAGCTAGCTACAGTCTGTTATAATTAGAGTTCCGTACCAAAATGGTAAAACGGAACCCTTATGGCTATAAGGGTTCCGTTTTACCATTTTGGTACTGAACTCTAATTATAACAGACTTAGGACTACAAAATATGACCGAGTCCTTTTTAACATATAAAAAATTCAAAAAAATAAATAAAAATAAATTGCTAAACAGCGCCAACAATGGCTGCTATATGAAAAAACAAAAGATTGATTCATAGCAATTCTGTTATACTTTGTTAAAACAAATACTCAGTTATATTTAACAAATAGGACGCCAAAGGTCGCCAAACGATTGTAGGTCAAAAGGATAAGCAAATATAAATATTACTGAAAAACTATGCAAATAGCGTCTGATATAATTATGTGATATTGACTCCCACATGTTTTTCGTGCATGTGTTGTTTTCATTGTTTTAGAAGTTGCTTGATAAATGACTAAGCTTTGAAAATATTCATTACAGTTTAACAGAATTCAAATTGAATTGAATTGTAGGTAAGTAATAACAGCTGCAAGGGTTGATCGATCAGGTTAAGCTACGCTTGCCGCGGTTGGTCCGTGGATGGGTGACCATCTTTACATACCGAGACCCCTCCGTGCCTCGGAAAGCACGTTAAGCCGTTGATCCCGGCTGTTAATCGTGGATCATTGGCAGTCGTTACGGGTCGTCAGAAGCCCGAAAGACTGACAACCAGTCTTACCAAGGGGTATCGTAGTACCCAGTATGTAGCTGGGTTTTGGAGGTCAGATAGGCAGTCGCTTCATGTAAAATACTGGTATTCAGTATTTCAGTTGCATCCGGTTAGACTGGAAGCCGACCATCATAATTGGGAAAAGGCGACGTCGTTTTACAATCAGAATTCAGGGCTGTATGACATGTATTATAAAGAGGTTTTATCGGAATTTCGAAACCTGACTCGCACACGAATAACCCACGACCACTAGTAATGGTCACCGATAGCCACTGGCCAGTCGTTAATGGATGTTGCTGGCCAGTAGTTGTGCCCTAAAATAATAACTGAAAAAAAAAACTTTGGAAAACAAATATTTTTAATTTGAAAGAAAAACTTGTAACGACCCGCATGAACACGATTTTTTAATGTCAAATGTATATGATAAGGTATTAATTTTTAACATCATGGTTGTCATCGGCATCAGAGGCTTGCAAAAATGACAAGGAATTATCTTCATTTAGTTGCACTAGAAAGGTCCGTTCATGGCCACATTAAAAGATTATAGATATAGGATTTAAAATCACGATTTTGAACTCCTAATGTTATTGCAGATCACGAATATTGATCATTAATCGTGTTTCTTAGATATGAAGCCGTTTCGTGTATGAACTTAAAACATGAGACATTGAAGCCTCAAGCAACATGACTAGTTTCAAATTAAAAATATTATGGCCACTTTAAAACCATAAGGGTCAAGTTTGTAAAGCTTCGGTTCTAAAAGAGCTGCAGCTGCCACATAGCGTCTGCAATTTACCGGCGCATGACGTCTCTGCAACGTTATTTTTATGATTTTAAGTTAGTGTGTTGTCCTAGAAGGCGTTTTTGATACCTGACATTTTAGTGACATTTGATTTTGGTCCACGAGCCAACTGCACTAATGCTCCACAATTGAGTCGAATGCTCTGCAAGGGACCTTTCTTCACTTCGTAGACGTAGCTTTAGGGTGTTAAGAATTCTGCCGACTAAATATTATAGCAGTACTAAATGGAAAGAATCAAACAAACTTATAAACAAAAACAAAGAAACATGCTTGTTTCCAACCGAATAGCAGCCAATTCACATTACAACATTACTTTTGCCCCACCTTATAACTGTTAATATTATATTAGCATGTCGGTGACGCAAACCCATAGGTTTTCCCCTTCCAAAAATTGCTCAACTCACCTAAAGAGGTTTTCACTTCAAAAACAAAATGCGATCACCAATGCGTCTGCAAAGGGGACTATGTCAATGTCTCCCAGTATCTTTCTTTCAAATAGTTTTATTAGGAAGCCTAAGTTCAGCATTCAATATTCATAGATAATGATTTAGCAACATTAATTGACATTGACACGACTTTGACACCTTTATCTATTCGAGTGTTTGCGTAAATGTCAAAAGTCTAAAATCTATACATGATTAGGCATTGACCACAAATATTACTATGTGTTTATATTATTTATATCAATCAATCTGCCTCAAGTCTAACCGTATGCAGCAGAATACCAGTACTCTACATTTAGTAATTTTATTTTAGGTGCATCGTGCTCACATATTATTATTATATAATTAATGTATGCAAAATTTTGTAAAATATTTTAAAAGAGTAACGGTGGAGTTTCTTGCCCGTTCTTCTCCATACGAAAACTACCTTTTGGAATGGGCGACTAGAATCAATTCTATTTGTTGTAATTTCTGACGTTCAAAAGTGCCTTTAATGTGCCTATTTGAAATAAATGCTTTGACTTTGACTTTGACTTTGAGCGACTGCATAACTGGCAGGTACTGGATAACACGTTATACCCTTTGGTGAGAATGGTTGTTAGACTTTTGGGTGTCTGACTACCCATAACCACTGGCAAAAATCTTCGAATGACCGCCAGGAACAACGGCTTAACGTGCTTTCCAAGACACGGAGGGGTCTAGATTTGTAATGGCTGGTCACTGTCACCCATTCACGAATCGACCGCGGCAAACGTTGCTTAAACTTCGAACGACCGTGCTCATGTGATCATTTAACCACGAGCCCCTCCGCTCCATTATATATATTATACACATATACATTATATACATTACACACACACACACATACACACACATTACACACACACACACACATTAACACACACATTACATTATACATTACATTATATACATTATTATTATATTATACATTATATATATAATTATTTAAAAATAATAATAAGCGCCTGGATAGTCACACTGCACGGCAAAAGCGTTTTCTCATGCAGAGAAGGAACTATTATTGATCACGCTTGCGTACTGCGTGTTGAAGATTTCAGACCATTGAATTCAAGTTTCTTCACGGTGTTTTATGAAGTGAAAATAATATAGGTTTGCGTCACCGACGACACGCTAATGTAACAGTACCTAGTATAACGTGTTTTACTTGGCTAGCAGTGAAAGCGTATACTTATAATGTAATTAATCATTTTAATTAAGAAATTTCAATAAAATTAAAATATTAAGTATTTTTATTATAAAAATTAAGAAATTAAAATGTTTGATACTTCAATTAACTTGTTTATTTTTTAAACCGTTGTTATTGTCGGCAGTCTCCTTGGCTGCATATGTTCTTCCACCAAAATCCAGTATGGAACTGGAAACAAAACAAAAGAAATTTGTTACTTTTCAGACTTGAATAATAAAATAATATAGAGGTAGGTCAATGTCTATTATTCTACTTTAGCAGTCAACAACCAAAATACAGCGTGAAATATAAAAAAAATATGCATTGTGACACAGTTTTTCATTAAAATTATGTAAATGAATAAACAAAAGCTCGCGTTTTGAATACATTGGTCCACAGCTGAATAAATGACAGACGTTTATACAAATGTCACTTGTACACATATAATGTTTATTAAAAAAAAATGGGTGTGACAATATTGCACCTTACAGTATACGGGGCTATTCCGAAAAAATATAGAAGAATTAATCTAGAAAAAATATAGTCAATCAATCTGCCTAGATTTTTTTCTTATTATGTGGGGGATGGCTTTTTTTTTTTCAGGATTGGAAATCATCAAATGACTCCTCCCGCTCTGGGTGGAGCGGAAGGGAGTGTCAGACTCTTACTGACTAAAACCCACCCGTGTTCCTTCCTTAGCCCTTTATGTTCTGGGGTAGCGGTAACCCTTTCGGACAATCCCGCTGACCCGGGGATAGCATAGGCCGGGGATAGTCGCTCCTTGTAAACAGCTGGTATTCAATTGCAACCGCTAAGACTCTAAGTGGGGGATGGCTTAGAGTCTTAGCGGTTGCAATTGAATACCAGCTGTTTACAAGGAGCGACTCTACCTGACCTCCGCAAACCAGTGGGTAACAGGAAACCCCAAAAAAATTTACCAAAATCATTTAATCAATGTAACTTGTAATATGAAAATGTAACTGTAAACTTGATAGCAAAACCAAAGTTTTATAACATCTCATTTGGATCCGGAAAAAACAGGGCAATGATTTTTTAATGAAACCAAGGTGTTATTCAACGAATCATGAAGAGGCTATCAACTGTCCGAAAATAAACGGTAATAAAGCTTAAAAAGTTTAACTCTAGGATCGAAAGATTTCATAAAATAATTATGAAAAACAATCAAAATAAAAAAACGAAAATTCATTTATTATTTAGTCATATAATTAAGTAGGTACCTAGTGTAAATAGTTAGTTGTGTTATATATTGTTTATAAACAGTTTATGTATGTGGGAAAGAATACATTCTGTTAACACAGTCAGAAAATGTTTTTAAATTTTTCTTGTAGCGCCCAACAATTTAACCCGCAAAATGTCGATCCCGTAAGAATATCGGAATAAAAGTATCCTATGTGTTAGTCCTGGTCATAAACTATCTGTGTGCCAAAGTTCATCCAAATCCTTTTAGCCGTTTGTGCGTGAAGAAGTAACAAACATACAAACACCATCACAAACTTTCGCCTTTATAATATTATTAGTGTCATTTTTACTAGTATTATTAAGCTTATCAGTAAATAAACAGGGTCAAAAACTGATAAAATCTACAAATACAAAAGTTATCAGTAAAGAAAACTACATCGATGAGTCGCAAACCAATCACCCTTTTTTCTTATCTCAAAGATAGCACACAATTTTTAGACTAACCCTTTATATTTTTCATTAAAAGGTCGGGTCCACGACTACGAATAATATAATGAGTACCGAATTTTATCGAGTGCATCGTGTGTGACAGTGTCAATATATTAATTTATATATATGTATATGGTGTATTAATTTTCGGATTTTTTCCGATAGTGTTTTATTTTTTTTTGGGTTTTTTTTCCCTTAAATTTTGAAAAATGTTATGGAGGCCGTCCGATATGCGTTTGAGTTGTGAAATGTACTATGCATGGAGGTAATTTAGACCAATTTTAGAACTTAAAATTATAACTAGAAAAACTTACTCGGAGAAGGGCTAGGTTAATAATTTATGCCTGGAGTATTTCTTTCTTTAGTTGGATGATTGGAGATTTATCGAGAAAAAAATCTCCCAAACTTTTTATAAACCAGAAAATTTTATCTTTATAGAAAGCATAAAATCATTCTTGTTATTAGAGTTACAGCTGAAACATTAAACCTTTCTGGATCTCACTTAGAATTTACTTTTTAACATTCCTTTATTATGGAGTTTATATTTATTTATGATTAAATAATAAAACTTCACTAACAACAACCAACAATAACCAACAACAACCACAACAACAACCAACAACAACTTCAACATTCTTAGTACCTAATATTCCTCCTACATTGCTATATATTTTCTTGTTTACTTATCGGTAATTTCTCTCCCCAGGCTACCGGAGGTGGGCGAGAAGGCGCCATCGTCTTCGTCCCCGAACCTGGCGGAACAGCCGCTGGACCTCAGCGCCAAGTCTACCTCCAGCACCAGTGGAACACCACCTCCTGACTCCAAGCATTTGGATAACAGGTAAGAGATTTTTAACCGCCTTATCTCGTATATTATGGAAGTATTACAATACAATACAATTAATTTATTTGTCAGAATATTGTACAAAGTTGTTATGTGCATTTAGCCAGCATTATGTGTTAGGATCATAATATTCTGCCGTTTCCGGCGTACAAATATGGTTTCTAAAATTATGGGTCATCATTGCATTAAAAGTAAATTATAGTCATTAGAATTACAAATAATTTAAATACATATATTGAAAAATCATTGTAAAAGAGAATAATTATATAAGTCAAAAATTAAATAAGGTCAAGGAGACAGAGTATGATTTATGAGCTATTAATTGTAAAGTTAAGCTCCTAACAGCTGATGCTACTTCATGATCCTGGTAACTAAGCTGCCTCTACCTAAACAGTCAGAAAATGAATTTGGTCAATGATATTATAGGTGTTGGAAATGGCTACTGTGAAATTACTCCAAGAAATACAGTAGCTTCTCTTGTGTGCACTACACTAAACTGTGACTCTTGAATGTGCCCCAAAATGCATACAAATGCTGTTTATTTTGTGATCTGCATTCGTTAACAAGGTGATTAATATTATACCTCGAAGCTATGACTCATGAGTGTAATGATCAGTATACAAACTGTAACACAAAAATTTATTAATCGAATACATTCATGCTCGCAAAAGTACCTACAACTTCAGAATGGAGAGACACCCCATCCAATTTGGCCGCTCAACTCACAATACCAGCTTCTTTCAGCAGACTTAAAAGACGCAACATCCTACAACAGTAGATAACTTGTAGAAAGCTGCATTACTAATAAGATAATTGCTTCTGATGAAGAATAATTCTTCCCTACCAGTTCTTTCTGCAACTTATCTGCTCATAGTTTTTAAACACTGATTGCAAGATAGCAGAACCGAAAAAAAACGTGATGGAAAGTTTTTAATTATTTCATGATATCATGGAATTGTTTCTTTAGGAAAAGTTCTTTAGAAAAAGATCTCAGATCACCAAATCAACACCATATATCCTTCATACACTTCCTTTCTAGCCCAGACCATGGAAAAAGCTACACTAACATAAAAGCTAATTGTAGCCATCAAAGTGACCGATTAGCTAAGGCTTTTATCACTTTAATCTAGGTAAACGCGCTAAATTGGATTACACATTAGCCGCTGGCCTTAATTTAATGCTAATATGCGTTTAGTTGTGTATACGTACAGAGCCTTATTTTAGTTGACCATTGTAGGGACGAATTGTTTGTGTTTGGTCACGAATTTCATCAATAAGTTTTTTGGAAACTATTTTACACTAGGGTTTGGAAGCCAAACCTTCTCTATCATTTTTGACTCGCATAACTGACATTACATTAGAGTAAAGACGCTAGCACATCAAGCTATCTGAGGGGCAATTCTACTAATTTTAACAACGTTCACAGTCTGATCTCAGTCTCAATCTGTCAAAAAATACGTCTAGTTTCCCTACATTTTGACAAGTTTTTGACATTTGCTTGTCGCCGAGATGAGACTGCGACTAGATTTTGAACGTTTTAAATTACGAGAATTGGCCTTCTGAAACTGTAAAATTTTCCCAATCTACTTTGAACATTATTCTTTAGCGATAAAGTTGAAAATCTATTAAAGAAATTTGACAGATTTTAGTAGCTTGATACACTCCAGCCTTTTCCCATATTAGCGGTCAACACCTTAAGAGCAGCGGTGGCCCAGTGGTACCGGCCCCGAATTACGAGTTGTAAGTCGCGAGTTCGAACCCAGGCGGCATTTTAATCTGTGTATTTAATTTTATCACCACTGCTCTCAAAACAGTGAAGGAAAATATCGTGAGGAAACCAGCACGTTCTAGGACCCAAACATTCGAAGACATCTACCGACCCGCACTAGGCCCGCGTGGTGGATTACGGACCACTCCCTCTCACAGAGAGAAGGCCTGTGTAACAGCAGTGAGAACGATATTCGCTGATTATGCTAACACTCGGGTCCCGGATCGGGCAAAGAGTCTGGGGGAAATGTGGGTGTATTAGAGATGCATCTCTGTCTAAGTTTCCAGGAAAATGATGAGGCGATGTTCTGTTACAGATATTCTATTTCACGAAGTCCGTTCGGCTTTGATTGTAGTAGTGACGTATCCCGACAAGCGCGCTCCCACAGCGGCTGCCCCTTGCTGCCGTCGCATGAGGCTATTTCCGCGAATGTGTACCGTTTTATTTCACCCATTGTTGAGTCTCTGTTGATCACAATGTGCATGTGCACGCTTGACAACATTCATAGCCAAACGGACTTCGTGACATAGAACATCTGTATCACAAACATCTAAGCAAACCGCTCTTATTTTTGTCCAGTGAGCTTAAAGCCCAACTCAGGATAAGTTTCGATTAACTGATCTGGCGACCTTAAAAAGATGGCTGTGCCAGACTGGATGCGGAAGGCGGAGGACAGAGTGTTGTGACGCAGCCTGGGAGGCCTATGTCCAGCAGTGGACTGCGATAGATTTGATTGAACTGATCTGGCAGATAATTTCAATTAACTCCTGCTCCATTTTTTAATTTCTGATGGTCTTTTTGACTCGAAAAACATTAACGGAATCATCATACTTGTCAGATTTTGTTGTTAACAACAAATACGGGAACGCTTCTTCCTATCCTTAAAAAAACCGTGAATAAATTGCAAAATAAAACATCCAGAAAACTGAAAATAAAAGAGCTATTTTCTTTTCTCTATGGTATCGAGGAATACGAACGGAGCGAGCTTAAATAGATTAATGTCTGGAAACGACATCCTCTTTGCTTATTTTTTGGCGAATAAGGATCTGATTAGCTATCCTCGTTTTATTCTAATCGATACTAGAGCCCCTTGGGGTGTAAGGATCTTGGTTTCTTTACATTTGCCTGTTTTTTGCTAGATATACATAGATAAACTCACGCCATCCTCCTTTGCTAAGTAGAAACTACAGAACGCCACCTGCTACGATCCTGATGTACAGACGCCAGCACATCAACCTACTACAATCTGTCAAATTTCTTTAATAGATTTTCAACTTTATCGCAAAAGCATAAGGTTCAAAGTTGATTGGGAAAATTTGACAGATTCGGGTAGCTTGATGTGCTGGCGTTTGTACCTACGTCCTACTCCTTTTTCTTCATTTACGCTCATACATCTGCGGGGTTATTGCGTAACGCTAGTGTGTAGTAGTAGCATGGCTTTCAATTTGACAGTTCAACAACATTCATTGCGTTATTTACGATGCTGAGCAAACAAATATTTGGAATATATTGAGCAATGAATTAGCAATATCCTTCAAAATTATTCAGTTTGTGATTGATAGTATGTTACGCTGGTCATACCCGTACCGTTAGGTACTATAAGTCTATTCAAATGTATGTCTGAAATTGATGTTAATTCAAGTTAAACAAATATCAACTTTATTGTAATGGTAATTAAGTTTATTTCAGAGTGACTAGCACTTCAAATTGATAAAGTTATAAAAATGATTGAAGTTGTAGCGTAAACTGCACTTTATTCTGTAGGAATTAAAGTTACTTTTCCATAAACTCATATTTGTTTACATTTTTGGCAAATAAGTCGCGAATGGAGAATAGTTAAGTTAATACTTATTGAGATGATTTCTTAAATTGAAATAGAAGTTATACGTGCTACTGTAATTTTAGACGATGGAGATGGCATATACCTAATTATGTCTGTGTCGCGACGAGGCGGATTTGTGTTTCTTTTTCTTTTGGAGCTTTAGATCATGAAGCTCCTCAAGGTCCTATAAACCTACTATTTTATTGGATTTTGGAGATTCCAGTATAAAAAAAAGAAACTGGCACTCCGGTAGTGCCGACAGAAGTGAAAACTTGAACAATTACGAGTGTATTTTGTGAATCGTCTTATAAACAAAACACGCGTGTTAAGGTGTGTTCCTTATTTTATAGGGTTTTTTGCAAATCAGGTATGATGACCAAAGTGACTGGTTTATTCTTCTCGTGAAAGGAATTTATTCAGATTTGCTCGTCGTCAGTTATATATCCGTGGTTCAGCGCCATCTCGTCGTTGTTGGATGAACTACGTAGTTAGTACGCGAGGCCTACGTAGTTAGTACGCGAGGCCCTCGTAGTTCTTCCCGATGTGCATAGATGGCGCTGTCCTCAACAACGCGCGTCTTAAGTTTTATGTCTGACGTTAGTACGCGAGGCCCTCGTAGTTCTTCCCGATGTACATAGATGGCGCTGTCCTCAACAACGCGCGTCTTACGTTTTACGTCTGACGTTTTACGTCTTACGAATTTTCGATCAGGGTCACGTGACCTGACGCGAATTTAGAAGTTTTTACCCATTCCAAAAAAAGTACACAGCGCCGCTAAAGAAGTTTTCACTTCAAAAATGAGGTAGTAAAATCACACTGGGCTGCAGATGTTGTTCTCGAAAATAATGGTGAAAGTTTCTTAACTCATAATGTAGGCATTATGAGTTAAGAACCTATTACCATTATTTATTTATTACCTTCTGCCAATGCCTTCCTACAAAATGATTGAGTTGGATGATGCTGATCCACGCTTTGACATTTAAAAGTGCCTGTTAATGGGTTATTTGAAATAAATGTGTCGAGTTTGAATAAATAGAACAGACAGTGTCTCTGACCGCCTCTTTCGAGCAAGATTTGGTCCTATGGCGAGCACGGGTGGTCTTGTCACGTAGTCGACCGCAACACTTCTCCAGCAAAACTCGAAACTAAAAATCATTCTGAAAAATCCATCCAGCACTTTACAGCGTCGTGTAGCATTAACAATTCTTCACGCTACCGCCACAGCACCATTGGTCATAACACGATCGAAACATTCGCAACGGGCTCGTAATAATCCTACTTCCTATTGAAACCTACTTGGATAACACAAACAATAGCAATGTGAACGCACCCATAAAAACACGAAACTTTGAACGATCGACGCGGGTCGATGAACTTTTGACAGCTAACGCCATCACGTCCGCAGATGTTCATTTGACACCAGTGTTCATTAAAAATAATATGACATTGTTAATTTGTTTTGTTGTTATTGTTTTGCATCGGGTTCTATTATTTTGATGGCTGTTATCTGAGTAGCCGTGGAGATACCTAAGAGTTTTGTGGGAGTTCTCATTCGTAAAATACCTAATGCTCTAGAAGAGCCATAGCAGCTTTCAGTGTCCTTGTAAATGCTGGAGGATTGTTATACCAGAAGATTAATTAGCATCTATTGAACTCAATGGACATTATTATTTCTGAAAAACAAACGAATAAAGGGTTGCAAAACTCTGATATTAAATGCCTAGCTGTAGATTTAGCCTTAAAATAAAAGTTTCTTAATGTCTTGATTTTGTTGTCATAAGCTTGCCTACAGTAACAAAAAAACATTCACTTAAAAGCACTGATCGCATGAGCTGCAAAACCCACGAAAAAAATGACGTTTGAGAGTTTTTGAATGGAAATACTGGTAGAAATGGTCAAATATTCCAATTTTATACCTTGGATAAAAATATCTGGCCTGGAAAAAATAGCCATAAAGGTTTCACACCCCTGAAATAGGGATAGAACACTAACGGAAATTGACTAAACTACGATCCACTTAGTAAAAAGTCGAAATAGTCTGTTTTGAATTTAGCCTCCTCGTTAAAAAAAAAACCGACAGATTGTAAGCGGTCAGTTTGCAGCATAGTTTCAAAGTTACGGCACCCATATTTACAGCATTGTCAATATGCTCCACTTTAGCTGGAACAACATTGCGAAAGGCAGAAAAGTAACAAAAAAGCATGCGTTCAAAAACATTGCAAGAATGGGCTGCGAAACGACAAAATTGATGTTTGACAGTTTTTGAACAGACAAACTGTCAAAATTTCACATTTATTAATCGACGAAAAATATCTACCGTTGTAAAAATCAGCCCTAAAGGTTGCATACCCCTACAAACAAGGATGGAACACTAACATTCCATAGACAAAATGTAGAAACTACGATCCCTTAGCCCAAAGCAGGACATCAAAAAGGCTATTTTGCTAAAAATAAACCAACAGATTGACAGCCGTCAGTTTGCACTTTTGCAGCATAGTTTCAAAGTCAAGGAACCCATATCTACAGCAATGTCAATGCTCTACTTTAGCTGGAACAACATTGCGAAAGGCACAGCGTTTATCGCAAGCCCTACGTTCAAAGACTTCTTATTATTTGCTGATTCATGCGTGATGAAATTGGAATTCTTCACTTTTTATGATAACTCCTTAAGTGTTTGTTGTTAAAAAAAATATTGTTTTGTTCTTTTGTGGAATTCCTTTGTTTTTATCATGAGGTTATTTTAGTTTGACAAAGGGTTAGGATTGATAAGATTGGAGTGGATTTAATTTGAGATGTTGCACAATTTTTGGCAGTGTAAACATAGGTAAGTATTGCTGGGATGTTCAATTCTATGATGAAATTGAGAGTAATTATGTTCCATTAAAAATATTTTGCCTTGCTATGAAGTGTTTGAAAGTTACTTGTAAATCCTCGTCTATGTGTATTGTAGACAAAATAACGATTCATCGTTATAGTCCAATTATTATAGCAGTAGAAAAATAACGCACTTATTGTTCAAAGTGGTGCGACAGTTATTGTTCAAACTTTTGAGTATTTTTTTATATAAAAGGAATTACATTGCTTTGTGTTTATTGTGAAACTAACAGCGCCCCGCGGTTTCACCCGCATAAGTTTCAATCCTGGTTACAAACTATCGGTATGCCTTTCATTTCATTTAAATCAGTTCAGCCGTTTGTGCGTGAAAAAGTAACAAACATACAAACACACTCACAAACTTTCGCCTTTATAATATTAGTGTGAAGTGTGTTAACGGAGCGGATTTATGTTTTTATCGAAATAACGAAAGGGTGATAGTTTGACCGTTATTTTTCTAATGTTAATAAATGAAGTATAGATTCCCTGAAACGAGTTCTCCTTACCTGCTTACTTGCGAGCTTAAAATGCCACGGTCTCACCTCAGGTTTTCCCTTGATTTTTCCAAATTTTCCAAAAGTTTACAAAAAAAGTCTACAATTATTGCGTGAGGTTTTATAAAAATAGGGTAAAATAAAACCCGATCCCGTCCAAAACAAAACAAGTTCTTTCTTAGTTCGCCAGAGAAGTCCAGATTTGTAACTACCTTTCAACAGACCTCTCAAAGTATTTAAAGACAGAAAAAGACACGGCGAGGATCAACAGACGAAGATAGTTGTAATCATAAACTTATTCTACATCTCAGGATCAAAACTGTAACAATCTCACATTCTACGCAAAGCCACTGCCATCTAGCGGTCGCAACCGGTAAAGCAGGTTTTCGCTCCGATTTTATCAGAATACAAGTGTATACACCTGTTAAAATCACTTACTTTTGTTCTTAGAGACATTTACGGGAGGAAAGGGGGGAGGGGGGAAGTCTTTAAAGGTACTTACAGAGTAGTAACAGAGTATTTCCAATAATGAATACGGCATTGAGGAGCTTTACTCCGCGCAATTGTTTTTACGTGATGCGAATGCATGAGGAAAAATATAGGAAGTGTTATGGTAGTTTTGAAGTGTTTTGTCCTTATTTTTCTTTGAATGTAGATATGTACGATGGTTGGTGAGCAGAGTTGTATGTAGGATCTAGAAACTGAATTTGCATATCTGAAAATTAGCGTCTTATCCAAAAGCTTTAAAGGTATCTAGTCTAAGATATCGTTATTTTATACTTCATCAATAAGGTTCGTTTTTAACACAAGTTATGAGACTATGGTTTTGGCTTCAATTTTGGTACAAGTAATCAAATTGGCAATGATCCTTACTATTGCCAAAAAATCGATTACTTTTAAATATCCTTTACTTTTACGTAAGGATGCTAATTAACCACACATGAGACATCCACGCTGTCACACAAAGAATCGATATAAAACATATGTAACAATAATACAATCATCTGGGAGCCACCGACCCCGCTAATTTCCCGTCTTTAACAAAGTTATTAAACTCATAATTGCCTCTCGATACATTCATATATAAACCCAGTTCGAACCGATATTATACACAATACTAAATCGATAACTGAATAAATTCATTCTCTGGGACTACGATCTGGGTCGCATGACTCGCCAAAACAAATAAAAATGCACCGATAGTCTGTTGGAGCATCGACCTTGCATCCTCGAAGATACACAGCCAAGCAAAAACATACCTTACCACCCAACAACATAACTGAAACTCCTCCGAAACCCTTCTCGAAAAATAAGAAAGCACAATTCAAGATGAAACCGAAGACGACAGCTGCACCCAATAAATTGTATACTCTATTAAAAGGTGGTAAAGCTGAATTTCGTTTAGTGTGTGACCGTAGGGAATATGATAAAGATGCATTCATAGTGGTCCGTTATCGGCGAGACTGAGAGAGAGTAAATATTTCGCATTTCGCGTTATCTTGGATTAAACCGGTGACGTACGCTTTTGAAATATTGAATTTAGACGATTGTGGGCCGTTGACCATTGCCGTTGACCAACCCATTTGTGAGTCAGAGCGTTGTCATCATATCGTCACGTCACCCACACCTCACGTCGCTAAGGATGCAACTCTGACGACTGAATTCACTTTCGACGGAACGAACAAAAAAGATGAGACGTTTCTTTTTTCTTTTGTCTCAGGGTTTCGTTCAGTATGCAAAGTGTATTGATTTATCCCGTTGCATATTCAGGACAGCGTCTACATTCTTTTGAATTCTTTCGGGAAGAAAAATGTACATATTTATGAAAATATCATTTTAACTGACGGGGTAGCTTCATTTAAAGATACTCGTGTGGGTGTAACGTCTATGTTTATACACCGGGGATGTAGCTATATACTCGTACCTTCTTTTTGGAAGACGCCTTAGCAAAGCAATGAACTCTGTAAAGCTTGATTGATTACTCGTTTTGAATCATTCTATTTGGCATTTTAGACTTCTGTGTGTTCTGGGTGAAACATTAATACTAGCAAAATGTGGCTGTACTATACATACAACTCTGTCTAACCTTTCGGAGATTACAGGCGAAATGTTATGTGTTAGAATTCTGTACTTGGGACAGCTTCCTGTCTACTGATTATTCTTTCTACCGTTGACCATTGTGTTTAATTAGATGCTCATGTTAGCTTACTTTTGTTGCAGATTGAAGCGAGCGGTTATAGAGAGTGCCAGCAACAGTTCTGGTCGTCGCGCGTATACTGAAGAGGAACTCCAGTCAGCTGTCCGTGATATCCAGTCGGGCCGCGTGGGCACCCGCCGAGCCGCCCTCATCTATGGCATCCCACGCTCCACGCTGCGCAACAAACTCAACAAGTTCGGCACCGTCGTCGACAACGCCGACTCCGACAACGACAGCGATGCAGACCGCGCCGACTCGCCCCCCTCCGTCATCCTCAAAATACCCACATTCCCCCCGCCTGACGATAAAAGCCCATCCCCCGCTGGACAACACCAAGCCCCCATCGCGCCAATAACTCCGATGCTCCCCACGGGCCACGCAGCCTCACTCAAGGGACCCTCACAGCTGCTGCTCCCGCCCTCCGTATTCGCCGACCCTCCCTCAACACAACACCTCTTCACGTCCCTCAGTGACGTTATCGCTAAAAGCATCAGCCAGAAGTTCCAGCAACCCTTAGATAGGCCGCACCATCAGCCTAGTGAACTCATGTACGCGCGAGGCCCTGACCGACACGTGTCTGTCATCAAGACTCCGCCTGATAACCAGCGCTACCCTGCGCCCGGCAACTCTAAGCAGATGCCCAACAACAACGGTCAGCCGGCCACCGGCGGCAAGGGCACGCGGCCCAAACGTGGCAAGTACCGGAACTACGACCGCGACAGTCTCGTGGAGGCGGTGAAGGCGGTGCAGCGCGGGGAGATGTCCGTGCACCGCGCCGGCTCCTACTACGGCGTGCCGCACTCCACGCTCGAGTACAAGGTCAAGGAGCGCCACCTCATGCGGCCGCGGAAGCGCGAGCCCAAACCGCCGCAGGATGCCAACAAACCGCAGCCACCAAAGCCGCCGCTGCCGAAGCCACCGACGAAGTCGTTCTCGAACGGTCTCAACGGGCCGGAAGCTCCGGGCTATCCTCCCGGCTACCCGTTCTGGCCAGGCAGTGGGTTCCCACCGCCGCCCGCTCCCGACTTGTACGCCTCGCACATGATGCGACGATTGCGCGAAGAAGCACCACCGCCCGCTAACGGCTCGTTTCTGGAGGGTATCATCCGGTCGAGCCTGGAGCGGCCCGCGCTGATGCAGCGGCTGGCGGCGCCGCCGGGCGGCGAGGCGCGCCGGCCGCCCGCGCCGGACGGCGACGAGCCGCCGGTGCGCCGCGCGCGGCTGGACAGCTCGGACCAGGCGCTGGCGGCGGAGATGCGCGAGGCGGTGCAGCGACTGCGCGCCGACAAGCTGCGGCCGCGCAACGGCACGCCCACGCCGCCGCCCGCGCCGCCGGCCGAGCCGCCGCCGCCGCCGGCCGCGCCGCCGGACCGCGCCTAGTGCGCTCCGAGACGCCCCGATCTCCTCAGTCTTTGTGATAATATTATGTAAAGTACATTCCGCCGGGCGGCCGCCCGCTCGCCGACTCACGCTAGTGCAATACGGCCCGCTGAGGTTTGTCGTCCAAGACTCGCGTTATCCGTGTATACTGTTGTAGTGACAATAACTTAGTCGCAGGCTTCTCCTCGTAACGACGTGTGTCGGGTGACGTCATCGTTCGATGACTGCTTCCTCGTATCGGTATGTAGTGTCTCCTCTTTATGTTTCCGCTTCCTCGGTCAGTCCGGACAGTTCTCACACACACGTATCCACATCGACACATAATCACCAAATATCACAATAGTTACCTAAAAGTCACAACCAGTTCAATATATCACAGCTTTATTAATGCAATATCACAATATTTTAGTGTTTAGTGTCCCATGACAGAGATTCGGATGCCGTCGGTTGTGGCTTGCAGTCGCGTTTGATACCTATACCTAACGTAAACCTCAATGGCTAATCTTTAAATTAATGCGAGTAGGTACCTATAACTATGGACTTTCTTCTGTTTTCTGTAACTCCTCGCTTACGTGACCATCAGTCACAGTCTGATTATTTTATCTCCTAAATTGAAATTAGAACGAAACCTCTGTAGGGTAGAACGACACTGCACGTTGCAAGCGGCGCCAGGGTTGTCCAAAATTCACGCAAATCCAGAGAGCCTCAAATTTTGACCTTGTGTTTAAGTAAAAGACAACCAAAAGTTAACGTTATAAAATTAACTATTTAAAATAATTTTTAAGTAATTAAAAAAAACAATGTAACAAATTAATTATAAAGCTAGCTATGAGTGTAAATGTTATCGATTTTTAAGTGAACTATTGCAGATTTTGTGCGGTGTTTTTATAATTAGATAGGTAATATATTGAATGAAATTATTAGCGCTATTGGCGGGTAGTGCGGTTGTGGTATAGTTGGTCGCGTCGCGCGTCGCCGTCGTGTTGTCGCGTTGTCGCGTCGCCCGCGCGACAGAGGCAAGGCACTAGTTGTAGACGGGATGGCGTCTCAACGGTCGGCTGAGCTTCGCCTATACGGAGCTACGTTCGGACTTATGTGCAATTATTATTTTGTATAAAATAGTAATTTTAACTGTGTCTAAGCTAACACGTGGATTTCCATATTACTGAATGTGATATTTAGGTATTACGAGTGCGGTTTGATCACGATTTGACGACCTGCGGGGACCGCCGGGCCCCATCATTATATACACGTACGTACATTAAATACATCTAGTGAACTTATATATTTTATGTACTATTATTGTATCTTAAGAAGATAATATTCTTATTTTTCATGGTCCAAGTTTTAAATGTTTTATCGACTATACAAAATGTGGATAATCATTATTATATTCTTGTCGACTTTAAAAATTATAATTAGCCCAAAAATCCTCAAAAAAAATTGATATCTTCAAATTTGTGAAATTTTTTGGTGTTCAATCAAAAATATATTATGGAAGTACGAGATGAAAATGTATACGCTCTCCCAGAATTAAATTTAGGTAAAAACTATTTGGATATAAAATTATCATACGATACTTATTGTAAGTTATGTGTACATGTGCGCCTCATGGAAATTAAGAAGTCTTTGTATTATGTATGTAATTAAAATATACATAATTATATTATATACAAGTTAAAATTTAATGTCGTACATTTTTCTTCGGAGACCACAAGTGATGTGCAAAATAGAAGTACATGAGATTGTACTCGACATTTCGACATATTATTATATTAACTATATTATCCTTCTCGGACCGTAACAAAACGATTTATTATATACAAGTGATATTTGAAGTCATTATCCAAAAACAAATACATATCCCCAATGGCGAGATGTCGAGCTCTCTCTTACAAAAAGGAAAAAAAAACAAAAATTTTTATATTCAAAATTTTAAACTAGTCGATAGCATGTCTTTCACTTTTGTTTCTCTGTGCATAATTTTCGACGTCTTTTTAGCATTTAATCTTAAAAAAGTTAATCTATAAACGTTATGTGCATTTATCTGAGTGATGGATACTTTTGTATATTGAAAACAAATATAAGATTATTTACCGTCGTGTTGACAACCCTACCAACCAGACCGCATTTCGAAAATTGAAATGTAGAAAATCGAACAACTTTTTTTCTCAAAAATACGTACACGAATCTGTGTGTTATGCCTGACATTTGTTGATAGCTTAAAACAAAAAAGGTTATTTTGTGTAAGTTTGTACAGACATAGGATGGGACAATTTGCAAAGAGAATTTAGATAATAATCAACATTCCGTTTAGAATGTTATTAGATTTTTTTAATTAATAATATAACTATTTTTTTTGCATCGGGAACAAATAATTATGTTGTTTAATCTTATTTTGTAACGTTAGTTAATTTTTAAGTGGCTTTATTTTATAAAAATAACCTTTATATATGATTAATTGTCATATTATATTGAGATGTTATACATTCATTGTTTTTGTGCAAAGTGTTTGGGGTTCTATTCCCGGTTAAAGAGAGAAGCGACTGATACGTAGTAGAAAACAGCCGAGTGCTGGAGGCACTGGCCGGTCGGTACAAATGGTATACACCGCCTTAACACTTAAAAATGTTATTAACAGTGATCTCTACTTAAAATAATCATCAAGGCGAGGCGAGCGAGGGAATCTTACTTAAATAGCACATAGCATGCTAAATAACGTAACATGCTATTTAACAGTTAAAATAATTTCCGTAACGTTGATTATTTTTTGAGGAAGACAGGAACAAAGCTGCTGTTGTCAAATCACATGAGAACCAAAGGAGAAACGAAATATTTACAAAAACAAAAAAACAACTGCCTCCGTTCAAATACCTCATTTCAAAATAGCGATGCAAAGTTATACTTATAACATAATCTTGAATCACATTTTCATTGGTTCATAATGTAGTTTGGAAACAACAGTTTTTTTTAACACTGAAGAGGTCACTGGTTTATTAGTGAATCATTTTTATTGTATATTGTTCAATCATTTTTCCACATAGTTTAAGAATTTTAGTTAATATTGTAGTGTACTTTCAATTAAATAGGTAGTCCGTAGCAATTCTTTAATATTTTCTTGTTAATTTTTTTTTTCGTAAATGTAATAAAATTCTCCGTAAGGGTTAGGTTAGTCTTGAACGGTCCTCAACTGGTCCAGGAACAAAAGACAATGAAGGGAAAGTTGCATTTTTAATTAAATCATTAATTATACCTTATGTAGCCGCGGCATTGCTACTCGTATCCGATGCGTCCACTCTCGTGCACGTATCCGATCGAAGTGCAAACAATAACACAATTTTTAAATTCGACTTTCGAATTCGAGAATTCGAGTTTTGAATTTGAACGTTCGATTCGCGAGTTACTCGTAAAAGACATTGCCAGGATGTTGTTTTACGTAGCATTTTATGGACACAAGTTGTTTGTTTGTGTGACTGTACCTAACTTCGTGTGGCGGTTTCCAACTGTACACTGTGTCGCCGTGTTTGTTCGATCATACGGGAGATGTTATACTTAGTTAGTATTCTACTTAAACACTGCTTATCTGTGTATAGTTGAAAATCGACGTTTCTATAAATGTAAGAATCACCTATTGTCGTCACTAATTGTTTTCCCTTTTACATCTTGTATGTACTTCTAGATGGTTAATTTTAAAACATTAATGATTATTGTACTATTATTACAATAATTGACTTATTATTATTGACATTTAGCATTATCCTGGAAAGGTATAGAGTATAGAATGAAAGTTTTTTAATGTCTTGCTAGACGCAGTTCGCGGATGTTTCCACATTCGCGTTTTTTTTATAAAAAAAATTATGTACAACAAGAAGCATTTAATTTTAGAAATATTAAATACCTATAATGTTATAAATTTATTGAAACCGATAGCAAATCAGATATTTGCTATCTTGATGTATTTATTTTAAATTAACGCTTATCAGGACTACATCACACTGCTGGGGGACATTTTCTTAGAATGTTTTCTTTGCAAAAATTTATTATTGGGATTCTTTTTGTGATTTAAAATGAAATCAGTTAGGTAATGGACCAATGTATAAGCTAGATAAAACTGTTATTTCCTGAAGAATCGATAAAGGCTCACGTTTTTTTTTATAATATATAAACTGCGAGATGAGCTAACAAGATCAAATTATAATATTGTTATTTAATTATTGAGTACAAGTTTTAATGAAATATTTTTTTTTCAATATACCTTACTCGCCTCTTTATTTTTGTTATTTTGTTCCTTTAGTTTTTATTATTATTGTTTAAATCATAAACAGATGATTAGATTTCGAGTTTAATTTAAGCGACTCATAATTATTTTTATTATAAATTATAAAAAATATTATATATCTTTCAATTCCTCAGTAAGAAAAGTGATGTTTATAGGTTATTTCAGAACCCATATCATGAACGAACGAAAATCGTAAAAATTGGCGAATAAAATGTGATTGGCACAACACTATTGTATTAAATCTAGTCAAATTTTTAGGATGGTGAAAAAATTGAGAAGCTAAGCTTACGATGATTCGACTGAATTTTTGATAAAAAAAAAATTAAACAAACGTCCAAAACCGTCGCTAGGCGACTTAAAAAAAAGTTGATTTGAAATTGTGGAATTGTAGCCGATGTTTGTAAAAATACTGTTTTCTTACTTATACTGTAACTTGAATAGGATGATTTGAAGTGAAAAAATAATGTTTTCCATATGTAAAATCCTTTTATCTATAGGATCTTTATACCTTACGTTAAATATCATAATGAAATGGCTGGTTAGGCAGGTGTAATAACGTGCGAGGATATTTAAAACCTGTATACAATAAATTTCTTTCATTTGTTGAAATTTTTTATAGTTTTATTTCACGCACAGAGACTTTTTATGCCCTATATGCGACCTACGACTTAGCATATCAATTAGGTACATCTAAGTACTCATCTAGTTAAGGCGACAAGTGGCTTGTAGTTATCTGCCATTTTGAAAGACAGCTGAGGACATGGCACCTGTTCAAAATTATTGTTATAATGCAAATAATAAACCTAGCTTTCAAAAGCTTGGAGTATTCTTGCCTGGTAAATTTTTGAACCGCAAATTTCAAGCATGTACCTAATTCTGATTAAAAATCGCTGTTCATAAATTTATCAGTCATTAAAAAATCAGTGTTTGTAACGAAAATGAAAAAAACAATGGTGCCGATTCCCTTGTTCACAAACTAAACTAAATTTAAGTTCAGTGAATCTTTTTCTTTATATTTCAATAAGAAAGGGACAGAAGATAAATTTTAGTTTAGTCCTGTCAAATTAATCAGCGCCTGACACTACTTCATATACAAGTTAAGACGTGATTAAAAACTTGCCTACTAAAATAACGTCAATTTATGCCGGGCGCTGGTTAATTTAACAGGACTAAACTAAAATTTATCTTCTGTCCTTTTCTTGATGAAATAGAAAGAAAAAGATGCACTGAACTTAAATTTAGTTTAGTTTGTGAACAACAGAATCGGCACCAATGAAGCCAGAGTCGTTCCGGTACTGGAATCAGCAGTGAGACAGCTCAGAAATATGAAAGTAAGTATGTACCTAATTGCGTAAGTATTAAGTACAGACTACCACCTGACCACGTGGTAATGCCGCCAGTCTCTTGGGTACATTACCAGTCGACAGCGATGCGGATGAATTTTTTGTCGCTCTATTTTAGTTTGTGAATAGTTTTAGTTAAGTTAGGATAAAATTTTGTTATTTTTATTAATTAGGTAAATAGATAAATATTAATTGTTATATACTTACATATTATTTTAATTCTAAATATAAAAATTCCATTATTAGACTAGAGTTGATGGAAGGATAAAAAAAAATTAAATAAATTAGTTACGATATTAAAATGACGGGTAGCTGGGCTGAACGCCCAGGGTGAGACTAAAAAAGTACCATATTATTCATTGTTCAATAGGTATTTAATCACTACAGGGCCGTAATTCTCTATGACACAATAAACGAAACCGCGCGAAATCAACGCGAGATTGGCGGGCCGCGGGATTAGCTAAGGAATTGCCGTGTTTTCGACGTGGTTTCAGTAAGAAATCGTTAAGTGGTCATAGTGAATTATAGGGCCCGGCCGGTTGATTCTGTAAAAATCTCACCATGAAAACTTAGGTGATGTGAGTTTATTTTTGCCAGCAGTGCGATTCTGTAACCATCTCACCGTGAAAACTTAGGCGAAGTGAGCGTGGAGTGAGCTGTCAATAGTGTCAATGCCTAGCAAAAACAAATTCTCACTCCACGCTCACTTCACCTAAGTTTTCACGGTGAGATGGTTACAGAATCGCACTGCTGGAGTGAAAAGGAGTAAGGCCTTTGCTCTGCAGTTGGGATAGCATAGGCTTAACATAAATAAATATGAAATAGTAAAATCAAACTCAAAGCATTTTCAATAAAAACAGACGATCAGTCAGAAATATGAAACTGAAAGCGTAGTAGGTTTGTTCTACGTATCGAAAAGAACGGACAAGAAACTCCATGGACAGTCTTTTAAGGGGATTACAGGACCTAAACTCAAAAAACGCAAGTTTTCGAAGCAATGAAAGTTTATGATAAAAAAAATCATGAAGATACCTCTAAAAACTTTCTTTTTACAATAAAAACCATACTAATAGGTACCTACACATACAATAATTCTGATTTTTTGTCAGATTATTCTACAAGCAACAAACCTTACATAAAATACTAGTGTTTTTATTTTTTAGTCCAAACAATAGATTAATGTAATGAAATAATTGCTTCATATTTTGCAATAAATTACCAGCGTTCTGTCACCGCGATTCTCTTTCTTTTCTATGCAGTCCGACAGTGACCGCGCTTTAGGTTATGTAAGCCCCTTAAGTTTTTGTTTTGAACAAAACAGTGAAAATATAGCTGAAGTAATTAATGTAAAAACATTAAACTTGGAATATACGTAAAGAAATAATTTATCGTTGTTTGACTTACAGTGAGTTATAGTACCTATAAAATACCTAAGTAGATACGAGTACCTAAGTCTAATTGTGGATTATAATAAACTATAGGTGATCGCCCGATTTCGTCACAAATTCGAAAATGAATATCCGTAATACAAAACTTAATGTCTACCTACAAGTAAACCATAATATTGTATAATCATTGTAATAAGCCGAATGCGATTGGCTGCCCCATAACTCCATCGAATCCTTAACAAATTACATGAAATTAAATATCCCCAACCTATAATTGTATAAATAAACGGATGTAATCTAGATAACTACCAATAAGTCGAAAATAAAAAAAAAATGCCCCGCGGCCATTTTGGTTTTCCGCCAAAAAGAAAAAAAAGCGCTAATTTGACAGCTCACGTCCACCAAATGTCATGTTATCTTATTCGGATATTTGTACGGTGACTGACATTTTATTGGGATGGATTCCGTATAAGTACCTACTTATCTACTTTTTTCCATTAAAATTCAGACCTATTTAGAATTAATTAATTAGGCATATTAGGGCCTTTTATTTCAAATGGATCATTCTCCAGTCGTCGTCCCCCATCTTCACTTTTTTAAAAAGATTTTATACTTACCTACAAAAAAAACCTATCTGACTAGAATAATAAGGCACGAAGACTAAAATATTTATTATAGCCTAACTGCGAAGTAGGTAAAACGTCGATAAATTTTTTAAACACCTCCTGTTCAACAACTTCCATACCTACTGCCACCATACGGAACCTAAAAACCCTACCAAAAAACTCATGCAAGGTAACTCCGACCGCAAATAACGGACTTCCTTCACTAAAGCGTTATTTCGATCCACAAGCATTTTTCACGTTGCCAGCGGGCGGACCACTTGCAAGCAAGGCCGAGGTTTTGGTAATGTAAAAAAGTAAAAATTCCAAAATGGCCGACAGTTGCCACTTGAAAAAAATAAAAAGGAACCCGTTCGAAGCGGCACCAATTTGGTGGTTATTTTTGCTAAGGGCAATGAAACATCTATTTTTGTAAAGAAAATAATATGCTAGGTTTAAATGGACTCTGCGGTGTATTTTAAATTATTGGTTATTTAGTTAGGTAGTATTGAATAGTATGTTTTTGAGTTATTCAATTAGATTAATGAATGTTCGACTGCGTTTTTTTTATTATTTCACTGCTACTGTTTGAGCTTTCAACAATAAACATTGGATATAAAATGCAGAAGCAAAAAGGCGGCCGATAATTACTTATAACGAGGAAAAATATTACTTATTTATTATACCTTCTGTTCTTTTTAGACTTTTTTAGTTTTTTATCCTCAAACTGCGTAATTGCGCAAGACACCATAAGCAGCAATCGCTTTCATTTTGACAGTTCAACAACATTCATTGCATCATTTACGTTGTTGAGCAGACAAATTTTTCGAACTTATAAAGCAATGGATTAGCATTATCCTTCAAAATGATTCAGATGTGATTGATAGTGTTTTTCGCAATTAGGGTGCTTGTTGCTAGGCTCGTTTTATTTTTAATAATAAAAATAATACAAGTACTACATTACAGTACCCGGCGATAAATATTGCACATCGACCTTTACCTTTTTTTTTTCATTTTATACAAAGAATAAAAATAATTATCAAAAGAATCATAATTGTTTTAACAGCTCCTAATAGATACCGGACTGTTTGTATTTCGTGCGACAGAGAATACGCTCTACGAAGCCGAAATTAGCCGATTGTCTCTTTCCAAAGGTCGATGTGCAATATTTATCGCCGGGTACTACTGTATCTAACTATAAACAAGTCATTTGAATTAATGAAATATTCATTAATACCTACACTCTACCGTCTAAATACTGTGTAGGTAGGACCTATAGGTACTCTCCAACAAATCACGATTCCAACCTTGCATAACTCAAGAACCTGCCCACAGCCAAAAAAAGAACATCAAACATCCTAACACCCCAAAAAAACCGTGAATGTATATCTAACGCACATAAAAATAAAACGCACCTAACTACCCACACATTCACCACTACCTAAATAATACATAAACCTATCTCAACATCAAAAAGTTTAACACAAAGAGTTCCGTCGACCAAAAAAAGAATGAAAGAAATCTCCGTCCAACCCTGACCCTGCGCAAGCGCCGAACGAAGCCGAATTCAGCCGAAATGAGCCGAATCGTCGCCAAAAGAGTAGCCCTGACCTTACTCTTGACTCGGTACTTGTGTGTGTGCGTTTGTATGTAATTCGGGTACTTTGACTGGTTGGCAGTTTTTTATTTGTGTGGGGTCCAAAGAATAGTTGGGCAGGGACGGGTATTGCCATGTTAAATTTGTTACGGAAGGTCTTAAAACCTCCGAGAGGATTTAAACCATTGGATAAAAATAGCTATAGCCAAATATACTGCAGATTTGACTAGTGAGTCATGATGGTAAGGAAGCAAACTTCAAAAAAATGGTTTTTCCAGAGTAAAGTTTCACAAAGTAAAGATAGGATAGAGTAGCTCGCGAAAAGGGCATCTTGACATCAAAATTCTGTAACACAGCTCCTTGAATGTGGACCACAGTCATCAGGTCTTCAGGAGAAGGAATATCTACGTTTGAAGAGAAAAATAATCTGTTTGTTGCGAGTCTCAGTTGCTAGGTAAATCATAGACCTTTTTTAAAACCCTGACACTTATTGCTTTATGAGCTAATTAATGAAGTTGGAGAACAGAATCTGTTACAAACTTTATTTAATTATCCCTCCAAACTGCCACATCTGACCACAACTTACTCTATGACATGCAATTCGGATACTTTTTGTCGGGAGTTCGTGCGATCACGCACACTTGCACAATCCCCTGCACATGCACTGTGCACGCGTGTGTGCGCATTTTCGCGGCGTGCAGTTGTTTGGGCAATGCACTCTCGCGCACAATGCCACTGACCTTGGTAATGCAGCTGCGTATGGACGATTCGACCCGCCAATTCGGCGTCGGTTTGAGCCTTTTTTTTGTTTTTCGAAGTCTAGGATTTTGTGATGCATCAACTAAGGTACGAATATACAGACGCGGAGCGAGATAGGGTTTGTTTTAATAGCTTTTGCTGACACTTAATACAATATAAAAAATCTGGGCATGTGTTTGATAAGGGAGTTTGTAACAAAGAAGAAGACATGCTACATAAACAGCCTATAATATTCCCACTGCTGGGACACAGGCCTCCTCTTGGTGGGAGGGAGTGGTTCGTAATCTACCACGCGGGCCCAGTGCGGGTTGGTAGATGTCACATGTCTTCGAATTTTTGGTTCCAGGACATGCCGGTTTCCTCTCAATGTTTTGCTTCACCGTTTTGAGAGCAGTGATGATGGAATAATGTACCTACACAAACTCTGGGTTCAAACCTGCGATCTACAACTCGTAGGTCGCGGCCACCACTGCTCCAAGACATGCTACGCGGGCCTTAAATTAATTAGGATTAGGCCATGACTCCATAAGGATGATCTTCATATTCAGGTTAAGAAAATCATCATGAAAAAGACCCGTAAAACAGCCTGTCGATCAGACATGTCGAGGATTTTATGACTCGACACGGATTGTCTGCGAATTTCGATTTCATCTTGGGTATCCAACAATACTTTTTTTATCACGATGCCGCCTGGCTACGGCAACGGCAAGTCGGTTACTAGACTTGCGATATCAGTTATACCTACCTATTATATACTCTATCATCATCATCATTTCAGACGAAAGACGTCCACTGCTGGACATAGGCCTCCCCCAAATATCAAATATATATGTATAAATATCTATACTCTATACGGACCAGTAATAAAGCTGCAGACTTCGATCAATAATGTACTAGATGCCCGATAAGCTCTTCAAAAACGGCTGGAAAAATAAGAGCACGAATACTTTTGTGCTCTTATTTCAATTTAGTATGGTCCAATCATAGCCAACGTTAAGACGTCAAAATGCCTCAGTGCGCGTTCAAAAATTGTGTAAATAACCACCGTAGGTAACACCAAGATTTTAGAAGGAATATCTTTTTTTCGATAATTTTTTATCATTAAATGTTTCTCATAAAATAATAACACCATTAAATAGTAAATCAATTAGCAAATATTGTGATAAATATTTTTGTAGTTATTATAAAAATGACGTTTTATTTCCAAGTGACATTTTAAATTTATTGCCGATTTTTATTTATTTATCTCCGATGACAGAAGGACTTAAACATTTGCAATCGTAATAAAACTTTATGTTAGAGTGTTAAGGTTTAAGGCTCCTTCAAACAGGCGCGACACGACACGCGACACAAAGGCACCGCAAGTCGCGCAACGTGCGGTGCCTTTGAGTCGCACGCGAAACGCGTCGCGCGTCGCGCCTGTTTGCAGGAGCCTTTATAATACATAATCTGAAGTTGTTAATATTATTAAACTTTTTTCTACAGTTCGTAGTAAGAAATATAAATCTTTATGTATGTGCAAACGTGGCCACTTTAGCAACTTATTTTTGTTTCTGATCATTAATCTAGTAGATACTATTATTGATCGAAGGCTGCAGAGTTTGTTTTTGTTTGAACGCGCCAATCTCTGGAACTGCCCGTCGGATTTGAAAAACTATTTTTGCAATTGACAGCCCAATTCTTGAGGAAGGCTATTTAACATCACGCTATGACCCTTAAGAGCCTAGCTAAAAGAAAAAAGTCAGAAAGATAATATAAGAGAAGAGAAAAGGGAGTGACAGCGAGGGCAGGTGATGCGATGCGACGGGGTAGGTTGGCGGAACAAGAAATTTCAAGCGAAAGAAGTCGTGGTCGCTTGTGTATTATAAAAACGATTACGAACCACGTCTACTAAACCCTTCGAGGATTACAGGCGTGATGTGTCAATGTGTCCGGTCATGGACTAGCGATATTCTAGGTACTTATATAACAACTAATCTAGTACACAAATACACTATACACTAGCGTTCAATCATACGCAAGTTTCCCTGTTCCATGGTAGCTTTTGTGATGGCTTTAACCTATTACAATAAATATTAACCTGTATAATTATGCTTCTGAGCACCCATGCGTTGAAATTTTTCTTGGGTTATAAAAAAAAATGCTGTTCCATACATTTTGACCGCGTAGGTAGGTGCTTTTTTCTATGAAGCAACAGATTTTTTTTGATAAACGACGTGGAATTTCTACGCTAGGGAACGTCTAGAATCATGTGCTGAATTTTTCATTCATGGCAAACGCATAATATAAAAAAGTTAAATTTGTTTTTTGTTGGGGGTTGGGGGTAATCTTCGGAAATAAGGATAAAATTCTTAAAAAAAAAGCAGTGGCACTCCGGGAGTGCCGACAGAAATGAAAACTTGAACAATTACGTGTGTATTTTGTGAATCGTCTTACAAACAAAACACGCGCGGTACCGGCTACGGCCATCCGTCTTACGAATTTTCGATCAGGTCACGTGTCCTGACGCGAGTTTAAAATGTCTTACCAATTATAAAAAAGTGTACAACGCCGCTAAAAAAGTTTTCACTTCAAAAATCATTGGTAGAAAGCTACCTTATTCCAGAATGCTATAGGAATGTTGGTCATCATAAGCATCTGCCTAGCATTTTCCCAACTATGTTGGGGTCGGCGTCGGATTTATATGTAGGTTATACATTATAATTATACATATATTGATTGAATAATGATTATTTTTAATCAGTTATTGGCAAAGAAAAATAGAACTAGGTGGCAAAATAAAAATTATAGATTACCATTTAAGAGTCTATAAATACAACTACATGTTAGAATTAAAGGTAATCATATATTTGTACACCATTGCTATTCGGAACTATATTCACTTAGGCCTATTAATTTATTTATGTCTAATTTAGAAACGTTTATTCGAATACATTGAAAGTATGTAATTTGACTACAATCAAAAGCGAAGTAAAAATATGTTTAAAAAATGGAGGAATAGTCTAAAATTGTAAGAATCATATTTGGATAATAATTTTTTATTTATTTATCTTGTTTATGATTAAGAGGTACTGATAACGGATTGTATAAATAAGAACAAGTTGACAGAGGGGGGCATTCGGGGGTAGACCGTTGAATCGGACAGACGTAACTGAAAAAGTGTATCCAGTGTGCTAGAAATATAAGCAACTATCGACTTGCATAACATTTTGTTTGATTTGCCACCCTGATTCCAATATACATAATTATAATATCTCATTCGAATTAATTCGCTACAACTCATTAAACAAGTTAATTAGCTTTTGCAAATTGATATAAAGCCGTCTGATGGGAAAGGCCGCAAGCTATTTTGTCCCATTGACTAATGACTCGAGTTTGTCACTTGCCAACCTGTCACTACATGCCAGAGTGCCGTTTATTGTCATTTGACATTGGCATCGAACATGTTTTTAAAAGTATTGATTACACAAAGACTTTTTTTTTTGAGTATGGGAAATCATCAAATGACCCCTCCCGCTCTAGGTGGAGCGGAAGGGAGTGTCAGACTCTTACTGACTAAAACCCACCCGTGTTCCTTCCTTAGCCCTTTATGTTCCGGGCCAGCGGTAACCCTTTCGGACAATTCCGCTGTCCTTTCACAATGACTTAAGTTATCTTTTGCTGGTAATAATAATAAAATAACAAATCGTTCTAGTGGTCAGTAAATTGGTCTACTGGTCGCAAGCGCTATTGGTGGATATGTGAGGTCCTGGGTTCGATTTCAGGTCGAGCAGTGTTATTAGGTTTTCCATCTGGTTGTGTGTCTCTTAGTCTGTGCTAAATAAATGTATTTTCTTTCTTTCTTTTCTTTCATCTGGAATTTCTCAGAAGCAGCCCGGAGTCTGAATTTACATGGAACTTTACTATAATTGGCAAAATGTGCCCAATCACCTTTGGGGAATTACAGGAGTGGTGTTATGTAAAGTCTATTCAAACTTATTTCAAATTTATTAATATTATTTCAAGTTAAACAAATATCAACTTTATTTTAATGTTAATTAAGTTGATGTCAGAGTGACTAGCACTATTGACAAGATATAAAAATGTTTAAAGTTGTAGCAAAAACTGAACTTTATTAACTTTACTAAAGCGCGGTCACTGTCGGACTGCATAGAAAAGAAAGAGAAGCGCGATAACACAACGCTGGTAATTTATTGCAAAATATGAAGTAATTATTTAATTACAAAAAATCTATTGTTTGGAATAAAAAACTAAAATACTAGTGTTTTAGTATGTTGCTTGAAGAATAATCTAACAAAAAATATGTAGGTACCTATGTAGGTACATATTAGTATGGTTTTTATTGTAAAAAGAAATTTTTAGAGGTATCTTCATGATTTTTTTCTATCACATCAAATTAGTTGTATTATGTTTTTAACACACTATCTACCTAGCATATATCCTAAAGAATATCATGTATTTTTCTGATTTTGTTTACTATAGTCGATCATAATTTTTTTTATTTTTATGCGTCATGTTTTGCCGCAAATAAACGTATTTTCTTTCTTTCTTTTTTTCTTTCTTTCTATAAATACTTTTATTGTTTCTAAAACTTACGTTTTTTACGTTTAGGTCCTTAATCCCCTTAAAATTAAGAGAATTTAAACAGTCGCTAAGCATTACTTAACTTTACGTTACGTTTATAAATAAATAGGAAAATGTCAGCATAAATCTTCTGTAGACACTTTTTTTTTTTAAATAGTGTCAACGGAAGATTTACTTCTCAAAAACTTGATCAGCATTAGCTATTCACAACTACTCGATACGCTTCCGTACCGTATCGGACATCAATCAATCAATGTTATCGTACCTACGAGTCCTCTAAACGATGTTCACTAGTCCAAAAACTATGGCAAAAAATGCTAACTTTTGAAGGAGCACAGCTTTATAACAAATTACCGTCCTGTATAAGAAATGTACTCTCTTACAATGCATTCAAAACTCAACTTAGCCAGCACATAATTGCGGTTCGATCACTTCTGGAGAAATGAATGCATTGGATGGGTAACTATTAAATTGTAATACTGATGACGGACATATTGTAATCTATATTTGTAGTATTGTTCTCAAGTAAGTGACTTATGTCTTTATTGGGAATCAATTTTCTTTAAACCGAAACCGAATACCATTAAATTTTGTCAGTTTAAATGAAATTGATGACCATTAGTCTTCCGACAGCTGTTGGCCGTCGGGGGCAAGACAAATATTGAAATGTGTCATTTTCGACACGATAGCGTGTCGGATGGTTGTGAATAGCATAGCAGGCTTCTTTCTGAAACCGGGGATGAGTAACCTCAAATAACCTCAATTACCTACTATGTCAAAACAAGTCAATGACCTAATGATCCGTATTGGTCACAATTTAAGTCCACTAGTCCATTTATACAATGCGAGGGTCAAAGCATTTAGTAACCCATGAGTGCGCACTGAAAATGCACCAAATTACCACCAATCTACCATTATTGGTGAATTATTGTGTGATGGGGTCAAAAACTTCTATATACCAAACGAAATTAATCGACAACAATGCTGTATATTTACGTCGACAATACGATGAAATTCTCTGATAATTATGTACTACCTAACCTTTTCACCGCGATGAGAAATTTTCACTGTTGACACGGAGGGTATATAATATATTAGATAACGGTGCACTGTTAGCTAATGAATTGTTTTGTGGACCGAAAAGAGAACGCTGTTGACTGTCCCCTGAGCAGTACCTACAATTTTCGATGAAATCCTTGCGTGGAAGGAAAGAGTGAAACTAAAGTTTTTTTTATTGCTGAGCCTGCTCTTGTGTGATCGAGTCACGCCAGATGGAAAGCTATGGATGAGGTCTATGATGGAACGAACTTGCCCTGTACATTTAACTTTGAAGGCAGAAAGAAGGGTTCCACATTTTGGCTGTGCCCATAATAAACATTAATAATAGATAAGTAATAATTGTTTTCTTGTTGTTCTCCTTTTTTAAAGCTTTGAAAATAACCTATTAATTAGGTATTCTAAATAATTTACCGGCTTCTAAACACAAGTCCATCAAACTGACATATTTCCCTGACAGCACGAATCTAACCCATTCACCACGACAGTGCATAATTTAGCACAAAAACAACAATTAAACGTACCTGCACTACAAAATACTGGCCAAGGCACGCAAGCATGCTTCAGTAATACAAAAATTACTGGCAGGTGACCACATTTGGCGCTAGTTTTAATAAAAAAAAAACTTAATATTCTAGAAATAGACAGTTGTAGCAACAAAGTTGCTGATGGTTTTTTTTTGCGTTCAAAAAGGTTAGGTTAATGTCTATGGAACCTCCTTTCTTGGAGAAACTTCTTAGACAAGACTTGTTTAGGTTTTATTATTTATCAGCTACTTCGTAGAAATTTTGGGTAGGCAACAATCATCAGATTGTTATGTTAAACTCTTAATTAGGCTGGCACCTATAAGATTATAATATAATAAAGGTATATTATGATTAATAAGCCTGAGGAGGCCTCATCACCATCATTTCTGCCGAAAGACGTCCACTGCTGGTCATAGGCCTCCCCCAAGCACCTCCACTTCGACCGGTTCTGTGCTTCCCGCGTCCAACGGGTTCCTGCGGCCTTCACAAGATCGTCGGTCCACCTTGTGGAAGGCCTACCAACGCTACGTCTTCCGGTACGCGGAGGAAGCCTAATTAGGTATACTTAAATATTCATTTGCCAAATTAGTGTTTAATGTAAGGAGGGAAAAGAAATAGTCCACAGCATCCTTCATCTTAACTTACTTAATCATCATCTGCCTAGCCTTTTTACAACTATGTTGGGGTCGGCTTCCAGTCTAACCGAATGCAGCTGAATACCAGTACTTTACATTGAAGGACTGCCTATGTGACCTCTACAATCCAATCACTTGGTAACACGGTACCCATTGGTAAGGCTGGTTGTCAGACTGTCAAAGATCTACGAATGACAGCCGGGACTAACGGCTTAACGTGCTTTCCGAGACATGGAAAGGTCTCGGAATGTACTGTACCCGGCGATAAATATTGCACATCGACCTTTGGAAAGAGGCAAACGGCTAATTTCGGCTTCGTAGAGCGTTATCTCTGTCGCACGAAATACAAACAGTCCGGTATCTATTAGAAGCTGTTGAAACAATTATGATTTGCTTCTTTTGATAATTATTTTTATTTTTTGTATAAAATACAAAAAAAAAGGAAAGGTCGATGTGCAATATTTATCGCCGGGTACATGGTTGGTCTTCCATCCACAGATTAACCTCGGCAAGCGTAGCTTTACCTTCGATAGAATCGTGCGGCTGACATTATTAAATAACCTATTAGTTCATTATCAGCTTATAATGTTCCCACTGCTGGGACACAGGGCTCCTCCCTGTGAGACGGAGTGGGCTGTAATCCACCAGCGCAAGAGGGTCCAGCGCAAGTTGGTAGATGTCACCGTCACGTGTCTTTGAATTTTTGGTTCTAGGACCTGCCGGTTTCCTCACGATGTTTTTATTCACCGTTTCGAGTGCAGTGGTGAACTGGTGAAAGTGCCTCTCTGGGTTCGAAACTACGACCTACAACTCATAAGTTACAGACTAACCTAAAGGCTCCTGCAAACAGGCGCGACACGCGATGTAATCGCGCGCGACACAAGGCACCGCTCGTTGCGCGACTCGTGGTGCTTTTGTGTCGCGTGTCGTGTCGCGCCTGTTTGAAGGAGCCTTAACCCAGTAATCACACTAATATTACAAAGGCGAAAGTTTGTGAGTGTATGTGTGTGTGTGTGTTTATATGTTTGTTACTTCTTCACGCTCAAACGGCTGGACCTATTTTGATAAAACTTTGTATGGAGGTAGCTGACGCCCTGGATTAACATATAGACTACTTTTTATCCCGATATTCCTACGGGAACGACATTTACGCGGGTGGAACCGCAGCTTGTAGAATATAATCTCATGCCATGTCTCTCTGCCATCTGTCATGCAAGCTCCAATCAACCTAATGACCCTTATCTTCATGTTCAGTTGAAGTCAGCATTTATTTAAGGGGCTTACATGACCTAAAACGCGGTCACTATCGGACTGCATAGAAAATAAAGAGAAGCGCGATGACACAACGCTGGTAATTTATTGCAAAATATGAAGCAATTATTTAATTACAAAAATCTATTGTTTGGCCTAAAAATTTAAAACACTAGTGTTTTAGTATGTTGCTTGTAGAATAATCTGACAAAAATCATAATGATTGTATGTTTATTAGTATGGTTTAATTGTAAAAAGAAAGTTTTTAGAGGTATATTAATGATTTTTTCTATCGTATCAAATTAGTTGTACCTATTATGTTTTCAACACGCTATCTACCTAGCAATATCCTGAAGAATATCATATATTTTTCTGATTTTGTGTACTGTAGTCGATTATATACTTCTATTCTATTGTTTCTAAAACTTGCGTTTTTTTTTGTATTTAGGTCCTGTAAGCCCCTTAATTCCTATATTGGAAAAGCTTCAGCCGTTTATTTACTTTTGCCTATTACTAGGAAGTTCCCATAAAATTTCCTTTTTTACAATCCAAGGAACAATTTAAAACCATAACCACACAATAATTAACAGAAATAAAGTCTAAAAAACAACTCAAATGGTTTCAACTATACGTTTTTAACCCTAAAAATTAACGTTCCTCTGTCCATCGCATGCACCCTGGGCATTAGCTCAAAATGTTACTGCTTTCGTTGGAAATACTAATACCTTCGCGTTTTGTGTTATTGACGGTTTTTTTTTCAATAAAGAAAGCGATAGAGTTTTTTTTTAATAAAGAGAGGGACAGAATTACGGAAATGTCATAAAGGTTAAATATTATATTGTGAATAGTAAGTAATTTTTGTTAGGTTACGTGAGTTCAGTAGAATAGTAGTTAGAAAACCCTATTATTACCTACTAGACATTTCTTTAGTTTTACTACAACACTGACATTCTCATCACCGGATCATAGCATGGTGCCGAAACGTGGCACTGACAGTCAGCCTGGTCCACAAGTTCAAGGTCACTCAGCGCGCTACAGAGCTACCTGTGTTAGGAGTTTCTTTGTAGGACAGTCCGAAATGAAATTATCCTGAAAAGAACCAGAGTTACTGTCATGTAGCTTGCAAGGTAATGTGGTAGTCGGCTGGCCATGTTTGTCAAAGGACCGATGGCCGGTGGAGCAGACGAGTCCAGGAGTGAAGACTGGCGTATCGGCAAGCGTAGTGTGCAACGCTCCCCAGCTAGATGGCGACGAGCTTTTAACAAGGTGGCTGATACAGACTGGATGAGGAAGGCGTATGCTGCTTTGCAGCAGAACCAACATGAAGGTAGTACTTTCCTGGAGCACTGGTAGCCCAGTGGCAACGGCCCCGACCTAAGAGTTCGTGGGTTCGAACACAGCCAGGCGCTTTACTTTGTGGAAATTATTTCATCAACCCTGCTCTCAAAGCGGTGAAAGAAAACATCGCGAGGAAACGGGCATGTCATAGAATTTAAAATTCGAACAGTCTCTCTCTCAGAGAGGAGGCTTGTGTCACAGCAGTGGGCACATTACAGGCTGATTATTGTTATGGTACTTTCCTACTAATTCCCCTGTAGAGTAGGTACAGACGACAGCACATCAAGCTACTACAATCTATCAAATTTCTTTAATATATTTTTAATACAGTTCTCAAAAAGTGGCGTATTGCAGGGACGTAGGTATAGCGTTCGGGATGTGGGCTATTACATACTCGTGCTTTTTTTTTACCTTTCCCGAACTCGTGCGTTCTCTTTCCCAACTGTCAAAATAATGTCTATTAAAAAGAAAAACCAACCATGAAGATTTTACTAAAAAAAATCATAGAAGTTTTTATGATTCATGCATGACGTATACATATTTCTAAAAAGAAGCTACTAATTTGTTTCAATATCTGAATGAGTTAGGTTAGGTTTCATTTTCATATCAATAAAAAAATTCTACTGAAGACTTGGCTGTATGGGCATAGTTCCCTTTGCCTACCAGAATGGGTGAAGAAAAAAATCTCTGCTTATATTCTACGTTTGGCGCCATTAGTTAGTTGAGTTTATTGTGTTGTTATTATTTTATTAAATTGCTTCATTTTTTCGCAACTGTATTAAAAATAGTCGTTCAGTACACGTGCGAAACCGTCATTGCAACTTGTTCCGACTGTCAACCCTCGCCTTCGGCTGCGCCTCGGCTCGGGTAGACATTTGTCGGAACTCTTTGCAATGACAACCTTTCCGCACTTGTAATGAAATATACTATTTCAACTTTATCGCAAAAGCATAAGGTTCAAAGTTGATTGGGAAAATTTGGCAGTTTCGAGTAGCTTGATGTGCTGGCGTCTGTACCTACTTCTTGTATCTCTTATCGGCACATCATTACGAAAAAAATATTCTAGTCATGGTAAAAAGATTAGGCGTCAGCAAAACTCGAGTAAATATTCAAAATATAATTAAAACTAAATATTCTCAAACCTAAGTAACCTATTATTAGATAGCTCTAAACAAAAGGTCACTGCATATTTAGTTCATTAACTAAAATATCAAGTGACCTTTTCGTTTTGCTATAGAGAGCTCAAACTACATCGGAATCCTTTCATTGTGGGGTCTATTCGGACAGAAGAAATGTCGAGCGCTCGATAAAATAAACTACTTTTTTTTTCAGGATGGGAAATCATCAAATGACCCCTCCCACTCTGGGTGAAGCGGAAGGAAGTGTCAGACTCTTACTGACTAAAACCCACCCGTGTTACTTCCTTAGCCCTTTATGTTCCGGGCCAGCGGTACCTAACACTTTCGGACAATCCCCTACTTAGTTAAATATAATAAGTTGAGGCCACAAACTGAGAGTTAGTAGGTAGAATTTTGCAGCATCATCTTCATAATCAACTGAAAAACGTCCACTGCTGAACATAAACATGATAGACTAGACTACGTAGATACAGTCCGTTCAGAGTTATTTTACCTCTGCAACCCAACAACAACCTTAAAGTAACGAGGATAAAGATTACTGTGATTTCACGAAGTTATAAAGATCATTTTGTTTTTGACAGTGATGTAAAATCAGAGGTATAATAACTGTGAAAGGACAATAAAATATGACGCAATGAACATTGTCAAATCACAGGTAGGTAATAGGTAACTCTAAAAGGAATTATCAAAATATGAAAGACATTGCAATTGTCAGTATGTTACACAATTACCCCGCGGATCGTTAGACCTATAGGTAGGTACCGCCTTCGCCGCGGATCTAGTAACTAGATCCGCGGCGAAGGCGGTACCTAGTATGTATCAACTAGATTCTAGTTGATACATACTTAGGTTTCTCGTCTTAGTGTGTCGATGGCAATCTAAATGAACTCGGCGGCATAGGGGTAATTGCGTAACACACTAACAGCAGAAATGGCGGTTCATTTTGACAGTTCAACAACATTCATTTCGTAATTTAGGCACTTACGTTGTGAGCAGACAAATTTTTCGAACATAACAATAACAATGCAAGCAATGGTAATTCATTGCTACGTAGCTTGCTAATGCAATATCCTTCAAAACGATTCAGATTGTGATTGATAGTGTGTTACATTAGGATGCAGAAGTCGGCTACGTGTTTGGCGCCATCAATAGCGTCCGTTTAAAAAATATTTACCGCCGTTTTAAGAATAGCCCGCGTCGCATAACCCGTTGCTAGCGTCACGCAACCCGCGCGTTAGCATCACATATCCATGTCAACCATACTATCTGATGGGTCTACTTACTTTTTACCGGGTTTTGGCGGGTTTTATCGCCGAAGTCACGGGGCTGTAATTTTAGAGCTATTTTTAGAGTTTGATATTTTGAAATTACTTGTAGGTACGTCGCGACCGACCTACCTACATAAGATCTATTTATCTAGCGATAGTACCATTATTGTTTCATCACCACTGCTCTCATAACGGTGAAGGAAAACATTGTGAGGAAACCAGCATGACCTAGAACCAAAAATTCGAAGACAGGAGCGGAAGGAAGTGTCAGACTCTTACTGACTAAAGCCCACCCGTGTTCCTTCCTTAGCCCTTTATGTTCCGGGCCAGCGATAACCCTTTCGGACGATCCAGCTGAATGATCTACCGTTAGAAGCGCTTATAGTCACCATGCAGGCATCAAAATTCAAAAGCTATTTTTTCCTAAAGTGATTGATAGATTCTATATTTAACATTTGAATATAGAATCTATGATTGCACGAGAATAAACGCTTTTGAATTTTTCCGTACCTAACTGTAAGATATTTAGGCCCGTGACCAGGGACGTTTTAACCATATCGGGCGTCGGGGTGCCAAAATCAGCTTGCGCCCCCCTTGCCCACAAAAATAAATTAAACTTAATTTTTGTGTTCCATTTTTAAAGGATGATTTCCACCAATTTTTTCTAAAGGATTTTTTGAGGTGGTGACGTGCGGTTACAGCGGTAGAACGTTGCGGTTATAATGAGTGATCAATGATGACCTGATCGGCTTGCGCCCCTTATGACCCTGCGCCTAGGTGCCACGCACCCCTTGCACCCCCGGGTAAGGACGGCCGTGCCCGTGACTGTAGGGGAGACCGAGGTGAGTTGAAACAATTTTGACATTTTAATTCATATACAAAAATCTAAAAACACTAATCGTATGAGTTAAGTGCCAATCGATAGTTTATTTCTTACACTTTCAAATACCTGTCACAAATAACGTATAAGTATAATTTTGGCGGTGAAAAATGAACTCGAATGTAACAAGTCATTTTGTTTCAACTCCACTCATACCGAGGTAAGTTTAAACAGGGGTCGAGGTGAGTTGAAACACTTGATATATGAGTAGAATTAAGGGTTGTAAAGTAGAAACAACGAGCTAATTTGCAGGTATTTATTGAAATAAAACATTCTAACATATTTTACAATATATCGTATTGAACTATTAAAAAAATCATGAACAAATAATCATCTCTTCTTATTAAATTCTCAAGAAACAAACTGAAATAAAGTATTATGATACGCGATCATAATTAACAAATTATAATATTAATTAAAGCAACAAGTTTAGAATCTACAATTATATTCTTACAAAACTAAATATTACCGACTCAATTATTATCAATTTTCAGTCGTTTATAATTAGTACAACCAGTCTTAATATTTCTTAATAAGAACTTTTTTTATCACAATCAGGCCGACAAATTTTTTACCCAGAAACCAGACTATACTTTTCCGAAGGATTTTGACGCGCTGAATTCGAATCTGGCCTCAAAATTGCTCTATCACGTCAGGGTTTCGAGATATCCTAACCTAAAAGTGCAAAAAATACCGTTTTTTCTCATTTTTGAGTTTATGTAGCACGGCCGGTCCTATTTTCTTTCAAAAATTATTAATAGCATCTCAAAGGACTAGTCTTCCTCTTTAAAATGACGTTGAGTTTACTCAGATATCTTTTTTTTTTTTGCTGAGATATCGCATTGAAATTTTCGTGTAGGTACGTGGATTGTTCTACGTTTGAGAATAGGGATGTTGCCTGGGTAAAAATAAATCGATTCGATTTAGTCCCTCAGTAAGATTATTAAAAAATATTGAACACGTATTTTTTGTTTTATCAATTAGATAAAAAATTACAAAGATATATCACATCAAAGTTCAGGAGTGGGGGGCTTTGACGTAATAACGTGCTAAAATTTGTAGCACGGCGTGACGTCATACGAAATTTCCAAGCGCTGTATCTTCGTAATTTTTTGTTTGCCAGACAAAAGAAAAAATACGTATACAATATTTTTTAGTAATCTAACTGATGGACTAAATACAAAGTTGATACGACAGAGGGGCTTTCCTTTAAACTGCCTATACTAGATACCATTTTCAAGCTCTGTACCAAAAATCAATTAAATAGGAGCAGTAGTTTAGTCACAAATGATTTTTGAAGTTTTTGCTACGTTTGAACACGATGTATATTTCCTAACAGCTGATTATCTCATACGCATAGGTCATGCACCTTTAAAACGATAATCCGAGTATAAGATACATTGTTGCCGCACAAGTACAACCAAATATTTCACGAAGCAATAAATACACACACACTTGCACTTTCACTATGAGAGTGACAATCATAGCAAAACCCCCGCGCCTTTTTCCCGCGCGTAAAAGGAATAGAAATAGGTCAGTGTATTGCTATTGCATCCTAGATCCTTGCGAATTTGCTAAAAAAACTTGTTCTTTCAGTGTGGACAGTGCCAGTGCGCACGCGTCCTTCATTCGGGATGTACGTTACGTAACACGGGAGCCCCGGCGCGCGCCGCCGCCGCGCCGTTATGTTTGGTCGAACTCGCTGACAATAATTGTTTTTTTTTTGTTATTGTGATAGACACTAAATAAGTTTAATACAGTATTTCTTTTTTTTATTGTGACAGGATACGTAACTTGGGAATATTATTATTTAGTGTTAGTGTTTTTTTTTGTGATTGACTGTTTTTATTGTGATAGGATACGTAATTAAACGTTGGTTGTATGTGTGTGTAATAATTAAAGTGTTCAGCAATGCCTCGTGTAACTTTCACGGCGTCAGAATACACTTACATGATTTTAATTTACGGTGAATGCCGTGGAAACGCAGATTTAGCTCTGCGAACATAGGTACCGAGAAAGGTATGGTGACCGGCGCAATAGCCCTAGGAACGCCGGCACCATACAATTGGCAGTACAAAGATTACGGGAATTAAAGTGCTTAGCGACGGACAGTGATTTAATTAGAAAAATTAATAACAATATTCTCCGTCGGTATAATTTGTGCATTAATATGAATCGAGGACACATCGAGAACTTAAAAATTTTGTGTTTTTGTGTGTGCGCGTACTTTACAACCTTACCTAACATAAAAGCCGGCGGGCGCTAGCGGTCTAAACCGCCCGCTCCCCGCCCCCCCCCCCCCCCCCCCCCGCCAAGAGAGATAAGACACACGCACACGCGCTCCTGCGCGACTTTGTTACCTAGGCATCTAAGGTCAGTCAAATTTATTTATAAAGGGTGGTTGCGTTTCACTCTGACTTTAAGCCATTTAGTTTGTTTGAAAAAAAAAAAATCTCATTTTTGGAGCTTTCTATTTTTGTACTGTATCGAATTAATACTATACACGTATAGTATACGTAGTGTAATTTAATGCCCCTCTGTCATATCAACTCTGTATATTTTCTTAGTCAACTACCCTATTCATACACATATAGTCTATTGGAAAATTTCAAAATGCAATTTCTCAGCAAAAAACCAAAGATATTTGAGTAAACTCAACGTCATTTTAAAGAGGAAGACTAGTCTTTTTAAAAGAAAATAGGATCGGCCGTGCTACATAACCTCAAAAATGAGAAAAGACGGTATTTTTTGCACTTTTAGGTTAGGATATCTCAAAACCCTGACGTGATAGAGCAATTTTGAGGCCAGATTCGAATTCAGCGAGTCAAAATCCCTCGGAAAAGTATAGTCTGGTTTGTGGGAAAGAGTGTTCATCAAATTTTGTCGCCCTGAGTGCCTAGGCCGAAGTTAGCAGCAGCGCAGATTAAGAGATAGTCACGAAGTATGTTCTCCTCTGAAGATGAAAAGACAGTCTTTTCGGGATATCCAACTGACGGAGGAGTCGTCGTTTCATTAGCTTCATAAGCCGTCTTTTTTTTAATATACCTGTAGAGTGAAGTGTGGTTGAGGTTATAGCTCGAAGCATCACGCAGAATTTTCTGATGCAATGTAACTTCTTCTACGGCGAGATCGTAAATTTCGCGACTTGCCATACCTCTATCAGTCTTCCTTTTATAATCAGTAGGCATACTGAAACAAAATTAGCAAAAAAAAGCATAAACCACACCGTATTACCAATCGATTACCAATATGAAACTTAAGCGAGGTGAGTTGAAACAGTCTGTTTCAAATCCCCTTAGTGAGAAAAATCCTCCCAATCTTTATACAAACAAAAATACAGAAGCAAAACACAAAGAAATTAGTTTTACCAGCGCCATGGTTTCAATCGTTAGATAATGAGCTTTCGAAACATATAAAACTCAAGCTAAAATACAAACGCATTATCAAAATACAGGTATCTTAAAAAAACGTTTAAAACTTACTTTTCACGATTTTTGCGACGTGGCAGCCACAACGACACAACCGAGCGTCAGAGGCACGCACGCGAACTGCGGGGCCCGGCGGGTGGTGGGGAGCGGCTGATTTGTGTCGGTACTAGCTCGCTAACAGTTTTAAATTCCGCGAAATCAGTGCTGTTTCAAATCACCTCTGTGTCAAAACCCCTCGGTCTCCCCTACCTAACGGTTTCCTACAAGAGCGTTTCCGTCATATTTATAACGGCCTTCATGAATATCTGTCATTTTCACCAGTACCTACCTATTTGAAAGCCACATTTGGGGTGGTGACCGCACAGCTAGGAAACCGTAGCTTTAGTAACCTGCTTATCAAGTACGTCTAACTAAACAACAGGTTAATTGCGTAGGTATCACACTATCAGTACCTAGCAATGCGTTTCATTTTGACAGTTCAACAATATTCATTGCGTTCTTTACGTTGTGGAGCAGACATATTTTCCGAACATAAGAAGCAATGGATTGGCAATAATTAACCTTCAAAATTATTTATTTATTTTTATCATTTAAGTAGGTACCTACACATAATATAAACAGACAAGAAAAAAAAAGAACAGAAAAAAGAAAAGGTTTAGGTATTGAATTGTTTTGTTCCTTTTTCATAGCTCCTAAGCCTTGATAACAGACTATTACTACGGCTTTTGACTTGGTTCTCTTGAGGTCTTAAATTAACAGTTTTAATCAAAAACCGTGAAAATACCTAAACCTTATGATAACTAACCTTCATTCTTATCAAACCAAGAAACTATCAGCTTCACAAGAACTACCTTTACAATCTACAAAGAAAAGTTTATTTCGCGCCCACATTAACACACTAGCTATAGAAACCATTCATTTTAATTTAAGTGCTCCTACATTCAACTAATTAGGTGCCGCACTTAACGAAAACAAACAAAGAAAAATAGCAGTTCAAAAATAAAAACCTCCACAAAAGAATATTCTGTCATTCATCTTTTCTTTGCAAGCAAAGTTAAAATAATGGATGGCCGTTTTTATTTTCTTCAGTGAGAAACTCACCGAAGATAAAAAGTGAGACAATTATTAATTAAAAAAGTACTAAGGTCGAAGATTGTAAATAGTGCATCTTGTAATGAGTTTTTTGTCGAGGTGAGGGTAATTTTACCGCCTGGCGACATCTATTGGATTTTTCAAGAACTATAAAGTTTTTTATTTTCAAAGTTTCTGTACTAGATGGCGCTACAGATATATGTTTCACAAAATATTTATTTTTTCATAATGCCTGTATATCTTATCAAAATCTTCGTTTCTTAATTAAAAATTACATTAATTATTTATTTATAAATAGTTTCCTGTTTATATCTCAAACTTAATTCTGCGGAAAACAGTGAACGCATCCTTAATTATTAAATTCCCTGTTTCACATAATGTCAATTTAGTATTGCCAATAATACTGTTTTTGCTTCAAACTCAGTAACTTTTCCATCCATTCTATTAATTTAATGTAAGCTTTGTTAAATACTTTTTATAGAAGTTCCAATAAGATTCTTGGATATTAAAATAATAATGAGATGTGGAATTGTGGACTCTGCAATTATTGTACTCTTCGTTACGTTTATCCTTACGTTTAATGGCCTAATAAGCCTCAAACCAAAACCTCAGGAAGCTCTCATTGCGCAGCTGGTTCAGAAAGCATTACCTACTCTGGACACGGCACGCACGCATAATGAGGTCATTTCTCTCTCTAGAGCCTGGAGCCCAGACCACCAGCAACATAGACCTTGTTTCTGTTTCTGACATCGACGATGGGCTACTATTTTGAAAGGTTTTTTTTTAATGGGTTTTTATTTAAATGCTTGAAAATGTTGACATATGTATTACACATAGGAAATAATAAGAATAACCATGTATATCAGATAAATGTATCCATAGACTTATAAAAACTTTATAAGTTTAGACTAAACTAATTAAATTAATTTTGTACTAGTCTAATTATTCTAATTCTTCATGGGTAAATATATAATTTATTTTATTCACCAATTATTTTGAGATGAAAACGAGAAAAACTGTAAAAAAAATACTTAATTTTACTTGTAAATAAACAATCAGAATGTTTATAAGTTAAAATTGAGGAACTTTTATTTTAACAGTATGACAACCCCAAATTTAGTACCGTACGAAACTACGCGACGTTGAAACTGCTTTTACGTCCGCGCTAATAAAACTCGTTGAAAATGCATACATCAAAATGGTAGAATCGCTACAAATGTTTTTATTTCTATTTAAATCTAAATACAGACGAAAATGTTCATGGTTCTCGCCATTCCTGTGTTCAGTGCTCATAGTGTTATTGTTCTGTGATGGTGTTCTGTCTAAGTGTGGAGATCATACTTGTGTGAACGGTGTGTGTAAAAATGATATGTGCGTGTGTTACGAGGGGTGGCAGGGTCCGGAATGTCAGTTCTGCGGCGGCAAAGTCAAGTAAGGCTCCCTACTGCCCCTAAAGAGGCTGTGATACTTTTCGGTCTGTGATACTTTTTGGTTCAGTGACCTCTTTTTGAGGCGCGCCTTACTGGTAGGTAAGTAGAATTTGCAAGAGAAAGCCCGCGAGGATTATCCAATTACTTATATACTTTGGCTTCTTTCCTCCAGCCCGAGCGGTGTTTTGAAGGTCGAAGGCGACGTTACGACATGGAAATAGATATTGTTGTCGACTTTGTTTTCAGTGACCAACAACCGTAAGAATAACCTTTAAAATGTTGCAAAAGGACATTCAGTAGCGAATTAGTGTAGAAAACATACTGTAGTCACTGAAAACTAAGATCTTAGGCTAGTATTGAACTGTCATCAAACTTACAGTAACAAATGATATCACTTATTTATTTACAGTTTTTCTTTCATGTTAGATCAGCTGTTAGGCGTTTAATTTTTTTAGGTTATCAGATATTTCTTGTCTGTCTTGTCAAATGAGTAATTTGAAAGAGATTTGAATGTTTAATTTGGCTAATTTAGTTAAAACCTTACATAAATACTAGTTAGCAGGTATGTAAAGTTGTGCAATTTTGTGGAGACATTTATGAATCCTATAAAAAGCTAATGTTAATCGCCTACCTACTGATTATTTATGTTTTACGATTGTTTACATTTAGGTTATACACTGTAACTAACTATAATGAGTATAATTTACAGTTTTTTTTTTTGTCATCCTTTAGTATATAATATGCCGTGCAGTGTTAGTGTTAAGTAGGCCAACACTATTATTTTGGACACAGCTGCTTTGTATCAGAAGGGCAATTCTCGTAACTTTAAGAAGGTTCAAAGTCTGATCTCCGTCTCAGTATGTTAAAATTACCTTTATCCTACATATTTTGACATTTGTTTGTCGCCGAGATGAGTCTGTGACTAGATAACAGTTACTAAAATCTTGTTGAGAACACTTTAATCTGGTTGAGAATGAGATAGCAATTGACACCATTTAAATACTAACGGTAAAGCTGGTTTCCTAACAAAGCAGTGAACAGTCACACAATAGCAGCTGTCCAAGTACAGAGTATTTTCTGACACCTTAATGTCATATACAGGGGCCTAAAAAGGCAACTTTGGCTGAATCATAAAAGGATAACATTATGAATCATAATGGACAGTTAACTGTTAAGTTAACCATATCAAATCAAATTGGTGAAGTAGTTTTCAGTTATTTTTTTTTATCTGTGCTAAAATACCAATCAATCCAATTCTAATCCAATCCCAATCTCTTTGATTATACCTATGTAGTGCAGTGAAAAAAAGTAAAACACGGACTGTCAGCGCCATTTTATGATTCATAATGTTATCATTTTATGGTTCTGCCAAAGTGGCCTTCTTAGGCCCCTGGCAGGTGAAAAAGAAATTGGCCAATGCGAGTCGGACTCGCACGCAAAGGGTTCCATTCCACAAGGCAAAAACGCCGAAAAAAAAACACGTTTGCTGTATGGGAGCCCCCCTTAAATATCTATTTTATTCTGTTTTTAGTATTTGTTGTTATAGAGGCAACAGAAATACATCATCTGTGAAAATTTCAACTCTCTAGCTATCACAATTCATGAGATACATCCTGGTGACAGACGTACAGTGGAGTCTTGGTACTTAATAGAGTCCCGTTTTTACCTTTTGGGTACGGAACTCTATAAATAACAGATTTTTATGCCGTCAGTTATAAATATCATGGAATGGAAACACTCTTCTAGGGAACCAAGGCTTAAACAATTCCACCGTTACCATTGTTTAAAGGTATCCAAGGCCATCTCTGTGTGTGTCCTTGCCTTTTATCCTCCTGGCCCTACTATCCCAATTTAGGGTTGGTCCATACATATACATTTAAACTCATGTCTTTCCATGAGGGCAGGCAGAAACTACAGAATGCCACCTGCTACAATCCTTACAAACTCCTTTTGCTATGTTTACGTTCATACATCTGGTCATACATGCTCATCGGTTGGTCCAGTACATACATATTTTCTACCATACATCTCTTCTAGCTGTCATCTAGAAGTGCACTTCGTTCATAGCCATATCATTCCCAAGGTTATCCAGCTTAACTTTGGTCTACTGCTTTCTTCTCTGAGAAGAGATGCAACAGACAGAAAGCAATGGAAATCATTAGAGGAGGCCTTTGCCAAGATGCACACTGAACTCTGTGATATATTATAACTCAGGAAAGAAAATAACAGCAATAAAATTAGCACAAGATCAAAATAAAATCAAAAAGTATCCTATGTGTATGTGATTCCAGGTTATAAATTTTAATAAATATTTATTTTATTTAAAAAATAAACACATTCTTTAACAAAAACAATTTTCCAAGTAAAAATGGAACATCAGAAAAAAATGTATCATTGGTATTAAAGAAAAAGTCATTGTATCACTGACACCCATCAATGATTTTTTTCTCTCAAACTAGGTTAAGTACATTAAAAACAAAATTTTCCGATTGTGCTACATGACATAGTGAACTTTAAAAACTATCTGTGTGCCAAATTTTGATTGAGTAACAAACATACAAACTTTCACATTTAGTAGGAAAATTAATTTGTGTAGTAATTTGGGGGGCTTTTGGCTAAGTAATAACAGCCGCACTGGTCGATCGATCAGATTAAGCTACGCTTACCGCGGTTGGTCTGTGGATGGGTGACCATCTTTACATCCCAAGACCTTCCGTGCCTCGGAAAGCACGTTAAGCCGGTGGTCACGACTGTCATTCGTGGATCTTTGATAGTTGTTGGTCATCAGAAGCCCGAAAGTCTGACAACCAGTCTTTACCAAGGGATATCGTATTAATTACCCAGTAACTGGGTGGTGGAGGTCAGAGAGGCAGTTCCATGTAAAATACTGGTATTCAGCTGCATCCAGTTAGACTGGAAGCTAACCTAACATAGTTTGGAGAAAGCTAGGCAGATGATGATGACATAATTTGCTACAATAAAGCACTATTTCTTACCCATAGGAAAAACCATACTAAATTCTTTAGGTATTATTAAGCAACAATATTGAAAAGCCCCTTTGCATATGTTATGTCCAGTAATATCATTAAAACACCAAATTAGGTAACTGCATGTTTATTCAGCTAGGTAACCTGACACAATGTGTAGATTCTAACCTACCCCCAACTTAGTTCATCTTATTTGTAAACAAGAGAAACAAGTACCCTCAATCGTCTATACACATATCCATGCTAACAAACTACAATCATGTACATGACAGCATACAAGGAAGAATGTTATGAACTTGATTATCTTAAGAACAATATTAATGACATCAGATAACTTACCTTGAAACTCGCCTATTATGCCATAAATAAGTAATCAACAACTAGTGAAAATACCAGTTGTATTAATATTGTATTTTTTATGTTAAGTTTACTTATTATTACTTTTTTATATCCGCAGTACATTAACCGTTTGATCGCCACAGTCATGTGTAGATAACAAACCAAAATGTGCCCAGTATGCCACAGTTCGACTACATGACAGACTTTGACACAGAGGGCACATTTTTGATTTTTTGATGTGTGGCGGTCAAAGGGTTAAAATAGGAGTTAAATTGGTATTTTCACAAGTTATGCATATATGAACTTTAGCAAATTAATTTGATTTAATCTACTACTTAAGTAATATTGTAAATTCAAAAGTACGTAGTTCCCCCCAGACTTTAATACCCCCTCCACCCCCTTTAAAGGGTCGTTTTGTAAAATGTGTGAGGACGATCTTAATTTTTTACCTATTTATGTATTTGTGCCAATTTTCAAGTTTCTTAACCAGAGCAATGAAGTTTTTCATAGAAACTGTTTACCCCCCCCCCCCCCCTTTCATCCTGACAGGGGTTGAATTTTGGAAAATCATTGGCGTACTTGTGCTCATGTACGTTGGGGTTGATTTCAGTCTAACAGAATGCAGCTTAATACCAGTATTTTACATAGAGCGACTGCCTATTTGATTTCCACATCCCAGTTACTGGGTAACACAATACATGGTATTAACTAACCAAAATATTGTCATCCTTTTATGATGAAACTGATAATCTGGCCATTTAAAACGAATTAAAAGTTTTTGTTTTATGCAAATGAAAAGACAGTAACAATCGTATCTGTTCACACCATGTTTTGATTTCAATAATTTAATTCTCTCTGATAAAATGAACATTGCAGGAACTCAATTATTGTGCTGGAAATTCGACAGTATCAGACATATTTTTTTATAGTCGACAAAAAGGTAGACAACCCTTTTTGTATACAAAGTCAAAAAGTTAAGTTCAATGGTCGACATACCTACTCTTGACGTCAAATTCATGGTCAATGTCGATTCTTTGGCAGCCATTACGATGGCTGCCAAAGATTACGAATGATTTTGGAAGATTTTTATTGATTGAACCGTACAACGTTGCCGAGTATACTATTTTTACATTTTTACACTTGACATTGGCTAAATTGTGGTGGTTTTTCCGCAAAAGCCATTAAACGAAGAGAAGAAGAAGACATGGTCAATGTCATTGACTACTAAAAACTTGTCATTGACTGAATTAATATAATGTTACTGATAAAGGGCCCGGACCGGGACCGGGACCGGGACCGTGACCTCTTATAACCAAAACAGTTCATCTATACTTCTATAAGTACTATACTTACTTACTAATATTATAAAGCTGAAGAGTTTGTTTGGTTGAACGCGCTAATCTCTGGAACTACCAGTCGGATTTGAAAAATTATTTTTGCATTTGATAGCCCAATTCTTGAGGAAAGCTATAGGCTATTTAACATCTCGCTAGGACCTTTAGGAGCCGAGCAAAAAGAAAAAAAGTCAGAAGGAACGCTAAGCAAAAACGAAGTAATAGCGCGGGCAGGCGATGAGATGCGACGGGGTGGGTCGGAGTAACAAGAAATTTCACGCGGACCAAGTCGCGGGCAGAAGCTAGTGCCCAATATTCTATCAATCAACTCTGCCAGTCCACTGCTGCACATCAAGCCTTTCCTCAAATTGTCCCACAATACTCGGTTTTCCGTCTTTTCGCATCTAGTCTATTTCGCCTTTTTATTCGACTGCGTGACAGCAAAGACTGTTAAGGCTTCAAACAGGCGCGACACGCGAAATAATCGCGTGCGACACAAAGGCACCACAAGTCGCGTAACGAGCGGTGCCTTTGTGTCGCGCGCGATTACATCGCGTGTCGCGCCTGTTTTTAGGAACCTTTATGCTTTTCGATTCGCGGTTTTCGCGCAAGGATTTCTTACTAGTTCTAGGTCGTAGGTTCGAAACCTGGCGCTTTACTTTGTGATTTTTTTTTCATCACCACTGCTCGTAAAACGGTGAAGGAAAACATCGTGAGGAAACCGGCATGTAAGAAGAACTAAAAATTCGAAGACATGTGACATACTGACATCTACCAACCCGCAATGGGCCCGCGTGGTGGATTACAGCCCACTCCCTCTCATAAAGAGGAGGCCTGCCCCAGCAGTGGGAACATTCTATACCCCATTCGCAATAAGATTAGACATTGAAATTAATCTTTTTTACAGTCCGTTCAACCGATTTTGACTTCTATTGCGTTGGTGGCATGACAAATGGCAGCTGCAATAAACAGTTGGTATTATAATCACGTTTTTGCTTTTAATGCCGTCCTTATGCCCTACGGAATAGAAGTAAAAATCGGTTGAACGGATTGTAAAAAGTTTTGTTTAAATGTCTAATCTTATTATAAATGGAGTATAGGCTGATAAATTATGCATGCGCAAGTATCCGTCTGCTCCAATGACCAGTAATACAACTTAAAACTAATTAAGTTTCATCTAAACGTCTGTCTAGTGGGCGCTAATTACTAATGTCGCATTGATTGGTACTAGGTAGGTACATTCTTGTCACGATTAATCGCCTCCTTAACACGGCATTAAAATGTCGGCTAAAGGTCAAATTTTTGAAGAACCAATAAAAAAGCTGAAGAGTTTGTTTGCTTGTTTGTTTGTTTGAACGCGCTAATCACTTGAACTACCAGTCGGATTGATAAAAGCTTTTGGCATTTGATAGCCGAATTTTTGAGGAAGGCTATAATAGACTATTTAACACCACGCTAGGACCTTAGGACCCTTAGGAGCCGACCAAAGAGAAAAAAGTCAGAGAGACGCTAAGCGAAAACGAAGTATTAGCCCGAACGGGCGATGCGATGCGACAGGGTGGGTCGGGAGAGCAAGAATTTTCACGCGGACAAAGTTGCGTACAAAACCTAGTAGATTATAATACATGACATACATTGAGAAACAACGAAATCTGACATTTAAATATTGATTTAAGAAACCCACTGAGAAGTTAACTTGTTTTTGAAAAACTAATCAATCTTATCTAATTAATCAAGATTTACTATCTTGATTAATTAGATAAGATTGATTGATGTACCAGTTGTACAAGGTTTTTTTTTTTTTTTGTGCGGACCCTGATTATTTTTCTAAAATAAAAGTAGTCTAAGGTACTCCTTATAACATCAGCTATGTATTAAGTAGTGAAAGTCCTGTCAAAATCGGTCCAGCCGTTTCGGAGATTAGCCGGAACAAACAGACAGAATTTTTTTGAAAATAGTTGTTTTTGTTATATTATTATTATAGGTGTTTTTCCATATTTATGTATAATTTCATATGAATGTAGTAAAAAGCTGTTATTTTGACATTACAAACAGTCACTTCAATTTTATTTATTTGTACAGACGCCAGCACATCAATCAAGCTACTCAATCTGTCAAACTTCTTTAATAGATTTTCAACTTTATCGCTAAAGCGTAAGGTTCAAAATCGATTGAGTAAATTTGACAGTTTCGGCTAGCTTGATGTGCTGGCGTCTGTACATGTACCTGGACATAGCTGCCTCCTCCAGGCCAGGCCTGCTGTCAATTTTCAACTTTATTCCAATATGTGCAAAGTTTTTATTACATTGGCAGTGGACAGTGCTGAGCCACTATTGTCCACATAGGTCTCAACTAATTTTGGACATAAAGGGGTAGGCAGAGAGTGCATAGTACACCCACATTTTGATTTATGTTTAACACAAACATACCATAACACGATGCCTGTAATCTCCAAAGGTGTACCTATAAAACACCAATATTTCGCCAATTATGTTCAAGTCCTATGTAATAAGGACGAGCCATCAACTGAAAAATTCCTGGTGGAAAAACGCTTTGCCTAAACCAGGGAATCGGACCCAAGACCTCCTCATTCCAGTTACATTTTTCAACAGTTAATAGGTACATAAAACACTTTTTTTTTTCTTTTCCAGTTTAACCTCCCCAGCGGGCTTCATAACAGACGGTCCTGGCAATTACAGTGTCAGTACACAATGTTCCTGGCTGCTAACGCCGCCTCGCCTCGGGCCCACGCCACCGCCACTGCGCGTGCGCCTCGAGAGTTTCGCCACAGAGTGTGGATGGGACCATCTGTATGTTTATGACGGTGACAGTGTGAGGGCGGAAAAACTGCTCGCTGTGTTCAGGTGAGGTTTTGTTTAGGTAAATGTAGGCTTTAACTTCAAGGAATAAGGTTTAAATTGTGTGTTGTGAGAGGAAACTAGCAACAGCAGGGTAATTGCGTAGCACACTATCAGTAGCAATGGGTTTCACTTTGACAGTTCAACAACATTCATTGCGGTATTTACGTTGTTGAGCAGATACATTTTTCGAACATATGAAGCAATGGATTGGCAGTATCCATCAAAATGATTCAGATTGAGATTGTTAGTGTAGGCTTCCTGTGTCTATGTATAGTAAGACTGGGATGTAGAGTATGAACCTTCAGGGGCTTACATGACCTAAAAGCGCGGTCACTGTCGGACTGCATAGAAAAGAAAGAGAAGCGCGATGACACAACGCTGGTAATTTATTGCAAAATATGAAGCAATTATTTAATTACAAAAAATCTACTGTTTGGACAAAAAATTTAAAACACTAGTATTTTAGCATGTTGCTTGTAGAATAATCTGAGAAAAAATCAGAATGATTGTATGTTTATTAGTAGGTATGGTTTTTATTGTAAAAAGAAAGTTTTTAGATGTATCTTCATGATTTTTTTCCATCATATCAAATTAGTTGTATTATATTTTCAACACACTATCTACCTAGCATATATCCTGAAGAATATCATATATTTTTCTGATTTTGTTTAATGTAGTCGATCATAGGCTTTTATTGTTTTTAAACCTTGCGTTTTTTTTTGTTTAGGCCCTGTAAGCCCCTTAAGTTAAATAAATAGGATAATTATAAAATCGCTGAGCACGGCGAGTGCGCGTCGAGAGTTTGGGATCATCTATTTTATTATATTTATGACGGTGACAGTTTGAGGGTGGAGAAACTGCTTGCTGTGTTCTGGTGAGAGGGTTGGAATGTAGGCTTTAAGTTTAGGGAATAAATAGGGCTTAAATTGCTGAGCGTTGTTAAGCTAGCTTTCCACGGCGCGTAATACGGCGCACTTCAGAGCACGGAATTGTCTTGGCTGTCTCTTTGTCGGCGCGGCGATTTCGTGCCCTGTGTCACGCACTGTCGGAAGAATATCACTCGAGACTACGTGCCCCTGGAGACGTAGAGTTTGAGAAGACGCTGGCCGGCTCCTACAAAAAGGGTCGACGCGGCGCGACTCGTGTCATCACGCGCCGTGTGAAGTGATCTTTATAGAAGGTTGGTGATACGAGTCAGACTCTTCCGGTCGTCGGACCACCCGCCACCGACAAGAATCTGCTTAGGGGCCGTCCATTAATCACGTGATGTTTTTTTTTGGTATTTTTAACCCCCCCCCTCCCCCTTGGTGATATATGGTGAGGTTTAAGACTTACCCCCCCCCTCATATCACGTGTATCTTTAGTACCTACAAAGAATCGGACCTTTTTTTTTATGTTTATAAAATACAGGTATAATCATCTAATTTTATTAGAAAGTTTGCAGGATGTTTTTAAAAAAATAAATACACGTGATATATTACTACACCCCCCTTCCCCCTTGTGATATTTCGTGATTTTTTATGGACCCCCTCCCCCCCCTTTCGAGCCTCACGTGATTAATGGATAGCCCCTTAGCCTTTTCCCAATTTGGATTGATTGGGGTCGGCTTCCAGTCTAACCGGATGCAGCTGGATACCAGTATTTTACATGGAGCATCTGCCTATCTAACCTCCAGAACCCAGTTACTTGGTAAGACTGGTTGTCAGACTTTCGGGCTTCTGACGATCCTTAACGGCTGTCAAAGATTCAGGAATAACAGCTGGTATCAACGGTTTAAAATGCTTTCCGAGGCATGGAGGGGTCTTGGTATGTAAAGATGGTCACCCATTCACGGACCAACCGCGGTAAGCGTAGCTTTACCTGATGGATAGACCCGTGTGGCTGTTATTACTTAGCCACTAGCCCTCAGTAATAAGGTTGAAAAGTAGTCCAACACCAGTGTCTGCGACGATACCTACCTACGTCGAATCAAGTTCTGGAATGGAACCCCGAGGGACACCTCGCCTTTATCACATTTTCTTAATTTAATGAGGCAATATTGAGGCTGACCGTAAAATTAAAATAAAGCCTTTCAGGCTTCATGCCAGTTGCAAAATATGTGAGACTAGCTTCTGCCCGCGATTTCGTCCGCGTGAAATTTCACCCTCACCCCCATTCACCCTCATAGGGGTGGAATTTCGAAAAACCCTTAGTGGATACCTACCTACTCTTCACAAAGAACGCACCCTCCAAATTTCTTGTCTGTAGGACCAGCGGTTTGAATTTTATAATATAGTAGATAGATCACAAAACATAAAACAGTCTAGTTTTCCTGTAGAAATTGTGAAGGCCAGTGGTCGCAAAAACACAATACTTTGTAACAAATGAATCAACAGCTGTGTCAGAGTTCAGTATGAACACTATGAACTTATTCAATTGATTACATTGTTAACTTGATGGTATTTTAGCTACCCAACGAATTGCTTGCTGTTTGCACTGACTCATCCAATTAACATACTATCCTCACGCCTGTATTTAGCGAAAGGGTAGGCAGAGGTGCCTACATTTTGCCACTTAGGTATGTTTTAAGTTCCATGTAAAATAAGGCAAGCATATTGCCATAAATTTATTCTCTGGGCGGCTTTTTCGTCTTTTCGCGCCGATAAATTTGTATTTTAATGAGTTGGACCAGTAGGGGCCACGTTGGGGCCAGCGCTGACTGACGTCAAGGCACGGCACGCACGACAGGGCGTGCTTCGGCAGCCCAAAGGACGCTTTGGTATGACGCTTCATGCCGAAGCATGCCGGGAGCATGCCGCGTCACGTCGGCCTCGTGGCATCCCGGCGAAAGCCCAGCCTGCCAAAACCTTATTTCAATTAGTTTATCTGTCATAATCCTGTGACCTATAAATATTAAAGATATACAAGTAAGACTGATAAAGTTTCAGGTCTGTAAAAATGTTAAAGATAAGTGCAACAGAGAGTATGATAAGTTATTTCCCATCTGTAAAATTAATAAAAAAGTAGATTATTTGGTAGGTCTGGAATATTATTATAATGATGAATATAAAGTTAATGTTAAAAATAAGTGCAAAACACGTAGGGTTAGAGAGAACAAACTGGTCGAACCACAGATAACAAACTATTATGGTAAGAGATCATCTAAATGTTTGGTACCTAAAGTGTTTAACAAAATACATTTATTAAGAGAAAAAGTAAAAATTAGCAAAGGGTCACTTAAAACGAAATTGAAAAACATACAGGATAGCAAACATTACTAAATAAAGTCATTCAAATTTTTGTTTCTAATTAATATTATTTCAAGTAAACAAATATCAACTGTATTTAAATGGTAATTAAGTTAATCTCAGAGTGACTAGCACTATTGAAAAAGTTTTAAAAATTGTTTGAAGTTGTAAACTGAACTTTACTGTGTAGGGCTTAAAGTTTTTTTTCCATAAACTCATATTTGATAACATTTTTGGCAAATAAATTGCGAATGCAGATCACATTGTATAAAATTAAACCAACCGAGTTGTAGGTCGTAAGTTCGAACCTAGACGAACGCCTTACTTTGCGTAAATTATTTTATCACCACTGCTCTCAAAACGGTGAAGGAAAACATCGTGATTAAACCGGCATGTCTTAGAACCAAAAAGTCGAAGACATGTGACATCTTCCAACCCGCACTGGCCCCGCGTGGTGGTTTACGGCCCACTCCCTCTCACCGAGTGTGTCCTAGGCGCGGGGACAATACTTATAGGCTGAATATGCTATTCTAACCAGTCTAACCCGGTCTTGCATCACAGGCTATAGCACTGGAATTACAGCAATGTTATATAGAGGATGATAACTGAAGACACGGTTGGCGCAGTGGCTGAACGATCGACTGCTGCGCTGCGTGTCGCGGGTTCGAATCCCGCACGGAATAAATATTTGTATTGCCTACAGGTAGTTGTTCCGGGTCTGGCTGCTTGTGTATGTGAATTTAAATGTTTGTAAACGCACCCACGATAAGAAGTAATTCCTAGTGTGGGGCAACGTTTTTTTAACATAAAATAAAATGATAAATTCTTGTGTAAACCTAACCTAATTGGGGCCCGTCAGGGCCGAAGCCTGCCAGGTCAATGGGATTGTCCGAAAGGGTTACCGCTGGCCCGGAACATAAAGGGCTAAGGAAGGACCACGGGTGGGTTTTAGTCAGTAAGAGTCTGACACTCCCTTCCGCTCCACCCAGAGTGGCAGGGGTCATTTGGTGATTTTCCATACTGAAAAAAAAAGAAATAACCCAACCTAATTGTAACTTAACACGTTTATCCTCTATTTCCAGTGGTGTCTTAGAGAATGGAGAGTCAAGTTGGACGAGGCAAGTCATAGCCCGTTCGGGTAGCGCCTTGCTGCACTTCTTCAGCGATGACGCGTACGCGATGGAGGGGTTCAACGTCACGTACGCAGCCTACTCCTGCCCCTCCAACGATCATAGGACTAATTGTTCCAGTAAGTATTATATGTAAGGTCAAAGGAACCTCTTATCCTGCTTTCTGTGCTTCAAAAATGCAGCAATAGTGACCTCTGCCACTGACAATGCCCTGGAAGTGGCGAAGTTTTGGGCTAACAAAACGTAATTCACTGTCAAACACATCGACATTGTTAGGAGCCGGGCAAAAGAAAAAAGTCAGAAATAACGCTAAACGAAAACGAAGGAATAGCGAGGGCAGGCGATGCGATGCGGGGTGGGTCGGGGAAGCAAGAAGTTTGACGCGGACGAAGTCGCGAACAGAAGCTAGTCTTAACATAAATATATCGACTTAGGATCTTCTGGAGACTTAAACTGGTTACGCATCTTTAACACCATGCAAATGAAACAAGATTATCAAACATGTTCGTTTTCTATTTTCAGATCATGGTGAATGTGATGACGGCTCGTGTAGATGCGAACCGGAGTGGACTGGCGTCGCATGTGACCTGCCTTTATGTCCAGGTAAATGTGATTAAAGTTGTCACAGCCGGTTGAAACAAAAATGTAATTGATCCAGTAAAATAGAAAACTAATTGCCATCAAAAGGAATAACTATCGTATCTTATAGCGTGATCAATGTATGCAATAAGTAAGTAATTGAATTTATTGCTTAAAGTGAATGTGCAGTGGTAGACTGCAAAATTCAAATTTTCTTACACTTTTTACAATTTTCAGGTCAGTGTCAGGTTGTATCTAGATCAAAATATGTTTCGCGACTATAATAGATATGTATTTACAGAATTATAGTCATTAGAATCATTAATATCTCTTTAAGTTAGATTTGTCCCATAAGCACTTTTCCATAAGAGATTTGTTGTTATGGAACAAATTTAACTTAAAAAGATGTATAAATGTTTCTAATGATTATAATTATGTATATACTATACGTACCTGTTATAGTCGCGAATCATATTTTGGTCAAGATACAACCTGACACTGACCTGAAAATTGCAAAATACGTAATAAAAATTAAATTTCGCGGGCTACAACTGCGCATTCACCTTAAATAGACTTCGTAACCAAGTAGGCCACAGTAAGGTCAACTTCTACAAGTGGGGGTTTATGGAAGGCTCAGACCTCCGGTGTATATGCGGTGTCTCTCCCCAGACAATGGCTCACCTCCTATCTTGCACTGCATGCCCTGTCACTTGCACATGCGAGGAATGCTATCCGCGTTGCTGAATTTTGGGACAAACAAATAAAAAAAAATGTATGTTTGCCATCGTCATGCTAAGAAGAAGAATTGGTTTACTAAAGCAATTGAAGTTGACCTATTAAAATAATTTCTTGAGTACCTACACCTCTTGAAAGCTGAGGCAGAATTGGGCGGACCGCACCGCGTTGCCAAAATCCTCCAACATCACTTTCGTACATTTTACTTATATAAACCACCGCACATAACAGGTGGGTCGCACCGCCATATTTTTTTAATTTATTTATCCGTTTAAGGGGCTTATACAGGACCTAAACACAAAAAACGCAAGTTTTTGAAACAATAAAAGTGTATGATCGACTACAGTTAACAAAATCACAAAAATAGATGATATATCATCTATTTTTGTGTTGAAAACATAATACAACTACATAATTTGATGCGATAGAAAAAAATCATGAACATACCTCTAAACACTTTCTTTTTACAATAAAAACCATACTAATATACATACAATAATTCTGGTTTTTTGTTAGATTATTCTACAAGCAACACTACTAGTGTTTTAGTCCAAACAACATATTTTTTGTAATTAAATAATTGTTTCATATTTTGCAATAAATTACCAGCGTTGTATCATCGTGCTTCTCTTTCTTTTCTATGCAATCCCACAGTGACCGCGCTTTAGGTCATGTAAGCCCCTTAATGTACACACATATAAACAGACAAAAACAGGACACTTTTTTGTATTAAAATGCAATGCGATGTGCGGCCTAATGTGTGTTAAAAATGTCCGCTTAGCTTAAGTCATTGGTTACAAAACACGTAAAAATAACCCCCCAGTCTGTCCACAGCTGTCAGTCTTCGCAATTTCTACAATAATTACTTGAATAAGCGTGTAAACGACATGAGTCACGCATTTCTTGAATAACATGCATATGACATGCCAATGCAGTGCGGTGGTGTTAGGTTACGTTAATTGGATAATAAATGTCATTTGGAGTTAATTAGATTAGATGGTGAATGTTTTGTTTTAGGGTGAATAGTTGTGTTGTGAGATCTGCCGATCGATTCTGTAAAAATCTCACCGTGAAAACTTATGGCGAAAGCGCCAGGGTAGCCCGCGAAATTCATTTTTTTTTTAGATTTTTTGCAATTTGCTGGTCAGTATTAAGTTGTACGTTGATTAAATATATGATTCGCGGCCGTAACAAATATGTATTTACAGAATTATAATCATTAAAGTCATCAACACAACTCTCTAAGACCACGTAAGTCCAAAGAATAACTGTTTCATGAAATCATCATTCTTTGGACTTACGTGGTCTTAGAGAGTTGTGTTGATGACTTTAATGATTATAATTCTGTAAATAAATATTTGTTACGGCCGCGAATCATATTTTGATCGACGTACAACTTATACTGACCAGCAAATTGCAAAAAACGTATGAAAATTTTAATTTCGCGGGCTACCTTAGCGCTTCCCCCTTAAGTGAAGTGAGTTTGTTTTTGCTAGGAATTGACACTATTGACAGCTCACTCCACGCTCACTTCACTTATGTTTTCACGGTGAGATTTTTTACAGAATAGCACCGCTGCACCCTAATAGCGTAACACACTATCAATCACAATCTGCATCATTTTGAAGGATATTGCTAATTCATATGTTGATATGTGATTGGCCAAATCATGATCAATATCAGAAGGTCAATTCTCGTAATTTAAAACGTTCAAAATCTAGTCGCAGTCTCATCTCAGCGACAAACAAATGTCAAAAACTTGTCAAAATGTAGGGAAATTTGAAGTATTTTTTGACAGATTGAGACTGAGATCAGACTGTGAACGTTGTTAAAATTAGTAGAATTGCCCCTCAGGATTTGGCCAGTCACATAGTGTACCGCGTGGATGTCGGCAATTATCCCACGGCAACTTGCCGTACCGAGACAAAAAGTAGCCTATGTTCTTTCTTATAATATCAGCTATATGTCAGTGGAAGTCAAAATCGGTCCAGCCGTTTCGGAGATTGGCCGAAACAAACAGACAGACAGACAAAATAAAAAAAATTATTTTGTTGTAATAAGTAGGTACCGTATATATTTTCAAATGCATTTAGTAAAAAAGCTGTTTTTTTTTTGACATTACAAACAGACACTTCAATATTTGCGTAGATGACTTTGATGTACTCAGCAGTCACCATATCTTTGTAAATATTTCTTCAAACCTCTTTATAAATCTCTAAAACACACTCCTTCAAATTCCAGAGGAATGCAACGCGGCCTACGGCGGCGGCACGTGCACGCCCACCGGCTGCGCTTGCAGCGCTCTAAAGCGCGGGATCGCTTGCGCGCGCGACGCGTGGCGAGCGGGCTGGGCGAGCTCGTGGGCCAGTGACACGCCGCCAGTAGCCGCGCACACGTTACTGCCCTATGGAGATGATTTGTTAAGGGTTGGGGGTGAAACGTTCGCGTTTTCAGAGTTTTTGTACAGGTAAACTATTATTATATCTGTCACTGTCAAACAACTGTCAAATTACAAGTGCAAGAAAGAGACCGGTGTATATTATCTAACCCAAATCACACCATACAAATAAACATGTACGTAACGCCGTCAGTCCCTGCTATCATTCGTAAATCTGTGATACAATTCTACCAAGGTACTTTATACCCAACAATGCACTACATAAGGTCCACATTCCCTTGTCACAATATTTGATGGTACGGCGTCGGTAGCAAGTAAGTACGCGATCCGTGCTGGCCGAGCTCGTGGACCTCACATTCATAGAATTGTTACAAAGCCATGGGGGACACCCCTTCATTTCCCAAAAGCCTCCTGGACACCTGATAATCAGTCTATAATGTCAAATCCACACAATCCACACACACACAATCCTCCTCTCTTCGAGAGGGAGTGGACTGTTATCTTCCACGCGGGCCCAGTGCGGGTTGGAAGAGGTCACATGTCTTAGAATTTTTTTGTTCTAGGACATGCCGGTTTCCTCACTATGTTTTCCTTCCTCGTTTTGTGAGCAGTGGTGATGAAATAATTTACAGAAAGTAACGAGCCTGTCTGGTTTCGAACCCACGAACTACAATTCGTAAGTTAGGGCCGTTATAGATGTTCTATGTCACGAAGTCCGTTTGGCTATGAATGTTGTCAAGCGTGCACGTGCATATTATATACTTTTAAAACCAAAATTTTATTTCGATTATTAAATCTCGACTTGAATATATATCAGATTTCTTTGTTAACGTTACCCACTTTTACACACACAAGCGCGCTTGTCGGGATACGTCACTACTACAATCAAAGCCGAACGGACTTCGTGAAATAGAATATCTGTACCATTGGGACACTACTACTCTATACTTGGGTATACTTAGCCATAAGCCCCTCTTACATTATCACACTAAAATTTATCATTCCACCTATTTCCAGATACAAATCAGCGGAACAAGAGTGGCAAGTATTACCTACGTACTCCAGTCCGGCGGCGCGGTTTGCACACTCAGCCGTGTTGTACGGACACGAGCTGATCATGTACGGCGGCGTCGTCATCTCAGACGAGCCCGAGAGGGGGTAAGCCGAGAATAAAGACACTTGTTAAATTAAGAAGAAAATTATGAGTGGCGCTTTGACGAAGAAAGCTGCATTGTTTGATACGTAATACCCTCTTGGATGTCATAATGATTATATTCGAATATAATTTACAGAACATAACACAACAACTAAGCGAACTTGTTTTAATGTGTGTTATATTTCATGTTGCATTGCAGAAATCCGATCAGAACACACCAACATAAATTCTAAATTGATTTAATTATATTGTGTTACTCATTACCCCATGAATAAATGGAGCAGATACTCAAGTCGACGCGTATATTTGTTTTTTATAAGTACCAGTCACAATTTTTTTCAGAATAGTCCGAATTTGCCGGTTATTTTTTTTGGATTGGGTATATGTACCTCGGAAGTTGTTCCCATTTAAACAAAGCTAAATTCAACTCTTAAGTGTAAAAATAAGGGGTTGATTCGTTTTTAGTAATTGTTTAAACTCTTGTATTTTCTTCTATAACAGAGGCGGCTTAGCCGGTTTAGAAGGTCGAGCCGGCGAAGTAACAAACGAGATCTGGCGAATTCGCCTCAACAGTGAGCGGCCGCAGTGGCACAACGCGACTCCCGTCACATGCTCGCCGCACAGACAGCCGCCGCTGAAGCACTGCGGTAAGCGAATGTGTACCTTATGTTGTGAAACATTAGATATAGAGTTCTATGCGAGATCTGGCGAGCCTCGACCACCAAACTAATGTAAAATCTTAATTTTTTCAGGTGGGCTGCACGTATCGGGTCATACAGCAGTGCTGGTGTACCTGGGCGTCACAAAGAAACCTGTGATGTTGGTGTTCTTTGGACACTCACCGCATTACGGATACTTACATTTAGTGCAGGTTGGTATCGAGAGTTGGTTGAGAGAATACTTTATATTGATGGGTAGATGAACAGAGAGACTCAGCATTGGATTTTACGTGAAAATCCCGAAATTGGTAATGGCAAGTTTAGTTAAAAAAGCCTTTACACGTCTTAAATAAAGCTTATTTTAAACTGATTCAAGATTTTTCCCGAATTCCGGGGAAAAAAAATGTCGTCGTAAGGAAGTCTCCACTTTCTGTCTCTGTTCTCCGAAGTTTAGGTAAATATAATCAGCCTATTCCGACCACTGCTCATGACTAATAGTTGAGCTCTTAAGCAATGGTGCCATACATTCAAAACTTTATTGTATTGTACATTATCCTTCACGAATGTTCCAGGAGTACTACGTAGACGAAGGAGTATGGTCCGTAGCGGCCACGCGTGGCTGGGCGGCGCGCGCGGGCTTCGCGCACGCGGCGGCGTGGGACGCGCTGTCCCGGAAGGTGTACGTGCACGGGGGGCTGGTGTCGGAGTCTGAGGCTACACAGGTGCGTAACAGTACTAGCCGATCCAACTAATGTAAACTGTTAATCGTCACGGAATCCGCAAATATTCAACTGTTTTGTATAGTATAGGTCCTATACTATACAAAACAGTTGAATATTCAGTAGAAGACGAAGATTGTAGGTCCTATACTATAGGACCTACAATCTTCGTCTTCTACTGTCCACTAGTGTTGCCTAATTGTCTCGACCGGTAAACTACGCAGTGATTTTGATACTAGTATCATTGCAATTTAAAAAAAAGAAAGCATAACCTTTATTTGCAACATTAGAGAAACACAAAATAAAAATGTGAAATATTTTAAAAACAGTGTGAATTTGTACCCTTAAAGTTAAACTCAAAACATTGATTTCATACAAAACCATTGACAGGCACTTTTGAATTGTCAAAGGAGTCGGTAATTCATAGAGACGTAGCTAGTTAGCCACCGTAGCCTACACCAATAATGTCGGTTATTCATTCATCTTGCCAACGATATGCACCATTCTGTAAAATCTAAATCAAGCTGTTTGAATAGATACGCCTGTGAACGAGGTGAGTACCCGGACAAACTGCCCAAAATGGCGTTGCGAAATAACCATTTTTATTATTTTGTTTGCAGGCTCCATCAGCATCTCTATTTGAGTACGACCCCGAGTTAAGACTGTGGCGCCCTCTGCAGTCGGCGCCTACTCCTAGATATTTACATTCTGCTACTTTTATTACACCAGGTTAGTACAAGACCCCTATATTATAATATTTTATTGAAATCTTATGTAAAAATTATGAAAGAAAATTATACACAGTGTTCTTCACGTTATGCATAAACTTTGTCAAACGCTTCTATAACTTTTACAAATTAAAAGTAGTAGTTAAAAAGGCTTCGTTACAAAGATATTTGTAATTTCATTTAATGAAATTTATTTGAGCTATGCAGTAAGAAAGGGTCTTAATTTATTTTTGACAAATTTCAGCCCGTCAAATCTTATGAATGAAAATACGTCGTTGCCAATTTGGATAAAGATACGTCAAGGTATTTAGTTTGTATGAAAATTAACAAAAAATAAGAATTCATTAATGTGTCCATAGTGAAAAATGCTTATTTCCATGGTTTGAACATCTGGTCGAAGTTTATGCACATCGTCCGGAACACGGTGTATAATATATTTGTTCGTATTATTTTTGCCGCATCGCCACGCTAAGAAGAAGAATTTGCAAGTTGATAGCAACACTAACATTCTATGTGGCCAGCAAAATTGTGTTTCGCAACACAACATGCTCCTAAAACAATCTCGCGTAACTTTGTTTCAAGTGTATATGAGGCTCCATAATGTCTTGAATATACTACTAAGATTGTTTTGTTAGAGAATCATTTAAAGGAAGCAAGGATATTTGGGTTATTATCACATTTTGCATACATTACACTCACATACACATACATTTACATTTTGGTCGCTCAGCGCGCTATGGAGCGGGCTATGCTCGGAGTTCCTTTGAAAGATAAATTCAGAAACGAAGTTATCCGGAAAAGAACCGACATAGTTTGCAGTATAAGCAAACTGAAGAGGCAGTGGGCTGACCATGTCTGTCGAAGGACCGACGGCCGGTGGAGCAGACGAGTCCTGGAGTGGAGACCGCGTATCGGCAAGCGTAGTGTGGGACGCCCGCCAGCTAGATGGGCGGACGTTCTGAAGAAGGTGGCTGGGTACACTGGCTGCGGGAGGCGGAGTGCACGGTGTTGTGGCGCAGTCTGGGGGAGGCCTATGCCCAGCAGTGGACTGCGGTAGACTTAGTTGGTTGATCACATTTTGTTTATGTTTCAGGCGTAATGCTGGTATTTGGTGGTAACGCTCACAACGACAGCGCGGCGGCGTTAGTGTCAAATCCTGCTGCTTCAAAATGTTATTCTGCTGGCGCACTGTTGTACGATGTCAGGTGAGATATGGGGCCGTATTACGTATTCTTGAACAATGCTCAAGGGGGTTTTCATCAGCGAGTTTGTAATAGTTTATGAAACTGATTTAAGGGGTTTACATGACGTAAAGCGCGGTCACTGTCGGACTGCATAGAAAAGAATGAGAAGCGCGATGACACAACGCTGCTAATTTATTGCAAAATATGAAGCAATTATTTAATTACAAAAAATCTATTCTTAGGACTAAAAAATTAAAACAATGGTGTTTTAATATGTTGCTTTTAGAATAATCTGACAAAAATTCAGAATGATTGTTATGCATATTAATATGTTGCTTTTAGAATAATCTGACAAAAAATCAGAATGATTGTTATGCATATTAGTATGGTTTTTATTGTAAAAAGAAAGTTTTTAGAGGTATCTCCATGATTTTTTTTCTATTGTATCAAATTAGTTGTATTATATTTTCAATACACTATCTACCTAACATATATCCTGAAGAATATCATATACCTAGTCTTGCCATAAATGTTGTCACGAAGAAAAAAAAATTTTTTTTATTGCAAATTATATTTATTACTATTACAGTGTGTTAGTTTAATACATAAATATAAAACAATTTAAAATATAAAAAGCTTATTCTAAGTGGTCTCCATTGGCTGCAATACAGTCCTTTAAACGTTGAGGCCAGTTATCAATAGAAGCACGCACTCTTTCCATGGGAAAATTCTTCACTGCCAATCGTATGGATTGTTTTAGGGACTCCAAATTATCATGGCCTTTAGAGCAAGCCGTACTCTCTAAAACTGACCATAAATCATAATCCAGCGGATTAAGATCGGGACTAGACGACGGCCGGTCTTCAGCTCTGATGAAGTCCGAAACGTTCACTTCCAACCAAGACTGCGTGGACCGAGCTTTATGACCCGGCGTCGAGTCTTGTTGGTAGGACCATACTTGATTATTGAACATGGTGTTGTTAAGGGGCTTAACTACCTTCTCAAGAATGGTATCTTGATACACTTGTGCCGATGTTTTGATACCTTTTTCACAAAAATATGGCTCAGTCACTCCTTCATAGCTGACACCCCACCAAACCATCACTGAAGTCGGATAATGCCCACGTTGCACTCTATCGACTAATTGGGAAGCTTCCTTAGAACTTTGAGCATAAATACGGCCATTTTGTTTGTTAAAATGTTGCTCAATTGTAAAGATTTTCTCATCCGTAAACAAAATTTTTCTGTGACCTCCCTTTGCTTACCGCTTCAGTAGTTGTTTCGATTTTACCACCCTATTCTTTTTTAATTTATCAGTTAAAAAATGACCAGTGCGTCTCTTATACGCTGCAAGTCCTAAGTCATCTTTTAAAAAACGCGAAATGGTTCTGGGTGCTATCTTCATCTCCCGAGATAAAATCTTTTGCTTTCGGATTTCTTCGAATTCTTGCCCTTACTGCTTTGACCACCTTTTTCGAACGGACACTACGTGGACGGCCAGATCTTTTTCTGTCACAAACAGAGGAGGTCTTATTGTACCTATTAATAGCCCGGTACACAAACATTTGACTAATACCAAGCGTATGGAGAGTTTTAAAAATTGCATTTGGCTCCATACCAACTTTTTGTAATGCAATTACAGCGATTCGGTTCTCTTTATCACCCCACTCCATTTTAATATTGCAAAATATTGTACAATGTATTGGCGCCTAAATTAGAAAACTCAATGAACAATCGTATAAAAATGACAGATTCCAAATTCAAATGTAAAATCTTTCTTATTTTTAATTGTAACAGTATTTATGGCCACACTATTTATTTTTCTGATTTTGTTTACTGAAGTCGATCATATGCTTTTATTGTTTCTAAAACTTGCATTTTTTGCGTTTAGGTCCTGTAAGCCACTTAAACTCATGCCATTTTATCAGAAATAATAAATAATATCGCAGACTGAGACAGGGAAGGGAGCTAAGATTGTTCAGTATCGTTGAAATTATAATTTTTTGTTCCCGTTGTATACCTTTACATCACAATCTGTATGCCACAGGTGCGGCGTGTGGTGGGGAGCGCCCGCGCCCGGCGGCGGCGCGCGTGCGGCGCATGCGGCCGCGCCGCTGCTGGTGCGGGACAGGCGCGCTGTCGTCATACACGCCGGGTATGTGCTAGGTAGCCGGGCGGCGGCGCCGCTGCTGGTGCGGGACAGGCGCGCTGTCGTCATACACGCCGGGTATGTGCTAGGTAGCCGGGCGGCGGCGCCGCTGCTGGTGCGGGACAGGCGCGCTGTCGTCATACACGCCGGGTATGTGCTAGGTAGCCGGGCGGCGGCGCCGCTGCTGGTGCGGGACAGGCGCGCTGTCGTCATACACGCCGGGTATGTGCTAGGTAGCCGGGCGGCGGCGCCGCTGCTGGTGCGGGACAGGCGCGCTGTCGTCATACACGCCGGGTATGTGCTAGGTAGCCGGGCGGCGGCGCCGCTGCTGGTGCGGGACAGGCGCGCTGTCGTCATACACGCCGGGTATGTGCTAGGTAGCCGGGCGGCGGCGCCGCTGCTGGTGCGGGACAGGCGCGCTGTCGTCATACACGCCGGGTATGTGCTAGGTAGCCGGGCGGCGGCGCCGCTGCTGGTGCGGGACAGGCGCGCTGTCGTCATACACGCCGGGTATGTGCTAGGTAGCCGGGCGGCGGCGCCGCTGCTGGTGCGGGACAGGCGCGCTGTCGTCATACACGCCGGGTATGTGCTAGGTAGCCGGGCGGCGGCGCCGCTGCTGGTGCGGGACAGGCGCGCTGTCGTCATACACGCCGGGTATGTGCTAGGTAGCCGGGCGGCGGCGCCGCTGCTGGTGCGGGACAGGCGCGCTGTCGTCATACACGCCGGGTATGTGCTAGGTAGCCGGGCGGCGGCGCCGCTGCTGGTGCGGGACAGGCGCGCTGTCGTCATACACGCCGGGTATGTGCTAGGTAGCCGGGCGGCGGCGCCGCTGCTGGTGCGGGACAGGCGCGCTGTCGTCATACACGCCGGGTATGTGCTAGGTAGCCGGGCGGCGGCGCCGCTGCTGGTGCGGGACAGGCGCGCTGTCGTCATACACGCCGGGTATGTGCTAGGTAGCCGGGCGGCGGCGCCGCTGCTGGTGCGGGACAGGCGCGCTGTCGTCATACACGCCGGGTATGTGCTAGGTAGCCGGGCGGCGGCGCCGCTGCTGGTGCGGGACAGGCGCGCTGTCGTCATACACGCCGGGTATGTGCTAGGTAGCCGGGCGGCGGCGCCGCTGCTGGTGCGGGACAGGCGCGCTGTCGTCATACACGCCGGGTATGTGCTAGGTAGCCGGGCGGCGGCGCCGCTGCTGGTGCGGGACAGGCGCGCTGTCGTCATACACGCCGGGTATGTGCTAGGTAGCCGGGCGGCGGCGCCGCTGCTGGTGCGGGACAGGCGCGCTGTCGTCATACACGCCGGGTATGTGCTAGGTAGCCGGGCGGCGGCGCCGCTGCTGGTGCGGGACAGGCGCGCTGTCGTCATACACGCCGGGTATGTGCTAGGTAGCCGGGCGGCGGCGCCGCTGCTGGTGCGGGACAGGCGCGCTGTCGTCATACACGCCGGGTATGTGCTAGGTAGCCGGGCGGCGGCGCCGCTGCTGGTGCGGGACAGGCGCGCTGTCGTCATACACGCCGGGTATGTGCTAGGTAGCCGGGCGGCGGCGCCGCTGCTGGTGCGGGACAGGCGCGCTGTCGTCATACACGCCGGGTATGTGCTAGGTAGCCGGGCGGCGGCGCCGCTGCTGGTGCGGGACAGGCGCGCTGTCGTCATACACGCCGGGTATGTGCTAGGTAGCCGGGCGGCGGCGCCGCTGCTGGTGCGGGACAGGCGCGCTGTCGTCATACACGCCGGGTATGTGCTAGGTAGCCGGGCGGCGGCGCCGCTGCTGGTGCGGGACAGGCGCGCTGTCGTCATACACGCCGGGTATGTGCTAGGTAGCCGGGCGGCGGCGCCGCTGCTGGTGCGGGACAGGCGCGCTGTCGTCATACACGCCGGGTATGTGCTAGGTAGCCGGGCGGCGGCGCCGCTGCTGGTGCGGGACAGGCGCGCTGTCGTCATACACGCCGGGTATGTGCTAGGTAGCCGGGCGGCGGCGCCGCTGCTGGTGCGGGACAGGCGCGCTGTCGTCATACACGCCGGGTATGTGCTAGGTAGCCGGGCGGCGGCGCCGCTGCTGGTGCGGGACAGGCGCGCTGTCGTCATACACGCCGGGTATGTGCTAGGTAGCCGGGCGGCGGCGCCGCTGCTGGTGCGGGACAGGCGCGCTGTCGTCATACACGCCGGGTATGTGCTAGGTAGCCGGGCGGCGGCGCCGCTGCTGGTGCGGGACAGGCGCGCTGTCGTCATACACGCCGGGTATGTGCTAGGTAGCCGGGCGGCGGCGCCGCTGCTGGTGCGGGACAGGCGCGCTGTCGTCATACACGCCGGGTATGTGCTAGGTAGCCGGGCGGCGGCGCCGCTGCTGGTGCGGGACAGGCGCGCTGTCGTCATACACGCCGGGTATGTGCTAGGTAGCCGGGCGGCGGCGCCGCTGCTGGTGCGGGACAGGCGCGCTGTCGTCATACACGCCGGGTATGTGCTAGGTAGCCGGGCGGCGGCGCCGCTGCTGGTGCGGGACAGGCGCGCTGTCGTCATACACGCCGGGTATGTGCTAGGTAGCCGGGCGGCGGCGCCGCTGCTGGTGCGGGACAGGCGCGCTGTCGTCATACACGCCGGGTATGTGCTAGGTAGCCGGGCGGCGGCGCCGCTGCTGGTGCGGGACAGGCGCGCTGTCGTCATACACGCCGGGTATGTGCTAGGTAGCCGGGCGGCGGCGCCGCTGCTGGTGCGGGACAGGCGCGCTGTCGTCATACACGCCGGGTATGTGCTAGGTAGCCGGGCGGCGGCGCCGCTGCTGGTGCGGGACAGGCGCGCTGTCGTCATACACGCCGGGTATGTGCTAGGTAGCCGGGCGGCGGCGCCGCTGCTGGTGCGGGACAGGCGCGCTGTCGTCATACACGCCGGGTATGTGCTAGGTAGCCGGGCGGCGGCGCCGCTGCTGGTGCGGGACAGGCGCGCTGTCGTCATACACGCCGGGTATGTGCTAGGTAGCCGGGCGGCGGCGCCGCTGCTGGTGCGGGACAGGCGCGCTGTCGTCATACACGCCGGGTATGTGCTAGGTAGCCGGGCGGCGGCGCCGCTGCTGGTGCGGGACAGGCGCGCTGTCGTCATACACGCCGGGTATGTGCTAGGTAGCCGGGCGGCGGCGCCGCTGCTGGTGCGGGACAGGCGCGCTGTCGTCATACACGCCGGGTATGTGCTAGGTAGCCGGGCGGCGGCGCCGCTGCTGGTGCGGGACAGGCGCGCTGTCGTCATACACGCCGGGTATGTGCTAGGTAGCCGGGCGGCGGCGCCGCTGCTGGTGCGGGACAGGCGCGCTGTCGTCATACACGCCGGGTATGTGCTAGGTAGCCGGGCGGCGGCGCCGCTGCTGGTGCGGGACAGGCGCGCTGTCGTCATACACGCCGGGTATGTGCTAGGTAGCCGGGCGGCGGCGCCGCTGCTGGTGCGGGACAGGCGCGCTGTCGTCATACACGCCGGGTATGTGCTAGGTAGCCGGGCGGCGGCGCCGCTGCTGGTGCGGGACAGGCGCGCTGTCGTCATACACGCCGGGTATGTGCTAGGTAGCCGGGCGGCGGCGCCGCTGCTGGTGCGGGACAGGCGCGCTGTCGTCATACACGCCGGGTATGTGCTAGGTAGCCGGGCGGCGGCGCCGCTGCTGGTGCGGGACAGGCGCGCTGTCGTCATACACGCCGGGTATGTGCTAGGTAGCCGGGCGGCGGCGCCGCTGCTGGTGCGGGACAGGCGCGCTGTCGTCATACACGCCGGGTATGTGCTAGGTAGCCGGGCGGCGGCGCCGCTGCTGGTGCGGGACAGGCGCGCTGTCGTCATACACGCCGGGTATGTGCTAGGTAGCCGGGCGGCGGCGCCGCTGCTGGTGCGGGACAGGCGCGCTGTCGTCATACACGCCGGGTATGTGCTAGGTAGCCGGGCGGCGGCGCCGCTGCTGGTGCGGGACAGGCGCGCTGTCGTCATACACGCCGGGTATGTGCTAGGTAGCCGGGCGGCGGCGCCGCTGCTGGTGCGGGACAGGCGCGCTGTCGTCATACACGCCGGGTATGTGCTAGGTAGCCGGGCGGCGGCGCCGCTGCTGGTGCGGGACAGGCGCGCTGTCGTCATACACGCCGGGTATGTGCTAGGTAGCCGGGCGGCGGCGCCGCTGCTGGTGCGGGACAGGCGCGCTGTCGTCATACACGCCGGGTATGTGCTAGGTAGCCGGGCGGCGGCGCCGCTGCTGGTGCGGGACAGGCGCGCTGTCGTCATACACGCCGGGTATGTGCTAGGTAGCCGGGCGGCGGCGCCGCTGCTGGTGCGGGACAGGCGCGCTGTCGTCATACACGCCGGGTATGTGCTAGGTAGCCGGGCGGCGGCGCCGCTGCTGGTGCGGGACAGGCGCGCTGTCGTCATACACGCCGGGTATGTGCTAGGTAGCCGGGCGGCGGCGCCGCTGCTGGTGCGGGACAGGCGCGCTGTCGTCATACACGCCGGGTATGTGCTAGGTAGCCGGGCGGCGGCGCCGCTGCTGGTGCGGGACAGGCGCGCTGTCGTCATACACGCCGGGTATGTGCTAGGTAGCCGGGCGGCGGCGCCGCTGCTGGTGCGGGACAGGCGCGCTGTCGTCATACACGCCGGGTATGTGCTAGGTAGCCGGGCGGCGGCGCCGCTGCTGGTGCGGGACAGGCGCGCTGTCGTCATACACGCCGGGTATGTGCTAGGTAGCCGGGCGGCGGCGCCGCTGCTGGTGCGGGACAGGCGCGCTGTCGTCATACACGCCGGGTATGTGCTAGGTAGCCGGGCGGCGGCGCCGCTGCTGGTGCGGGACAGGCGCGCTGTCGTCATACACGCCGGGTATGTGCTAGGTAGCCGGGCGGCGGCGCCGCTGCTGGTGCGGGACAGGCGCGCTGTCGTCATACACGCCGGGTATGTGCTAGGTAGCCGGGCGGCGGCGCCGCTGCTGGTGCGGGACAGGCGCGCTGTCGTCATACACGCCGGGTATGTGCTAGGTAGCCGGGCGGCGGCGCCGCTGCTGGTGCGGGACAGGCGCGCTGTCGTCATACACGCCGGGTATGTGCTAGGTAGCCGGGCGGCGGCGCCGCTGCTGGTGCGGGACAGGCGCGCTGTCGTCATACACGCCGGGTATGTGCTAGGTAGCCGGGCGGCGGCGCCGCTGCTGGTGCGGGACAGGCGCGCTGTCGTCATACACGCCGGGTATGTGCTAGGTAGCCGGGCGGCGGCGCCGCTGCTGGTGCGGGACAGGCGCGCTGTCGTCATACACGCCGGGTATGTGCTAGGTAGCCGGGCGGCGGCGCCGCTGCTGGTGCGGGACAGGCGCGCTGTCGTCATACACGCCGGGTATGTGCTAGGTAGCCGGGCGGCGGCGCCGCTGCTGGTGCGGGACAGGCGCGCTGTCGTCATACACGCCGGGTATGTGCTAGGTAGCCGGGCGGCGGCGCCGCTGCTGGTGCGGGACAGGCGCGCTGTCGTCATACACGCCGGGTATGTGCTAGGTAGCCGGGCGGCGGCGCCGCTGCTGGTGCGGGACAGGCGCGCTGTCGTCATACACGCCGGGTATGTGCTAGGTAGCCGGGCGGCGGCGCCGCTGCTGGTGCGGGACAGGCGCGCTGTCGTCATACACGCCGGGTATGTGCTAGGTAGCCGGGCGGCGGCGCCGCTGCTGGTGCGGGACAGGCGCGCTGTCGTCATACACGCCGGGTATGTGCTAGGTAGCCGGGCGGCGGCGCCGCTGCTGGTGCGGGACAGGCGCGCTGTCGTCATACACGCCGGGTATGTGCTAGGTAGCCGGGCGGCGGCGCCGCTGCTGGTGCGGGACAGGCGCGCTGTCGTCATACACGCCGGGTATGTGCTAGGTAGCCGGGCGGCGGCGCCGCTGCTGGTGCGGGACAGGCGCGCTGTCGTCATACACGCCGGGTATGTGCTAGGTAGCCGGGCGGCGGCGCCGCTGCTGGTGCGGGACAGGCGCGCTGTCGTCATACACGCCGGGTATGTGCTAGGTAGCCGGGCGGCACGAGAGCTCCTGCGCTTACACACACATTCACAGCGTGTTTGTACACTTGGTAACCATGAGTAAAGCACGCGTCGCTTCGTGAGATAAAAATACTGTACCAATTGTAACTTTTTTAATTTATATGTACTTTCTAAGTTTGTCTTGGACATCACTAACATTGGTGAAGGACAAACATCGTGAGGAAACCTAGACTTATCTATATTATTAATTAAAATATAGAGTACCCGGAAGTACTAGTATTATTTTATAGAGGTATGAAGAAGAGGGTGTAAACTTCACTCAATCTCTATAGAAAAGGGAGGATCCTCCGACCAGACGGGTGTTGTGTGTGGTGGCTTTCACGCAGACGAAGTCGCGGGCAGATGTTAATAATTAATATAAGTCTGAAAGCGCTAATCCGCCCTGAGTCTTTTCTGTATCAGCGGGATTGTCCGAAAGGGTTACCGCTGGCCCGGAACATAAAGGGCAAAGGAAGGAACACGGGTGGGTTTTAGTCAGTAAGAGTCTGACACTCCCTTCCGCTCCACCCAGAGCGGGAGGAGTCATTTGATGATTTCCCATCCACAAAAAAAAAAAGTCTTTTCTGTACGATAAGAGGTATTTTCCCAGTTGTGGGCTGGTATTAGAATGTTTATTTCTCTTACAGGTTCGACGGCCGCCTCCGTTCAGACGCGCTAATCTTCGAAGCGGGCGAGGGTTGCTCCAGACACACGAGTGAAGCGGCGTGTTTGACTGCCGCACAGCATACTGCAGTCGCGTGCGTGTGGAGGGCAAGAGACAGAGCCTGTTTGCCGGTAATAATCAAAATAATACGAGAAAACTTTTCGTCAATTAGCCGTGTAAAAATAGTAATAAAGCAAAGTTAAAAAAAAATAGTAGTAGTAGTATTACTACTATTTACTACTACTTTGCTTTAGCTTTGGTTCCCTAAGAATTTAATCGGTTTGTCGTGTGTGTCGATGACATGTGAAACGCTGGTCATAGGCCGGCTGGTTGTCTAGTCGCTGGTCGAGCGGGTCGTGTTGGTCGCTGGTGAGCGGTAGAAAAGTAGGGTCGTTTTATTAAATGTTAGAGCTGTCACTGTTCTTGGTCGAGTAAAGGATACAATGCGTGCCACGAAAGATGAGACTTGATACACCACGTGGTTGACTTGCGCAGAACACGATTTTAGGTATCTTTAGCGGTATGAGGTCTGAGGTGCGGGACGGGACCGGACGTCATAGGGGCGGTGGTAAGAGCGGGGGAGGCGGGGTCAAGTCTCATATTTCGTGGCACGCATTGTACTTGATACGATAAAATCCCCACCTTCCCTTTTTGGCAACGGATCTATGATCGATATATCAATAAAATGGATAATAATTTGCGTCTTTATAAATTTTAAGACTGATTCGTTGGTGTAGTAGTCGCAAGCGCTACTGCTGAACAGAGGTCCTGGGGTTCGATTCGCAGATCGGCCAAAGTGTTATTTGGGTTTTTCTATCAAGAATTTCTCAGTGGCAGCCTGGAGTCGGGCTTTATTTATTTTACCATTAATGTACACAAAAAAATAACATAAAAAAAACATAAAATCATAAATCAACTGCCCTCGACTTCGTCCGCGTGAAATTTCACCCTCCCCCCATTCACTCTCTTAGGGGTGGGATTTCGAAAAACCCTTTCTAAGTGGATACCCACTCTTCACAAAGAACACACGCTCCAAATTTCATGTCACTAGGACCAGCGGTTTAGGCTGTGTGTTGATATATCAGTCAGTCAGGACTTTGAATTTTATATGTATAGATTTGCGAAATGTGAGTGTACTATGGGTACACCGCTGTCTAACCCTACGGGGATTCCATGCGTGATGTTATGTTATTTTGTTTCAGTTAGAAGAAGTGGGCTGGAAGGAGTCGTTCGACGGCACGGTGAAGGCGTGCCTCACGGAACCTAGGTTTGGTAAGGGTAAGCACGTCACTACACTAACCATTCGTTTGGGTTACCTATTCGATGACGTCACAACCAGCACCCTAATAGCGTATCACACTATCAATCACAATCTGAATCGTTTTGAAGGATATTGCTAATCCATTGCTTCGTATGTTCAAAAGTGTGTCTGCTCAATAACGTAAGTAACGCAATGAATGCTGTTGAACTGTCAAAATTATACCCATTGCTACTGATTGTTACCCCGCAGGTTGCAAACATTAATAATTAAAAACAAACACTCATACAAAACTCTAACACTTCTTACTGCAAGTACACACCACAAACTACCCTAGAAAATGATACACATAAAATGTACTACGATCGCGTCATACTTCCAGATAGAACTATCCACTATAATAGACCAGACATAAACCCTACAGGATAAAATTAGAAAAATCACTTGACATTTCAGTTCCTAATACCTAAACCTACAAAAAAAAAACAGTGGCACTCCAGGAGTGCCGACAGAAGTGAAAATTTAAAAAAGTATAGACATTTTATAAATATGTTTGAAGGTCATTCTTACCAAAGAAAATGTACCGCCCGTTGTCTTTATAATGGCCAAAACTTAAAACTGAGGTGTCGGTTACGGTAACAGTGTCGCGAGTTCAATGGATTAGTCACATCTCAAAAAATGCCAACGCGCCTAAAGAAGTTTTTACTTCAAAAACTATCTGGAAAAATAAGTAAATATGCTGATCTTGAAGAAGTCACAAGAATCTGGGAGTCAAGAAAAAGTTTTTATTTTTTATTTTTATTGATGAATGGGCCCGCTCTTGACCTCGATCACGCCTGATAAAAACCGATTAATGAGGTCTATGATGGAACGAGCGTGTCCAGAAGATACCTAAGGCACTGGAACTCCCACGCATCGACGAAAAATAGCAGGCTGCTTGACGCCGGACTCCGGTGGGAGGGGGGCGCAAACCAGGTGGGCGTTAGCCCTACCACCGCAAGGGGAGAATTGGCCAGTCAAATAAGGTGTTGGGTGTGACTGTCCAGGATGCGCCGAGCGTTCAGTTGAGTAACTGGCGGAACAAACTGCGCTACACGAGGAGGCTTCTTCATGCATCCCAAAGGTCCCATACGTTATCCCTCTAGTTCTCTCTACAACAGGCGTTATCCCCAACCATTTTCTCACTAGCCTGAAATTAATAGATTTAGAAGAATCGTTTTATATTAATTAACCTACAGACAGCTGCCATCTTAAACACCTGCAGCATAGTTAGGAAGTTCATGCAGTTAGAGGAAGAAAACACCATATCTTAAATACACACCACACGCTGCAATTACTTTGCTTTGGTCCAAAAATGTAGCTAAAACCAGCCTAAGAGCTGAGAAAAAAAACTCCCGAATGTAATACTACGTTAAGGCTTACAAATGCTGGGTTTTTATTATAATAACACTTGTTTTGTTATACCTTTCTTTTTAAGGATGGGAAATCATCAAATGACCCCTCCCGCTCTAGGTGGAGCGGAAGGGAGTGTCAGACTCTTACTGACTAAAACCCACCCGTGTTCCTTCCTTAGCACTTTTTGTTCCGGGCCAGCGGTAACCCTTTCGGACAATCCCACTGACCCGGCAGGCTTCGGCCCTTCATTGGCGCTGACATCTCTTTGAAACGCGCGTGGAACACGTACGCGCCGTCCGGAACGGGCCTGGTCCTGATCGGACGGTGAGCTACCCATTACTCTCCGCCCACAGGCCCGGGCCTACGGTGGCCGGGAGTCGTCGCGCGGCTCCCGAGACGCCCGGAGCGTCTCCCGCGGCGGCTGGGACGGGAGGCTCTTTCCTTTCTTTTTCTCGAGGTTTTGTTATACTTTATTATAATATTGCGTTGGGTTGTTTAGACGAACGTCGGTGTAACTCGGCGGAATCGTGTGCGGCGTGCACGGCCGCGCGCTGCGCGTGGTGCGGAGCGTGCTACCCGTCTGCTATGTACTGTGTTAGACATACGCATCAGGTACGTAACTGCTAAATTTTTACCCGACTACGGAGGGTATATGATTTTTATAGGCTCCTTCAAATAGGCGCGACACGAGACGCGACACAAATACACCGCAAGTCGCGCAACGAGCGGTGCCTTTGTGTCGCGCGCAATTATATCGCGTGTCGCGCTTGTTTGCATGAGCCTTATTACTTTCTGACGGACCAAATCGCAAACACTCCTATAAAATACATGGACATGATTTATTATTGTCATAGACTTACATCACATTCGCTCGGACTAATGTCAACAAATATTTGAATATCCCACAGCATACTTGCACTTTAAAAAAAATCATGCTCTCAAAGAAATTATAATCTAAAATATTGATGGAAACACACTTCTGAAGTAATATAGTTTATTAAAAAGATATTTGGCCCTTTATTTAATAACATGCATATTGACTATTCGTATTTATTTTTCACCCTCACTCTTGCTACTCGATAAATATGATCATCCAGCCTTCTTACACACCTTCCTTTCCCTTCCCTTGCCTTCCCTTTCCTTCCCTTTCCTTTTCTTCCCTTTCCTTCCCTTTACTTCCCTTGCCTTCCCTTTCCTTCCCTATCCTTCCCATTCCTTCCCTTTCCTTCCCTTACCTTACCTTCCCTTTCCTTCCCTTCCCTTTCCTTCCCTTCCGTTCCTTCCTTCCATCCCTTTGACTTCTACACTCTTTCCCGTAGCTGTAACGCTGTATAGTGTTTATATTGTGTTTTTGAACAAATGAAGGTACGAGAAAAAATCTTTTTTTTTTCAATAATCTGGATAAAATGTAAAATGATTGCTACCAGATGGCGTTATCAATAGAAGAGTGTGGTTCGGACAGCGAGTCACCGCGGGAAGCGTGCGGGAGATACCACTCTTGCGCAGCCTGCCTAGCGCATCAACATCATCATACACATGTAAGTTATTTAATGATTTTTGTGGATAATGACTAATGTCTGGCTGACAAATGAGAAACTACAAAAAAAAGTAAATCGTAATTATGCCGTTGGTACCGGTTGGCATTCGTATATCTGACAGTCGTTACGGGTCGTCAGAAGCCCAAAAGTCTGACAACCAGTCTTACCAAGGGGTATCGTGTTACCCAGTAACTGGGTTGTGGAGATCAGATAGGGAGTTGCTCCATGTAAAATACTGGTATTCAGCTGCAGCCGGTTAGACAGGAAGTCGACCCCAACATAGCTGGGAATAGGCAAGGCGGATTGATTGGATATACCTTTTTAAGGCTGCGTTTCCACCAGAGATGAGCGAGGATGCGTAGCGAGGGATGTGTGTGAAACCAACCAATAACATCGCTTCATTTTTATAGCTTGAACTAAGCGTTGGTATTGGTTAGTTTCACACACATCCCTTGCTACGCAACCTCGCTCATCTCTGGTGGAAAGGCAGCCTTATTGTCCAAATAGCACGAATGTTAGGCAAGTGTCATCATCACCCGGGTCAGCGGGATTGTCCGAAAGGGTTACCGCTGGCCCGAAACATAAAGGGGTAAGGAAGGAACACGGGTGGGTTTTAGTCAGTAAGAGTCTGACACTCCCTTCCGCTCCACCCAGAGCGGGAGGGGTCATTTGATGATTTCACATCCTAAAAAAAAAAGAAAAGCGTCATCATCATTGTCCTGCCCTTAAAACCCAATTTATTTGGGGTCTGAGCAATATGACATTTTCTTCCATACTTCTCTAATAGTCGTCATCTCGTTAGTCACCCCCTTTCTAACCATATCATCATTCACACAGTCCATCCATCGTTTCTTTGGTCTTCCCCTACTCTTATAATGTTAGGCAACTGAACGCTAGCCTTATTGGTCTGCGTTTCATGATATGGGACGGTAAAAACACGTGAAAGAAAGAAAGAAATAAAATACGTTTATTAACGGGAAACATGACGCAAAAAAGAACATAAACACAAAAAAAATCAGAAACGTTTGGAGGAAACATGCGTCACATCCATGCGAAACGGCTATCGCTCAGCATTATGCTGCGACCCTATGCAAGAGAGCCGCAGCACTGTACCGGTACAGCGTACTTAAAGAAAAATAATATAATTTAATTCCACCAGGGTTCAGAGGAATTAAGCCAGCGAGCTTGTTTCTGGGACTACGACACGATAAAGTGTAAACCTGTCAATTCATCGGAAGATATCAGGTAAGGCATTACAAAACAGTTTTACTTTGTTTTACCCTGAGTTCCGTGAATGGGCTCAGTACTGAACCTACGACGCGAAAAAAATGGTAACAGCATAGTTAAAGTCTATTCAAACGTATGTTTCAAATTAATATTCTTTGAAGTTAAACAAATATCAAATTTATTTTAATTGTTATTAAATTGATTTCAGTGACTAGTACCATTGAAAAAGTTATAAAAATGTTTGAAGTTGTAGCGTAAACTGAACTTTATTGTGTTGGATTTAAAGTTACTTTTCCATAAACTCATATTTATTTACATTTTTGGCAAATAAATCGCGAATGGAGATTTTATTCATAACCATTCGACAGGCTTCCGCGTCGAAAATACATATATTTTTGGTTATCTGATTTGCTTAGTTCCCCGACCGCAAATAGCCAAAAGAATAGTGGTAACTGTCAAAATTTTCCGGTTTTGGTTTCGTAAACCGCTTTTAGAGGAATCTTTCGAAAACATTGATTGATGTTCGATTCGGGCCGAAAGCGTTTCGAATAGTTGTGAATAGCTTTCCCGATCTAATTATGCGACAACATCAATGTTTGCCTGTCCTAAGCACAGTTTGAAGAACTAATGTAATTCTTCAAAGGAAGTGTTATAGCACTTATAGCGCTATAAGATTATTTTGGCTCGTGGCCAAAATCGGAAATAATGCCGCCACCTTGTTTTTTAACGCATTTCAAGTGACAGTTCAGAAAACGATTGCATAAATGTTAACCAACAGCGCCCCCTGTCCACGTCATTCGAGTCCCAAAACATCCTTTTAGCAGTGTATAGTCCTTTTAAAGTTATTTTACCACTGACAGCAGCAACCCAATACAAACCTTATTTCAACGGTAGTAAAGATCACAGTGATTTTGACTGTGTTGAAAAATCAGTGCTAGCACATCAAGCTACCCGAAACTGCCAAATTTTCTCAATCAACTTCGAACCTTGTGCTTTAGCGATAAAGTAGAAAATCTATTAAAGAAATTTGACAGATCGTAATAGCTTGATGTGCTGGCCTCCGTACATCAAGTTCCCGTAGGATGTAAGTTCCGTTGCAAGCTAGCGCGTCCTCCCCGCAGGAGCGTGGCGGCGGCGGGCCCGTGCAGCGCGCCCTGCGCCACGTTCCAGACGTGCGCCAACTGCACCGCCGAGGAGTGCATCTGGTGCGCGTCGGCCGGCCGCTGCGTTGACAAGGTTAGTGTACACTTTCAGGAGATGAAACTATTATTGAACGTGTAATGCCGCGGGGAGCGCCCCGCACTCTGCACTCCGCCTTACAATAATTTCACTAATAGTAAAAGTGTGCAGTGTTGCATACTCCTACCCTATTTCTAGTTAAACAAATATCAACTTTATTTCAACGATAATTAAGTTGATTTCAGAGTGACCAGCGCTACTGACATTAAACAACACAAAACGACATTAAGCAACTATAAAAATGTTTGAAGTTGTAGCGTAAACTGAACTTTATCGTGTAAGAATTAAAGTTATTTTTCCATTGATTCATATTTGTTTACATTTTTGGAAAAAAATTCGCCAATGCACGGTAGATCTGGGGGCACGGCAGTGCCCCCGCCAAGACGAGCTAAGCGAAGCGCAAGGGCACTACCCACCTTTTCTCGAAGTGTTTCGTCGTTTTTTTGAACCCTCATAGAGTTGGTTTCCGATGTACCAGATAGTTCATATTCTCAGGATATGATGTCAATAATAGACTAATTAAGCATACAAAGTCTCAATTGAATAGCTCTAATACTTTAGATTGTATTGATATCTAAAATACACCGATTACGTCACTGAAACACTGATGATCATCAAAATGTTTGGCTACTTCCTGATGTGCCAGAAAGCTGAAACTTGGTATGTAATCTAAGTTTAGTATACAACCAACAAAAAATTCAAGTTATGACTTTCGCCCCCCATCCCTTAAAATGGGGGGGGGGTGGAAGTTTGTATGAGACTTCAAAATGTTAGGGTACTTCCTGAAGTGCTAGAAAGCCGAAATTTGATATGTAAACAAAGTTCAGTATACCAAAAACACTACCGTGCCCCCATCCCATAAAATGGGGGGGGGGGGGGTTTGAATGAGACTTTCACCAATTTTATGAATTAGGACAAAGTTTACACGGGACCGTAGACAGTAACTAAAAAACCTATTAATAAGTACTTACAAGAACCTGAACGAAATATCGCCCTGATTTATCGCTTATGGTAATCAGTAAACCATCAAAGAAAAAAGGCAAAGACAGAGAATGGCCTATGAAAACCGGCACTGCTGAGGTGCAAGATATCCACCCCAAAAAAGAAGAAAAAAATAAACATAAAAAGACTGCCTAGCAAATTACAAAAAGAACTGAAATCCCACCAAAAACATTTCATGTAAAATGTTGCCCAGACGACCTCATAAGGTTTTCCCTGTGAAAAAGATATCAGATCTCACACTTCACTTCACTTCACAAATATCAGTAAAAATGTATGGCTTGGCTGTTTCGTTACTTACTTCAGAAACGAAATATTCGCATCACTTCCACGATGGCAGCGAAACGGCGAAGCAGACAGGAAAACTGTGGTCTAAGTCTTAAATCGTCATCTATACCTTATGTTTATCCAATCACAGAACGCTTACGGCGCCTCCTTTCCCCTGGGCGGGTGTCGCGCGTGGTCCACGTCCGGCGGAGGCGGCGCGGCCGGCGCGTGTGGCGCGGCGCGCGGCTGCGGCGCGCACGTGTCGTGTGCGGCGTGCCGCGCCGAGCCCGCGTGCGGCTGGTGCGACGACGGCGCGGGGGGCGGCCGGGGGCTGTGTCTGCCGGGCGGGGCCAGGAGGCCGCACGCGCCCAGAGTGTGTGCACAACACAGGTGAGTCAGGGGGCTGCGGCGCGCACGTACGTGTGCGGCGTGCCGCGCCGAGCCCGCGTGCGGCTGGTGCGACGACGGCGCGGGGGGCGGCCGGGGGCTGTGTCTGCCGGGCGGGGCCAGGAGGCCGCACGCGCCCAGAGTGTGTGCACAACACAGGTGAGTCAGGGGGCTGCGGCGCGCACGTACGTGTGCGGCGTGCCGCGCCGAGCCCGCGTGCGGCTGGTGCGACGACGGCGCGGGGGGCGGCCGGGGGCTGTGTCTGCCGGGCGGGGCCAGGAGGCCGCACGCGCCCAGAGTGTGTGCACAACACAGGTGAGTCAGGGGGCTGCGGCGCGCACGTACGTGTGCGGCGTGCCGCGCCGAGCCCGCGTGCGGCTGGTGCGACGACGGCGCGGGGGGCGGCCGGGGGCTGTGTCTGCCGGGCGGGGCCAGGAGGCCGCACGCGCCCAGAGTGTGTGCACAACACAGGTGAGTCAGGGGGCTGCGGCGCGCACGTACGTGTGCGGCGTGCCGCGCCGAGCCCGCGTGCGGCTGGTGCGACGACGGCGCGGGGGGCGGCCGGGGGCTGTGTCTGCCGGGCGGGGCCAGGAGGCCGCACGCGCCCAGAGTGTGTGCACAACACAGGTGAGTCAGGGGGCTGCGGCGCGCACGTACGTGTGCGGCGTGCCGCGCCGAGCCCGCGTGCGGCTGGTGCGACGACGGCGCGGGGGGCGGCCGGGGGCTGTGTCTGCCGGGCGGGGCCAGGAGGCCGCACGCGCCCAGAGTGTGTGCACAACACAGGTGAGTCAGGGGGCTGCGGCGCGCACGTACGTGTGCGGCGTGCCGCGCCGAGCCCGCGTGCGGCTGGTGCGACGACGGCGCGGGGGGCGGCCGGGGGCTGTGTCTGCCGGGCGGGGCCAGGAGGCCGCACGCGCCCAGAGTGTGTGCACAACACAGGTGAGTCAGGGGGCTGCGGCGCGCACGTACGTGTGCGGCGTGCCGCGCCGAGCCCGCGTGCGGCTGGTGCGACGACGGCGCGGGGGGCGGCCGGGGGCTGTGTCTGCCGGGCGGGGCCAGGAGGCCGCACGCGCCCAGAGTGTGTGCACAACACAGGTGAGTCAGGGGGCTGCGGCGCGCACGTACGTGTGCGGCGTGCCGCGCCGAGCCCGCGTGCGGCTGGTGCGACGACGGCGCGGGGGGCGGCCGGGGGCTGTGTCTGCCGGGCGGGGCCAGGAGGCCGCACGCGCCCAGAGTGTGTGCACAACACAGGTGAGTCAGGGGGCTGCGGCGCGCACGTACGTGTGCGGCGTGCCGCGCCGAGCCCGCGTGCGGCTGGTGCGACGACGGCGCGGGGGGCGGCCGGGGGCTGTGTCTGCCGGGCGGGGCCAGGAGGCCGCACGCGCCCAGAGTGTGTGCACAACACAGGTGAGTCAGGGGGCTGCGGCGCGCACGTACGTGTGCGGCGTGCCGCGCCGAGCCCGCGTGCGGCTGGTGCGACGACGGCGCGGGGGGCGGCCGGGGGCTGTGTCTGCCGGGCGGGGCCAGGAGGCCGCACGCGCCCAGAGTGTGTGCACAACACAGGTGAGTCAGGGGGCTGCGGCGCGCACGTACGTGTGCGGCGTGCCGCGCCGAGCCCGCGTGCGGCTGGTGCGACGACGGCGCGGGGGGCGGCCGGGGGCTGTGTCTGCCGGGCGGGGCCAGGAGGCCGCACGCGCCCAGAGTGTGTGCACAACACAGGTGAGTCAGGGGGCTGCGGCGCGCACGTACGTGTGCGGCGTGCCGCGCCGAGCCCGCGTGCGGCTGGTGCGACGACGGCGCGGGGGGCGGCCGGGGGCTGTGTCTGCCGGGCGGGGCCAGGAGGCCGCACGCGCCCAGAGTGTGTGCACAACACAGGTGAGTCAGGGGGCTGCGGCGCGCACGTACGTGTGCGGCGTGCCGCGCCGAGCCCGCGTGCGGCTGGTGCGACGACGGCGCGGGGGGCGGCCGGGGGCTGTGTCTGCCGGGCGGGGCCAGGAGGCCGCACGCGCCCAGAGTGTGTGCACAACACAGGTGAGTCAGGGGGCTGCGGCGCGCACGTACGTGTGCGGCGTGCCGCGCCGAGCCCGCGTGCGGCTGGTGCGACGACGGCGCGGGGGGCGGCCGGGGGCTGTGTCTGCCGGGCGGGGCCAGGAGGCCGCACGCGCCCAGAGTGTGTGCACAACACAGGTGAGTCAGGGGGCTGCGGCGCGCACGTACGTGTGCGGCGTGCCGCGCCGAGCCCGCGTCCCGTGACCAATTCCAACTCAAGGAGTTGTTTTGCTGATTCTAATGATTATTATAATTCAATCGAATCATATTTGAATCAACATACAACCTAACACTGACCTGTGAATTGCAAAAAGTAAATTTGAATTTCACGGACTACCTTGTCGCACCCCCCTTAATGGTAATATTCTACCAATATGACTAGATATCCTCATTCCCTTTGCTTGACTAACCTGTACGCTTGTTTGCCCAGATGGCACTTCACGGCGTGCCCGGCCTGCCAGTGCAACGGCCACTCCGTGTGCGACAGCGCGGCGCGGTGCGTGCAGCCGTGCGCGGGCCGCACGCTGGGCGAGCACTGCGACGTGTGCGCGCCCGGCCACTGGGGCAGTCCGCTCAACGGCGGCGTGTGCACTCGTAAGTAAACTTGCTTCACGTCTTTTGTTTTTTTTAACGTGGAGAAATGCTCATGCATTCTGCACTACCACGGGGAGATAGTGCAGTTATGTGGGACTCTAACCCTCTGAAACTCCGCGGTGTCCTCCTCTGCCGCTTACGGCGGGAACACAGGCACGCGTTAGCACTCATCCGTGAACCCGCCGCGATTGTTTCACTTGGATTTATGTTGCAATTCAGTTCAAGGTCTTCTTGCCCAGATTTGCACAGTTATATTGTGAATTGTTGATGTTATTTGTGATTTGTTTGTTACATTTAAACCTTATGGTCACGTAGCACGACCAGTTCTGTCCCTATTCTACCAAGACTAGACAAAGTTCTTTCTATCTATGCCGAGCACGGGGCGATCCGTAGACTCGCGTTTCTATAAAGACCGACATCTATTCTCTCCATAGTAATGGGAAGCGAATTTTAAAATCAATATGGTTCGTCTGATTCCAATATTAGACACTTGTTGAGCCCCCAAGTGTCAAGATTAGAAAAAAATGGTCTTTATGTCTGACATTGTCGACTGAAGCATAGAAACATATCAGAAATCTTTCTACAATCGTCATTTTGTCTATTCTTCCGTCGACAAAACCCGTTTCTATGCTGGTCATGTTACGCGTGGTGTTTTGTGTATCGTCTTTTTTGAAAGTAACTAAATTTGTGGTACAACTTAACTATAAAAATGTATGTATTAATGTATGTTCTGTTGTTTCTTCTGCTTTTTTAACGAAGATAAATATGCTAGCCTCGTATTTATCACACTAATATTATAAAGGCGAAAGTTTGTGAGTGTGTTTGTATGTTTGTTACTTCTTCACGCACAAACGGCTGACCAATTTTGATAAAATTTTGTATGGAGAAAGCTGTCACCCTGGATTAACACATAGGCTACTTTTTATCTCGATAGTCCCGCAGGATCGACACTCACGGCCTGGCCTCGACCTTGCCGCAATTAGCTGCAGCTTAGCGCGGGGCGGCGAGTGTAAAAACAAATATACAATAATATTTTAGCATTATGTATTTATTTAAGTATATTTATGCTATTTTTTTTTGCATTATATGTGTAGGTTTATTCCAGTTTTAGACTTCACACATTCATATTTTTCTCTTCTTGTTCTCACACACTTGTCTACATTTCTTTTTTACTTCTCCTTTCGCAGGTCTGCTGGAAGAAATTTCTTAAGAAATAAGCAGTACCTTTGTACTCTAATTATAATCATGTCATATCCCTATGTATTTTACTGTGTGTACATAAATTATAAAATAAATAAATACAAAAATGTATGAACCATGCCACGACGCGCCGCACGCAACGTCAACGCTAGCAGTAAGACACCGCGCCGCTTACTGCTAAGCCAAAAGAAACCGCGGGGCGCTGCTAGTATCTTAAAACTAACCGTTGTTTGTTTGTTTGTAATATTAATAAGCTATTGGCCTTCTAAGCCGGAAAATAAAAATATTTATTTGTTACAGCCTGCGAATGCAACGCACAAGCCGTAGCGTGCGCCCCTGATACCGGTCGCTGCTACTGTAGTACGAAGGGACTGGCTGGCGACAGATGCGACAAATGCGACAACACCAATCATTATCATGCAGATATCTACAACAAAGGAGCTTGTTATTGTAAGTTATAATACACCTGAATGGACAAATAAATGATTTTATTTTTGAGCGCGGTGCGGGAGGTGTTTGGTGACGCGATGCAAGAACTCAGTGATTCGTCAACTATCACCCCTCCCGCACCGCGCAGCTACCTCAGGCAACGTCTCAGTTAAGCGGTCGGCCCATAATTGCACCCTTACTAGTTTTTTAAACTTTCCTAACGAGCTGCTTCTTTCGCCCACAGATGACCTCGCGGTAGACTACCAATTCACCTTCAATCTATCAAAAAAGGAAGATCGCCACCTCTCAGCGATAAACTTCAGAAACGCGCCCGTCAAACCTGACGTGGACGCCGACTTCAGTATCACCTGCTCTGCCCACGCCCGGATGAACCTCACCGTGAGGACGAGAAGCGATCCCGCAGAGAGAACACTGTTCAGTGATGTTAATTGCACTAATTTTAGGTTTAAGTAAGTATTTATTGAGTGATTTTTGATTTTTCATGCTCTTTATTACTACAAAGGTTGTTACAATAGTGTTTACAATGATCTTATTCTATTCTTACACAGATCGTGATTAATTTTTGTTACATCCATACTAAAATTATAAAACCGAATGTGTGTCTTCTGTTGAAATTTGATATAGAGATATTTATAATTTGAGTCCCCGGACATAGGATACATTTTATCCCGATATTCCCTCGGGATCGAATCTTTGCGGGTGAAACCGCGAGGCGCAGCTAGTAGGCTATATTTTGCCTTTACAAACATTAAAACATGTATTTATTGACTTATTTTTGAGTTGACATGAATTAACTTATAATGTACAGACGCCAGCACATCAAGCTACCACAATCTGTCAAATTTCTTTAATCGATTTTCAACTTTATCTCTAAAGCATTAGTTTCAAAGTTGACTGGGAAAATTTGACAGTTTCGGGCAGGTTGATGTGCTGCCGTCTGTACATCGTTTAACTACTAGGGTATGTGCAAATCTTAGGGCTTTTTCAATTTAGAAGTTTCGTGTCAGACCGCTGCTGTGCCGAAGCGGTGCGTTTGTCGTATTGCGCACGGACGATCGTTTGTTTTCATACAAAGCGCGCGGAGCGGCAACAGGGCGGCGTCGGTACCGCGAACGCTCGACAACGGGACGGCAACGTCGCAAACTACACACTAACATACGCTAACACTAGCATACAAACGCACGGCAGTCAGATACGCTTTCAATATAGGCGTTAGGTATCGGACTGCTACCGTACTCCAGCGGACCGGCAGCTGGTTATAACGCACGGTAAACGTGTGGCAGCGGTCCGACACGATACGTCTAAATTGAATGAGTTAGTATTTAATGTTTAAGTTACAAAATGTACGTATTTATTAATTACTTTTAAAATAATAAAGGAAGAAATGTAACTACAACAGTATTTTTTGGTGCGTGGTTAAAATCGGAACTAACGTCGCCATCTTGTTTTTCCAACACAATTTTACCAGCAACGCTTCCCTGTCAATATCAAAAGACCTTTGTACAAAGCCTAACACTTTTAACAGACTTCAAAAAAGGAGGAGGTTATCAATTCGGTTGTTTTTTTTTTCTTAATTCTATATGTCACATTTGCAGCCGCCAACTGTAAGTAAAATAACAATATACTGTACACACGATGACATATCAAGCTATATTTATGTATTTAATACTTTAAGCACACACAGTACAGATTTTTTACCAGCCAACCTTTGGGTGATGCAGAGACAAACAGTGGTAGGTGCAATCATGAAAATTGAGGAATATAAATATATATTTTTAAATACAGATACTCAGATAGGTACGCATAAACCTATTTAAAACTAAAAATGTAATATGTATATAAAAGTAAGTCAATGCGCGTATTTTGCGTACAATGTAATATAAGTATATATATATACCTAATTACATCCTAATAATATATTAATTATTTCCCGTTTTAGCTGATCTCGCATTGTATAGGTTTTTCGTGCAATGAGAAGTCAATGCTTGATATGTCGTCGTGCGTACCATGATTTTAGTAACACACATTGAACTAAATTGCGTAAGGTATCCAAAAAACAACAGTGGCACTCCAGAAATGCCGACAGAAGTGAAAACTTGAAAAAGCATAATAATTTTATAAATATGTTTGAAGGTCCTTCTTCCCAATTGAAGAAAATGTACCGCGCGTTGATGTCTTTATAATGGCTAAAACTCAAAACAGAGGTGTCGATTACGATAACAGTGTCGCGAGTTCAATGGTTTTTTCTCAAAAAATGCAGTTTTCACATCAATAATATTTTTAGTTAACATTACGATACCATTCTATCCTGATTTGTGCCCGGCTGATGATAATAGGTTCGGCCCCTATTACGTGGGACTTAAGGGAGATGCGTTAAGGTAGCCAGCGAAATTCTAATTCTTTTATGTTTTTTGCAAGTTGCAGGTCAGTCTCAGGTTTTGTGTTGATTAAAATATGATTCGCGAACGTTACTAATATGAATTTACAGAATTATAATAATAAAAATTATCCATAAAACCCTTTAAGCTCATAAAATCCTATTGTATGATATTTATAGTCATTCAAATTAAGCAGCAAAAAACGTAAGAAAATTTGAATTACGCGGAATACCCTGGCGCTTAAAAATTACTGGTGAAATTTAGGTAGACTCGAATGTAGGTGGCTCTGCCTAATCCTTCGTAGTAACAGGCGTGATGTTGTTATGTATGTTACCGCAGCATTTCTCATAAAGATAAATATTTTTCCATGTCTAAGCTGATTACATGTCCTTTCTGGCTTATCAGATTCGCCAAGTCCGAGCACGCGTTCGGTGTAGAAGACAACGTGACGCTTACGACGTTCTTCGTCTACGTATACGACTTCCGACCACCGCTGTGGATACAGATATCTTTCTCTCAATATCCTAAGTTGAATCTACAACAGTTCTTCATCACGTTCTCGTCGTGTTTCCTTCTGTTGTTGCTTGTGGCCGCTGCGCTGTGGAAGATCAAGCAGGTTAGTTGGTTTTAAAGTACTTTAGGTCTTAGTACGTGTTTTATTTTAATTTTAATGTGATGGAATTAACGTGACTGGTCGGTGTAAAAACATTGCGTGATCACTTTGCTGCCAATCATAGCGTCACTACAGGACTCGTCTGCTCCACCGACCATCGGTCCTTCGACAAACATGGCCAGCCCACTGCCACTTCAGTTTGCTTACTTTGCAAGCTATGTCGGTAACTCCGGTTCTTTTCCGGATAATTTAATTCCTGATTTTATCCTTCAAAGAGACTTCGAGCATAGCTCGCTCCATAGCGCGCTAAGTGACCTTGAATTTGTGGACCAGCCCGAGTCAGCTGGAGTGGAGTTCGCGTATTGGCAAGCGTAGTGTAGGACACCTCCCCGCTAGATGAACGGACGACCTAAAGAAGGTGGCGCAGAGGGACAGACTGGATGCGGAAGGCGGAGGATAAAGTGTTGTGGCGCAGTCTGGAAGAGACTTATGTCCAGCAGTGGACTGCAATATACTGAGTTGATTGATTGATAGCCTCACGCTAGGAAAACTGCAGGACAGGATTGCAATAAAATACTTCTTTCAGCGTTCACTCTTTCTTTCCCTAAATGTCTGTGGTGAAAAGAATTTATGTCATGGTTATTATGTAACTTTATTCCACATGAAAGGCACAATAAATCTCGCCGTAACATAATAATGATTGCCTTTGATTCTATTGGCTAGTACGACAAAAGTGCGGGTTAAAATACTTCTTGAGTAAACCTCCATGCTGGTTTGCTTAACAGCCCAAAGGAAAAGTCCTCGCAAAACTGAAGTAAGAAGGTCGGTTATGCGCAAAAAAATTGTTGAATATAAGAAAGTTACTCGAGAATAGACCACGACAGAATAAAGATTCATGTATTATCAACTGATTTTGACCACAGCCATCTCAAATTATATTTTTTGTTTAGAAATACGATATGTACCGAAGAAGGCAGCGGCTATTCGTGGAGATGGAGCAGATGGCATCCCGGCCTTTCAGCCAGGTGTGCGTCGAGCTCGAAAAGGGAGGAGCAGGTATGTATAGAACAGAATACTCTTTATTATGTACACCATAAGAATTACAAAAAAAAAAAACTTTATCTTGGTTTACAACTTCTACAATAACTAATATTGTGATACTGAACATTTCATTTTAGGTATAATAAAAGCATTTGAAAACTCAAACTCAAAGCATTTATTTAAATTTAACCAAATAAAATTATTCCAAATTAATCACTACTTTTGACATTTGGTAAAGCAAATCTTATGCACTTGGTTTTTTTTTTTCATTGAATACTAAATAGCAGTTGAGCAATTTTGGATCTACAGAATAGCGTTATTTACGTCGTCAAAATTTTTAGCATTACTATTTTACCATAAAAATTAAGGAAGTATCGTCAGCAATGTGTGGTTGGCCATATTCTTCGAGATTTGTAGGTATTGGTTCAAAAACATTGACATATTTTATCATAGTGTTTGGTTTTACCGTAAAGTTACCACTTTAGTTCCGGCTGTCTATCGGTATCACTTAGTTGTACTTGAGTGGAACGCCATGGCGTCGTCGCTAGGTCAGGCTCCCAACGGAACGTGTACAGAACCCGGCGATAAATATTGCACATCGACCTTTGGAAAGAGACAATCGGCTAATTTCGGCTTCGTAGAGCGTTATCTCTGTCGCACGAAATACAAACGGTCCGGTATCTATTAGGAGCTGTTAAAACAATTATGATTTGCTTCTTTTGATAATTATTTTTATTCTTTGTATAAAATGGTTTTGTGTAAAAAGGGCGATGTGCAATATTTATCGCCGGGTACTGCACAGCTCTATCCTGTGTGTACCACTTGGTTACGCAGCCCAGTACGAGTGCCACCTCCCGGCCGCAGGCGCAGGCGTGCCGGCGCCCGTGGCGCTGGAGCCGTGCCGCGGCGGGCGCGCGGCCGTGCTGTCGCTGCTGGTGCGCCTGCCCACGGGCGGCACGGGGCGCGCGCCGCCGCTGGGCGGGCTGGCCGTGGCGTCGGCGCTGGTCACGCTGGGCCACCACGCCGCGCACGCGCCCGCGCCCAGCGCCAAGCGCCCGCGCCATCACTGACCAGCAAGGAGGAACACCACGCAGGTATCGCTCCGTCGTTCTACACCTCCCAGAGTCTGTTCCGTACGTTTTGATCATGAAGAATGTAGATCAGAAAAAAAAAAAATATTCTTAGTTCTTGGGCTATTCCATCACAGAAAATAATAATTAGATTTGTTAACCCACTCGCTGCTAAGTTTAAAATCCCTTAATAAGGATTTCTGATAAATAATAAATAATATTGAATTGTTTCAGATACGGACACTGATGTATATAGACATTGTATGTATTGAACTTTGTACATAGGACACAAGTAGTGCATTGCTCAAAGTGTAACATTTTATAAATAATAATAATACTCAGTTAATGTATTGTATGACTTATGCCCAGTTGGCCGAAGAAACTTGTGGTTAGGCTTTGTTTATTAGCGATACAGTTTTATCTTTATGCTGAATTGATACGAAATTAACTTATTTTTGTAAAGGTATAGTCTGCAATATTTACGGTTGACCACTTTTGACCTCTTCAAGGTAAAGGTGGTCAACCGCCAACTTGGTCGACTATACGTACAATCTTCAGTGTAATATTGAATAGATTTCACAATGTGACTTCGGTCTAGTATTTATAATAATAGCTAATCAATGTTAAAGCAAAATTAATTTAAGACTGCCGAAAAAATTAAATTAGCCTATAAAAAATAATGTTCAATCATTTAAATTTTAAATGATTCACCTATAATTCCGCATTCAAGTTACAAATTGTATCGTTACAAAAAAAAAAATCCAAACCACGCTACAAAATACATCAACGACGTTGGTTCTTTTTGTATAAAAAAATACTAATAAAAAACATGTAGTGATAAGTACCTAACCGTTACACTTCCATATATGAAAGTTGCCAAAATACTCTAATTTGTATCACTTTTAAACGTTTTGCACGTTTAGGGAGCTAGTTGCAAGTTATTGGGTGTATTGTAAAATTATTGGGGTTTAGACGTGTGGGAAGGAGATGATATAAAACGTATTTTGATTTTTTTCTTATCTTTCTTTCGCTTTTTGGCTTCTCTCTGTCAACTGGACCCTAGGGTCGATATCTACCTAACTCTATGTAAAATCTTAAACTGCTTCTTATTTGAAGTAAAACTTACATAGAGATTTCCAGTGTTTTTGATCTCTCTATTTTTGTGATCCAGTAACATTGTCGATACTCTATATTTCTAGAAAATAGTTGTCATTTTGGGCGGCTATCAGATAATTGGACGAGAATTGAGAGTGAAATTTCAAGGACGCGTTACGTTTAGACAAATTACGTTACACGAAACAAGAAAGATATAACACTCCCTCTCGGCTGCCCCATTTCAAAACCTAGTAAGGACTTAAAATGAAATTTTACAGGAGAGCGCATAAACGTAATATTGGTCAGCCTATAGAATGTATTTTTTTGAATTGGTTAAAGTGACTTACTAGGTTTTAAATGGTCACTAGGGAGGGAGTGAAAGGTGCACTTACTAGGTATCGATGTTTAAATATATCTCCTTTTATGTAAGTTTAAAAACGCTGGTTGGTGTTTTTGTATTTGGTAGAGACCTTCTAGGTTAGCAAGATTATGCCATAAAACGATTTTTGTAAAAAGTGTCCCTTACTAGGTTTTGAAATGGGACAGCCGCTCTGTCTCTCATACTAAATCTCTGTTATTCTTTATTTTTTAATATATTGTTTTAAAATCCAATTTTCTGGGTCTCCTTCCAGACTTTGTTTTTCCCTTTTACGTCGTCTTCTTCCTACAGGGGCTGAATCTCTTTGCTTTAAAAATTTGGACTGCGTTCGTAGAGTTAGACTTCATTGCATTTTTTATTTATATTTCGTAACGTTCATTTATAAGAGCTTTCAATAAAACTGGTGTGGTTTGCCGATTTTAACGGTGACATACATCTTACGTTTGTAAGTTCAGCTAACTATTAAAGCTGTGATACGAAAGGCAGCTCATTCGATAATCGATAAATAAGGTATGTACAAGTAATCAATTATAATTTTATCGATATTTTTTTATCGAATATTAAAACGATAATTTAGTGTCTGTGTAAATTGTGTGAATGAAAGAGAAATAGTCTCGTTGTCATCTATACTATATATTATAACTAGCTGCGCCCCGCGGTTTTAACCGCGTAAATGTCGATCCCGTGGGAATATCGGGATAAAAGGTAGCCTATATGTTAATCCAGGGTGTCGGCTACCTCCATACAAAATTTTATCAAAATTGGTCCAGCCGTTTGAGCGTGAAGAAGTAACAAACATATAAACACACACATACATACTCAAAACTTTCGCTTTTATAATATTAGTGTGAAGTGTGATATTATAAAGCTGAAGAGTTTGTTTGTTTGGTTGAACGCGCTAATCTCAGGAACTCCTGGTTCGAATTGAATTTTTTTTTTGTGTTAAATAGTCCATTTATTGAGGAAGGCTATATAACATCACGCTACGACCAATAGGAGCGGAGAATCAATGAAAAATGTTGCAAAAACGGGAAAAATTATTCCTTTTGAGAGCTTCCGTTGCGTACGCTGCATAAACAGTTAAAGTTACTCAAAAATCATATATGACGGAATTGTTCCCCTTAAAAAGTTCAAAAAAAAAGTCCGCGGCAGCTTATGTCTATATTTTAAGGTTGACTCACTGTAACCTTTTTTATGGTACTTAATCAAATTTGTTCTAAAATAATGCATTATTTGCGAAGGTTTTTTTATAAACATGATATTAATCCTTATCCAAATTAATACGTTATTCATCACAAGTATTTAATTTTGAACATAATTAATTGCCCTTGACATCATTTGATTTAAATTAATATGTTATGAGATATCATAGTTTTAAAATAACTCCGCAAGGCGTTGTAAGAAAATATATTATATTGCTAATTATTCCACTCTTACTGATCATAGCGTGATGCACCTAAAATAGCTTGTTAAAGAAATGTACTAAGTAATACTCTTAAAGTAATGGAATATATTTTAATAGGTTTTTCCTCAAATTAACGCGGGTGAAACCACGGGACACAACTAGTAACGAAATAAAGGTGCAACTGGATTATGGTCGACTGGCGTTGTGTAGTCGGTTAATTGATAGATGAAAAACCTGCATAGCTACTCACAACCATTCGACAGTATTCCGAGTAAAAACTGACACAAAATTTAGTCTTGTTCAAACTCAGAATCAGCACTTTATGAACGTCAAAATTACACAAGACAGGTCCCCCAAAACGCCCGCCCTTCTTAGTGCTTTAGCTGGCAAGCAAGAAGAAGTGGCGCAACTAACTCCCCAGCAGCACATTTTCGTTTTCAGTTACCTGATTCTCAAACTCAAACTCGAAGCATTTATTTCAATTAAACTTTGTACAGACACTTTTGAATTGTCAAAATTAGATAGTCTGTCAGTTAGTCAAAAAGTTGAAGCTAGTTGCCCATTTCCAAAACGTGGATCTCTATGGAGAAGAACGGGCAAGAAACTCCATGGACAGTCTTTTAAATTACAAAATCCTGGGTACATTATTCTTATTGCTTCATGTGAGAGCAATGTTAAAAAAAAAAAAAACACTGGCACTCCGGTAGTGCCGACAGAAGTGAAAACTTGAACAATTACGAGTGTATTTTGTGAATCGTCTTATAAACAAAACACGCGTGTTAAGGTGTGTTCCTTATTTTATAGGGTTTTTTGCAAATCAGGTATGATGACCAAAGTGACTGGTTTATTCTTCTCGTGAAAGGAATTTATTCAGATTTGCTCGTCGTCAGTTATATATCCGTGGTTCAGCGCCATCTCGTCGTTGTTGGATGAACTACGTAGTTAGTACGCGAGGCCTACGTAGTTAGTACGCGAGGCCCTCGTAGTTCTTCCCGATGTGCATAGATGGCGCTGTCCTCAACAACGCGCGTCTTAAGTTTTACGTCTGAAGTTAGTACGCGAGGCCCTCGTAGTTCTTCCCGATGTGCATAGATGGCGCTGTCCTCAACAACGCGCGTCTTACGTTTTACGTCTGACGTTTTACGTCTTACGAATTTTCGATCAGGGTCACGTGACCTGACGCGAATTTAGAAGTTTTTACCCATTCCAAAAAAAGTACACAGCGCCGCTAAAGAAGTTTTCACTTCAAAAATTACATAAATGAAGAAACAATTCAAAATATAAGATTAAAAATAAGCCTTGCCAGTTAAGAGATGACCAGTCTCAACCGACGGCGCCCGTTCACGAACATGACGCGTGGATCAGCACCATCAGCTCAACCATTTTGTAGGGAGCCGAATGATCCTAGTACCCGTCAGAAAATAGCTGTCAGAAGAATAGCGATCGTCTTTTGGTTTAAACTGTTAACATTTTCGGGTTTCGGATTTGTGTACAGAGCTTAGAGGACTCCTTTGATAACATATTGATTGATGTTCGATTTGGTACGGAAGCGTATCGAATGGTTGTGAAAATTTATGCTGTTTAAAGAAAATTATTGCACCTTTAGACTATTTTGAAGTGAAGATGAGGATTGTCATGGTGCTTAGAGGCGGTTAAATAGCAATTGCCATTAATGATTTTGCTGCCTATTTATATTAAGGATCGAATCTAGTATGAATTGAAGCGGAAATGAATGAAATATATTATGCATTCTTTACAAACAAAATTGAAATCGGCAAACCACACTCTAGTTGAATCGAGTTTAGTCCTAGTGATGTCGTGAATCGATTCCAAGCCAATGGAATAAGTATCGATATTCGTAATAAATATAATAATTATTTATTTTCCTCGATGAAATTAGTATATTTTAGCTAGCAAATGGAATGCTTGCAAGGTTATATTAATACACGGTGTTTTGAAAGGTGATGTCAATTTTTAAATAGAATGTATTTAAAGGGGTACCGACAAACAATTTTGACCCTTATTACCAAATTTGGCTACTTTTGTGATATTTACAACACTTGAATTGTCTATAGCAGTAAAATTAAACTTGATAATGATAGATAATGATATTGAATTTGCTAAAAGTAAGTAATATTTACCCTGAGTCAGTCGGAGAAAAATTAAAAAACAGTCGAATATCTTCCAGTATTTTTTTTATTGTTCAAAGCTATTGTAAACTCTATAGCAAATTCGAGCAGCGGTGGCCCAGTAGAAATGGCCGCGACTTACGAGTTGTAGGCCGTAGGTTCGAATCCAGACAGGCGCATTACTTTGCGTAAATTTCTTATCACCACTGCCCTCAAAACGATGAAGGAAAACATCGTGAGAAAACAGGCATCTCCTGGAACCACAAATTCGAAGACATGTGACATCTACCAACCCGCACTGGGCCCGCGTGGTGGATTACGGCCTACTCCCTCTCACCGAATGGAGGCCTGTGTCCCAGCAGTGGGAACATTGTAGGCTGATTATACTTATGCTATTATAAATTCTACTAAATCGAGACTTTGAGTCGATGTAATGATTAGATTAAAATCATTTGACTTAAAACCCACATATTCCCATTAAGAGTAAACTAGTCGCGAGCTCGAACTCACTTGTGGTCATGGCCAAAAAGCACGCTGTCTCACCTGGCATCATTTCCGACAGAGCTAATATCAGTGATGAGCAGTAAGACGCTAGTCTACACGCACAACGTCTAATTCTCATGCACAGAAACACCGGTCTGAGCTGAAAGGCGCGTAAAAAAAAATCGAAAAGCGCTTTGGAAAATCGAGTTTTATGAAAAAACCACTGCATAAATCAATTACAAATAAAGTTTATTGAACTCTTCGATAACTGAGCTTTGTCGGTACGGACTTGATTTTGAAGATTTTACAGTTCTTTTATTAATTATTTACACCTAAAGTTACGTTAAAATAAATAGCAAGAAAAACGAATCTTTGTTGGCTCATAACTTTTTAATGGGTTTTTATTTTACTGTACAGTACTTTTCCGTACAGAAAAAATTAATAATAAGTCAAAACGATATCATGTTTAACTTTGGATACAAAATGTCAAACAGTGGAGCAATACTTTCCCGATAATATCGACTAGTGGCACCTTAAGAATTGACATCACTCATCAAGAACAGCCTATAATAAAAGACAAATTTTCACGTAAAAGAGTTTCGCGTAGCGTTTTTTTATGATAGTTTTATAATGCGTTGATCTGTGTTGAATATAAGAAGACAACGATGTAATATATGCGTATCATCACAATATATTGTCGGTTTAAAGGTTTAACTTAGTAAAAAGAGGTTTAAAGTAACGAAAACCCAGTTTATATATTCTTTTCGAAAAAAAAAAGTTTTTTAGAATGAAAGTTGATGTATCGGTTAATGAACTCTGGGTGATAAAATCACTGATCAGAGAATCTGATGTTAAATCAAATTATGAGCTTTTGTAGTGATTGGTCGACGATACTACTAATTGGTTCAATCTGTCTAGTATTTTCGGTTGGTCGGTTTCCAGTCTAACCGAATGCAACTGATACCAGTATTTTACATGGAGCGAATGCCTATCTGACCACAACCCAGTTACTAGGTAATTAAGACTGCTTGTCAGACTTTCGGGCTTCTGACAATCCCAACGACTGTCAAAGATCTACGAATGAAAGCCGGAACCAACGAGCTTTCCTGCACGTTACTGCAGGAAGGCACTGAGAAATCTTAGAGATATTGTATTGTTCAAAATATTTTCGAATTCAAATTAGAACAAACTAGAATATTCTATTAATCGTCTCGATTTGAAAAGTGACATAATTATGTCAAGACTGAACTTACTCCATAAGTATTGTCAACAAAAGAGATAAGTAACCTCTCAATAGTAAATGCTGTTTATGCGTTGGCATTTTCCTCTATTTTTGAAGTGAAACCTTTATGAAATGAAATGTTTATTTTCTGTAAGTAGATCTTTTTTTATTACAGCAATTGGTTGGTGACACTGAATCGTGTACATTCGGCGCAGAATCGGGTAAACGCGGCTCATATAAGTTTTTCTTCTAAGCACACACCAGACGGTGTGTTTTTCACGGTTTTTCCCAGTATTGAATTTTCAGTGTCACTTTAAAGTGTAAGCCATTTTTTTATAAGTTTAGCCACTAAACCGACAATTTAAATAATAATAATTAATGTTATTTATACGTAAAGTCACTACTACATATAATAATTAGATGTAAATAGTGCCGCTTTGTATAAGACTCCGATATTCATATTTTTATTACGACTGACATGTAAATGATGTAAAATATAATGTTTTTTGTTTGTGTGAACGCATTTAGTTGGTGAATGTTGTGTTGGATTTAGTTGGGAACATGTTTCGCAACATGTTGCAAAGTGTTTTTTGTTGTTGGTCACCCTCTATTTCAACTTGTGTCAATTTTAAAATGAACTTTTTGGGTGATTTTGAAATAGTTACTTTAAGAAATAATGTTTACATGCAATGTGTATTTACCCCAGTTACAAAAAAATAGGCGTAGGTATTTTTTTATCATGTTTTTTTTTTCAGAAATTTCTTTAATTAAGATTAAAATGATTTTAGGTCCAGACACAACATTCACACATTTTTGTATTATAGCCTTAGATGTAAAAGACGTATTTTATCTAAAATAATTATTAATAATACGAGCTAACTTTGTACGCAACTTAATAAATCGTTTTAGTCCAACATGAATATTTTTATGCCTTATTTAGTATTAATTATAATTAAATATCATCGCGGATTTGTAAAAAGTATCGATATTCAGAATATTAGGTAAAAATAAGCGTAATTTTCGTTTTTTTTTTTACTTTTTTAGTGCATCATTTAAAATATTTTTTATGTGATGGTCATTTTGCGAAATGCCAAAATCCAATGTTTGTCGAAATTAAATGAATTATTTTTAAACACAGTCATGTGATCTCAGTGTTAGTAGAGAATTTACGTTTTCTAGGAATGTACCTAATATACAGCATGTATCGGAAAGGTGTGGTCAAATTAAAGGGTGGGGTACAGACCATCAAACTGATCAGCTCTCTCCATGAGACGAACATCGTTATCAAGATAAAATAATCAGCCGTTCCATTCATTTGGGTCGAGTAGGCATTGAAGTTTTGTATGGGACATTTGATAATTTTTCCCCAGGAAAAAGTTGTTCACTACCTTTCTGATTTTTATGCCGTATTTTTAATAAACATCAATGGGTTTTTATTAACATGTAAATAACGTGGCGCTCGGTATAAACTATATAATGTTATCCTTTTATGATCCTGCCAAAGTGGCCGTTTAGGGCCCCTGAACATTTTGACCGTGAAAGTCAAAATGGTATACTTTTTTCGGTCTAGTTCTCATTCGCCAAGTGTGCAGAGAATCTTCGAACAGGGAACTTCGTTCCAATACCTTTGTGGACTTATTAACCTCATTGGGCAAATAAAAGCTCTCTATACTGCCTGCCATTAATGTTATGCCCTTTTGGTTGATAAGTAAACTATCTATAAATATTATGTCCGCACTGTGCCCTTACTTTCACAGCCAAGATAGGTTACTTTAGTCACGTCAGAGCACACGCTCGTAACCGTATAAACAGTATATGTTTCTTCTGTTGAATATTAATTATATCGACTATCGTTGTCGCGTTTTAGAATGACAATAGCGGTCACTGACCCTCCTACATGGTCTTGCCTTTTTTACTTAACATCCCGAATCAATCGTGATCTTCAACATGTACCAATAATGAAAAACCTTACATGGTTTATTGTTTGGGTTCCTACGGAGAGATATTAGGGAAACCGCTATTGTCATGCTAGAACGCGACAACTATACAGGGTTGTTGGTAAAACGTTAACAACCTCTTAAGAGGTCATTGTACTCATCATTATGAACAACTTTTACTATGGGACCAAACCTGAAATCGCGAAAATAAAATCAGCCGTTCCCTGCATTTTGACGAGTTATTCATGATGAGTATAATGACCTCTTAAGAGGTTGATAATGTTTTACCAATAACCCTGTATAATGAAAGAGTAATGCCCGTCTGCACTGAATTTAATGTTAAATATCAAATACATCAGACAACATTTGACAATCGCTTAAGCCCTACTCGAAAGTAACCAGTTACAAACTCAAATCACCAATCTGTGTTCGCGAATTAGTTGCCAAACATGTTAAAATGAGTTTTTCGAAAAATAGCTTTTATTCCTACACAATAAAGTTCACTTTACCCTACAACTACAAACATTTTTATGACTTTTTCATTAGTGCTAGTCACTCTGAAATCAACTTAATTACCACTAAAATAAACTTGATATTTGTTTAACTTAATAACACCAATTGGAAACATAAATTTGAATAGAAGGTCTATTCAAGTTTGCCGAGAATTTAGCTATGAGTTTGGCACCTTCAGTAGCGTCCATCAGCTCCTGAAACATTCAGGCAACAGGACACGATATTATGTGCCCTATTTTTTGTGTGACAGCATCACATTTACAATCACAATTAAGTACCAATGAGAAGCCAGAGTGTCACAGCACTAGTATTTTAAATTGGTGATATGAGTTTGTAACATTACTTTTGAGTAGCGTCCGGTGCATAGTTGGCGTTGCCAAACTTTAATCCAGAAGTAACTCAAGGGGAGTTATCGTTGATGACCGAGAAATTAACAATAAATGTTAGCCATTTAATATACAATGTGGAGACGACAATACGACGATAAATATTATAAATTCGAAAGTAACTCTGTCTGTATGTTACCTTTTCACGCCTAAACCACTGAACGGATTTCGATCAAATTTGGCAGAGAGGTAGATTGCATCCCGGGGAAGGACATAGGATAGTTTTTAATCCGATATTCCCACGGGATCTACACTTATGCGGTAAAACTGCAGGGCGCTACTAGTACGACAATAAATGAAAATACTGGCTTAGGAGTATTTTGAAACTATCGAATTAATCCTAACACCGAAATAACAAAAGTGATTTTTCAAACAAACTAAATAGTAGTGATGGGCCCACTATGGGTTTTGCCAATCTTTGATTAGCTATAGTGACGTAACTACTGGATATATTTGATTGAATTTTTCCAGTTATACGCAGTTTAATTTATCGTCGTTTTGTGATCTCCACCTTGTATATAGAATAATCCTGTTGTCGATTTTAATCATTTCAGTAACTATGACCAGCTATTTCACATAATTTGACCAATCTGTAAAAAACAGCTATATTTAGTTGCTAACTTTGTTTCTTAATTTTCTATGAAAATCTTATGATTTTAACATGTTATGTGAACATGCATTTATTTAAATGTAATAATTAAAAATCTCACTTGCTGATAATGTTTGAATAATTTAGATATGAATTTAATTTGATCTGTTTTAAAAATTTAAATCTTTCATTGAAAAGAATCATTGTTGTTAAAATATTAGTTTTTATTTTATAAAAGTATAATATTATTTTTTGCTTTAGGTTAGTATTTTAATTTATAAATATATATAGTATTGTACCTTTAAGTGAAAACAGTGTTAAACAATTATTTTATAAGATTTATTTCGGTTAATAAAAAGATTTAAATTATTAAAACAGCTTTATTTACTTGTGGGTTTCATTGAATACAATATAGCAATCTCAGGGACAATTCCCGTATGTTTAAGAATGTTCGCAATCTAATTTCAGTCATAATCTGTCAAAAATACAATCAATTTATGTAAATCGATTGTATTTTTGACATTGTTTGTCGCTGAGATGAGATTGCGACTTTTTTTTTAATTTGATCCTTTTAAGTACGAGAATATTGGCCTTCTGATATCCTAAAACCTATGGCAGCACGTTAAGCCTTGCACAGACGCCAGCACATCAAGCTACTACAATCTGTCAAATTTCTTTAATAGATTTTCAACTTTATCGCTAACGCATAAGGTTCAAAGTTGTTTGGGAAAATGTGACAGTTTCGGGTAGCTTGATGTGCTGGCGTCTGTACATTTAGTTTGTATATTTGGATGATTCTGTACCTACTTCACTCAAAATAACAAAAGTACCTACCTACCTAACAAGGCTGACGCTAACTAGGCGGCTCAATTTCGGCGAAATTTTGATGTAGATACCCATTCCTTTGCCTTACGCTTCAGGGAATACTAGCGAGAAGTTATGTTATACTAGCAGCGCCCCGCGGTTTCACCCGCCAAAAGTCTCGATCTCGTGGGAATATCGAGATAAAAAGTATCATATGTGTTAATCCTAATTATAAACTATCTGTGTGCCAAATTTCATCCAAATCCGTTTAGTAGTTTTTGCGTAAAAGAGTACCTAACTAACAAACACTCACAAACTTTCGCCTTGATAATATTAGTGTGATACCAGCGGTGCTATTCTGTAACCATCTCACCGTGAAAACTTAGGTGAAGTGAGCTAGGAATTGTCACTATTGACAAATAGTGTCAATTCCTAGCTAAAACAAACTCACATCGCCTAAATTTTCACGGTGAGATTTTTACAGAATAGACCGGCTGGTGATACCTAAGGGGTGCTTCACACATGTTGGGTCTGCACATTCGATTCGGTAGTAATTGTTGAAAAAGCCGACCTCATTACCTGAGGCAATTCATACACTATCATATTCGGCTTTCATTCAGCTCATGCCGATCGGCAAACTTCGTTCGCCGTTTACCGTCACTTAAAATCATGTTCGGGTCAGCTCGGAAACAATTCCTGCTAAGCCGAGCGTTTTTTTTTCCCAAACATGTTTATACAATTATTAGATTCTGCCGCCTGGCTTTGCCTAATCATAACACCGACTAGAAAATGTTACAACACAGATGAAAAACCCAATAACACTTTGCCAACGAGTCAGATCCCTTCCGCCTCCTCGCCAAAAAACGCTTCAAAAACCTTCACACAAGCGCAAAACCTTTGCTTAAACACAAAACTCCTTGCAAATATTCTATGTCAACAACGATATGTCAGTTTTGTAGGATTTTAATCAGCCGGCTGTCCTACCGCTGTTATATTTTTGATATAATTTTATGTGAAAGTTATGTAGTATTGTCTCATTTTTATATCTAAATATAACATAATATTATGTGCTATTGGACTGCCAAGTTGTCTCAAACGTAAATAGTGAGTTGTGTGGAAAATCTTTTGTAAAATACTGGCGACCCGCCCCTGCTTCCCACGGTCTGCGACTAGACAAAACATGGAGATTTCTTCATTAAGGTAGTCTACACGCACAACGTCTAGTTCTCACGCACAGAAACACCGTTCCGGACTGAAAGGCGCGTAAAAAAAATTAATAAAGTGCTTTGGAAAATGCAAAAACCACTGCATAAATCAATTACAAATAAATGTTTTTGAACTCTTCGATTACAGAGCTTTGTCGGTTCCGGCTTTATTTTGAAGATTTTACAGTTCTTTTATTACTTATTTACACCCAAAGTTACGTTAAAAATAGCAAGAAAAACAAATCTTTGTTAGCTCATAACTTTTTCATGGCTTTTTATTTTACTCTTCTGTTTCCGTAAGTACTTACAAAATTAATAATAAGACAAAACGATATCATGTTCAACTTTGGATGCACAATGTCAAACAGTGGAGAAAAAAATAATTGAGAAAAATCCCCAAATTTGTATGGAAAAAATATCGACTAGTGGCACCATAAGTATTCTTCTTCTTTTCATGCCAATGGTACTCTTTCTCGTTGTTTTTTTTTATAATTCGAGCCCAGTAGGTAGCTACGTTGATTGCGGCATCAGTGCCATTCTTTAGCTCAACCGAGGTGCAGCTGAACGGGCACTTAGGACACTCCAGCAAGTGAGGCATGGTTTGATCAGTAGCAACGCAGTCGCAATGGGTGATTGAGACGTCAATAATATTTTGTAAGTCTAATAATTATTGTATTATAACCCATAAAACTTCCGGAATAAGTTCTCTGAATGGTGGTGAAAACCGTATCAAAATCCGTTGCTGAGTTTAGAACCGCGAAGCTTACATTTTCTCCGAATCAGCTGGATATGGGAATGCTCGACATCGCTACAACGACCTATTCGGAGTCTGAGGTATATTTCTTAGGTTAAGTAATAATAAATTCCTTTCAAATAGTCTTGCTCTGTCAAACTTAAATTCAAATCATTTATTTTAATAAAACCAATTATATGCCCAATGAATTGTCAAGGAGTCGGTTAGGCAGAAAGATCAAGCTAGTTGCCCATTCGAACGCGTAGTAGGCTCCTATTATATGGAGAAAAACGAGCAGGAAACTCCATGGACTCTTTTTACTATGAGGAACAGCGTGTAAAGTTCAATCATCTTCCTTACAAAAAGGAGAATCCTCCGACCAGACGAGTGTTGTGTCTGGTGGGCTTCTGCCCGACATTATTGATGTCAGGACGTTGTATAATGCTAGTTGCTCGGTAAACTGCTTGCGCGACGCAGGATTTAGCGTGACATCAGTGTGATGTGTAGTTCTCATGTGACGATGTGGATATCGCCACAAACTCAAAATATTGTTACAGTCTTCAAGTTCTGTTTCCAGCTAATCCAACCATGTGCCGCTGGATGTTACTGTGGGTGTCGCTTACGAGCCTGGTGGTGGCCATGCCTGAGGAGCGTCAGTACTGCGCCGTCAGATACCGGAGACTCTGCCAGGGGAAAGGACGACATGTCGCTTGTCAGTTTCCTGATGTAAGATTCCTGTCACATATTGAACTTATTTTTCCAAAGTAGCTGCAATCAGGAAATTAACCGACCAGTATGAACCGAAAAAAAATTTGAAAATAATATCATTAGGCAGAGGCAGAGAGACCTATAAGTACACCTACATTGCACTTGATGTTTAAATACCGGCATGTAGGTAATAGGGGGCGAGCGAATCCGGACTCCGGGGCTACTACCTACTGAGAAAATCCATTCCATTGATGAAAAAACCTAGTAACACTGCTCTACCCGTGAATCGAACCTACCACCTCATGGTCGGCAGTAGCGGCGGCGATCAACAGGCAGTCAAAAACAAAACTTAATCGTATTATATTATGGTATCATTTCAGTCGGGCCCCGGACCGTCGTGCGAGCACTACACACAAATTAAATTCACAAATGATTTGAAGCACTTTATCACACATTACCTCAACAGGTTGGTAACTATACTTTGGCAGTAAAGCTGATGATATTAGAAGAGCAATTGTCGTTATTTTAAGAAAGTTTACAGTCTGATCTCAGTCTCAATCTGTCAAGTCTGCCAAAAATACCTCTAATTTCTATACATTTTGACAGGTTTTTTTTACATTGATTGTCGCTGAGATAAGATTGCAACCAGATTAGCCTTCTGATGCTTCACTCGAGTGTATTTTAATTTTATTCCACGTTCACACGACACAAACTAAATTACATAGAAATGAACTTTGTTCAAGAAAGAAGAAAGAAAAAAGTTTATTTGGACACAGCTCGTGAAACACAAAATACAAAATTAACAAAATAAAAATAATGTTTCAAACAATGCGCCAAAAAGGTTCATTTCAGCATTAATGCCAGATAGATGCTGTCTGACGCTGGATCTGCACCTTTCATATTTCACGCTTCATTTCGAGTGAAAGATACCTATCTATTGAATGAAAAGCAAAAAAAGTGAAACGTCCGATATCTGTTTAGCGTTTATTAGTTCTATTTTACGCCCTACGTTGCCTTTTGACTAGGAATTACCCCAGAATACCGAGTTCTTAAACAGATCTGCTACGAAACCAGTACCTACTCAAATTGCGTAACACACTTTCAATATATTCTGAAGTATTTTCAGAGAAAGTCATAATGCTTTGAAAACTTTGTTTGATGGAATTTACGAAGGCTACATACGCACTGACAGGTGGCTTGCTTAGCGCCTAGAGTCTAGACAAGCTAGGCTACTAGCGGAGGGGCCAAGCGCGGAGGGGCCGGTTGCGAAGATTCTAGAGAGTTCGTTTCACTTCGCTAATCACAAGACGACTCGCTTGGCTCTAGGCACAAAGGTAGCCACCTGTCAGTGCGTACATAGCCTAATACTTTGAAAACTTCATCTGCTCGACTATATTAAGGTACTAACGTAATGATCGTTGTTGAACTGAAAGGAATTGGCATCGTGTGTTACGCAATTACCCTGCAGGAGTTAATATAATGTATAGTTGACATTTTAGTTTCCCTATTTATATTTTCTTCGGGATCACGGTGTTTCAATTTCTGTTAAGTACCTACGTAAATTCCTTGGCGTTTGCAGACGTCGTCAGCGTATTGCCGCCGGCAACGAGAGGGTCCGCGGTGGCATTCACCTTCCGAAACCACAAATTATGATGCTAGTTGTAAGTTGTATTATTTTACACTTAGGTACGTCCTAACAACGCCATGCTCATTGGCGACCCTTAACATACTTTTAGTCAACTATAAAAACAGTTGCGATTTTATTTACGCTGCACGAAACTTCCGATGGTCTACAAAAATTTAATCTCATCTTCGTCGACATCTATGTCATATCAATGAGGGTTTTCTGAAATGACGTTCGCTAGGTGGCAGCACTGACACGTCAGGTCCAGGCATCTGTCAAAGAGCCTATATTTTCTTTATTCATGACTGAATGATGAACGAATGAATGAATCGAATGATGAACGTCATCATATATTTTATATTGGAAGACCTCTTGTCACAGTGGTGCCAACTGGTGTCGTAAATTTTCACGAAAACCCTCATTTAGACTGACACATAACTGATGTGTCAGCCGGATGGGTAACTTTAGTCCATTCAAGATTTTAGACTCTTTTACCTAAAACCTTCGCTGAGTGTTGATAAATATTGTCGTTGCAGCCATATTGCCATTCCGTTCTGGAATGCGTTTCGAGTGAGTCGTTTGGGTGTTCGCGTGTTGTTTTCTGGTTAATACTATTAATAGTTGTTATTATCGTTGTTTTGTTATTGTTGTTATTAGCGGGCCCCAATTGTAATGAGTTAAGAAACCCTGACTTTATCAACTCTCGACGAACAGACTATAGAGTTAGTGAAAGTTCAAGACTCCCAACATTAGGTGTGCACACGCACAGTCATTGTGTTAGTGTCACATTGCAGGAATGGTGGCCCAGTGGCAATGGCCCCAACTTTCGTGTAGTAAGGTCGTGGGTGCGAACTTAGGCAGGCACATTACTTTGTGTAATTTATTTCATTACCAGTGGTCTCAAAACGGTGAAAGAAAACATCGTGAGGAAACCGGCATGTCCTAGAACCAAAAATAAGACATGAGAGATCTACCAACCCGCACTGACCCGGCGTGGTAGATTACAGTCCACTTAAATTCCTCTCCAAGAGAAGCCTGTGCCCCAGTGGGAAGTTTATAGGCTGATATGTTTTTTTGCAGGAATGGGACCGTGAGTTGGCTCTACTAGCACAAAGATTAGCAGACCAGTGTCACTTTGTACACGACGACTGCAGAGCAACAGGTATGAATTACGTCATACATAACTGCCATGAACATCTCCTTAAAAGGGAGAGATGGTTACTTTTTGCCAAGAGGATTTTTATCCTTCAAGCTCTTATATAGCGAGATACTAAGACCGAAATCTCATCATCTGCCTAGTCTTTTCCCAACTATTTTGGGGTCGTCTTCCTCTTCCAGACCAACCGGATGCAGCTGAATACCAGTACCTATATTACATGGAGTGACTTCCTATCTGACCTCCACTCCAGTTTGTTCCGCCAGTTACTCAACTGAACCGACCGCTCGGCGCATCCTGGATAGTCACACCTAACACCTCATTTGACTGGCCAATTCTTCCCTTGCGATGATAGGGCTAACGCCCGCCTGGTTTGCGATCACCTTCCCACCGGAGTCCGGCGTCAAGCAGCCTGCTGTGTTTCTTCGATGCGTGGTAGTTCCAGTGCCATAGGCATCTTTTGGGCACGCTCGTTCCATCATAGACCTCATCCATCGCTTTCCATCAGGCGTGATCGAGGTCAAAAGCGGGCCAGTTAAGCAATAACAATAAAATTAAAGAAATATATATATATATATATGCACCACCAGCTACTCTGAAGATGAAACCTAAAATATCGGCGTATTTCCCTCTCTACTTTTTATCACCGCACTCTCGGTTCTGTCAGTTCAACAGTACCTACATAGTTTACATCAGAAGGCCAATCTCATACTTATAAACGTTCAAATTCAACACGCATACTCATCTCAACGACAATCCTCTTAGCCAAGCCATTTTTTGTACAGGAGGCACATAACTAAATGGAATAGAATAGGTATCTAAGATGTGACTTAGACTATGTGGGAGTCATTTTGTATTTATCGGTGCATGGATGCTTGTAATTAGCAATTTAGTTGTATATTATTGTTATTAGTCTGTAAGCCTTCCGAAAATAAAGATAAACTTTTCAAAAATCTACTAAATAAGATGTTTTTTTTTTTACAAATGTCTCAGAAAAATAGCGGAATTGCTACACTGTTCTTGTAACGGCATGGCATGTCAAATTCACCAAAGCGAAACCTCGAATTCACTTTTCGTCTCTACATTTCCTTCTAGTCCGCTACCCCTACGCGGGTCAGACTGTGGGCGAGGTGCGGTGGCGACGCTCCAGCGAGTCAGACGAGCTGAGCGCACAGCGTGCAATACGGCGCGTGCTCGACGCGTGGTGGGGGGAGAGGCGGCGCGTACAGCCAAAACAGCTCACTGCGCCATTTAGGCTTACTGCTAAGTAAGTACAACAACTACAAGAAAAACAACAACTGTACAACTAAACATACGCATTTTTAGCAAGGCGGAACACCTAGGTATCTATTTTAAAGGGCTTTGAAGATTCATGGCATACATACTGTCGCGCCATCTTGTTTTGTTTTTTTTTTCAAAATGGCTCACAATTTGTCGAAGTGGGGGATTACTGACCCATCCAGCACCCGGTGCGAGTGCGGTGCTTCTGATCAGACCATGCCCCATATGCTGGAGTGTCTTAAGTGCCCGTTTATCTGCACCTCGGATGACCTAAAGAATGCCACTGGTACCGCAATCAATGTGGCCACCTAAAAGGCTCAAACAATATTAAAAAAAAAAAACACGAGGAAGGGTACCATCGACGAACAGAAGAAGTGCACATTGAAAGATACTCAACCGAGCGAATAATTAAACATATCTGTTGCTGTTTTGCATATATCTTGTGGTTGGTGTACATTGAACGGGTGGCGAATGGCGATGGGTTACCATCCTCGATCACGCGGCATCATTGGCTATGTGGTACTTACTGGAAAATTATTTAAATACCTACCAAGTTCAAACAAATTCCTTTTTGAACAGCAACTTACGTTGCCTAATTCACCCATTGACATCTTTCCAGGGGCACAGTCTGGGGTCACTTCAGCCAACTAGCGGTGTGGAACCTCCAGGCGGTTGGCTGTGGCGCCGTCCGTCACGGGGCCCACCACCCGCGCCTGCTCCTCGTGTGTGACTTCTCCCACACCAACATGCTGGGGCAGAGGACCCTGGTGTCGGGGTCTATGGCACCCTGTCCTATTCATACGACGAGGAGGCAACGGACTGCATACCCGTTACTATGCGGGCCGGTAATAGTCTTAAATGTTTTTTACTAGCAGCGCGCCTCGGTTTCACCCGCGATAGTTTCGCTCGTGTGGCAATATCGGGATAAAAAGTATCCTATGTGTTAATGCAGGAAACGGTCTATCTATGTGCCAATTTTCATCCAAATCTGTTCAACGGTTTACGCGTGATTGATAAACATCCAAACATCTTCACAAACTTTCACATTTAAAATATTAACTAGTAGGAATTGGATTTTTGTTCGTTTTTCTTTACGTTGTAATGACTGTGCTTTCTGGTTGTACCTATCTAAATTATAATAGTCCTCCAGACCGAATTTCGGCCATGAATAAACATAAGCTAAGCTCATAAATCCTAAAAACTACAATTCGAATACTTGTGACATCTACCAACCCGCACTGGGCCCGCTCCCTCTCACACATGGGAACATTATAGGCCGATCATGCTAAGCTAGATATATTCCTGCAGATAGATCGGAACAATCCGTGGAGGGGCCCGTGGGTAAATAATAACAGCCGCACAGGTCGATCGATCAGGTTAAGCTACGCTTGCCGCGGTTGGTCTGTGGATGGGTGATCTTTACATACCGTGACCCCTCCGTGCCTCGGAAAGCACGTTAAGCCGTTGGTCCCGGCTGTCATTCGTGGATCTTTGACAGTCGTTACGGGTAGTCAGAAAGTCTGACAGCCAGTCTTACTAAAGGGTATCGTATTACCCAGTAACTGGGTCGTGGAGGTCAGATAGGCAGTCGCTCCATGTAAAATACTGGTACTCAGCTGCATCCGGTTAGACTGGAAGCCGACCCCAGCATAGTTGGGTAAAAGCTAGGCAGATTATGATGAGCTCGGAACAATCCAATCCAAGACTACATACTTAGATGACAGCCTGCTTCAATTTGTCACAACATCCGGGTAAAGTTATAGACGAGACACAAAACACAAATAGCACAGCTGACGCTGGCCGAACAGCTGCTGTACTAAAGTGGAACTGGGCTGGCCATATCTGCCGCATGTTGGAACAGCAATACGCAAAAGCCACCACTCAGTGGATCCCTAATGGCAGGAACGACTCACGGCGGACCCAGAAAGAGATGGCAAGATGGCCTGGACTCCTCCTCAAAGGATTGGTCCACAATCGCGGGACAATACAGGCTTATAATAATAATAAAGGAGGTACAGTCAACAAAAGAGATAAGTATGCAGGATCGTCGGATATAGTTGAAGTTTAGTAAGAAACAGATGGATTTTGTCGACTGAAATTTAATTTGATAAATGATCCGTTTGTTTTCTATTAATTAAATTAATTTTTATTCGAAAACATCTATCAGTTTTTTACTAAACTTCAACTATATCCGACGATCCTGCATACTTATCTCTTTTGTTGACTGTGCAGACGCCAGTACATCAAGCTACCTGAAACTGTCAAATTTTCCCAATCAACTTTGAACCTTGTGCTTTAGCGATAAAGTTGAAAATCTATTAAAGAAATTTGGCAGATTGTAGTAGCTTGATTCCTTTTCAGAATACCGTCCTATCTCCATCTTGCCTTTCCTCTCCAAAGTCCTAGAACGCCTTGTCCACAATCAGCTTAGTACTTTTCTTTGTAAGAATAGTCTGCTGAATCCATTCCAATCTGGTTTTCGTCCTGGTCACAGCACCACTACATCTTTAGTTAACATCACTGATGACATACGGTTAGGCATGGAGGGAGGAAATCTGACAGTTCTTTGCTTACTAGATTTTAGTAATGCATTCAATACTGTCGATTTCGATATCCTGCTTGGTATGCTTCGCTCGCTTAACATATCTCCAACGGCGATTGACTGGTTTCTTAGTTACCTGTATGGCCGCCGGCAACGTATATGCATAGAAGAGTCTTGCTCTTCGTGGTGTTATACTTCTGCCGGTGTACCTCAGGGTGGCGTTTTATCTCCTTTACTTTTCGCAATATTTATAAACTCCATTTCCAAAAAACTTCTCTCTTCCTACCACCTTTATGCAGACGATTTGCAAATTTATAAGCAAGCTGACTACTTGAATTTGGCTGATGCCGTTCATGTTATCAACAAGGATTTGGTTTCAATCTGTGAGTGGAGTGAGGCGCATGGTTTGCAGGTTAACCCATCGAAGACTCAACTCATTGTTGTTGGCAGCTCAAGGATGATCCCCAAGATAAACTGGTCGCAGCTTCCCCAGGTTCAATTTAACGGAACTGCGATTCCATTCAGCGAAAAGGTTAAGAACCTTGGTGTTTGGATCGACAAACATCTTTCTTGGGGTCCTCAGCTACAGGACGTAAGTCGGAAAATTTTTGCATCTGGTAAGTCACTAAGGCGATTGCGGAACTTTCTTCCAACTGCCACTAAAACTGCGCTTGCACAATCCCTTTTACTTCCCATCCTTGACTACGCTGATGTCAGTTATCCTGATCTCACTGAGGCACAACTAGACAAACTTGAGCGACTTCAAAACTTTTGCATAAGATTTATATTTGGCCTGCGCAAATATGATCACATATCAGAATTTCGTACAAAGCTCAAGTGGCTTCCTATACGTCTTCGCCGGAATTCTCATATATTGTTTCAGCTCTACAGTATTTTGTTTAATCCTAAAACCCCCACTTATCTTAAAGAACGTTTAAAGTTCCTTCATGACACACATAATAGATATCTGAGGTCATCGGAAAACCTGAGACTAGAGATGCCGATGCATTCCACCAGTTTTTATGACAAATCTTTTACTGTTCAAGCAGTACGGTTATGGAATGACTTGCCCGTGTCGGTAAGGCGTGCTCAATCTTTGTCCACATTTAAAATTATGGTAAAAAAGCACTTTCTCTCTCCTTAAACATCATTATTATATTTTCTCTGCTCCTGTTTCATGTTAATTATTATATGGATATATTTATATGTATGTGTATATATTTATTTAGATTAGTATAATATAATATGTATGTATTTATTGTATTATGTAAATGCTACACCGCGGACTACCTACAGTATTTGTCTGTCCTTCCCCTTTTTAAATCCATCCTAAGGTTGTCTTTAAAAGATCGCTCTTAGCGATAAGACCGCCCATTGTGTCACCCTTTGTACAGTTTCTATATTTATGTCTGTAATTTATATGGTGTACATAATAAAGAGTATTCTATTCTATTCTATTCTTGATGTGCTGGCGTCTGTACATAACTATTAAACACTACATGTTCCAGGTACGCCATCCTGTTACCGCGGAAAGAGAAGAGATAGAATTGGAGGACAATTACGAAGATTACGATGAAGAACGCGAAGACAGTGACATCGCAACAATTGAAGCCGAGGAAGTTGCACCACCAAGACGTTGGCTGTCCAACTCTGACAAAAGATGGTCGAATCATAAGCCGAAGCCTAAAACTACGACAGTCGGAGACTTTCCTGACATGACTAGGAAAATTGATACTCAGATTTATCGAGGTAAGTTTGCAAAGAGAAAGTAGGGGGGAAGAGAGAGGAGTCTTTGCGAGGGGGCTCGTCAGGAGTAGTATACCACCACCATACCTATTTCTGCGAGCAGTGGACAGGTGGCCCAGTTGTAAAGGCTGCGACTTACAAGTTGTAGGTAGTAGGTTCGAACCCTGACAGGCGTTTGACTTTGTATAAATTATTTCATCACCACTGCTCTTAAAACGATGAAGGAAAACATCGTGAGGAAACCGGCATGTCCTAGAACCATAGAAATGTAAAAAACTTTTCTTTCTTACATCTATGCCTAGAACCAAAAAATTCGAAGACATGTGACATCCACCAACCCGCACTGGGCGTGCCTGGTGGATTACAGCCGAATCCCTCTCTCAGAGAGGAGGCCTGTGTGCCAGCAGTGGGAATATCACAGACCGTTTATGCTTTTGGTACCTATTTCTGCGGCCAAGCTGAGTTTCTGTGTTCCGGTGTAATCACAGACACATTGCCGGGTCAGCGGGATTGTCCGAAAGGGTTACCGCTGGCCCGGAACATAAAGGGCTAAAGGAAGGAACACGGGTGGGTTTTAGTCAGTAAGAGTCTGACACTCCCGCTCCACCCAGAGCGGGATGGGTCATTTGATGATTTCCCATCCTGAAAAAAAGAAATCACAGACACATGAGACATTTCAGCTTTGTCTTGGTAAGATGGTTTACGTACCTACAATGTCAATAGGCGGCGTGACCACGTATCACTAGAGTCCCAGAAGGGCCGGTTTACCAGTGAGGTCGTTGCGTAGGACAAAAGCAATATTCATTGTGTTATTAGGTTGTCGAGCAGACGAATTTTTCAAACACCTGAACCAATGGATTATGAATTTCCTTCAAAATCCTGCGGATTGTAATGGAAAGTGTGTTAAACTACGTAGGTAATCGGGGTGTTGGTTAGTTGAAATCTTTCAAAGACCTTCGCAATATACAGGCAGCATGTCGTGTTTTCTCAATTTTGGGTTTTTCAAAGTTTAGTAAATCAGCAAATCTACAGCTACACTATTAACATCTACTGACTATTAATTGAATTCAGAACTTAGATAATTATCTAAGTTCTGAATTCAATTAATAATTTTACATACAATAATTTTACATTCAAAATTATAATTTTACATTCACTCAACTATCAACTTTAGCGTTATGTACTCTAAGTTGATTTTTGAGTGATAAAGAGGTCTTCATCAATTTTGTTTACATAGAAATATGAACTTTATCTTGCATGACATTGAGTTTGTTATTCCAACAAACAACAACAACAATAATTCTCTGTGATTCTAAATAATTGAAGATTTATATATAAACATGATTTTCTTGTATAAACATGATTTCCTTGTATATACATGTTAGGGACCTAAACTAAGGACTTGAACTCAAAATGCAGTGGACTGTAATTTAAAATAATGTAATGCAAAATAGGTACAATAATCGCCGATGGTAAACGGATGGAGTGCGCGCGCGTGCCGTCGCCCGAGATCGGTAGTGAAGTGACGCGACCGCCCGCGGGCCGCGTCTCGCACGCCGCACCTCTCGTCGTCGCCCGCCGCCTTCCGCTGTCACACGACAGCAGCCGAAGGTTGCCGGAGGCGCCCGAACAATACATGATTTCCTTGTAAAAACCTGATTTCCTTGTATATACATGATTTCCTTGTATAAACATGATTTCTTTGTATAAACAGAATTTCTTGTATTTACATGATTTCCTTGTATACACATGAACAGGATTTCCTTTTAAATACATGTTTTCCTTGTAGAATTCAAAACAACTCCAGCGACGCGTGCAGATTCGGCAATCCAGAAGTTAGATCGTGAGTTAGAACAGAAGACTTGGAACAAAGTGAAGAGCTCGAATGTGAACTACAAGCAGGCTCACAACTCGTTTGACAGCAATCAGTTTGAGAACGTCGTGAGGAACGACTGGAGGACCAGGAAGAAGCATAACTTTGGGCAGTGGCGGTGAGCGAGACTAACGGCAAAGTCAAAGCATTTATTTCAAATAGGCACATAAAAGGCACTTTTCAACGTCAGAAGAAGAAGTAGTCAGAAGAAGAAAGAGTCAAAAAACATATACCAAAAAGTTAAACCCCTATTCCACATACTTAACAAGTTAAACGAAATAGAAAAACTTCATTTTTTCAACATATCACCTTAGAGTCCAGATGCTAGTGATTAACTTTCACTTCACCTAAGTCCCGTCAAATTTCTCTTAAGTCTGAGGGTGCCATCCGAGGGTCTCATGTCCCTGCCATACGTTTTGACATAAATTTGCGTATAAAAAATGTATCTATCTCGCCAAAACTTGCACAGAATCTAGGAGACAGAACAAGAAAGATATATTGTCCCGGTCAAGTATTTAAAATGAAGCACCTTGAGATTTTACAGAATACTACGAAATTGGCTAATAAACAAAAAAACTGCCGGTTCCGTACCACAAGGCAAAAAAGCCGAAAAAAAACACGTTTGTTGTATTTTTGTTGTATTTTTATATTTGTTGTTATAGCGGCAACAGAAATACATCATCTGTGAAATTTTCAACTGTCTAGCTATCACGGTTCATGAGATACCTACAGCCTGGTGACAGACAGACAGACAGACAGTGCAGTCTTAGTAATAGGGTCCCGTTTTTACCTAAAAACTAGCTAATTTTGGTTTTCACTTTTACTGTTTCCAGTCAAAACCAAGAGAATCCAGAAAACGTGGAAGAAGTGATTCCTCTGACTATACCTCGTCGTGAGATCACGGAGACTTTTGAACCCACCATAGCTGAGGTCTACCGCACCGTCGTAAAAGAGGATGTTAGTAACTACCAGTATATCTACCAGTCTGTTACTGTCCCACTGGCCCACTGCTGAATCACGGAATGATGCGCGCTTTACTTATGGTAACCAAGTATACAACACACAGTAAACGTGTGCATGGAGACGAGCAGCGTCAGCACATAGGACACACACGCACGCACACACTCACACTTCCGATGTCGCCATTGTCTCGGAAGGTTCTGAGAGCTCCTGCGTTTACAGACAGATTCACAGCGACTCATGTACCTACACTTGGCTACCAAGGCATAAGGTGCGCCGTCGGTTTGCTTGCCACGTATTCACTAAAATGACTGACGTATTTATTTATTTATTGGTCTATCTACAATCGTTACACTGTTCAACCAAATTAACACAAGCAAACATACAAGCCAAGTGCACAATACACAGCATGTAAAAACAATAATATATTTTAAAAAATACACGAAATTACAGTAGGTTTATGTACAGATATGACGCATAATTTTTATACGAATAGTTGACCATAGTTGGGGAAATCGTGCGTTACGTATAATTGTTATCTATTTTGGTGAACTTGGCGCTTGAATTTTTGAAGTGAAATGCAACAAATACCTTGTTCACGCACACAAGGTGTCCACACAGTCCACTAGTTGCATTTGACGAGCCTTTAATTAGGTCCTTAACATACCTTTTGACCGCCACACGTCAAAAAATCAAAAACGTGCCCTCGGCGTCAAAGTCTGTCATGTAGTCGAAGCGTGGCGTGCTGGACACATTTTGGTTTGTCATCTGTACATGACTGTGGCGGTCAAAAGGTTAGGAAGTCTGCGAAGTCTCGGGAGTGGAGAGTTAGACCCTGAAACAGTTCTGCGAAATGGGGGACGTAACAGTTTGATAGGGAGGGTAGGTTGAATTTAACCTTCTGAACAACTGGGGGCAGTCTATTTTACTGTGAAGGATTTTGAACAGAAAGATTTTAATCAATATTATCTCTACGTTTTTCAAGTGAGGTCGTACCATGGTCATGGTCTTGATTTTGTTTTGCAGATACCGCACTCTGCTGAAGAAGCTTACCGGCCAACAGTCAGTAAAGACAACACTGAACATGACGTAATTACCTTTTATCTTCATAACACATAGTGCAAAAAGTTATTTCGGCGCGTGGCTAAAATCGGAACTAACGCCGCCATCTTGTTTTTCGAATACATTTCAAGTGACATTTCACAAAACAATTGCACAATTAATGTTTACCAACAGCGCCCCCTGTAACGTCATTCGAGCGCCAAACAATCTAGAAATCGAGCGCAAATCTTAAGAAGCTTTGATACATGGCCACGACATTATAATTACCGTGTAATTACCTCATCATCTGCCTAGCCTTTTCCCGATTATGTTGTGGTCGGCTTCCAGTCTAACCGGATGCAGCTGAATACCACTATTGTACAAGGAGCGACTGCCTATCTGACCTCCACAGTCCACATCCCAGTTACTAGGCAATACGATACTCCTTGGCAAGACTGGTTTTCAGACTTTCGGGCTTCTGACTATCCGTAACGACTGTTAAAGATCTACGAATGACAGCCGGGACTAACGGCTTAAAGTGCTTTCCGAGGCACGGAGGGGTCTCGGTATGTAAAGATGGTCACCCATCCACAGACCAACCGCGGCAAGCGTAGCTTAACCTGATCGATCGACCTGTGCGGCTGTTATTATTTAGCAACGGGCCCACGGAAATTTAAAAGCGTCTTCATATTATTTCCATACAGTTTACTTCCCGGTTTAATCGTGATACCCGTGGACGTCCATGATAATCGTCACTGTGTGCGATGAAGGATTTGTGTGATTGAGTACTACGCTACGGATCGCAGGTTCGATTCCTGCAAGTATCAGCTACTTGGAAGGCATAATACAAAAACGCAAACCGAAAAAACAGTCCTAGGTACTTTTGGAATAGTTCAAACTCAAACTCAGTAAATGTTAATTTTTGATGTTATTTGTTTTGTTTTCAGGAAGCTAATTTCCGTCAGCGATGGCGACAGACAAGGCTAAGGCCTCAAAGGTAAGAGCTTCCTATTATTTAGTTGGTGCTCAACTTTACAGGGTGAGATTGGTTGGGCTCCGATTTCTGTTTCTAAGCCCAGTATTGGGGGAAGTGACGCACCCGGACGTGGTCCGGTCCATGGTCGGAAGCGAAAAAGCGTGGGATGCTGTCGCCTCTTTTTGCGAGGAAGTGTCGTATGCAAAGGAGGCGGCGGAGAGGAAGAGAGAGCATACATTGGCCGATGTCACAGATTAGATTTAAATAAGAGAAATAAATAGAATATGAGAGGAGAGTTCTCAGGGATAGAAAATCACTGTTGATAGGTAGTAAGAGTTTAATAGTAGGTATAAAGATCACAGGGTTTACAGAATCCTAAAATATTACTGTTTCGGTACATTGGGCACAAGTAGTATCTAACGACACGGGCACGTGGCGATGGCGCGACGGACTTGCGCACGCGTCTGCGCGGTAAGCGTGTGGGCAGCGGACTGTCGGCTGTCGCGCCATCGCCGCGGACCAGTAACGGCCGTGCGAGAGAGTGAGACAAAATAGTTGTCTCACTCTATGTATCGCGGCGGCAAACGCCCGCGAGACGCCCTGATTGGACGGCCCGGTTTGAGGGTTGCTATAAGAAGAAAATATATCAATATCAATATATTTTGTTGTGTATGTTCTTAACTAAGCGCTCAACCATCCTAAAAAGTCATCGGATGCAGTCGTTATTACCAAAATCGGCTAGAGGGCATCATCATCATCGGAGTGCGGCGAATGTATCTCCCGGACTCCCGACTAATGGTAGTAGAAGGAACAATCGTTTAGTCGATAGGATTACGACATAACCCTTCGTTTTCCCCAGATAGTATCCATGAGGATTAGTGTTGCCCAAAATCAGTCTTGGTCTTGTTCTTGCATTTTTACAAGACGCAAGACCAAGACCAAGACCGACTTATTGTAGCAAGACCAAGACCAAGACTGAACCCTGCAAGACTTGAGCAAGAACAAGACTAAGCCTGCAAGACTCTTGCGTCTCGCAGTTAATTCAAACTGAGATTTGGGCGTTATAGTAGGTATTTGGTTTCAATCCCGATTTTGATAGACGTTCCCCAGTATCAAAACCGTATTGTCATAACACTAAAAGGTATTGATATGTTTCGACTATTTATTAAGTAGGTAGGTAGCGTGTTACTTACAAATTTGTTCCCATATGTGATAAAAATGTACCTAGCATAACTATCTAGCAAAGTTCATTTCATACCTTATAGGTATATCTACTTAGAGTATTAGATTATACTTGTATAAGTCTAATGTGCAGATCTAACGTTAGTAGGTTGATAAAAGTTATGTAGGTATTTATGTTTCAAAGTTTATATTATTCTTCTATTCAGCAAAATTTAAAACTAACAGCGAGTCGAGTAGTTCTAGTACTAGTAGCAGTTTTTAAGCCAGCCGATGTTATGGTACAGACGCCAGCACATCAAACTACTACAATCTACCATATTTCTTTAACAGATTTGCAACTTTATCGCTAAAGCGTTAAGGTTCATGGTTGATTGGCAAAATATGACGTTCCGCGAATAAACTGTTGGTCGGTCAGTGTATTACGTACCTACTTATTTGATAATTTACGGACAAAGACGCCGCCGCCGCGCGAGGATTTCCGCAATCTTCCGCATTTTATGTCAGGTTCAAGCATTTATGCACTTTATTGTAATAATTTAAAGTTTATTTTCAAGTGCATTAATAATACGAGGAGACCGCTTGGCGCTGCGGTCCCTTTGTCGCGGCATTTGAAAGCGAATAGCCTAGGTACGAACTACGAAGATAGTGTTGACCTCGTAAATTAAATGAACTTTAGCAATACAGCTGATCAGGTAGCCCTTTCGAGTTTTATTTACATTGCTGTTTTAAGTGAAACAAGTGAACTTATTATTTTTCAATTGAAAATCTCATTAAGTCAGATAGAAATAATGATTTTATACAGTTTACAGTAAAAAAAAATGCAGAAAAAAACGTAAAAATTAAGAAAAAGCCGACGAAAAATTTCAACGCATGGGGGTCCAGAATCATGTACTGAATCCATGGTAAGTAGTGTTGCCCAAATGCAAGACCAAGACAAGACCTTAGCCAGTCTTGGTCTTGGTCTTGCGTCAATACACCTGGTCTTGGTCTTGGTCTTGGTATTGCGCTCTCAGTCTTGGTCTTGGTCTTGGTCTTGCAGCAAGAGTCTCGCAAGTCTTGCGAGACTCTACTACTTAGACTAGACTACATTCAAATACCTATTAGCCTATTGCTCAGGGTGGCAGGGACATCGACGCGCAACCGCTTACCATGGATTCAGTAGGTACATGATTCTGGACCCCCCTGCGTTGAAATTTTTCGTCGGCTTTTTCTTAATTTTTACGATTTTTTCTGCAATTTTTTTTACTGTAAACTGTATAAAATCATTATTTCTATCTGACCCAATGAGATTTTTAATAAAAAAATAGTAAATTCACTTGTTTCACTTAAAACAGCAATGTAAATAAAACTTGAAAGGGCTACCTGATCAGCTGTATTGCTAAAGTTCATTTACGAGGTCAACACTGTCTTCGTACCTACGCTATTCGCTTTCAAATGCCGCGACAAAGGGACCGCAGCACCAAGCGGTCTCCTCGTATTATTAACGCACTTGAAAATAAACTTTAAAATTATTACAATAAAGTGCATAAATGCTTGAACCTGACAAAAAATGCGGAAGATTGCGGGAATCCCCGCGCGGCGGCGGCGTCTTTGTCGGTAAATTATCAAATAAGTAGGTACGTAATACACTGACCGACCAACAGTTTATTCGCGGAACGTCATATTTTACGAATCAACCATGGACCTTAATGCTTTAGCGATAAAGTTGAAAATCTGTTAAAGAAATATGGCAGACTGTAGTAGCTTGATGTGCTGGCGTCTGTACCATAACATCGGCTGGCTTAAGAACTGCTACTAGTACTAGACCTACTCGACTCGCTGTTAGTTTTCCTAAATTTTGCTGAATAGAAGAATAATAATTATAAACTTTGAAACATAAATACCTACATAATTTTTACCAACCTACTAACGTTAGATCTGTACATTAGACTTATACAAGTATAATATAATACTCTAAGTAGATATACCTACAAGGTATGAAATGAACTTTTCTAGAAAGTTATGCTAGGTACATTTTTATCACATATGGGAACAAATTTGTAAGTAACACGCTACCTACCTACTTAATAAATAGTCGAAACATATAATAATCAATACAATACCTTTTAGTGTTATGACGATACGGTTTTGATACTGGGGAACGTCTATCAAATTCGGGATTGAAACCAAATACCTACTATAACGCCCAAATCTTAGTTTGACTTAACTGCGAGACGCAAGAGTCTTGCAGGCTTAGTCTTGTTCTTGCTCAAGTCTTGCAGGGTTCAGTCTTGGTCTTGGTCTTGCTATAATAAGTCGGTCTTGGTCTTGGTCTTGGTCTTGCAAAAATGCAAGAACAAGACCAAGACTGCAAGACCAAGACCGATTTTGGGCAACACTAATGGTAAGCGCGTCGATGTCCCTGCCACCCAGCAATAGGCTTATAGGTATTTGAATGTAGTCTAGTCTAAGTAGTAGAGTCTCGCAAGACTTGCGAGACTCTTGCTGCAAGACCAAGACCAAGACCAAGACTGAGAGCGCAATACCAAGACCAAGACCAAGACCAGGTGTATTGACGCAAGACCAAGACCAAGACTGGCTAAGGTCTTGTCTTGGTCTTGCATTTGGGCAACACTAATGAGGATTTCTCAACGCAAAAAAAAAGACAAAAAAAGTGACACGTCTACAAACAACACTTTTGCTCGTCAAGATTGCTTTCACGGGATAGGAGGAGTTTCTTTAACAGTATGCTAATTCTTTGCAGGCCAGGTGCAAATGCGCTACTCTCGTTTTCATCCACAAGCAAACACTCTAAGAAAGAATTTATTGTAAGTTTTTGTGCGTCTTCATCACCCTTCGCCCTGTTATCCTGATTTATTTGGGGTCGGCGCAGCAATGGAGCAGTGGCGGCCCGGCGGTAACAGTCGCGACTTATGAGTCATGGGGTCATGGGGTTCGAACTTAAGCCGGCACACTGTGTAAACTATTTCATCACCACTGCTTTCACAACGGCGAAAAGAAACATAGTGATGAAACAATCCTAGAACCAGAAAATCGAAGACATGTGACATCCTCCAACTTGCACTGGACCCGCTTAGTCCACTCTATCGCACAGAAGAAGGAGGCCTGTGTCCTCCAGCAGTGGAACTAGCAATTTATGGGAATCATGGGCTGAGTATCTTATTCTTATGCGGCGCAGCATGTGTTCTTCTATGGAAGAAGATCTTCATCTCAATTAGCTCACATCTCAGTAGTATCATCTTCCACACTAACTATCTTTTGTTTCTTTGGTCTTCCCTAACTCTTATAGCCAATTCTTTCTAATTTAGATAGGATACCTCTTAATGAAAACAGTAGAACTTGTGAGATTTAGTAATGACGATAATCGCTTTATGTAAAATGCTGGTAAAGCACGCAAGATATGCAAGACTTGAATTTGGTATCTGGTCAGAGCATTGGCAAATCAAGCCAAGCTAACACCCAATACTGTACAAAGGCAGACTTAATGCCTGGGGCATTTTCTACCAGTCAACCTTATGGTGATGCAGAGACAAAACATGGCAGGCTCGCATGGCATGGCTTTCATTTTTAAGGTTATTGCAGATCCATTGCTTCATAATGTTCGTAAAATTTGCAAATAACGCAATGAATGTTGTTGAACTGTCAAAATGAAACCCATTGCTACTGATAGTGTGTTACGCAATGAGGGTATTCTGAAATGACGTTCGCCAGGTGGCAGCACTGACACGACAGGTCCAGACATCTGTCAAAGAGCCTATATTTTCTTTAGTCATGACCGAATGATGAACGAATGAATGAATCGAATGATGAACGAATGAATGAATCGAATGATGAACGTCATTATATATTTTATTTTATATTCATTGTCGAAATGGAACACCTCTTGTCAAAGTGGTGCCAACTGGTGTCGTAAATTTTCACGAAAACCCCCATTAGCCCGCTGGTCAGACAGAAGTCAACCCCAACATAGTTGGAATGAATAATGACTGAATTAATAGGTACTAATGTTCTTTTAGCAGGCATCACTAAACCTGGACAAAGAAGATATTGACCAGTTATTTCGAGACACTGGCTTCAACGTTCACTGGAGAAAGCATACCACAAGACCTACAATATAATCACTCTTATATTAAGTTGTTTTATTTATTAATCCTACTTAGGGTGAGGGGCTTGTGGCTAATAACAGCCGCACGGTCGATCGATCAGGTTAAGCTACGCTTGCCGCGGTTGGTCCGAGGATGGGTGACCATCTTTACATACCAAGACTCCTCCACGCCTCGGAAAGCACGTTATGCCGTTGGTCCCGGCTGTCATTCGTGGATCTTTGACTGCCGTTACGGGTCGTTAGAAGCTCGAAAGTCTGACAACCAGTCTTACTAAGGAGTTTCGTATTACCCAGTAACTGGGTTGTGGATGTCAGATAGGCAGTCGCTCCATGGGAAATACTGGTACTCAGCTGCATCGGGTTAGACTGGAAGCCGACCCCAACACAGTTGGGAAAAGGCTAGACAGATGATGAGTTAGAACTGATTTTACGAGTCTTGTATCTGAGGAATAAATATGACAGTGTGACGAGTTTTCACTCCACATTCTTTCTCTTCAGAAAAAAATTACATTTAAAATGTGACAGTTTGTGTGTTCGGATGATGTATGTGTGTTTGTTACTCAATCAAGCAAAAAGGGCTGATGATGCTATCCCGGTATTACGTTCCCGTGCTGGGATTATTTCCGCCGTCAACGCGGGCGAAGCCACGGGCAAAAGCTAGTATGGAAATATAAAACATAGGTAATAATAAGATATAAAATAATTCTAACTCATTAGCAAGGGAAATTAATAAAGCGCTCTTCCTCTCTCTACTTCCTTAAAAAATTTGCTGTGCCCGACAGGGTCCATAATTGATTCTAGTATTTTTTTTATTTACCATCTGTAATTACATTATGGATTGCAATAAACGATTTGAGATTTGAGATTAGTATAATAATAAAAAAACCGGTCAAGTGTGAGTCAGACTATGTGATGTGTATATAACTAGGGAGATACGAAGGAAACGAACGAGTGTATGGTACAAAGGCTAGTTTAATACTGGTAGTACATAAGGAGTCAACTGACAATATTCATATTTAGAGCATGTGGGTAGATACGCATCATTCCTCCACACTTATTTTTGAAACCTGTTGACAAAATAACATAACATAAAATAACTTAACATAACATAACAATCTTATACTAATTTACTTATAATATTTAGAATAGTCTACTTTCTTTCTGGTACGCAGAGAACGTGCTCGTGACACAGGTGAGGTAACTGGTTCCTGTATGACGACCGAGGCTTGAGGAGCCTGACCTTCGGATACCTCACTACATGTCGGTCGTGCATGTTCTCTGCTCTCAGTTTCAGTGACAGCACATTGATTCCTGTCAGCTTCAACACTAGTTTCTGTCGCAGTATCAGTCGGTGCTGCACCATCGTCCTTCACCGGTTCCTCGGTAGCTGCACCGACTACTGTGCTAACTGTATTGGACTCGCTGACACTGTCTGGCATTGGCAATACTGTTGGTCTAATAGGAACTCGTGAAGACATTGGACTGTACACAGGAAGTGAGGGTGCCGGTTCAGGTTCATTAGAATCGACTGATCTGGAAATATTAGAACATTTTCCCTTCTTACAATGTAGCAATTGGTCGACGTGTCTTATGGAAAATCCATTTTGTTCTTCAATAAATATTTTATACATTCTATTTCCTATGACCTTATTTACTACTCCTAGTTTCCAAGACTCTTTCCTACCACTATACCACCGGACCCATACCTTGTCACCAACTTTAAAATCTCTGATCTTACATTCAGTTGTCCTTAGTGTTGACGTTTCACGCGGTTTCGATTCTATAGGAAGTATTAAATCTAGACGTGATCTCAAATCCCTCCCAAACATTAATTTAGCAGGCGAATATCCGGTAGTACAGTGTATCGTGTTCCTGTACTCAAAAAGGTATCCTAATAATTTTTCTTGCAAAACACTGAGAGACAAGCTTTCACTTAAAATTATTTTTAACATTTTTTTACAAGTACGTACTGAATTTTCAGCTTGCCCGTTGCTACATGGATGATAAATTGGAGACGTCATATAATTAATGCCATTATTGGAACAGAAGTTGTTAAAATCCTTAGAATTTATTTTAACGTCATTATCTGATACTAGCGTACTAGGTATACCGAACACGGAAAAAATATGCTTTAATTTCCTAATTAATGATTGGGTAGTAACATCATTATGCATCCAGATACACTCTAACCACTTTGAGTATGCATCAATCACGACCAGGTATGTTTGTTGTCCTATCGACAAGTAATCGATGTGGATCCGTTCCCATGGTGCCGCTGGACTCGGCCACGGTGCCGGCGTAGCTCGTGGTGGCGCGTGCCGCACGCTTGTGCATTTATCGCATGCGCCGATCCATCGCTCGATATCTTCGTCAATACCGGGCCACCACATCCTACTGCGAGCATTACATTTCATTTTTACAATGCCTAAATGAGTGCTATGAAGTTCACGCAGCATTCTTTCGCGTAATGCCATAGGAATTACCACCTTATGTCCACGCATTAAAATACCCTTTTCATATTGTAAGTCTGTTCTACACAAAAAATATGGTCGAATTGATGCACAAACAATCTTTCGGGGCCAACCGACATTGGTATATTTAACGACAGTTTGTATGGTTTTATCATTCTCAGTGGCATTCTTTATATCCGTAAACAAAACGGCCGGCGCGATCGAGTCTAGGAAATTTAATGAGCAGTATGCGTCATAGCCCTTATCTGTTTCGCACACAACATCAGGTATAGGCGCACGGGAGAAATAATCGGCGACTAAGTTATTCTCACTCGATATGTACTGAACTGTATAGTTATAAGCGGATAATATTATTGCATACCTTTGTAATCGTAATGCTGTAGTTATCGAAATGCCTGTTTTATTATTAAATATTGATACTAACGGCCGGTGATCGGTTTTAAGAATAAATGGCTCGTTCCTACCGTACAGGTACTGATGGAAGTGTTTTACCCCAAAAATGATAGCCGTCGCCTCCTTCTGTATTTGGCTGTAATTACGTTCACTTGTCGAGAGCGACCGTGAGGCGAATGCCAATGGTCGTTCATGGCCATCGCTATCCCGCTGGGATAAAACTGCGCCAAGTCCGTGCGGCCCCGCGTCAACTGCCAGCACCAGCTGCGCGCTCGGCTCGAAATGCGCTAACACGCGCTCTGAGGCAAGCTCGGCTCTGACGCGGCGCACAGCGCGGCGCTGGCGCGGTCCCCACTCCCACCTAGCGCTGGCGCGCAGTAGCTCGTGGAGCGGGCTCATAATACTCGAGGCGTTTGGGATGAAATTCCTGTAGTAATTAACTACTCCGAGAAACCTTTTGACTTCTGTTATATTGGTCGGTTCCGGAGCGTTCAAAATGGCTTTAACTTTGTCGCGGCTAGTACGTAAACCATTTCTATCGATAACGTAACCTAAATAAGTTACGTTTTCCTTAAAGAACTCGCATTTATCTTTTTGAAGGCGCAACCCGGCTTCGTCTAACCTACTCAAAACCTGAGCTAGTCTCGCTAAATGAAGCCTTTTCGTTGGCGCAGTTAAACAAATATCGTCTAACCATATGCTTACTCCTTCGATACCTGACAACAATACCTCCATTGCTTTTTGGAATACTGCAGGAGCATTGGCAAGACCATAAACTAAGCGTGTATACTTAAATAAACCCTTGGATGTATTTATTGTGGTAAGCTCTTGGGAGTCTTCCGAGAGAGAAAATTGGTTATATGCATTCTTTAGGTCTATTTTTGAATAATGTTCGCCCCCACCAAGCTTCGCGAACACTTCCTCAATTCTAGGTAGCGGGTACTTATCGATTATGAGATCCTTGTTAAGTGTGACTGAAAAATCTCCTGCGATCTTAACTGTGCCGTTATCTTTCAATACTGGAACTATAGGAGTTGCGTATTGTGAATTGCTTACTGGCACTAATATACCCAGATCGACTAACCTACTCAGTTCAGATTCCACCTTCTCTTTCAACGCAAAAGGTATGGGACGAGCCTTAAAAAATTTAGGCACAGAATTATCCTTCAGTTGCAAATGAACTTTAAACTTATTAAAATAACCTAGTTCGTCACGCCATAAATTAGAATACTGTTCCAATAATGCATTAACTTCATCGTCTTGGCTTATTTTATAAATGTTTGTTAAAACTAATCCAAAAGCGGACATAAAATCACGACCGAGTAGGGGCGGGCCATTTGAGTCTACTACATAAAATGTGACCTCTTTCTTAAGATTATTATATTTTACTGTTTCTTCAAAATACCCCAATGGTGAAATTTTATGCCCATTATATAGACACATTTTGATCTTACAGTTATTTAATTTACAATGTGAAAACATCTCCGAATACATTCTTTTAGACATTACAGAAGCGCCAGAACCGGAATCTAACTCCATAGTCACAATTTTATTCCCGACGGTAATTTGTAAACATAACGGTTTATCCGTCACATACCTGATATTAAAATTGTGACACTCCTCACAGCTTGCTTCCGTGTCTGTGTCACTGTTGTTGTCCATTTTATTCACTCGCACACGGGATTTTTGCTTTTTGTCACACACTTTCTTTAAATGACCCTGTACCCCACATTTTTTACATTTATAATTTTTGTAACGGCACTTGTCCTTATTATGGTTTTTTAATCCACACACTGAACAACGGAAATCTTCGTAAGATGGCTCACGATCGCGACTCGACGTGGACGCTCGCGCCTCTCGCGCGCTCGCCCGAGCACCGCCATCGCTCCCGGCTCGCTTACCGCTCCCATCGTTCTGCCGCTTGTAACCTTTGTACGATATCTTGTTCACTGCCTCCTCTTTTATGAAGGCTGTGTCAGATATCTCCTTCCTCGCTTCCCTAGAGCATTCAGCTCGTTCTGCTATCTCCACTGCTCTCGACAAACTCAACGCTGAGGCATCCTGCTCAAATAATTTGTCGCGCTCGGGCCCAGATCCCAGGCCAAGAACGAAGCGATCAGTAAGGTTCGTGTCTAAGGCAGCTCCGAACTCGCAGTAGCTCGCCAAACCTCGCAGTCGCGCCGCCCAATCGCCAATCGATTCGCCTGTATTCCTTTTCGCCCCGTAAAACTTCGCTTTGTCCGCAAAGGAACATTGCTTTCGTTTAAAATGAGTATCGAGCAACTCCACCAGCTTTTTGTAGTCCAGCTCCTCCAAACTTTGCGGGTATGCCAGATTACGCACCAACCGGTACGAGTCATCTGACAAATGCGTGATTAAAATGGCACTTTTATTGTCTTCTTTAACATCGTTGATCTTCAAAAATTGCGTCAATCGTCCTTTAAAAATTAACCACTCGCATGATTTATAATCAAACGTGGTTAAATTCCCCAAATAATTCTTCGCCATTTTCTTTTTTTAAAACACGCGAGGGTAAGACCGATCTCGTCGCCAATGATGTGTATATAACTAGGGAGATACGAAGGAAACGAACGAGTGTATGGTACAAAGGCTAGTTTAATACTGGTAGTACATAAGGAGTCAACTGACAATATTCATATTTAGAGCATGTGGGTAGATACGCATCACTATGTAACTACAAATTTACAGTTTTCGGATTTTTTCCTTTACTTGTGCTACATGACATTTCTTAAATTGCCAAATTTCACGATTCTAGGTCAGTCGGGAAATCAGTATCCTATAGTTTTGACTCCCTTGCGAGTCAAAATATGCGGCATAAACGGAACATAAACGCCCGTATCTTTGGATTTCGTTGACTTAGAAGTTTAATTTTTTCATTGCTTCAAGGGATTGCAGCCTTAAGTATTTGGTATTCATTTCAACTTGATAACTCCACGCGTTTCTGAGAAAAAGTGTCTTGACAGACGGACAACGAAGTAATTTTATAAGGGTTCCGTTTTTCCTTTTGAGGTATGGAACCCTAACAAGAAGGAAAATAATAAATAGGTCATCAAAAAATTCGTCCGCATCGCTGTCAACAGGAAAAGTACCCAAAAGACTGGCAGCATTGTCACGTTGTATGGCGACGCGATGCTGATTCTTTGGCCAAAAAATAGGCCAGCCCTCTGGTCACATGAAGATTCGACCAACCACGTGGCGATATTTCGAAAATTCAAGTGGGCACTCTGACTACGCGCTACGGTCCGAATGCCCACTTGATTTGTCGGCCCTAGTGTTTCAACTCCAAACGGCTCGAATATATTATTACTCCCAATAAGGCGTCGGGCGACTGCCTACTGCCACGCACCGTGCGTACGTTTGTATGAAGTTTATTTGTTTCTGATAGGTATGATAGTTTAGTAAATTTCTTAAAAGCGGGGCGCACACACAACTTATCAATTTTCCTAATTGATGGTAAATGATTGGTGATTTTTCGAGGTAGGCACTGCTTAAATGCCTTTATGCAATGCACGCCACTGCAATAAGGTTGGAATATTTTCGCCGTTTCAGATTTTCCGCACCTGCCGTGGTTCAGTGAACTTAGCAGGTGGACCACGACCGAATCCCGCACCTGAAGCTGAAGCTAGAGTATAGAAATGCAGAATCTCTGGATTTCTACCATCTGTCACATTTCCGTCAATTTGGTGACATCTAAAAAGTTCGAACTTGAACCGCATCGATTTTTTTTTCGGAAGACATCATCACATCATCATCACATCATCATATTTTTAGGAGACACATCAGCCGCAGTAGCGAGCTGTCTCACGTGTCAGAGAGATTTAATTTTTTCATTTAGTGGATTTTAGTACGTGAAATTGGCAAAATTGTGGTGTTTGTTCCACAGAAGCCATTAATCAAGAGTTGAAGTTGAAGTTGAACCGCATCGAACGTAACCGATGGAGCCAGAACCTCAAAAAAATAGAATAGAATAGATGATTGATACTCATGAAATCAATGATTTATTTTGAAAATCAACATTTCGTATATAAATCATTACTTATTTTGTTCTGCGTTAGACAGTGATCATATTTTTACTTAATTTGTAAACAGTTATAAGTAGTTGCTGTTGTCCGTGATGCGTTGTTTTTAGTGTTGTGTTGGTGTTGTTGTGATGTGTTGTTCTTGTTGCGTCGGTGACAACTGGTGCTGTCGTTGCCTACGTTGCCTCTGTTGCATCTGGCTGTGTGCACAGTTGCTTCAAATGTGTGGAATTGAAGATGCATGCCCTATGGACGAGTAAACGCATGAAAGCAATAATGAACGTAAAACAATACCTATCCCAATTCCCCATCTTGGTGGGATTTAGGAATATTCCATTTTTTTATTTTTTGGAACAGAAATTGTGGTGGTTTTTGCGACAATTTATTTAAGTGAAAGTTTTAAAGAAATAAATGTTTTGGGTAGCGAGATGGGTGTTTCTTTGATATTCTTTTATCCTGATAGGTACTTAGCTGACCCGACAAACGTTGACCTGTCCAAATTTCAACAGTTCTAATAATGTAATAGTAAAAAGGTCGTTCGTTCCCGAATTTGAACTAGTTTCTAATAGGTAGGTACTTACAGATTATTCTTGAATTTCTACTTTCTTAGGTTTTGTCGTAAAGTTGGTCAGAAATAACTTTTACGTACCTACCGTAACCTTAAAGAATTATATTATATAGTCGAGCACCTTATGCTCTATAAATGCTTGCATTTATTACAAACAAGCACTTCGCCCGCGACTCCACACTCTACAAACAACCATTCCATCTCTTTAAAAGGTTAGGGTTAGGGGGGGGGGTTTAGGGTTTTTTTTATTACTTACTTGAATTATTTATTCAGGTAAGTACCTAAGTATTTGTGCCAAGTTCCAAGTCACTAAATCAAAGGAGTGAGATGTTTCATATACACCGGTATTCCTTCTTTTCAATTTTGAAAAATTTAAAATGGCTCGAAAAACTAACGGAAAAGAAGCTTTGCTGCTACACCCGCTTAATCACCCTATAAAGTTCCCACTGCTGGGACACAGACCTTCTCTCTTCGAGAGGGAGTAGGTTGTACTCCACCACGCGGCCTCAGTGCGGGTTGGTAGATGTTACATGTCTTCGAATTTTTGATTCTAGTACGTGCCGGTTTCCTCACGATGTTTTCCTTCACCGTTTTGAGAGCACTAGAACTGCTGAAATCATTTACACAAAGTAAAGCGCCTGTCTGGTTTCGAACCTCCGACCTACAACTCGTAGGTAAGTGGCGGTCATTTCTACTGGACCACCATTGCGCAACTAAATTGAAACCAACAACAGTACTTATAATTATTTTGCAAGTGAGCAGAGTTTTTCATTGCGCTCGAGGCGGGACTGCAAGCCGAGCAGAAAGCGAGGGCTAAATGGAGCAAAGACTGCAATGACAAAATGATCACGCGTATCAAACATTTTTAAACACCGTTTAGCACAATCTGCCTATATTGTACCCACTGGTGGGACACAGGCATCCTCTCTGTGAGGAGTGGGCCGTAAATCACCACGCGGGCCCAATGCGGGTTAGTGCATGTCACATGTCTTTAATTTTTTTGGTTCTAGGACCCACAAAAACACTTGCAAAGGAAAAATAAAACAATTTATGGGATTGATCAATGATTAATCATCACTAACACAACAATGACATTTCCAACATGCACAGTCACACTCGATACCAATCAAATGAAATAGATACGCTATGCCGGTGAAGCAGAAGATACATCTTAGACTACCACAGAAGTTGCAGCAACACATCTATGTCTTCCCATAGGTCTGACGGATCATCATCTGGTTGATTATGGGTACTTGGAGGACCCTGGTGGTTGGACACAGAGAGCTGGTTGGATGAGTATTGAATCATTACTTTTATTACCTACTTAATATGATCACAATATCAATGGCACAGTGGGTTTTAGAGAACCTCACTGCAAAGAATTAAATCTTGCCTTACGGGCTCGCATTTGGGTAGCCAGTAAGTTGATCGAGTTCCTTTTTACTATTAAGTAATTTGTTATTTCTTAATCATAATTTTTAGAGGCAATGAACGTCAAAAGACTTGACATTGACACTTAGGTTTCAAAGAAGCACTGCACAAGTAATCAAGGAGAGGATTTATAAATACTTAACGAATTAAAAGAGATAAAACCCTTCTTACTAGGATTTATAGATAGCTATCTAAAACTGAATTCCTTGTTTTTGCTCTATTTGCTGCCACTACCTACTCTGTGATTTCGTTTCCTACGGCATTGCTATGTCGTTCCTATTTCCTGCTCAATGATTTCAAAAGTAAGTAATATATAAGTCAATGTTCCTGCTAGTGTTGAGCTCCATGGCTCATTACTAAACGGAAGCACCTATCTCGGTTCTAAAATCTTAGTAAGTACTTTTGAAGATTATGATTTACAAGCTGATACAAGTTTCAAAGCGCCGAAGTTTATCACAATCGTCGCAATAGCCCAATCCAATGCATTTAGTTTTTACGATGAATGTTATTTGTGATTAAATATTCAGCTAATTGAGACTGCATTGAAAAGTTAAGTACTGTGACTGCTACGTTGGGTAGGTTAGGTAGTTTAAAGTCTGTGTAGGTAATTTTGGAATACAGGCGCCCGCACACAAACGCGACGCGAGTTTGGTGGAACAATTTCTATGAAACCTTCCTGGAAATTGTGCTACGGGAGGCAAGTCCAAGGAACATATTTACTCTAGGTTGCGTCCGTCATCTGTGATCAATTGAATTGGTGGAAGGAATTTCTAATAATAATGAATTGCTCGAATTGCTACTTCTAGCCCTTTTCCTCTCTCTTAATTTTGCTGTGCCGGACAGGGTCCATATTGATAAATAATATCTTTTACTTTGTTATAGGTACAGACGTCAGCACAACAAGCTACCCGAAACTGTCAAATTTTCCCAATCAATTTTGAACCTTATGCTTTAGCGATAAAGGTGGAAATCTCTTAAAGAAATTTGACAGATTGTAGTAGCTTGATTTGCTGGCGTCTGTAAAGTTCGTTTCACGAAAGAATTCCCTTCGCCGTAATGTTGGCACCATTGCTTTTCATTGAAGAATTGTTTTACCTTCAATGAAAAGCAATGGTGCCAACATTAAGGCGAAGAGAATTCTTTCGTGAAACGCACTTTACCATCTATTTTATGTAATACCTACCTAAGGAATGCAATAAAGAATTGAGAAGGTATTGAGTATGTCCTTGTAAAATATGTTTTCTCGATAAACAGTCAAAAACATTATACCTACCTAGTACTGGAAAGGCAAATAATCATCGCCTACCTGTATCATATCATATCAGTTGTTTACTTAATTTACTAGTAGTAGATAGCGCCAGTGTTAACTGAACCAAGTATTAAGTACAGACGCCAGCACATCAAGCTACTACAATCTGTCAAATTTCTTCAATAGATTTTCAACTTTATCGCTAAAGCATAAGGTTCAAAGTTGATTGGGAAAATTTGACAGTTTCGGGTAGCTTGATGTGCTGGCGTCTGTACTGGCACAAACAAATGAATGCGTCATTATATTCTATTCAAATAAGTATTCGTGACGAATATTATTATTCACTGTGTCGACAGTTCACAGTCGAGTAGACGCATTTCTTGTTGAATCGTGCAAAGTTTATCAAACTAGTAGATAGTGCGTTGTAAATTACTACTGCCCTACAACAAAGTTGTTGATGAGACTGTGGAAATTCCTGGTTGCAACAAGTTCAGTGGTACAAAACTGTGCAATTTTAACACTGTAATTCTGTGCCAAATCCCACTGCGGGGTGCATTTTTTGAAGCTGTGTAAGGATTCTGTAGTCTTCAAAGATGTGTTGTTCGTGCAGCTGTAACTGTGGTACGTGCGGAAAGATCCTGAGATGTCTCCTATGTGTGACCTGTTTCGTGTTCCTGTTGAGAATGTGTGGTGTGGAAGTAGATGAGGGGTGCTGCGGGTGTGGCGATGATGAACAATAATAATAAATGTCCCATTAAATAATGATTTATTTAAGCGTGTTATTGTTGATGAGAGTTTTATTTTGTATTTGAATCAGTTACCTCTAGTCACCCATAAAATAGTGGAGATTATACCGAATAGGCATCATCTTCTGTCTAGCCTTTTCCTAACTTTGTTGGGGTCGGCTTCCAGTCTAACCGGATGCAGCTGAATACTAGTATTTTACATCGAGCGACTGCCTATCTGACCTCCACAACCCAGTTACTAAGTAATACAATACCCCTTGGTAAGACTGGTTGTCAGACTTTCGGGCTTCTGACGACCCGTAACGACTGTCGAAGATCCACGAATGAGAGCTGGAACCAACGGCTTAACGTGTTTTTCGAGGCACGGAGGGGTCTTGGGATGTAAAGATGGTCACCCATCCAGGGACCAACCGCGGCAAGCGTAGCTTAACCTGATCGATCGACCCGTGCGGATGTTATTACTTAACCACAAGCCCACGAATAGGTAAATACTAAAAACCTAGGTACCTAATGGAAACCTTGAAAAGCCTTGAGATCAAGTAGGTAGGTAGGTAGATAAGATTAAGGAAAGTGATAACGTAACATCACGCTTGTATGGCCCAAAGGAGTGGGCAGAGGTAAACATAACATAACATTACCAACCACCGGTAATCCTCGTAAGGTAAGGCAAAGGTGGACCTCTCTATCTAGCCTACCTACCTATTATACCCACATTTCGCCAGTTATGTATAAAGACTCCTTCAAACAGGCGCGACGCGCTTATGTGTCGCGCGCGATTATATCGCGTGTCGCGTCTGTTTGTAGGAGCCTTAAGAGGAAACACTACGGCCGAGAGAATTGAGAAATAGGTATTTGTAAAATCTATTGCTGTCGCGCGGTGCCCAAGCCTCCCCCGCAGGGCATGAAAGAGACAACTGCATCATGGACCAAAAATACCTATTAAAAATACACAAAATCAACGTTACGTAGTCCCCCGATTTCTCTTCCAAAACTAGACCGATTGAATTATTTTTTTTTATTCAAAATTAAAGAAAGGCTTTGGCCGTGTCCCTATGTTTTGCTTTTTTTTTTATAAAATTTAGTCAAATTTATTTTCTGGATGTTTGAACACAGCGGAGAATCTGGCGATTTTTTTAGGTTTTTGAAGGCTCATATCTTTTTAATTTATTTATATATGAAAAATAGGAAAACATAGAAACATGCCAATAGTGGCCATAGATTTTTGTGATAAAAATTATCGCTCTACTGGCATTATCCAGGGATAAAACAGGGGACTACGTTTGTATGGAAAGAACGGCCCTTGTGTTTCCTCTTAAGTCTCATATAATATCAGGAGCCTACTGCCATCATCCGAGCATAAGTCCAAATTCTGATGAGAAATTCCTGATAGAAAACCCAATAACACTCAGCCTGACCTGGGATCCATTAATCAGTATGGAAACCACATAATATGCAATAAATTATACCACATAAGTACTTGTTACATCAGATCTCGAGAAAAAGGAATATGGTACAAAACTATGCAATGTGAGCCTCCTCGGATACCGTGGTTTGCCGATGTTAAACTAGGTAGGCAATTACTTAAAATAGCTTTTAGAATACGATCAGGACATGTACCACTAAAAAAAATTACCTTTTTAATGAAAAAATCCCTTTCACCAAACTGTATTGTTTGTGATAAACCAGAAGATGCCCAACACCTTATAGATTGTATTCGCAATGATTTTGAAAGGCAACATTTATGTAAAAAATTAAAATTAAATGCATTAGATTTAGGTAAATTTCAATGTATTCTGGCTTACCCTGCAAGCAATAACGCTAAGCTTATTTATAAATTTATATTTAATAGTCTTAAGAAAATTTTGTAAGTAACTTGTTTAAGGAAATGATGGGGCTGACATGACCTGTTAATGGTTACAAGTCCCTAATAAATAAAGAGAAAAAAAAAAAGTACTTGTTATCGGTTTTTCTGACGATATATACAAAAAATGAACGAATTCGGTCTCGAAATAAAATCAGCTGTTCCCTGCATTTGTCAAAATGCAGAGAACAGCTGATATTTATTTGCGACCGATTTAAAAAAAATCAGCTGTTCATAATTATGTAGAGAACAGCAGATTTAGTTTCGCGACCGATTTCGTTATTAATTGTATATCAAAAAAGGCGATAACAAATTATGTGGTATAATTTATTGCTTAGGTAATGCGGTTTCCATACTGTATACCTACGGTTTAATATCATCTACATTTCACCAATTATGTTATTAGATCTCATCGGCTATTAATAGGTAATACGGGCTGGTGTTAACCTGTGTACCTAACCTACCTACCCATACCTACTTTGGGATGCATGAAGAAGCCTCCTAGTGTAGCGCAGTTTGTATCGCCAGTTACTCAACTGAACCGACCGCTCGGCGCATCCTGGACAGTCACACCCAACACTTTATTTGACTGGCCAATTCTTCCCTTGCGGTGGTAGAGCTAACGCCCGCCTGGTTTGCGACCACCCTCCCACCGGAGTCCGGCGTCAAGCAGCCTGCTGTGTTTCGTTGATGCGTAGGAGTTCCAGTGCCTTTGGCATCTTCTGGGCACGCTCGTTCCATCATCATCGCTCTCCATTAGGCATGATCGAGGTCATAAGAGCGGGTTCATTCAATAAAAAAGAAACCTACTTATATATTACCTGTGTACTAAAAAATTTTCAAATTTTGCCTCGTTGGTGTAGTGCTCGCTAGTGCTACTGAGGTCTTGTGTTCGATTCCAAGATCAGGCAGTGTTGTTGGGTTTTACTATATTTAATTTCGCAATAGCAGCCCAGAGTCTGCATTTGTGCCCGGGTAATGGCAATTGACTCGGCTTCTATTACATGGGTCTTATACAAAATTAAATGAAATTTGTGTGTAGGTACTAAAGGTACCCACACCTCTGCCCAAGCCTTTGGGGACACGTGGCGTGACGATATTATGTCGTTTCTATTTCAACCCGTGGATCGCAACCGGGTCACCACGCTTAGCAGGCGACTTGCACATCATAGATCCAAATCTGTCCATATCCCGCAATAGGTACCTACCCACTTAGTTATCCTATAGTAAAAGTGCGCAGTGCTGCAAGCCCCCACCCAATCTCAAGTTAAACAAATATCAACATTATTTCAATGTTAATTACATATAAGTTGATTTCAGAGTGACTAGCTAGCACTATTGAAAAAAAGAATATAAAAAATGTTAAAGTTGTAGCGTAATGTAAACTTTATAAAATTATTTTTCCATTAATTCTTATTTGTTTACATCTTTAGCAAATAAATCGCGAACGCAGATTACCTATATTTTATTGTTTTATTCAGGTGAGTATTTAGATTAGATGTTTGTCATAGATAGGCATACGACTTATTTTATTCCCTGCCTATAATAAAAAACGTAATCAAATGGGTACGTACCTACCTAACAAATTAGTCATGTATATTAGTCACCAAAAGAGATAAGTAACCAGGGTCGTCGGATATTAGGTAGGTACCTAGTTGAAGTTTAGTAAGAAACCAATGGATGTTTTCAAATGTAATTTAATTTGATAAATGAACTGTTTGTTTTCTATTACTTAATTAAATTAAATTTAATTCGAAAACATCAATCAGTTTCTTACTAAACTTCAACTAGGTATATCCGACGACCCTGGTTACTTATCTCCTTTGGTGGCCGTACATAATCGTCATTAACTTTAAATTAGTTGTCGATGATTGTTTAATGAATTAACCTATCTACTTGTAAAATACCAAACAATTGTAGTTTGTGTTGTGTACCTACTCGAATTTGTGTATCAATAATAATTAATGTTTAATTCACTTCTACTCTAATGCCAAAATCAAAATCATGATTATAGAAACTTACCCATACGTAGGTACTTGTACAACCTATACCTCTAATTTTGCCCTGTCTAAATCAGTGGTCCTTATTCTCGTAGCAATAAGGTTCTATTTATTATCTTCTATCCTATCTTACTAATAATATTAATGTGAAAGTTTGTGAAGATGTTTGGATGTTTGTTACTCAATCACGCGTAAACCGTTGGACAACCGGTCGATTCTGTAAAAATCTCACCGTGAAAATTTAGGTGAAGTGAGTTTGTTTTTGCTAGGAATTGACACTACATATTGACAGCTCACTCTACGCTCACTTCACCTAAGTTTTCACGGTGAGTTTTTTACAGAATAGCACCGCTGATTTAGATGAAATTTGGTATACAGATATTTTGAGTTCCAGTAAAGGACATCGGATAGTTTTTATCCCGATATTCCCACGGGATCGAAACTTACGCGGGAGAAACCGCGGGGCACTGCTAGTTTTCTATAAAACGGCGAACAAAAAAAAAAAAAAAGCCGACGACGCGACGACCAGTGATTGCTGTTGGCTTGCTGTAAGGGTAGCTGTCAGAGGTAAAATCAAAATTGTGAACCTGTTGAAGACGGTGAAAGGGATGTTTGATTTGTCAATCATGGCGGGCACGGCAGTAAAGGTCTGTTCCAAAAATGTAAACAAGTGGATCTCAGAAAAGCACCTGGATGCCAATTTGTAGTGCCACAATAAATATAGAATTTTGGGATCAAAAAACTCAATTAGTGTTTTGATCCCGAAATTCTCATTATCTACTTTTAAATCACCAAAGATGTTTTTCCTATGACAAATTTGGATTCATTTTAAAACCACAATTTTCGTCGATGATTTTTTAATTACCTACAATTTAATAAATGCTATTCAAACAATAGTGAGTGATTGCGTACAGAAAACATAAACAGGGTTTGTTTACACTTTCATCAGATATTTTTGAAACAGACTATAGTGCCCCACCAACCTGGAAATAGTGGGTAATCTAAATAGGAACCTGATCATAAGCGTTGACTTGCATATCTGGACAATAATATTCCAAAGTTGTGGCCTATCTATTATTATAAAATGTTTTATCTGATATTTGGTAAGGTTTACCTTCGTTTTTATCAGATATGTAACAATAGCAGTTATAACCTTCTTTTTTATCAGTTTCATAATCAAACGATAAGAAAAACAACTATGCTTGGTGTTGAAGCTAGGTGCTTGGTGTGGTTGTTGATAGGTAGATTACTAGATGGAAAGATATGTGAGTGTAAACATAGGTAAATAAATACCTAGGTAATTTTGCCGCACCCAGGGATCGAACTGAGGACTTGACGCTCAGCAATCGTGCTAGCGACTACTAAGCCCATCATAATAAGCCTAGCATCATCATAATCAGCCTACAATGCCCACTGCTGGGACACAGGCCTCCTCTCTGGAAGGAGTGGGCCGTAATCCAACACGTGGGCTCAGTGCGGGGTGGCAGATGTCACATGTCTTCGAGTTTTTGGGTTTTAGGACATGCCGGTTTCCTCATGTTTTTCTTCACTGTTTTGAGAGCAGTGGTGATATAAATTAAAGTTTTAACCGCCCGACTTCATATCAGTTGTCGTGCCCCCAGCGCCCGGCACAGTGAATCTAAAAATAAATACCTGATAGAATACAGCCTAGTTAAATAAAAAGCAGATCCTACGAGCTGTGGCATGTGGTCGTAAATATAAGACACTGGCGAAATGGACACGAAAATATTTGTCGGATTAATCCAGCGTAACGGTTAAATACAAGTTACTCGTAAGTCGAGGCCCTTACACCAGAGCCACTACTGTTCGCTCCTAGACGTACCTAGGAAATTTAGATACGAGATAAGATTAAATATCTTTCTGCCGTATCAAATAGGTATCAATGTCGTTTTTAGATTTCCTAGAAGATAATACTGATCGACAAAATATCCTATCTTATCAATAAAAATTACAATTTGATTTTTCTCCTAAGAAACAACGAAGGTTATTCACTTACAGAAAAGGAAATTCACTTGGACCGTTTTCCTTGTTGTAATGACTCATTGGCAATGACAGAGGGAATTCAACTTTAGTAAGTAAAATTTAAAGTCGAATTTCGATTGGAGACATTGGAGTCATTGTCAATGGTCAGTACAGAATGCTAATTTGTCACAACTCACAGGGTTTTGTGAAGATGATTCATTAAAGTGACGACAAATGACGTTTTCAATGACGTTTTAAGTTGAAGTCATCATCGTAAGTATAAAGTCTATTCAAATGTATCAAATTGATGTTATTTCAAGCTAAAAAAATATCAACTTTATTTTAATAGTAATTAAGTTGATTTCAGAGTGACTAGCGCTATTGAAAAAGATATAAAAATGTTTGAAGTTGTAGCGTAAGCTGAACTAAGTAGGTATATTGTGTAGGAATTAAAGTTAACTTTCCATAAACTCATATTTGTTTATATTTTTGGCAAATAAGTCGCGAATGCAGATTAGCTGTGTTGCGGTTAGAATGATTTGGGTGAAGTTACAAACAACATAATATCACGCCTGTATTGCCCAAAGGGCTAGGCAGAGGAACAAATACTAGGGTGCTTACTATGGAAACAATATTAAAATTGTGTCTATAGTTGGCTATGAGCTCCCTTTATGTTGAGGTTCCAATGGGTTCTACGACAACTCGACCCCGTGACAACCCAACCTTTTTTTTTTCGGCGAAGAGAATGCCTAACGCATACTACGTCGAACTCCGCCTGTGCAACCTACTTTCGCCTTGATTGGTGGGCCGCGAGAACTACTACGTATGACATTCGCGACCCATCCAGCGTGGTCCTCTTCTGGGGTCCCTCATCTTGGCTCGCCTCCGGGCTCCATCCTCTTTCGGCGATGTCCGGGTGCAGTGGGACATCACGACAACTCCAGGGACCGTGCAGCGTGGACGATAGAGTCCCCGATCTATCATCCGCTGGCCCCTCTTATGGCAGCATCAAGTCCGCATTTCGCCGTCCTACCCTCCTGCGGCGAATCGGGTCAGCAAGAGAGTCTGCCTCCCTGACCCACTCCGCCGCTTCCTTCTGCGAGATTAAGTCCTCGCAGATAGACGCATCCGCCTCCAATGCCGTTTCACTGCCGACCATAGCCCTGACAACGGCCGACTGCGACAGGTCTTCCCCAGTTTCTGCCGCCAGAACACGGCGCTGCGCCTCCCAAGCAGGGGTGACAACTCAACCCCGACTCGACCAATTTTTAGTACGTTAAGCTGATGGTCCCGGCTGTCATAATTATACATCTTTCACAGTCGTTACGGGAAGTCAGAAGCCCAAAACTCTGACAAACATTCTCATCAAGGAGTATCGTGTTACCCCGTAACTGGGTTGTGGAGGTCTGATAGACAGTCGCTCCATGTAAAATATATTCAGCTGCATCCAGTTAGACTGGAAGCCAACCCCAACATAGTTGGAAAAAAGCCAGGTAGATTGATTTATCAGAAAGAGTAAGTAAACTAAAATACAAAATTAAATGAGATTATAAGTTTTTAATAATTCTTATTATAGTTTTCATCCATCGACGATATAATATTTCAAGTATATTCATAAAAGTTTCATAAGATACAAAATAACAGCTCAAATAAACAAGTTATGTGAATCTGACATACACAAGATCTTTCATCATACTTAATCGTCGCTTCCGACGCAGCACTAACAGTATCCTGAGCGTATTGTCCGAGCGGTGGGACTCGGTGATGTTGGAGAGGTGGATGCACTTGCATGCCAGTTCGTCACCATTTATTAAGTAATTATTGTTTCTATGAATTTCTTGTAATTGTCTATTTATTGTTTCTATGTATTATTATTAATGAATTTTTGATTATTCCTTGGTTACTAACATAATTTTTAAGTGTATTTACTAACAAAAATATGGATCTCTGTGTCTGAATCAAATAAATTATTATTATTATTATTATTATTAATACCTAAAAACTAATTATAAATTAGCCTATAATATTCCCACTTTTGGGCCACAAGCCTCTTCTCGGTGAAAGGAGGAGTGGGCCATAATCCACCACGCGGGGTCGCGGGCCTAGTGCGGGTCGGTAGACGTCACATATCTTTGAATTTTTGGTTCTAGGACATGCCGGTTTCCTCACGATGTTTTCCTTCACCGTTATGAGAGCAGTGGTGATGAAATAATTTACACAAAGTGCCCGTCTGGGTTCCAACCTACGACCTACAACTCGTAAGTTGCGGCCGTTACCACATGGCCACCGATGCTCACAAAAAAAAAAAAACTAAGCTCATAATATAATTACAGTTTTTGCAAATAGCTATGCATAATGTCATGTTTTTTTTTTTTTTTTTCTATTTATTAATCAAAAACAAAACATAAATAAATCCTTGTTGAACAGTTAAACATACCACACAAACCATCGCGGGTTTAACAGCGGTATGGCCAGACTCGGCAACTCGGTGCAATTAGGTACATAGATATTTTTTTTTCTAGATCGCACTGCAATCTAGAAAGTATCTTTTTAATACTTTTGAACAGTTCTTCGCATTTATTACTTTACAGATTTCCATAGGTAAATCATTCATGTAAGACGGCAGCATGCATTCCCACGTCCGCGCTCCATAAACATTATTAGATTTAGGTTCGATAAATGTGGGTAAGTAGGTCAAACAACGCAAATACTTTAGTCTTTCGTATTTACGAATATTACTTAAATTATGGTAATTCTCACTTATAACACGTAAACGTACCTTGTCAAAGACATTTACAATTTGGCAGTGCTTAAATAAACCCGTGTCATTATCTTGGAATTCATGTTTTATTCTTGTGGGTACAATCGTTTTTAAAATGCGTAACTGTAACTTGTAAATGTCCTCGACGTAAGTCTTGTATGTACGCCCGTAGCTACTTAGGCCGTAATCAATAACGGAGTCGGCCAGTGCCAAATACAATGTTCTAAGTGTTCTATAAGGTAGTTTATACTTAAGTATCGATAACTTTGCTAATATAGACCTAAGCTTATTACATACATGATCAATGTGCGGCCGCCAGTGGAAATTACTATCTATCATCACACCAAGATACATATGTTGAGTCACCAACTCTAACATCTGGCAACTACACGCTGTGACCGGTCGGTGAAGACACTGGTGCTCATGAGCAACGACAAAAGGCACACAAGACGCCGTCAGGTAAGGCGAGTGTATATGCAGTAGTTTGGTTTTTTTTGCATTAATCACAAGACCAACGTCGTGAGCCCACTTACATAACAGATCGAAGTTACTCTGCATCACTCTCTGTGCCTCACGTATGTCTTGTTCCTTCTTCGTGTCGCCTATTGTCTTCATATTCTCAATTCTTCCATTTTATTGACTGCAATGAAGACAACACAAAACTATTATTTTCTATGTAGGTAATCATATTAAAATACCTATTCCGATTTACAGTCCGGCTGTTAAGAGAATCTGTTTCTGACAGCGCACCTGTCAGTGCGACAATTCCAGTAGTTAATAAAGATCAAATTCGCAAAACACGTATTCGTTAGTTTGAAACTGACGGGTGTCAAGAACACATTCTCTTGTGGGCCGAACTGTAGGTACCCAAATTGTGCCATAAGTAAACTGAAATGGTTAAATTTTACCATCACATAGTGTCTCAATTTTATTATACAGTATTTAATTTTATCTCAAAAAGCGACACGCGCTTTACTTGTGGTTACCAAGGGTATAAAACCAACACGCTGTGAATGTGTGCGTGAGGACGAGTAGCGTCAGCACATAACGCACATGTACACACTCACTTCCAACTTCGCCATTGACTCGGACAGTAACGAGGACTTCTGCGCTTAAGGAGACTACAGGACCCAAACGCAAAAAAAACGCAAGTTTTATAATGCCTAAAAGTATATGATCGACTACAGTAAACGAAATCAGAAAAATATATGGTATTCTTCAGGATATATGCTAGTTAAATAGTGTGTTGAAAACATAATACAACTAATCTGATACGATAGAAAAAAACCGGGCAAAAGCGAGTCGGACTCGCGCACCGAGGGTTCAGTACCATCATTTATGTTTCTAAATTTTCATCGGCGAGGCGTATATTCGTTAGAGAATTTTGTGTAAAATATTGCAGTTTAGGTCAGCGCCATCTCTTGACTGATAGTGGAACTAGTGTAACTTTTGTTGATGTTTTCTGAAAAAGTGTGTTATTTAGACACATCGTTTTATTTTTCCGGTAATCTTTAAATAAACTGCTATCACATAGAATTATTTCAGATTTTTGTCTTTGCAAACTTCGGAGATAAGAGGGGGGAGGAACGGTATTTTTATTTACATTTTCCATCAAAAGTCGAAAACTATGCGACCTAAACAAGAAGAATAAATGATTGAGAAAGTGCAAACTACGCTCTTTCATATGATACCCTACATTCCCTAGTAGACCCACTTCGAATTTTTAAGAACCCATTTCCGGACTTGTTGCAAAAAAAAATAAATTTATTTCTTATTTGCAAAATAGTAAGACAAACGTCATCTAAAACTATTCCAAATTTCAAGTTGATAGCATTAGTAGTTCTTGAGATATCCAGCTGTGGCAGACAGACCGAGTCTCACCATATATGTAGGTTCCGTTTTACAATTTTGGTACGAAACCCTAAACATAATGAAGATACTTTCTTTTCACAATAAAAACCATACTAATATTCATAACAATCATTGTGATTTGTTGTTAGATTATTCTACATACAAGCAACATACTTGTTAAGTACCTACGCAAGCCATCGGAAATGAACCAACTCCACACAGTTATTGTATCAGCCTAGCGACCCGAATATACTGCTAAGTCGGCACGACGTGACGTGCACACCGTCGACGGGACGGCGGCGGCTGACATGGCACAACCCGGGAAGAGACACTTTCGCTTCACCCATCGAACGATAGTCACTACCATAGAAATTAGAATACATATATTGAAATTACTATTGTTGCGCGCCACAATTGATGCCTGGGTCATGGTGACATTAGTTACCACTAGCGCCATCTAGTATAGGCTAGCAGAACTAGTACAGTCAAGGTCCTAGAAATTCCGAGAACTATCGACATCGGGTTAGTCGGGACCGGTATGTACTCGAACATTCTAGATGTTTATATAGTAGCTCTGTGGCACTATATAAGGCCGCGGCCGGTGTGGGCCGCGAGACATATAGTTTTGAATAAGCGATACAAGCGAGAACATCGAAAGCGATCTTCAAGTGCGACTTAGAGCGATCAGTAGTGCAATTGTGTTTCATAACTAGTGTGTTTAAGTTCTTATTAGTGGTGTTGATTAAAGTGTAATTTTTTTGGTTATTAAATCGGCAGTTTTTATTGTCACGAACCTCAAGCTCGTAACAATATTAAACCTGTTCCAGCAACTCGAGTTTTACTTGCAACCTGCCTGCTGGCCCGACATAATTTACTAAAGCACTAGTGTTTTAATTTTTTAGTCCATACAATAGATTTTTTGTGAATAGATATTTGCTTCATATTTTGCAATAAATTACCAACGTTGTGTCATCGCGCTTCTCTTACTTTTTTCTCTTGCTTTAGGTCATGTAGTCCCCTTAAGTAAATAATTTAAGTGAATTCTAGGTAAACTTACGTTATCTCTCAATGTATTCTCAGCTAGGATGTACTCTTCAGACTGTGGGTTGAGAGTCATCTTGTAGTTGGTGAGAGCTGTTCTGTCCTTCTGCTTCGCTAATGTTTCTATCACTACGGCATGGATCTGCGAATGCACGAAATTATTATTATTATTTGATGTATTCTGAGGAACACAGTTGACATTTTTATAAGTATCTAAAAACAAAATACAAATTCAATGCCGTTATTAATGGTAATCACTTTCTTAAAAACCATATTTTTAATGGATTTTATAGCAAACTTTCGACTTCTATATCTCCCGCGTCGATAGTTAGTTCCGCTGACATTTAGCGCCAAGGCCGGAATTCTGTCTGGAGGACTATAACTGCCATCACCATCATCATCAACTGCCCAGCCTTTTCCGTCGGCTTCCACCCTAACTGGCTGCAGTTGAATACCAGTATTTTACATGGACCGACTGTCTCTTCAACCCAGTTACTGGGTAATACGATCCGGTTACCCTTTGGTCATGGTTGTCAGACATTACTTTACTTTTTTTGTTGGAGGACTATAACTGCCGAAATAAATAAATCTCTACCTGCCCCTTTGGGAATAGAGGCGTCGAAAACTGACGGGGGACGTTTATTTACCTTATACATATGTGCCAGTCGGAGTCGGTCGTCACTATTGGCTACCTTGTTGACACACGTCGCTAACAGCTGCTTGCTCGCGTGCAAGTCGCTCAGACGAGCCAGTAGCGTCTCTATAGGGATGTTGGATGACACTGTTGTACGGCCGAACCAGTCCTGTGGATAGAAAAGTTGATGAATTTTGGAGGCTTTGACTAAGGCAGAGCGATATTTTTGGAACTATAATACATTACTAGCCGCGCCCCGCGGTTTTGCCCGCATACGTTTCGATCCTGTGGGAATATCGAGATGAAAACTACCCTATGTCCTTTCCCGGGACTCAAACTATCTCTATACCAAATTTCATCTAAATCGGTTCAGCGGTTCAAGAGAGGTAACAAACAGACAGACAAACTCAATTTCGCATTTATAATATTAGAATGGATATACACGGCAGAACATAGGCCTCTTTTAAATTTGTCCAAAATCAAATGCACAAATTAACTATACAACACACGGCATAAAGGTTTTTTTTTTCAATTCGTGACACAAACATCAGTGTTACCCGGGTTCTTGTACTAGGAGTTCCTGTATCACAAGAGCCAGAAAAAGAAGAAATTCAGAAGAAGACATTTACAAAATAACTGTTTGTTTGTTTGGGCTGTTTGTGTATGCGAGTTTAATTTTAATGTTTGTAAACGCACCCACAATACAGGAGAAATTCGTAGTGTGGGGCAATGTTTATAAAAAAAAAAAAATAATGTACAGACGCCAGCATATCATAAGCTACTACAATCTCTCAAATTTCTTTAATAGATTTTCAACTTTATCTCTAAAGCATAAGGTTCAAAGTTGATTGGGAAAATTTGACAGTTTCGGATAGCTTGATGTACTGGTGTCTGTACCATGACTTTGCAGACTTTTTTTTTGTATAGGGACAGTAGGCCGCACGTCAATTCCAATAAAACCGGTGTAAGCTGGCCTCGCTTTCTATTAAAACACCGTACTACGCTAAGCCAGCTGAAGCTCAAAGTGTTACCTCCAACTAGCCAGCTACTTCACTTGTTCTCATAAAAAAACTGGTCAAGTGCGAGTCGGACTAGTGCACCGAGGGTTCCGCACTTTGTAGGTATGTAAATAGTTTATCACGGGCTTTATTTTTTAATGTGCTTACAAATTTACTATTTTCGGATTTTTTCCTTTACTTGTGCTACATGATCTTGCTTCTTGCCAAATTTCATGATTCTTGGTCAACGGGAATTACCCTATAAATTTTGATTCCCTTGAGAGTGTCCAAATATACCTACGTTTTTTGCGGCATCAACGGCCGAATCTATTTTTACATTAGCTTAGGTGTTTGATTTTTTCACAGCTTCAAAGGACAGTAGACCTGAGTATATAGTATATGGTTTTAATTTGAACTCGATACCTCCACGCGTTCCCGAGATAACGGGCCTTGACAGACAGACGGACGGACGGACAACAAAGTGATCCTATACTGCCGTGCTAAGCACAAAAGCGGTATCTCAAAAAAATTTGTAAAGTTGATTTTTGTGGTATAGGATAGCTTAAAGAAATATGCACCCAATGAGCTCAGCCAAATAACGGTATCTTAATAAAAAAGTCCCTAGAAAGGTGTTCCCTATCTCAGCTTTACCTCAAATCACTGAGAGAATAAAAAACAAAACGTCAATTTTCTCGAAACTAGCTTTTCTTGAGATACCGCTTTTGCGTTTAGCACGGCAGTATAAGGGTTCCGTTTTTTCCTTTTGAGGTAGGTACGGAACCCAAAAAATGTAGTCTCTTTAATACGAAACTCAAAAGGCTGTACAGCCTCTTGAGTTTCGTATTAAAGAGACTACATTTACTTCGTGCACTTACTTCGTGTTTAAAACTAATAACATAAACAACTTACCTTCTTAGTGAACAGAGATTCAACTATGTCCCATTTGCCGGATTTAGCGTGAACATTCAGCACCACCCAGTCGTATTGTAGGGGAGTTATCTGTAATTATAATAATAAATCATGTCTGGTTTGATGGCCGTAAGCTCTGATTTGCTAGGCCAAAATGACAGCTGCGATTAGGGGTACCATCCGTCCGGATTTATCCGGACATGTCCGGACTTCTGGACTTTTGTCCGGCTATTTAATTTGTCCGGATTTTCTGGCTCATATGGAATACAAGTCATCATCATCAGCCTATAATGTTCCCACTGCTGGGACACAGGCCTCCTCTCAGTGAGAGGGAGTGGGCCGTAATCCACCACGCGGGCCCAGTGCGGGTTGGTAGATGTCACATGTCTTCGAATTTTTGGTTCTAGGACATGCCGGTTTCCTCACGATGTTTTCCTTCACCGTTTTGTGAGCAGTGGTGATGAAATAATTTACACAAAGTAAAGCGCCTGTCTGGGTTCGAACCTACGACCTACAACTCGTAAGTCGCAGCCGTTACCACTTGGCCACCACTGCTCATATTTTGGAATACAAGTAATAAAACTTATTTAAGTAATATCAAGTTTTTAATATAAATTATTAACTTCTCATTCATCAAAAAACAAAATATACTTCTTTATCAATCAACTTAGCGAAATCAAACAATAAATCTTGTATTGCAAATTTGCAAACAAACATAGTTGTTTGTTTGCTTTGCAATACAAGATAAAATTCAAACATAAAATATTCTTTTCAAATTAAAAATAGTTTTACGTAAATTAATCAAACTTATCGCTAGTTTCTGGCATAGGTATTAATTTTTATATTTTTTAGCGCACTTTTTTTTGATCCCTGCATCCTACAACCTTCCTCCCCTCGCGAGCGTCTGCTACCATGACGCCTACCATACTGCAACTAAGTGGGTAATGTTTGGATTTTGTCACTAAAATGTCATGACTTTTATTGAAATGTCAGGCTTTTTGCCAGGACTTTTCAAATTTCTAAATGGCAACCCTAGCTGCGATCGACCTTTTTATGTCAACATTATTTAGTATACAGGTTGTAAAAAGACACATTTTTTTTCAGGGTGGGAATTCATCTCTCAATAAGCAAAAATTCTAAGTTCTTAATTTTTCTGATACTTTTTCTTTGCAATTACTATTAGAATACTGATTACTATTATTAGAATACTGATCTTACGTAAGATTGAAAAGGGGGAGGGGGTTCATCCAAGTCTTATTTTTTCTTACGTAGCCCCCCCTACGGAGGTCAAAGTTTTCAAAATTATCTTACGTAATAAATGATCAGCCCCTTAGATTAGTCAGCGTGGGGTCTAGTGTTGGATTTTCAGGTTAGGGAAAGTGTAATGGAATGGCCATTACACTTTCCCTAACATGATGACATGGAAAAACCTAGGATTTTTCCATGATTAAAATCTCAGTAGCAGCCCGGAATCTAGATTTGTGCCCGGCTATACGCGTACAGTACAACAATGCGTTTAGGGTACTGCTGGGGCTGCCTCGGTTTTGCAGCGCTTCTTTGATGTTCGCACAGGCGCAAAGTGATGACTTTATTAGGAAGCGGAGCGCCTCGCTACTAAGTCGCTTCCGACGCAGCACTAACAGTATCCTGAGCGTATTGTCCGAGCGGTGGGACTCGGTGATGTTGGAGAGGTGGATGCACTTGCATGCCAGTTCGTCACCATTTATTATTGTTTTCTATGAATTTCTTGTAATTGTCTATTTATTGTTTCTATGTATTATTATTAATTAATTTTTGATTATTCCTTGGTTACTAACATAATTTTTAAGTGTATTTACTAACAAAAATATGGATCTCTGTATCTGACTCAAATAAATTATTATTATTATACTCTCCCTTTTATAGGGGACATAGAAAAAAGCTGGCAACATGTGTATGATACCTATGATTATCCCTTTAGGTAATACAAGCGTCATATTAAGTTTATATTACCTGATGTCGTTGACACAGCGTGAGGGGTGACATGGCATTGCCGGCGCCTTCATGCCAATGGTTCGTACAGTTGTAAGCTAGCCACTGTATCACTGATTTGTTGGCTAAATCCGGTTTATTTACGTGTTTCTGCCATTCTGTTGAATAATAATAAAATTAATGAGCAAAATATAATGTAAATTTATGGAGTTTTCTTATCTTCATAGTAAAGACTAGCAGCGACACGCGGTTTCACCCGCATAAGTGTCGATTCCGTGGGAATATCGGCATAAAAACTATCCTATGTGCTTTCTCGGGACTCAAACTATCTCTATACCAAATTTCATCTAAATCGGTTCAGCGGTTTAAGCGTGAAGAGGTAACAGACAGACACACTTTCGTATTTATAATATTAGCATGGATGGATAGAAGATGGCAGTGGTATCGACGTGCAACCATGGATTTAGTATATGATTCTGGACACCTCTGCGTTGAAATTTCATATTATGGTTACTAAAAAAATCAGTGGCACTCCAGGAGTGCCGGCAGAAGCGAAAACAAAACACAAACAGAATACTTTGCCATCTCACTCACATATCGGATATACATTAAAACCGAGTATATCCGAGGACAGCCGAACACATCCGAAGCGGGTATTTTTTGAATTGTCTTGTAAACAAAGTAGAAGCAAGTAAACAACAAGTTGTGTAGTAAAAGTTATCAAAAAAAGGTGAATAAAGATACGTTACTGGTAGCATACCATGGACTTGTAGCTTCTGTGTTGCGACATGGCGTAATTTTTTGGGGGCAGTCGACTGACCGTGAGCTTATATTTAAGATGCAAAAAAGATGTGTCAGAGCAATGTGTAATATAAAAACAACGGATAGCTGTAGACCCTATTTTAAGTCTTTAAAAATACTTACCCTTCCAGCATTATACATATTGGAAACTGCGTTGTTTATGAAAAGAAACACACATTTATTTAAAAAAATATCTTCCACTAGGGAAACTCCATTGCGTGCCCAATACGTAAATAAAATATGCAATCAAAAATGTAAGACCGCATTGATGAGAAAAATTTTTTTTGGTATAGCACCTAAAGTGTTTAATAAAATTCCTAATGACATAAAAAACATGACGTTATGTAAGTTTAAAAAAATTCTTATCAAATTATTAATTGACAAATGTTATTATAATCTAGACGAATTTTTGAATGACCAATTATTAGAATAATGCATTATTTTTTACCTTTTGATAAGATGTATAACTATTTATAAATTTTTTGTTGTATCCGATGTTTCTTTTTTGTTTTGTGACATAATGTAATGACACCTAATGGGTCACTTATAAATTTGTATGTCTTAATTATGACAAAACATAGCGCACCCCTTATTTATGTAAACACCTATGTAAACACCTATGTTTCACAAATAAACTGATTGATTGATTGATTGAAACAAAACACGCGCGGTGTTGCTTACGGTAACAGTAGCGCGAATTCAATGGTTTTTTCCCATTTCAAAAACGTTTTCACTCCAAAATTGCTGTTTCATACATTTTGACCGCGTAGGTATTACACTTTTCTACGCTATGGGGTCTAGAATCATGTTTTTGAATTCATGATTTCAGTTTCCGCGTCCATTTCCCTCGCTGCCACATGCAAAAAAAAAACATTGGCACTCCGGGAGTGCCGACCGAAGTGAAAACTTCAACAATTACGTGTGTATTTTTTTAATCGTCTTATAAACAAAACACGCCCGGTGTCGGTAATGGTAACAGTGTCGCGAGTTCAATGGTTTTTCCCCATCTCAAAAAATGCCCAACGCGCCTAAAGAAATTTTCACCCTAAAAATCACAAAAACCTACATAGACACTTATGAAACGTGCACAAGCTAGGTGCACGGTTCCAATTGGTCGTTTCCTATGGACCCGGTACCCTGTATTATTAAAGTGTGGATTACCCAATAACTTCACGTAGTCAGCAATCATCTTAGCCTGGTGTTGGTCGACCCCAGGTTGGTTGAAATGGTTGGCCAACAAATTGGTCAGCTTCCTAAACAGAGCGTCTATATTGTTCCCTTGAGTTTTCACTGCGTGTTGGTATTGGTACATCTAAAACAAAATGGAGATGGTAAAGAACAGTCTGGATTTTTAATGCAAGTTAGTGGAAACCATTTAGTGATGGATACTTACAGCTGCTTCTGGACTCCGCCCCAACATTCTGTAAACATCAAATATAAAAATTAGTTTTAGTACCAAACTGTTTAGATTGGTCAACAATTATAGTAATATGCATCTTAGGTATAAAGAGACTGTAAACTTATTTAAAACAGAGTTATCTTGGTTTTTAGTTACCTAGTATTCAATCTGCGTAAGATATCTCGGTCTCCATTTAGATTGAAGGCTAACATGGGCCAACCACATAAATATATTGTATATAAAATTCAAAGTCCTGACTGACTGATATATAAATGCACATTCTCACCCGCTGGTCCTAGAGACATGAAATTTTGAGGGTGTGTTCTTTGTGAAGTGGTATCCACTAAGAAAGAATTTTTAGAAATTCCACCCCTAAGAAGGTGAATTGGGGGATGGTGAAATTTCACGCGGACGAAGTCGCGGGCGGAAGCTAGTTAAAACAAAAAGGAAAGAAGCAGACTTACAATTCAAGAGTTAATATCGGCTCATAGGACAGACTTGGATTAGCAAATTCCTTCGAAGCAATCCGGATTGTGTTACACAATTGGGGTGCAGTTTTCATCAAACAGATAAAACAAATGACTTACGTCAGCAGGTCAGTGAGTTCAGTAATCTTCCCCTCATTATGTAAGAACGCTATGTAGTGGTTCAGAGCTACAGGCCTTGAAGATAACAGCTCGAAGACTAGCTTTTTGTTTAACGTCTGGATTAGGAAGAGAACCACCTGGAAATGAAGTTAATATAAAATAGAAAGAAATACTATTATATTGATGGGAGCTTTAGGAGTCATGCGTATATACGCATGACTTACGTCTTTCTTTCTTTCTTTTTAAATGGAAACATAGAATTGCTACTTGCTACATATGTACCAAGTAGCAATTCTATGTTTCCATTTGAAGGCCATTTGAGCAAGCGCGGCAAGAGACAGTTTTCAAGGGATCCTGGCCATCGGTCAGAAGTCATCGGGACAGAGTGAGCTTAGGACAGCGTCTTCCGTAACCTCAGAGTCACCAGTGCCAAGTCAGCTGCAGTACCACTCAACAGTCTGGTGTGTTCTAAGGTTTTGGATCTAAGTAAGTTCTAGTTCTGTGCATGATGTTTCATGTTTCATTTTCATCTGCGATGGTTCTGATATTGTGCATTTACATCGGCAGTGAATTCTTTTCATCTGCTTTTTTGCCACACAAGAACATAAAAATACCACCTATGTTATCTCGCTCTGCCCGCGACTTTGTCCCCGTGAAATTTCTTGCTCCCCCCACCCACTCCATCACATCGCATCATCTGCCCGCACTGTCACTTCGTTTTTGCTTAGAGATTTCTCAGACTTTTTCATTTTTGCTTGACTCCTAAGGGTCATTGCGTGATGATAAATAGCATTTAGCCTTCCTCAAGGATTGGGCTATCAATGCAAAAATAATTTTTCTTATTCAACTGGTAGTTCCAGAGATTACCCCCTACATACAAACTTACAAACAAACTTTACCTCTTTTTATAATGCTAGTTTGGGTACCTATAACTATGACCCATATTGAAGGGTATGGATGCTAATAAAATACAAGCACATGAGACGTGCAACCTGACCAGCCCGTTTCATTACCAATCTCACTGAATGCCAAATTCTTTAATAAATTATAGTATGACCTATGTATGTGTAGTTCGCCAAGCAGAGGCAAAGCATAATATTATAAAAATTATACCACATAAAACTCACAGTAAGAACAGCATTCCCATCTCCAATAGCCAGGGCTCCGTCTAGCAGTTCAGTCTTACTCTTCATGCTGCGGTGCACATGCAAGGAGCAGCTCCTGCCAAGTGTCAGTCTTTTCAGGGTCATGGCAACCGTCTCCTCTGATTCTTGCTTAGTCTCCTTCGACGGATCCTTGCCTGATTGAGCTAGGAGGACTGGTAATGATATAAAATATTAATAAATTAAAAAAGGGAATGAAATAAAAGATCAATAAATTGAAATAAAAAATAGTATGTTTTTACTGTTTCTGTCATCAGCAAATGAACCATCATGTACAAAACTAGGACTTACTTAGATCCAAAACCTTAGAAGACACCAGACTGTTAAGTGGTACGGCAGCTGACTTGGCACTGGTGATGCTTAGGTTACTGAAGATGCTCTCCTCATTCTGTCCCGATGACTTCTGACCGATGGCCAGAATCTCTTGAGTCGATAACTGGAAGTAAGTTACAATGAATCAATGAGATGAGATTATAGAGAATATCATATTTATTTAGATAATTAGCTGTGGCTGTAGTTTGACTAGTTGCTCTACTGAGCATGAGGTCCTAAGTTCGATTCCCTGGCTCAGCAAAGTGTTATTCGGTTTTTCCATCTGGAATTTCTCAGTTGCAGCCCAGAGTCTAGATGTGCCTGGTTGATGGTAATAGACTCCTCGTTATTATATGAGACTTAAATATAACTGGTAAAATGTGGGTGTACAGATGCAAGCACATCAAGTTACTACAATCTGTCAAATTTCTTTAGATAGATTTTCAAATTTATCTCTAAAGAATAAAAGTTCAAAGGTTCAAAATTGATTGGCAAAATTTGACAGTTTCGGGTAGCTTGATGTGCTGGCGTCAGTACTATAGTTACACCTAAAACTTAATACAGGCGTGATGTTATATGTTTTAACAAGCTGTAACGGCTTTGCCCAGACGATTATGTTCAGTATTGACACAGTGACTTCCTTGCAGGTATCGTTGAGATATTCAATCTACCCGAAAAGCTATTCTCTAGCTAGCATAAAGGATAGGATCCCTTTGCTATAGTTATGATAATCATGCCATAAAAGAATAGATTAGGTTAGCTATACTTAAATAAATTATGATTGATTGTACCTTTCTAAACATAGAGTAGATTATTGGACTGTGTAGGTATTGTTGTTCAACTAATTTTATGCTAGCTTATTACATGAGGTACAGACGCTAGCACATCAAGCTACCTGAAACTGTCAAATTTTCCCAATCAGCTTTGAGCCTTATGCTTTGGCAATAAAGATGAGAATCTATTAGAGAATTTTGACAGATTGTAGTAGCTTGACATAGCAGTACATAGCATAGCCATTTTATTGAATGTAAATAATAAGAGGCCTCTACCCACCCGTGGATTGCAAAATGCTATGTGAAAGAACTTTGTTTGCCTTTGGACAGTTTGGACAGTTTAAACCTGATATTTCGACGCAAAATTGAAGTTGTTACACCATTTTTCCTCCGAGCACCTTCATGTTTTGCGTATAGTTAATATTATAGCTATGCTTAAAATTTTGGATCTACAGAGCTTAGTAGAATATAGGGCAGTACCTAACTCCTTTTACAGAGAAAAGGAGGCCTATTAACCAGCAATGTGTGATAGTTTCATGACGAAACGATTTAAATCTTTGTAACTTAACTAATATTACAAGAAGATTCATAATAAATTGGATATACGTACAACATCGTCATCAAAACTGAAAGCCTTGGCCTTTGTTTCACTTGTATTCCAATAGTCATCGTCTTCCATTGTTATAAAATTAGTATTTTTAATAATTTAGATTTTCGACCTGCAATAAAGTGCAAATAATTGTAAACAAACAAGTTTTTTAGCTGTCAAGTGTCAATGTCAAAACGAAGAGACGTCAAAAAATCGATGACATTGGAAACGCGTTTTGTTCGGTTTATTTCTACCCGTGTTTGGACATACAAAAAAATAGAATAAAATTATATTTTTCATTTCTGCAGGTCAAATAAAAAATAAAGACAATCTAGAACCATTTAGTTTTTTGAAGTGAAAACTTCTTTAGCATCGTTGTGATTTGAAATTTTATGAAACGAAAAAGCAACAGTAAAAAGAGACATATAAGATTTAACGTGGGAGAAAATGAGATAGGAAGCATTGCACAGGGTTTTTGTTTTTTATTAGTACAAATGACATCACATTTAATGGATGTGTGGATGTGGATGTGAGATGGATGGATGATGGATGAAGAACTTTTCAACGGATACATTATAGTATCATTTTATAAACCCGATAGCCGTCGTCCGAATAGGACTGCCCCCTGTTACATAGGACTTTTACATAGCTGGCGAAATATGGCTGTACTATAAGTACCTACACCTCTGCCTTAAGGCTCCTTCAAACAGGCGCGACATGCGATATAATCGCGCGCGACCGCTCGTTGCGCGACTTACGGTTCCTTTGTATCGTCTGTTTGTAGGAGCCTTTATTCTTCGGGGAATACAAGCGTGCAATGTTCTGTTGTTAAAATAAAACTCCGAACAAAAAACACAGAAAATCATTTACTTAACATTTCTTGTATCTGCAATAGATTCTTTCCTTTCGTTTCTGGTACGTAGTATAAGGTAAAGGCGAAAGCGAAAGCGCAGGCTGCTGAATACATCCAAAACGTTGAATGAGCTCCCCAAGCCGGCACCATGTAACCGAATGCGGTTGCTACTCCGAAACCGAAGATCCAACCGACGGACACTGTGAACGAGGACCCGAAACTTCTGACGTTGGATGTGAACATCTCGCCGATGAATGTGTTGGGGATGATGCCGAAACCTGGAGAAGATAAAATCGTGGATTAATGGAAGAAGGAAACTGTGAAAGAAAAAATTTAAAGTGTATTGTCTATGTTACGGGAGAAGTGGTGGCCCAGCATAGTAGGTTGTGGATTGAAACCCAGACAGGGGATTTGTGTAAATAATTTCATCATCACTGCTCTCAAAACGGTGAAGGAAAACACCGTGAAAACGGCATAAATCCTGGAACTAAAAATTCGAAGACATGTGACATCTACCCAACCGCACTGGGCCCGCGTGGTAGTGGGAACATTTTAGGTTGATTATGCTATGTTAGACACCTGTCCGACCGCCGACGAGGAAGCGACTAGCTAGAAACGATTTCCTCTCTCAAGAAACGTACAAAAGATTGTAGGTCCCGTATGTCAGTAAAAGAGATGCATATATATTGAAAATTTAAATTTGATTGTCACACTGGTGGCGAGTACTCGTTTGTCGCAGCGACAAGAGCTATCAAAAGTATAGTAGTATATAGTAGCTATCAAGAGTACTCGGTCAGCGATGATCCCTTGCCAGACAGGACACTCGCTGAGAGACTCACGCTTGGCACGCATACTAGCTAGTAATCGCTCGTTACCGTTGTGCACTCGCTACTCATTACTAATCAATTCGTTTTTAGTTGCTAGCTCTTCTTGCTTCTCAGTAATGTGCGTTATCAATATCATAATACCTACAAAGACACTAATGCATTCGGTACTATTTACAGCTTGCACGCACTTGTTTTCATGCAGCTCTGCAGTAAATACAGACGCCAGCACATCAAGCTACCCGAAACCGTCAAATTTTCCTAATCAATTTTGAACCTTACGCTTAAGAGATAAAGTTGAAAATCTATTAAAGGAATTTGACAGATTATAGTAGCTTGATGTGCTGGCGTCTGTACCTACACTAACTAGGTTTTTACTGTTTCAAAACAAAACCAAGCCAACAATTTTGTTACACAATGCGAAGAGATGAAGAAGAAAACAAACCTTATATGCATGAACTTACCAATATTAAAAGATATGAAGAAAAATATTAATGACGACAAAGAGAGCCATTGTAATTTGTCAGCGGTGGGATTACCAGTGTTGTAGAGGTAGAAATAAATACCAAGCGCAAACTGGAAAGAAAAAGTTTTGCTACAGGCCTAGCGTTTAACTGAGACGATGCCGGAGGTAGTTGCGCGGTGTGAGAGGGGTGTTGGCACCCGCCGCATGACTGGGCTACTGTCGCCCAGCAGGGTACGTCCCCGACAGGGGGCGCGGCATGTCAGTTATGGGCAAGCGCCAGGGTAGCCCGCAAAATTCAAATTTTCTTTAATTTTTTGCAATTTCCTCTCAGTATTAAGTTGTACGTTGATTGAAATATTATTCGCGACCGTAACAAATATGTATTTACAGAATTATATACATTTAAGTCATCAATACAACTCTCTAAGACCAAGTAATCCTATTGAATGACTATTTCATGAAATCTTGACATTCAGGATTATACTAACTTAACAAGTTGTAGTACTGATTCTAATGATTATAATTCTGTAAATACATATTTGTTACAGTCGCGAATCATATTTTAATCAACGCACACCCAGACACTGAGCTGCAAATTGCAAAAATCGCAAGAAAATTTGAAATTCGCAGGCTACCTTAGCGCTTCCCCCTTAAGGTCCCGCGGTATGATTTGGTGCCCGTTAATACGGACACGTTCGTTGGGGCATGTAGGCGTGGTCCTTTCTTTTGTTCTGAGGTGGAAAATACTTCGATCTGGGTGGGCTTTCAGTCTTACCGGATGCAGGTGAATACCAGTATTTTACATGGAGCGATTGCCTATCTGAATTCCACAACCCAGATACTGGGTGACACGATACCCCTTGGTTCGAACCTATCGATTTAAGGATGCCGGTGTGGCCGCCATTAAAAAAAAAATCAAAATGGCGGACAGGATTTCACGGACCTTCAAAGCCCTTTTGCAGTTCTTAAAAAACTAAAACAAATAAAGAAAGAAAAATACTTACTAAACTTACTGAACAGCCTGCCGTCGAAAACAACAACAGAGATTTCCTTCCAGTTCTATCGACGAAAAATGGAGTAATAGAAGCTGCCAGTACTTGAGTTATACCAACAATAATAGTAGATACATAAGATTCTAGACTTGATCCTGTCAAATCAAAAATAGTCGTGACGAAGAAAATCACAGCAATGAATCCACTCATTTGCTGTGATATATTTAATATGATTATTATGAATAAAGCTTTTTTGTTAGTCTTGATCGTGAACATCTCTGCCAGTTGAGCGGTATTTGACTTAGGCCGGTCACTTGCTGCATCATCAATAATATTGTAGTCTCCTTTCCTGCCAAGTTTTCGGAGGTTTACAATAGCTTCTCCTCTATAGCCTAAAAAATTAAGATCAAAATAAAAATGTTTTATTTGACATAAACCGCACCGAGTGCCGAGCTTTGATGGCGGGACGAGCTTGACTCCTGACTCCTGTCCCGGCACACGCAGAAGACAAAATTATGTGGAAAAGGGAAGCCGTTGCCCTGCATTATACGGTTCCAAGGTCAAAGTCCAAGGTCTCTTTAAAACTTGGTCGAATGCCCTATTCTATTTAGATAGTTGATATTTGTCATCGTTTTCGTTGATGGTCTCTTGAAAAGGCTATAAGGGAAACATTTTTATTTTCTTGGGCGTACTGAAAGGGTAGCTCCAGTGGGGCTACGGTCCACCGAATATCCCGAAGCCCTCTTGGAATGTACTAACGACAGTCACTGTGTCGTTTATGTCGATAGAAGGAAGTTAATTATTTATAACTTTCCGTCAGTAGACGGTCAACTAATGATTTTCTTACGATAAAACAGCTTTTTTTCAAAGCGGTTCATGTGAGTGAGGCCACAATGTGTGTTGCTAGTGCGTTGCTTGGTCGCACCGCTATCATTTCAACGCACTGATTGCCACACGGGCAATGCGGTGATGCAACGCAACGCTGCTTACTATGACGTCACAGTGTCTCGGTGTGTGGTTTGTCAGTACAAACAACACTGCTTTCCGCTACGATGCCGCTCCGGTACTCGGTGTCGCACCGCAACATCCCTCCCCGCTTCGTCTCTCTGTCCCTTCTTCCATTGAGCATGCGTTGCGTCGCCACATGTCGTCGCAACCCTCCGTATGACATGTCATTGTGGTTTGTATGTAGCAAAGTATCGTATAGCTTGGCTCTTACTGTTATCACTGGTTGCAGATGTTTGGCTAACAAAATTGTGATTACAGATGATTTCTAAGTGTGCATACACACGAGCGACACTCATCGACGACAGAGGCAACTGCAGCCGCCGACGCATCGACGGCGTGCGGCGACTGGTGTCGACGGCTTCAGTTACCTTTTGTTGTCGACTCATTTCGCTCATCTGAATGAGCACTAAGAATAAACAATTCTTACCCTTCATAACTTGATACACAGGTGTTTCTGGTACGATGAAAACTAACAAGAACACGTATGTACCAGCTGTGAACGCAGCCAGCCAACATGTCACTTGGTAAGGCACAAATGGACCTAATGAATATATCAGTAGAGTGCCCAGTGTTGTAAACAATCCTGTTAGAGTCAGCAGTATGCCTCGGATGTGTGTAGACCTGAAGAAAGAAGAAAAAGAAACTGCCTTGTTGTTCTAGCGATCGTAAGCGCCTCTACATGATCAGGTTAAAATGTTTCGACTACTGGGACACAGGCCTTCTATCTCTGAGAGAATGGGCTGTAAACTACCACACGGGTCCTGGTGCATGGCAAGGACATGCTAGTTTCCTCACGATGATAACCTTCACCGTTTTGAGAGCAGTGATGATGAAATTATTTACACAAAGTAAAGCGCCTGACTGGGTTCGGATCCACAACCGACAACGGAGCCGTGCGGATTGGTAAATGTCACCATATCTTCAAATTTTTTGATCAAGCGCAACTACAGAACTCGAAAGTGTTTTTAAAGGCTGGACATTTGGAGCAGTTTTGATAATATTTCCAATTTTAAACAAATAAAACTAAACTATTCGGAGATGTAGCCAGTCTAGTTGCTGGCCAGATGCGCCATTTTAAAAGAGACATTATCTGTGTCATCAATTTGGTCCCTTATGCTGTTTTGTACCCCGCGTTGGAACCCAATGCAATTGGTCGTGCACATACGGGACCGTCGTGTTCATATATCACATTTGTTTAGAAGACCGGAAGGCACCCTCTGTTGGGGCGACCACGCGTGATATTGTCACTTTCATTGTTCTTTTAGCCGAACAAAATGAACGCGAGGTTCGAGTGTTCGCGCGACGATCGCTTTGGTTAGGACGCAGCCGTATGCTTCCCCATAGCTTCCTTATACCTTACAATTATCATTTTACTGCATAAAAGAAACTCACGCTATCTCGCCAATATAAACCAGATTTGTAACAAACAGTATGCCGTTACTAAGTCCGGTAATTATTCGTCCTACATATATCCATCCCGCATCTATGGCCATCGCTAGGATCGTGAAACCCATGCAACAAATGACACCACCAAGTACAAGACATGGCCTTCTACCAATCTCGTTGCAGAGATATCCTGAGATGTAGGGACCTGAAAATTAGGTCCATATTTTAACGAACAAGAGTAGGGGAAGATCAGAGAAATGATGGATAAACTGTGTGAATGATGATATGGTTAGAAAGGGAGTGCATACTGAGATGACGACTAATGGAGAAGTATGGAAGAAAAAGACACCCTAATAAATTGGGACCAGGGCAGGGGAATCATGATTCTAACCAGTCACCAATCGTGGTATCTACCACGGCTAATTAAGGCACATCGTTCACGACGCTCCTTAAAAGTAGCGTATAACAAAAAAAAAAAAACACCTCAAATCACCAATGAGTAGCCAGGATGTCATAGCACTGGGGTCCATACATGACGGAAGCAACCACAAACTGCACCCTTATTGCGTACCACTTTCAATCAGAGTCTGAATCATTTTGAAGGAAAAGCTAATCCATTGGTTCATAAGCTCCAAAAATTTGTCTGTTCAGCGACGTAAATCACGCAATGAATGTTGTTAACCCTGTTGTGTATTACCCGCTGATTAATAACGCGTTAGTAAGTCGCGTTATGTAGAGACGCCAGCTCATGAAGTTACCCGAAACTGACAAATTTTCCCAATCAATTTTGAACCTTATGCTTTAGCAATAAAGTTGAAAATCTAATAAAAAAATTTGACAGATTGTAGTAGCTTGATGTGCTGGCGTCTGTACCTACCTACGTTCCGCCATTGAAATACTAGTGCTCTCTGAGTCTCCTTTGGTGTTTTGAGTTAACAGTTAAACAGATTACTTTTGAGTAGCGCCGCCGCGCCGTGAAGGATGGAATAATCAGCATAATTATAATGTTCCCACTGCTGGGACACAGGCCTCGTCTCTGCCTGGCTCTCCAAAGAAGGAGTGGGCTGTAATCTACCACGCGGGCCCAGTGCGGGTTGGTAGATGTCACATGTCTACGAATTTTTGGTTCTAGGACATGCCGGCTTCTCACGATGTTTTTTTGCACCGTTTTAAGAGCAGTGGTGATGAAATTATTTACAAAAATAAAGCGCCTGCCCAATCTTTAACCAGTGCGTGTTGCCAGTGATGACATATGGCACTGAAACATCGTCGCTCACAATAGGCCTTATTAGAAGGCTGAAAGTCACCCAAAGAGCAATGGAGAGGGCTATGCTTGGAGTTTCCCTGCATGATCGAATCAGAAATGAAGAGATCTACAGGTGAAACAAGGTAACTGACATAGCCCGAAGAGTTGCCGAACTTAAGTGGCAGTGGGCAGGGCACATTGCTCGCAGAACAGATGGCCCATGGGGCCGAAAGGTTCTGGAGTGGCGATCGCGTACCGGAAGACGTAGCGTTGGAAGGCCTCCCACAAGGCGGACTGACGACCTTGTGAAGGCCGCAGGAACCCGTTGGATGCGAGAAGCACAAAACCGGTAGAAGTGGAGGTGCTTGGGGGAGGCCTATGTCCAGCAGTGGACGTCTTTCGGCTGAAATGGTGATGACGATGATGAAAGCGCCTACCCGGGTTCGAACCCAGAACCTACAATTCTCAAGTCACGGTCGTTACCTCTGTGCCACCACTGCTCGGGCCTATCTGAACCAAAATCATATAAATATAATACCAGAGGTGCATCCAAAATAGAGTACAGATCCAACCCAAGACGCCTGGCCATCAGTCAGGACATAGTTCAACGGTGTCCGGTTAATGTCTTGGAGTTTGGGAATAATTGGTGCTGTCCAGCCAAGCACGTAGCCAACCAGCAACTGTCCTACGTACACTGGAATTAGGAAGACCTTTAAGGGGGCTTACTTTAGGTAATACCAAGCAGGCTCAGTGCTGGTTCATGCCTTGAAATTTTTGGCTCTAGGACATGCCGGTTTCTGAGTTTTTTTATTTTTACTCGCCTCCAAAGGTCTTAGCGTGATGTTAAATGTATATAGGTCAAATGTATATGTATGTAGCCATACTTAAGAATTGGGCTATCAAATGCAAAAATATTTTTTTAAACCCAACTGGTAGTTCCGGAGATTAGCGCGCTCATACAAACAAATTCTTCAGCTTCATTATTAGTACCTATACAGGATCCAATTAAATTAGGTATCGATATCTATCACGTCTACGAAGTTTCGCTAGCTAATTTAATTTGACCATGTAAAAAAAAAAAATAAAAAAAAAAATAAATAAATAAATAAAATAAATAAATATCTATCACGTCTACGAAGTTTCGCTAGCTAATTTAATTTGACCATGTAGATATAATAATACTAGTTTCCGCCCGCGGCTTCGCCCACGAGGTATGTCGATAAAAACTAATGTCGATAAAAACTCCTATGTCCTTCCCCGGGATGCAATCTATCTCTCTGCCAAATTTCATCGAAATCCGTTCAGTGGTTTAGGCGTGAAAACGTAACATACAGACAGACAGATAGACAGAGTTACTTTCGAATTTATAATATTAGAAGTATGAATGAATTTTACCGAGTTTTAAAGTAATAGGTAAATGTTCGTACTCACATACTCCTGCGATTTTATATTGTTTAGTGATAGATTGGAGTGAAAGATCGCCTTCCGAAATTCTAGTATTCGAGTCGATTTTCATCTCAAAGTAGTCAAGTCATTGTTATTTAATAAATCAGCATTCATACCGTTATCGCGTTAGTAAGTTTTTACACCAGCATGTCGATTCTGTAAAAATCTCACCGTGAATACTTGCGTGGAGTGAGCTGTCAGTGTCATCCTACTGATGCTAGGGATTGACCAAGCAAACATTTACAATCATAAAAGAGATTTTAATAATATTTTTTAATGCTAATCCTATTGATATTTTTATATAATTCAAAGCTAGTATTTTAGTGGTCAAAACATTAATATTTTGTGGGGTTTTACTTACAATAAAATAGCAAAACAGAAGCGCAGTCAGAATCTCAACCTTGTTTTTTTTTTTCTTTTTTCCCTAGACTAGTAAGTCCTTATATAGCCAGACAGCGCCAGCGCCTAACGCGCTTGCGCGGCGTGAAATATGGCTCATTCCGAATTAAGTCATCATCGCTCACATGAATAATTTGCTTTCCGATTTAGATAAATCACCACTATGGCAGCTGAGAGTCAGCAATATACCTATTCACTTGAATAGTTACTCATGGTTGGATTATAGTATTTATTTGTGTATACACCACGAATTTCTTCTTCTTTGGTAAGGTGGCGACTGTAGCCAGAAGCACAATTTCGAAAATGCCACGTTAGTTTAAAGATCGGTGATAATTATTAGTTTAGGGCATGGTCGGTAGTCGGCGTTATCGCAAGATGGCACATGCCATGACTTCATATACACGGGACATCGTTATCGCGTTCACGTTAATTCAGAAAAGGGCCCTAATTCACTATGACCACTTAATGATTCATTACTTCGAAACCACGTCAATTCCTTAATAACCTAATCACTACATCTGCCATTAGCGTATTCTCTATGACACAATGACCGAAACCGGTTTGAACTGTCAAAATACCACGCTTGACAACCGTACGGCGTGGTAAGATTATGCGGGGAATAATAGATAAATACCATACAGCAGAATTGGGGTCAAGGTGTAAGCACGCTGTAGTCGATACCAGTGCAATTCGGAATGTACCATATATCACTCCACTCGAATCTCGTAACCATGGCAACATCACCTCGGCGTCAACACCTCCACCAGCCGCGTTTTGATTGGCGAATACCTCGTCTTTTTCTACTTTAGAGTTACACATTTTGAAAATCGCTCAACGAAAACTTTGCTTAATCTGCCCCTTGGCAGACTCTAAGGCAGGGTCGCCATGAAATGTTGGGGGTTCAAGGGTCGTTAGAATTAGACAACCAGCTTGCTTACTTATATTCTAAAGGAGTGTACTTACTACGTTATGCACTATTAGGGACCATACATACACTTCAGGGTTGACACCAACCACTTGTTCATATAAGGGTTACTAGAGATGCAGTGCAAACACGGGCGCGCGATGAGCGATAAAATATTTGCACTTATTTGACGTTGGTATTGCATTTTCCTAATGTTCTTATACATGACGCCTTACAAGTTAAATATGTAAAAACAAATCTCTAATGTGATAATGAGTGACTAACGCGCAAGCGCGGCGTGATCTTATCACTTCACCTTCACTCCACCCGATTCACGACATTAAATGTCGTGAATCGGGTGAAGTGAAGGTGAAGTGATCACGCAATCTGCAATGTGATAATGACAGTGATTAACGCGCAAGCGCGGCGTGATCTTATCACTTCACCTTCACTTCACCCGATTTACGACATTTAGTGTCGTGAATCGGGTAAAGTGATCACGCCACACAAACTACGTGGGATTACATTCTATGGTCCGTCAGCTAGGCATCCGTTAGCACTCGATGACTTGACACACTCGGTTATCTCTTCTAATTCAATAGATTTGGGTTAATAACAACGCTGAACATCGTCGCAGTCTTTACTAGACTCGATCTACATTTGCTCATAATAACCAAACAATGTCGATGCGTATTTTCATCAGTCTAGCTGTCATAAACGTGAATGTTTTAATTTTATTTACTGTTCGTGCGTGACGCGCTCGCGCCTCAGTCTATATAAGGACTTACTAGACTAGGAAAAAAAGAAAAAAAAACAGGATTGAGATTCTAACTGCGATTCTGTTTTGCTATTTTATTGTAAGTAAAACCCCACAAAATATTAATGTTTTGACCACTAAAATACTAGCTTTGAATTATATAAAAATATCAATAGGATTAGGCTAAAAAAATATTATTAAAATCTCGATTATGATTGTAAATGTATGCTTGGTCAATCCCTAGTATCTGGTAAGATGACACTGACAGTTCACTCCACGCTCACTTCACCTAAGTTTTCACGGTGAGATGGTTACAGAATCGCACTGCTGTAATAGATAAAAGAAGGTGGCCAAGAGTCACATTAATCTGACTGAAAATCAAAAAATAAAAGTGGTGGAAGATTGACATTGTCTGGTCCAAATACAGCCCAGAATAAAAAAACTGGCCAACTGCGAGTCGGACTCGCACACGAAGGGTTCCGTACCACAAGGTAAAAACGTCGAAAAAACACATTTGTTATTTGGGAGCCCCCCTTAAATGTTTATTTTATTCTGTTTTTAGTATTTGTTGTTATAGCGGCAACAGAAATACATCATCTGTGAAAATTTAAACTGTCTAGCTCTCACGGTTCATGAGATACAGCCTGGTGATAGACAGACGGACAGTGGAGTCTTAGTAATAGGGTCCGGTTTTTACCCTTTGGGTACGGACCCGTGATAGTAAGACAGTTGAAATTTTCACAGATGATGTATTTCTGTTGCCGCTATAACAACAAATAAAATAAATATATAGAACTAAAAACAGAATACAATAAATATTTAAGGGGGGCTCCCATACAAGAAACGTGTTTTTTTCGGCGTTTTTGCCTTCGTGTGCGAGTCTGACTCGCACTTGGCCAGTTTATTGTGTATATCGTCAGAAAAGGCGATACAACAAAAGGCGAACAAGCATGTGGTATAATTTATTGCATGTAATAATACTTATGTGGTTTCCATACTGTATAGTGACCTTATAGGTAGGTGATATTCTTCGGGAAGGTCAGGCGCGTAGTGGACGGAACCGAAGTGCGTTTATGACCAGATCACAGATGTATGAACGTAAACTAAGCAAACGGAGCTTTTAAGGATCGAAGTTACAGGTGGCGTTCTCTAGATTCTACCTACCCTCATGAGAAGTTTATGTATGCTTAGATTGCAGTACAGGCCATTGACCCGCAGTCGAAAATAATTCACTTCCTAAATCACTGCACCCGTCTTTACGATAAAGTAATAAGAACCTTACTATAGGAATTCCCATAGGCTCTCTTTTTATTTCTCTGTTTTCAGACCTCCATTTCTGGGCAGCATTTGGACCAAATACCCTGACAAAAATAGTAATCTTCTTTCAGAAGATAAACCAACTGCCATTATTTATTTAATTACCTAGTAAAACAATGTTATTTTGCTATTTCTTCAATTACGTATTGCATAACCAATCCCTATTATGCTTTGCAAGTCAAAATAAGGTAAAATAACACTATTCTCGCCACAGATTTTGGCAAGGATGTCTATTAAAAAGACTGTGGCAAGGACCATGAAATTGGCGGAATATCATTGACGTATGTTTGACACTTGCTTGACGTTGGACAGATTTCCATTAAAACAAAAAAAAAAAACGCGCGGTTATTACTCAGAAGAGGTTACCTTCTTGAAGATAATATTGCAAACTTCTTTTAGCAAGGCAAGGCCTGGGAGACCCATGTCCAGCTGTTAACGACTTTCAGTTGATATGATGATGATGTTAATGCACTAAAAATCTACGTTCATCACACAATCGTCTTCTTCAATGTCCCACTCACCGCACAGACTTCATTCACTCTTCCTTCTTCGTTCAGGGGGCTTACTCTCCAAACTAATTTTAATTCCAATGAGATGCCAATATGATTCCAATGTTAATTTTACAGTCACGTGATTCGGTACTCTTGAAAACAATATTGTCAACAATTACCTCACGCCAAGCCCGAACCCAATTCCACTTACTTAGTTCTCCAAAATGGACACCCAATCTAAAAATCATTTGGCGCTAGCATCGAACTCAAGAGTACGAAACGTCACAATTCCAATATCGATCTATCGGAATTAAATTAAAGAGTAAGCACCCAGGCTATCTTTCTGTGGAATGCGCTCCCCCAGGAAATCAGGATGGCAACCAACCGATTATCCTTTAAAGTTAAGGTTCGCGAGCACATTCGCAAGAAGCTGGCAGTATCATCACAACGGTAATATTTTCTCATTGTACGTCTTATTTCTTTTTACTAAGTTTATTTATGTATTTCTGTATATTTATTTGTAATATATTTATATGTAATTAGGTATATATTATATTCAGTTTTAATAGGTTTATGCGTATCTTTATATTTAAAATATTTATTCCTCAATGGTCATGATTGCACCTACCACTGTTTGTCTCTGCATCACCCAAAGGTTGAGTGTTAGAAAATGGCAATGGCATTAAGTCCGCCTCTGTACATTTATGTGCTTGAAGTATTAAATAAATAAATAAAAATTGATATTTGCTGCATGATGCGAGAGGTAAGAGATACGAGACATGTGGCTAAGTAATAACCGCCGCACGGGTCGATTGATCAGGTTAAACTACGCTTGCCGCGGTGGGTCCGTGGATGGGTGACCATCTTTACATACCAAGACCCCTCCGTGCCTCGGAAAGTACATTAAGCCGCTTGTCCCGGCTGTCATTCGTGGGTCTTTAACAGACGTTACGGGTCTTCAGAAGCCCGAAAATCTGACAACCAGTCTTACCAAGGGGTATCGTATTACCCAGTAACTGGTTTGTGGAGGTCAGATAGGCGCTCCATGTAAAATACTGGTATTCAGCTGCATCCGGTTAGACTGAAGGCCGACCCCAAATTAGTTGGGAATAGGCTAGGCAGATGATGATGATACGTATCATGCAGCAAATATCATTTTTTTGAGCAGGGTTTTTATATACATCACAGTACATCACACTATTATTATAAAGGCGAACGTTTGTGAGTGTATAAAGGCGTATGTTTGTTACTTCTTCACGCACAAACGGCTGGACCAATTTTGATAAAATTCGGTACGGAGGTAGCTGACACCCTGGATTAACACATAGGATACATTTTATCCCGATATTTTTATGGGATCGAAACTTAGACAGGAACTACAGAACACCACCTGCTAAGATCCTTACGAGACTCCTTGGCACTTCTTAGTCTTACAATTAGTGTCAGAAAATTAAAACATAATTGATAAATAAGCATTTAATAAATAATTTCACAGCCATGATCTACTTAAAATCTCTTGAATTTCCAACAAACTCTTTCCTTTTGTCTCAGGTACAAATACAGCAGTAAAGAAGAACGCAAAAGCACAAGCGCCAGAAAACATCCAGAAGACAACGCTAGGTCCCCACGCCGGCAACATGTAGCCGAATGCGGTTGATACTCCGAAACCGAACACCCAGCCGATGGTCACCGTGAAGGTACCACCGAAACCTCTGCAGGTGTCCGTGAACATCTCGCCGATAAATGTGTTGGGGATGATGCCAAGACCTGGGGAAACAAAAATCCTGTTTAGCATAAAGTATACTATGTAGAAGAAGAGTTTTTTTTGTGAAAGAGGTCGTCCAGGCCAGTACTGGGGACCTACTCTTGAAGCCCGTCAACGAATATACGAGCCCGTCCAAAAGTAGTTCTATAATCCGAAATGAACGCTATGCCCGATTAATCTAACTTTTTCGTACTGGTAAAACACCTTGGGAATACGGACAACTGTCTAATCGTGTTGTCATTAACTCTTAGTTCGGGTCCCAAAATAATCTTATGATCGTAGGTAATACGGTCTATGAAACGACCGTAAATTCGCCCGAATCTCGTGCTTAGAGTGTAGTCCTCCTGGTTCCAGTGAGAAGAAGGCCAGTATAATTACAGGCACAACAAATATTAACTTAGTCTGTGGGGTCGACAACGTGAGATGTCTCTGATATTGCAGACTAGCTTCTACATCCGCGTGAAATTTCATTCTCCCCCATTCACCCTCTTAGGGGTGAAATTTCGAAAAACCCTTTCTTAGTGGATACACACCCTCCAAACTTCATGTCTCTGGGACCAGCGGTTTAGGCTGTGCGTTGATTTTACAATCAGTCAGGACATTGAATTTTATATTATATGTATGTATAGATATCCATTGATAAGAGGCTGTGACAACATACAGTCAAATACGCTACTTCAATCAATCATATATCAGTCTATTGCAGTCCCCTGCTGCATATACGAGCTCACCTGCTCATTTGCAATTCAATATCATTAAATAGAAAACTTACCACCAGAATAAGATATGAAGAACATCATCAGTGATACTAGCGAAAGCCATTGTAAGTCGTTAGCGATTGGGTAACCATTCTCGTACAAAAAGAAGTACGTGCCAAGAGCAGCCTGAAAAATAAGAATAAAAATATGACGGAAAGCAAAACTACAACAAATAGGACAAGATCGAGTCGCGAAAAAGTCCTGGGTGAAACATTCGTGAATGGAGCGGAGTCACGCGGCGAAGCTGTTCCACCTCGTAAAGGACTAGGAGATTTTTTCGGAGTTGATGGCCAACCATCAGTGATTGTAGAGGCATCAAAAGAAGATGAAGAAGATCTATTGGGCTATGGCATAAATATCCAATCTTACTTTGTTCATCTTGGAAATCAAATTTAAGGACGCAAATCAATAATCATCATCCCCGATGTTACGGTAATAGATGCAGCTCCACGTTGAATTTATTTATTGTATATCAGTGTCTGTAACCTACTAACATTAGAAGTTAAATAAAATTGTTACTAACCCTATGAATTCCTGACCGAAATAAAAGTTTTCTATTCTAATAACGCATTAGGAGTATATTTTTTGAAGTTATATAACATACTTAACATTGTTCACCAGCCACATTATAGCAACATTACTTCAGGCACAGGCCTCCGCTTTGAGAAAAGTCCACCACATGGGTCCACGCTTGTTGCTAAATGACACATATCTTAATTTTTTTGGTTCCAGGACATACAACAGGGGGCCTAAAAAGGCCACTTTGGCGGAATCATAAAAGGATAACATTATGAATCATAATATGGAAAAGACAGTCCATGTTTTTCTTTTTTTCGCTTCACTGCGTAGGTATAATCAAAGGGATTGGATTTGGATTGGATTGATTGGTATTTTAGCACAGACAAAAAAAAAATAACTGAAAAGTCCTTCACCGATGGGATTCGATACGATTAACTTAACAGTTAACTGTCCATTATGATTCATAATGTTATCCTATTATGATTCTGCCAAAGTGGCCTTTTTAGGCCCCCTGGTCTTCCATTTTCAAAGCTAAACAAAACAAAGATCTCACCAAACTCAATGAACAAGCTGCCGTTGAAACCATCAATAGAGATTTCCTTCCAGTTCTATCAACAAGCACAGGCGCAATAGGACCCGCGGCCAATTGTGTGACACCAATAATAATAGTGGATATATGCGACTCTAAATTCGATCCCGTCATTTCGAAAATTATCGTGACGAAGGTAATCACAGCTATCACTCCACTCATCTGCTGCATAGTGTTTAATACTATTATTATGAATGTAGCTCTTCTGTTCGATCTGATTGTATACATTTCCGTCAGTTGAGTCATATTAGATTTCGGTTTTTCATTGGCTTTAGCTACTATTTCGTCTATATCGTCTTGTCTGCCAAGTGAAGCAAGATTTTCCATCGCCTCTTCTCTTTTGCCTGAAACAATATTATTCATAATAAAATAATTATAAAAGGGGAATGGGCACCGGACTATGGGTTTCTGCCCCGAAGCTCAATAGCCATAAGATTTATACCAATAGAAAGAGCTTAAGAGCTTTTTTTGCTACTAACACGATATTTGGCCGATTGTTAGTCAGTTCAGAGCTACCTGAGCACCTACTAACTAACTACCTACCTGAGGTGACTGCTTGAGCAATGAAGTTAAGGAATTTTCTTTGTGCTCAATAGCGATACGATATATATCAAGGTACAGAATGAACGATTGAAGTTAATTAATTGACGAAATACCAGAATTTAAATGATATTTAATTGGTCAGATCTAGAGCTCTGTAGTTCTTGACGCACTAACAATCGAGAGAAGTCGTCATACTCGTAACAATAAATATTCTCCTTGAAGAGATATATCCATTGGTATATAATTATCTTAACGCTATTGAGCGTCAGGGCAGATTAACCCATCTCCTTGTGGGGTTATTTTTAAGTTATACTTAGCATTTTTATTCCTAGTCATCTAAATTCGTTTTATGATATTCTCATTCTGTAGGTAAGATTTTTCACGAATATAATAGTCTGAATAGTAGCTGTATACGGTTAAAAAAAAAAAATTTGTGTATCAGGTATTGCTAACATTGATAATTTTCTACATTGTAGAAAACTGAACCACGACAATCCAAAAGACAGTAAGTGTGCATACACACTAGTGACACGCGTCGATATCAGAGGCAACGGCATCCGTCGAGAACATGCAGCTCGTGTATTTGACCACCGTACTCAAATACACGAGCGACACGCATTGACGGCTGTCGTCAAAACGCCTCGTCAGTTGCAGTTGCCTTTGTGTTCGACGCGTGTCACTGGTGTGTGTACTAAGATAACTAATTTAGCATAATTATGATCATAGATGACCCCTAGAGAGGGATCTCACAGTCATGTGAAAAGTATATGTAATTAGATTACAATATACGCACTAATAAATTAAGCAATTATTCTTACCCTTCATAACTTGATAAACAGCAGTTTCAGTTACGAAGATAAATACTAACACAATGTATATAACGCATATAGCCACTCCTAGCCAGCACACTGCTGCGTAAGATATGAACGGTCCTACTGAATACACTGTTACTATTCCCAAACTGTTAGAGAATCCTGTCAGAGTTAACAGTGTGCCTCGAATTCTTGTTGATCTGAAAGAAGAAGGAAGTATTACTGTTAATGCTATTGCGTAATATCCTAAGTATGATCCCCAGTTCGGGCTTTTTTAGGATTTTCTCAGTAGTAGCCTGCAGTCTGGGTTTGTGCCCCACTAATGGCTCGTCCCCTATTAAGGCGGATCCATACCTGCGCGCAACAGCGCGGTTCGCATTCACCTAAGAACATGATATGGACACGTTTCGAAGTAGTTTCTGCCTACAGGGTAGGCTGAAACGGAAGAAGGTGTGATTTATGTATGTATACGTATGTATGTAATATAAATTTATGGGTACTAACGCAAACTCTCCAATGTAGACAAGATTTGTAACAAATAGGATTGCCATGCCTACTCCAACCAGAATACGGCCTGCATATATCATTGCTATATTACTGGCAAAGGCCATCAGAACGTAGGACAATATGATAATGCCAGCCCCAAGATATAGGCAAGGTTTTCTGCCTATCACGTTACAGAGATATCCTGAGAGGTAGGGACCTGAAAGATAATTGCGGTTGTTATTGGTCAAACATACCACCACAAGGTCGGCAGAGTTTTTGAGTTGATTTCTTAGAAGCAGCCCGGAGACTAGATTTGTGCTCATGATCATCATCATCAGCCTACAGTAGTCCACTACTGGACATAAGTTTCTCTAATCACAATCCATTGACTTCACGCCATGATCACGTCGGGGTCACCAGTATGGAGGTATGAGGGTGTAAAGTTCACTTATCCTCCATAGAAAAGAGAGGATCCGATCAACCAGACGTGTGTTGTGTCTGGTTGGCTACGGCCCGAGGATTGATGTCGGGACGTTGTAAAACCTTCCACTTGAATCACTCTAGCTATTAAAAAACCGCATCATAATCCGCTGCGTAGTTTTAAGGATCTAAGCATACATAGGAACAGACAGCGGGAAGCAACTTTGTTTTATACTATGTAGTGATAAATGGTTTGAGTTTAAGTAGGTAGTAGGTCTCTTCACCTCTTCTTCCTTCGTCTTTCTTGTGTTCGCGGATGAATGGAGGAAGATCTTGTGAAGACCAGGGGGCCTAAAAAGGCCACTTTGGCAAAATCATAAGAGGATAACATTATGAATCATAATGGACAGTTAACTGTTAAGTGAATCGTATCAAATCCCATTGGTGAAGGATTTTTCAGTTATTTTTTTGTCTGTGCTAAAATACCAATCAATCCAATCCCAATCTCTTTGATTATACCTACGTAGTGCAACGAAAAAAAGAAAAACACGTACTGTCTTCGCCATATTATGATTCATAATGTTATTCTTTTATCTTTTATGATTCTGCCAATGTGGCCTTTTTTAGGCCCCCGTATGTCGGGAGTATTGTGAGATGAGCGTATGACTGTCGAGCAGTTGCATACTTTTCGTTAGTAGGTATGCTTTACTTCTGTGTTTAACTAATGTAAATTTTATTGATCTTGACTGTTTTATGTTAGAAAATAAATAAATAAATTCACAGTAAAAGTATTCTACTTCCAACAGCAACCAAACACGAGGGGGCCTAAAAAGTCTGCTTTGGCAGAATCATAAAACGAATACATTATGAATCATAATATAGCGAAGACAGTCCGTGTTTTTCTTTTATTCGCTGCACTACCTAGGTATAATCGAAGAGTGGGATTGGATTTGGATTGGATTGATTGGTATTTTAGCACAGACAAAAAAATTACCGAAAAATCCTTCACCAGTGGGATTTGATACGATTAACTTAAGGGGCTTACAGGACCTAAACACAAAAAACGTAAGTTTTAGAATCAATAAAAGTATATGATCGACTATAGTAAACCAAATCAGAAAAATATATGATATTCTTCACGATATATTATGCTAGGTAGATAGTGTGGTGAAAATATAATATAACTAATTTGATACGATAGAAAAAAATCATGAAGATATCTCTAAAAACTTTCTTTTTACAATAAAAACCATACTAATATACATACAATGATTATGATTTTTTGGTCAGATTATTCTACAAGCAAGATACTAGTGTTTTATTTTTTTAGTCCATAGAATAGATTTTTTGTAAATAGATAATTGCTTCATATTTTGCAATAAATTACCAGCGTTGTGTCATCGCGCTTCTCTTTCTTTTCTATGAAGTCGGACAAAGACCGCGCTTTAGGTCATGGAGTTGCCTTAACAGTTAACTGTCCATTATTATTCATAATGTTATCCTTTTATGATTCTGCCAACGTGGTCTTTTTAGGCCCCTAGACTTGCATAATAATATGTTGACGAAAATAAAGACCACTAATGCAAAATCACACTAATATTAAAATGGCGAAAGTTTGTGAGTGTGAGTGTGTGTGTTTATATGTTTGTCACTTCTTCACGCTCAAACTGCTGGACAAATTTTGATAAAATTTTGTACGGAGGTAGCTGACACCCTGGATTAACATATAGGCTACTTTTTGTCCCGATGTTCCCATGGGATCGACACTTAAAATAACTGTGAAGTGTGTAGGTACACTTGAATAGTGGTAGTGGGGTAGTGTGAGTGAAGTGAGTAGTGATTGTAGTGTATTGTTTAGTGTGTGTGTGTAAGAGCGTTCAATAATATTTTTAAGGCGAAAGCGTCAGGGTAGCCCGCTAAATAATTTTTTTTTACGTTTTTTGCAATTTGCTGGTCAGTATTAAGTTGTACGTTTATTAAAATATGATTTGCGACCGTAACAAATATGTATTTACAGAATTATAATCATTAAAGTCATCGTATTCTAGGAGTATACTAACTTAACAAGTTATATTACTGATTCTAATGATTATAATTCTGTAAATACATATTTGTTACAGTCGCGAATCATATTTTAATCACCCAGACAATGAACTACAAATTTCAAAAAACGTAAGAAAATTTTAATTTCGCGGGCTACCTTAGCGCTTTAAGCTTTAAGAAAGCAAAATGGGTTATAGAGGTACCTATTTGAGGTTAGTTTAATTAAATACATGCCCATGTATTTTTTTCACTCACCTATTACGTTTCCAATAAAAATAACGGATACGACCCAGGATGCCTCTCCATCGGTGATGACATGGTCCAAGGGTGTCTCGTTAGGATTCTGCAGTTTGATCAGCGCTGGTGCTGCCCAGCCAATACTGAAGCCTACTATTAACTGGCCTAAGTACACTGAAATAACATTATTTTCTTATGAGAAAGTCAACAGCCAACTTTAATTATCCTAGTTGCAAAATAAATGATTTTATTTTGTTTGATAGTACAATGTTATTTTTAGACACTGAGTTTTTATTAAAAATAAAATATTTTATATATTTATTTATTTACTCGGACTTTTAATTTAAATTATTTTGGGATGTTACAGTTATTTCTAAATTAAAATTACTTGGGTAGAAACTTACAGCATGCTGCGATCAAAAATTGTTTACTTATATTTGTATTAGTTTTGGCTCCCATTACACAAATTCCACTTTACACTATTTAATATAATATAATGTTATTGTTATTATGTAAACAGCGCTAAAGCGACACCTTTATTCGCACATTACATTGAAGTGACTTATATGTATATTTCCTGATATCTTATAGATATTTATCAAATTGTCAGAATCTTGTAAATTGTGGATTAGGGATCAGTGGTTATTTAAAACAATGTTATTGCAAGTCATAGTCTACCTAAAGTGTATTCAAACTTATGTTTCAAATTAATATTATTTCATGTTAAGGACGCTATCACATTTTTCCACGAATAACAGTGTTATTCAGGTAACGTACCATTTTAACGAACTGGAGTCACAACTACGTGGATATCTTGGTTTCAAATTAAAGATAATATATTCATCTCCAAAATGGCCCCAAAACAATTAAATAGTCCCATTCATATTTGTGTGAAATTTTGTATGGGGCTATTTAATTGTTTTGGGGCCATTGGGGCCAATTGGGTCCTAACCCAATATAGCTAAATCCACTGCATATTTTAACTTAAAAATAAGAAGATATCGTTGCTTATACGAGGGTGACACTGGAAGTTCTTAGAAAATCAAATACTAAACAAACTAGCAAGTTATTAGTTTTATTATGTCTTTTCAAAATAGTGTCCATTTACATCAATACATCGCTGCATCCGATGGAACCACTGAGAAAAGCACTTTGCCCACTCGTCCTTGGGGGTCTCTTCGACGGCATTTTGAAACGCAGCCACTGCTTCCTCGGCGTCCATAAAACGTTTTCCTCAAGGTTTTTTTTTTATTTTCGGTAATAAATAAAAATCGCAAGGTGCGAGGTCGAGGCTATAGGGCGGGTGACCCAGTAATTACACGTCTGACGTCGCCAAGTAGTCGATTGTTTGCTTGGCGGTGTGCGACGAGGCGTTGTCGTGGTGAAGGAGGATCCTACTGCGAGGTCGTTTCTCCCGAACTTTTTCCAAGACAAGTGGCAAACAATTGTTAGTGTACCACTCTACAGTAACTGTTTTCTGATCCTCTAAAACAATTGTTTCGTAATGACCTGTCCTTCTGAAGAAAGAGGCCACCATCTTCTTTCCCACGCTTTGACCTGTCTTCACTTTAGTTGGCAACTCCTCGGAAGGAAACACCCAGACAGCAGACTGTCTCTTAGTTTCAGGATCACGGGCACAAAGCTTCCTGACCGATAAGGAAGACCTCCTTCATGGAGGATTTTGTGCACTTGACTCATACCGATGCCTAAGCGTGTCCGAATCTGCTGATAAGTCACTCTTTTGTCAGTGTCTAAAATACGCCGCACAACACTGATGTTATCTTCAGTCGTCGCCGTAGAAGGCCGTCCCTCACGCAGATCATTGGTGAGATTAGTGCGACCACGTTTATACTTATTAAATAAACCAGTTGTAAACAGTGGCACGAGATGGGGCTTCATCGATCAAGGTCAATCGAAGTCTATCATAACTTTCTTGTTGACTTAAATGACATCGAAAATCATAAAAAAACATTGTACGAAAATTTTCTCGCGTTAAATTCATGCTGACGTGACACTGACAATTTTTAATTTGCCGCTAAATCGTTAACAAATGACAAATTAATAAAATACATACACAATAATATTGGAAAAGAGATCCATTTTCAATCTGTAATAATAACAATAACATTATAAAGTCTGATAGCACTTCGTTATATAGCAGTGGGATAGGTACCTTGAAGCCTATTTCTTAGTAGCGGCTCAGCTTACCCCCTTGAGAGATACAGGCGTGACATTATTTTGTGATGAACTAGTAAATATCAATAAAACATAGTCTGGATTTTTTTTGTGCGGAGCCAATGCCTACAAATAATATTGTGCGGAATCACTTGCGATAAATTCACAACCGATTTGACACAACGCTGGTAATAATTTATTGCACAATATGAAGCAATTATTTAATTACAAAAATAAAACACTAGTGTTTTAGTAAGTTGCTTGTAGAATAATCTGAAAAAAAAAACCTGATTGATTGTATGTATAATGGTTTTTATTGTAAAAAGAAAGAAAAAAATCATGAAGATACCTCTAAAAGAGGTATCTTCATGATTTTTTTCTATCGTATCAAATTAGTTGTACATATTATGTTTTCAAAACACAACCTACCTAGCATATATCCTGAAGAATATTATATATTTTTCTGATTTCGTTTACTGTAGTCGATCAAATACCTACTTTTATTGTTTTTAAAACTTGCGTTTTTTGCGTTTAGGTCGGATATTACATAAACTTGCTGTGCCCGCGACTTCGTCCGCGTGGATATAGAACTTTTTCAGCCTGTAATAAAACGCAACGTAAATTAAGTTTGTCTGTTCGTAAGTATGACTAAACAAAATAACGGATTGATTTATCTAATCTATGTACAGTCAACAAAAGAGATAAGTATGCAGGATCGTCGGATATAGTTGAAGTTTAGTGAGAAACCGATGGATGTTCTCGAATAAAATTTTATTTTATTAATAGAAAACAAACAGCTGATTTATCAAATTAAATTTCTGTCGACCACATCTATCGGTTTCTTACTATATTTCAACTATATCCGACGACCCTGCATACTTATCTCTTTTGTTGACTGTTTAAAGATTAGATAAATAAATACTAGTTTTAAATATTATTTAAATAATATGTAGTGTGCGTGACGAGCGAAATCTGTCGTGACGTGACGTGATAGCAGTTGTCCTGCTCGCATTAAAAAAAATTTGCCCATTCATTCTGTGTGCGTAGTGCTCTGCCGCGTTCGACAATGCCACTGAGTTTGCGCTCTTGCCCTGCTGAGTCATTGAATCAGTAATTTAGTTGACAACTTTTGATTACACCGCAGACCCTAGGTGGCTACTTTTCTAACTTTTGCTCTAACACATTTCTGAATTAGGTAATTCAGAATAATTTAGCTTTTGTGTAATTGTATTTTCTATGGACAAGATTGCAAGGTCCGACAGTCTTTCCTGACACATAGTGGAACGTAAATAAGTTTACTCCCGCCCGCCAGCTCCGTTTGCGCGCCCAAATGATCGTCTCGTCTCGATCGATTTTTTTTTACAAAATGTCATCTCGCCGTTCAACTTATGAGGTTATCGTCTGCTTAACCGGGCTTGCCTGTGGATGCCTCAATAAATAAAGGCCTCCAGTCAGAGCTTACTTAAAAACTAAGCGACTACACGCTAAGGGCACCCCCTGTGGGGTACGGACCTCAGCTTAGGGTGTCGCTGGGTAAGGGCAGCAAGGGACAGGCTGCATCGGAATTATTTAGGGACGAATTTAAAAGTACAGGCTCATGCGGACATGGTATGAGGCGTCGCAACGGGCCTCGGCGGCGAGGACGGAAGGACGGCTGTCGGTACTTTCTGAGAGTTTATTTTTTCTTATTTGAAATGGGTTTGCTCTTGACTCTAGTCTAGGTCAGAGATGACAGAGACAAAGCCTACTGGTGCGGTACTGGTGGCCTTACTACTTTCCTGTAGGAGGGTCGTAGCGTCGTCGGGGATGGTAAGGGTATGCCTCGGTCGGCGAATCCTACTTATGGGGTAGGGAGTATATCGGACGGCCGCTGCAATCAGGGGATTGGGGTGCTTTATAGCAGTATCAAAGAAATGCTTGGAGCGGCGTGAACTACTGGACGGTGGGCATTCGAAGATCTACGTGTGGATTCTCATTGCGGACATAGAAGGGAGCTCCCGTGACCTTTCTGAGAAACCGGTTTTGGAAGGTCTGCATTCTATGCAGATGGTGAGGCATAGCGTGAGAGAAGACGACGCAAGCATAGGTCATGAAGGGACGGATGACCGCGGTGTAGAGGCGCAATTTGCACTTGAGTGACAATTTGCTGCGGGCGGTCAGTATGAAGTGGAGCCTATTGAGAGCGAAAAAGGCGCGCGAACTGGCCGTTTTTATGTGCTCACAGGCGGGCGAAAGACCATAATGCCTTGGAAGGTTGGTAGGCCTTTGGTGTGGGATGCAACGTGTGTCGACATCCTTGCGCCATCCTATCTTCCAAGCACGCTGTGCTGTGCTGGGGCGGCTGCTGCAAGTGCGGAAAACCTCAAACGGCGCAAATACTCCAATCTTTTTGGAACTTATATGTTTGGGCCGTTTGGGGTTGAAACACTAGGACCATGGGGCCCACTAAGTATTTTGAGACATCGCCAAGCGGTTGGGCGACTCTTCACGTGACCAGAGAGCTGGCCTATTTTTTGGCCAAAGAATCAGCATTGCCATACAACGTGGCGATGCTGCCAGTCTTTTGGGAACGTTTCCTGTTGACAGCGATGCGGACGAATTTTTCGATAGGTACCCTTTGATTATTTCTCCTCCTTTTTATATACTTGAACAAAGTACACTTGGGTATAAAACAATAACAGCCGCACAGGTCGATAGATCAGGTTAAGCTACGCTTGCCGCGGTTGGTCTGTGGATGGGTGACCATCTTTACATACCGTGACCCCTCCGTGCCTCAGAAAGCACGTTAAGCCGTTGGTCCCGGCTGTCATTCGTGGATCTTTAACAGTCGTTTCGGGTAGTCAGAAGCCCGAAAGTCTTATCAAGGGGTATCGTAATATCCAGTAATTGGGTTGTGGAGGTCAGTTAGGCAGTCGCTCCATGTAAAATACTGGTATTCAGCTGCTTCCGGTTAGACTGGAAGCCGACCCCAACATAGTTGGGAAAAGGCAAGGCAGATGATGAATATCGGCACTTTAGAAATTATAAGAGCGCACAATAGATTTTCTTCCACAAGCAATACTGCTGGCGCAATCTGCTTGCAGAATTTATAACAACTAGGCCTCATTCACTTGGCATTCACCCGCTACATACTGAATAAAAGACTGAAGTCATTAAAAATATTTTATTTACATGATGGTTATTTATCACTGTTCACAGTCATACGTAGGTATTCCTATTCTATTCGTACTAAGAAATCACTGAAGTGTAAATAAATGGTAATTGTATTACCATTTATTTATACATCAGTGATTTCTACGTTTTCCTTATATTTTCTTTTTACACGTCTCTGGCTATCTTTGTTTGTAACTTTCAATAGGTAACTACTACTTTGTATCGCCTTTTTAGGGTTCCGTACTGAAATGGTAAAACGGAACCCTTATGGTGAGACTCAGTCTGTCTGTCTGTCACAGCTGGATATCTCAAGAACTACTAATGCTGTCAACTTGAAATTTGGAATAGCTTTGGATGACGTTTGCCCAGCTATTTTGCAAATAAGAAAGAAATAAATATATAGGTATATTTTTTTGCAACAGGGACTAAACGCGGGCCTGAAAAATTCGAAGCGGGGCTGCTAGGGCATGTGGGGTATCATATATTGTGAAAGAGCGCTAGTTTGCACATGCTCAAAAACTTTTTCTTTTTATTAGTCCGCATAGTTTTCGACTTTCGATGAAAAATGTTGAAAAAAATACCGTTGTTCTGAAATTATTTTAAGTGATAGAATTTTATGTAAAGATTACAGAAAAAATAAAACGAAGTCTCTAAATAGCACACTTTTTCAGAAATCATCAACAAAAGTTACAGTAGTTCCACTATCGGTCAAGAGATGGCGCTGACATAAAACTGCAATATTCTACACCGCAGTGCACAGTGTTAAAATTCTCTGACGAATATAGGCCTCGCCGATGCAAAATTAAAAACATTACGGCACGAAACCCTCGGTGCGCGAGTACAACTCGCTTTTGACCGGTTATTTTTTTAAAGCTGTATTCCGTGTTCAAACCAAAAGCGATCGCCGCCGCGCGAATACGCGGTCTTCACGTTCATATGTCACTTGTTTGTTCGTAAACCAGCTGGTCGATTCTGTAAAAATCTCACCGTGAAAACTTATGTGAAGTGAGTTTGTTTTTGCTAGGAATTGACGCTATTGACAGCTCACTCCACGCTCACTTCACCTAAGTTTTCACGGTGAGATAGTTACAGAATCGCACTGCTGAATCGTTTTGAAGGAGATTGCTAATCCATTGCTGCTTTTGTGCAACGTAAATAACTCAATTACTTTGTTGAGCTGTCAAAATTAAAGCCATTTCTTCTGATAGTGTGTTACGCAATTACCCAGCAGAACACGTCGTTGCCGACAGAGGGCGCCTGCCGGTTTTCCTAACAAGTTAAGGCTTTTATAAACGGGCGCGACACGCGATATAATCGCGAGCGACACAAAACACAAAGGCACCGCTCGTTGCGCGACTTGCGGTGCCTTTGTGTCGCTCCTGTTTGAAGGAGCTTTTAGGATGGGACACAGGTTAGGACGCGGCCATGCCGGCCATTGATACCTATGTGCTTATACGCACGAGGGACCGCCGTCGGCGGTAGAGGCAACTACCGCCGTCGACACCCGTCGACAATCAACTGTCAACGCGTGTCGATCACATGCCGCTCGTGGTTTCCGCATTGTACTCAAATACATGAGCGACAAGTTGTCGACGGGTGTCGACGGGTCCTCTCCCGTTGACGCGTATAGCTCGTGAAGTCGTGAGTATGCACATTTAATTTAACAAATTACAACGGTTGTGGATAAGTTTTAATGACTTAACATAACAATTACCGAGGCATTCAAAAAACACGTACAATTCCTATTGGCCTTGTATGATTCATCTCTGTGTCAACTTCTTAACACACCATTAATTCAAATCATCGTCCATAACTTAAACTAAAAATAAATACGAGTGAAATTATCATAAAACAACTATTTACAACAAACTAATTCTAACATTTATGATTTTCTTCTCTCTTCCCTCTCAAAATGTTCTGTATCTCTGCAAAGCTCTTCCCCTTCGTTTCAGGGATGCAAAACATGATGAACAGACATATTATTATACAGTTTCCACTGAATATCCAGTAGGTGGTCGCTGGGCCAATAGCTGAGGATACTAGAGCAAAGTATTTTGTGGTTAAAAAGACGAATAGGGTCGTGATTATTGTGGATATGGACATTCCCATCCCTCTTGAGGGGTCGTCGAAGAGTTCTGCGTTGATCACCCAGATCAGGGAGCCGACACCTGGAAAAATGGGGAAACGTCTGGTTATACTACTGGTATAGTTAAAGCATTAGGTTTGTTGTGATTTTCGAATTATCTAGGTACCAGTACAAAGCATTCTGCCCTGTCATTTTATGGAGAGTAAGGTCTTCCCATGATATTTTCTGTAGATGATAGTTAGATGCAAGTTTTTCTCTCCCACTGCAGGACAAAATTTGTCAAACAAAATAAGAGAGAGACGAAAACAGCGTTTTCACGGGCCTATTGCGCCACTTAACCACTTGCCTATTGCGTGTTGACGATTTCAGATTGTGAAAACGGGTTGTTTCAGTCTTTATGTTGAAGGGCGAATTCCACTAAACTTTTATAGGTACTTAGAATAAGTCGAATCCTGTGATTTTTTAATTGTTGACAGTTTTTCCATACTGGAACTGTCAGACATCAATTTTATTCAACGGATAAAAGATATAAAAAAAAAACAAAAAAAAAATGTAAAATCAGCTATAAGATAATCTTAGAAAAAGCATGATTGTAGCCTATTGTAGCACTATTTATGTTTTATTTTTGTTGGAATTTGAACCCCGCAATCTGTTAGTACGTTTATTCAACTGTGTAACAATGATTATATATTTACAAACCGAATCAGAAAAAACAACCGACTTCCAAAAAATTTTCGAAATAAATTTCTTTTGAACAAAAAAGAATTTTGCAAATCCTTCTATAAGACGGAGTTATGCCCAAACAAAATAAAAAACATTGAAACATCCGAATTGAGAACCTACTCCTTTTTAAAAGTCGGTTAACAAAGCTAACAGTCTTAAAATAATCATTTGTACAATTTTATATAAAAAGGAGGGGAAATAATAAATCCGGTACGCAATAATAAGCACGCACGTGCACGTAATAATAAGCTGGTACTAAATCTTCTACAAAGGTTTACAAATTGTTTAAAGCCATATTTTTCAATCATCAAATCTTTTTTTAGCTGTGGAATTTATATCGAGGTTTGATAGCTTTTGTATAGAAATTATGTCACTGTAACTGTCATAATTATTTATTGTTCAGCTATAAATGAGCTGACTATTCAACCGGCAGATAATTTTTATTCGAGGAATAGAATTGACGTCTGACAGTTTTTGTATGGAAGAACTGTCAAAAATTCAAAATTATACCTCCGATAAAATTATCTGACGTTGGAAAAATCAGCCCTAAATAAAATGAACTTACCAGCGCTATAACAGAAGACTACCAATATAAGAGATATTAGCGGAACATAGTTCAGGAAACCATCCACAGAATCCTCTTCTTTTAGCTTGAAAAACAATCCAAGGCCGAGCTGCAAAAAAAAAGTAGCTAAGTATTCTTTGTATTACAAAATATTTTGGTCTGATAAGAGAAGTAGGTATAGACAATATTTTTAGGTGCATTTATTTCCTAAGTTTACCTGAGATAAATATTTAAAATAAATTAAATAAATATATTTATGTGTATGTGTGTGTGTGTGTGTTTATAATATATCATCAACATCATCATCATTTCAGCCGAAAGACGTCCACTGCTGGACATAGGCCTCCCCCAAGCACCTCCACTTCGACCGGTTCTGTGCTTCTCGCATCCAACGGGTCCCTGCGGCCTTCACAAGGTCGTCGGAAAGAATTGCCAAGTGGGCAGGGCACATTTCTCGCAGAACAGTTAGGCGTTGGGACCGAAAGGTTCTGTAGTGGCGGCCGCGTACTCCGGTACGCGGTCGCCACGGTCGCCGCGGTAGACGAAGCATTGGAAGGCCTCCCACAAGGTGTTTATATATTTAATTAAAATTATCGTGGGAAAAACAATTGAAATTCATTATAACTCTCATTCATGTTCCAAATTTTTTGGTTCCTGGCGTAGAAAAATAAAAACAAAATATTATATTATATATTTATTTGATTTTATCTCTTGAAATTAAAGTTACATTGTTTGTAAATGCATACGTTTGGCATTGTTTTTTTCTAATGTTTGATGAAGATAACCCAAACAAGGCGAAAATATCGTTAACTAAATTCGGTTTCAAAAGTATCTGATGAGAGTGTAAACAAACACTGTTCAGGTTAAATTCTAATTTTCTAACGCAATCACTCACTAAAGGGAATTATTAACACATTTATCCGTATTTAGAAGGTTATAAACTTTATACAATTTGTATGTTCCTAGGAGGTTGCTCACATGCACATATTAAAAACAGCAATACAGATTTGTACTAAAAAAATTTATAAACGACGACTCTAGAAATTGTAGTTGTCGATACTGATAGTGGCATCTGAATTTCGGAAGAAAAAAAATACATGTATAGCCAATGTGTGAAAAAATCCAATAGCGCATTTTTATTAAGGACTCATTTAGGTGTCGGTTAGCGTTAGTGAAAACGGGCATTAATAAATAAATAAATAAAATAAAAAAAAATTAATAAATAAATATAAAAAAAAAAATTAAAAAAAAATTAAGCTTCAACAAAAAATAATAGCAAAAAGGAACTCACCATTCCCAGCCCCATTCCAACATATGTAACTATCAGAATCGGCTTCCGTCCAAACTTATCAGTCACCAACGTAGTGCAGAAGCTGGCAAACAGCTGTATCAAGCCAATAGTAACTGACGCCACTTCAGGCTTGACTGACGTCTGCGTGGACTCCAAAATGGTTTGAAGATAAAATGTCACTGCATTGAATCCCACAAATTGAGATCCGATACCCATAGCTAATACCAGAAACAGGGATTTTATGAACAGTTTGTTCGTCAAAATGTCCGTTTTGGAAATCTTGATGTTATTCGTTTCTGAAGCCAAGTCGTATTCTTTGAGCTCTTCATTTGCTAGTGACTCTGAGCCCCGAAGGAATGTTAGGACTTTCAGTGATTCGGCTTTGTGTCCTGTAATTGCGAAGGTTTTCATTAGTTTGTGCTGAAAATTTTTGGACATCGATTAGTTATACAGCATGTATCAGAAAGGTGTCGTCATATTGTTTCGCATGATTTTGTGACACCTCGTTCGTCTATTGTTTTCGTAATCAATCCGAATAACTGTTATCATTGTGCTGTGACTATTGTGACTACGTGTGCTCATTATAATCTTGACTATTCTCCTGCTGACTGTTTTCTGTGTGTGTTGCTTAATACAATATTGAGTACTATAGCAGACTTGGCTTTCGTTTATCTGCCTATTACACACCCCTAACGACTACAATACATGCCATTGTTGTTTCAGTTTGATGGTCTGTACCACACTCTTAAAATATATAACCACTCCTTTCTGGTCCATCAAGTCTAGTCCATCAAATCTTTTTAGTCTTTTTAGTCATAAAATTTCTAGTCCATCATTTATCAGGTGCCTTTTTTGCTCCCACTCTCATAGTCCGATAGAACGGCACGCAATCCGATACGACCGGAGAGATCAGGTGGAACCAACGGCTTAACGTGCTTTGCGAGACACGGGGGTATCACACCGCCACCATCCAAGCTCCGGGCTATTACTAAGAAATCCCTAATGGAAAATCCAATAACACAGGACCCTCGCTGAGCAGTCGCGCATGCGACCTCGAGACCTACAGGCTAGTCACACGGGGCACAAAGTAATAATTAACATAGCTAGGTTGATACCTCTAGTCTTCCCAGAGATGTGCCCTAACAGGCGTGGCACTGAGGGGGTTCCGGATTGGTCTATTAAGAGGTAAACCCCTACATGGGCTGATGGTGATCACCGGGGTGGTTTTAGTGACGTAAGATTGCCACGATACCTGCAGTCTTTTTCCCCAAAGTACAGGTGCCTTTTGAAGGTTATTCACCGAAAAAAAAAGGTTCATACCTCTAGAGTACAAAGAATATGGTCCATCAGGTAGAATCAGCAGCGGTATGGTGCTGAATATGATCATGCCAGTGTAGATCATGTTGAGCTTTGTGTAGGATATGAAGGGACCCATAGACAACATGGTCACCACGCCGAAGGAGCACATGATTTGGAGTATAGTTCCTAAGCTGCCACGGATTTCTTTCTGGAATTAGAAAAAAACATGGAATTTATATTGCTGAATCGGCCTGTTCGGCCTGTTCTTGATCTCGATCACTTTGAAGCCTAGTGGCAAGCGATGGATAAGGTCTAAGATGGAACCAGCGTGCTCAGAAGATGCTTGTTCACTCTTGCTTTGAAAGCAGACGGGTAAATGAGGAAGGGAACACAGACGCCGGCAGAGAGTTCCACATTTTGGCTGTGTGCATAATAGACGTGCAGGAGAAGCGCTGAGTTCGACTGATCGGATAAATATTGTTTCTTTTTTAAGTGTTGGTAGTTTCTTAGTTAAGTTATTTTTAAATTCGCACTTTATCAGAATATTAATTCATGTACGTGGTTGTTATTTTGGATTTATTTAACTTCTGATCGAAGACCATATAGCTTAGGCTAAGCTTTTTATTACCAAATTATTTATCCTTTCGGTAATTTTTTTGTAACTTGGGTATATTTTCATAATATTTCTAATTTTGTTTGTTAAATAACTACGTATTAATTAATCAACAGACCTTTTCATGATGCACAAAAGAACTACAAAGATAACAAAAAGTATCCATAAAACAAGATTAATAACCTCAACAAAAAGAAATAAATCTTTTTAGATACCTAAATCTACAATGTTTATGTATTGCAGACATACTTGCTAATGCATCACCGAATCTCACGACGGAATAGCGTGGTACTGCTGAATAAGTCATGATTCTATCAACAAAAACTGTCAAAAAACTACAGAAGATTAGGAAAAAGTAGATAACATGCGGAAGCAAAACATCTTGTCAATAGTTAAGGCTCCTAGGAACAAAAAGCGCGACACGCGACAAAATCGCGTGCGACACAAAGGCACCGCAAGTCGCGCAACGAGCGGTGCCTTTGTGTCGCGCGTGATTATATCGCGTGTCGCGCCTGTTTGTACGGGTCTTTATTTAGAATAGTGGTATAGTAAGTAGCTAAAAAAAATATTTTTGTGTACGGTTCCGTATTTGTATAATAATGGTTGTTATTAGCAGGTACTTTTAAGGTTCTAGAGGTAGCAGGGTGCTAAGTAATATCACGGGTCGGTCGATCAGGTTACGCCTGCCGTGGTTGGTTCAAGGTTGGGTGACCATCTTTACATACCAAGACCCTTCCGTACCTCGGAAAGCACGTTAAGCCGTTGGTCCCGGCTATCATTCGTGGATCTTTTACAGTCGTTACGGGTCGTCAGGAGCCCGAAAATCTGACAACCAGTTTTACCAACGGGTATCGCATTACCCAGTAACTTGGTTGTGGAGGTCAGATAGGCAGTCACTGCATGTAAAATACGGGTATTCAGCTGCCTCCGGCTGCAAAGCGGATCAGAAGCTCCGATACGTCGACTCGGCTACGGCTCGCCGACCGCTGCTTGGTGAAAAAAGTGACGTAAGCTCGGGTACCTACGAAGATACGTAAGCGCGGGGACGACGAGCCGAAAGCGTGGGAACTGAAAGTTGACCAGGCACCGCACCGCGGTTTGTGAGCTTGTTCCGAGGCGAGGCGATAACGTTACGACTCCGATTTGTGTGCGTTGCAGTAGGGAGTTTCATACAAAGAATACTGAATGGCTCGAGTTGATACGGTGACGATCCCTTTCCGAGTTGATACGTGTGTGACCTTTATAGAACTATAAATGCTCTAATAATAAATACATCATATGCAACTTACACTAGCTATTTCCGAGGCATACATAGGCAGCAAAACGAAGATTCCAGCATCCGCTATGCCAACCAGAGCTCTCCCGAGCAGAATCATCCACACTTCACTAGCGTATATTAACACGAAGCCTGCCACAAATTTAGGTACACTGACCAGGAGGAGACATGGCTTCCTTCCGATTCTATCTATGAGGACTGCTCCGATGAAGATGTTGGCTGAAATTGAAAAAAATATAGGTGTTACAAACTATAATTTCCAGATGGTCGTTTTGATATCGAAATTTACATACACATGGGAGGTGCAGTTGACGCAATGACCGAGAAATTAGCTGCTGTGCTATCCACGGGTCTCGAGTACGGTTCCCATGTGGACAAACATTTGACTACAGATTAGCAAATTGTTATTTCCATAAGTCTTTATTTATTTGAGATTTGTGCTTTCTAATACTAGTTTACGAAAGAAAATGTGCAATAGGATTTTTTGTATAAATAAGAAATTAAACGGCTTAGTGTAAGCGGGTAAGTAGGTATGTAAATAAAGTGTTAATTTAAGTAAACATGCGATATTTTTATGTTTATATAATTAGTAGGTACGGATTTGACATCTGTAGGTCGTCAAGATAGCTGTAAATGTTTGAACAGACAAATCTGTTATCTTTGGATTATCATATCCAAGATAAACAGATCTTGGATAAGGTAACAAAAACGAGATACTGGCGAAAAGTAAAGATGACGTGTCTTATAATTATGTTTTTGAATGACTGTCACGTTGTTCTAATGGTAGCTTTAAAAATGGGGCTTTACGGTGGAGTTTCTAGCCCATTCTTCTCCATACGAAACTACCTTTTGAAAGGGGCTACTAGAATCAATTCTATTGCCTTGACTGCCCCGTTGGTCTCGCGGTTGAAAGCGCGACTGCTGAGCGTGGGTTCGGTTACCAGGTCAAGCTAAGTGTTATTGGCACGTATCTACTTTTACTGACGGCAGCAAAAACTATTTTAGATTTCACATTCTTCCTTATACATATTGTTAGTTGATTGGAAGGTTGGTTGGTTGATGAGGTCCTGGGTTCGATTTCCCAGTGAAAAAGATTCCCAGTGGTAAAGTGTTATTGGGGGGCCCGGAGCTTGGATTTGTGCCTGGTGATAGGCATTTTTTTTTTCAGTATGGGAAATCATCAAATGACCCCTCCCGCTCTGGGTGGAGCGGAAGGGAGTGTCAGACTCTTACTGACTAAAATCCACCCGTGTTCCTTCCTTCGCCCTTTATGTTCCGGGCCAGCCGGTAACCCTTTCGGACAATCCCGCTAATGGTGATAGGCATTACATGGGACTTAAGGGGTTTACATGACCTAAAGCGCGGTCACTATCGGACTTCATAGAAAAGAAAGAGAAGCGCGATGACACAATGCTGGTAATTTATTGCAAAATATGAAGCAATTATATGTATAATTATAAAAAATCTATTGTTTGGACAAAAAAAATTAAAACACTAGTGTTTTAGTATGTTCAAAGGACGCCACCTCATTATATTTACAAATAACTTTGTATGATGACAAAAACACAATCGAATTCAGAAACAGCGAGACGAACGAGACAGCTTTTGTTTATCAGCGAATTTACCACAGACATACGTCATGTGAGAAATAAGCAAAACATCGTCGTCGACACACTCAGCTGCATAGAAACAATCTTATGCCCATCTGCAATAAACAACAGCGACATAGCGAGTGCGCAAGAAAAGGACAGCAACATTGAAAAATAACATGATTCTCAAGAAAATAGTGATACCTAACACCAGCATTGAGTTATACTGCGAAGCATCTACTCCTTATGTACGCTCGTACATACCCGAGCAACATAGAAAAAAAGTTTTTGACAGCGTGCACAACATCAGTCATCCTGGTACGCGCACGACTCGCAAACTTATCACTCAAAAATACTTCTGGCCATCAATGAATGCAGAGATACATTGTCAAAGAAACAAGATACAACGACACACATTCTCGAACATCGCATCTTTCCCGCCAAGCGAGCGTTTTCCATCGAAATATTAGAAATAGAGCCATTTTAGGAATTACCGGTCAGCGTCTCGAATCTGTTGTTTACCCTGCATATACCAAAGTATGGTGTGGGTGTATGGTGGTGGTGGGCTTATATGGTATGGTGGTCGGGTTTTGGTTTTTAAACTTATTTTTTGGTCATAGGATCAGCATTGCCATCCAACACAAACGAACGCCAACGCTGCCAGCCTTTTGGACACTTTTCCCATTGACAGCGATGCGGACGAATTTTTCGATGCTTCTATATTATTTTTAGTGTTAGATTGTATATTGAATTTAAGATTTCTTAATAATAATAAAAAAAAAGTGAATGGAAGATTAGCAAATAAAGAAACCTTACAGACAATCGCAGTCAGGAACCCAATGGACACGATCCAAGACCCCTCCTCAGCCGTGATAGCCCTCGGTAGTATAGTCTGAGACTCATCGCTGAGCTTCACTAACACTGGTGATGGCCAGGCCAGGCCCACTCCACTGCACAGGACGGTTAGATTCGCTGAAACAGGACACAAGACAAAGATAAATGGAATATTTTTTACAGCACATGAAATTAAGAGCGTTTACGCCGTACGGCATTTCATACAAACTTTCAAGCCCTTATTTTTCGAAATGAATGAACAGATTTTAATGAAACTTCATAAGCAGGATAAAAAGTTCTAAAAAGTAAGTAGAGAACATTTTCGAAAAATAGTGTTACAGCTAAATTAGACCGATTTTAAATTTTTCACAGAAACAGAGATTTCCCGAAAATGTTCTTTACTAACTTTTTAGACCTTTGTATCCTGCTTATGCGTATGAACTTTCATTAAAATCGGTTAATTCATTTCGAAAAATAAGGACTTGAAAGTTTGTATGAAATGCCGTACGGCGTAAACGCTCTTAAAGGATAAGAAGAAAACACGAAGATAAAATTAAGGTGACGCAGAGGTAATAATTGCGATAAGACCAAATCGCCCAGCTAGATGCATTGACGACCTTAAAAAGGACAGATTGGATGCAAAAGCTGAAGGAGAGGTTTGTTGATGTAATTTGAGAGTGGTATATTATTTTTAATTGGCTATCGCGTCTGCGGAGTTTAGCTCCGCAGACGCGATAGGTTAAAACAGAAAATAAATGAACTTGATGAGTTTTTTGTTGGGTCTTCGATCGCAGTCACTTGAAAATTGAAATATCAGTCATAAGCTTTGAAAGGTGAATCGCTAGCCTCATAAAGTGCCTAATTTTAATGAGTTAATGTAACTTAGGATAAGTGCATTTTGTTTATTGTTCCATTGGTAAATAAATATACAGTATGTTAACTAACAGAGGGCGTTCCCGTTAACCCGCAATAGTATAGCATCCATACATGCTAAAAAAATATTACCATTCGAAAATAAAATGTTTTTTTTTTTATATTAAAATATTCACTAAAAATCGTAAATTGATACGTTAAAGAAACACTCTGTACACGCGTACTTGAAGGACAGCAATGTCGGAATTTATTTAATTAAATAAATTAGAATTAATTAAATAAATAGAGTATCAATTTACGATTTTTAGTGAATATTTTAATATAAAAAAATATAAAAACATTTTATTTTCGAATGGTAATATTTTTTTTAGCATGTATGGATGCTATACTATTGCGGGTTAACGGGAACGCCCTCTGTTAGTAATTAACATACTGTATTTGAAAATGAAATGAAATGATGAACTTGAAATATCAGTTTTCAAATCTGCTTTATTTTGTGTTATCTTCATAAATGTAATGGGTGTCGATATCTAACCACAATCTATACTTAATATTATAAAGCTGAAGAGTTTGTTTGTTTGTTTGTTTGGTTGAACGCGCTAATCTCTGGAACTACCAGTCGGATTTGAAAGGACATGTTAGGTTTTTGTATGGAGGCTGGGCTTTTATTCGAAGCTACTGTGAACAGGGAAGAGATCATATTTTTATGAAAGTACCTACATAAATTAAGGAGACTGTATAATTTTTAATTTTTTTTTTGAAAGCACCCTTTCCTTAATTATTATACATTTTAATAATCATTATTTAAAAAATAAATTGCAACCCACAGTAATTATTGATTTAGGCAACACTTTTCGGTTGGATGTCATTATTGTCATTGTGAATTGTGAACGTCAATCAAGTGTCAAATTCAATTCAGTTTTGACCTGTGTACTGACAGCTGACAAGTATGATAACCTTGCCCTTGCAGGCAGAGGTAATATTTTCATAGGATCCATTAGGAGGCAAAGGAATTAATGCCATACATACAAATCATGGAGTTGGTTTTATTTTAAGCCATCTAATATTATTTTAGAATATTTTAAATAACAATAAGGTGTATAATTTGCTTTAAAAAATTATATTTAACCATTTTTTCTTTGTTTCAATGTGCAAAAATAATATTATGACACCAAAAATATTTGGATTTAAAATACCTATGTATTTATTCAATAATGGTGCTTTTAATATTTTTTCTGTTTTTGTCAGGCCATCCTGAATAAGTTTCCCTATCAGAAAAACCATACATGACAGCTGTTAAAAAAAAATATTATTTTAAGCCCATTTCCTAACATGTCCTTTATTTTTGCATTTGATAGCCCAATTCTTGAGGAAGGCTATAGGCTATTAACATCACGCTATGACCTTTAGGAGCCGAGTAAAAAGAAAAAGTCAGAAAGAACGCTAAGCAAAAACGAAGTAATAGCGCGGGCAGGCGATGCGATGCGACGGGGTGGGTCGGGGTAACAAGAAATTTCACGCGGATGAAGTCGCGGGCAGAAGCTAGTAAAATATAAGAAAACAGTTTTTCTCAACTTAAGTATAGGTAAGTACTTCAAGTAATAATACTGGCAGCGGTCGTTGACCTCCCAAAAACAACATCAAATCTTTTTATTTTATTATGTTTATATATCGGAACCCATTGCTTCTGTGGAGTTTAGCTAGCCAATTTAAAATAACCCTGTAACGCGTAGTGTAAACGAAGTAATAGCGCGAGCATGCGATGCGATGCGACGGAGTGGGTGAATTTTTTTCTATCGTATCGAATTAGTTGTATTATGTTTTCAACACACTATCTACCTAGCATATATCCTGAAGAATATCATAAATCATAATTATGTATATTTTTCTGATTTTGTTTACTGAGTCGATCATATTATTTTGTTGTTTCTAAAACTTGCGTTTTTTTGCGTTTAGGTCCTGTAAGCCCCCTGTATTGTTCGCGTTTGGTTCTTTTTAGTAAGAAATAATTACTGTCCGCTAAGTTACTTAATTGATTAGTATTACAGTTTTATACATGTGGTACAAAGTAAAAAGTTAAACTTCTTTATAAAGTAGGTAATGTTTTTGTAACGAACGCCGAACGTGTTTATGTGAATAGTGAACTATGACTGAGTTATTTATCAGTGAAGTGATAAATAAGTTAGAATATGTAAAAGTGATAGTTACAATAGGATAGTTAAGACCATCAAGTACCTAGCGTGGGAGTCGATAAATGTGCTACTACTGTTTTACTGAGTACGATTTAGATTTTCTAATAAAATTTTATGTGTTTGTATTGTTCTAATTAGCTTTCAAACTGGTTTTTATTATTAGTTTTCGTATTAGAATCTGATATGAATATTTAACGTAGAATTTTTGATAATTTTAATGTACGAAGAAAATTTTACAATAATTACGTAACTTGAAAACGAGTTTTTTTTATCGGAATATTTCCGAGATTTTAGTGTCAAATGAGAGAATTATGTTTAAAATTGATATTCGAATTTGAATTATGTAAATCGGTCTAGGGGTTTTAGAGATAGAAAGAATTTTGTATAATGAAAACATGCCGAAGTCCGATATTAGTAAGTTAATGTTCTAGAAAGTTTTTATTGTATAGAGATAGGATAAAAACGTTGTTATAAAATACGAATGAGGAGTAAAATCTCCGCTCACTATAATTTTTGCTTTAAATTCGTATTCATTCATAGAAACCGCTTTGTCCCTATAACGCATCATCCGACGCTCATCTCGTCTTTGTTTCAGTTTTTTTATATGGGAATTACGTAAAACACTATATATTACTGCTTATCGTGCTATATTATACTCTTAGAACCCACAGAAAACCACTTCAAACGCAAAACAATTTCTAAAAAGTTACACTTTTGTTATTGAAAAAATCACAATCAAAAAACTATCCCATCGCCATATTGACGCAATACACAGCTGTCAAAATACACTCAAGAGTACCTACCGTTTACCCCACGCCAAGCCCGATCTCAATTCCACTTAATTTCCCAAAATGGACACCCAATTTAAAAACCATTTGGCGCTAGCATCGAACTCAAGAGTACGAAACGTCACAATGCCAATGTCGATCTATCGGAATTAAATTCAAGAGTAAGCACCCTGGTCTGTGACTGTGCGATTGTTGGAAATCATAATTAGTATTACTTGTGGCGGCATCATACTGACGTTATGCACAAATCCTGCATCGCACAAGATGAGTTTAGACACACGTGTGGTCGGAGGATCCTCCCTTTTTTATGGACGATGAGTGAACTCCCGAGTGAAATCCTATTCCTTTTTTTTTTTTTTTTTTGTGGATGGGAAATCATCAAATGACTCCTCCCGCTCTGGGTGGAGCGGAAGGGAGTGTCAGACTCTTACTGACTAAAACCCACCCGTGTTCCTTCCTTCGCCCTTTATGTTCCGGGCCAGCGGTAACCCTTTCGGACAATCCCGCTGACCCGGCAGGCTTCGGCCCTTACGGGCCCCTCCTTTTAATGCTGACATCTCTTTGAGGCGCGCGTGGAACACGTACGCGCCGTCCGGCACGGGCCTGGTCCTGATCGGACGGTGAGTTACCCATTACTCACCGCCCGCAGGCCCGCACCCGGTGGCCGGGAATGCCTCTATAAGTTTACCATGTTCTACAGATTACCCGGGTCTGAATGTGCAAATATGCATATAGGATCTTTAACTAAATATACATCTACATAAACTAAAAATAAACAAACATTGATAACTACGTTTGCACGGTTTAAAGAATTTTTGTTATACAGTGCCCTCCAAAAGTTATCTAGGTAACATTTTTCCACTTCAGCTGTGATGCCACATTGCACACGAGTGATCGATTCATGAGCGGGTAGCTGGTACCTACTTACCTATAGTAAGTACATATGTAGCTGTTTTAGTTACTAAAATTTTAATCAATAGGTAGGTAGGTACTTACCTTTGTGGCAAGAAAGCTGTGGTCAGGGGCCGAAGTCTGCCGGGTCAGCGGGATTGTCCGAAAGGGTTACCGCTACCCCGGAACATAAAGGGTTAAGGAAGGAACACGGGTGGGTTTTAGTCAGTAAGAGTCTGACACTCCTTTCCGCTCCACCCAGAGCGGGAGGGGTCGTTAATTTGATGACTTCCCAACCTCAAAAAAAGGGGTTTTTTATTTAGAAATGTTCCCACATTTTGAGCTGTGAAAACTTTTAATTTCTTATGACAATGTCCTTTATGATGCATATTGTTGACCTGAGCATCGAATGGATGCACCAGAGGCTAATTGACTTCTTTGTACATGATAAATGCTGGAAGTAGACTAACGCCCTTTGTAGTTTTCCATTTGTAAAAATCGTCGTAAGCTTTCATGTACGATTCCTTGGACTTTTCTGGCAGTATGGCAATGCTAATGGCTTCGGATTTAATGTACTCCGGAGTCAAATCACTATCGTCACTTGACATTTTTGTGAGAATTTGTAGTTTAGATAATTTGTTGCAAAGCAAAGCAATTTTCAGTATTCGCGGGTTTTTTTTGTGTTCAATTTTTTTAATATTCTACTCGTGGAGGCCAGTTCTATTTTCGACAAATTTACCTGTTTTTTAGTGCAGATCTTAATGGTGAATGCATGAAATTAGTATGTACAGATGCCAGCACATCAAGCTACCCGAAACTGTCAAATTTCCCAATCAACTTTGAACCATTACGCTTGAGCAATAAAGTTGAAAATCTATTAAAGAAACTTGACCGATTGTAGTAGCTTGATCTGCTGGCGTCTGTACCAGTACGCACAGACGCCAGCACATCAAGCGATAGGTATTAACCTATCGTAAATGTTCGTATGCGATTTCTAATTTATGTTCTAAATTCAAATCACATTAATGACCAGGGGTGCATAATGAAAAAAAAAAACAACATTCAAACCACCGCCGGTTAGGTATTTAAGCAGTTGGTTTAAGGTGCCACTTCTAGATTTTTTTTATCATACAAATTTTGGGAGAGTATTACTCCACTATTTGACATTGTGCATCCAAAGTTAAACATGATATCGTTTTGACTTATTATTAATTTTGTCTGTACGGAAACAGAATAGTAAAATAAAAAGCAATTAAAAAGTTATGAGCCAACAAATATTCGTTTTTCTGCTATTTTTAGTGTAATTTTGGGTGTAAATAAGTAATAAAAGAACTGTAAAATCTTCAAAACCAAGTCCGTACCGACAAGGCTCAGTTATCGATGAGTGCAATAAACTTTATTTGTGATTGATTTATGCAGTGGTTTTTTCATAAAACTCGATTTTCCGAAGCAGTTTTCGAAATTTTTTACTCGCCTATCAGTTCGGAACGGTATTTCTGTGCGTGAGAACTAGACATTGTTCATGTAAACTAGCGTCCAACTGCTAATCACCGATACTATCTCTGTCGGACACGAAGCCAGGTGAGACAGCGTGCTTTTTGGCCATGACCACCAGTGACTTCGAGCTCGCGACTAGTTTACTAGTTAGAAGCCCGAAAGTCTGATAACCAGTCTTACTAAGGCGTATCGTATTACCCAGTAACTGGGTTGTGGAGGTCAGATAGGTAGTCGCTCCATGTAAAAATACTGGTATTCAGCTGCATCCGGTTAGACTGGAAACCGACCCCAACATAGTTGGGAAAAGGCTAGGCATATGATGATGGCTTAAGTCAAATTTCCTAAGCAAATTTTAAAAGAACTGATTAAATCTAATCAATTGATTTAAATGTTTGTGAATACAAGGCTTAAAGTGTGTTCATTTGAGAAAGAAGGAAAATATATTTATTTAGCACAGACTAAAAGACACACAATACACCAAATACATACATCAGATAGAAAGAAACAAAAGATCAAATAAAAAGTGTAAAGTCCGATGCAAGAAATCAGCAGGATAGTGTGCCTCACGGCTACGCTAAAAAGTCCCAGTTCAGCAAAAAATGCCAGAGAACCTACGTGATAATTTCAAACTCTGTGTTCACGGCGCTAAAACTACTCTTATGCGTAAGAGCATCTTTTGCATGGCTCCAACCATTTTTAATAAATTGCCCAAATCATGGAGAACATTAAATAAATTTGCTCTTAAAAATAAATTGAAGAGTCTACTTACTGAAAGAGCATATTACAGTATAGCAGAATTTATAAAAGAGGACAAGTTTCTTCGTTCTTGAGATGACAATGTTGTATTTTTGACATGTTATTGTAATTTGTTGTATTGTAATTTGGAATTGACATTTTAATGATAGTATTGTATTAAGTAGTGGTATTGTATTGTATTCATATTATTTTTATTGACTAATGTATCTATTGACTACTTTGACATTTAATTTAATCTAAATAATTATTATACTTGCTGAATTGAAATGATACCTAATCTTTAATGAATAATGATGATTTAATAAGGATCTACATAATTTCTGTAATGTAATTTTAATGAATATTATCACGGTTTATGCACCATATCTTCCTACCAATTTGTACGCCACAATATGCGGCTAAACATGTTAGAACTTTTCTGTATATTATTATTTTGCATGCAATGTATCATGTTTAAACAAATAAAATTTTACTTACTTAACCTAGTAAGGTAAATTTCCTAAATGAAGGTGTATTTTTGCAGACTAGCAACTGCTTATTTTAGACTGTTGCGGTCTAATTATAAAACAAGGTTTATCTGTAGGTTAGTAGGTTCCTAGGTTTAAACCATCGAACGATATTAAATTTCGAACTATAATCCGACAAAGTTAGATATTATTCTTATTACAAAGAGTGCTGACCCTACACCCGAGTCTAGGTTTTCCATTTTGCATTAAGAACTTTACGTTTGTCGGAATAAAGTCCAAAATACAATAACTGGCTCTCAGGTTTAGGCATAGGTCTAAAATAGTCTAGAGTTAGAACTCGTTTTGTAATAAGAAGGTTTGGGTTTTTCCTTTTGGAAATGCTCAGTAGCGGTCCTGAGTCTGTAATTTTGATCTCCCGGAAAATAGGTAGGAGGCGACCTCGGAAAACGTTTACCACTTTTGACAACAATTCCCATTCAATTGAAATCTCACTGAGGTTGAAAGACAGGTTGAAATGAAGCTATCTTAGGGCTGGTCCACAGGATGCGGTGCGGCACCGCAACGCAACGATTTCGCTGTATGGGCGTACACACGTACGGTGCGGCTACGACGCCGCAGTAGGTAAAGAGTGTGTATGATGATTAAATGTGGACACTCCGGCGCTCCCCCCTTGTTCTTTCTCACACAGAACATAATATAATTCAAAGCAAACATGATTGAAACAAATTGTCAACTTCCCTTCATTTTCAATCTACGTAGGTTGAACTGTGCTCACATCACCATCAAATAATGATCCAATTGAGTTTTAACTCTTTTATTACGCCGCGCACTGAGGTTGTTTGTCAAGTGTAATATCCAATAGTTAAGTCACGATAGCTTGTCAAAGATTGGCAAAACCCAGAGTCGGCCCATCACTACTATTTAGTTTGTTTGAGGAAATCACTTTTTTAATTTCGTTGTTAGGATTTATTCGATAGTTCATAAATACTCTTATGCATTAGTATTGTCAGTGTTTTCATTTATTGTCGACTCCACCCTGTATATATAATAAGAGATAAACATCACTAAATTAAAGTAAAAAACATGAAAAAAAAAAACAAATAAGTCATGAACTTAATTTGCTAATGAGTCAGAAGTACTAAATTTTATTATGCACCTCTGCCGGTCGATTCTGTAAAAATCTCACCGTGAAAACTAAGGTGATGTGAGTTTGTTTTTGCTAGGAATTGACACTATTGACAGCTCACTCCACGCTCACTTCACCTAAGTTTTCACGGTGAGATGGTTACAGAATCGTATGACATGATTTGAATTTGGAACAAAAATTAGAAATCGCATATACGAACGTTTACAATCGGTAGTAGGTACAGACGCCAGCACATCAAGCTACTACAATCGGTCAAGTTTCTTTAATAGATTTTCAACTTTATTGCTAAAGCAAAATGGTTCAAAGTTGATTGAGAAAATTTTCGGGTAGCTTGATGTGCTGGCGTCTGTGCATAATTAATTCCATGCATTCACCATTCAGATTTGCACTAAACAATAGGTAAATTTTTCGAAAATAGAACTGGCAACCACGAGTACAATATTAAAAAAAAATCACAATAAAGACGTGCGATTACTGAAAATTGCTTTGCTTTGCAACAAATTACCTAAACTACAAACTCTCACAAAAGTGACTTGACGACGGCATAGTTATAATCGTGGAGGCTGTGGCTTCGACATTTTAATTTAGTAGGTATCAACTAATATTATGGGACACTTTTAACGCGTAGGTACGTAGTTTTTTTTTAATCGTTCTCACATAATTAATTATAAATTCAACATTAATGATGTAGGTAACTAATATTTTTGTAAAAATATAATTTAAAAGAGTGTCCATGGAGTTTCTTGCCCGTTCTTCTCCATAGGTACCTACGCTTTGGATTGGGCAATTAGCTTCATATTTTCTGACTGACCGACTTCTTGACAGTCCAAAAGTGCCTGTATAAATGCTTTGAGTTTGAGTTTTATGCTTAGCAAGAGTCGATCAGTGAGCTTACCGGTTTTTTGAATGACGTCAACAACCGGCGAGATGGAGGAAATCATCTTGAGGTAACCTGGACCTATCATGGTATGAAAGTTAAGAGTGTCAACAAGCAGTAAGCAAGCCTGGTGATTAATGCTCGTTCCTTCTATCAAACTCAAAACATTTCATTTTTTATGCCGATACTGATTAAAAATACCAATAATACCTACAGGTAATAGTACCGGCTATTCGAAGATTACCGGTATCACAACAAGGCCAATGGGAGCGGTTCCCAAAAATAAAAAAAAATGATAATATCACACTTTTTTTTTTTATTTGAAATGGGCTTGCTCTTGACTCTAGTCTAGGTCAGAGATGACAGAGACAAAGTCTACGATGGAGTGAGCTCACCCAGAAGAAGCCTGCTCACTCTTACTTTGAAGAGATTCGGGTGGTATGCACTAATATTGTAAAGGCGAAAGTTTGTGAGTGTGTGTGTGTGTCTATATGTTTGTTACTTCTTCACGCTCAAACGGCTGGACCAATTTAGATAACATTTGGTATGGAGGTAGCTGACACCCTGGATTAACATATAGGCTATTTTTTTAACCCGGTATTCCCACGGGATTGAAACTTGTGCGGGTATAACCGCATGGAGCAGCTAGTGATAAATATACAAAGTTGATACGACAGAGGGGCTTTCCTTTAAACTGCCTATACTAGATACCATTTTCAAGCTCTGTACCAAAAATCAATTAAATAGGAGCAGTAGTTTAGTCACAAATGATTTTTGAAGTTTTTGCTACGTTTGAACACGATGTATATTTCCTAACAGCTGATTATCTCATACGCAAAGGTCATGCACCTTAAAACGATAATCTGAGTAATAAGATACATTGTTGCCGCACAAGTACAACCAAATATTTCACGAAGCAATAAATACACACACACTTGCACTTTCACTATGAGAGTGACAATCATAGCAAAACCCCCGCGCCTTTTTCCCGCGCGTAAAAGGAATAGAAATAGGTCAGGGTGTTGCTATTGCATCCTAGATCCTTGCAAATTTGCTAAAAAACTTGTTCTTTCAGTGGACAGTGCGCACGCGTCATCCAATCGGGACGTACGTTACGTAACACGGGAGCCCCGCCGCGCGCCGCCGCCGTTTTTTTTTTGTGATTGACTGTTTTTATTGTGATAGGATACGTAATTAAACGTTGGTTGTGTGTGTGTGTAATAATTAAAGTGTTCAGCAATGCCTCGTGTAACTTACACGGCGTCAGAATACACTTACATGATTTTAATTTACGGTGAATGCCGTGGAAACGCAGATTTAGCTCTGCGAACATACCGAGAAAGGTATGGTGACCGGCGCAATAGCCCTAGGAACGCCGGCACCATACAATTGGCAGTACAAAGATTACGGGAATTAAAGTGCTCAGCGACGGACAGTGATTTAATTAGAAAAATAAATAACAATATTCTCCGTCGGTATAATTTGTGTTTTTGTGTGTGCGCGTACTTTACAACCTTACCTAACATAAAAACCGGCGCGAGCAGTCTAAACCGCCCGCCCCCCGCGCCCCGCCAAGAGAGATAACACGCACACACACGCGCTCCTGCGCGACTTTGTTACCTAGGCATCTAAGGTCAGTCAAATTTATTTATAAAGGATGGTTGCGTTTCACTCTGAATTTAAGCTATTTAGTTTGTTTGAAAAAAAAAAATTTCATTTTTGACGCTTTCTATTTTTGTACTGTATCGAATTAATACTATACACGTATAGTATACGTAGTGTAATTTAATGCCCCTCTGTCATATCAACTCTGTATACTAATAAATATTATAAAGCTGAAGAGTTTGTTTGTTTGGTTGAACGCGCTAATCTCAGGAAATACTGGTTCGAATTGAAAAAATATTTTTTTTTGGATAGTCCATTTATCGAGGAAGGCTATAGGCCATATAACATCACGCTACGACCAATAGGAGCGGAGCACCAATGAAAAATGTTGCAAAAACGGGAATATTATTCCTTTTGAGAGCTTCCGTTGCGCACGCTGCGTAAACGGTTAGTTACGAAAAAATCATGTAAGTACGACGGAATTATTTCCCTTTAAAAGTTAAAAAAAAATCCGTGATAGCATATGTCTATCTTTTAAGGTTGACTCACAATGACCTTTTTTATGATAATCAAATAGGTATGTTCTAAAATAAGTATCGCATTATTTGCAAAGGTGGGTTTATAAACATGATATTAATCCTTATCCAAATAAATACGTAATTTATCACAAGTATTTAATTTTGAACAAAATTGCCCTTGACATCATTTGATTTCAATAAATATCTTAGGAGATATCATAGTTTTAAAATAACTCCGCAAGGCAAAGTCATGAGGTTGAGGGGGGGTGGAATATATTTTAGTAATTTTTTTCCTCAAATTAACGCAGGTGAAACCGCGGGGCACAGCTAGTAAATAAAAATAATACCGGCATTTCAAGCCCTGAGAAGGAGGAAACGTATGTGACTAAAATAGTGATGAATATAAATGAAACGGACACGAAGGCAAAGGCCATAGAAAACATGAATGGATTGTGTGAGGAATGAATGATATGAAAGAGAAGGGAGTGAATGATAGCGTCACGGTTGACAGAAGAGTATGGAAGAATGAAACGTGTTGCGCCGACCACGAGTAACACGGCACGGGACAAGGACAGACAGGTGATGATGAGAGTGGCAATCAAGCAGGTGGTCCATCTGATGGTAAGTGCTCACTGCCGCAGTTATCTGCTGGTACAGACGCCAGCACATCAAACGTTCCCAATCACTTTGAACCTTATGCTTTAGCGATAAAGTTGAAAATCTAATAAAGAAATTTGACAGATTGTAGTAGCTTGAGGTGCTGGCGTCTGTGCTTGGGAATTGTCAAGGAGTCAGACAGTCAGAAAGTTGAAGCTAGATGAATGAAGCTCTTATTATCTGTATGAGAAGGAATAGGTTTTGGCAATCACAGACTGGTATCGGCCACCGTAGGCGCGGGCCTGCGGATGGAGAGTAATGGGTAGCTCACCGTCCGATCAGGACCAGGCCCCTGCCGGACGGCGCATACGTGTACCACGCGTGCCTCAAAGAGATGTCAGCATCAGCGAAGGGGCCCGTGAGGGCCGAAGCCTGCCGGGTCAGCGGGATTGTCCGAAAGGGTTACCGCTAGCCCGGAATATAAAGGGCTAAGGAAGGAACACGGGTGGGTTTTAGTCAGTAAGAGTCTGACACCTTCCGCTCCACCCAGAGCGGGAGGGGACAATTGACGATTTCCCATCCTCAAAAAAAAAAGGCTGATATCAACAACATTATTATGTTTACTGTTGTTTTCTTACCTAGAGGTATCGTATTACCCAGTCACTGGGTTGTGGAGATCAGATAGGTAGCCGCTCCATGTAAAATACTGGCATTCAGCTGCATCCGGTTAGACTGGAAGCCAACCCAAACATAGTTGGGAAAAGGCTAGGCAGATAATGATGTTTACTGTTGTTGAGTTTATAGTTTATTTTGTTGCACTTGTATTTTAAATTTAATGTAAATATCCCCCTAAAGGCCCATTTACACGATGCAATTTTCTTGCCTGTGGCATACAATATTTTTTTTGCATTAAATGACTCGCATCGTCTAAACACCGTTTAGACAGTGACATTTTTTTGTTGCGTTCAACTTTTGGCTTACCTCAGGCAAATAAATTGCATCGTGTAAATCAGCCTTTACTAATAAACGTTGTATAGCGTCTGTATAGTTACACAACTCTTTGTCTTCTTCTTTTGAAAGTCAAATTACTGACGACTGAAAGAGAGAAATCGGTGTGAAACTATTATAGTAAGTATATTATATTTTGCCATTCACACGCTAAGAAGAAGATATTGGAATCTGTTAAGATTTCTACAGGCACTTTTAAATTGTCAAGGAGTCAGCCAGTCAGAAATTTGGAGCTAGTTGAAAGTAGCTTTGTATGGGAAAAGGCATTTGTCCTGCAGGAAGACCATTCCTGGCCGGTATCATCAATATATGTTTACTAGTTCTAGTTTATTTTAATGCACCATAAATAATATTGTAATTTTTATTTTTTTTATTAAATTTTTCAACATGCCAAAAAGAATATAATAATTATATGGTCAGCCAAATACATATTATCTACTTATTGATAAATGAAATAGATAATAAAAACTTTGGATTATCAATTTAAGTAATTAAATTCACCTTTAAAATAAATTATGCATTCCACTGTTTGCCTGGTTTTTAAATTATATGTTTTTTAAATTAGGTACTTACGTTCACATAACGCACATAAAACTTAATTCAAACACCGAATGATTTCGTACAAAAACCATACACATACCATCTGTCACCTTGGATAAAGAAAATTCTCTAAAATTTTTATATGCATCACAAATACAAACAAAAACAAATGAACATCCACGAAGAACACTTCAACAAGTTAATATTTAAAAACCCACCTATTATAACAACAGCATACTGTCTCAACAACGGGCTCTCTTGGAACTTAAACATATTAAAAACTTCACTTAAACAAAACTACGGAGATCCGCACGTAAGAAACCGCACGTTATGTTTATCGCGGTGGTATTACGAATGGACGAAGTCGTCGAAGCCACTACTGTTAGAACTCGTTTGTGTATTATAGAGAGGGTAAACGTGTATTAATAGTCTGCCTATGCACTAACGTCATTCTCAAAGCCTAATTAACCAATTTCACGACTTATAATGCGAAGCACTGGAGAGTGCTTTACGATTGAAACATGTTTTTTACCTCCTTTCTGCAATTGATATACCATTGTATAGATAATTTAATGGAAATTAATTCTGTAATTTTCAAAAATTAATTTATGCAGCAGAAACGAGAAAGACATAAAATACTTCTTAAAAATTTCCCGTCCATCAAATGTGAAACCTGAAAACAATGTAGCTTGCGAAAAAATCAAATAGTTGAGTAATTTTTTTTTTATTAGATTCGTTTTACCCGAATGAACCCTATTGAAAATGGCTCTTTTATTCAAAGTACCTAGTTTAATTATAATTATTAACAAAAAAAGTAAGACGTAGAGTGAATTCTAAAATCTACGCTTTTGAGGGTTCCGTACCCAAGGATAAAAACGGGACCCTATTATTAAGGCACCACATTAAAATTTTCACAGATGATGTATTTCTGTTGCCGCATTTTAGGTACCTACAGTTTCTTTTTTTTTTTAGGTACAGGTTCATGATTTTATGATGTTATATGTCATATATTCTTTTTTAATATCCTTTATACAATCCCTCTCTCTTTTTCTCTCTTTCTTTTCTCTTTGTTCTTTTTTTCTACTTTTACTTTACGAAATGTATGGTAAAATATTATTAATATTCTAACTTTGTAAGCTTATGTCATTAACTTTATTGTAATGCTATGGTCTCCTATTAGTGAAGGAGAAGGTACATTTACTTAAGGCGAAAGCGCCAGGGTAGCCCGCGAAATTCAATTTTTTTTAGGTTTTTTGGAATTTGCTGGTCAGTATTAAGTAGTACGTTGATTAACATATGAATCGCGGCCGTAAGAAATATGTGTTTACATAATTATAATCATTAAAGTCATCAACACAACTCTCTAAGACCACGTAAGTCCAAAGAATAACTGTTTCATGAAATCATCATTCTTTGGACTTACGTGGTCTTAGAGAGTTGTGTTGATGACTTTGATGATTATAATTCTGTAAACACATATTTCTTACGGCCGCGATTCATATATTAATCAACATACAACTTAATACTGACCAGCAAATTGCAAAAAACGTAAGAAAATTTGAATTTCGCGGGCTACCTTAGCGCTTCCCCCTTAAGGGGATTACATGACCTAAAGCGCGGTCACTGTCGGACTGCATAGAAAAGAAAGAGAAGCGCGATGACACAACCCTGGTAATTTATTGCAAAATATGAAGCAATTATTTTATTACAAAAAATGTGTAGTTTTGACTAAAAAATTAAAATGTTTTAGTACACTTTTATTGTTTTTACAACTTGCGTTTTTTGAGTTTAGGTGACACTATTGACAGCTCACTCCACGCTCACTTCACCTAAGTGTTCACGGTGAGATGGTTACAGAATCACACTGCTGGTTCCACATATAATACTGTCGTTTCAATTCACACTTCAAATCGCTTGTTGGTATTGAATGGGCTCACGTTTTACTACCACTTGACCATGACTTGCTAAAATAGTGGCAAGACCATGAACTAACTGGAAGGTTACCGTAGAGGTTGTGGGATGTGCTTCTATGTCTCCGGTTTGATTCTCGCATGAACATTACCAAATATCATTTGGAAGGCTTACCTACTAGTAATTACTAACACCGGGTTAAAGTGTTAGTTTAGTTTAATATTTGTGTCTGTCAACGCAAAAAAGATACAGATAGGTATACATGATAACGTAATCTGCATTCGCGATTTATTTGCCAAAAATGTAATGAAATGAGTTTATGGAAAAGTAACTTTAATTCCTACACAATAAAGTGCAGTTTACGCTACAACTTCAAACATTTTTATAACTTTTTCAATAGTGCTAGTCACTCTGAAATCAACTTAATTACCATTGTAATAAAATTGATGTTTGTTTAACTTGAAATAACATCAATTTGAAACATTTTAGAAGTAGGTTTGCCCATTCTTTGTCAATTACAATCATGGAATGACCAAATAAATCCAGTAAGTACTTTGGCATAAAATGAAAGTGCGACATGATTTATTTTAACATAGTTCGACTGAGTTACAGTGGTAAGACTATTACATAAGCTATACCAAACTTACGTAATAAATTGCACTTAGTACAAGTACCTACTAGTACTCTACAAGATTATAATGTGTACCTTTCAGTTCCTAGACATATCTTAATTATGTGTTTGAATAACATTCCTAATTTCTTACCTGTGTAGGGACTGACTTGAGATAGGAAAGATTTCAATTTCAATATAATAAAGTCCTCCAGACCGCATTTCGGTCATCCTTAGAGTCTGGGTCGCTACCGCAGTTTCTAACAACAGGCGTTACCCACCTGCTCCATAAGTCAGGTAGTCCCGCGGAACCCAAGAATTATAGACCGATCACGTGTTTGTCGACGGTTTATAAACTTCTTACATCAATTTTGAGAGTGAAAATTAATACGCACATTGAGAATAACTCGATTATGTCTGCCTCTCAAAATGGATGTAGGAATGGGTCCCGCGGTACTAAGGAGTTACTCCTCATAGACATGGCCATTAGCCAACAGGTTCAGCGATCCCGCAAGGATCTGTCAACATGTTGGATAGATTACAAGAAGGCCTACGACTCGGTGCCACATACATGGCTCATGAGGGTGCTGGAGTTGTACAAAATAGATGCAACTCTACGCACCTTCCTTGAGTCGTGTATGGGGCAATGGAAGACGGTCCTTCGTTATCCAGGATGTCGACAGATCCAGGGGAATGATGAGCCTGTATGGATTAAACGGGGAATATTTCAGGGCGACAGTTTGAGTCCACTTTGGTTCTGCTTAGCCCTGAATCCTCTAAGTACACTACTGGAGGATTCAGGTCTAGGTTATCGGTTGAGGAGAGGTGGTCAGGTTATATCTCACCTCCTTTACATGGATGATTTGAAACTCTTTGCCCCCAACAAATTGCGTCTGATGGAGCTACTGAAGGTAACTGAAACTTTCAGTAGCGCCATCAGGATGGAATTTGGTGTGGACAAATGTGCAGTCATGCATGTAAAGCGAGGGGGGATTATGGAATCCGAGGGAATTCAACTCTCGGATTCCATAAACCTCAGATCCCTCTCCTCATCCGAAAACTATAAGTATTTGGGTATGTCGGAAGCGTTAGGCATCAATGATGCTGACATGAAGCAATCATTGAAGGAGCGCTTCTTTTGTCGCCTGAAGAAGGTATTAAATAGTCTTCTTTCGGGCGGAAATAAGGTGCGCGCCTTCAACGGTTGGGTCATGCCGGTTTTGATGTACTCTTTCGGCATACTCAAATGGACTCAGACCGAACTCGACGCCCTGGATAGAAGAGTCCGTACACTACTGACCGCAAACCGGATGCATCACCCACGATCATCGGTGATGAGACTGTATATCCCGCGGAAGTGTGGGGGTCGAGGCTTTTTAAATGCAAAGACCCTCCACAACCGCGAGGTGTGCAGTCTCAGGGAATATTTTTTAAAAGCCGAAGTGGGTATGCATCGTGATGTGGTCGCAGTGGACAAAGGGCTCACCCCGCTCTCCATGGCTAAAGAGAACTGGCGCAAACCTGTAGTACTTTCTACTGATGACCGCAAGAAGATATGGCAAAGCAAGGAGCTTCACGGACGCTTCTATCGGGCTCTTCATGAGCCCGGTGTAGATTTCTTAGCGTCCGTATCCTGGCTACGTTTTGGTGACCTTTTCGGGGAAACTGAAGGTTTCGTCTGTGCAATTATGGACGAAGTTATCTTAACGAATAACTACCGGAGACATATTATGAAGGACGGGACGGTTGACGTGTGTCGGGCATGCCACCGTCCGGGTGAGTCTATCAGACATATTGTCTCTGGTTGTTCTCGTCTGGCTAACGGTGAGTACTTGCACAGGCATAACCAAGTGGCCAGGATTATTCACCAGCAACTTGCTTTGAAATATAAGCTTGTGGAGTCTGAGGTACCGTATTACAGGTATGTGCCCGACCCAGTTCTTGAAAATGACCATGTCACGTTGTACTGGGATCGATCTATCATTACTGACAGGACTATTGTTGCCAATAAGCCTGATATAGTGGTGATAGATCGATTAGCGCGCCGCACAATGATTGTCGATGTTACCATTCCACATGACGATAACCTCGTGAAAGCTGAGAAAGAGAAACAAATTAAATATCTCGACTTAGCACACGAGGTTGTTGACATGTGGAATGTGAGCTCGGCTATCATTGTGCCGATTGTCGTGTCGACCAATGGTCTTATAGCCGAAAGCCTCGATCAACATCTATCGAGGCTCTCGTTAGGCGGTTGGATCAAGAGCCTGATTCAGAAGGCAGTACTCCTCGATACGGCTCGCATTGTGAGGAGGTTCCTGTCTCTGGAGCCCTAACCACCGGTAGCTTGGACCCTGGTCCCGACACCGGCGGACAACTATTTTTTTATATTTTTAAATGTTTTTTTTACTTATTTTTATATTTTAAGAAATATTTAAAAATGTAATAAAATAAGAAAACTAAATAAATAAATGAATAATAATAATAATAATAAACATTTATTTCAGAAAAATATCCATATTGTAACACACACATATAAGATCAAAATAAAACAACACACACAAAATAAAAGCAGATAAAAAACACAAAACAAAAACAATAAGACAGTTACGCACATTAAGACCAGGAGGAAACTGTCCACTGCTCACAGTGCAGTATGCAAACGTATCCAGTGGCGCAGCAATGGAGAGTCCCACCTGTCCACGGACACGCCTATCATACTGTTGCTGCTGGACCTAACACGACTCAGCAGCGACGCACACTGCTTCCTTATAAGAGCATGAAACCCATCAGTGTGCGCTTCTGCGAACATAGTCGAAGCACTGCAGAATCGTGGCAGCCCCAGCAGCACCCTAAACGCGTTGTTGTATTGAACACGCAGAGCGCTGTATGAGCCAAGTGTGTAATTAACCCACAGGCTGCACGTGTAAAGTGTTTGGCAGTAAGACTTAAAAAGAGTCACTTTCACTTCATTACTGCTACGCGCGAACCTGCGGGCCAACATATTGCACCGGACAGCCAACGCCCTACGTGCCCTTTCCACATCCGCGTTATCTTTCAGGTCCTCGGAAACCCAGTGGCCCAGATACTTGAACTGAGCGACTCTGTTTAAGGGGGTACCAGCTAAGGTGACTGTAGGCACAGTCACATAATTTTTGCCCCGCCCCTTAAATACTAGGAGTTCACTTTTCTTTGTGTTGTATCTGAGCCCATGGGCCTCCGCATAGGACTCACAAATCCGTATCAGCTTACGTAAACCCCCAATCGATGGACTCAGCAGTACCATATCATCTGCGTAACTGATATTGTTGAGACAAACGCCGTCTATGTAGCACCCGACACTGGCACTGCTGAGTTCACCGACAAGTTGGTTAATGTACAGGTTGAAGAGCTTCGGTGAAGTCAGTCCACCCTGTCTCACCCCGCACTGCAACCTGTACACATCCGAGAAGGAGCCCGCCCATCTGACACTATTTTTCTGGTTGTTGTACCAATACCTAAAAATAGATATAACTTCCGGACTGCAATCTGTCTCACCTTCGAGCTTGCGCCATAGTTTGTCATATGACACCAGGTCGAAAGCTTTTGAGAGATCGAGAAAGCATGCAAAAACGGGTGTTTTCCGATCACTATAATACTGAACAGTCTGCTTAAGACACATGATAGCACTTTCCGTTGACAAACCAGATCGAAATCCAAATTGTGCGTCATGGAGCTTAATATGCCTGCCCAGTTGATGGTCAAGCAGACTGTCCAGTACTTTCGCAATGACCGTGGCTAATGAAATCGGTCTATAATTTAATAAATCCGAGGTATCACCGGTTTTATTTTTAGGAATTGGCACAACAACAGTGTACATCAGTCTATCAGGTAGGTGCGAATGACTAATGCACAGATTAAAAAACATAGCCAACACCCTTGGCAAGTGAACTCCCGCATTTTGCAGATGCTCGATGCTGAGGCCATCGTGACCAGGAGATTTACCTCTTCTCATATTTCCAATAATGCCTGCCACATCCTTGGCTGAAAACCTGACTTTAAGATCTCCGACGGCTGACTCAACATCAGGCATCTGCGGTGCCGCACCCAAAAGCGAATCAACTTTAAAAAGCTGGTGAAAACGATTGGCAATTTCCCGTGGTTCATGCACGCCAGCTACACTCACAGGGTGACCAGGCCTCGGATTTAACTGATTTGTCTTTTTCCAAAAACCCTTAAAATCCTTCTTGCAGTGGTGGTCTGCAATTATGTCCATTTTAATTTTTTGCTCGTTATCCTGACACCACTTCAATTGGGACTTAAAAAACTTTCTGGATTCAGTCATGTTTTCGTAAACATATCCGACAGCAGGTTTTCCATTCAGCACCCACATCTGAAAGCAAAGCCTGGCCCTCACATGAGCATCCCTGACGTATCTGTTCCACCCGGTAATGCTACCTTTGTTACGTCTGTTTCTAACAAACGCTGAACATTTAGACGCATCTGTTAATATACATACTATTAATTCATCATACAATTTATCTAGACAACGTCTATGGTGTGTGTTGGAACACATTTTATCAGCACAACTACTCATTTCAGACGGAAAATCAACATTTTTCAATTTAACATGACACAGCCTATTGTATTCACAAATTTGGTTACGGTCCCTTTCACCCCATGTTACTTGATCACTGCTAATGTCAGTTTTAAACAGCACACTTTTAGGTTTTATTAATCCTAGATCGCACTCGAATTGTATAGGATAGTGGTCGGACCAGTAAATGTCATAAAGAACAGACGCACCGACAACAGCGTGCCGCGCGGCGCTAGTCACGACACAGTGGTCAAGCCAGCGCCGCGATCCGTGTGCGTCACTCACAAAAGTGTACGTATCCGACGGCAATAGTTCTCTGTCGACGCACGACCACAACTGTTCGGCACAAAAGTGTTTTAGTTCAGTATCAAAAGGCTCACCTGGATGTGCGTTGAAATCACCCAATATAAACACTGATTCTACATTATTACTTTCAATAATGGCATTTATTTCACATAAACATTCGGTAAATTCTACTAAGTTATCTGTTACGTCTGTTGGCATATACACAGAAAGAACGATTATAGCACGATCAGTGAGTTCGAGTTTCACTGCTACCAGACGCACACTAGAGCATGGTATCTCTGTCACCGTGGGAAACGAACCTTTCCTCCATAATATGGCCACACCTCCATGCGGTCTACCTCGAAGTATGCCGGCAGAGGTATCCACAGCTGAGTTACCGACGAAACCAAAGTCGTTGTCTATGCTGCCCAGATATGCAACGTCGTGCGGTAGCAACCAAGTTTCTTGTAAGGCAATTACATCTGCCGTCTTACAAATTTGGCGTATACATTCAACCGAACGCGTCACACTTTTGCAGTTGTAACTTACTAACCTAGTTGTACTTATCATGATTTGGGTTAGCAACACTTTTCAGAGTATCCTCTCTGGCTTTTATTTGCCGATCGAAGTTTATAAAACGACGAAAAGCTATTCCTTCTGGCCAAAAATTTGATTCCATAAACATGTCCAACTTATATTTTGGAACAAAAACTTTATAAGCATTATAGTCTTTTTCCATTTTCATGTTCATTTTTTCTAAAGTGACGGTTGTATTACATTTATCTCTAATGTAGTTTACTATGTCACACATGGTCACTTCCTTCGCCACATTATAAATGTACATCGGGGTTTGTATATCAGCTGCTTTGAATTTAACTTCAGGGTCTATAACAGCCTTCCCTCTGTTTCCAATAAAACGATTCCTATGTTTTTTCCTTTGAACCTCAATCCACCCATTGTCATTTCGTTCCGGTTTCCATTGCCCCTCACGTACAATATCAGCAAAACATTTTTGGTTTTGTGTGACGACATGTTGTACATTCGGAACGCTCGTATGTCCCAACGCCTGCATAGATAAGCGAGGCGCTTGCGTCGGCGCGCACTCGGCTACGATCGTTGATGATCGGCCCGGTTGCTGCCGCTGATTGGCCGCCTCGTCGACCTCGCGCGTTGCTTCGGATCGGCTGCTCTGTTGTGCACGTATCGGTTGAGGTGTTTTACAACTACCTCCCTTACTCGATAAATTTGCGAACGGCGATTTGCACTGGTTCTCATCATCCAAACATATTATGGGTGGCAAACCGACAGGGCCACTGTTACTCTCTTCATATATAGTAACCCCTGAGGCACCTTGTATTGTGTTCACATTACACGGAAAATAATTAACCCTTGACGTATTTTTTAACGAATCAAGATCCAACTTAATCTGGCGTAACTGGTCAGCAGTGGCGTACTGTTCTCTTATCTGAGTAATTTCACTTTGCATCTTTAGTATGTCCTTTAATAACCTTGTCACATCGACATGGTCGAACAGTACTGGCGGTAGTTTTTGCAGGTCTCGAGCCACAAATATCGGAATTTCTTCTGGGTCCGTTTCTTTTAATAAACACAGAATATCATCAATATTGCGAAGCGTTTTACTGTCCCTCTTCCTTATTTTCTTCCGCTTTGCAGTCGAAATAGAATGGAAAAGCAGATCCTTAGCATTTTCAATATCCGACTCCGTAAACGCACTTTTACATATACGACTAATGCTTTCTTCATCCATAACGTCCATTTTATTGCAAATAAATGCAAGCACCTCATTTATAACAACATTGCAGGAGTTACACTTTACCACGTTAGAAGCCATTTTTCAAGGACACGACACTACCGATCGGCAAGCGCGTGCGTCGCGAACTGTGATATATGATCGACTACAGTAAACAAAATCAGAAAAATATATTATGATATTCTTCAGGCTAGGTAGATAGTGTGTTGAAAACATAATACAACTAATTTGATATGATAGAAAAAAATCATGAAGATACCTCTAAAAACTTTATTTTTACAATAAAAACCATACTAATATACATACAATCATTCTGATTTTTTGTCAGATTATTCTACAAGCAACATACTAAAATACTACTCGTAGTATTTTAATTTTTTAGTCCAAACAATAGATTTTTTGTAATTAAATAATTGCTTCATAATTTGCAATAAATTACCAGCGTTGTCATCGCGCTTCTCTTTCTTTTTTATGCAGTCCGACAGTGACCGCGCTTTAGGTCATGTAAGCCCCTACTAGGACAAGAAAACCAGGAAGAAGAGATAGATACAGAGTTGATATGACAGAGGGGCATTAAATTACACTACGTATACTATACGTGTATAGTATTAATTCGATACAGTACAAAAATAGAAAGCGCCAAAAATGAGATTTTTTTTTTTTCAAACAAACTAAATAGCTTAAAGTCAGAGTGAAACGCAACCACCCTTTATAAATAAATTTGACTGACCTTAGTTAGATGCCTAGGTAACAAAGTCGCGCAGGAGCGCGTGTGCGTGTGTGTTATCTCTCTTGGCGGGGGCGCGGGGGGCGGGCGGTTTAGACCGCTCGCGCCGTCCGCGCCCGGCTGGTTGTTAAGTACGCGCACACACAAAAACACAAAATTTTTAAATTCTCGATGTGTCCTCGATTCATATTAATGCACAAATTATACCGACGGAGAATATTGTTATTTATTAAATCACTGTCCGTCGCTAAGCACTTTAATTCCCGTAATCTTTGTACTGCCAATTGTATGGTGCCGGCGCGCGGCGTTCCTAGGGCTATTGCGCCGGTCACCATACCTTTCTCGGTATGTTCGCAGAGCTAAATCTGCGTTTCCACGGCATTCACCGTAAATTAAAATCATGTAAGTGTATTCTGACGCCGTGTAAGTTACACGAGGCATTGCTGAACACTTTAATGATTACACACACACACAACCAACGTTTAATTACGTATCCTATCACAATAAAAACAGTCAAACACAAAAAAACACTAACACTAAATAATAATATTCCCAAGTTAAACTTATTTAGTGTCTATCACAATAACAAAACAAAATCACAATTATTGTCAGCGAGTTCGACAAAACATAAAGGCGCGGCGGCGGGGGGCTCCCGTATTACGTAACGTACGTCCCGAGTGGATGACGCTTGCGCACTGTCCACTGAAAGAAAGTTTTTTAGCAAATTCCCAAGGATCTAGAATGCAATAGCAACATACTGACCTATTTCTATTCCTTTTACGCGCGGGAAAAAGGCGCGGGGGTTTTGCTATGATTGTCACTCTCATAGTGAAAGTGCAAGTGTGTGTGTATTTATTGCTTCGTGAAATATTTGGTTGTACTTGTGCGGCAACAATGTATCTTATACTCAGATTATCGTTTTAAGGTGCATGACCTATGCGTATGAGATAATCAGCTGTTAGGAAATATACATCGTGTTCAAACGTAGCAAAAACTTCAAAAATCATTTGTGACTAAACTACTGCTCCTATTTAATTGATTTTTGGTACAGAGCTTGAAAATGGTATCTAGTATAGGCAGTTTAAAGAAAAGCCCCTCTGTCGTATCAACTTTGTATATGGAACACTAAAAACGTGAAAATAATAATGATTGAAAAAAATATATGATGACGTTCATCATATATTTTATATTGGAAGACCTCTTGTCACAGTGGTGCCAACTGGTGTCGTAAATTTTCACGAAAACCTTCATTAGGGTGCTGGTCGGTGACGCTGAATCGAGTATACTCAGCTCCAGTCACATAAGTTTTTACTTCTATCGTGTGGTCATAAAGCACACAACCCTCTTTTTACTATTTATTTACTAGCTTCTGCCCTCGGTTTCGTCCGCGACGATGTCGGAAATTTTATGGGTTATATTTTTTTCCGCGGAATCCCCTTTTTCTAAAATAAAAGCAGCCTAAGTTTCTCCTTGCGTCTGTAGAAATTTTCACTTAAAAAAAAACAGTGGCACTCCGGGATTGCCCACAGAAGTGAATATTTGAACAATTATGTGTGTATTTTTTGAATCGTCTTATAAACAAAACACAAACAGATTACTTTGCCATCACTCACTGACATATCAGATATACATTAAAACCGAGTACATCCCGAGGACACCCGAACACATCCGAATGTCGCGGTGTCGGTTACGGTAACAGTGTCGCGAGTTCAATGGTTTTTTCCCCATCTCAAAAAAGCCTCACGCGTCTAAAGAAGTTTTCACTTCAAACATTGTTTTAAAAAGGTACCGTATACTTTCCTAATGCATTTAGTAAAAAGCTGTTATTTTGATATTACAAACTGCCGGTCGATTCTGTAAAAATCTCACCGTGAAAACTTAAGTGAAGTGAGTTGTTTTTTGCTAGGAATTGACACTATTAATTGACAGCTCACTCCACCCTCACTTCACCTAAGTTTTCACGGTGAGATTTTTACAGAATCGACTGGCTGACAATTCTATTTTATTTGTTTGTCTAGATATAGATGGCATGTACAGATTTGTTTCAGAAAAAACTTCTTCCTATTTCTTACTTTACAATAACTTTTATACTTATAGCAACACTTATTACAATCGATAGGTATAACCAAGAAATGAAAACTTCTTACAATCACGCTCCGGATCGTTCTGCGTTGAGAGGAATAAAAAAATATAGTACCGAGAAAACTTTCAATATCTTTGTGTAACTGAGAGTATGAATAAAACAAGCTAATGGTTTTATCATGTTCTTAGTATTATAATTATGTTGGGCTCGACTCCAGCCTAACCAGCAGGCAGTGGGCTAATTGCGTATCAAACTATCAGTACAATGCGTGCCACGAAAGACGAGACTTGACACACCACGTAGTTTGACATGCGCAGTACACGATTTTAGGTATCTTTAGCGGTATGAGGTCTGAGTGCGGGACGGGACCGGACGTCATAGGGGCGGCGGAAAGAGCGGGGGAGGCGGGGTCAAGTCTCATCTTTCGTGGCACGCACTGTAGCAATGGGTTTAATTTTGACAGTTCAACAACATTCATTACGTTATTTACGTTGTTGAACCGGCATATTTTTCGAACATATGAAGCAATGGATTATAGCATAATTATCCTTCAAAATATGTCAGACTGAGGTTTATAGTGTGTTAGGTACGTAATTCGGGTGCTGATGTTGCACAATACCAGTATTCTACATGGAGCTGCTGCCTATCAAGCTAAGGATTTATTACGGTTCGTTCCCCAGCTCGGGAAAAGCGTTATTACATTTTTCCAAAAGGAATTTCTCAGTGGTATCCTGGGATCTAGTTTGTGCCTGGAGCTTATCTTATACCCTATGAGTTTAATAGGCGTGAAGCCATAAGAACAGAACAAAAGTGGTGAATTATTGTCTCGTATTGGACATAAATGAAACCCACGGATAGTTTTATACTTGTATTTCGATACAGAATAGGTTTTTTAACAATTATTTAGTGGAGCGATCAACGTTATGCAAAATGGATATAATGAGAAAAGTAATGTGGGGTACCTTATAAAAACTAAGAAAAAAGTAAACTCCTAACTATTTGCTTCGTCTCAGACGAACGAAGCTTGTTGCTATGACTGTAGCACTAGGCGCCAACATCCTCCCGCCGTTGAAATCTTCAGGTTTCAACCCTTTTCTTCATCTGAGGAAGGCAGAGGGCAAAGGCGAACTAAAGGACGTCGTACAACTCCCCGTTGGGTCTTCACGTCAGCAACTCGAGAGACTCCGTCCGATCCAGGAAACAATTTCTCCACTCGTCCCAGCCTCCAACACAGAGGCGGCGCGTTATCCTCCTTCAGAAGTACTAAATCACCGATGTTCAGGCTTGACTTATCGATTCTCCACTTGCTGCGTTGCTGTAAGTCAGCGATATATTCACGTTGCCACCGACGCCAAAAATGTTGATGAATTTGCTGTATTCGTTGGTAACGTTGTAGATTATTGGAATTGCGGTCTTCTAAGGCAGGTGATGGAAGAGCAGTAAGGGGCCGGCCAATTAGAAAGTGACCAGGGGTGAGGCAAAGAAGATCATCAGGTGAGGAGGATAACGGGTAAAGCGGACGACTATTCAAAATGGATTCTACATGTGCAAAAAGGGTGGACAACTCTTCAAAAGTTAAATGGGAATTGCCCATCACACGTTTGATATGGTACTTAGCCGATTTCACACCGGCCTCCCAAATTCCACCAAAATGAGGGGCGTAAGAAGGTGAGAAATTAAAATTGATCCCTTCCCCACTTGCAAAATCAGAAAGAGAATCCGCGTTAATCTTAAAAAAATGATTTAGTTCCTTAGCACCAGATACAAAATTGCGACCATTATCGCAAAATACTTCCGCTGGCCTTCCACGTCGTGACACAAACCGTCGAAAGGTTAGAATAAAGGCGTCTTTAGTTAAATCAGTTACAGCTTCAAGGTGTATACATTTATAAGTTAAACATACAAAAAGACAAAGATAGCCTTTAACTAATTTCGAACCGCGACCTTTCCTATTTAAGATAAAAAAAGGACCGGCGAAGTCTATGCCCACTGTAGTGAATGGGAAGTTTGGCGTGACCCTTTGGGAAGGTAAATTACCCATTATAGGTTCCAATGGCTTGGCTTGAAATCGCCTACACTTGACGCAATGACGACTAGTTTGTCTAGCGAGACGTCTGCCATTAATAGGCCAAATGTAATCTCTAATAATTCCCAAAAGCAATTGTGGGCCAGCATGCAAATTACGAATATGTTCATATTGAAATATTAACTTCGTGAGATGATGAGATGCATCAAGCAACACAGGGTGTTTTTTATCATGATGATATTTTGAGGAGTCAATACGACCGCCTACTCGAATTAATTTATCATTAGGGCAATAAAAGGGAGTCAATGATAAAAGTTTCGATTTAGATTTTAATGAGTGGCCGTTGGCGAGTGTTTTGTATTCGCTTGGAAATGACTGTTGCTGTGCTAAACGACACAAATTAATAAATGACTTGTGTAACTCATTTGTTTTTAAAGTGCCTAAGACTAAAGATTTTTTGCAAGACTTTAATTTACAATTATTAATATATCGCATCACGTATGCAAATATTCGTTTTAAGTGATCGTAACTTTGATAGTTATGAAAATTGATAAAGTATTCCGTTGAGGTTTCTAAGTTAACAATTGCAGAATTTTGTTTGGTTTCTGGTAAGTTATTTACATTAACTTCATTGTTGTTTAAAACAGGCCAAGTGTCTTCTGATTGCAATAAAAATTGCGGACCTGTCCACCACAACAAATTGTCTTTTATATGATTAGGGCTGACCCCCCTAGAGATGAGATCAGCTGGATTAACTGATGTTGGAACGTGACGCCAAGAATTTACGTCTGTCAGCTCACAAATTTCCGAGACTCTATTCGCAACAAAAGTTTTAAGATTCTTAAAACTTGAATGAAGCCATGCCAGCACAATACTGGAATCACTCCAATAAACCTCACTATTTACCTTATACCGCAAAGAATCTCTGACCGCCTTACACAATCTAGCGGCTAAGAGAGCAGCACAAAGCTCCAAGCGCGGGATTGTTGTAGGTTTTGTAGGTGCAATTTTAGATTTAGCACACAATAATTTTACGGTGACTTCATTAGCAGAGTTTACTGATCGTGCATAAATACAAGCTCCATACGCACTTTGGGAAGCGTCACAGAAACAGTGAAGTTCTATAAATATTGGCTCATCACAGAGTACATGCCTTGGAATTTTTATGCTCCCAAGTGCGGACAGAGAATCAGTAAACTTAGCCCAGGTCAATGCAATAATTTCAGGAATTGGATCATCCCAGCCTAATTTCTCCAGCCAAAGCTGTTGTAATATAACCTTTGTTTGCATTACACACGGACTGAGCAAACCCAAGGGGTCGAAAATTTTAAATAAATTAGATAATATTGAACGTTTAGTTGGGCGATTGCTAGCCAAAGGAACTGGGAATTGCATTGGAAAATGCAGTGTATCCGTCGATGGATCCCAGCCCAAACCCAGGGTACTAGAAGACTCACTGAGTGTTAACCTTTCATTAACATCTAGAGAACATGAGTCAAAAATGCTAGTTATATTAGTTTTAAGTTTCCTTAGATTAAAGCAACCTAATTTAAGTGCCGCAGTAACCCCTTGAAGAATGTGTTTTAGTTTGTGTTCACTGTCACTCGAAGTTATCATGTCATCCACATAAAAGTCGTGCTGAATTACAGTTTTAATGTTTTCATCTGGATTTTCTTCGCCAAGCTGCCACAGACAACGTGTACTCAAATAGCTGGAGCTTGCCATGCCGTAAGTTACAGTATTTAGTCTTAACGTTTTGATAGGTTGGGACTCATCTTCTCTCCACAGTATGAGCTGGAGATTTCGGTCCTCCTCATTAATTTGGACCTGGCGATACATTTTTTCTAGATCGCCGGTCAGGAGGTACTTGTGTTGTCTAGCCCGTACTAAAATGGAGAATAGAGAATCCTGCATATTTTGACCTATCATAAGAATATCATTGATTGACAATCCAGATGAAGTAGGAGCTGATCCATCAAAAACAACACGAATTTTGGTGGATTCGCTGCTTTCTTTAAAGACGGCGTGATGACACAAAAAATATGATATATTAGGTCGTAATACATCAGACTGTGAGAGATGACCTAACTGTTCATACTCTCTTATAAAGTTAACATATTGTGATTTAAGTTGTGGGTTCCTTCGGAATCTTTTCTCTAAATTATGAAAACGTTTTTTTGCTAGTGTATATGATTCTCCAAGACAATTAGGCGAATCTATAAGTGGTAAGCGAACAGAAAATCTGCCGGTATTTAATCGTGTCATATGAGTTAAAAAATGTTTTTCACATAATCTTTCATCGTGACTCAATGGCGATTTTAATGGCACTTCCTCAAGCTCCCAAAACTTTGATATTTCTATTTTAAAATCATTTTCCGATTTAACTGATGTCAAAGAATGATGACATTGAATATTAGATATATTGTTTAAATCGTTTATTTTGATTGGGCCTGAAACGAGCCAACCAAATTGAGAATTTCTTAAAGTGGGATTATTAGGGCCTAGAGAACGCTGCTCGCAGCCAAGAATATCCCAAAATAAATCTGCTCCGATGAGTAGCTCAACAGCGGAGGATTGATTGAAACTAGGGTCAGCAAGGTGTACCTCAGTAGGTATTTGCAGTTGCTGAGTATTTATTGTATATCTGGGAATGTTACTTGTTAATTCCGGTAATATTAGAAAAGTTGTTGTGACGTGAAACGGTTTAATTAACGATTTTAACTGCGCCACACAACTCTCTGTAACTTTACTATTGACATGATTGCCGATACCGACAATGTTAATATGATTTTTAAATAATGAATTACCTGATAAAGATAATTTGTCCCTAAGTGATTGCGTCATAAAAGACGATTGACTGCCACAATCTAACAAGGCACGTACTTGTACTGTTTTATTTGTTGTAGGGTTACAAACCTCAACTAAGGCAGTGGATAGTAAAATATGTATTGAATCCTGTGTAGTATGATTAGCTATCGTTCCACATGATGATGTGGTAGCTGCAGCAAGGGTATTGGTGTCTGCAGCAGGGGTTTTGGTACCTGCAGCAGAGGTTTTGGCACCTGCAGCGGGGGTTTCGGTTACTACCGGATCCGGAACATGTAAAAGAGCATTGTGCTTCTTCTTACACTCCCGACAAGGTCTGAGGTAGCATTTTCGTGTAATGTGCCCGGACCTTAAGCAATTTGAACAAAGATTTAATTTATTAACTTCAGTTATACGATCTTCCACACTCTTGGCCTTAAAAATAGGACAATCGTAGATTCTATGTTCGCCTTGGCAAACAACACAACCTGAAGAAGATGAAGAATTACTCTGACAAGCAGACTGACAAACTGATTGACATGTGTCAGATTTATTATGCTGACGTTCGGCTTTATTGTTGGTACCTTTAGAAGACGTAGAAGCCGATGCCCTATTATTATTATTATGGCTTGGTGAAGAGTGATTTAGAGACACAAGGACATCTGCTCGATCAATTAAAAATTTATTAAATTGTTGTAAGTTAGGAATTAAATCAGCCAAAGTGCCACGCCATTCTTCCCATTTGGTAAGAGTACGGTTATCTAGCTTAGAACACAGTATATGTATTAATAAAACATCCCAATTATCAACACGTAGTCCCAAGCCAGACAACGCTCTCAGATTCTTGGTAACGTGGTCCACTATAAAGCGAAGTGACTTATCTGACTCGCGAGACATTGGACGTATGTCTAATAGAGAAGACAAATGATGGCTTATTAACTGTCGCTTATTATCATAACGGTCGCATAGCAATTTCCAGGCAACACTATAATTGGAATTGGAGACTTCCAAGTTACTCACTATTCTAGCTGCATCTCCCTCTAAATAAGATAATAGATAGTGAAACTTATTAATAGGTGCAATGCGCTCATTATTATGTATGACTGACTTAAATGTGTCACGAAATTCAAGCCAACGGAAAAATGTTCCGTTGAATTTAGCAATTTGTATCTGTGGCAGTTTGAACCCTACTTCATGATTGTCAGCATTTAAAGGAGCAGCTGAACCATGGCTAGAATTGAGCATATTGCCAGATTCATCGTAGCGATTATTAGGCTGATGATCTTGAATGAAACTCTGAGCCTTCGCAATGTTTGTTATGAATAATTGTTCAATATCATCCCTTTCATTAAGCTCGATTGATAAATTACTCGAATTTAATATCTCAATTTGATTCTGCAAGTCATCGAACCGAACGGACAGTGACTCAAATTTACTAAGTTTAAGTGTTAACTCCGCTAATTCAATGCGTGCAACAGAATCCTTTGACAACAGATTCGATAAATAGTTCTTAAACTTAGTAATTTGGCCCTTTATTGAACTACGCTTGACAATGAGATCTTGTAGTTCTTGCACAGAACCGTCATCCTTGCCCATTGTATCAATAAACAAAGTAAACAAAGAAATGTGTATTTTTAGTAATGAGAACTATACGGTAAAACTATGCAAGAATACAATGAACTTTAATAAAATATTTATCTTACGTCCCTCTTCCTGTGTCACCTGTGGTCTGGAAGTACCGGTGCTGAACTCGACAGTACTCCGTGGATGAGGCTCGAATATATTGTAGGCCCCGGCCGTCGCAAATGACGTCGCCGTTCCTGGAATGTTCGGCGAAACAATCTTAGTGATTTGCAAAAAAATATTATTGTTTACCTAGATTTAGTTGATAATACTTAGTAGATAATATACTTTAGAATTCCTTTATAGTTCTTTGTCTTTGTAAAATAAGTAGGTCATTCAAACCGGTAAAACATTGACGTAGGTAGTTAGGTCAAACAATATAATGTTAATTATTTTCTAAACTACGTGTAGATATTTATTTTAGGAATTAATCACTGCTTATTTAGTTATTTGTATACCTATCTGTATGAAATAAGCACATGTAAAATCTCGGGGTTTATGAATTATGAAGAATCAATAGGGAAACGTAGGTATGTGTGAGGAGGTCAAGGAAAGGTCACTTAGCTGCATTGGCCAGGCTGCTGTACGGCGACTTCGGTTGATATCACTGTGTCTTGACCGTAAAATCAGGTGTAGACTGCAATGGCTGAACCTTCAAATACTCCAAAATATCGTTTCTTGATGTAGCAGATATCTAGCTTTGTTGGTCAAGCTGATCGGGCTTCGTATTTCTTGATAGTTTTTTCGTTTTGCGAAAGGTCCTGTCACGGTCGCCAAATTTTATGTCTCGTATTGGACATAAATGAAACCCACGGATAGTTTTATACTTGTATTTCGATACAGAATAGGTTTTTTTACAATTATTTAGTGGAGCGATCAAAGTTATGCAAAATGGATATAATGAGAAAGGTAATGTGGGGTACCTTATAAAAACTAAGAAAAAAAGTAAACTCCTAACTATTTGCTTCGTCTCAGACGAACGAAGCTTGTTGCTATGACTGTAGCACTAGGCGCCAACAATTATTATTAAAAAATGGTAAAAAAGCTCATTGTCTTTGAATTAGTTAAACATATGTACTACGTGAGTCCAGTTAATACAATTCATAGCCTAGGTACTTCGGTTGAATACAGGTACTTATTTATATAATTATTTATTTAGGATCACCAACAAAAGATAACATATAACTAACGAGTATAACATATAAATAACTGTAGGTACTATAATATTACCCTTAGTTTTTTGATTATATTATTATACCTTATAATCAAAAAATCTCATTTCTGATACACACTGTATCGTTGCAAGGTGAATTAGCTCTCTGTACAATTTAGTGTATGCTTGTATAATTAGTTAGTGTAACTTAATGAATTGAAAACTAAACAAAAAAAAAACCTTGTCTCATTCATACGCAAAGGTGTATAGGTAGTCTTTATTTTATTGTTTGCAAATCCCGCTGTTCCTTTATGCCGAGATATTTCTCTTGCAGTAAGAATCCTTATGTATCGAGGCGATCTTCAATACCTACATTACGCGATGGAAAACTTTTGTAGAGAAACATCTGTATTTAGAAACTTTTAATAATGTTTATTGATAAATGTATCTGAACTTTCTCGTAGCTGAACTTAAAAATATTACGTTCACTTCTCCGACAGTATCTTCGCTATTTTCAGTGAAGTGTCCTCATAAAATTGGTCATTAATCTTAGACTATGTAGTACTTTACAATGTTTTAAACTTGATTTATGAAAAAATAAAAACAACCTTATAAAATAACAATATTATTTTAAATCTGCCTTGAAATTTCCCAACTACGTTGTGGTAGGTAGGCTTCCAATCTAACCGGCAGCAGCTGAAAACCAGTATTTTACATAGAGCGACTGCTTCTGTGGAGGAGTTATTCTGTGGTGGAGGTCAGAAAGCCAATTCCCGTAATTAAAACTTGTCAAAAATGTAGGGAAATTCGTAGTGTTTTTGACAGATTGAGACTGAGATCAGACAGTGAAGGTACTTAAAAATTACGAGAATAGCCCCTCTTGTTCTCAGACTATAAAAAAAAAAACAATAACATTATGGTTTACATTGCGTGCCACGAAAGATGAGACTTGACACACCACGTGGTTTGACATGCGCAGAACACGATTTTAGGTATCTTTAGCGGTATGAGGTCTGAGTGCGGGACGGGACCGGACATCATAGGGGCGGCGGAAAGAGCGGGGGAGGCGGGGTCAAGTCTCATCTTTCGTGGCACGCATTGTACCTATTAATTAGTTGGAACATATTACTATTACCTACAGTGATCATTATGGGCAACATTTATTATTTCTTCTCATAATGTAATACTTACCTTTTTTTTTTCAGGGTGGGAAATCATCAAATGACCCCACCCGCTCTGGGTGGAGCGGAAGGGAGTGTCAGACTCTTACTGACTAAAACCCACCCGTGTTCCTTCCTTAGCCCTTTATGTTCCGGGCCAGCGGTGACCCTTTCGGACAATACAAGATCGCTGCGCCTGAAATAAGATTCATAGCAACAAAATGAAGTTGGTTGAATTGAATATACCTACCTTGTCCAGGGCCGGATTAACCATCTCGGGGCCCCTAGGCACAGCTCGTTTCGGCCCCCCCCTTTTTCATACCACAAAAACGCAATTTGGCTTTTACCTTATAATGTGAAGAAAGTTTCACTTTTACCGTGGTTTCATAAAACTATACAATCCCTTTTTTTTCATTTTTTAATCGGGAGTGCTGGGCCCTTGGTCATATAGGCCCCTAGGCACTGGCCTAAAGTGCCTTATGGATAATACGGCACTGACCTAGTCCACTCTGAAACTGAAATGACGCGCCCCACTACTTCAGTATAGGTACGTACACTACGGTAAGTGCGGTGGTAGGGCGCGTCATTTCAGAGTGGACAAGCTCTACCTATGTTTCACAAATCTTTAATTTAATATTTAAAATATACACATGTAGGTATTTATGGGCGCAGGATAGCCTTTACTTGAAGTGGTCATCGTATTAGTGGTTTAGCTTTAACATCATCAGGATTATGCCAGAATCGGCCGGACTATAGCAGTGCATCGTGGACGTGGTACGACAGCGGCTCCCCTGACATCTCCTCTGTCATCAGCCGCCACGACAAACAACGCATCTTTGCGACGCTCTGCTTGAGTGACTGTGTCCAGATTGTGTCACTCTACCCTTTCGGTGATTAAGTAACTTCGTAACAAAACGAGGCGAGGCCACTTGCTAACTTATCCTTACTAATATAATACAATTATTTATATATAAATCGGATTTCCGAGCTGACGACAACGAAAAATCAAGACAAAGAGGTATGTGAAATTGCGAGCGTACGACCAGTGCCACGGACCGAGTCAAAGTGCTTCTCTACATTTTTTTTTTTTTTTTTTTTTTTTTTTTTTTAGAATATGGCATCTCGTAGTTGACCTTGAGAGGTCGTGACTACTTAACCGGACAATCCTGCGGCTGCCTTGAGAAAACTCAAAGCCTCCAGCCAGGGGCTTAAAACTAACTAAATAAACTAAGCGACTACACGCTAAGGGCACCCCCTGTGGGGTACGAGCCTCGGCTTTGGGCGTCGCTGGGGGGGAGGGCAGCAAGTTGGGACAGGCTGGATCTAATTTTGATTATTTAACGAACGATGGGGCCGGCATTTCCTAATTGACTACTCTGAGAAGAAATGCCGAAACAAACTCAGAGGTCAGAGTCGGGAATTTAAATCTACTGGCTCAGCTGCGGCGCGGGCTGGCACTACATCGAGCAAGGGTCGGTGGGGGGCATTTACTTGGGGACGTCGCGAGGGACCTCGTCGGCGAGGCCGGTATGTCGGTTTCTTGTATCTGTTTTTCCTAAGCGTGCTGGTTGCCCTACTGCTCTCTTGGAGGACGGTTATAGGGTCATCTGGGTCGGTGAGAACGTGCCTTGGACGGCGGAGTTTACTGATTTGGGAGGGAGTATATCTGGCGGCCTCGACAACCAGCGGGTTTCGATGGTTGGGGGCGGAGTCGAAGAAGTGCTTGGAAAGGCGCTTCATGAATTGGTGGATAGTGGGGATTTTGAGATCGACATGGAGGATCTCATTTCGAACGAACCAAGGGGCTCCCGTAGCCTTTCGGAGGAAACGGTTCTGGAGGGTCTGCATCCTATGGATGTGGTGGGGCTTTGCGTGTGCAAAGACTACGCAGGCATAGGTCATGATAGGGCGAATGCACGCTGTGTAGATGCGCAATTTGCACTTAAGTGACAATTTGCTGCGTGCATTTAGCATCGAGTGGAGGCTACCGAGGGCGAAGGCGGCGCGCGAGCGAACCGCCTTTATGTGCTCTGCGAAGGAGAGGTGCCTGTCGAGGATAACACCGAGATATTTGGCTTGCTTCTCCCAAGGGATCGGCTTGCCGAACATGGTGATGGGTCGGGGGGGGATGAGTTTGTGTCTCGGTTTCGAATAGAGAACCGCTTGACTTTTGTCGGGGTTTACTTCTATTCTCCACTTCCTAAACCAGTCAGCGAGCTTGTTGACTGAAGTTTGGAGGATGTGGGAGATCTGGACTAGGCTGCGGCCAGTGTACAGAATGGCAGTATCGTCTGCGAAGAGAGCCAACTGGGTCTTTTTACTCATTGGGATGTCACTGGTGTACAGCGTGAATATGAGCGGGGCGAGCACAGAGCCCTGGGGGACTCCTGCTCGGATCGGGTGTGGAGAGGATATAGCTCCTTCTACTTTGTAGCGGAAGGTGCGGTTTGACAAATAGTCTCGAAGGATGAGCACGAGACGGTCGGGCACACCGAGTTGGTATAGCTTATATAGTAAGCCATTGTGCCAGACTTTGTCGAAAGCTTTTGCTATGTCGAAGTATATCACACCTGTCAAGTATCCACGCAGGATCCCTGCGTGGATCTGTTCGGTGATGCGGTGGACTTGCTGGACGCTAGAATGTTGGGTTCGAAAACCGAATTGTTCATTAGGGATTAGGCCCTTGGTTTCGGCATAGTTTCTGAGACGCTTATAAATAAGCCTCTCGTAGACCTTGCCTAGTCCATTGAGCAGACTGATGGGGCGGTAACTCGTGGGTTCCGACTTGGGCTTGCCGGGCTTGGGAATGCCAATGACTGTGGCTTCTTTCCACTTCTGTGGGAAAATGTTGTTGCTCATGGCACCGTTGAAGATGGTGGCCAGTAGCACAATTAATTGGGCAGGGAAGACGCGCGCCGGCTGCTTTATAAAGGCACCGGTCGCCCCACTACCCCCACTTTGCTACAACAAGCGATACTACTTCCGGCGCTGACGTCACTCGCAAGCCCACACGGACTAAGTAGTCCCCTCTTTTGTTGAGCGACTTATTTACAATAAAATCTAAATCAGTGTTTACGATACAAATAATTTGATCAACCAAATTCACTACACAAATTAAATAAAAGAACGCAGAATAATAATATTCGCGCGTTCATATTATGACCGCGCCGTCATATATATATAGGTACCTATTAAAAATCTTCGTTATACATATAATAAAAGTTTGTTTGTTACCTTTTCACGCCTACACCACTGAACCGATCACCCTGTAATTTTGCATATACGTTTTCAGGTGTACAGTTTCCGAGGAAAACAACAATAACGTTCTTATGTTAATAGATGGCGCCACGGGTCTTTTGAATCAAAAACAGGACGTCTGCCGGGTCAGCTAGTATAATATTATAAATGAGAAAGTAAGTTTCTCTGTTTGTTACGCTTTCACGATAAAACGGCTGAACGGATTTGGATGAAATTTGGCACTTGAGTAGACCATGACCTGGAGGACATAGGCTCTCTTACGCTACTCTTCATCTTGGATCGCAGACGAAGTCGCGGGCAACAGCTAGTTGTGAATAAATTAAAAACTTCATATTCAAAAAAAATATTATTTAGGTAGGTAGGTACCTCTACACATTTAACCACTCCGACACTCCCTTGATATAAAAGGGTGAATTTACAATTAAAAACAACCCTTTTTAAGATAAATGCTACTCAAAATCATAAATGTTTCAACTGTGACGTTCCAAAGCTTGCTTCATTCATAATTCATTCACACTTATAATAAAATGGCGAAGTCGGAATTTTGTGTCTGTACCAATAATTAGAATTATTTTATGTATGGATGAACTGAAGTAAATTTTGCAGAAAGTTATCTTAAGTGTCTAAACATACTAAGTATGCCGAAAGTACGCGACCGAAGTTCGGCGTGATTACGCCTGCAGTGCTATATGAATTACTGACGACGACGAACTAGCAGGGGAATCGAGGAGGAGGTGGCTTACGATTTTTGTACGTAAGCTGGTGCGATTTTTGGCACGCGAAGTAGTTGCTGGTGCGTTATCTAGGTGCATCTATATTTGTGGTAGGTACCGATGTCATCATCTGCCTAACCTTTTCCCAACTATTATTTTTTAAATGTCGTAGCATTATGCTGAGATAGGATAGGAGCCTTTTGGCCTCGTATAGGACTTTCTGTTTCATTTTCCTTTTGTTACTTTCTTTTTTATATACCTTGGTTTTTTATTTTGCTGTATTTAGTTTAGTTTGTGATCTTCCTGTACGAGTCGCAATAAATACTTTTTCTTTCTTTCAACTATGTTGGGGCCAGCTTCCATTTTAACTAGATGCAGCTGAATACCAGTATTTTACACGAAGCGACTGCCTATCTGACCTCCACAACCCAGTTACGGGCAACATGGTACCACTATAGTATTGCTGGGCGTTAGACTTACGGGACTACCCGTATTGACTGTCAAAAATCTACGAATGAAAAAAAGAAAATACGTAAACATAACGCAATAAAGAACATAAACACGAAAAAAAGGGATGGGGGAAACAAGCGTCACGTCCACGCAAAACGGCTATCGCTCAGCATTATGCTGCGACCCTATGCAAGACAGCTGCAGCGCTGGTTTTCGCGTCAGCCGGCGCGCCGACGTAATGACGTCGTCCGGTGCAGCAAACAATTTATTAGGACGCTGTACTGGTACAGCATACACAAAGAAAAAAAAATGCCTGGAGCAACGGTTCTTGACGTGTTTTCCGAGGCACGTAGGGGGTGGATGGAGCAATGGTGGTCACCAATCGACGGACCGACTTTGGTAAGCATAGCTTGACCTTCGGTCGACTCGTGCGGCTGTTATTATTGTTGCGCGCCACAAATAATGCTTGATACATGGCGACATTAGTTACCACTAGCGCCATCTAGTATCGGGTAGCGGAACTGGTACCTTGGTACTAGGCCTTGACCCTACTTGACCTTTTTCTAAGTACTAGTAATTCCGAGAACTATCGACGTCGAGTCAGTCGGGACCGCTATGTACTCGAACATACTAGATGTTTATAGAATAGCTCTGTGGCACTATACAGAGTTGATATGACAGAGGGGCATTAAATTACACTACGTATACTATACGTGTATAGTATTAATTCGATACAGTACAAAAATAGAAAGCGCCAAAAATGAGATTTTTTTTTTTTCAAACAAACTAAATAGCTTAAAGTCAGAGTGAAACGCAACCACCCTTTATAAATAAATTTGACTGACCTTAGATGCCTAGTAACAAAGTCGCGCAGGAGCGCGTGTGTGTGTTATCTCTCTTGGCGGGTTGGGCGGGGAGCGGGCGGTTTAGACCGCTCGCGCGGCTTTTATGTTAGGTAAGTTGTAAAGTACGCGCACACACAAAAACACAAAATTTTTAAGTTCTCGATGTGTCCTCGATTCATATTAATGCACAAATTATACCGACGGAGAATATTATTGTTATTTATTTTTCTAATTAAATCACTGTCCGTCGCTAAGCACTTTAATTCCCGTAATCTTTGTACTGCCAATTGTATGGTGCCGGCGTTCCTAGGGCTATTGCGCCGGTCACCATACCTTTCTCGGTATGTTCGCAGAGCTAAATCTGTGTTTCCACGGCATTCACCGTAAATTAAAATCATGTAAGTGTATTCTGACGCCGTGTAAGTTACACGAGGCATTGCTGAACACTTTAATTTTACACACACATACAACCAACGTTTAATTACGTATCCTATCACAATAAAAACAGTCAATCACAAAAAAAAAACACTAACACTAAATAATAATATTCCCAAGTTACGTATCCTGTCACAATAAAAAAAAATACTGGATTAAACTTATTTAGTGTCTATCACAATAACAAAACAAAATCACAATTATTGTCAGCGAGTTCGACAAAACATAACGGCGCGGCGGCGGCGCCGGGGCTCCCGTGTTACGTAACGTACGTCCCGAATGGATGACGCTTGCGCACTGTCCACTGAAAGAACAAGTTTTTTTAGCAAATTCGCAAGGATCTAGGATACAATAGCAACACACTGACCTATTTCTATTCCTTTTACGCGCGGGAAAAAGGCGCGGGGGTTTTGCTATGTTTGTCACTCTCATAGTGAAAGTGCAAGTGTGTGTGTATTTATTGCTTCGTGAAATATTTGGTTGTACTTGTGCGGCAACAATGTATCTTATACTCAGATTATCGTTTTAAGGTGCATGACCTATGCGTATGAGATAATCAGCTGTTAGGAAATATACATCGTGTTCAAACGTAGCAAAAACTTCAAAAATCATTTGTGACTAAACTACTGCTCCTATTTAATTGATTTTTGGTACAGAGCTTGAAAATGGTATCTAGTATAGGCAGTTTAAAGGAAAGCCCCTCTGTCGTATCAACTTTGTATAAGGCAGGCGCGAGCCGCGAGACATAGTTTTGAATAAGCGATACGAGCGATAACATCGAAGCGATATTCAAGTGCGACTCAGTAAGTGAAATTGTGTTTCTTAATTAGTGTGTTTGACTTGTAATTAGTGTTGGTGAGTAAAGTGTCATTTTTTGGTTATTAAATCGGCAGTTTTTATTGTCACGAACCCCAAGCTCGTAACATTATTAAGCCAGGAGCTTCTCGGCAGATAGCATAACGTCGTTGCGCGTACAAAAGCCGCTATGTGTTATTTAGTTGTTTTCGGTTCTTTATGCAGTTTTAATCGTTATTTCAATACACACATACTGTATAAACAGCTATGTGATAAGTGCAATATTTAAAGAGTTAAGGAATGTACCTATGTGATATTCATACATCGAAAGTTCCGTATAAACACGCTAAATGTTTATAATTCATAGAGCTCAAATGTGTTCACTAAAAACACATAGCCACTTTTGCACGCGCAACGACGATAATAAGCCTATAATGTTCCCACTGCTGGGACACAGGCCTCCTCTCTGTGAGAGGGAGTTAGGCCTACCCCTAATAGTAAGATTAGGGGGTATGTTGTAGCATCATGCTGAGATAGGAGCCTTTTGGCCTCGTATAGGATTTTTTTCATTTTTCTTTTGTTACTTTTTTTATATACATAATAACTTGGTTTTTTATTTTGCTGTATTGAGTTTAGTTTGTGATCTTCCTGTACGAGTCGCAATAAATACTTTTTCTTTCTTTCTTTCTATTTATTTGCAACTAGCTGCGCCCCGCGGTTACACCGCATAAGTTTCGATCCTGTGGGAATATCGGGATAAAATGTAGCCTATATGTTAATCCAGAGTGTCAGCTACATTCATACAAAATTTTATCAAAATTGGTCCAGCCGTTTGAGCGTGAAGAAGTAACAACCATATAAACACACACACACACGCACACTCACAAACTTTATAATATTAGTGTTTTTTTGTTTTTTTTTTTGGGAACCGCTTCCATTGGCCTTGGTGTGATACCGATAATCTACGAATATTCGTATACTTAAGTACCTGTAGGTATTATTGGTATTTTTAATCAGTATCGGCATAAAAAATGAAATATTTTGAGTTTGATAGAAGGAACGAGCATTAATCACCAGGCCCGCTTACTGCTTGTTGACACTCGTAACTTTCATACCATGATAAGTCCAGGTTTCCTCAAGATTGAGAGCAGTGGTGATGAAATTATTTACACAAAGTAAAGCGCCTATCTGGGTTCGAACCCACGACTGTAACTCGCAAATCGGGGCTCGTTACCACTGGATCACCATTGCTCTTAATCTGGCTAATCAAGCCTCTGCTAATTCACCCGGCAACTAGTAGACATAGAATTCAGATTGTTAATCCCGACACCCAAAATCACCTCAATATCTCGTTTAACAGGCCCAAAACTATTTGTCCCAAGCCAATATTCACATTTCACACCACATTTGATGACAGATCATAACTTGCAAACAAGTTTGATTGGCAATCACACTTGCACAATACATACGTTGGAACTTGTGGTCGACTTGATCCCGAAGTCCTGAAGTTTGTAAAATCAATTCGGGCTGAGATCCTGTTTCGTCCACTTAATATTGAAGGTCGCAATGTACAAGAAAATATTATGCTAATATCTGCATTTTGAGTGATATACTCGTAGCGTTTTTTCGTAGGTATTCTTTAGGGGTCCGTGCCTGGAAAAGGGTGCCAACGAAAAGTAGCAATAGCCCATATGTACCACCCGTTGAGCACTTGGTGAAAAGTATGCTTACGCCGCCGGGAGCAGCAAACACTGCGTTATCGTGCTTTGGGTGACAGATCCCGGCGATAAGCGTAAGGCCAGGGATGTGTGGCCGGCTTTGGGTTTCATCTCGATGGGTCTCTTGAACGCAAAGAATGTCGCAGTGAGTTTTGCGGTAGACATCAGAAAGAATTTCAAATTTGTCTCGTGAGAACCCTTCGATATTAATCGAGACTACGCACAGAGCCGGTTTTATAAGTGGACTTTTGATTGCCACCGTGGTGAAAGGATTAGCCAATCAGCGTGGATAACTCGCTGATTACCCAGGGTGCGCAGGACGTATAATGGTTTTGTAGATACGTCGCTATGAGAGGCTCCTTTCATGCACCCCTATCATGTACCACCCGTTGATCGTTGTCGATTAACAACATTATCTAATTATAAATATTGTCTTGAATATTATTGCCTGTTCTCCTGACGATCAAAAATCTTCGTCCCATCAGAATAACTCTCCATTATTTATAGATAGAGAGGTACATCATCAGTGAATCACCAATTTCACACATTGATAAGCTTCGTTGAACTTTTTTCTCTTTTTTTTTCAGGATGGGAAATCATCAAATGACCCCTCCCGCACTGGGTGGAGCGAAAGGGAGTGTCAGACTCTTACTGACTAAAACCCACCCGTGTTCCTTCCTAAGCCCTTTATGTTCCGGGCCAGCGGTAACCCTTTCGGACAATGCCGCTGACCCGGCAGGCTAACTTCGTACTTCGTTGGACTCAAGTGCTTACAGAGTCAAAGATCCAGTGTGAACGACTGTACATATTATTTAAAGACGAACCTCCATGACTGCTCAGCTCATGGCCACGCTGTACTTAGCTTCCCGAAGTATGAAAATTGTCTGGGCTGAGTTAAGCCAATCATGACACGGGAGTACAGAAAAAAAAAACAATTTCCCTAAAACAAAGTGTAAACAAATTGAAATCCGTATTCTGTTGTGGAAAAATGCCGTTGACATTCAGAATATCATTGATATTATAAAACTTATATTATAAAACTTGCGTTTTTTGTATTTAGGTCCTGTAGTCCTCTTAAAGCCACTGGCGGAATAAGTTGGGGGAAGCGGCATGGGCGGCTCTTCGTCCAGGGGGCTCCAAATCTTAAGAAGTACACTTTTTAATCGACTTTAAAAAACCGGCCAAGAGCATGTCGGGCCACGCTCAGTGTAGGGTTCCGTAGTTTCCCGTCCGTCACAATAAGTGTTCCCACTTATAAGTTTAAAAGTGGGTATCCATTATGTTCGCGCTCCAGCAGCGCTCCGCGCTCCTGCAACTGCTCCCGGTAGTGGGTACGTGCGCGAACACGGAGCGTGCATCATTGCACGCTCCGCGGCAGGCGCTCCAACTCGTGACGGTTTTTAGCGCGAACTCAAAGGAATACGTTCAGGATAATAAAATATGCAAACGAAGTTAAAAAATGCTTGCATATACGATTATACTACAAACTTAGTCCAGAAATTATTTTGTACAAAAACTGTTGTTTCCATCAAGTTCAAAATAATTTTCCTAGAAAGTCCTTATAAAGTTCTACTTTGCAGATTTTTTTCATATTTTTTAAACTTATGGTTCAAAAGTTAGAGGGGGGGGGACACATTGTTTTTTACTTTTGGAGCGATTATTTCCGAAATTATTGACATTATCAAAAAATGATTTTAGTAAACCCCTATTATATAGTTGACTACGGAACCCTAAAAAGGAGGAGGTTTCAATTTGGATGTTTATATTTTTTTATGTATGTTTGGGCATAACTCCGTCATACATAGACGGATTTATAAAATTCTTTTTAATGGATAAGGGGTGATCCCATGTGGTCCCATATAAATTTTATTAACTTTGCTTGGGTAGTTTTTGAGCTAGATTCAATATTACGATTTTTTCCGCTTAGTTTATATTGATGATGTTTTAATAACTTCCTGTCGCATAGCAAAGAATTTTATATGCATTTGTGTGGGGTGGGTACAACTAAAAAGTGAAAATAAAACTTTTTGTACAAAAAAAACAACAGACATTAAAAAAAAACACTGTCGGTCGGACTAGTCGGTGTCAAAAAACGAAAATGATACCGACTTCCGAAATTAAGTTATTTATCAATTTTTATTGTTTTTTTTTTGTTAAAACTTTTTTCATATTTATTAAAATTGTATAAGTAATAATTACTGTCAATGTGAGGACTAAGAGGGTAATTTTTTGGAAAGAATTTCCTAAACTTAGCTTGTGGTAGGACTGATAGTGGATAGTTGACTGGTAGAAATAGAAAAAGCTAATGCCCTCCATGCGACTTTATCACTCTCTCTGTCTCATCTATCTATACTAATAATATAATAATATAATTATTATAAAGCTGAAGAGTTTGTTTGTTTGGTTGAACGCGCTAATAGTATTTGTTAGGAAAGGTGAAAAATTTTTAGCTCTGATTTAAAAATTTAATTAATATTATAAATATATACAATTTGATTATTTAAATGTATACATTTACATGCTAACATAGAGTACCCACCAGTATAGTGTTATCTCCAAAATCCGATCACACAACAATAAAAACAACATATTTTAATTTTTTTTTTTTTTCTGAAACTGATACAATGGAAGCACTGAAGGTCTCATTGTCGGACATGATGTCACTGTTCCAAAATAGGATGGCATCCTTTGAAGCGGAATTGCAGAAGAATCCTTCAGGAACAGCAAGCAGCACGACTGACAGTTTGGTGGCGGACTTCACTGCATTCAAGAAGTTCATACTGGAGGCGTTGGGCTGTCTTCAGCGGCAGTTAGAGGCGTTGGCACAGGGGCTCGACAACCTGGAGATGCGTGGGCGCCGGAAGATGGTGTTGTTGCATGGTGTCACCGAGCAGGCCAAGGAAGAAACAGCACAGGTTGTTGCTGAGGTTGTGCAATGTCACCTGAAGCTGGCCGACTTTACAGTTGCTGACATTAGGCGGTGCCACCGGATGGGCAGATAAACAGGTGCCAGCAAACCCAGGCCCATTCTTTGCAAGCTGCGGGATGTCAGTGTCAGGGACAGTATCTGGTTTGCTAAGACCAAGTTGAAGGGCACTGGTATTACAGTGTCAGAGTTTCTGACGAGATCGCGGCATCAGCTCTTCATGTCTGCGCGTGAGAGATTTGGCGAAACAAATTGTTGGACTAAGCAGGGCCTAATATATGTTCTTCGCGCTGACGGCTCCCGGCATCGAGTGAATTCACTGGTTGATCTCAACAACATCGAGCATGTCAGTGAAAAGGCCATGTCTCCCATCGTATCAGCATTGTCCTCGTTGCCGCCTTCATCACCGGCACCGAAGAAGGCCCGGCGTGCTGCCGCGAATAAGAAGTAATTCAGTGCACTCTTTTGGTTAGTATCACCGTCCGGGTAGTAGGTTTTTGATTGTAATTCGTACCCTCTCAATTCTCTCTACTAGTAATTTCTATACCCTTTATACCACATTTATTGTATACCTATCGTCTATTTATTTTTACACTATTTCTGTCTGTCAACTGTCACACGTCATGTGTCATTTTGTTCATAAAGTTGTCGTTCAGAAACCAGTTGACAGTATGCCGAGTATATTTATGTTATTATTTTTTTTTTTTTTGTCCGGTATAACTTGATCATTATTGCTTGTTATTTTTACGTGTATTTTCTTTTTCATTTCCTATGCCATGAACTTATGTATGACTTACTAACTAATTACCAACTTTATTACTTACTAACTTTCTGTTACCCGGACGATGAAATTGTTCAAATGTTTTGTTCTGTTTTTATAACTTTAAATTGTTAACACTCAACTGGCGGGGTGGATTTAATTAATTGCCTTTTTTGTATTAACATTTATAATTATTATTTAGTTTATTTACGTTTATTATTAATTTTCATATATCTATAGTGTTGATGTCAGATAGCAATGATGATAGCGACACCGAAAGCTTTTTGTCGGCCTGTAGTAATGACAGCTTTGTTAGCTGTCCGTCCCTTGCTGACACGCTTGAATCTCAGTTTTCCGATGTACCTAAGAATTTCAATGTAGTCCATATAAATGCCCAGAGTATTCCGGCACATTATTCTGACATGCTAGTAAACCTAGACTGTAAGAACATCCATGCTATCCTTGTCTCAGAGTCTTGGCTAAAGCCATGTCTCCCTTCTACTTCCTACTCCTTGCCGGGTTTTCAACTAATAAGAAATGATCGCACGAGTGGCGTTGGCGGCGGTGTTGCCATATACCTTCGTCCACATATTCCTTTTTCAATTGTCGATATGTCTGCACAACCTCCACCGCAAAACGCAGGTGAGCATCTCTTTTTGGAAGTAAACCTGAACCACGTGAAAGTTCTTCTGGGTGTTTATTATAGCCCTTCGTTACGTATAAATTTCATGTCTTCCTTTGAAAAGATCCTAGAAAACTTATCACCTTCTTACAGTCATACAATCATTATGGGGGATTTCAATACTTGCTTATTGAAAAATGATTCCCGCTCTTCTTCCCTTCGATCAATAGTCCAGTCGTCGAATTTATCAATTCTCCCCTTAAGTGCCACACACCATTTTCCAAACTGTAATCCTTCACTTTTGGATCTTCTCATTGTTTCCTCTCCTCAACATGCCAGTAAGCATGGTCAATGCCCAGCTGACATGTTTTCTTACCATGATCTATTATTCCTGTCCTATAAAATTCGCCCACCTAAGGCAAAACCTAAAATTCTCCTGCAGCGCAATTTTGGTGGTATGAATACAGATGATCTCCGAAGAGATGCTAGTAACATTGACTGGGCTCCTTTAGTCAATGCTGAGTCGATGGATGTTAAAGTCAATCTGCTGACAGATAACCTTGTGCAGTTGTACGATATTCACGCTCCCATTCGTTCAGTGAAAATCAAACATCTTCCGGCGCCATGGCTTACAGACGATATTAGGACGATCATGCACAGAAAGGCTGTAACCAAAATGAAATTTAAGTGTCGGCCCTCGCCGTCGAACCGGGAGATCCTTGTTGATGCGCGCAATCGCTGCAATAAGGTGTGTAGAGATGCCCAACGCCGCCATATCCACACCTCTGTTGAAAACGGAGATCCAGCAAAAGTCTGGAAATTTCTTAAGTCCATGGGAGTTGGAAAATCACGGCAAGAATCAATTCCTAAAGACTTAGATATTGATCTACTGAATCAACACTTCTCATCTTCGTCCCACTGTAATGGGACCATGAAGGCAGCTACTGTTAACTATCTTTCAAACCTTCCAACTCCGGACCATCCCCCATTTACTTTTAGTCAATTCTCTGATTGTGATGTTAAGAAGAGTATAGTTTCAATCACCTCTAACGCAGTTGGTAGTGATTGTGTGAGTCGAAAAATGATACTCCCTGTCCTCGACGAAATCCTTCCTATCTTATGCTATATCCTAAACTACTCTATATCCTATGGTGCCTTTCCATCGATGTGGAAAGAGGCCAAAGTCATTCCTTTACCCAAAAAATCCAATCCTACTTCCTTTTCAGAATACCGTCCTATCTCCATCTTGCCTTTCCTCTCCAAAGTCCTAGAACGCCTTGTCCACAATCAGCTTAGTACTTTTCTTTGTAAGAATAGTCTGCTGAATCCATTCCAATCTGGTTTTCGTCCTGGTCACAGCACCACTACATCTTTAGTTAACATCACTGATGACATACGGTTAGGCATGGAGGGAGGAAATCTGACAGTTCTTTGCTTACTAGATTTTAGTAATGCATTCAATACTGTCGATTTCGATATCCTGCTTGGTATGCTTCGCTCGCTTAACATATCTCCAACGGCGATTGACTGGTTTCTTAGTTACCTGTATGGCCGCCGGCAACGTATATGCATAGAAGAGTCTTGCTCTTCGTGGTGTTATACTTCTGCCGGTGTACCTCAGGGTGGCGTTTTATCTCCTTTACTTTTCGCAATATTTATAAACTCCATTTCCAAAAAACTTCTCTCTTCCTACCACCTTTATGCAGACGATTTGCAAATTTATAAGCAAGCTGACTACTTGAATTTGGCTGATGCCGTTCATGTTATCAACAAGGATTTGGTTTCAATCTGTGAGTGGAGTGAGGCGCATGGTTTGCAGGTTAACCCATCGAAGACTCAACTCATTGTTGTTGGCAGCTCAAGGATGATCCCCAAGATAAACTGGTCGCAGCTTCCCCAGGTTCAATTTAACGGAACTGCGATTCCATTCAGCGAAAAGGTTAAGAACCTTGGTGTTTGGATCGACAAACATCTTTCTTGGGGTCCTCAGCTACAGGACGTAAGTCGGAAAATTTTTGCATCTGGTAAGTCACTAAGGCGATTGCGGAACTTTCTTCCAACTGCCACTAAAACTGCGCTTGCACAATCCCTTTTACTTCCCATCCTTGACTACGCTGATGTCAGTTATCCTGATCTCACTGAGGCACAACTAGACAAACTTGAGCGACTTCAAAACTTTTGCATAAGATTTATATTTGGCCTGCGCAAATATGATCACATATCAGAATTTCGTACAAAGCTCAAGTGGCTTCCTATACGTCTTCGCCGGAATTCTCATATATTGTTTCAGCTCTACAGTATTTTGTTTAATCCTAAAACCCCCACTTATCTTAAAGAACGTTTCAAGTTCCTTCATGACACACATAATAGATATCTGAGGTCATCGGAAAACCTGAGACTAGAGATGCCGATGCATTCCACCAGTTTTTATGACAAATCTTTTACTGTTCAAGCAGTACGGTTATGGAATGACTTGCCCGTGTCGGTAAGGCGTGCTCAATCTTTGTCCACATTTAAAATTATGGTAAAAAAGCACTTTCTCTCTCCTTAAACATCATTATTATATTTTCTCTGCTCCTGTTTCATGTTTATTATTATATGGATATATTTATATGTATGTGTATATATTTATTTAGATTAGTATAATATAATATGTATGTATTTATTGTATTATGTAAATGCTACACCGCGGACTACCTACAGTATTTGTCTGTCCTTCCCCTTTTTAAATCCATCCTAAGGTTGTCTTTAAAAGATCGCTCTTAGCGATAAGACCGCCCATTGTGTCACCCTTTGTACGGTTTCTATATTTATGTCTGTAATTTATATGGTGTACATAATAAAGAGTATTCTATTCTATTCTATTCTATTCTAATCTCTGGAACTACCAGTCGGATTTGAAAAATTCTTTTTGCATTTGATAGCCCAATTCTTGAGGAAGGCTATAGGCTATTTAACATCTCGCTAGGACCCTTAGGAACTGAGCAAAAATAAAAAAAGTTAGAAAAAAGGTAAACGAATTAAAAGCGCAGGCAGGCGATGCGACGGGGTGGGCCGGAGTAACAAGAAATTTCACGCGGACGAAGTCGCGGGCAGAAGCAAGTTCTATTATATAAGAGTGTGTACGTTTTTTGTTACGGCCGTAAATCATATTTTAATCAACGTACACCTTAATACTGACCAGCAAATTGCAAAAAACCTAAAAAGTTGAATTTCGCGGGCTACCCTGGCGCTTTCCTTAAAAATATTCTGGCTATACGATTACTAACAAATGCGTGCACTGTCTCGACAGGTCCGCTCAACCTGGGTAGCTATTTCTTCAATAGAACATCTTAGACTTTAATTTGCATGGTCCTCTTATGGCCTGATCAAGACAATGTCTGGACTTTATATGAGACTGTGACGTCTGAGTTTGTTTCGGTGTTTCTTTTCATAGTTGGTTAGGAAACACCGAACTCATCTAGTTCCGCCCAATGTATTTATGTCTGTAATTTATGTGGTGTACATATTATAGAGAGAATTCTATTCTATTCTAGTTTCAAAACATAAGTTATTTTTGAGATGTTAAAGTGTTTTTTCCGAATTAATTTACAGAACTAAATATCAATATCAGCATCATCATCATCAGATCTCTTCTTATCATCTTCAAAGTGAGTTTTAGGTTTAGGATTACTGAAATAAAAATAATGATTTTATTAATTTATTTTTTTACGATGTTTTTTTTAATAATATTATTTAAATATGCATTGAAAACTGAATTATTCTATTAAGGTCTTAGGCCTAGATACGTTAAATTAATTTGGAATTAAACAAAATACGTAGAATAGAAAAAACTCTTCGACGCGACGTTGCAATTACCTACATGTAGACCTTAGCTAACATGGTAATGTACAAGAAAATATTCCATTAGTAACAAATGTTATAAAACAAGGGATGTAGCTACATTCGCCTAGCCGGGTTTCCAGGGCAGAAACATGGTTTTGGACATACATCTTTTTCGCCGCCTGATGCTTTTTTAGGTGGCCCTCCGCCGCCACCTCCACGATTGGCCTGTTTCATCTGGCACATTAGCTCCTTTATCTGATTCGTGAGTTCGCCAACAGTGTTACACATTTGTTCGACAACAGCGAAATTAGGAGGCTTGCCTCTGAAGTCCCCTGACACATCGTTTGTGGATGAGCACCCTGAGGGACACTTAGGATCCTTGCCCAGGCAAGCATCGGAAGAAGAATCTGCTGCAAAATCAGCCGTGCATGGCTTAGGCAGTGGACATTGGCCACTGGCTCTCTTATCCGGTAAATGTGGATTACTGAACTGTTTGCACTGATTTCCACATTTACTAAGGGGGCACGGCGGCGCTTGCGGCATCATTTGATTTCTTCCACCACTATTGGTAGGACACTGGAAGTTATCACATTTGGGGGGCTGGTTTGCCGGGCACATCGAATTATTGCAACTGTATGGCTGGTCCGTCCGGAACTCCTTTGGCCTACTTGTTTTGCAATCTGGACATGGGCATGTTACCTTGATGATTCCAGCCTTTATATCCTTGATTTTACCGGGGGTGTAGTTCAAGCAACTATAATGTACCCAACTTTGACAGGCACCCTCGCATTGCAAGCCTGACTTGTGTGTAACTGGTGATAAGCAAATCTTACATGGGTTTTTCGCTTTGTTGCATTTTGACATTGTGATTAGAAACGTATTAAACCTTTTTTGAAAACAGTTACCATGGTTGATATTTTATTCTTCCGTTTTAAATAAATAATTGTATTTTTACGACATGATGATGACATGTTACATGTTACCTAGTTTTTTCTTTACACTGCTATCTGTCACCCATTTAGAACTGTCAGATAGAATCTGAACCTCATTAGAGAATCTACCTCATTAACTCTTTGCCTCACCAAAGTAATATTATGATAAGTAGATGCGGGTGCAGTGCACATTGCTCGCAATGATGGGGCCGAAAGCTTCTGGAGTGGCGACCGCGTACCGGGAGATGTAGCGTTGGAAGGTGGTCCATTGACTTAGTGAAGGCCACAGGAATCCGCTGGATGCGAGCAGCACAGAACCGGTCGAAGTGGCGGTGGTTGGGGAAGGCCTATGTCAAGCAATGGACGTGTTTCGGGGTATGAGATGTGATTGCCCCACTATAGTTGTACAAGGATTTTTTTGGCGCGTCGCCATAGTCGGATCTAACGTCACCATCGTGTTTTGTCATTACAATTTCTGTGACCATTGACCACCCCTGATAATGCCATTCAGGCACCTGGGTAGACAAAATTCAGGCGCCGATAGATCCTTGTAGCAACGTGACTATCTTTTATATGACGCGGTAAGGCGAATCTATCGATTTATATCTTTGTCGCTGTCATCATTTTAATGACAGCCCTCTCTGCGGCGTTTAAGTGCGGCCACCACTCTCCTAGGAAACCGTAGGTAAAGGCTACGTACGCACTGACAGGTGGCTTGCTTAGCGTCTAGACTAGAGCCTAGTGACATAGCATCTGAGGGGCAATTCTACTAATTTTAACAACGTTCACAGTCTGATCTCAGTCTCAATCTGTCAAAAAAATACTTCAAATTTCCCTACATTTTGACAAGTTTTTGACATTTCTTTGTCGCTGAGATGAGACTGCGACTAGATTTTGAACGTTTTAAATTACGAGAATTGGCCTTCTGTTCGATACAAGCTAGGCGCCTCCTTAGATTAAGGAAGCCCTGCTTTTGGTCTCTTCTTTAGCTTCTTTTTCTGCATTTAGCTATATACGATTTGCCTTCTTATTATCATTCGATTCCCGCCGCAAGAACCAACCTGTGTCCTTTTTATACAATTTCTTATACATTTTTCATTTTTAAAACCTTAAACACTGTCTCGGGCATTGAAACTAGTAGTAAGTACATACATTCTGCAGTCACTCGAACTTCGAATGACATCTTTTTTTTTCGGTTTTTTTCTTTTGGACGAACACAAAGCTATTTATGACTGGCACAAGTCGATTCCGCGACGATAGGTCGACGTTTGATAAGTTAACAACACACACAATACTAGAGAAATTGTTTATTCTGTGTTGTCAAAGACATAGTTTGGTTCACTTTCTACATTCTACGTTAATTTATTTATTTTGCCCATCAGGTCCCTGATTTGTATGGACAGCTTCCCGACCGTGCCACACATCTCTTGCAGGGCGTGCACCATCGCAGCCTGGGATTTCGGTTCACTTTCGACACATATAGATGAACTTGAGTTTTTACCTGAAACGGAACATATTTGTAAACGATGTCAATGGGCAAAGACCTTTGCCCATTGACCATACACGGACTGCTCCAGCAGTAAGCCAGTGGTCAACATACACGGACTGCTCGCGCAGTCAAATTCAACCGCTTAAAGCTGCCATTGATACCTGGATGCTTGCTGCTGCAGCAGTCGGTATCAATCGCGACTGAGCGCGGTATTTATATACATATATAATTATATTTTTTTCAAAAACGAATTATTTTCCATACTAATATAATAACTTCGAAAGTAACTCTGTCTGTAGGTATGTATCACGCCTAAACCACTGAACGGATTTCGATAAAATGTGGCAGAGAGATAGATGAGAGAGATAGATTGCATCCCGGGGAAGGACATAGGATACTTTTTTCACGATATTCCCACGGGATTGATACTTATGCGGTTGAAACCACGGGGCGCTGCTAGTTTATTATTAGCCTGTATTTTCCCACTGAAGGGCAAAGGCCTGCCTTTCCTCTTTCCACTTTTCTTGGTCTACTGCGATTGTGGGCCAATCCTTTAAGAAGGAGCTCAGATCATCCCATCATCTCTTTCTGGGCCTGCCACGCAGTCATTTCCAGTGAGTGGTGGCTTTTGCGTATTGCTGCTCCGACATGCGACAGATGTGGCCAGCTCAGTTCCACTTTAGTCCAGCAACTGTGTGGCCAGCGTCCGCTATACCTAAACGAAAATTAAGGAGACCAAAATATCCAAAGAGCTAAGTACTTAATAATACTTACATTTCGGATTCTGGCACGAACCGGATGAATCGGAAGAGGTTATCTTAGCTTGTTTCTTAGGTTTAGGTACAGGAGATTTGCATGCCCTGGGGCATGGTGAACCAGACCGAGGCTTCTTTATCTGGGGGTGTTGTTCTGAATCATAGGGACACGCCCTATTCGAGTACTGTATAGCATTGTCCGACTTTCTCCTGTTTGAGGGACAATCAGCCGAATCGCACTTTATTGGACCTTTGGCATTTGCTGGGCATGTGTGATTCGAGCATGAATAAGGAGGATTCGTCAGAAACTCTTTTTCTTGAGATGTTTCACAGTCGGGACAGGGGCACATCACTTTGATTATACCAGCTTTGATATCAGAAATCTTTCCTGGTGTATAGTTGAGGCATTTGAAATGGGCCCATTTTTTGCAAGCCCCTTGGCATTGTAATCCGTTCTTGTTAGTTACTTGTTCAAGGCAATATTTGCAAGCATTCTTTACTTTGCTGCAAGGCTTAGGTTTGCTACTCATTTTATCTGACTGGCATTACCAAGTAACACGGATTTCATTTTGGATAGTAATATTGATGTTAGTTATTTATTTATTGAGGGCAACCACATAATTGATTTCTGCTAAGTAATTTTGGATTTTCAATTTGTACCCATTTTTCACACCATTTTCTAGTTTTCTGTCATTGTTGACAGTTTTGATTTGGTATACCTAGTCTATTACGTCCATGGGTATACCTAGATTATGCTGACAGCGGTGACTCATCAAAATCTTTATTACTCTTTGGCGATATTGTATCTTATAGCTGTTAATCTATTACAATAGGACCTTTGTGGGGTTTTCATAGCAACAGGCACCTTACGGACAAGCCCTGTGCCTTTTATGGTAACCTACGCATTCGAGGTGGCGCGAGGAAAGAGTGCCTGCTAGGATTTGGGGAATATCTTTTCCCAGGAGCGGCACAGTACTTATAAGCTCAGGAAAAAGAAACATTGACCAATACTGTTAGTGCGGGAGGTAGCGTTGCAAATGAAAAAGTCATAGTAGGTAAGCCGGCTGATGCTGACATCGATAGTTGATCTTACGAGTATATGACTAATAAGTGATCCGACCGTCAGCTGCTCATGGATGTGGGTGTGGGTGGTTAGGGAAGTGGTAAAAAAAAATAAGTCATAGTACGCCGCCGGCTGAAACGTTATTCATAGATAGTTGACATCATATTGAGCTCTAAAAAAAATAATCAGCTGCATGGTGGAGGGGGGACTATATGGGTCAGTTGCTCGCAAGAACTTGTAAAAAAAAAAGTACAATTAAGTTATAGTACGCCGAATGATATTTAACTAGGTGATTGTTTAAATTATAAAAAGTACTAAAACAACAATCAGCTGCGTGGGTAGCGGTGGAAAAACCGTCAGCTGACGTAGTAAAGATTAAAAATATTGGAGAATTGTTTCTACGCTGTTTCCTTTTAAACACATATTTCAAGATAGATTCTGGAGCTGCTTGAGCCCATAACACCACCTTTGGGCTACATAAGCCTCTCCCCCTAAAATTTCAAAGCAACATCTGCGTGTGCGTGTTTTTTGTCGTACACAATCAGTTTCTTCAATCAGTTTTTTGTACTCTTCGAACGAACGGACGAAATTCCAAATAATGTCGAAGATTCAACTGTTTTGTGTATTCTGTTACTAAAAAAAAGAAATATTAATATCTTTTTCTGAAAAAAAACCGTGTATAAATTCACCTCTATATTGGAGATATTAGAAAATGCCATTTAACATAGGTAGGTACAGCGTTACCGAGGTGGGTACTTACTTACTACAATATAAAATTTTAACACATGAGCATCTGGCAATAACTTTTGATCCTTAGAATTAAAAGAAACAAATGTCTGATGAATGGCACTGGAACTATAAGATTACGAACGCATTCCTAAAATATTACCCGACTTTCGGTCGTGGCGGCTAATCTCAACAAAGGAGAATGGAGATTAGCCAAGTACCTACGCAAGAGATATTTTAGTCCACAAGTATGTGTACAAATATAGGTACACTTCCTCTTTCCAGTTTCTTCCTCCCGTTTTTTAAATAAAGAAGGCTAGAAAATGTAGGTGTACAGTCAGGGGCGGATCTACTTAAAGGCTTTTTGGGCTGCAGCCCAGGGCCCCGTGGATACAGAGGGCCCCCAACCGAACTGAAAACAATAGACAATATTGTCAATAATAAAAATTATCTAGAATTAAAAAAAATCCGATCATAATAAAATGGCAATTGGTTGAGTAATTAGGTAGGGCCCCTAAGCAGTATTAGCCCAGGGCCCCACAAATTCAAGATCCGCCCCTGTGTACAGTAACCGCTATTTGGTTTATATATTGGCAGCTTTTTTAAAGACAATTACATTCCCAACAAATAGGGTGGTATTTGCTATCAGATAAAATTAAACCGGCGATTAAAGAATATTCATAATAATTCAATTATTTTTTGCCAAGTATCAAAATAATTTATTCCTACTATTATAAATACTCAGTGATACCACACGCAGTTTTTTCTAAATTTGCCGCGCTTTTTCAGGATTCTCTTTTATGAGCCACAGTTTACGAAATAATTAGATGTTAGATTGGTCGTCTAAGGTCCTCCTAACAAAAACAGAAAGCGTTCGTTGCTCTGAAACCACCGACCTGTGTTATACAAGTACTGTATGATAGAGGTCAGTGTCTGAAACGCACACACCAAAATCCTCTTTTTTGTCTTACTCTAAACGTGACACTGGCAGAATAGTCTACATACGCTCCATTGCCAAAAAAAGGAAGAATAAAAAAGACATTGACAGATGACAGTTTGCTGTCTGCAAAATTTGAGGTTATATTCCATTCCGATCTGGTTATTTTTATTTTAGAAAAATCTAATAAATTAAACTAAAAATGCCGTTCATGAAAGGAAGAGCACCTATCCGACGTACACTAAACTACTTGAATGCTGGCAAACTAGTATTAAAAGACAAAATCAAGATACTCTCTGTGGCTTACAACATAAATGGTCAAAACAATCTTGGGGCTAAAGAATTCGTTTTCTGGTATTTGCCGCAAATTCAATACAAAAACCCTGACGTGCAGGTGGCAACGTTGAAGAACCTTACTCCGTCGCCATTCATAAAGTGTTATTTTGAAGACGGAAGAAAAATTTTAGTAGATGTTGATAATAAATCTAAAGAAGAAATTTTGGAGCATTTAATTAATACTGTTGGTGAGCTTCGGTTTATTTATTATACTTATATATTCAAAATGCAAACAAACTCGCGCCTTCTCATGGGGGTAGAGGATTTTCTTGCCCGTTCTCCTCCATAAGAACCTACTATGCTTTGGAATGGGCAGCTAAATTCATCTTTCTGACTGACCAACCCATTGACAATTCAAAAGTGCTTGTAATTGGTTTATTTTTTGACAGAAACTACAGATTGCCACCTGCTACAATCTCTACATACTCCTTTTGCTTGGTATTATGAACATGCTCAAATAACAAGCATCTGTAGCAACTATACTAATAAATTGAATGATAAAAAAATGATTATTGTTGCTGACAAGTTCATATTTCTGACAATTTAGTATTGTCAGTGTTTTTAACCCCAAAACAGCACCTTAACTTCATAACACACTTGTAATCCCATGTGAAGCATTTTTAAGGATATTGCAAAGCCGTTGCTTCAAATGTTCAAAAAATTTGTTTGTGTCCAATGGCTTAAATTTTGACAGTTCAATAACATTAATTGCATATTTTGTTACACAAGTAGGTATCCTGCATAACTTCTTAGTTTTACTAAAATAATTATTTTACGGTAACTAGTCCACACTAGTGTAGATGAACGATCTGTTTCCAGACAAATGGACGAAGACATTGTCTGCATGTCAAAAGTACTACGAGAGGGATTTATAAAAGTGTTGTTAACTTTTTACTTGATGATATTATATTTTATTTTTGTTCTTTTTTTTCTTTAATTTCTGTTCTTTTTAAACTGTTTTAATTAAAGAAAGAAATAAATGATAAATGATAGCTATTAGATAATAAAAACTACAATTCTTCAATTTTCCACATGCAACACTAATTCTTTATTTATTCTTATTACAGGAAAATCAAAGGACGTATTAGAACAGGAAGCATTAGCTGCGGAGAAGAAGGATAATCCTGCTAACTTCGGTATTGGATGTGAACGACCATGCATCTGTGAAGTTTACGGACAAGTTCCCTGCCCCGGTGTGGTACCGTTACCAAAGTTCATGAGAGGAAAGTTCAAATATGCTAGGGATTAGAATAGGTAATATTTGGAAATGATAAATTTGTTAATTAAAGGGGGTTCCATCAATGTACAATGGATTATACTCCATTTGAAATAAGATTAGACATTTAAATAAATGTTTTTTGCAGCCCGATCAACCGATTTTGACTTCTATACCGTAGGCATAAGGATGGTATTAAAAGCAAAAAAGTGGTTATAATACCAACTGTTTACTGCAGCTGCCATATGTCATGCCACCAACGCAATAAAATTAAAAATCGTTTGAACGGACTGTAAAAAAGGTTTTTAAAATGTCTAATCTTATTTCAAATGGAGTATAGTAGATGTGAAATTCTCAAGATACGCTGATGGAATACTTATATGTATATTAACATTTCAATAATGTAAAGTTAAGTAAAATGTAGATAGTTATTTAGTAGTAAGTTTATAATAATAAAACAAGTTAAAAATTAATGTTTCCATTTTATTGAAAAGTAAAAATATAGTTTTCAATTGAATTTTACTAAATAAATAATCAAAAATACAGTACATCAACTTTACAAAAACTTAAAAAGTATTGTTTTACATGATGATTTGCTGAAATGGTTATACCTTGTTCATTTTGTGATTGTTGATTTGACACTACAAACTTTTATCTACTATCAAACGCAAATCTCTATGCTATCACTCGAGAAGCTCTTATTCACATGATAATTTTTAAATATCTTTGATTTGTGGCTAGCTTTTAGTACAAATGGTCAGAGCGACAAAAAGGTCAATGAATCATGGCCAGTCCATACTTTGCCCAGAAGGCTGCTCAATAAAAATGTTTTGGAACCTAATGGTGACATGAGTGGAGTGTCCAGGAGATGGAATCAACTTCTGGAGGAAGGTGGGCTGGTTGGTATTACCATTGACAGCCGCCATGGTCCACACAATGGTCCACCAGAAAAGACATGCGCGAAAGTTCGGTGAGCTTACGTTCGGCCCGGTCATGATTCATCAGCTGTATTGTAATTGTAGACCAGTTATAGAAATACCTTTGTGTTTCAAAAGTGTGTGTGAATTCAAAAGCACTTGGTTGAATTAAAACGTATGACCTCTTATGCAATATACCATCAACGCAGCAGCAATGTAGTGCATATTCTGGAATGCATCAAATGTCCTCGCATTTTCGTTCCAGAAGAGATTGTCATCCACTTCCTTACCTCGGGGACAAGTGTGGAAGAATATCCAGCGATTTGTGGTTTTACTGCAAATGTCCTGTGAAATGAGACAAAATTGTTTGCTGTTTTCATCGACAATTGGATAGGATTGTTGTATTCATGAAAAACGGAACCAAATTGTTTTTGTTTCATTAAAAAAGGTTTTTTTTTTCTTAAAACTCGGGAGAATTTTGATGGTGGATTTTTTTGGAAAAGATTGTTGCATATTGTAGGTTTCTTAAAACGGGCTAAATTGTTTGTTCTTGAAAAAGGAACATTGTTGTCGCTGAGCTTGCCTAATGTGAGTGTATCTGTGTACCTACCTATCGGCGTGAAGTTGCCCATTACTACCTTACTGCAGCACAGCCAGTCTTCATACGTTAAGCGTGCGTGGGTAATCATTGTCTGGACTGAGCTAAGAACAGCACACGGTAGTCCTGCTGGGGTTACCGCTGCGTTCGAATATGGAGGGGGGGGGGGGGCTTCTGGATCGGAAGCGTTTTTATTCTAGAGAAATAAAATAGTAATTGAAGTTCTCTTACCTTAACACTCAGTACGAACTCAGGAATTTTCTCCTTTTTTTCGGTCGTTGGCCCAGCGATAATGACGGATGCGCAAGTCAAAGCTTCGCCTGACTCGACGCACTGCTTTGATTCAGTGGACGTCTTCTCCGCCACTGCCTGACTAGCCTTCATGAGGAGTGGCGTGACAGGACATACCTGAGGGATAAATTTACATACTAGCCTTGGCTCTCGTCTTCCCTCGCGTGGAGGTCGGAAATTATTCCACCGGATCGTACTACTATGTGTCAAATTTTATCAAAATCTGTTCTGCCGTTAAAGCATCAAAGGTAACAAACAGACAGACACGCAGACTGACTTTCATATTTATAATATTAGTCATCATCTGTGCCTGCCTAACCTTTTCCCAACTATGTTGGGATCGGCTTCCAGTTAACCGGATGCAGCTAAATACCAGGATCTTACATGGAGCGACTGCGTTTATGACCTTCAGAACCCAGCTACTGGGTGTATATCTGGCTGTGATACCCCTTGGTAAAGACTGGTTGTCACTTTTGGGTTTCTAACGGCCCACGTACCTACGTAAAATATATTATTATGCGTTTATAATATACTGTGTCCCTATGTTTTTTTTTTCATGATTAGTTGTCAAATTTGTACACTAGGCCTCTTTTGACAGCGGCAATTTTGAGCATTTTTTGGGGGTTCTAGTGCTTATAAAAATAATGTGTCATCAAAAAGGAAAACATAGGGACACAGTATTATATCCTTCTTATTCTGTTTATAAAATATCTTTTAAATTGGATCCAATATTGGAGGACAAAATAGGCGAGAGCCAAACCTCGAATTATGACTTTTTATTTAGGCTTTTTCAAAAAGTCTTTCCGACCGCATTTCCTCATAATGTCAAATACTGGTGAATATGGCAGAGTTTAATGACGGCCGTTATAGTAAATGACGGAAACGCTTTGGTTTCCTATGAAAGCGGTTATAAAAGAGGTTATGAAAGCGTCAATCTAGTGTGGGATATTTGTTAGCGACATAGATGGGATTTTATTCAGAAACACTTACCTTGCAGCAACATTTGAATTTAATATTTGCTCCGAGCATAGGGAACAAAAGTAGGTAGGAGTTCAGAACTGGATGCGGAGGCCCCACGTATGCGATGCTAAGTCCTTGCAATGTACCAAATACATCCTGAAATTAATAGGGAGCATTTCTTTCTTAATTGGCCGTCCAATTTATCAATACAGGTCATCGAAACCGAATGTTAGATTCTTAGCGTAGGTATCGATGGCAAAAAGTTCAAACATTTTTGGCCCAAAATTCAACTGCGCGAACTCCGGTCACTGTCGCAGTAATAAGATCATCAAGTGCACAATCTGACGGCATGCGGCTTAGGATGGAAAGGGATTGTTTGGGAGGAGGTGCCGCATACGCACTTGAGATCTAAGCCGTCCGTGAAGAACCCCTGTCTGTGGAGATTGTCTTTGTTCCGGCCGTCTTGCATTCGAAGTCGATTTAGAGATTTCCAAGCTTTCACCGCTCTGGGCAGAGAGCGGTGGAAAGAGAGTAGGTAGGGTTTTGTCCCGCAGTGGGTCAATGATAATTGACACAAAAATATATATAAATAGGTACCTACTAAGGTTAAGGTTGTCTTTAAAAGATCGCTCTTAACGATAAGACCGCCCATTGTGTCACCCTTTGTAAAATTTCTATATTTTATGTCTGTAATTTATAATTATGGTGTACATAATAAAGAGTATTCTGTTCTATTACTATGGTCTGGTCCAAAAGTATCAGATGAAAGAAAGATCAAACCCTTTTCAGGTTAAATTATCCATAAAAAACATCTTTAAGGTGATTTAAAATTAGAATTTCGGGTTTAAGAAATAGAATAATCAAATCAATGCACTCAATTTGTAAGTGGTAGGTACTACAAATTGGCGTCCACAGGTACGTTTACTGACCCATTTGTTTACATTTGACCAGATACTTTTGGAACAGACTATACCTACAACAGTACCATTATAGCCATGATAGTAGCTAGAGACTGAAGAGAAGCATGTGTCCTGGACATCATACATAAAACGGGAACCGTGGATTTATCAGCAAATCGTTGGACACACATATGTGTACTACTCGACACAAATATTATGTCTGCCATGTCTGAGAATATTCTGGAAATAAAATGAGTGATTTATAACAATAATTAGTTGATCTCGTCATTGAAATTACCTACCTACTACCGTGGTTGAAAGTCGATTGCACGTCATAAAACTATAAAAGTCTACTATCGCTTTAAAACCAATCTGCCAGTTCCGCAATTTAAACCTTAATGAAGTTTATAATTTACTGGGAGTTAATAATAAACATTTGGTCATACATAAATGGCTAAGGAAGGAACACGGGTGGGTTTTAGTCAGTAAGAGTCTGACACTCCCTTCCGCTCCACCCAGAGCGGGAGGGGTCATTTTATGATTAAAAAATATCCATCAACGCTCCCAGATTATGATTGAACGTGTATTAGAGATAGGTACGCAATTGGGGTGGAGGAATAAGTGAAGGGTTTCCTTGGACCTCTTGAGGGCTATCTTAATTCAACTACCACTAAAAGACCACGAATAATAAATGGAAGTACTACCTTCCGTGATAATCATCATCCCAACCCAAGTTGTCAATAATGCCTACATCGTCCGCTCCCAGAAGTGAGGTCGCTTTGGAAACTGCCATGTTTAGCATGGGTTCATTGACCTCCTGCAGGATCATCACTTTCGTGTTCGGTAATATGTTCTGAAAGAAAGTTTTATACATTAAGTAGGTACCTGGCTATTCAAATTCAGGATAATTTATTTCACATAAACCTATCTAATCTGCATTCGTGATTTATTTGCCAAAAATTTAAGCAAATATGAGTTTATGGAAAAATAACTTTAAATCCTGCACAATAAAGTTCATTTTACGCTACAACTTCAAAACTTTTTATAACTTTTGCAATAGTGCTAGTCACTCTGAAATCAACTTAAGTACCATTAAAATAAAGTTGATATTTGTTTAAGTTGAAATAACATTAATTTGAAACAAGTTCGAATAGACTTTAGGTACACACATAAACTCACACCTTTTTCCAATGGGGGTAAGCAGAAACTACAGAATGCCACCTGCTACGAACCTTAACGTGACGAAGCAATAGGAATGATAGGAGTATACCTATACTCCTTTTGCGACGCTTACGTTCATACATCAGCGGGGTACAATGCGTGCCACGAAAGATGAGACTTGACACACCACGTGGTTTGACATGCGCAGTACACGTTTTTAGGTATCTTTAGCGGTATGAGGTCTGAGTGCGGGACGGGACCGGGCGTCATAGGGGCGGCGGAAAGAGCGGGGGAGGCGGGGTCAAGTCTCATCTTTCGTGGCGCGCATTGTAATTGCGTAACACACAATCAGTAGCAATGGCTTTCAGTTTGACAGTACAACAACATTCATTGCTTTATTTACGTTGTTGAGTAGACCCAATTTTCCTAACATGAAGCAGTGAATCAGCTTCAAAATTATTCAAATTGAGACTGATAGCGTGTTACGCAATTTGGGTGCAGCTCAAATTTTCCCAATCAACCTTGAACCTTATGCTGTAGCGATACAGTTGAAAATCTATTAAAGATATTTGACAGATTGTTTGACAGCTTGATGTGCTGGCGTCTGTACTACGCAACTGACATTTCTGAGGAACATCACCAATGGTCAGTACATTATTATGTTCTTCTAGGGCTTCCCCTCCTGCACGCGCAGCATAACGACGTTTTGGCGACGGCAGAATAGACAAAATGACACATTTCATTTCATTTTAAAGTTCTTTTTTAGTCCCAGATACTAATCTGACAGGTGTAATGTCAAACTTCTATACTAAGAACACGCAAACACAAAAGACTTAAATGTCAGATTAGTCTGTGGGATAAAAACGAACTATAGAATGCGTACAGTAGGTACCCGGCGATAAATATTGCACATCGACATTTGGAAAGGGACAATCGGCTAATTTCGGCTTCGTAGAGCGTTATCTTATCTCTGTCGCACGAAATACAAACAGTCCGGTATCTATTAGGAGCTGTTAAAACAATTATGATTTGCTTCTTTTGATAATTATTTTTATTTTTCGTATAAAATCGATAGGATCGAATAGTTCGATGTGCAATATTTATCGCCGTATACTGTACAAATATTTCTACAATCTGTCATTTTGTCTATTTTTCCGTCGACAAAACCCGTTTCTATGGCGGTCATGCTACGCGTGCTGGTGTTTCTACTTACATCTGCCTCATCTCATCCTCTCAACCTGGTCATACCATCTAAGCGTACATTTTTTTATTTTATTTTATAGGTACTGTCTATTAAATAATCTACTAAAATGTTATACCAATTTCTTTTGATGGGAATCAAACAAGCGGTTTTTCAAGCGTCTGGCGCTGCACACCACATCTAGAACCATCCTGGAATTCCATTGTTTGAAACAGATCAGATGTTTTACTTTCGAACATCCCATTTCTCTGAAAAAGTATTTCATTCATCTTTATAAGCCACTAGCTTCTGCCCGTCCGCGTGAAATTTCTTGTTACTCCGACCCATCCGAGCGCGGGCATCGCCTGCCCGCGCTCATGGACCTTGGCCCGCGCTATTACTTCGTTTTTGCTTAGCGTTCTTTCTGACTTTTTTTCTTTTTGCTCGGCTTCTAAAGGTTCATAGCGTGATGTTAAATAGCTTCTAGCCTTCCTCAAGAATTGGGCTATCAAATGCAAAAATAATTTTTCAAATCCGACTGGTAGTTTTAGAGATTAGCGCGTTCAACCAAACAAACAAACAAACTCTTCAGCTTTATAATATTAAGTATAGATAGCTTTTACCTGCGGCTTCGTCCGCGCGCTGTTTGGAAATTATCCCACGGGAAAGTACTACCGGGATAAAACCCAGCACACTAATTGCGTAACACACTATCTATCTCAATCATTCTGAAGGAAGTTGCTAAACCATTGCTTCATATGTTCGGAAAATTTGCCTGCTCAACAACGTAAATAACGCAATGAATGTTGTTGAACTGTCAAAATGAAACCCATTGCTATTGATAGCGTATTACGCAATTACCCGGCAGGTCATGATTAATCCGTGTGGCTAGTTTTATCCATATCCGTTTAGCCACTAAGGGCGCATTCTACCAAACTTTTATACATAGAATAAGTTTTAAACTGGGAATAAATTTTGAATTTTTGACAGTTTTTCCATACTATACTCCATTTGAAATAAGATTAGACATTTAAATAAACCGTTTTTACAGTACGTTCGACCGATTTTGAATTCTATTGCGTTGGTGGCATGACATATGGCAGCTGTAGTAAACAATTGGTATTGTAATCACTTTTTTGCGTTCAACACCATCCTTATGCCTACGCTATAGAAGTGAAAATCGGTTGAACGGACTGTAAAAAAGGATTAAGTATTTAAATGTATAATCTTATTTAAGTGGAGTATAAAACTGTCAGATGTCAATTTTATTCCAGGGATAAAAGATATCTGACTTTGGTAAAATCAGCCCTAAGGCGTGAAAAGGTAACAGACCGACAGACAGAGTTACATTCGCATTTATAATCCACTAGCTGCGCCCCACGGTTTTACTCGCATAAGTTTCGATCCTGTGGGAATATCGGGATAAAAAGTATCCTATATGTTAATTCAGGGTGTCAGCTACTTCCATACCGAATTTTATGAAAATTAGTCCAGCCGTTTGTGCGTGAAGAAGTAACAAACATACAAACACACTCACAAACTTTTGCCTTTATAATATTAGTGTGAAGTAGGATTACTTACTAGCTTCTGCACACGGCTTCACCCTTGTGGATCTCAGAAAATTATCCAACGGGAACGTGCTACTGGGTCAAAAAGTATAGCCTATTCCCTTCCCTAGGATACCATCTATCTCCTTGCCAAATTTTATCTAAATCCGTTTAGTGGTTTAAGCGTGAAGAGGTAACATACAGAGTTACTTTTTAATTTATAATACTAGTATGGATAAAGAAGCCTGTATTTTTCGTCTACAAGGACCTCTTACTCTCCTTCCACTTTTCTCGGTCTAGAGCTACTAAGAACCAGTCTTACAAAGGAAAATCGAAACCATACTTACTCACAAACATAACGCTGAAATCTCTGTAAATAGGGCTCATAATTTAATAAAGTTTTGAAACAGTTTGAAACTAGACAAGAATCAATTGCGTAAGGACGGAAATTTTTCCTCATTTTGGATTAAATCCTAGTAACTTTTCTTAGAAACGAAAAATTATGCCAAAAAAAACTTAAGCCTATAGAAAATGTCAAAACAATATGTCTTCTTCTTCTCTTCGTTTAATGGCTTTTGCGGAAAAACCACCACAATTTAGCCAATGTCAAGTGTAAAAATGTAAAAATAGTATACTCGGCAACGTTGTACGGTTCAAAACAATATGGTTTGATTTGACATGAAATTTGACATATTATCATGATTAAAAGATGTAATGAGCATAAACGTAGATAGACAGCAAAACCTGCTTAGTAATAAGACTTTCATTGCTTTAGGCACCCGTCCCACCCCCGACGAGGAAACGACTTGTAGTTTATTTACGATTTTCTCGCTTAAAAAACGTACAAAAGATACTTATATAAATAAATTATTAGTTAGACGCTGACAGTTCACACCGCCAGGTATAATTACGACATTTATTTATTTATTTAAGATTACATGCACAATATTAGGTACCTACAGAATTGAATTTCAAGACGTTATACAGAGCAAATTACAAACTAAAAAGTGACACAAACACATACTTAATTAGGCTACAAATGTAAACACTAGAAAATAACAAACAAACAACAACAACTCTAAAATAACCCTTACAAAATATACAAAATGTAATCAAGTGACAAAATAGGTGTTTGTTGTTTCGCAGACAGAAATTTCATAGAATTTCGTTTCGCAGAAAATGTTTCATTTAATACAAGGACCAAATCACATCACACTAGTATTATAAAGGCGAAAGTTTGTGAGAGTGTGTGTGTTTATATGTTTGTTACTTCTTCACGCTCAAACGGCTGGACTAATTTTGATAAAATTTTGTATGGAGGTAGCTGACACCCTGGATTAACATAGCTATTTTTTATCCCGATATTCCCTCGGGATCGACATTTATGCGGGTTTAACCGCGGGGCGCAGCTAGTATTAAATATTTTGTCCTTGTATTTTTATTTCGAATACTAGTAATTGTTTCAATGACTATTTACTTGAAAGAAACAAAGAAACACAATGAATTTTATACTTACGTGTTTTTACTTAACAAACAGTAGAATTATTTTTTAACGAAAATTGTTTGTTCGGTGTATATTTCCATGGTATTTTATTTCAATGAAAATGTAAAAATAGACGTTAACCTAGACCCATTCCTAGAAACACACAAGATTGAACTTGAGAACTTAGGATGCAAGAGCGAGCGAAGCGAGCTCGGGATTGGGGTACCCCGACTCGGACAGGTTAGGCTCGAAGGGGATGATGGGGGCTCGTGTGAGCGAGCAAAGCGAGCGAACGAGCCCCCGTCTTCTCCTTCGTGTTAGGTTCCTTTAAACCCTGTAGACAGAAATAGGGGCCCCGCGAAGCGGGGATCCGTCGCCGCGTCGACTCCGTCTTATTAAAAATTATTAAAGACAATTAGTTAACTTTTTATACAACCTCATTGTATAATTTAAGAATGCGGTGCATAATATGAAGTGACCTCTATCATCAAATAATACAGCTCAGTGCTATTGACATAACAACACACTGACCTATAGAGGTCAGTGTGTTTGTCATTGGATAGCCACAGGCTAAGAAGAGAAGTATATGAGTGAAGTGTATGAGTGTATGATAGAGGTCAGTGTATTAACAAGATTGTTTTCCTGCTTGACTAGAATTTACCCGCATTGTTTTTGTGAACGCGGTGTTGTAATTTTATAGGAGGAGAGTAGGTATGCATTTTATCAAAGGTATGAATTGAAACGTTTAGAAACTCTCACTCGATAAAATGTTTTTTTTTTGGTAATAAGTTTTATATTAACTGAAGAATATTTGATTTGTTATTCTATGATATGAATATCGAATCATTAAATTTTATTTTTAACAAAAATCTATGGTATAATTTTTTCAAAGTACCTATGTATACTGCGTATTGATTATTCTATGAAATGATAGCTAATATGAGAAAAAAAAATATGTGAAACGAAATTCTCTAAAACTGTTGTCTATAATACAACGTACAACCTACAAAACATCGATATTTCTTTATTATGTCAGTTTAATATGAATAAATTACACACACATAAACCTTCCTTTCCACATAAATCAAATCTTTAAAATATGGTGAAAACCGCATCAAAACCAGCGAAGGAAAACATCGTGAGGAAACCGGCATGTCCTAGAACCAAAATTCGAAGACATGTGACATCTACCAACACGCACTGGGCCCACGGAGGCCTGTGTCACAGCAGTGGGAACATTATGAGCTGATTCTGCTAGAATAGATATAGTTATATGCTACTGTTACCTACAGGAAATAATTTCGTAATACATATTCATTTATTCACTTCCTTAGGTACTAAAAGTAACAATTCGATAAAACATTGAGCGAAAGGTCGATTGCGGCTGGCGCGGCATTTCGTCTGTGGAATTCGTTAGCCAAATAAACCGTTTGACAAAAACATTTACTGTCACGTTACAAATAGGAATCAGTAATACAGGTTGCTTGGGTGGATTTAACCGACTTCTTAAAAGGAGGTGGTTCTCAATTCGGATGTGTATATACTATGTCGGCGAGTGAACTACTCCTAACCACCCACTTCCCAGGATGCCAGATTGCTGCCCAGCAAAGCTGGGAACTGCATAGGGATAGGGCCACGTGCAGCCTAGACTGGGAAGTGGCGTTGGAAGTAATCGACAAAGACAAAATAACATGGGCAATCAACACCTTCCTACCTTTCAAAGCAGCAGGACTGGACGGTATTTTCCCGGCTCTGCTCAGGTGGAGTCAGGACTTACTGGCCGATCACCTCGTTAAGGTGTTCCGAGCCTGCCTGGCCCACCGCTACATTCCCTTGAAATGGCGGGAAGTAAAAATAATCTTCATACCGAAACCTGGCAGGGGCGACTACACCCAGCCCAAATCTTTTAGACCTATAAGCCTCTCCTCGTTCTTCTTGAAGACACTGGAGAGGCTGGGGGATAGGAAGATTAGATCCCAGGTTTCGGTACAAAGACCTCTACATCCTAATCAACACGCCTACTGTGCAGGCAAATCAACTGAATCAGCACTGCATAGCGTGGTCTCACGCATAGGTAATGCTCTTAAAGCCAAAAACTCAACCCTAGGCGCCTTCATTGATATAGAAGGTGCTTTCGACAAAACTAACTTCGTCAGCATCGAACAGGCACTTGCCACGCACGGTGTTGCACGAACACTCATAGAATGGATTAATAACATGTTAAAATACCGAGCTATTCAATTTACCGTGAACACCACCACACGAGGTATCGTGAGTAGAGGCTGCCCACAGGGTGGGGTGCTGTCACCACTACTGTGGAATTTAGTCGTAAATGAGCTCATCCTAGAGCTCAACGCCAGCAGTCTTTACTCAGTGGGATACGCGGATGACATAGCAATTCTGATTTCGGGGAAATTTGAGGGCATCTTATGCGATCTCATGAGAAAGGCCTTCAAAATAGTCGAGAGTTGGTGCACGAAGCACGAACTATCGGTTAACCCCTCGAAGTCAGAACTAATAATGTTCACCAACAAGAGAACTCTTGGACCTCATAGGCTCCCAAAACTATTCAACACGGAACTAACATTGAAAGACGAAGTCAAGTACTTGGGGGTGATTCTAGATAGCAAACTGCTCTGGAACAAGCATCTTGACTACAAACTTAATAAAAGCACAATTGCACTCTACCAATGTAAAAAAATGTTAGGAAAATCATGGGGGCTCTCTCCGAAGATTACTCTGTGGATATACAAAGCGCTGATCAGGCCAATGTTGGCTTATGGAGCTCTGGTTTGGTGGACGAGGACAGAACTCTCGACCACCATTACCAGACTACAGCGCTTTCAGCGCCTGGCCTGCTCAGCTACCACTGGCTGCATGAGAACCACCCCAACAGCAGCCATGGAGATAGCCCTTCAATTAACTCCCCTTGACCTGTACATACAGCAGGAAGCGGCGCTGGCTGCCATCAGGCTAATGCACCTGGGCATATGGGGCAAAAACATTACCAGTCCACACGCTAAAATCCTGGACCGGGCGATTGAGTATCAGCCTCTCATCGCTGCCCCGTGTGATAGAACACCAAACCAACCGATTATCAACAAGAACTACATTATACAAACAGTTCAAGAGGAAAGGGATCAGTCAGGAGTCAATGAAGTGCGCATTTATACAGATGGCTCTAAAACACAAAACGGTTCAGGTGCTGGCGTACACTCCCTTGACCTCAATATTAACTTTCACATACCACTAGGCACACATAGTTCGATCTTTCAATGCGAATGTGTTGCCTTAACACAAGCCGCAACAGCAGTAAAGCGCTTAGGCATTCGGAACTACGGAATTAAATTCCTATCCGACAGCCTATCTGTGCTTAAAGCTTTAGGAAGCAAACAAACTAACAACAAGCTAATTTTTGAGTGCCATCTAGCTCTGGAGAGTTTATCGACGGCTAATCGTGTTACTCTCCAGTGGATCAAAGGGCACAGTCAATCTCTGGGCAATGATGCTGCAGATGAACTTGCGAAGAGAGGCTCTGATATGAGGGTGCTAGGCCCGTACCCACTTCTCCCTTTGCCTTTCTCACAATTTCGTGCGTGGATTCGCCAGAGATCGACCGAACTCCACAACAATAGATGGTCACGGGCAACAGACTGTAGACAGTCAAAATTGGCTTTACCAATGATACACCCGCAATTAACCAAAAAACTTCTCAGCCTGAGTAGAAATAACCTAAGAATAATAATAGGCATAATTACGGGCCACAACCTCCTTAACAAACATCTTTTCAACATAGGCGCCACGGACAGCCCCCTTTGCAGGGGCTGCCTTGATGCCGAGGAATCAGCCGCCCACGTCATCCTGGATTGCGAGGCCGTGGCTTCTCAACGTGCAGAAATCCTCGGAACAATGAGGTCGCTCCGCGAAGCCTGTGAAGCTCCCAGGAAGCTTCTGTGCTTTTGGGCGGAGCTAGGCTGGCTCTGTTAGCCAGAATCCCCACGCACAACGGACCGAATGGGAGTCTAAGTGCGGAAAAGGGAGTCCCCTAATCATCATCAATCATCATCATACTATGTCGGCGCGTCTAGAGAATTGGTTCGACGATGTCATCCTCTTTGATTAATATTGTTTTTTTTTTAAGATATGTCAACTGTTTATTTGACGTAACACCATGTACTGGAGTGGCGGCCTGCCATATTGCAGAACAAAATGAAGTGAGCGGTACATTCACATGGGTTGATCGTAAAAGACGTTATTGATTGGAGGAATTGTGCTATGATATCCAGTTGTGAGTAAATTGATTGCGCTCGCGCCCCACGTACCTACTTGGTGGAACGTCGTTCACGCATTACAGTTAGTTAAATAATTGGATTAGACATCTTGTGATTGTTCATAACAATGATATTATAAGTGTAAAAAGGTGGTTCATAATGACTTTCATATACTTTCAACTCCTCGCCTGCAAACTCACGCAACATAACCTCTTCTGATAAGGATGATCTTATTGCCCTTATGTATATATATTTTTTTATTATTCATTTGTTTTGTGTTTCATTTTGTTTCCTTTCTCTGATTTTCATGTTGTATGTTTAGGATCCGCTTGTTTTGTTATTTATTAGTTAAAAATGTTCTTTATTATTACGTAATAAAATATTTAAAATCAGTAAATCAACATACATTATTATTAGTAAATCAACAAGTCAAAATGAGGAACATAAAAATTATTCAATAAAAACAACAACTATAAAAAAATGATATTCTAAAATTCGTCTTCTTCAGATGAATTTTTGTCTGCATCATCGTCGGTTTTACATTTATATGATTCTTTGGTACTGATTTGTTTTATAACTTTTATTGGAATTTACCTACACAGTAAAAGTAAATACTCCTGAAAATTAAATTAAATAAAAATTATATATTTCGTAACGTTTTAATCGCTTAGTGGTTGAGTGATAGCATTTTCAGTAATTGAAACTGAATTCTACTAAACCACTAGAAAAACCACCAGCCACTAAAAGCAATATTTCGCCACTAAAAGGGGTGTTGAAACCACCAGTTTTAGTGGAAAATCCACTAAGTTGGTAACACTGTTTGTAAGTACGTTTGCACTAATACTTTTACACGTCAATCATATATTTTTTAAACTAGATGAGATCGGCGTTTCCTATCTGACTACTCTGAGAAGAAAGGCCGAAACAAACTCAGAGGTCATAGTCTCTTTTAAAGTCCAGACATAATCTTGGTCAGGTTATATGAAAACCATGTAGGTCGATATCTGAGATGGTCTTTTGAGGAAAGAACCACACAGATTGAAAGGACCTGTCTAGTCAGTGCACGCATTTGTCAGAAATCGTGCAGCTCAACCCAAGACTTAAGGAGCTCAACGATTCGACGAACAATACCAAAGAAAGGACATTTGGGTAGGCCACATAAATTACTCAAACTGCCAGACCATGGAGAGAATTATAAAAAAAATATAAAATGAATAAAATAAATGACCCACATCGTATTCACATTCACAATAATTAAAATAATGCAATACTTTACAAAGTAAGCAAATGTCACTGTTTTTTTTTTTAAATCATTAGTTTCAATGAGTATATTATAAAAAAAAAAACAAAACACAAAATGCAGAAATTGGAAGCAGCTCAATCCCAAGCCTTTTTGCCCTCAATATAATCTTTATCGGTATAAAAGGCTTTCTTGCACAACTTACGTTTAATTAATGATTTAAATTATTAAGGCTTAGATCTTGAATGTGGCTTGGTAGTTTATTATAAAAGCGTACACATTGGCATCTGAACGAGCCTATTTTCTTGAGCCTTGTAGTAGGTACAACAAATTTGTGTTTGTTTCTAGTATTTATATTATGGATATCACTGTATTTTTTGAACAATTTTATATTTTTATGGGCATATAAAAGATTTTCATAAATATACTGAGAAGGCACAGTCATTACATTAATCTCTTTAAATTTGTCTCTGAGAGAGTGTCTCAGACTTAATTTATAAATTGATCGAACAGCACGCTTCTTCAAAACAAAGATAGTCTGAATATCTGCGGCATTTCCCCACAATAGAATACCGTACGACATTAGGTACACTATGAAAATAAAGACAAATAAACTGTTCAGCTTTATTATTATAATAGTATATATAATGATACAGACAGACAGATATTCTTGTTTATGACCGTCTTATATTTCTGTGGCATCACTGTGCAGTGTCGTCGCCATTGAAAGTTTCCGTCGATGTTAACGAAGCGACTCAATCCATTCATCATGGCGTTGTTGTTCAGTCTGCGATGTCAAACTGTTGTTTGTTGTTACCTGTAGTTATGTAGGTACTGTTATAAATTGTAAGACAGCCCTAACCATATAAAATATAAACGCTGACGCCTCATAGGCGTCATGTAACGTTTCCGACCATTTCCCGTGGTTGGTGTTTTTGAGTCAGTCATACCTTGAACTTCGGGGCGGACACATTATAATCATATCTGTGCAAAACCTATTACTAATTTCATTAAATTCTTTAAAGGGGTAAAAATAGTTTTTTTTAAAAAGAGACTTTGAACCTGCCCCGTAACAGTGGTGTCAGAAGTGGGATAGTCAGTATAAGTCATTACTGGCTATCCATAAAACTATATAAAACAAGTTCGTCGCGTTTCGTGTCCGCCGCCTGTTCGTTCCAACATCAGCCGCAAAGTCGTATCAAGTGTGACTCTACCAGTTTTGACTCTATCCTCTGTACGACTCTACCTTGTCTCTATCGAGTTTAACCGCTAAACACAGTGTGACTCTATCCGGTATCTACCCAATTTGACTCTATCCAATACGTGTGTGTCACCGCGACGTCAGAATCACGTTTTTACCGCGGCATCCGACCGCAATTACGCCGAATTCCGTCGAGTTGGCTAAGGTAGCCAACGAATCTGCTAAGTCCTTCATCGTGTACTTGGGTGGTGAGCTTAAAGTGTAAGCTAACCCTTGCCACGCCGTCAACGGATCGCCCAGATACTGTCGTATCTGCTCCCAACTGCTGCTGCACATCTGCGTCGCTGTTGAGCGCGCTACTCATCAAGGTCTGCGTGATGCTTCCCGTCTACCAAGCCGTCGCGTTACTGTGAGTAGAACATACTATTTTCGTTGTTGCCCATAAGTCTCCTTGGTTTCCCAATCCTCTCAGTCCCTGAGCTTTGCATAACTACAAAAACACTAATAATAATGACTCCCACTATTTCTGAGCCATACTCTATCCAAGTCTTATGTAATTTCATAAACCTATACCAAGGAGAACGCGAAACCTTATCGGCGTTTTTAACAAATTGCCAAAACGCTCTCGACCTAGCATCTGAGAGTCAAAAGTTCCTGCTATTTAAGTACATCATATCGAAATTACAAGGGAAAGCTCAAGTAGCATGTTCAAATAAAATATTCGACAGCTTCGATGAGTTACGAACATTCTTAAGGCAAAATTTCGGGGAACGAAAGCATTATAACCATCTTTTATTAGAGCTGCAATCATGTAAACAAATACCAAACGAAACCGTCGCACAATATGCCCTCAGGATTGAGACCTGCCTGACAGACCTGCAATCCGAAATTCACAACTCAGATTCTTTGAAAAAGGAACTCCCAGGTCGTATTGCTATGACGGAAGATCTAGCTCTGTACACATTCTGTCTGGGACTCCACCCTAGACTAAGTACCATCGTTCGTTGTCGGGACCCTCGAAATCTTAATGCTGCTATAAGTGTCGCCACAGAAGAAGAAAAAATCTATAACTTTTCAGTTAGGTCATCTTGCAAAGTCTGCCATAGAGTAGGTCACTCCGAGTTCGAATGTAAATTCAAAACCAATCAAAATAGAACTCAATTTCCATCTAAACTAAAGCAGCCGAATAACACAGAAAAACCTTCAACTTATTCTAGCTCCCAACCGTTAACATGCCGCTATTGCAAAAATATCGGGCATGATATTTCGCAATGTCGCAAAAGACAATTCAACAATTCCCGCTTCGATCGCGGAAATCCTGGGAACACGACAAACGAACGAATAAAGAACGTCGAATGTAATCAAGTTTCAATATCTACCGACGATGACGATGATTTAAACTAAATGATCAGATTACGAGCCAGTGCCGACGTAATTCTGTTACTATAGGCACTAACTGTGGGAAAGTTTTCTTAGAGGCTTCTACTTCTAAATCTAATTCTATTTCCAAGTACAAATGTACTACTAATCCAGAAGTCGCTAACAATTCCAATTCCCCAACTACTAACCCAATTTCTAAATCCAAACGTACTAAGTCGAATAACGACTCAATTCTTACCAGTTCTACTAAATCAATTACTAATTCTAAAATAAATAATGACTCAATCCCTACTAGCTCTACTAAATCAATTTCTAATTCCGTGAAAAATAATAGCTCGCCTGAAAGAATACTAGATAGTTTTATCCAAAATCCTGGTGGCTATTCCAATATTTACGATGTCTTCCCTAATTCAAGTTCTTCCTTACCGTATATTATAGTAAAAACCTCACATACGAACGAACCTATTCGTCTCTTAGTCGACTCTGGCAGTTCCATATGTATTATTAAAGAACAATGCTTACCCGAATTACCTATAGTTGAGAAAAATATTTTAAAATTCAAAGGCATTAACGACATCGACTCGTTCTCTGAAACTAAAGGCAAGTTTATGTTGTCTTTGGAATTAGAAAATGAAATTAAAGTTCCGTACTATTTCCACATCGTAGACAAAATTAATTTAGAGTACGATGGCATCCTAGGTTCAAACTTTCTAGAGTGGTATAAAGCCCTCATTAGTTACGGTGACTCTAAATTAATTATTCAAGGGAATCCTCTATACTATTTCAATTTAAAAACAAATCCTATCGTACAGGTTGTCCCTCCTAGAAGCGAAATGTTTATTCGTTGCAACGTTACAAACCCTGACATTCAAGAAGGACTTCTGTTAGATGCCAAATTACAGGAATACCCTCGTTTATATATTTCTAGATGTCTAGTCCGCGTTGACTCTAAAAGTCAAACTACTATTTCTGTGCTTAACACATCAGATCAAGAAATAATCTTGAATAACCTTGAAGTAACACTGGAACCTGTCTCGCAGATAATGGAGGCTAAAGAATGCACTGTTTCTCTCAATACAACCGATGCAACTACGTCCTATTCTAACTCAACATACCCGTATACACTCGACCGGGATTCTAAAGTTCAAAACTTGATTAGAAGTGATCATCTTAACTCGGAAGAAGAAGATCACTTACGTAACATATGTTCTAAATTCCAAGACGTATTCTATTTAGAGGGAGACAAACTCACGTATACTGACACTATAGAACATGAAATCCGTGTTAGTTCCGAAACACCTATTGCCGTTAAAAGTTATAGGTTTCCTGAATGTCACAAGGAAGAGGTTAATAAACAAATTAAAGAAATGCTAGATCAAAATATAATTCGACCTTCAATATCTCCGTGGTCAGCTCCAATTTGGGTTGTCCCAAAAAAGCAGGACGCATCTGGTAAATCCAAATGGCGGATCGTTATCGATTATCGCAAACTAAATGAAATCACAATTGGCGATGCATATCCAATTCCAAATATCTCTGACATCCTAGACCAGCTTGGCCACAGCAAGTATTTCACTACACTCGACCTTGTATCTTCATTCCATCAAGTTAAGGTCAAAGACACAGAAAAAACTGCGTTTACTGTCCCGTCCGGTCATTATGAGTTTACAAGAATGCCCTTCGGACTCCGTAACGCGCCATCTACGTTCCAAAGGCTTATGAATATTGTTCTAAGTGGCCTTCAAGGGACCCACTGTTTTACGTATATGGACGATATTGTACTATTCGGGCATGACCTCGAATCACACTGTCGAAATTTGGAATCAGTTTTTGGAAAGTTACGTGAACATAGATTAAAAATACAGCCTGCCAAATGTGAGTTTTTACGAAAAGAAGTACAATACCTAGGACATATAATATCAGATCGAGGCGTGAAGCCTGATCCAAAAAAGGTTGCTTGTGTTCAAAATTTCCCAATTCCTAAATCGCCTCGTGATATTAAATCGTTCCTCGGGCTAGTGGGGTATTACCGTCGTTTCATAGAAAACTTCTCCCATATCACAAAACCTCTCACAAGCCTTCTAAAGAAAAATGCTAATTTCGTTTGGTCTCCTGAACAACAATATTCCTTCGATGAGCTAAAACATAAAATAACTACTGCTCCTATTCTTCAATATCCCGACTTCTCCAAACCTTTCGTATTAACTACCGACGCTTCTAATTTCGCTGTTTCCGCAATCCTGTCTCAAGGGAAAATTGGTCAAGATTTACCAGTTGCATACGCGTCTAGAACTCTTAACAAAGCGGAAGGAAATTATTCTACTACCGAAAAAGAATGCTTAGCTATTATCTTCGGCACAAAAGTCTTCAGACCTTATTTATACGGTAATAAGTTTATTGTAGTCAGTGACCACAAACCACTTCAGTGGTTATTCAATTGCAAGGATCCTAGTTCTAAATTAGTTCGCTGGCGCTTAAAGCTAGAAGAGTTCGATTATGAGATAATTTATAAAAAGGGTAAGATGAATTGTAATGCCGATTCCTTGTCTCGAAACCCAATACTTACCATAGACCCTAGTGTCCCTTCCACTTCTGAAACGTACGAAAAATATTTACAAATTAGTCAACAACATAATAATACCTACGACACTGTTATACAAGAACACAACGACTCGCTACTTAAAACAAAATGTAAAATGATTACTTACCCTTCTGCCATCGACTTAGACGACTCGATTCCCTACTGCTCTGAAATTCTACAAATGTCCAAGTTCAATGAAGACTTACCTGACATACGAAATCTAGAAAGAGAACTATATACGTTCCAAAGTACATCCAATGAAAAACACGTTTTCACACATTTATTCTTACGTGTCCATCATTATGATGAAATGACATATAAGGACATTTTTAATATGTTAAGAGATTATCGAGAAATGATTACCGCGTGGTATTCAGAAGAAAAAGAATTTGCTATTTCCGATTTCCATGATCCTTTCACGAAGTTATCGTTTACAAAGATATACAATATTATAGGATTTCTATTTCATAACACGGGTGTCAAAATTCATGTCTACCATGATAATATTCTATTTCCTACCCCCGCAGAAGTCCCTCGTATATTAAAAGATAACCACGACTCACCTTCTGCAGGGCACCCGGGTATTTCTCGTATGTATGATAGGTTGAAAACTCTTTATTGGTGGAAAAATATGCGTCAAGACATAGAAAACTATGTCAAGAGTTGTAAGTCTTGTCAAATAAACAAACCACTACGCCAAACTAATCGTGCTCCTATGATAATCACATCCACAGCTACGAAACCTATGGAGAAAATATTCCTAGACGTTGTAGGACCATTACCCGACTATGTCAAGAGTTGTAAGTCTTGTCAAATAAACAAACCACTACGCCAAACTAATCGTGCTCCTATGATAATCACATCCACAGCTACGAAACCTATGGAGAAAATATTCCTAGACGTTGTAGGACCATTACCCGAATGGAAAAATATGCGTCAAGACATAGAAAACTATGTCAAGAGTTGTAAGTCTTGTCAAATAAACAAACCACTATGCCAAACTAATCGTGCTCCTATGATAATCACATCCACAGCTACGAAACCTATGGAGAAAATATTCCTAGACGTTGTAGGACCATTACCCGAAGAAGTCCCTCGTATATTAAAAGATAACCACGACTCACCTTCTGCAGGGCACCCGGGTATTTCTCGTATGTATGATAGGTTGAAAACTCTTTATTGGTGGAAAAATATGCGTCAAGACATAGAAAACTATGTCAAGAGTTGTAAGTCTTGTCAAATAAACAAACCACTACGCCAAACTAATCGTGCTCCTATGATAATCACATCCACAGCTACGAAACCTATGGAGAAAATATTCCTAGACGTTGTAGGACCATTACCCGAAACTCACGATTATGGCTTTAAGTTTATCCTTACGTTGCAAGACGATTTAACTAAGTATTCACAAGCATACGCAATGATAACGTGTTCCGCCGAAGAAACAGCACAAAAATTCGTACTTTTCATTTCTCATCTGGGTATCCCTAGAATGATCGTAACTGATCAAGGAACCAACTTTACATCCGATATTTTAAAACAGTTAGAAAAATTATTTAGTATCAAGCATATCTTCGCCTCTCCTTATCATCCACAAACATGTGGCGCTCTCGAAAGAAGCCATGCGACTTTAAAAGAGTACTTAAGATCATACATTGAAGATAATCAACATACCTGGAGCTTATATTTGCAAACTGCCATGATAGCGTACAATACTAATGTACACTCCACCACCGGCTTTCAACCGATGGAATTATTGTTCGGATTTAAACCTTACATGCCTCAAAGTACTGACAACTTAGAATTAAATACCTATACAGACTATATTCGTGCTCTTAATCATAGGTTATATTATAGCAGACAAAAAGCCTTACAAAATATACAGTCGTCCAAAGAAAAGTCTAAACAACGTTTCGATATCCATGCCAAACCCGTGACGTATAAAATAGGTGACATGGTATATTTACGGTGTCATCATAAGCAAAACAAAGCGATGTCCCCTATATGGAAAGGACCTTTCAAAATTGTCAAAATCAATGGTAACCATACGGTCACCCTTTTAATTAATAGAAAATACGTTCGTCATCACTACGACGAAATAAAAATTGCAACAGATGACTAGCTCAATCTTTTCTATTTCAGGTTAATTCTCCAGCCGTCTTCGAGCCTCAAATTCGTTACTCCAATCATAGGTAGTCCAGGCCTATACTTTGATCAATTATTGAACGTCAAGTTCACAAACGACCACTGGAATGTTGTAACGTATTTGGACATTGGCCATATAAAGCCGCATTTAGATAAAGTCGAAGCTCTAATCAAAGAAGTTTCCAATTTCTGTGTTACTAGCTCTTCTAGTAAAATTCAACTAGAGTGTACTAATCTACTATCGCCTTTACAAAATCAACATCTTAACAATGTTCGCAAGTTCTTGTCGATTTCCTACCTCGTGCAAGATCAAAAACCAAACCGTTTCAAACGCGGTCTTATCGATGCTGGCGGTTCAGTTTTGAAATCAATCTTCGGAACTTTAGACTCTGAAGATGCCTTAAAGTTCTCAGACGCTATCACTAAAGTACAGTCAGACGAAAAACAGCTAGCTCATTTAATGAAAGATAATATTCATGTTATCCAATCTACTATTTCAAATTTTAATAACACAATGTCGAGGGTAAATAATAATCAAAACCAATTAAATCGAAATTTAGATACTATTAGAATAGCATTTGACCAGCTATCTAATTCAATGGATAAATTAGAAATAAAAAACCATTTAATAATGTTATTGAACTCCTTAGAAAGCATTACTATAGCCTTGTCCTTTGACATTGATGACGTCAACAACGCTATCTTATTTAGCAAGCTCAACATTCTTCATCCGACCGTACTTAGTCCTTATCAATTATTCCAAGAACTAGACCTACATAAAGATAAGCTTCCTAAACACTGCGAACTTCCTACAATTTTATCTTTAGAAAATATACACGTTATTATAGACATATCTGATTTAGTTTGTTACTATCATCTTAATAAGATTGTTATTATTACCAAAATACCGCTTGTCCTTCCACAGGCATACAACCTCTATCATAATGTTCCTCTTCCAGCTCCTTACGACGTTACCAAACCTGACACTTATATACTTATCGCTCCTAGTAAACCTTATGTGGCTGTAACAATAGATCGTATGTTCTATTCACTATTAGAGTCAGTGGATAAGTGTGAAGTGATTCATAACGAGTGTTATGTGTGTTCTTTAGGAAATGTGTACTCTACAATTGCGAACCCAACGTGTGAAACAATAATCCTAACCGAAGCTATAAGTTCGTTGCCAGATTCTTGTAATACTAAGCTGTTACACGGTTCAATTGATGTATTTTTCAAATTAAATAATAATAAATGGCTGTTCGTACAGTCAGAGCCAGGAAAAGCTCATATTACATGTGAAAACGATCCTAACAATTATGATGAGATCTTTTTCGGCACAGGCATGTTGGCCTTGCCAAAATATTGTGTAGCTTTCTTTAAAACATTAAAGTTTACGCCTAGTGACAATGTTATTTCTAATGTCACTAATTATATATCTAATTTTAATATTTTAGAAGATGATTGCTGCGACAATCAGAGAATAAATAAAACAGTACGACATCTCCCCTTTGTAAAGTTATCTAATGTTAATGACTTCAATTCCCTGTTACAGGCAAGTGTGCATTTAAATGAATTTGAAAAAGAATTAAATAAGATTGAACAGCCATCTCACTTACATAAATATGGTACTCACTATCTCTCATTAACGTATGTTATCTCTACCATTGTCCTCGTTTATCTCTTGTACAGATCTAGGAAGTTATTTTGTTTAACTAAAAAACCTCGATATTGTATCCAAGTGTTCAATCAATGTTATACCAAAAGGAAACAAACAGTTCAGTCTGTTCAATCCATAAATAATCAAATTACAGAGTCCTCTGACGAAGATGTCCAAGGCTCATGCAAATCCTTGCCTACTCCATTAAGACGCAATGTTATGGCATAGATTTATAATGACCTTATCAATTGTCATACTTATAAAAAAAAATGATTAAAGACTCGTCTACGGAAATGACTATGCCTAATTATATTAATACCATTTCTATGTCTAATTATAGATTAGTCCTAAGTTTACTAATAGTTCTAATTACCTACTATGTCTCTTATGTTTACTTAAAACCTAGCTTGTAACCGAAACGAAGTTCAATGTTTTCATCTTAGATTTCTCATCACTCTTAATCGTAATGATCAATCTTATCGGGGGGGTTGTTATAAATTGTAAGACAGCCCTAACCATATAAAATATAAACGCTGACGCCTCATAGGCGTCATGTAACGTTTCCGACCATTTCCCGTGGTTGGTGTTTTTGAGTCAGTCATACCTTGAACTTCGGGGCGGACACATTATAATCATATCTGTGCAAAACCTATTACTAATTTCATTAAATTCTTTAAAGGGGTAAAAATAGTTTTTTTTAAAAAGAGACTTTGAACCTGCCCCGTAACAGTACCCGCCTACTTTTTTTTTTTTTTTCAGGGTGGGAAATCATCAAATGACTCCTCCCGCTCTGGGTGGAGCGGAAGGGAGTGTCAGACTCTTACTGACTAAAACCCACCCGTGTTCCTTCCTTCGCCCTTTATGTTCCGGGCCAGCGGTAACCCTTTCGGACAATCCCGCTGATCCGGCAGGCTTCGGCCCTTGCGGGCCCCTTCGTTTGATGCTGACATCTCTTTGAGGCGCGCGTGGAACACGTACGCGCCGTCCGGCACGAGGTACCCGCCTACTTCAATTTGGAAACGATTTACCGGAACATTTTCTAGAAGGCAGGGTAAATACCGTTGATTTTTGTAGTTCTCACTTACGCTTTATTCCGCTATAAGATGACATAAGCCAACTCGGTTGCGACTTACGAGCTGGCGGCCGTGGGCTTCGAACCCAGACACTGTGTAAAATATTTTAGAGTGGCCATGGAGTTTCTTACCCGTTCTTCTCCATGGGTACCTACGCTTTGGAATGGGCAACTAGCTTCATATTTTCTGATTGACCGACTTCTTGACAATATAAAAGTGCCTGTAAATGGTTTATTTGAAATAAATTTGCTTTGAGTTTGAGTTTTGAGTTTGAGTTTCATCACCACTGCTCTCAAAACGGTGAAGGAAAACATCGATAGGAAATCGGCATGACCTAGAATCAAAAATTCTAAGAACATTTGTGACATCTACCAACCCGCACTGGGCCCGGGTGGTGGATTACAGCCTTTTGACCCAACTGTGGGAACATTATAGGTTTATCATGTTATATTATGTAAGCCAAATCTTGGTACAGTCAACTACAAATTACTGATGACAACCTCCGTGCCTCGGAAAGCACGTTAAGCCTTTGGTCCCGGCTATCATTCGTGGATCTTTGACAGTCGTTACGGGTAGTCAGAAGCCCGAGTCTGACAACCAGTCTTACCAAGGGGTATCGTATTACCCAGTAACTGGGTTGTGGAGTCAGATAGGCAGTCGCTCCATGTAAAATACTGGTATTCAGCTGCATCCGGTTAGACTGGAAGCCGACCCCAACATAGTTGGGAAAAGGCTAGACAGATAGACAGTAACTGTCTCGTTGGTCTAATTGTTGTAAGCGCTACTTGCTGAGCATGAGGTCGCCGGTTCGATTCCTTCTCGAGCAAAGTTTTATTGGGATTTTCTATCAGGAATTTCTGAGTAGCAGACCGGTCTGTCCAGATAGATTACAATAGAGGCTCGGGACTTAAACATAGCTGGCTAAATGTGGATATACAGACGCCAGCACATCAAGCTACACAATCTGTCAAAATGTTTTAATAGATTTTCAACTTTATCGCTATAACATAAGGCTCAAAGTTGATTGGGAAAATTTGACAGTTACGGGTATCTTGATGTGCTGGCGTCTGTGCTTACACAGGTACTCCTCTGGCGAACTCTTCGTAGTATTACAGGCGCTATGTTATGTTATATAACAAAGTAAGTACCTACCTACCTACATTAACTGGGTTTCGTTACCGATTCCCTCAAATATCACACGTATCAAACAGGCCTTGAACCCCAAAAGTCTTGAGTGAAAAATTGGATTATCGCACATGATTTTATTTTAGGGATTACTTTGGTTCCTGTTCTGAGTGAAGTGGAGCTTTGTTGTAGACCTTACCTAATTTGATTCGATTCTGTATCGATTGAGTTAGGAAGAAGCGATATAGGAATGGCTTTAGATTTTTTAGATTCAGTATTTTTTTTTTATTTTATTATTCAGATTATATATAAGCGACGCGCGCTTTACTTGTGTTTACAAAAAAAAACCGGTCTAGAGCGAGTCGTACTCGCACACCGAGGGTTTCGTACCATCATATTTTTAATATTTCATCGGCAAGGCCTATATTCGACAGAGAATTTTAACACTGTGCACTGCGGTGTAGAATATTGCAGTTTTATGTCAGCGACATCTCTTGACCGATAGTGGAACTAATGTAACTATTGTTGATGATTTCTGAAAAAGTGTGCTATTTAGAGACTTCGTTTTATTTTTCCTGTAATCTTTTTATAAACTTCTATCACATAGAATAATTTCAGATTTTTCGCTTCGCAAACATCGGAGATAAGGGGGGAACGGTATCTTTTTTACATTTTTCATCAAAAGTCGAAAACTATGCGGCCTTATTTGCAAAACAGTTGGGCAAATGTCATCTAAAACCATTCCAAATTTCAAGTTGATAGCATTAGTAGTTCTTGAGATATCCAGCTGTGACAGACAGACAGACAGACTGAGTCTCACCATAAGGATTCCGTTTTACCATTTTGATACGGAACCCTAAGAACGATGACAAGATTGCTTTATAGGCGCTGTCGTATTAATAAACGTTAGTTGCACTCACATAGGAAACTTTATAGACTATAAAACCAACATTGAAACTGGTGACATTTTTTCCTTAATTCCCAAATCTGTAAAAAAAGCCTATCCCGGGAAAGAACCGGATCCTTGTCACACAATTTACGAAATAAAATGCTTTTGTTAGAGTATGAATGTGAAAAGCTATCAAGCGGAAGTATTAAAAACATTGGCTTTAAGGCTGATTTTTCCAACGCCAGATAATTTTATCCGAGGAATAATTTTGGATTTTTGACAGTTCTTCCACACAAAGTTTTTCAGATGTCAATTTTATTCCACGCATAAATATTATCTGTCGATTGAGAAATCAGCCCTTAATAGATAAAAAAGAAAGAAAGAAAATACTTACGTTTATTTGCGGTAAACATGACGCAGAGAAACAACACAAACAAAAAAAAACAAGTTGGAAGAAAATATTATGAGTAAAATCCACGCTAAACGGCCATCGCTCAGCATAATGCTACGACCCTATACGAGACAGAGCCCCAGGGCTAGTTAGTTTGCTGACATCGTATACTGAAATATAATTACAACCAAAAGATGTCCCATCGCGGGATTTAAGAAGCAGTCCTAAAATAAAAGCTTTTGCCAAGAATAAATTAATTTAAAAGACCACTGCGCTTATTGGTGGAATGCCTAATTAATAAAGCGCCCTATAATGTATGCACAGTAAAAATATACGATGGCTTTCTACAAAATACTTACGAGTCCAGCCAACGAGAGAATGCGTTCCTGACAGTGCGACGATTCTAGTAGCTAATAATCTTCAAATTTGCAAAACGCGAAAAGTCGGCCACACTAGCTACAAAATTTGTTATCTCTAGTGTAGTACTTATCAGAAGACCAATTCCCGTAATAAAAAATGCTCAAAATCTAGTCACAATCTCTTCTCAGCGACAAACAATGTCAAGAACTTGTCAAAAATGTAGGGAAATAAGACATATTTTTGACGGATTGGTACTGCTAAAAAGCGCTCTATCGTGCTGCGTATTACAATATCTACACGCGAAGGCAACCGAAATCTTTTTGTTCCAAGATTAAAAAATACAGGGAAGCGACCCTAACAGTATAAATTGTCGTTCCTTTCTCGTTTAGGAATTATTAGAATATTTAATAATTTCCCTTCTTGTGTTGGAAAATTTGGTTATTATTTTTTTGTTTGTTTACATAATACCGGTATTAAAACCTGCGCCTTTTGACTTTCAGAACCCTTGGGGAAATCAGGCTGAGGAAATCTGATAATAGGTATCTTTTGGTAGTCGCAAAACGAAAATAAAATTACTTACATATTAAGTTTTATTTCTCCCTAGATTTAAATTGCTTTACGAACTTAATTAGGTAGATTTTGACGTTATGAAAACACAAAAAACATTCCTGATTTTGGCATTTACGTTGTATTTTACTTGGCAAGCACACAAGCAGGAGCAAAGATACCTGGACCATAAACTTATAAAAAAAAATGTGCGTTTGGGTGACCCCGTCAGGAACGAAGTTCCGTACGCAATACTCACACGCAAACACTCTCGTATACAATAGAAAGAGACAAAGAGAGAGGGAAAGTCTCAATCCATAATTTCTTTCCCTCTGTCTCTTTAATACACGAGTACCTATGAAGAGCAGCTTTTAGTGAAAACATAAAAATCTCCAAAATGCCTTTTATGTGCTTTTTTGAAAAAAATATTTTGACTCATTATTGACTACATATTTTTAGTAATGTATGAGGTACATACATAGGTTAGTGAGTTACTTGCATGGGTGTACTTAATACATTTCTTTCTAGCCTTTTGAGGAATACCTACAAGCATACTGTTATGTTATAGGTATTATGTTAGAACCAGCACATCTATTTCTAACTGAAAGCAGCTTTTCTATGTTCCTGTTGGCAAGCAACTGGTACGGGTGGGTGGGATTACACCTACATACCGATTTAAACTTTGTCTCCAAAGTTGGCAACGTATCGGCAAAGTTATTGGTGTTCCAGGTGTGCATACAGCTAGGACGGCGTTTGAGCCTTTGGCTAGACTTTAGTCTTTAGTTATAGCTTTTAGGTAGAGTTTAGTTTGTGAACAAGAGAACCAGAATCTGTGTCTAGCTGAATAGATTCTTCATTAAGAAAAAGGACAGAAGATACATTTTAGTTTAGTCCTGTCATAGTTGTGTCCTGTCCTCCCATAGAGAGATACCTCTCTATCTGGGAGATATTAAAGTGCATGAATGTGTGGCAGAAATATGTAGATAGGTATGTGCAGGAAAGTAGTGCTTTGTGCAGTCATGTTTTTCACTAAACATAATTATAGGTGACAGCTTCGTTGGGTTGGTGGTCGAAAATGCTATTGCTGAGCACTGGTTCGATCCACAGGCTCGATTCCCGGGTAGGGCCAAGTGTTATATTTATTTATTTAAACTTTCCGCACAAAAAGGTACAAAGCATTCTCTACCAGTCAACCAAGGGTGGTGAAGAGATTGGATGGCAGGTGCTTTGTTTGAGAGGAACAATGATAAAAAAATCTATTAAAACTACACAAATAGGTACACAAATACATAAATAGGTTATATACACATACATACTATATTTACCATAATATATATTTATAATATATATATACAAATTCAAGGGAGAGAGGTGTTGAGATGACTCAAAACTATTTGTTTTGAAAATAACTCTGCAATTTCCGCTTAAATGCATACCGACTGGTGGCCGTCCTGATATCAAGAGGAAGTGTATTCCAAAGAAGAATAGACTGAATATCAAAGGAAGAATGAACAAATTCAGAAGTATAAGAAGGACAGAGTAGGAGAAGATTGTTAGAAGAACGCAGATTCTTAGCGTGAGAAGCACATAGATATTGGAAGTGAGACACGAGATAAGAAAGAGAAGTGGGAGTAGGTTAAAATTGGGGTTTCCAGATCAGATAAGATCTGGAAACCCGCAATTTTCACCATTCATTCATTCATGAGTGTTGTATTCAGAATCCTCTATTCAAATGAATGTTGTATTCAGAATCCTCTATTCAAAGTGAAGGTTGCATTCAGAATCTTCTATTCAAAATGAGTGTTGTTTTCAGAATCCTCTATTCAAAACGCAATTTTTACTCCTTCATCTTTTCATTTATTCAATTTTATGTTATTCACTTTTTATATATTTAGATTAGATCCTAAAACCTACAGTTTTCACCATTAATTCATTCATGAGTGTTGTATTCAGAAACCTCTATTGAAAAATGAAGGTTGCGTTCAGTATCCTCTATTCAAATTGAGTGTTGTATTCAGAATCCTCTATTCAAATGAATGTTGTATTCAGAATCCACTATTCAAAGTGAAGGTTGCATTCAGAATCCTCTATTCAAATGAGTGTTGTTTTCAGAATCCTCTATTCAAAATGAGTGTTGTATTCAGAATCCTTTATTGAAAGTGAATGTTGTATTCAAGTTATTGAAATGAGACTTGTATTCGTTTTATTTTAAAATCTTTTTTTCTTTAATAAATTGAGGTCTTGATCTATCAAAATATTTTTATTTCACATAAACCTAAATGGACACTTACGAAACGTCAGAAGCTAGGTGCACGGTTCCAATTGGTTGTTTCCTATGGAAAAGAGCCGGCAAGAAACTCCATGGTTACTCTTGGTTTCCAGACCAGATAAGACCTGGAAACCCGCAATTTTCACTCATTCAATCAGCACATTAGAAAGATCTGGAAACCGCAATTTTTCTCATTCATCATTAAATCCATTCAGCACATTAAAATTCTGATAGTTGATTGCGCTCACACATTCTCCGATGTCGTCTTACATCGGATTTCTGATATACATCACTGCGTCGCTGTCTCAGTTATGTAGATGAAGTATTGATACCTATTTGTATTAGAGAGTGCATACCTATATCAACTAAGTTTTATACGTGTTTTATAATGTCGGTAGAGTTCTTTAATCTCAAGAAGCGACGTGAATTATTCGACTTTTCAACCTTACCCTCAAAGATTTAAAAGTCACATGATGTCGCTTCATGACGTAAAAGAACTATTGAATGTGGGTGCTTATGTGAAAGGTTAAAATAAAAATACTTTATCATTGAATAAGGATTATGATTTATTTTACGACATATTATTTGATACTTTTACAGCAATTTCTTTAACCGATTTATAAATATCATCCATGAATATGTTTTTAACTACATGCTGCACGCACAATTCGGCATCACAATTACATAGCGAACTTATGGTATCAGGAAAATTTTCTACATCATAAACTTCGATCCTGATCACTTTAGCACCACGCGTAAGTTTTTTTTAAAGAGGTGAATGCAGCTGTTGAACTTCTCTTGAGCTGTTTGCTGCTGGGGCCCTCCAGATTCAGTTGGTTTTCGTATTTCTGTCCTACCACAGTATTCATAGGAGCGAAGTTGAAGAGGTCGTTTTCGGAGTCCTTAAAATGAAAATACAGAATGCAATTAAATTCGTGTTGTATCAGGAATAGAAAACTCTGATGTCGAGGACTTATTATGTATGTTTGACCCGTTTACAATAATCAATCAATTAATACATTTTATTTGTAGATAAAAATAATGTTATATTTTTATTGTTGGATAATATATTGTTAAAGTTAAAGAAAATATTAACACTCACCGACATTACGCAAAGGTACCGTTTTTATTCAGTCAGGACTCAGGACTCAGCAGGAGCAGAAATTGAATGATCGACTTTAAAATTATTTATCAATTTATATATGTTAATTTTAATGTATAGAGTTCAAAGTCTTACATTTTTTTTGTTAGATGTTGATATTCCGGACAAAAATGGTGTGGTAAATTGAAACCTCAAGACATCACGGCGCCAAACATTTTATTGTTAACTATAATATTGATAAAATATACACTACTGTACGTTTGTGCACTGTACTTTTTTCATACATTATTATTGAGAAGATTCGCCAAGCAAAACTATCGCATGTGAGTAGTATGTCTAATTTGCAGTGTAAGTTCTAATTTTATTTATGGAGATGGATTGAAATTGAAACCTCAAGACATCACGGCACCAAACATTTTATTGCTTACTATAAATATATATTGATAAAATAAACACTACTGTACGTTTGTTCACTGTAATTTTTTTTATACATTTTTCTTAAGAAGATGCGGCTAGCAAAACCGTTGCATGTAAGTAGTATGTCTAATTTGCAATATAAGTCCTAATTTAATAAGGAGATGGATGAAAACAAAATAGCAATATCGACATACTATTGTTACGCCTAGTTTTGCCTTCTATTATTATCTTATTCTTCAAACTAATACTTTTTTAAATCACCAAAAGAACTTTACTTAATGTTCACGGGTAATGTCACCGTCTTTTGCTTGACACAGTCGGGTAATTCTCTTACTGTGTTATATTAGTATAGAATAAATTAATAGTAATAATGTTAATGTTGTAATAAAATAAAATAAATATTATATAAACGAAGTCGCGGTGTTTAACTAGTATGTAACACTTGGACTGTAGTTACTATACCTAGTCAAATATTAATATACACTTTAGATATCATAATTTAAGGTTGAGATTTGTAGATTTGGTTATGATTGCAAAGCATTTGTCTCGTGAAGAAGTCCTGAGTCAGGATTTTAGGATCACGCGTGCATTACATATATGGAAAAACTTCACGTGGATCCCGGCTATTTAAATATTGGAGAGTGAATTAGGAGCATCACTTCAGCTACCAGGTGCTCCAGATCAACATCAAGTACTTATCAAGAATCAGTGCAATAAGGAAAATGTAAGTAGCTTTTTAATAAAATATATATTAACTTATTTTTACTATCGCAGTTTAGTAGCAATGTATCGAATATAGTTGCAGCAACAGCTATGGGCCAAGGGGTTCGACCCCCCCTAATCTAGCGCGATATAGTATTGTGGTTTAATAGAGTATTATTTCTGTGATGGCTATGTGTCAGTATTCTAAAAAGATGTATTTCAATATTAGGTGTAGATAGATAGACAATAATAAAATAATAATAATTAATTAGAGTAGTGTACCTACCTGACGTCAAAGTGGGATATTATTTATTATTATTATATATTCAGATAACAGAGATCCATTGGGTTAGTAACAATAGTCTTAACCTATGTTAGTACTCAACTAATAACACCGACAATGTACAGCCGGCCGATTCTATAAAAATCTCACCGTGAAAACTTAGGTGATGTGAGTTTGTTTTTGTTAGGAATTGACACTATAAATTGACAGCTTACTCCACGCTCACTTCACCTAAGTTTTTCACGGTGAGATGGTTACAGAATCGGACTGCAGGTGACAAGTGATCTCACCAATGATATGTGCATGAATCATTATTTGATTGTATTAATATTTATTTATTTGTTTCACTCCATTTCAGGTCGCACGAAAACGCCGAGACCCTTTTTCCCTCCGACGTCGACGAGGAACCTCAGGTTCGAAAAAAGAAGCATGACGGGCGTAAAAGGAAGCAAGCATCAACTCGCACGACGGAGCCGGCACGAGGTTCGTGGTCGTCACTATCGAGAGTAAGTCCGGTGCCAGGGCCGTCCACTTCCGCGACACCTGCCGTGTCGTCCCATCCATCAGCTTCAAAGAAGCCGGTTATCAAACCCATCCCATCGAGGAAGTCCACGGTGTACGATCTGTTTGGAACCGATAGCGAGGACGACGAGAAAGCGGTCCCTGCAGTTACTGGTAAAACACCGTTAACTTCATATATAACACGACGCCTTGCAAACGGTCATTCGCGCCAAACCCACGAAAACAAGCCGGGAACGCACTATATTGATTTGAAAATATACCGGTGCGATGAAATAGAGAAAGTTCCGCCAGTGAATAGGTGGCGCCAAGCAATTGTCACGCTTAAAAATCAAACCTTTGACAATACAGATGCTTGGCAACATTTGTCTAATTTTATTATAGCTACACGAAAAGAGTATGTTAAGTGCCCAGCATTTGTAAGTAACTATTATTGAAATAATACTTAATTACAAAAGTAGGCACTTATCCCAATATAACACATGCCTATTCACTTATACACTTTTTTGTATTACTGTCTTCTAGTGATTAAGATATTATCTTAGTATTTCAAGAATAGTAATAGTAAAATTATGTAACAAATAATAGGCAGATTGCGATTACATTATTATAGAAGACACTATTGCTATACTTAGATAAATGAATAAGAATAAATAGATCTAAGGTGTAAATCTATTATAATGCAATTGCAACTTTAGCCGGTACTTACTTATGCATATAAATAAATCATGTAATCGGTTATAGAAATTAAGTATTAATAGGAATTCATATTATATCAAATTTTATTTAATGTTCATGGATTTTTTTCTTTCTTTCTTACAGTTACACCTAGACCCGGAATCAGAACAAATAACAATGATATAATAATATGTCAAAAATGTCACATTGAAATACCTAAAATTGAATATCAGTATCATTTGAGAACGAATTTACATAAATCTAATTGCATACTAAAAACTGAAATTGAAAATATCGATATAATAGCCACGGCTTTTAAAAAGAGAATCATAAGTTACAAACTGAATCCATCAATGGAATACCTAGCACCTGAGGAATTCCTAGTGGATAATCGGCATAACGTCATAAGACTAATTAACGATTGTTTGATAAAACATAGTTGTGTTAAATTAAACTTTGAGCTTTTTGCTTATTTCATTCTTCCAAAATCTGATGAGCAACAGCTTAAATCATTTAACACAAAATATGAAATTGTATATAATAATACAGATATAAATGAATTATATTTAAAAACAATAAATACATTTGACAGAAAGCTCTCAGAGTTCCAACATTGTGAATCTGGTTGGTCTTGTTTATTTATAAGTCATCTAGAAATTAACCTTAACAAATACTCTCCTTTGAAAGGTGGCACTAGACTAAACTAGAAGTTGTTTAAATATTAAAAACAGCGATAACAACTGCTTTTTATGGAGTATTGTCGCAGCGTTATATCCCACCCAAATAAATGTTTGCAGAACAAGTTTATATCCACATTTTTCAAAAGTTTTAAATATAGATGGTCTATCATTTCCCCCATCATGTAAAGATATTAAAATATTAGAAAATTTAAATCCACACATAAGTATTAATATATATGGATTAGATAATAAAAACATGGTCACTGGTCCTTTATATGTGACAAGTTTAAGATAAAAACAGCATGTCAATTTATTGTACTTTGAACAGAAAGGTTAACGAGCATTATCGCTTAATAAAAAATCTATTGAGATTGATCAAACGTCAAATAAGTAAACATAAAGGTAAAATATACCTATGTGAGACATGCTTACAAGTTTTCAAGAGTGAAATGAGATATAGTGCCCAAAATAAGTGTCCTAAGATTTTGACAATATTGCCTGAAAAAAATAGTATTCTTCAATTTAAGAACTTCGAAAGAAAATAAAAAATTAATTTCGTTATATACGCCGATTTTGAAAGTCTTTTACTAAACTGCAACATAAATGTAACTGAAAATACTCGTACCTATAAGGTTCACGAACCTTCATGTTTTGGTTACTATATTTGTTGTTCACACAATACGGATCTGAATAAGTATGTTACTTATAGAGGATCTGATTGTGTAGAAGTATTTATAAAATATTTAATAAGTGATTTGGAGTACATTCACAGTATCTTATTAAATAAAATACCCATGGCACCTTTAACTAAGGCCCAAGAAAAGGATTACAAAAATGCCACTACATGTCATATCTGTAATTATGTGCTTTTTGACGATAAAGTAATGGATCATGATCACATTACATCACAATACCGAGGCGCAGCACACTCTCATTGTAATTTAATGTTAAGAGTTTGCCCTTTCGTGCCTGTTATTTTTCATAACCTATCTATGCTATGACTCTCACCTGTTTATAAAAGAATTATCGAAATATGAAGGTGCTTTTAAAATTATACCAAATCCAAAGAAACGTACTTATATGTCATTTACAAAAGTACTCCATACTAAGAATTCATTAAAATCAAGGCCAATTCAAGTTAAGTTCTTAGATTCTTATCAATTTCTTAATTCAAGTTTAAGCACATTAGTAAATAATTTGAATGAAACCGATTTTGTTAATTTATCAAAAGAATTTCCAGATATTAGTTATAATCAGTTAACATTGTTACGACAAAAAGGAATTTATCCCTATGATTATATGAATGCATATTCAAAATATAACCAACTTCCATCGAAAGTTTGTTTCTATAACAGTTTGAATTGTCAACATATTAGCGATGATGAATACGTATACGCACAATCTATTTGGCAGTCATTTATATTAAATCACTTGGAGAATATACAGATTTATATTTAAAGACCGATGTATTACTTCTTTCTGACGTATTCGAAAAATTTGGACAGACTTGTCTCGATCATTATCAACTTGATCCAACGTATTACATTACTGCACCTAGTTTAAGCTGGGATGCAATGCTACTGTACACAGGTGTTAAATTAGAATTAATTCATAGTTTAGAAATGTATAAATTTTTGGAAAAGGGAATACGAGGAGGCTTGCCACAATGTTCTCTTCGTCATGCCCAAGCTAATAATAAATATTTACCAAATTATGATGCTTCTCAAAAATCAACTTATATGATTTATCTTGATTGTAACAATTTATATGGTTCAAAGAAAATGCCTATTTCGGATTTCCGTTTTTTTTTTTGACAAACGATGAGATTAAAACAATAAATGTGTTATCAATATAAGATGATTCTGAATATGGATATATTTTAGAAGTTGATTTAATATATCCTGAGAGTTTACATAATACGCATAGTGATTTACCTTTTGCCCCCGAGAGGTTCACACCTCCTGGAGGCAAAACACCTAAATTATTTGCTAGTTTATATAACAAATTCAACTATATAATACATTATGTTCATTTGAAGGCATGTTTATTGAATGGACTAATTTTGAAAAAAATTCACCGTATTTTAACTTTTAGACAAGAATATTATTGACAAAAATATATTGACTTGAATACTACATTACGTCAAGCTTCAACAACCGTATTTGAGAAAGACTTTTTCAAACTCCTTAATAATGCTATATTTGGGAAAACTATTGAAAATAGACGCAAACAGGTTAATGTCAAATTAGTTACCATGTGGGATAATTACAATAATAAAAATAACAAGCACCAAGATGCAGAAAAATTAATTGCAAGACCAAATCTGAAAAGTATTGCAATCTTTTCTGAAAATTTTGTTGCTATTCAATTAACTCCTGAAAAAATTATATTAGATCGCCCTATCTACATTGGGTTTACAGTTCTAGAATTCGCAAAGGAACATTTGTATAAATTTCACTACAACTTTATTAAAAATAAATATAAAACTCGTGCAAGACTGTGTTATACAGACACAGACAGCCTTCTTTATTTTGTAAATACAGAAGATTTTTATGAGGACATAAAAAACTCTGTTGCAAAATTTGATACGAGACATTTCCAGTCTGATAATTGTTCCAGCATTCCAAGAGTAGATACTAAAATTCCAGGACTATTTAAAGATTAAGAACTCGAGGGTGACATAATAAGCGAATTTGTAGGACTGTGAGCTAAACTATATAGTATAATCACTTCAAAAACTCGCATCACAAAAGCAAAAGGAATATCTAAAGCTGTTACTAATCGATTAAAATTATCTCACTACAGTAAAGCTTTAACAAATAATGTCAATTTTAAATGTAAAATGAATGTAATTAAATCACTCAAGCATGTACTGTACTCTCAAGAAATTCATAAAGTAGTATTAAATAGAAATGATGATAAGAGAAATACTCACGAACCTAATTGAAACTTTGCCTTGGGGTCACTGTGAAACTTTATTTTGAGAACTAATTTCTAAATATAAATAATTATCTTTAAATCAATAAATTATAATGTTATTATAAACTTTGTTTATAATATTGGTATAAGTATAGTATACATTATTAATTTAGTGAGTGGTACTGTTGAATTTCGTATTTAAATAATTATGTAATATCTGAATAAAACATTTACAACTGATGCATGACTTTCTATTCTTATTATGGCCTTACAGTGTTCTTCATTTTATTAATATTTAGTATCACTAACTACAAATATAAATATAAATACCATACTAACTTATTAATTATTTACAGCAAGTAGAAAAATGAAATGGATAAGCACTATAAGTAGATATACCGAAAAATACGCTCGTTTTACATTTGACATGACAACTTTAAACTAATCTCAATCATTTGTTTTTTATCATACTTATGCTTTATATATCTATGTATGGGTAAAATTGAATTAATAATCAAAATGAAGTTGATCAAACAACACACATCACTTAATGTTAATCATATAAATCTTGGTGACTTTGATAACCACATAAGGCATAGCATTTTGTTACCAAATACGATTCGTTGTATTATATGTGGTCCTTCAAAATGTGGAAAAACAAACGTCGTGCTTAGTTTATTGTAACATGAGAATGGTCTAAAATTTCAAAATCTTTATCTGTACTCGAAAACTAACTTTCAACCAAAATACAGGTTCCTACTAGAAGTTAGAAGGAGAGTGCATCAAGTTAAGTTTCATGAATTTAATGATAATAAAGAAGTCATAGCCCCGCATGAATTCTTGGTCAGTTAAGACTGCATCGCAATTAGAGAAACCTCGATATGTAATTTTTGCTTGCAAACCAACAGAAAAAATAATAAAATCAAAGACAGTTCTCTGTTTGATCACTGTGAGGTTACCAACGTAACACTATTTTTGAATTCACAGTATTATCCTTACGAGCCACTAAGCTTAAAATTTTCCGAGAACAAATACAATATAATTATTATATGAAATGTATGTGAAATTTCGTCAGTCGTATTACAACTATCCTGCAGACCCGTTGTTTGATTGGGTCAGTTTCAAGGACAAGGCTCCTCTCTTTATCATAGACTGTTCAAGACAAAACGATAGTTTGAAAACAGGCCCTGTAGATGTAGATGGTAGATGCCCAGCAGCAAACAGCTCAAGAGATGTTCAACAGCTGCATTCACCACTTTAAAAAAACTGACGCGTGAAATTTCGACAGTCGTATTACAACTTTCCTGCAGATCCGTTGCTTGATTTGGTCAGTTTCAAGGACAAGGCTCCTCTCTTTATGATAGACTGTTCAAGACAAAACGATAGTTTGAAAACAGGCCCTGTAGTTGTAGATGGTAGATGCCCAGTAGCAAACAGCTCAAGAGATGTCCAACAGCTGCATTCACCACTTTAAAAAACTGATGCGTGAAATTTCGTCAGTCGTATTACAACTTTCCTGCAGACCCGTTGCTTGATTTGGTCAGTTTCAAGGACAAGGCCCCTCTCTTTATGATAGACTGTTCAAGACAAAACGATAGTTTGAAAACAGACCCTTTAGATGTAGATGGTAGATGCCCAGTAGCAAACAGCTCAAGAGATGTCCAACAGCTGCATTCACCACTTTAAAAAAACTGATGCGTGAAATTTCGTCAGTCGTATTACAACTTTCCTGCAGACCCGTTGCTTGATTTGATCAGTTTCAAGGACAAGGCCCCTCTCTTTATGATAGACTGTTCAAGACAAAACGATAGTTTGAAAACAGACCCTGTAGATGTAGATGGTAGATGCCCAGCAGCAAACAGCTCAAGAGATCTCCAACAGCTGCATTCACTACTTTAAAAAAACTGACGCGTGGTGCTAAAGTGATCAGGATCGAAGTTTATGATGTAGAAAATTTTCCTGATACCATAAGTTCGCTATGTAATTGTGATGCCGAATTGTGCGTGCAGCATGTAGTTAAAAACATATTCATGTATGATATTTATAAATCGGTTAAAGAAATTGCTGTAAAGGTATCAAATAATATGTCGTAAAATAAATCATAATCCTTATTCGATGATGAAGTATTTTTATTTTAACCTTTCACGTAAGCACCCACATTTAATAGTTCTTTTACGTCACGAAGCGACATCATGTGACTTTTAAATCTTTGAGGGTAAGGTTGAAAGTCGAATAATTCACGTCGCTTCGTGAGATTAAAGAACTCTACCCACATTATAAAATACGTGTAAGTTATTTGATATAGGTATGCACTCTCTAATACAAATAGGTATCAATACTTCATCTACATAACTGAGGCAGCGACACAGTGGCGTATATCAGAAATCCGATGTAAGACGACATCGGAGAATGTGTGAGCGCGATCAACTATCAGAATTTTAATGTGCTGAATCGATGAAATGATGAATGAGTAAAAATTGCGGGTTTCCAGATCTTTCTAATGTGCTGATTGAATGAGTGAAAATTGCGGGTTCCCAAGTCTTATCTGGTCTGGAAACTAAGAGTAACCATGGAGTTTCTTGCCGGCTCTTCTCCATAGGAAACGACCAATTGAAACCGTGCACCTAGCTTCTGACGTTTCGTAAGTGTCCATGTAGGTTTATGTGAAATGAAATATTTTGATTTTGATAGATCAAGACCTCAATTTATTAAAGAAAAAGATTTTAAAATAAAACGAATACAAGTCTCATTTCAATAACTCGAATACAACATTCACTTTCAATAGAGGATTCTGAATACAACACTCATTTTGAATAGAGGATTCTGAATGCAACCTTCACTTTGAATAAAGGATTCTGAATACAACACTCATTTGAATAGAGGATTCTGAATACAACACTCAATTTGAATAGAGGATACTGAACGCAACCTTCATTTTTCAATAGAGGTTTCTGAATACAACACTCATGAATGAATAAATGGTGAAAACTGTAGGTTTTAGGATCTAATCTAAATATATAAAAAGTGAATAACATAAAATTGAATAAATGAAAAGATGAAGGAGTAAAAATTGCATTTTGAATAGAGGATTCTGAAAACAACACTCATTTTGAATAGAGGATTCTGAATGCAACCTTCACTTTGAATAGAGGATTCTGAATACAACATTCATTTGAATAGAGGATTCTGAGTACAACACTCAATTTGAATAGAGGATACTGAACGCAACCTTCATTTTTCAATAGAGGTTTCTGAATACCACACTCATGAATGAATTAATGGTGAAAACTGTAGGTTTTAGGATCTAATCTAAATATATAAAAAGTGAATAACATAAAATTGAATAAATGAAAAGATGAAGGAGTAAAAATTGCGTTTTGAATAGAGGATTCTGAAAAGAACACTCATTTTGAATAGAGGATTCTGAATGCAACCTTCACTTTGAATAGAGGATTCTGAATACAACATTCATTTGAATAGAGGATTCTGAATACAACACTCAATTTGAATAGAGGATACTGAACGCAACCTTCATTTTTCAATAGAGGTTTCTGAATACCACACTCATGAATGAATTAATGGTGAAAACTGTAGGTTTTAGGATCTAATCTAAATATATAAAAAGTGAATAACATAAAATTGAATAAATGAAAAGATGAAGGAGTAAAAATTGCGTTTTGAATAGAGGATTCTGAAAACAACACTCATTTTGAATAGAAGATTCTGAATGCAACCTTCACTTTGAATAGAGGATTCTGAATACAACATTCATTTGAATAGAGGATTCTGAATACAATACTCATTTTGAATAGAGGATTCTGAATACAACACTCATGAATGAATGAATGGTGAAAATTGCGGGTTTCCAGATCTTATCTGATCTGGAAACCCCAATTTTAACCTACTAGTGGGAGAGTTGAGAAGGGAGAAAAGCGTCGTTAAAGCGCGCAAAATTCTTCTTTGGCGTAAGACACCCTTTTGAACTCAGACCTATAGCTCGACACATGGTCATATTTCCTGAGGTTAAATATGAACTGGATACCGTTGTTGAGCAATCTGTCGAGCTTATCCAGAAAAACCGCGTTCAAGTCAAAGTAGCACACGTCACCATAGTCGATGTGTCGATTATAGGGTTATTCCATCGGGAATTTCTTAGCCCGTAGTTTGGAATTGTCCCCGGTTAATGGCAACGGGCTCGCATTCATGGGACTTAAACATAACTGGCGAAAAATGGGTGTACTACTAGGTACACTTCCAAAACCTCCAAGGATTTCAGGCGAGATATTAATTATGTCATAACAAGCAGCGCTCCGCGTTTCACCCATGTAAGTTTCGATTCCTCGGGAATATTGGAATAAAAAGTATCCTACGTGTTAATCCAGGAAATGGTCTATCTATGTGCCAATTTTCATCCAAATCTGTTCAACGGTTTGCGCGTGATTGAGTAACAAACATCTAAATATCTTCACAAACTTTCACATTTGAGGAGTAACTAATCAAAAACCGTTAAATCCATTTTGTATTTTTTTTAAACGTTAAAATCCTTATAGTATAGTGTTTCAACGATTTATTCCTGGATTTTGATCAAACCATCGACTTTTAACAATTTTTTCAGTAGGAATTACTGGTTTTTGAAGCGGTTTGTTAGTGTTGGGATGTGTATTTCAACTTTGAGATGCGAAAAAAAAAAAATCATATCCTGGTTAACAACGGCTTTTGTTCCGTCACTCCTCATTTATAATATTAGTAGGATTACACTCTGTCCTCCGGCTTCCGCATCAAACCTATCTCAGCCATATTTTTAAGGTCGTCGGTCCATCAAGCTGAGGGGTGTTCCGCACTACGCTTGCCGATACGAGGTCTCCACTCCAGCCGATCGATTCTGTAAAAATCTCACCGCGAAAACTTAGGTGAAGTGAGTTTGTTTTTGCTAGGAATTGACACTATTGAAAGCTCACTTCACGCCCACTTCACCTAAGTTTTCACGGTGAGATTTTTACAGAAAAGCACCACTGGACTCGTCTGCTCCACCGGCCATCGGTTCTTCGACAAACATGTCCAGCCCACTGCCACTTCATGCAGCTTGCATACTCTGCAAGCTATGTCGGTAAATCCGGTTCTTTTCCGGATAAATTAATTTCTGATGTTATCCTTCAAAGAAACTCCGAACTGCTAGGTATACCTACTAGAAATTTTATTGCAATATCCGTTAGTTCAAAAAGTTAGTGACCGGCTTTTTGTCGCAGTTTATGCTTTGCTCATGCTAAAATCCGGCCTTGTTTTCCCAGCGATGTGTTTGCTCTAGCGAATTAATTTAATGCTAAACTCAATAGGGATGAGCGAGTTTATATCGATATTTATTAGTTCTAAACTTCAGATAACACTTACCTATAATTGCCGTGTTTTTAATAGTTTTAAAACTTTAAACATAAATATATCTATCCATTTGATTTTTACAAACTTTAATGATAATAAAATGTACACGACGGTAGAAGAATTGGGATTTTCAGACCACTGCGGAACAATAATACATATGATACTGAAACAACAAAGTAAACAATCTATTTGGTTTGCTAATAAAAGACTATTCAATAGAAGTAACATTCAAAAATTCAAATCAAAACTAAAGACACTAAACTGGAACGATATTATACAGCCGAATAAAAATGTCGATGAGAACTATCAGTCGTTGCATACAACTCTGACTGAAATCTTAAATGCATGTATCCCTAAACGAAGACTTAAACTAAAAACAAAACGTAATAATTATTGGCTAACCGTTGGTATTAAACAATCTTGTAAAAATAAAAGACTACTAAAAGTTTTTTCGTCCAAAGTTAATAATTCAATACTTACGAAATACTATAAAAAATATGAAAAAATCCTAAAAAAATCTGTAACAGCAGCAAAAAAATTACATTACATAAATAAAATGAATAAATCATCAAATAAAGTTAAAACCATGTGGAATATTGTAAAGGAACGGACAAACAAAACAACCAAAAATGAGAAACAAAACATAACACTACAAACAACAAACCTAGTAAGTGAACCTAAACAAGTAGCTAACTTTTTCAATAACTTTTTCGCATCTATCGGGGAAAATACCACCCACAGATCCGGCGGTATACGGAGAGAAACATCAGTGATTAACCCTACTGAAAATACCATGTTTCTTACCCCAGTCGACGGATATGAAGTAAACCAGATCTTAAAGAACCTTAAAAATAAAAATAGTCACGGCATAGACGAACTCCCACCGACTCTGTTCAGACAGTGCGCTGATGAACTTACCTTGCCGTTCTATAAATTAATAAATCAATCTTTCGAAGAGGGCACTTTCCCCAATCAACTAAAAAAAGCTTTAATAAAACCTATCCATAAAAAGAACGCAAAAACAGACCCAAATAACTATAGACCAATTTCCCTTCTTCCTACAGCATCCAAAGTCTTCGAAAGAGCAATGTGTGATCGTGTATACTCCTTTTGTGAAAAATATAAGATTTTCGATGACTGCCAAAATGGATTTCGCAAAAACAGATCTACAACGCTAGCTGTTTATAAATACATCCAAGAAACATTAAATATTATAAATAGTAAACAATATGCAATAGGGATTTTACTTGATATGACTAAGGCCTACGACAAAGTGCAATTTAAAATACTATTGAATAAGCTATACGAAATAGGAATACGTGGAAAAGCTCATGACTGGTTCGCATCATGTTTAAAGGATAGAGAGCAATTAGTTGAGATTGAATACTACAATCAAAAAACAAAACAAGCACAGCTCATTAGATCTGATGTTAAATCAATACATGCTTCAATTCCCCAGGGAAGTGTAATAGGTTGCCTGCTTTTCCTCATATACATAAATGACCTTCCCAAAACCATAGACGGGCCATGTGTACTTTTTGCGGACGATATCTCGATCCTGACTTCATGCCAAACAAATGCTAAATTAAATGAAAAACTTACAACTATTCTTGAAAAAACTGTAAACTGGATGAGCGACCATAATCTCGAAATAAATTTTACCAAAACCAAATTAATAGCTTTTCACCCTTGGCAGAAAAAACAAATAAATATAGATTTTACTTTTAACCAACATAAATTAGAAACAGTTAACAATTTCACTCTCCTAGGTTTAACAATAGACACTCATATAAACTGGAAAACACATATACAGACAGTAAAAGCAAAAATTTCAAAGTTTTCATATGCTCTCCGCGAAATAAAAAAGACTACAAACCTACCAACTGCACTAGTCACATACTACGCGTATGCCCACGCTTGGTTTAACTATGGCATCATCTTATGGGGAAATAGCACAGACGCTCCCTCCCTATTTACCCTCCAAAAAAAGCTTATACGTATAATAACAAATATAGAACCAACAGATAGTTGCAAGCCTTACTTTCAGAAACACAAGATTCTCACCTTAGTAGGTATTTATATCTTAGAATTATGTAAACTAGTCCGTAAATATCCAGATTCTTACAGCACACGGGGAGACTTACAAACAAATTATTCGTTGCGACATCAAAATAGACTAAATTTGCCCCCCTCCCGCCTTAAGCTACATTCATCTAGTCCATATTCAATGTCAATAAAAATATATAATAAATTACCAGAAGACATAAAACAACAAAATAAAACCAGTTTATTTTTAAATAAACTAAAGCAATTCTTAATTAAAAAAAGTTATTACACAGTACAAGAATATCTAACGGATAAATTCAATAACAATAATACATAAAAGATAAAAAAAAAAAAACATATTATACTATAATACTTAATATTTATACATATTACATTAATAATAATGAACAATTTTTAAGCAAGTAAAGAAATAAGCAATATTAAATATAATTAAATAAATAATAAATGAATAGATAGACCTGCAGTCCTGCATATAATATATTAAATAATAAGTAAATGAATGGATATATAAATACATAGATAGTAGGATATAAAATAATTCTAATGGATAAATTCAATATTTAATAATATTACATAATTATGAATAACAGATATATTTTAATAAGTAAAACAACAAAAATCAATTATAGCATAATACTTAATAACTATAGGTATTACACTAATAAAAATGAACAAGTTAAATAAATAACAAATTAATAGATAGACCTGCATATAAAATCTAATAGAAAAGTGAATGAATGGAAATATAAAAATATAGGTAATAATAAGATATAAAATAATTCTAACTAATTAGCAAGGAAAATTAATAAAGCGCTCTTCCTCTCTCTACTTCCTTAAAAAATTTGCTGTGCCCGACAGGGTCCGTAATTGATTCTAGATTTTTTATTTACCTACCACCTGTAATTACATTATGGATTGCAAATAAACGATTTGAGATTTGATTTGAGATCTACCGATTCGAAAATATACGTTGCCGTGTTTTTAATAGTTTTAAAACTTTAAACATAAATATATCTACCGATTCGAAAATATACGTTGTAGTGTTATTAAATAGTTTTAGAGGACGGTACTGAAACAAAATAAAATCAAATGCATGAAAAAAAGACCCTTCTCCACCCTTGGTTGACTGGTAGAGAATGCCTAAGGCATTAAGTCCGCCTTTCTACCTTTTTGTGCGAAAAGTTTAAACAAATAAATAAATAAAATACAAAGTCTCTATAGGCTTAAATGCTAATATGAACCTACATCAAATTAAACATATGCTTACAATTAGAAACTGAGATAGGAACAAAATAAGAAATTAAAATGTTTGAATAGGAAAAATCTAAAAGAGGATTGTGGCCTATGAGGGGATCGAACCAGCGACCTCAGCTAATGGGCCGATGTATTCGAAGTCGAAATAGTACAGCAGTATTATTTTGTTAACGAATTTTTCAATACATTATTGTTTTCCAGTCCAACACAGAAGTTTCCAATAAATTGACTTTGTCAGAGGCTGATAGAGATGTGTGAGCAGTTCTTTCACAGTCATTAATTTGCCTCTTATTTTGCATGTCTGTCAAACACACACACACATCTTTATTCTCGTTATAATAAGATTAGGAATGTTGGGTAGAAACCCAAGAGTTGTTTTATCTCTCACAGCAGCATCTGTCAGAGACAGAACAGGATTGTATTTACTTTCGTGAAAAGCATGGGAGAAAAAGACATGCTATGACTAGCTCCAATAAATTGGGATAAGGTATGAAAAGGGACAAAAATACACGAAGAATAAATGAGCATTAGAATACAGCAGGATACTTCAGCAGCCCATCCTAAAGTATAGCAATACTACCAGCGCCTCACGGTTTCACACGCATAAGTTTCGATCCTGTGGGAATATCAGGATAAAAGTATCCTCTGTCCTTTCCTGGGACTCAAACTATCTCTACACCAAATTTCATCTAAATCGGTTCAGCCGTTTAAACGTGAAGAGGTAACAGACAGACAGACACACTTTCGCATTTATAATACTAGCAGTGCCCCGCGGTTTCACCCTCATAAGTTTCGATCCTGAGGGAATATCGGGATAAAAACTATCCTATGTCCTTTCCCGGGACTCAAACTATCTCTATAGGTACCACAAATTTCATCTAAATCGGTTCAGCGGCTTAAGCGTTATTTCCCAAACCACAATATAGACAACTATATTGTGGTTTGGGAAATAAAAATAACATTTTAATAGTCGATATTATTATTTAGAACTGTCCCAGCACTATTTAGACAACATATTGCAGCCGTGGCCGACCGCGTTTTATAGCCATTCAACGCTGAAGCCAATTCATGTTGTTTCCCGCACAATTACGCTTGAGGCGCCATCTATTGTTGAAAACGTACAAACGTAACGTATTAACGCTTTGGAAACGTATAATTTAACAACTACACATAATTCTGCATCAAATATTTGTTAACCTAAAGTTCGGTATAAAGAACTTAATTTCTCATTAAAACAATCGTCACTTACATGAGAACAATAAATCTTATTACTAATTATATTATATCAGTGCGGGTAGAAGAAAAAAAAAAGAGAAGTATCATTGACAACAAAATTGGAAGCGAATTCACTGCGTTCCTAAGATAAGGCGGTGGCACAAGTTAAAAGATGTTGCTGTTTTAGACACAATAAACACAACACAATTAATATAGTGTTTCGTCGCTGTAAATAAAAGTTAATACTTTAGTTTTAAATATGTTCAGTGAAGTCGCTTCTTTTACATCTTTTGGAAGTTTGTTATAGAGCTGTGCTCCCCACAGGTTATTTTTGCCGTAGTTAGTTCTTACTTTAAACAATACCGTTACAAAGTTAACTCTTAGCAGGGTCACGATCAAACGCAGTGCAATGGTGGGCCAGTTCTAACGGCCACGACTTAAGAGTTGTTGTAGGTCGTAGGTTCGAATCCAGACAGGCGCTTTACTTTGTGCAAATTATTTCATCACCACTGCTCTCAAAACGGTGAAGGAAAACATCGTGCGGAAGCCGGCATGTCCTAAAACCAAAAATTCGAAGACATGACATGTGACATCTACCAACCCGCGTTGGGCCCGCGTGGTGGAGTATGGCCCATTTCCTCTCAAGAAGAGGAGGCCTGAGTCCTAGCAGTAACATTATACGCTGATTATGTATATGCAGACGCATCTGAAGGTAGAAGTGACCGTGTATCGCGCTTTAAAGGGAGCAATCGCTTATTTCACCAGTCTTTTAACATTCTACGTTTTGCATTAAATGCACTTGAAGCCCTGGAAGACTAGGCTGCGGGATGGCTGAGAGAGAGCCTCCCGTCCCAGCCGCCGCGGGAGACGCTCCGGGCGTCGGGAGCAGCGCGACGACTCCCGGCCATCGTAGGCGCGGGCCTGCGGGTGGAGAGTAATGGGTAGCTCACCGTCCGATCAGGACCAGGCCCATGCCAGACGGCGCGTACGTGTTCCACGCGCGCCTCAAAGAGATGTCAGCATCAACCGAAGGGGCCCGTCAGGGCCGAAGCCTGCCGGGTCAGCGGGATTGTCCGAAAGGGTTACCGCTGGCCCGGAACATAAAGGGCTAAGGTAGGAACACGGGTGGGTTTTAGTCAGTAAGAGTCTGACACTCCCTTCCGCTTCACCCAGAGAGGGAGGGGTCATTTGATGATTTCCCATCCTCAAAACAAAAGCCCTGGAAGACTTTGAACCGACTCCAGACCCAGGTCAGCCGAAACAAGAACTGTTCAGGACAACCTGTTTAGGTGGTGGGTTCGTAAACGACTGCGCCTCAGTGTAAATGTGGTGCTGTTCCACAAATGATGGGACACTTAATATCATGTCCTGCGTGTCTTGTCAGCTACACGTCACAGGAACTGATGGGCGCTCGTGATAGCGCCAAACACGTAGCCGAATTTTGTGAGTCCATTTAGATTGCATAGAAGATTAGATGTAGGTACTTGATTTATCAATTTTAGCATCTTTTTCCTGAACCAACGGCACGTAAAATTTTTAGAAGTTAACTTACCTACTTTACCTTCTAAGTATTGTTTATTTTATTTTGTTACCTATGTTACCAATCATTAAACCAGACTTGGTTTCCGTACGTTCTTTTCGGGTAAGTATTGAAAATCAGCGCCATGCTGTGGGTCACCCATAGCACGGCATCATGCTGAGTGGAAGCCATCTTGTGTCAGTCATGACGTGCAGCTGTCGACTATTTCGTGCTCGTGATTATTGATATATTTTGTTTTTATATTTTCCTTATTAGTCGAGTTAATTATCTTTTTGTATGCACGTGATTTTGTGGCAAATAAACATATTTTTTCCCTTCTTTCTATCTTATTATTTCTCAACACCGTCATAATAACAACTGTCATTATTTCAAACCATGTCTTCAAAACTGTCACCGAATTGTAAACACTTGACTAAGCAATTTTCTTTAACAAAAAAACAAGTTGAATGAAATCTTTATTCATCATTCTTGAATGGCGTCGCTGAAAGGGCTGAAAACCAGATGATTCAGTTTTTTCAGACGAGCGGTTATTTTTCATCGTGACAGACTGGAATTGTCCATTCGTCGGGGGAAATCAGGGCTGCAATCATAGTTAGAGTGAAATGATTCACGTAGACAGTGCCTAATGATTACATGGTTTGAAGGTAGGCACAGGTGTTGGTTGAAGGCATTTATTTTTAGGTTTTTGCTAGATTGTGACTTCTTTAGTATCTACTAGCTTCTGCCCGCGACTTCGTCCGCGTGAAATTTCTTGTTCCCCCGACCCACCCCGTCGCATCGCACGCGCTATGACTTCGTTTATTGTGCTTTCTGTTTTTCTTCTTTTTGCTCGGCTCCTAAGAGTCATAGCGTGATGTTAAATAGCCTATAGCCTTCCTAAAGAATTGGGTTATCAAATGCAAAAATAATTTTTCAAATCCGCCCGGTAGTTCCAGAGATTAGCGCGTTCAACCAAACAAACAAACAAACAAACAAACTCTTCAGCTTTATAATATTAGTATCTATAGATTTAAGGGGACTACAGGACCTAAACGCAAAAAACGCAAGGTTTATAATGCCTAAAAGTTTAAATGATCGACTACAGTAAACAAAATCAGAAAAATATATGATACTAGCAGCGCACCGCGGTTTCGCCCGCATAAGTGTCGATTCCGTGGGAATATCGGGATAAAAACTACTCTATGTCCTTCGCTTAAATTTTATCGAAATCCGTTCAGTGGTTTAGGCGTGACAAGGTAACATATAGACAGACAGAGTTACTTTCGAATTTATAATATTAGTATGGATTCTTCAGGATATATGATACGAGACATGAAGATACCTCTAAAACCTTTCTTTTTTTCACAATAAAAACCATACTAATATACATTCAATCATTCTGATTTTTTGCCAGAATATTCTACAAGCAACATACTCAACCCCTAGTGTTTTAATTTTTTAGTACAAACAATAAATTTTTTGTAAATAAATATTTTGCAATAAATTACCGGCGTTGTGTCATCGCGCTTCTCTTTCTTTTCTATGCAGTCCGACAGTGACCGCGCTTGGTCATGTAGCTCCCTCTTTTTTTCTTTTTTTTCCAGAATTGGAAATCATCAAATGACCCCTCCCGCTCTGGGTGGTGCGGAAGGGAGTGTCAGACTCTTACTGACTAAAACCCACCCGTGTTCCTTCCTTCGCCCTTTATGTTCCGGGCCAGCGGTAACCCTTTCGGACAATCCCGCTGATCCGGCAGGCTTCGGCCCTTGCGGGCCCGTCATGTAGCCCCCTTAAACCAACATCACGAAGGTAATCCCCGAAGGGTTATACAGAGGTGTGGATACCTATCTATAGTACACCCACCCGTCGCCAGTTGTGTTTCAATCCCATGTAATAGGCCGAGCCTATTACCATCAAGGCTCCTACGAACAGGCGCGACACGCGATATAATCGCGCGCGACACAAAGGCACCGCCCGTTGCGCGACTTGCGGTGCCTTTGTGTCGCGCGCGATTTTATCGCATGTCGCGCCTGTTTGAAGGAGCCTTTACTATCAATCGGGCACAAATCCAGACTCTGGATTAATAGTTTTAGTATATATTGCAAGTTTATTAGGTTTTTGAATATACATAGTTTTTGAAGTGAAAACTTCTTTAGCGGCGCTGTGTACTTTTTTTGGAATGGGTAAAAACTTCTAAATTCGCGTCAGGTCACGTGACCCTGATCGAAAATTCGTAAGACGTAAGACGTAAAACGTAAGACGCGCGTTGTTGAGGACAGCGCCATCTATGCACATCGGGAAGAACTACGAGGGCCTCGCGTACTAACTACGTAGTTCATCCAACAACGACGAGATGGCGCTGAACCACGGATATATAACTGACGACGAGCTCCATGCGAGCGGCTTGCTTCTCTTACCACTGCCGCGACCAACACCACGAACTGAAGTCTATCCTGTGTGCTTATTTGTAAATCTGAATAAATTCCTTTCAAATGAAGAATAAACCAGTCACTTTGGTCATCATACCTGATTTGCAAAAAACCCTATAAAATAAGGAACACACCTTAACACGCGTGTTTTGTTTATAAGACGATTCACAAAATACACTCGTAATTGTTCAAGTTTTCACTTCTGTCGGCACTACCGGAGTGCCAGTGTTTTTTTTTTTAATAGGAGCTGTCAAACTGATATTGGCGCCGATTCCCTTGTTCACAAACTAAACTAAATTTAAGTTCAGTGCATGTTTTTCTTTAAATTTCATTATGAAAAGGACAGAAGATAAATCTTAGTTTAGTCCTGTCAAATTAGTCGGCGCCTGATGTAAATTGGCGTATTTTTAGTAGCCAATTTTTTAATCACGTCTAAACTTGTCTATAGAGTATCCTAATTTGACAGGACTAAACTAATATCTATCTTTTGTCCTTTTCTTTATGAAATAGAAAGAACAAGATGCAATGAAACTAAATTTAGTTTAGTTTGTGAACAAGGGAACCGGCACCATTGTCCGTTTTTTTTAAACTACTAAGGGCCTTAGCACGAATGCGTAATTACGTAAACGTGAAATAACTGTTAGCTTTTGTTTAATAATCAATTACTAAATACTAATACTGATGGGTGCAGATTATTTTGTAAATGTTGGTGTAAATTATTTAACACTTTTTGCAACTGACTACCGGTGCTCAAAACCGTACCGTCTCCGATTAATAAACGGAAGTCGTTGCGAAAACTGGTTTAAGGCGAAAGCGCCAGGGTAGCCCGCGAAATTCATTTTATTTGGTTGTTTGTAATTTGCTGGCCAGTATTAAGTTGTACGTTGATTAATATATGATTCGCGGCAGTAACAACAATGTATTTACAGAATTATATCTAATCATTAAATTCATCAACACAACTCTCTAAGACCACGTAACCCCATAGAATAACTGTTTCATGAAATCATCATTCTTTGGGGTTACGTGGTCTTAGAGAGTTGTGTTGATGACTTTAATGATTATAATTCTATAAATACATATTTGTTACGGCCGCGAATCATATTTTTATCGACGTACAACTTAATACCTACTGACCAGCAAATTTCAAAAAACGTAAGAAATTTTAAATTTCGCAGGCTACCTTAGCGCCTTAAAATAATATTGAATTTCCGGATGTTGCTAAGTACGCCACCTGGTGGCCGTTTTTTTAATGTAAAAGGGTGTAAAAGCACATGGCAGTGAATTTTAAATTTAGTTCTGTTTAGAATAAAAGTCTATAACGTTACGCTGCTCGTTTTCTTGTCCCATTTCTTTCTGGTTTCTTTTATAACTGAAAATTGCACGTATCGTGAGAATAATCGTTTTTTAACCGACTTATAAAAAGGAGGAGGTTCTCAATTCGGATGCTTATATTTTTTTATGTATGTTCGTGCATAATTCCGTCGTAGAAGGATTTGCAAAATTTTTTTGTTCGAAAGGGCTTTATTCCGAAATTGTCCCATTTAAATTTCGTAAAGATCTGATGATGAGTTTCGGAGACAGACGACGGAACTCTTCAATAAATGCCAGCAAATAAACCGCGATTGCTACTACAACATAATATGTCATGTATGCATTGTTTACGCAATCACACAACATAACATCACGCCTGCATCCTTTAAATGGTTAGGCAGATGTGTTCAATAGTTTTCTGTCACTGATATTCACATAGCAAGTAGTGATATATGAATTTGTTTGGGGTAGGTAGGTACAACTAAAAAGTGAAAAATAAAAACTTTTTTACAAAAGAAAACAACAGCCTTCCAAAAAACACTGCAAAGTGAATAATAACTTTAATTACGAAAGTCGGTGTCAAAAAACGAAAATACAGAACCAACGACACCGACTTCCGAAATTAAAGTTATTTTTCACTTTGTAGTGTTTTGTTTGGAAGGCGGTTGTTTTTTTACAGGAAATTAAACTGTTTGATTGAGTTTAATAGATACCTATCCTTCCAACTTGATATTATAAATGTGAAAGTTTGTGAAGATGTTTGGATGTTTGTTACTCAATTACACGTAAACCGTTGAACAGATTTGCATGAAAATTGGCACATAGATAGACCATTTCCTGGATTAACACTTAGGATATTTTTTATCTCGAGATTCCCACAGGATCAAATCTTACGAGGGTGAAACCGCGGAACGCTGCTAGTTTTTAAAATAAACACAAAAATAGTAAAATATCGGGCTAGATCGACTAAATACAAAAATATTTTATACTGTGGCCTTGATTTTTTGGCAAAATGGTCAGCGGCGCATCGTAAATAAATACGTCGTGCCGTTGGGTAAGGCGGTAGTGTTTCAAAGGGTTCCAGTAGAGGTTCGGAAAACTTTGCCTAAACTCATTAAGCTCCGCCACAGATAATATAATACTCTACGTAATCATCACTTTCGCGTTCGGTAATATGTTCTGAAAGAAAGTTTTATACCTGGCTATTCAAATTCAGAATAATTTATTTTACATAAACCTACCTAATCTGCATTCGCGATTTATTTGCCGAAAATGTAAACAAAAATGGAAAAATAACTTTAAATCCTACACAATAAAGTTCAGTTTACAACTTCAAACATTTTTATAACTTTTTCAATAGTGCTAGTCACTCTGAAATCAACTTAATTAGCATTAAAATAAAGTTGATATAAAATTTGTTTAATTTGAAATATAAGTTTGAATATATTTTACATGGGCACTTATGGAACGTCAGAAGCTAGGTGCACAGTTCCAATTGGTTGTTTCCTATGGAGAAAAACTGGCAAGAAACTCCACGGTTACTATGAAAACTAAAGGCTCCTGTCATTCATTGATCTTTTACAGACGTTACGACTTGTAAGAAACCAGCAAATCTAACATCTAGTTCTAACAAGGGCACAGATAATATAATACTCTACGTAGCTCCGCTATTGAGACACTATTGATTTTCTATTGTTTCGTGACCGGTCACGCGCATGAGTAATTCCAATTTTTGAAACAGTTACAATTTACGTGACATTAATCCGCGCGTTCGTGCTAGGGCCTACACTAGCAAAAGACGATCACTAGAAATCACGCTGAAACAGATAACCAATACGCGAAAAAATCTTAATTAGGTACACTAAGGCATCTGCCTTACCACCGGCGAGAGAAGCGATTAGAAATGAGTTGGCTAGCATCGAGTAGCGAGTTTCTAAGGGCGACGAGCGATTACTCACTGTTCTCCCTTTGCAAATGTTTATAAAGATGCCAATATTTCAACAGGGTTCCTTTTTTTACTTAAGCAGGTACTTAAGGGGCTTACAGGTCCTAAACGCAAAAAACGCATGTTTTCGAAACAATAAAAGTACCTATATGATCGAATACAGTAAACAAAATCAAAAAAAAATGTGTGATATTCTTCGGCATATAATGCTAGGTAGATATTGTGTTGAAATCATAATAATTATAACAAATTTGATACGATAGAAAAAAATCGTGAAAATACCTCTAAAAACTTTTTTTACAATAAAAACCATACATACAATCATTCTGATTTTTACCCGACTGCGCCAGAAGGAGGGTTATGTTTTTCGAGAGTATGTATGTATGTATGTATAATTATTTGGCACGCTCTGCAGCCTGAACGGCTCGATGGATTTTAGCTTGAGAGGTGTCATTAGATTCGTATTTACTGTGAGAGTGACACTGGGTATATCAAAATTGAAATAAAATAAAATGGCCGATTTTTGGCGCCATATTAAGTTTTCAAATTTTTTATTTTTTCTTAAAACCTATCGATTGGGGTATCAAAATAAAGGGTTTTAAAAAGCGATTACAAAAATATATACAACTTATATGGTTAAAAGTAATTCAAAGTGACAAATCATAAAAAAAACACGTACCAAGAACTAAATCGTATCCGATATTACAATATTTATTACAATCACATTATTTTGTAAACTAAAAAGCTGGAAATAAAAAAAAAGTAATTTAAAAAATTAAAAAACCCGACTGCGTAAAAAACTTAAGTTAATAAAACAAACAGAAAAGCTAAAAACAAGCCCATTTTAAATTAAATTAAAGTTGGAAGCAGGCGGGACCCATACCATTTTTATTATATTTTCAAATTCAAATGGTTTTTTTTATTAACTTCAGTTTTTTACGCAGTCGGGTTTTTTAATTTTTTAAATTACTTTTTTTTTTGTCAGATTATTCTACAAGCAACATCTAAAACAAAGCAAAAAGCACAGTACAGCAACAGCAGCAGCAGCAGCAGCATAAGCAGCAGCAGCGGCAGTAGCATTGTACTCTCTGAAAGCTCTTGCTCGCTTCAATGGCATCATGTATCTCTTAAACTTACACGGGACCCACAATCTTTTGACCGTTTCTTGAGCGAGTAAATCGTGGATAGCTAGTTGCTTCCTCAAACTCAAACCATTTATTTCAATTAAACAGTTTACAGTTTACTTTTTAAGTGTCAAGAAGTCGGTCAGTCAGAAAATATGAAGCTATTTGCCCTTTCCAGAGCGTAGTAGGTACTGTGGGGGGTGCCGATGGGAGCTTCACAATATGATTGAAAGAAGCATCGACTTGAATCAAATATACATATTTATGACTTTCCATTATCATGTTATTTCTAGCACTCTTCTAAAAACAATACTATCTTATTAAAATATTTGACACTTGCTTGAACATTCGAATGCAACACACCGGCAATTATAACCAGCCTGTACTGCTAAAGGTAGAGCTACACAGATAGTCTCTACAGTATATATGGCGAAGAACGGGCAAGAAACTCCATACACACTTAAATTATATTTTTACAAAAATATTAGTTACATTATTAATGTTTAATTTATAATTATAAGTGAGAACGATGTAAAATAAAAAAAAGACGTACGCTTTAAAAGCATCCAGATTACAGCAAATAGTAACAAATCAACAATCAAAAAATTAAATAATTAAAAATCATCCGAGGCAACTGACGGCGCCGGTTCACGAACATGACGCATGGATCAGCACCATTCAGCTCAACCATTTTGAAGGGAGCTACATGATTCGACACACATCTCACCGTCAGCGAGACATTTGAGTGAGCATGACATACTATCAGTCGCCAGGGCACATTCAAGTCAATTAAAGACATATTACCCGCTAAATGATAGCTCTATAGTACAGTCAATAAAAGAGATAAGTATGCAGGATCGTCGGATATAGTTGAAGTTTAGTAAGAAACCGATGGATTTACTTGACTGAAATTTAATTTGATTAATGAGCTGTTTGTTTTCTATTAATAAATTAAAACTGTATACGAGAACAATCATCATTTTCTTACTAAACTTCAACTATATCCGACGATCCTGCATACTTATCTCTTTTGTTGACTATACACAGAACTCACATCCTCTGCTACGCTGTGTCTCGCTGGCGGTGGGACAGGTGCCTAATGTGTATAAATAATTAATTAAGAAAGCAGTATTTCATAATGAGTGGGAGGACAGAAATAAATTACAGGCAACAACGATGAATTATTACATGACAGGACTGTTCTAACATTAACGTAGGCATATTATTAAGTTTATCAGAAAAGACGGGCTTTGTTAATAGAGCTTTAAATATTTTTTTTTCGTTATTAATTTGTTTTTAAGTATTCTTCACTATGTCACTTTTGTTTCGAAATGTATGTATTTCTTTTTGTTTTTATATCGGCACCTTGTTTTTATATTATACTAGCTTCGAGGTATTTCGATAAAAAATATCCTATGTCCTTCCCCGGGATACAATCTATCTCTCTGCCAAATTTTATCGAAATCCGTGCAGTGGTTTAGGCGTGAAAAGGTAACATACAGACAGACAGACAGAGTTACTTTCGAATTTATAATATTATGGATATTATGGACTCATGAAGGTAATTGGTTATCCTCTAATATTGTGAGTAGTGCTGTCTTTTGTGTGAGCCAAAGTTTTGTTTCAATGTGGTTAGTGGAAGTGCTCAGGTGCGATTCCTCCAAGTGCGGTTAAAATCAGTGCTCTGAGTGGAATCTATCTATACAGGGCTATTGGTAAAACATTAACAACTTCTTAAGAGGTCATTGTACTCATCATTATGAACAACTTTCACTATGGGACCAAACCTGAAATCGCGAAAAAAAATCAGCTGTTCCCTACATTTTGACGAGTTATACGAACATAAATGTAGGGAACAGCTGATTTTTTTTTCGCCCGCTGGTTTGCGACCACCCTCCCAACTGGTGGGAGGGTGGCCGCAAACCAGGCGGGCGTCAGCCCTACCACCGCAAGGCAATAATTCGCCAGTCAAATAAGGTGTTGGGTGTGACTGTCCAGGATGCGCCGAGCGTTCAGTTGAGTAACTGGCGGAACAAACTGCGCTACACGAGGAGGCTTCTTCATGTATCCCAAAAATGTCTCGTATCTGAATACTTTTCAAAGTATTCATAAAGGATGCTTTTAAGCACCAAATAAGCTAAATATCTACATTACCTAGGTGAGGTGCCTGAGTTTATTACTCCATTTCATCTCAAGGGTCAGATGGGAAATGTCGATTCCATGTAGCTTATTTTTTTTCCTTGTTATGACGTGTTAACATGGCTACGTTATCCTATCTACAGGGTAAACAATTACGTTAATTAATTTCATTTGTAAGTTGTAACTCAAAAGTTCAATTAGAAGTTAAGGTGTTAATTCAGGGAAATTAATTGATCAGCAAATAGACTACCAACTTTATATTTTATTTAATGGCAACTGTCATTCTTTGATAGTTGTAATGAAAAGGCTATAATACGACTTTTGAGCAGTCGTGGCCCAGTGGTCACGATTTCAGGCTCCTTCAAACAGGCGCGACACGACACGCGACATAAAGGCACCGCAAATCGCGCAAAGGGCGTTGCCTTTGTGTCGCGCGCGATTATCGCATCAGACGAATTGTTATTGCTGGCCTACCTACACAATGTTTTGTTTAGTTGTCACTTGATTCTTGAATTTGATAACACTCATCAAAGTTTATTTCTATTTTTCCATTTCACCCATGCCGTTAATTTACTACCACTTTCCACTTTTATTGTATATTCTCTGTAATACTGTTCCACTAGACAGCCGTAACGTTATGTTTAATATATTTTAAATGCATTTATGTAATCTCACCGGAAGATCGGCGCCGGCGACCATTTACTTGTCACGGCAATGCCACAGACACACTAGAGTGCCTCTGACACTCAAGGCATAGACAAGTAATGAGGTTACGCTGGCGCTGATTGAAAGATATTTATTTTTTATTTTATTATTTGCTATTATCTACGTACTATTTATTTATTTCTGTAACTGCCCGTGACATCACAGCGGGCCCTATCAGAATACCAGCGCTGCAACATTTATTTTTTTAAATGTTGTAGCATCATGCTGAGATAGGAGCCTTTTGGCCTCGTATAGGACTTTCTGTTTCATTTTTCTTTTGTTACTTTTTTATATACATAATAACTTGTTTTTTTATTTTGCTGTATTTAGTTTAGTTTGTGATCTTCCTGTACGAGTCGCAATAAATACTTTTTCTTTCTTTCTTTCATTATATCGCGTGTCGCGCCTGTTTGTAGGAGCCTTTACGAGTTGTAGGTCGTGGGTTCGAACCAGGCAAGCGCTTTACTTTGTGTAAATAATTTCATCACCACTGCTCTCAATACGGTGAAGGAAAACATCGTGAGGAAACCGGCATGTCCTAGAACCAAAAATTCGAAGACATATGTGACATCTACCAACCCGCACTGGGCCCGCGTGGTAGATTACAGCCCACTGCCTCTCGAGGAGGCTTGTGTCCCAGCAGTGGGAATGTCGCAGGCTGTTTATGCTACAGCGAATCGACGTATTGTATCAATGATAATCTAGACAAAATCAAACGGATTGCTAATTTAATTGTAAATTTATTCTTTTTTTTATTTACATTGATTTACATTCTGTAGGTAATAGGTAATACGGGTTGGTGTCCGCAACTCCACGTCAATGCGCGTATTTTGCGTACATACATTACATTCTGTAACTACTTCAACTCACACCCTGACTTATTACTTGTAATTTTTTTTATTTAAATGAACCATTTACCATGTTTGTAAATATGTGAGCACCATGTATCTATCAGATACTTAATTAATTTATATGTCATGGTTTCATTTTTAATTCTTTTACCTATTGTGGTATAGTAATTTTATTTTAGGTGCATAGTCTTCACATATTATTATTATATAATTAATGTATGCAAAATTTTGTAAAACATTTTAAAAGAGTAACGGTGGAGTTTCTTGCTCAGAACTGGAAAATTTTAAATTGATTTCCCTGACCGTACAGTTCTGAGCTAGATTATAACTAAATATTCTATACGTCTATCTCATAATCAAATATTTTATTGAAACAAAAAACAGATTCACATTTTTTTTGTGTTCGTTATCAGCTACATTAGTCTAAAGAACTCTGTTGCCATTAGCGTCCGCCCACCTCCGAGAGGGGAGACGTCTGCGTTATAACATTTATAATACTAGAACAATAAAGTAAAACATAGTTATAATAGAACCTAAACTGAAAGTAGTTTTAAGGCTCCTTCAAACAGGTGCGACACGCGATAAAATCGCGCGCGACACAAACGCACCGCAAGTCGCGCAACGAGCGGTGCCTTTGTGTCGCGCGTGAATCGCGTCGCGCGTCGCGCCCGTTTGCAAAGTCAAAGTCAAAGCATTTATTTCAAATAGGCACATTAAAGGCACTTTTGAACGTCAGAAATTACAACAAATAGAATTGATTCTAGTCGCCCATTCCAAAAGGTAGTTTTCGTATGGAGAAGAACGGGCAAGAAACTCCACCGTTACTCTTTTAAAATATTTTACAAAATTTTGCATACATTAATTTTATAATAATAATATGTGAACACGATGCACCTAAAATAAAATTACTATACCACAATAGGTAAAAGACTTAAAAATGAAACCATGACATATAAATTAATTATCTGATAGATACATGGTGCTCACATATTTACAAACATGGTAAAATTAAACGATTTCATTAAAAAAAAAAAAAAAAATTACAAGTAATAAGTCAGGGTGTGAGTAGTAAAGTAGTTACATAATGTAAATCAATGTCAAAAAAAAGTATAAATTTACAATTAAATTAGCAACCAGTTTGCAGGAGCCTTTATAAACTATTTAACTAAAATATTATTAATTATTAAAACATCATCAGCTATCTGTTGCTACTAATATTACAACGGGGAGCGGGACACGTGGTTGGTATGGTCTGTTCGGTACCACCAAGCGGATTAAAAATCAAAATATTTTATTTCACATAAACCTACATGCGCTTATGAATCGTCAGAAGCTAGGTGCATGGTTCCAAGTGGTCGTTTCCATAGATATTTGAAAGAAGGTCGTTTTCTATGGAGAAGAGCCGGCAAGAAACTCCACGGTTGGCTTTTACAATGTTTTCATTAATGAAAGAAAGAAAGAAAATACATAAAACATTGTAAAAGAAAACATTGAAAACATTGTAAAAGAGGCTTAAGGGGCTTACAGGACCTATACACAAAAAACGCAAGTTTTAGAAACAATAAAAGTATATGATCGACTACAGTAAACAAAATCAGAAAAATAAATGATATTCTTCAGGATATATGCTTGGTAGATGTGTTGAAAACATAATACAATTAGTTTGATACAATAGAAAAAATCATGAAGATACCTCTAAAAACTTTCTTTTTACAATACAAACCATACTAATATACATACAATCATTCTGTTTTTTGTCAGATTATTCTACAAGCAACATACTAAAATACTAGTGTTTTAGTCCAAATAATTGATTTTTTGTAATTAAATATTTTTACCAGCGTTGTGTCATCGCGCTTCTCTGTCTTTTCTATGCAGTCCGACATTAACAGCGCTTTAGGTCATGTTGTAAGCCCCTGAGGAGAGTGTAGGTCTGTCAAAAAGTACCAGAAATGGTTGGTTGGTTGTAGGTCTACAAGGTCTACAACGTTTTCACATTCACAAAATATAAAATAATCTATCTAAAAAAATAAAATAAAATATAAAAACCACGAAATGACATTACTTACTACCACTCATAATGAGCTGAAATAAGAATTTGTTTCTCCAAGTAAGACATGTAGCTATCTCCAACACAAAAAGCTGTGAAAACGAGGTAAATATTATTATGGAAATGATTCGTTTCTGCGATAATGTTCCTGAATAGCAAGTGAATGGCCTCGACGCGGTATATAATGAATGTTATATGAGATTAGATCTCTCACGTGTATAGGGAAGATTCATTGTCGTCGTTAAAACATGCTTATTTACTTTTGTAGGGATTTGTACGGTACTCCCCTCATCAGTGGTGTCAAGACCAGTATCCTAAGCTGACCTCTCAGCATAAGCTGCTTGTAATGTTCCCACTGATGGGACACAGGCTTTCTCTCTCCAAGAAGGAGTTGACTATAATCTACCACGCGGGCCCAGTGCTGGTTGGTAGATGTCACATGTCTTCGAATTTTGAACTGAAACTTCTTTACGCACGCTTGACTTGGGAGTAAGCTGGTGAACGCGTGACGTAAGCGTTACGAAAAGTGTGATCGGGCGAGGCGAACGGGAGTTGAGTGGGGGATATAAGCAAGAGAAAGCAGTGCGCGCGCACATTTTCTTTCTCTCTTCCCCTCATAGCCAAATACGTTCCGTATATAAGCACAGTGCAGGCATAGTATAAAGAGGGGAAGTAGGCTATCACCGGCCCAATCCGCGATATAATTGCCTACTGTCTCAGGGTTGTTACTTTTAGCTAAATTTTAATTCAGTGCCTATAAATTGGCAAGGGTCGGGAAGTTGTATTTTTTACTTGTATTGTCTGGGTACAGGGTTTGTGAGGTGGGTTTTACCTAAACGATGATGAAACCTTTCACGATAAAAGAAAGAGCGACGGGCCAGCAAACGGGTGGCGCGGGGCGGTGATGAGCACGAGAAAACAACGATCAAAGGCAAATTAATTGACAGATCAAAAGTACCTATCTAATGCATTCTAGTGGGAAAGTAGGTCCATGTGCAGGCCTATTGTCTGTATCACAGTGTAGGAGCAAGAGAGAGCAGTGCGCGCGCACATTTTCTTTCTCTCTTTCTCTTATAGCTAGTAAATGAAATGTGTATATATCTCAGTCAGTAGTTCGTTTGCGAGTTTTCTAGCGTTACGCGAACGGTGATTCTTAAGTTATTTTTTTTTCGTAATTCAAATATGTAATTGAAAAAAAATTACTCCAGAACGCGGAGGCGATAAAGATATATATGCAGACCTATATACACACCTATACAGATGGAGCTAAGGAAGTTTCACTTCAGTCGTGTGGTCATAAGCACACTCGCTTTTTTTGGCTCTAGAACATGGTTTTTCACGATGTTTTCCTTCACCGCTTTGAGAGAAGTGGTGATGAAATACACAAAGTGCCTGTTTGGGTTCGAACTCACGACCGACTCGTAAGTCGGGGCCGATACCTCTCGGCCACCACTGCTCCCTCTCGGCCAGCACTGTTCCTACTACTGCTGATATCCCGGCCACCCTCTATATAGCTGGGAAGAAGTGGCACAACAAACTCCCCAGCAGCACAGCTGTGTCTGTTCAAATAAAAAGTGGTTCAGGCAAATTGTACCTCCGATTGGCAGTGATTTTTAGCAACATAACCGATACAATAGCTACTTACATGCGTCAATCGCCATCCATCAGCGAATCATGTTGATTGTAGGCTTTTGAGAAAAACAAAGCAATTGTTTGAGAGATGATATCCAAATTGCACAGTCGTATTCCAGCATCCGCGCTTCCCCACAGTTACAAACAAAAACAAAAGAATTGCAGCAATTTTAAAATTGGTACGTATAACCATTTTTACCAATCAAAAGCTACCGACGCACAAAACATGGCCGGGAGGCGAAAAACGAGGATTTTCAACGTTCGGTTTTGAATCGGAATAGGTACACAAAATAATACAAAAGAATGAGTAGAATTTCAGTTTTGCACACCGCAGCGTTGCGGTATTTGCCACCTGATGCCTGATTTCTTTCTGGAATATTTTTTTGTTAGAAGTGTCGACTCGTAACGATACAATCTAGAAATTGAAGGACTTTGCACTTTACCTTATCTGTAGAGTACAGACGCCAGCCCATCAAGCTACCCGAAACTGTAAATTTTTCCCAATCGACCTTGAACCTAATGGTTTAGCGATAAAGTTGAAATCTATTAAAGAAATTTGACAGATTATAGTACCTTGATGTACCTCTACCTACCAATGAGAAAATCATGAAAAGGAAAGAATTAATTTTCATTAAGGAACGTGCATGTTTGTGAGTTTTTGTTTCTCGGTAAGAATTGGACCTTTACAATCTTCGGCCATAGTTATCGTAAAATCAAAATCAAAAGTCATTTATTCAAACTAGCCTGAGAATCTGCCCTTTTCGAGCAACAAAATTACATAAGACAGTACTCCAAAACGCCCGCCCTTCACCACTTCCTACACAGGGTAGCAGGGAAATCGACGCGTAACCTAACCCATTAGGTACCTATATGATTCTGATATTTAACACACTTTTATTAGCTTCACTTATAAATTTATGACTAACTAATAATGTAACAAAATCTTAGAAGTCAATATTAATCTACTTCTAATTGTCGTATCGCAATTAAACTTTATATGTATATGTGGTTCGGAAGACAAAACTATAATTTGGTATCTTAGATCTGATCTGATGATGGAACTAGGAGGTGGATAGGAGGTGGACTCTTCAGTGGCTACTAGTAAACCCCTCGAGTTTGCTAGTAGTCCCTAATAGACATAACTTCGTTAATGAAGAATACCTATACTATAGTTACACAAAAGTTAAAAATAAATAGTTTTTTAAACTACATTATAAGTTAACGCAATAAAAAATACGGCCATTTATGCAACATATTTTGATATTCGCAAAACCTAAAGGGTAAGTACCTACTTTCCGTTGACCTAGAATCATGAAATTGGGCAAGAAGCTAGGTCTTACCACATAAATTAAGGAAAAAGTCCGAAAATCGTAAATAAAGTAGTTTTTTTTTGCGGTTACAAAGTTACATTTGCAGTTAAAGAATTGACCGTGACGTATATCGATATATGGGAGAACAATTTTGCAACTACAAAGTTAAGATTGTTACGTGTACGCGTACGTGTCGTAGGTACGGAATATTGTGCGTGGTCCGACACTTACAGAAAGATAATTAAGGGGCTTACAGGACCTAAACGCAAGTTTTCGAAACAATAAAAGTCTATGATCGACTACAGTTAAAAAAATCAGAAAAATATTTGATTTTCTTAATATAATAGACGAAAATAGACGACAGCAGTGGTGACCCAGTGGTAACGGCTTCCACTTACGAGTGTCGAGATCGAGATCGTGGGTTCGAACCCAGCAAGTAGCATTACTTTGTGTAAATAATTTCATCACCACTGCTCGCAAACTGGGTGAAGGAAAACATCGTGAGGAAACCGGCATGTTCTAAGACCGAATATTCGAAGACATGTGACATCTACCATTCTACCAACCCGCACTGAGCCCGCGTGGTAGATTACAGCCCACTCCCTCTCGAAGAAAGGAGGCCTTTTTTTTGGGTGGGAAATCACAAATAACTCCCGCTCTGGGCGGAGCGGGAGGGCGTGTCAGACTTTTAGTGACTAAAACCCACCTGTGTTCCTTCAGTTGCCCCTGTCAGGGGCCACGGTACCTCTTTCGAACAACCCGGGACCCGGGCAGGCATCGGCCCAATCGGACCTCGTCAGTTAGTGCTGACATCTCTTTGAGGCGCGTGTGAAACACAACGCGCCGTCGACCCGGGCCTGGTCCTTACTGGACGGCGAGCTGCCCATTGCTCGCCGTCCGCAAGTCCGCGCCTACAGTGGCCGGGAGTCGGCTGTCGATTCCCGACGCCCAGGGTGTCTCCTGCGGCGACTAAAGGCGTGAGGGCGTAAAGATTACCTCTTCCTCACGCGCTCCGTCTCCTCCTTCACGAGCATTACTGCTTCACAGAAGGCGACGGCGTCCCATGTACTCTCGCTCCGTACTATGGCCTGGACTAGGGCCAGACGCGAGAGATCGCTGCCGCCGATCGCCGCCGTGAGGACGTGGCAGTGCTCTGCCCAAGCTGGGCAGACCTCCACCGTACTATGTTTCACCGTGTCCTCCGGGCGATTCACAGAATGGTGACAGAGGCCTGTGTCCCAACAGTGGGAAATTTACAGGCTGATTATTTATGCACAGACGAAACCACAGGCCGATTGAGTTAAGGCTCCTACAAACAGGCGCGACACGACACGCGACACAAAGGCACCGCAAGTCGCGTAACGAGCGGTGCCATTGTGTCGCGCGCGATTATATCGCGTGTCGCGCCTGTTTGTAGGAGCCTTTAATACCCTGACCTGATTTTAATGACCTTAATTTGAGATAAACAACGTACCCAAACCTTCATGTTATCAATTTACAGCTGAATGGTTCCGATAGAAGTGTCAGGCAAGTATATGCCAAGCATGTCAAGTGTACAGGCTGGCAGGGACATCGACGCACCACCTGTAACCATGGATGGCACGCTGCGCTGCGTGTCACGGGTTCGATTCCTGCACGGAACAAATATTTGTATGACCTAAAAGTAGTTGCTTCGGGTCTGGCTGTTTGTGTATGTGAGTTTAAATGTTTGTAAACGCACCCACAATACAGGAGAATTGCTAGTGTGGGGCAACGCTTAAAAAATGGATTCAATACATGAATCTAAATTCTGCTGTTCCATACATTTTGACCGCGTAGGTAAGTATTGCAACAGTTGTTTTTCAAAAGGAAAAGCGGAACCCTTAAAAGATCACTTCATTGTCCGTCTGTCTGACCGTCTGTTAAGACCCTTTTTTCTCAGGAACGCGTGGAGTTTTCAAGTTGAAATTAATATCAAATACTCAGGGCTGCAGACCCTTGAAGCAGCGAAATAATCAAACTTTTTAGTCAACGCAATCAAAAGATACGGGCGTTTATGTTCCGAAATCAAAACCTATAGGGTACTTCTCGTTGACCTAGAATCATGAAATATGGTGAGAAGCAATGTCTTGTAGCACAAGTAAAGGAAAAAATCCGAAAATAAATAAATTTGTAATTATATTACAAAAAAAAAAAATTAAAACTATTTACAAACTTACCTACAAATTTGTACGGAGCCCTAGGTGCGTGAGTCTGACTTGCACTTGACCAATTTTTTTTTATAAACGATAAAATTTTCTTAAGGCTCATACACACAGGCGCGACGCGACACGCGACACAAAGGAACCGCTCGTTGCGCGACTTGCGGTGCCTTTGTGTCGCGTGTCTCGTCGCGCCTGTGTGTACGAGCCTTTACGCTAGAATCATGTGCTAAATTCATGGTTTTAGTTTGAGCGTCAATGAATCTGCCACCTTGTATGACTTATTTTTTTTACATGAAAATGGTACACCACTGACTACCTGCAAATTGTCTCTCTTTCTCTCCCTTTAATCAATCCAAAGGTTGTCTGTATAAGATCGCTTTTAGCGATAAGACCGCTCCTTATGTCACCCTGGGAAACATTTAGGGGAGAGTGGGGTAAAGTCGTATAGCTAAGGATTTAGGATTGTAGGTCATTAATTTAAATACACAAATGTAACAAATTAACTTTAATTATTAGTCAGTCTCTTTAGGTACATAATGACATCGATATACTTATGATAATTACGATATTAATCAATAAAAAACAAAAAAAAGGAAACCCCTGCTCATTCCGGTTTTGCCCCGACCCCTGGACAAAACCGTATACTATGTACGATACTGCCCCGGAAATTACCGAAAGGTAACGCAGCCCATTATTCATACACAAGAAATCATCAAGTTCCTCTGGGTCATAGCCTGTACAGCCATCATGAGCCCAGCCTTTGCAACCTGTGCATTGCACCCAACATTCATCCATGCGGCTTGTTCCTTATTCCTCCAGATTCGACAAGACAGGTGAATGTTTTCATTCGTGGATTTTGCTTTTGTCGCTTTAGTTGACTAGTTCAAATTAAGTTTAGTTGTTTTTTTGTTATGAGTGGTGGTTCTTAATTCTTTTTTGTAGGGAGAGGATGTGATGGCAGCTGTTTTGTCTCTTCGACAATTCGTTTTTCTTTTTCGATCCATGCTTATCTTGGGAACAGGCATTATATCGGCTGGAGACAGAGTTGCATAGACTAGTTTAACAACAGGAGGAGTTAACGAGCAGCAGAAGTTGTATAGTAACGGATCAGCGAAGGGTGTAGAAAAAGTGGATGGTACCGGGTCATCGAGTCGCGCAAAAGAGGGAATGGTACGGTTTACAAAGCAGTTGACGACAACGGATCACCGCTGAACCGCTGTTCGCATGTTTTCCATCTCCCATACTTGTCTGTTTGTCTTTCTTTTATGATTACGCGGCATCTTTGTAGCATCTGCAATTATAAATTACAAGGTTATCTCATATTAATACATGTGGGTCAAAATCGTATATGGTCCGGTTTTACCCCGAGCGGTTTTGCCCCAAGACTCGTTTGTGTAAAAATATCACTCACTACATACGCAAATCGTCTCGCCGGTAAAAACATTGTTAATTACGAGCAAATAAACACACTATAACTTAGATAATAAGGGACTTACCTATAGCACACGTAGATTTCACAATTGTTGCTTGACTTTACTCAAAAATAAGATCAAGACCACCAAAAAACAATAAAATGAAATATTTTACCATCGAGCGTGCTTGCATCGACAAGTTTTTGTTGACAAATTGGTATCATTGGTTGGTATTACTGAGCGGCCGTTAGGCGGGAAATTTGAATTATTGACAGAAATAAACGTGCTATACTGTTTTACCCCGGTATACGGTTTTGTACAGTTCTCCCCTATACCTAATCTGCATTCGTGATTTATTTTCCAAAAATGGAAACAAATATGAGTTTATGGAAAAATAACTTTGAATCCTACACAATAAAGTTCAGTTTACGCTACAAGTTCAAAAAGTTATAAAAACTTTTTCAATAGTGCTAGTCACTCTGAAATCTACCTAATTACCATTAAAATAAAGTTGATATTTGTTTAACTTGAAATAATATGAATTTGAAACATAAGTTTCAATATACTTTATATAACATAGCTTTTGTCCACGTCTTCATCCGCGTGATTGTCGGAAGTTATCCCAAGGGAATTTACTTCCGGTATAAAAATATAGTATCCTATGTCCTAAGCCAGGTCATGGCATAGCCGTATGCCTTTCTTCGAATTCGGTTCAGCCGTTAAGGCATGAAAAGGTAACAGACAGACTAAATATTTCCAATTCCTTAAAGTTTTGTGCACAAAAATGAATTTGTGAAGTATTTTAAAATCATCCCCTTTTTTACTCCCTTGGTGGATGCTTTAACAAAAACGCTGAAAAACGTAATTCTTTATTTCTTACCAAAAGCATAAATATAAATTTTCATATCCCTAACTTAAAAAATGCTGGGTTTTCCATACAAACTTTCATGCCGAATCTTAAAGGGGATGATATAGGATTATTTTTGAGACTAAAGTAACTTAGTTTTTCCTTAATATGCCATCTGTATAGTCGCCAAATTATATCGAAATCCGTTCAGTGGTTTAGGCATGAAAATGTAACATACAGACAGACAGAGTTTCTTTCGAATTTATAATATTAAGTATGGGTTGTTTATGCTACACCACGCAGGAAATCTGCAAATCTGCCTGGCCTTTTCCCAATCATGTTGGGGTCAGTTTCCAGTCTAACCGGATGCAGCTGAATACCAGTATTTTACATGAAGCGATTGCCTATCTGACTTCCACCCTGTTACTGGGTAAGACTGGTTCTCAGACATTCGGCCTTCTGACTTCTGACTGTCAAAGATCCACGAATGACAGCCAAGACCAACGGCTTAACGTGCTTTCCGAAGCACGGAGGGATCTCGGTATATAAAGATGGTCACCCATCCACATACCAACCGCAGCAAGTGTAGCTTAACCGAATCGATTGACCTGTGCGGCTGTTATTATTTAGCCACGGGCGTCGTTTCCAACATAATTTTTTTTATTATAATTATCTAGAATTATTACAGTTTTGATTTATAAAAATATTTATTAATACCTAACTGATGTTGAAATTAAACGGAGCGTGTAGCCGGGCCTTAAAAGACGATACCTAAATAAAAGTATTTAACCGTTCATTCACGCCACAATCCACGTAGACATAGGAATACTCGTATATGAGGCAATTGTATCAAACGACCATCGCACCCCTTTAGTTCAATATTTAAGTAATTATTATGATTATTTATCCACAAAATAAATCCAAAATCAAAATCTTAATTCCCAAGGCTGAACGACATAGTTCGTTTGCCTATTAAAGTTTTTTAGCCCAAAACTTGCGCTGAATCGTGCCACGATTTCAGTAGCATTTCAGCATCGGTCGGGTACGGATGTCGTATGAGCTTCCATTTCTGAAACAACGATAACTTACGAACGTTTTCTCCTATAAAAAAAATACAAATTGAGTTTAATAAAGAAAAAACTTGGTGTATACACGGTGATTATTTTTTTTTAAATTGTATGCAGTTTATTCTTGGTAAAAGTGTTGTTTTTTTATTGAAAGTGATTTAAAAGTGAGTTGAAACTTTGTGAAAGTTTAGTGTTTGACTCGTTAAATTGAACAAGGTAAGTTTAATTGTGATTGATTAAGGTCGTGACAGTCGATTAGGTGTCTACATATTTTAATTAGATTTGAATTTTTGTGAGTTGGGTTGGAAATGTTCGGATGTTTGTTGGTGTTATTAAGGTCGGGTTAATATTTATTGTTGATTTTACTTGGGTTTTAGAATTTGATGATAGTACATTTTATTTTGTGATTGCAGTTTTGAAATGTTAGGTCAAGAATGTTAAATAACCTTTCAACCTTTGAAATCTAAATAGTCTATATTTGCAGGTTTCCTTTAAAAATGAAAAATGGCAACTTTCAGAACTTTTTACATATTTTAGCTACATGCTAGCATTTGTTTTTTCTTTTTTCATATTTTTACAATAATATGAAGAAAAAAAGTAGACTACAAAAAGTGCATTTTCTGTTTTCACTGTGGATGCTTTTATTTTCTATTTATGTAAGTTTATGTTTCTGTGTTATTTATACTTCTAGTAGCAAAATGTATAATTTGCAATCATCATTTGAGCTGTACAGCTCAAATAATGATTTATAGTTCCTTGTCAAAACAATACATTGTGTATTCGAGGCGTGTTAAACAAGCCGTGAGAAACCCACAAATGTAATAAATCGTTGTAGGAACCCATAACTTACCAATAGGTTGTTCAAATGTTATGTTATTGTATTCTGTGATATTATACAATAACAAAGAAAGAAAAAGAAAAGAAAAGAAAGAGTATTTATTGCGACTCGTACACGATTATTTGTTTACAAACGTTAAAATATAGTTGGTGGTTGGTTGATCTTGAGTGGAGATCACAAATCGGTAAACGTAAGAAAGGACGCCCTCAGGCTAGGTGGAGCGACGATCTTCGCAGGATGGCTGGTAGCAGCTGGTTGAGAGTTGCGGAAAACTGAGTTGAATGGCGTGCAATAGGAGAGGCCTATGTCGGTCAGCGGGATTGTCCGAAAGGGTTACCGCTGGCCCGGAACATAAAGGGCTAAGGAAGGAACACGGGTGGGTTTTAGTCAGTAAGAGTCTGACACTCCCTTCCGCTCCACCCAGAGCGGGAGGGGTCATTTGATGACTTCCCATCCTGAAAAAAAAAACAAAAAAACGATGTCCAGCGGTGGACTGCTAATAGGCTGATTGTGATTTTCACTAGACGTTCACAAACAAGATACATTATTTAGTTCGACACGATACAATAAATGCATTTTTACATGTACAGACGCCAGCACATCAAGTTACTACAATCTGTCAAATTTCTTTAATAGATTTTCAACTTTATCGCAAAAGCATAAGGTTCAAAATAGATTGGGAAAATTTAACAGTTTCGGGTACCTTGATGTACTGGCGTCTGTACCATTTTCAATACCGATTTTTATTCAATCAATCAACTCAGTCTATCGCAGTCCACTGCTGGACATAGGCGTCTCCCAGGCTGCGCCACAGCACCCTGTCCTCCTCCTTCCGCATCCAGTCTACCCCAGCCACCTTCTTTAGGTCGTCCGTCCATCTAGCTGGGGGGCGTCCCACACTACGATTGCCGATACGCGGTCTCCGCTCCAGGACTCGTCTGCTCCACCGGCCATCGGTCCTTCGACAGACATGGCCAGCCCACTGCTACTTCAGTTTCTTACTCTACAAGCTATGTCGGTAACTCCCGATTTTATTATCTATGCTCAAAGAACAGAATAACAAACTTAAGATCCAAGCTACGCCCATTACTCTTAAATAAGCACGAGTATCATGCAAATTATCATAAAATCAATACTGAATAATAAAACATGCTCATGGATGAGCATTGAGCTGCTTGCGATTTCGCCCTGTGGTGTAAATGTGGTGCAAACAATCAGGCACTTAATATCGTGTCCAGCGTTTCCTGTTGGCTGCACGCTACAGGAGTTGATGGACGCCACTAAAGGTGCCAAGCGCATAGCCAAATTGTGGGCTCAGACTGTATAAAGATTGCCATAGACACGCTTAGAAGAAGAATAGTGAATAATGATAAATGATTTTATTTTTGTAAGTAGGTTTGCACAAACACTTTTACACGTCAATCATATTTTTTAAACTAGATGAGGTCGGCGTTTCCTATCTGACTACTCTGAGAAGAAAGGCCGAAACAAACTCAGAGGTCATAGTCTCTTTTAAAGGTCAGGTTATATGAAGACCATGTAGGTCGATGTCTGAGATGGTCTTTTGAAGAAAGAACCACACAGATTGAGAGGACCTGTCCAGTCAGTGCACGCATTTGTCAGAAATCGTGCAGCTCAACTCAAGACTTAAGGAGCTCAAAGATCCGACGAACAATACCAAAGAAAGGACAGTTGGGTAGGCCACATAAATTACTCAAACTGCCAGACCATGGAGAGAATAATAAAAAAATATAAAATGAATGAAATATATGACCCACATCGTCTTCATATTCACAATAATTAAAATAATGTAATACTTTACAAAGTAAGCAAATGTCATTGTTTTAGAAAAAAAATCATTAAAGTCAATGTGTATATTATAAAAAAAACAACAACAAATACACTCAAAATGCAGAAATTGGAAGTAGCTCAATCCCAAATTAATGATGCCCAGCAAAATATAAATTGACAGGCGCATCTGATTAGGCTGATCCCAGAGCAGATTATGCTGACAAAAGTTCGGTTTAGCGATAAGTACAGCCGTACCGATAATTTAGAAAAAATAAAAATAATCGTCCCGATCGATTCGGTCACCGTGGCCAAACATAACGGAGATGAGCCAGGTACGCAGGATATATTATAGTGCACAAGTGTATGCGCAAACACAGTCGCACTCTCAGTTCCTTCAAGGTTCCTTCAAACAGGCGCGACACGACACGCGACACAAAGGCACCGCAAGTCGCGCAACGAGCGGAGCCTTTGTGTCGCGCGCGATTCGCGTCGCGCGTCGCGCCTTTTTGCAGGAGCCTTTACTCTCATTTTCCAATGGGAGTGTAATTCGACACGACCGGGAAGCTATCAGGTTCAGAGCCAACGGCTTTAGCCCGCGTATGTGTACAAAGGGCTTTACGTGCTTTCCGAGGCAGGCGGGTATCACATTATTGGATAATAGGAACTCCTAATTACTCCTGAAGGTTATTAGGGTAAATTGCGTAATCTACCTTGCTCGGTGAAAAAGCTAGAGGAAATGTGGAATCTTTCTTTTCAATGTAATTTAATCATGCACTATTAAATTGGCAAAAAAAAAACTAACATATCAAGGCCCAATCCAAGGTAACTTATTCACGTATATTTAGAATTAGAATGATATTTAGGTAAGTAAGTAACAACTAATACCTAATGAATTGATTAAAAAAAACAAAATTTTATCCACTCACTCACTACACACACTCACTCTCTCATTCACTTAACTAAAACTATTCACAAACTAAAATATAGTTGGTAACTTTACATTCTGTAATTATTTTGAAAATTCAATTCCAAAAGGTGACGAAGAAGATGTCAGTTTCGTTTGGGAAATTCTTAAATTCACGAGGACCTACGCAGGCGATTTTAAAGCCTTTAAAATGTTGTACCTACTGGTTTTATTGGCTTACGATACTTTCTATAAAATTGTTGTAAGTTTTGCTCTGCCTACCTACAGTGCCCTTCAAAAGTTAGTTGACATTTTTCCACTTCAGCAGTAAATGTAATGCCACGATAAAAAAAAAATTTTTCGTTTTTATTGACTAAGGGCTGATTTTTCAATCGACAGATAATTTGTATTCGTCCAATAAAATTGACGTTTGACAGTTTTTGTATGGAAGAACTGTCCAAAAAATTCAAAATTATTCCTCCGATAAAGTTATCTGGCGTTGGAAAAATCAGCCCTAATTCAACTACCTTAGTTTTACCCCGTTTTTTTATGATAACCGGCTTGTAGTTGTCAAAAAATTGAATTCCAGTCGGCAAAAATTTGTTTATATTCTCAGGGTTGTAATATTCTTTGAATAACATTTTTAGTATAACATCAATATTAAAAAAATGGCTTGTGACTTTGTTCTGAAAAATAATGGCTTCCATGTGATATGAACTCAAGAAGAAATGAAAAAGTTATGCATAAAAGAGAAAACTTAGAAGAAAAATTATTCAAAGAAAATAAAAAATCAATCCCGGGATCGTTGGATGAGAGAACTCTTCAAAGAAGAGGGAACTCCAATTTTTAAAGGCTCCTACACACTATGCCGCGCCGGTATGCCGCCGGCATAATCAGGCGGCCGCAGAGCATAATTTCAGTTGTGCAGCTCGTTTGTGCGGCATGCCCGGCGCCACGTATACCCGCCGGGAATGCCGCCGGGCTTGTTGGCGGCATGCCCGCCGGCTGAGCCGCCGGTATAGTGTGTAGGAGCCTTTAAACAACTATCAGACGAAGCGTGCACGATACTAATTTATGAGATCGGAACGCCAGAAAATACATTTGTAGGTAATCATTGGTCCGTAAATGTCGATGTGCCGCATATTTTCAACCATCTTGTTCTTTTTAGAGTTAGCGTTATGCTTTACCGCAAATAAACGTGTTTTCTTTCGTTTTATTTTTGAACTACTGGAAAACTATTTCAATAAAAGTTCACCCACTTCTAAAAAAATAAAAAATCTATCAATCTTACTAGCCTTTTCCCAACTATGTTGGGGTCGGCTTCCTGTCTAACAGGACCTAGCTGAATACCAGTATTTTACATGGAGCGACTGCCCAACTGACCTCCACAACCCAGTTACTGGGTAATACGATAGATACCCCTACCCGCAACGACTGCCAAAGGTCCACGAATGACAGCCGAGACGTGCTTTCCGAGGCACGGAAGGCTCTTGGTATGTAAAGATGAAAAATGTGAAAATACCTAAAGTTTGCATCGAGACATAACATAGAGCTGTTACAACCCCTTAAGGGGGAAGCGCTAAGGTAGCCCGCGACATTCAAATTTTCTTACGTTTTTTGCAATTTGCTGGTCAGTATTAAGTTGTACGTTGATTAATATATGAATCGCGGCCGTAACTAACATGTATTTACAGAATTATAATCATTAAAGTCATCAACACAACTCTCTAAGACCACGTAAGTCCCAAGAATGATAATTTCACGAAACAGTTATTCTTTGGACTTACGTGGTCTTAGAAAGTTGTGTTGATGACTTTAATGATTATAATTCTGTAAATACATGTTTGTCACGGCCGCGATTCATATATTAATCAACGTACAACTTAATACTGACCAGCAAATTGCAAAAAACCCAAAAAAAAAACCAAATTTCGCGGGCTACCCTGGCGCTTTCGCCTTAAGTTAACCGGTTTTTAATTTTACCAGTTTAGTTTCGGTTTTTTGTTTTACATGTTCTTTACCTTTGAAAAACCGAACTACAAAACATAAGCAAGCTGCTAATACAGTTTTAAATTAATTTTTGTTTTGAACTTTTCCGGTTCAATTTCGGTTTTTATTTCTACTTGTACTGTACGTCTGAAACACCGAATTTTACACATCTGCAAGCTGTAATACAGTTTTAGTTTTTTTTTTTAAACCGAATTTTAACCGGAAACGTACAAAACAAAACTTAATTTAGAACTGTATTAGCAGCTTGTAAATGTTTATAGTTCGGTATTTCAAAGGTAAGAAACATGTACAACATTATTTATATGCCCATAAAAACATAAAATTGTTCAAAAAATACAGTGATATCCATAATATAAATACTAGAAACAAACACAAATATGTTGTACCTACAACAAGGCTCAAGAAAATAGGTGGCTCGTTCAGATGCCAATGTATACACTTTTATAATAAACTACCAAGCCACGTTCAAGATCTAAGCCTTAATAAATTTAAATCGTTCATTAAACGTAAGTTGTGCCAGAAAGCCTTTTATACCATTAAAGATTATATTGAGGATACAAAGGCTTGGGATTGAGTTGCTTCAAATTTCTGCATTTTGAGTGTTTTTGATGTTTTTTTTTTATATACACATTGACATTAATGTTTTTTTTTTTTAACTGACATTTGCTTACTTTTTAAAGTAGGTATTACATTATTTTAATTATTGTGAATGTGAAGACGATGTGGGTCATTTAATTTAGACATTTTATATTTATTATTATTCTCTCTATGGTCTGGCAGTTTGAGTAATTCATGTGGCCTACCCAAATGTCCTTTCTTTGGTATTGTTCGTCGAATCGTTGAGCTCCTTAAGTCTTGAGTTGAGCTGCATGATTTCTGACAAATGCGTGCACTGACTGGACAGGTCCTCTCAATCTGTGTGGTTCTTTCCTCAAAAGACCATCTCAGACATCGACCTACATGGTCTTCATATAACTTGACCAAGATTATGTCTGGACTTTAAAAGAGACTATGACCTCTGAGTTTGTTTCGGCCTTTCTTCTCAGAGTAGTCAGATAGGAAACGCCGACCTCATCTAGTTTAAAAAAAATTATGATTGACGTGTAAAAGTGTTTGTGCAAACCTACTTACAGAAATAAAATCATTTATCATTTATCATTTAACCACTAGCTCCTTAGCCACTAGCCCCTCTAAAAATGAAACATTATTTCCTAACTAGCCTAAGTTTCTACGAGCAAGCAAGTTATGATTGCTCTAATATAATATCTAATAAAGTTTACAAGTACTGTAGTTCTTGTTATAGAGACTTAAGTTCCATTTTGTAATAATATATTACTATCTATGTGACTTTTATCCAATTAGATTCTTTATTTGTAATCAAACAAGAGACATTTTCATCAAAATCAGCCTACAATGATCCCACTGCTGGGACACAAGCCTCCTCTTCGAGAGTGAGTGGGCCGTAATCCACCACGCTGGCCCACTGCGGGTTGGTAGATGTCACTATGTCTTCGAATTTTCGGATCTAGGACATGCCGATTTCCTCACGATATTTTCCTTCACCTTTTCATGGGCGGTGGTGATGAAATTGTTTACGCAAAGTAAAGCGCCTGCATGGATTCGAACTCACAAAATATAACTCTTAGGTCGGGGCCGTTCCCACTGACAGACTCAAGAGGCTTTTGCTGTATTCTTTTCGGCATTAAGATAGGTTAACTTATTTTCTTCTTAAAGTGTACAGCTGTCGTCACGTAAAAAGAACGCTGAGCGACAGTGGAGAGGGTGTCTCTGCGCACGGGTGCAGTCGTGTCCTAAAGTTAATACTTTAAAGGTAAACGCCGTGACGGGACCAATACGAGTATGTGTTGTGGGTCTCTCTTTCGGCATAAAAAGGGTTTTGATATGTGTCTTTGACATGTGTGTTGTTGTGTTATGTTGTTGTTGTTCTTGTGTACTGTGTCTATGTGTTGTGCTTTGATTTGTGTGTTGTTTTCTGTGTTTTTTATAGTTTTTTTAAGGTGCATTTTTTGCTGTAATGCAAATCAACGCATTTTTCTTTCTTTCTATGCAAAAAAGTACTTATTCATGGCAGTTAATTTATTTTACCCGATGTTTTAACAATAATTTTGTAATGAATAGTTACCGTACTTTTCTGAACGTGAGCATTTTAGAATGACCAAAAACCACCTTCCTCAAGAATTGGGCTATCAAATGCAAAAAAAAATATATATTACAAATCCAAAAAATATATTACAGTTCCAGAGATTAATCAGCGCGTTCAAACAAACAAACAAACTCTTATTAGTATGCATTAGGGACTCTAAAACCTTGACTTCTCCGAAATACTGTGCCATTGAAAGTTCAAGTTCACCTTTCTCGAGTCTGACGAAAAATAAAAAGAAGTACAGTCACGATCATAAGTATGTATACACTAGGCTTTATTCAAAGACGATTTTCTCCTTTGGTTTTGAATGAAATTTTATGTTATTACGAGCAAAGTAGTTTCGAACCCATAGGTTTGTGTAGTGTCGTATTTCAACGTTGTATTCGTTATTTCACGAAAAAATCGCAATTGAAACTTGCCAAGTGTTGACAGATTAGTGCTCGTGACTGTACAATGCTCAAGTTCACTCAAATGTTGAATTACCATGGTTAAGTCAAGGTTGAGTTTAAGTTAAAACGACTTTGTTTGGTAGCCTTATAGCCTTTTATCTTATAGAGTTAATTAATCAGCGTAGTGTTTCTAATTTTACTGCCCTTCATTATTATCTCTGTTGGTTTCGTGTTTTTAAGGTTCCCTAGTGAAAAAACGTTTGGTAAATGTCAAAATCTGGCAATCTTCACGCGTAGGAAGACCACTTTTCTCACTCATCGTCTGCCTAGCCGTTTCCCTATTTTGGGGTTAGCGTCTAGTCTGACCGGATGCAGCTGAATACAAGTATTTTACATGCAGCGACTGAATATCTGGCCTCCACAACTTAGTTACTGGGTAATACGATACCCCTTGGTAAGACTGGTTGTCAGATTTTCAGGCTTTTGACGACCCGTAACAACTGTCAAAGATCCACAAATGACAGCCGGAACCAACGGCTTAACGTGCTTTTCGAGGCACGGAGGAGTTTTGGTATGTAAAGATGGTCACCCATCCACGGATCAACCGCGGCAAGCGTAGCTTAACTTGATTGATCGACCCGTGATAGGCAGTCGCTCCATGTACCTAATATACTGGTACTCAGCTGCATTCGGTTAGACTGGAAGCCGACCCCAACATAGTTAGGAAAAGGCTAGACAGAATGAATGAGTGAAGAGGATTACAAATATCTAACAATATGTTATTTTTATGGGAAAACTAGCAGAGCCCGCGGTTTCACCCGCATAAGTGTCGATATCGTAGGAATACCGGAATAAAAACAACCTTATATCCTTCCCCGGGATGCAATCTATCTCTCTGCCAAATTTTATCGAAATCCGTTCAATGGTTTAGACGTAAAAGGTAACATACAGACAGACAGACACAATTACTTTCGAATTTATAATACTAGCTTCCGCCCGCGGCTTCGCCCGCGAAATATGTCGATAAAAACTATCATATGTCCTTCCCCGGGATACAATCTATCGCTCTGCCAAATTTTATCGAAATCCGTTCAGTGGTTTAGGCGTGAAAAGGTAACATACTGACAGACAGACAGAACGCCAGAGTTACTTTCGAATTTATAATATTAGTATGGATTTGCGACCTTGACATTGTTCTTTGCTTCCGTTATTCCTTTGTTAGATTATTTTTTTTTCGTATCTTGTGTTTAAACATGACACGCAGTGCAATGCTAAGCCCTAATTCACTATGTGACTATGACAACTTAACGATTCCTTACTACGAAATCCCGTAAATCCCGCCAATGAAGCGTTCATTTCGCGCGGTTTCGTTCATTGTGTCATAGAGAATAAAGGTAAACGTATCAAATCGGAAAGGGAAAGGGATCGTACATCTAAACCATGTCCAAGACTTTGTGCTTTGGAATATTGCCACTGACAGTTCTTGAACGCGATTTAGAAGTGCTGATCGCGTTTAGTTGCATTGGTAAGATCGGCACTAAATTATATAAATCATAGGATAAGATAATGATAAGATCGCCCATTCTGTGACCCCATGTAAAATTTATACATTTATATCTTAAGGGGTGCGCCAAAGTTCACCTAAATTTTTAACTCCGATAATTGGAAATCCGAAAATGTTCTTCCTAACATTTTTCATCCTAACAATCACAATTCCTAACTACTCCGTCTCTAATGTTCATAATTCCGAAGCATTCAACTTCATAATGTCAGTAGCAATAAACATCTATTATACTTTTATTTGTTTTCCTATATTTTCTCAACATAACCATCTTTTACACTACCTATTATTCAAAGTCATATCTTTTTTGTTTAGATTTCTTTTTATTCATAATAATCTGTATTATATACAATAATTTTGCGTAACTTTATTTTCACATAACATGTATAACATATAAGAATAATGGGAGCCCTTCTTTTCGCATAATATTCTTTTTCCTAATATACTTTAGCATAACGATTTTGGCATAATTAGTTTTGCCATAATAATACTTTGCCATATTTTTTTTTGGCATACAGTTTATGTTGGCATAATTATCTTGAAGGCTAATTTGTTTTAGCATAAATTTAATTCGCATAACGTTACTAGGCCTAATGATTATTAGCATAATAATATTTAGGCATACAATTAATAGAAATAACGGAAACAAATTTGAGTTATTTTTACGTATTTATTTTGGATTTCCACGTTAATGATTTATCATACAAAACATTATGTAACTTAACTATGTATTTTTATTTTAGGTGTATATTTTTAGCAAGAGCGAGCGAAGCGAGCTCGGGAATTGGGGCACCCTGACTCGGACAGGTTAGGTTCGAAGGGGATGACGGGGGCTCAAGTGAGCGAGCGGAGCGAGCGAACGAGCCCCCGTCATGCCCTTCGTGTTAGGTTCCTTTAAACCCTGCAGACAGAAATAGGGGCCCCCCGCCCCGCGAAGCGGGGCTCCGTCGACTACGCCTTATTATTATTGTTATGCTTAATAAACTTATGCTTTAAAATGTTATGCTTAAAAAATGTATGCTTTAGAATGTTATGCTTAATCATTATTATGATTAGAGAAATTATGCGTAAAAAAATTATGCGTAAGCTGTTATGCGTTAATAATTGCACCCTCAAATTAAAACTATAAAATCATCTTCTACCCGCATATATTTTTTATTACACTTGGTACCTAAATGTTTCTTTCTGAGTATGAATGAAAATGTTATGGCAATTATGTTTAGGGATAAAAGCGTTATGATAAAAAACAGTAGGAGTTTAAATATATTTACATTAATGATATTATTAATTACAATTTTCGGAAACATGAGTGTTATGAACATCGCCGGTAGCACTACAAATAAGATGAATGAAAACTTTAGGATGAAAAATTTTAGGAAGAGTGATCATTCGGATTACAAATCGTTAGGAAGAACAATTTCGGGTAAAGAACTTTAGGTGAGCCAATATGGACCCTATCTTGAGTCCATAAACGTCGCCTTAGAGTGAAAACCTCGTGAATGCAATAGGTACCTCGTAAGTAGCATTTTATACATTTCGGACAATCTTATAGTATTGAACAGTTCTGGATATAAAAGCGGTTTAAATTTCCATATAATATTTAAGAAAACAGAACCTCCTTTTTTGAAGCTGGTTAAAAAAAACATAAAAGACTCCATACAAAAACATTTGCAGCACGCAGTTCTTTCTTCCTCCTGAAAAGTTACTTCTTTTACACTTACGAGGTTTTCACGCTAAGGCCCCGAATTAAGGTGTTGAAGAGTATTTTATTCTATTCATATTATAATAAAAACTTCACATAAATTCAATTTAGATCCAGAAATGTCTGATAGACCAGAGGACGAAGGATTAAGCCAAAATAGGTTTATGTCAGAAGGGATTGTGATCTGACATGGGTTCAGAACCTAGTCTCGACAAGTTACATAAAAATAGGCTCAGAATCGAAGAAAGGCGATCTGGATCCAGACTGAAATAGGTTTTAGTTCGTGACTGAAATGGGTGTGAAAATGGGGATACATGTATGTTAATGTCTTAAGAGTGTATAGTCTAGGGAGCACTGATTTGCATTTTAATAGAAGTACGTCTGCTGCTGTGTTTTCTGCTCATGCCTTGTGTTATCTAACATAACAATACATTACTTTACATTAAAACCTATAACCAAAGACTTCGAATTCGATATTTTGTTAGCTAAGGGCGCGTTCACATAACGATCCGTTATGCAGGTCTGTTATTTGACGGCGTATGTAGTTGTATGAGCGAGTTCACACACAATACAGTATTCCGGATCCAGTAAAAATGAAAAACAGATCAAATAAGATCCGTTAAAAAGGATCCTGTAAAAACGGACGTTATATGTGTACGCGCCCTTACTTAGTACAAGCACAGACATTTTGCGTTTTATGATAACAAGTTGCGCGCCCAATGGGATTTCTCATCGGCAAACATGACGAACTATTTTTTTTTTCATGCAACTTTCATGCAATCTACGAGTATCAATATCAAATTCACCGTCTAAAGGGGATTTAAGGCGAAAGCACCAGGTTAGCCCGTGAAATTAAAATTTTCTTATAGGTACGTTTTTTGCAATTTGCTGGTCATTATTAAGTTGTACGTTGATTAAAATACGATTCGCTACCGTAAAAATATGTATTTACGGAATTATAATCATTAAAGTCATCAACACAACTCTCTAAGACCAAGTAATCCTATTGAATGGCTATTTCATGAAATCTTGACATTTGAAATTATACTAACTTAACATGTTGTACCTATTACTGATTATAATGATTATAATTCTGTAAATACATATTTGTTACAGTCGCGAATCATATTTTAATCAACGTACACCCAGATACTGAGCTGGAAATTGCAAAATTTGTAAGAAAATTTTAATTTTGCGGGCTATCTTAGCGTTTCCCACTTATCCCATATATGAGGTGAATTAAAAAACAAATGTACAGACGCCAGCACATCAAGCTACTACTATCTGTCAAATTTCTTTAATAGATTTTCAACTTTATCGCTAAAGCATAAGGTTCAAAGTTCTTTGGGAAAAAATTACAGTTTCGGGTAGCTTGATGTGCTGGCGTCTGTACTTAGTGCCTATCTTCGTTATAGAAGGAACTCTTGTGCTCAATTTCAAGCTTCAGACTCAGCGGTTTAGGCTGTTCGCTGCCTGCCACTGAGTGATTAAGAACGTATGAATAAAAAAATATATATATATTTATACGCATATAGATCGAAAAACAGTGGTGGCGCAGTGGTAACGGCCGCGACTTACGAGTTGTAGGTCGTAGGTTCGAACCCAAACAGGCGCTTTACTTTGTGTAAATTATACCATTGCTCTCAAAACGATGAAGGAAAACGTCGTGACGAAACCGGCATATCCTAGAACCGAAAATTCGAAAACATATGACATCTCCTATGATATCTCCTCCTAAAGCACTTGGACTTAAATAAATCTGCTGGCCCAGACAAGCTCCCACCGGTTTTCATAGTAAACTGTGCTAAAAGCCTTTCGGTTCCTCTTACAATCTTATTCAGACGATCTCTTAATTCCGGGGTTATGCCTGTTATATGGAAGTCGGCTTACATAACTCCTATTCACAAAAAAGGACCGAGAAACTGCGTTGAAAACTACAGACCGATATCCAAGTTATGCGTGTTTGCCAAAATATTGGAAAAAATTGTGTACAGGCAAGTTTACTCTGCACTCAGACTTAGTTTCAGCGAACACCAGCATGGATTCTTGGGTGGTCGGTCAACAACTACAAACCTCGTTCTCTGTAGTGACTTCTTGTCAGAGGCTATGTCTAATCGGTCCCAAATCGACGTCATATATACAGACTATGCCAAATGTTTCGATAGAATTGATCACGTCGTTCTCATGCGTAAACTTCTGTCGATGGGCATTAGGGGTAACCTATTTCGTTGGTTTAAGTCGTATGTGGAGGACAGGTGTCAGACTATTGTGCTGAATGGGTATACATCAAGATCAATGCGTATCCCATCTGGAGTTCCTCAAGGTTCTTTATTAGGGCCGCTCTTATTCAATTTATTCGTCAACGATATCGATTCTTGCTTCCTTCACTCTAAAATACTTCTATATGCAGATGACATGAAAATTATGTCAAAGATATCCTCCTTATCTGATGCTCTATCATTGCAGGAAGATCTAGATAGGTTCCAGTACTACTGCAGCTCTAATAAGCTCCATTTAAACGTCTCCAAGTGCTACGTGTGCTCCTTCACCAGGAAGCCCGTTCCTATCACATTTGACTATAAACTTTTAGACAGATCCTTAGCTAGGGTTAACACAGTCAAAGACTTGGGAGTTGTTTTTGACTCAAAATTATTATTTGATCAACACAGATAATATCATTAATAAAGCATCAAAATCACTAGGGTTCATATTGAGGGTCTCGTCTGAGTTCAGAAGCATCAAAACCATTAAAATTCTCTACTGTACTTTTGTTCGCAGTCATCTCGAGTATGCCTCTCAAGTTTGGAATCCCAATTACAACATATACATTAATCGTTTGGAAGGCATACAAAGAAAATTTTTGAGGTTCATTCAATTCCGGTCTAAAACTTATTCTCCCACTTATCTCCTGCGCTGTAAAAGATTCCATCTACTTCCTCTTTCTAAACGTAGAAAAATTGCAGACTTGGCTTTTTTATTTAGAATCGCTAACGGTTCAACCGAGCTTCCTGAATTGCTGAACAAAATCGGCCTGCGGGTTCCTTCTGCTTTTCTGCGCAATCCTCAGGTGTTGCATACTCCTATGGTAGGAACGAATTACAGACGAAATTCATACTTAATCAGAGCGAGTCATACGTATAATGCGGTCTACCGGGACGTCGACATCGATGTTTTCAATACCAGTATTTCAAAATTAAAAAAGACTGTTTGTAATTTCTTTTTTGATCACGTAACCTAATTAATAGCAATTTACGCTGTTTGAAACGCATTTGTACTTATAACAGTGTATTCACTCAAAACGCTGTCTACCTTCTCAAATGTTTTTTTTGTTTATATTCTCTCTTCTATCTGTGAAAACTTGTAATTGGCCTTATTTTTGTTATTCTCAATTGTGCAAAAGTTTTTAGCTGTAAGTTTTCCAAAAACTGTAAAATAAAATAAATAAAATAAATCTACCAACCAGGACTGGGCCAGCGTGGTGGATTTCGGCCCTCTCCCTCTCACAGAGAGGAGGCCTGTGGCCCAGCAGTGGGAACATTACAGGCTGATTATGTTAAACGTTCTAATCAATTTATCTGGCAAATTATTTATCCCAAAATCTGTCCATTTTGCGTGGACAGTGCCTGGGTCAACACTAAAAAATGGTTCCAATAACTCTGGAATAATTTGAATCTTATCATTTAACTTTTTAACGACACGGTTGGCGCAGTGGCTGAGCGATCGACTGCTGCGCTGCGTGTCGCGGGTTCGATTCCCGCACGGAACAAATATTTGTATTGCCTACAGGTAGTTGTTCCGAGTCTGGCTGTTTGTGTATGTTAATTTAAATGTTTGTAAACGCACCCACGATACAGGAGTAGGTAATTCCTAGTGTGGGCCAAAAAAGAACTTAAAATAAACATTCTTTTAGTCGTCTGTTACAAAAGGACAAAAGCATTTGTGAGTGGGAAACACGGGTTTAATTACAGTTGTGTAGTGTGCCTCGTTAGTTTTTTGTTAGTCGTATGTAAGAGGATGCCCGAATGAGGAGGACAAGTGATATTAGGAGGTAGTCTCCAGAAAGAGAAAGGTGTATATTAAAGTACCTTCACGCCCTACACTGATTGAAAAAGTGTTGTGCCGTATTGGTGAATATTCAGGATAAATTTTTAAGGGGCTTACAAGACCTAAACACAAAAATCGCAAGTTTTAGTAACAATAAAAATATATGATCGCCTACAGTAAACAAAATCAGAAAAATATATGATATTCTTCAGGATATATGCCAGGTAGATAGTGTGTTGAAAACATAATACAAACCATTTGATACGATAGAAAAAATCATGAAGATACCTCTAAAAACTTTATTTTTACAATAAAAACCATACTAATATACATACAAATATACAATCATTCTGTTTTTGTCAGATTATTTAATTATAAAAAATCTATTGTTTGGACTACAAAATTAAAACACTAGTGTTTTAGTATGTTTACTAAAACAAATTATTTAATTACAAAAAATCTATTGTTTGGACTAAAAAATTAAAACACTAGTGTTTTAGTATGTTTACTAAAACACTAGCACTAGAACACTGCATCATGGAAACCCCTTTCACCTTTTGACCGCCACACGTCAAAAAAAAATCAAAAACGTGCCCTCGGCGTCAAATTCTGTCAAGTCATCGAACCGTTGCGTGCTGGGCACATTTTGGCTTGTCATCTATACATGACTGTGGCGGTCAAAAGGTTAAAACGATCTATTTGCGGACGAATGGACGACGATTTTGTCGGCATGTCAGAAGTACTGTGAGAGGGATGTATGAAAGTGTTGTTAACTTTTTACTTGATTTTATAATTTTAATCCTTTATGTGTATGTGTAAACTGTCTTTAATTTCTGTAATTGGTTGTAAAAAATCTTCAAAAGCTCGCTGACACAGACATGAACAATTGAACATGTGTCTTCAACGTCTGTACCTACAACGGTTACGTGACCTCAGGTACTACCTTTTCTCATTACGTAATACCTCAGCCCCGGTTGCTCTGTAAACAGATCAATCCTCTTACATAACTCGAAAAAACATTAAAAACAAAAGTTTTTGATGAGATTTCTTTCCGTTTCTCATCAGAAAGTTAGGACAAGTTTCCGAGCTCAGGGGTGCTATTATAAAATGCGTGCTATACATTAGTTCGGGTCATCGTGATTCGGCACAGCTGGGCGGCAAAATATTCAAGGTGGAGGCGACAATTTGACAATAAATTAAACTTCGTACTTATATTTTATGACGTTCATAGTCTGCATACATAAAAATCAGTCAAATAATATTCATTCGTTTAGTCACTGTAGCTAGTTAAACATTAGCAAAACCCATAGTCACTCGACTCGCGCACTGAGGGTTGTTGTATGTAACTAAAATTTTACGGTTTTCAGATTTTTTACATTACCTGTACATATGATGATTGCTACATGACATTGCTTTTTGGCAAATTTCATGATTCTAGGTCAACGGGAAGTACCCTATAGCTTGTAATTATCCCCTATAGGTTCTAATTATTAGTTTAATTTTTTTTTAAACCCATTGCGTAACGCAATCTCGAGCGTCGATGTCCTTGTCACCATGTATTTGATTTTGCCGCCCAGCTGTGCCGAATCATGCCGCGCCGACGAAGTGTGTAGCAAAGTGTCACGTGGTCTAGGGACCAAAGTTAGATTATTAGGGCGAAACGTGACCTCATTGGTTATTAGTGTCGGCTGACTTCTTGTGTTACGTCATCTTGGAAGTTTTACGTAGAGAGAATTCATCTCTGGCCAAACTGAGACGTATCTCGCGTGGGATGTATGATGAAATTCCCACGCGTTAATTGTGTTTTGATGGAGATGTTCAAACTGGTGCTAAGACAGAGATTGAGAAAACCGAAGACGAACTAACAGGGGATGAAGGAGGGGGGGGTGGAGGGGTATTCAGGGGATCAGACCGGAATAAATCTAATAGTCGTGTGACTTTTAATCATTAAAACAATCGACGCGCGCAGTCGAGTACCACGTCCAGCGTGGAATTGGCCTCAGTGTTGCCAGGGGTTTTTGTGAATGCCAAATTAAAGGCCTTTACCAGTTGTCAGGAGATACAGAAACAGTATTCAGATTTTACATATGTTTACAATTCCGTTCATTACTGAGATGACAGACAGCTACCTACAATGTATGTACTTTGACCAATCGCAGATAAGCGTGTCGCTTTTGTTTTTTTTTTTCTTTTTTTATTACTAAATGGGCCCGTTCTTGACCCCGATCACGCCTGATGGAAAGCGATAGATGAGGTCTATGATGGAACGAGCGTGCCCAGAAGATGCCTGTTCACTCTTGCTTTGAAGGCAAGGAACCCTTCCTGGTTAAATGTGGGAGGGAACAAAGATACCAGCAGAGAGTTCCACACTTTGGCTGCGCGCATAATAAAAATGGAGGAGAAGCGCTAAGTAGGACTCGTGGGGATATCAACCAAGTGCGGATGGTACGCTGCAGTACGTCTGGTTGTCCGGTGGTAAAAGGGCGACGGTGGGATCAGGTCGTAGAGCTCCTGCGCACACTCTCCGAAGTACAGTCTGTAGAAGATCGACAGGCAAGCAACATTACGCCGATGAGCCAGGCTGTGAAGCGTAGCTACCAACGTCTCGTCGTCTATAAGCCTTTTAGCTCTGCGTTCCACCGTGTCAAGTGCATCAAGCTGGTATTTTGCTGAGCCATCCAACAAGTGGCTGCAATACTCCATACAGAAACGGACCTGTGCTTTGTACAGGCTTAAAAGCTGTCCTGATGTGAAGTATCGCCTCACCTTATTTAGGATGCCCAGCTTCTTGCAAGATAAATACCGCATGTCGTGCATACGACTAACGCTGCATCTCGCATGTCATCCTAAGAGTATACAAGCAAACCCGGTTAAGCAGCCGACCACCTCCTAGGTTGAACTGCGAGGTGCCATTAAAAAAACGCTACAGCGTTAAGGCTTCTAAAAACAGGCGCGACACGCGATATAATCGCGCGCGACACAAAGGCACCGCTCGTTGCGCGACTTGCGGTGCCTTTGTGTCGCGCGCGATTTTATCGCGTGTCGCGCCTGTTTGAAGGAGCCTTTAGTCGTATGCCCGTGCACTGTGCGCGCGGACGTTGATGCCAGTTGCTTACAGGCCTAGTCAGATATACCTAAGCGATATCGTTGTCACACTCGGTAGCGATACTTGTACGTCTTCTGGCTAGTCATTTTGAACCAGTAAAGCTACCGAGCGCGACAGGTATAGGTATATCAGGTAATACGAAAAAGAGATGGCACAAATCCCATACAAAAAAAAAATCCAGGCCCAGTGCAAAAGTTTTGTGTCTCGGACTTTAGAGGCTATTTAAAAATAATATTTTAAACCATCAATTACTCTGTATTGGTGGCTAACATTTATTTTTTGCTAAAGAAGTTTTGTAGGCGTTCTTAAAAACTCATTTATCAACCAAAATATTGATTTTTATTTAGATAATTCGTTCATTACAAAACATTTTGAGAGAATGTTAATATTACCCAATTAAATAGTACTTTACTACATTTTATAAACGTGGGGGCGTTGCTTTTATAAAATAAAATAATAAATATGTAGCTTGCGTAATTTGATCTTCAGTTCTCTGCCACTGCTGAGCATCTACGCCACGGGTTACAAGTTCGTACCTCGATCAGAACAAATATTTGTGCGTACTACTCATCCGGACCCGGATGTTTGTACATGTGATACAAGATTTTTTTCTGTGAACACACCCAAGATATTCCTAATATTTGTTCGTCTTGTGGCTTTTTTAGAATGACATGAAAAATACTAGCGAACCGCCATTGCACCCCTGCTTCGCACGGGTGCAATGCAGGGCTGCAATGGTGCACGTATGGCAACATTTCAAAACATCGAAGTTTTAAATATATTAATCTATACTAAATATTACACAGAGGTAAAGTTTGTGAGTTTATATTATGTATGGATAGTTTTCGGAACTACTGATCGGATTCCGAAATTTTTTTCACTAATGGGAAGAATTTTTTTCACGAATTTCAATACTGGTGATTGCTGAATGTCGGTTTTAACGACTTGAAAAACATCAAGATAATATGAACCGATGTATACCAATGTGTTATACACATAAACCTTCCGGAATAAGTGCTCTAAACGATGGTGAGAACCGCATCAAAATATGTTGCGCAGTTAGGAAGAATAATACGGTAACACAGATACACAAATATCGATTTTGTTTTAATAATATACTAGCAGCGCCCCGTGGTTTCGATCCCGTGAGAATATCGGGATAAAAAGTAAACTATGTGTTAATCCAGGGTATCAGCTACTTTTACACCAAATTTTATCAAAATTGGTTCAGCGGTTTGTGCGTGAAGAAGTAATAAACATACAAACACACTCACAAACTTTCGCCTTTATAATATTATAGTGTGATTGTAAAGATATCAAAACAACTTGTGAAAACTGTCCACAATAACCTAACAAAAGCTAATAGGATGACAGCACATCAAGCTTCTACAATCTGTTAAATTTTTTAAATAGATTTTCAACTTTGTCACTAAAGTATAAGGTTCAAAGTTGATTGGGCAAATTTGACAGTTTCGGGTAGCTTGATGTGCTGGTGTCTGTAGATGTCATAAGGTTTTAGTGGTCGATACAGCTGGCAGCTGGAAAGCCACCTACTAAATAATTCCTAAGTCACTTTCACGACCGTCTAGAGATTAGGCTGGCTATTCGATTAGAACCCAGTAGGGGGTGGAGATATGACCTATTAAACGTGGAGTGCATTGACTAAGTGTGTTTCTATGTTTCTTGTCAATATTTTATTTATGTTAGACCGTCTGGCAGAACCTATTTTTGGCGTTTGAGGATATTGATTAGTGGCAAGTTTTATTCAGATTTTTGATATTCACATTTTTGCTTGTGCCTGAGATTGTATCGTTACGGGGTAGATAGAACTATGTTGTTATGGGATCGTAGACGGGGTTGGAAAACCACAAAAAAAATTTGTTACTTTTACTGAAGTATATAAAGACCTATTTAATGATTGTAAGTACAGTAGCCGGCGATAAATATTGCACATCGACCTTTGGAAAGAGACAATCGGTTAATTTCGGCTTCGTAGAGCGTTATCTCTGTCGCACGAAATACAAAAAGTCCGGTATCTGTATAAAATACAAAAAAGGTAAAGGTCGATGTGCAATATTTATCGCCGGGTACTGTGTATAGATTTGAAACCTAAGATTTGTATAATTAATCTTCACACTAGGCGATACCTATACAGGGTTATTGGTAAAACATTAACAACCTCCTAAGAGGTCATTGTACTCGTCATTATAAACAACTTTTACTATGAGACCAAATCTGAAATCGCGAAAAAAAAAATCAGCTGTTCCCTACATTTACAAACTCGTTAAAATGTAGGGAACAACAATTTTTTTTTTCAGGTTTGGTCCCACAGTAAAAGTCCCAAATGAATAGCAAAATAAAAGCGTGCTCTTGCACGTTTTTTTGCTAGTGTTTGCGAAAACGGGTATAAGTTTGTACAGTAAACAAAAGACATATCTACTCGGAATGAGAAAGTTTATAGTGGATAAGACTGAGATTAAAACAAAAGGCGAACAAGCAGGAGATCGAGGAGCGGGGGGGGGGAGGTCGGAGGGAGATTCAGGGGATCAGACCGGAATAACTTTAAGTATGCAAGCAGTTATACTTACCCATATTTTGTTCAGTTGAATATTTAACTCCAAATGAACACCCAAATGTGTATTTTATTTGAAACGAACGATGCCTGTCATCTGTCTAGCCTTTTCGCAACTGTGTAGGGGTCGGCTTCCAGTCTAACCGGATGCAACTGAATACCAGTATTTTACATGGAGCGACTGCCTATCTGACCTCCACAACCCAGTTACTGGGTAATACGATACCCCTTGGTAAGACTGGTTGTCAGACTTTCGGGCTTCTGACTACCAGTAACGACTGTCAAAGATCCACGAATGACAGCTGGGACCAACGGCTTAACGTGCTTTCCGAGGCACGGAGGTGTCACGATATGTAAAGATGGTCACCCATCCACAGACCAACCGCGGCAAGCGTAGCTTAACCTGATCGATCGACCTGTGCGGCTGTTATTATTTAGCCACGGACCTCTCTTACCCCACTCCACTCCTCTATATTTCCTTCTTACCCCACTCTTTTGTCAACCCAAAAGACCCACTCAACAAAAAAACATATATTTGACAATCGTCCAATACTGAATTCAAGGGTAGTTGACCGTTAAGTAGGTTTCCAATACGGCATATTTCACCCCTGTCAATGTTCAGGGGTAATAACTGACAAACCCACCCCTCTTGACGGGGATAAAGGCGTTAAATAAAACTCATTTATAATCCTAATACCTACTCGGCTTCTATCGTTTTTTAGGGTTCCGTAATCAAAGGGTGCCAACGGGACCCTATAACTAAGGCTCCGCAGTGCGTCCGTCTGTCCCAGAGCTGTAACTTTTGAACCGTAAAGGCTCCTACAAATAGGCGCGACACGCGATTTAATCGCGCGCGACGCAAGGTACCGCTCGTTCCGCGACTTGCGGTGCCTTTGTGTCGCGCCTGTTTGAAGGAACCAAATTTCAAGTGTGCGTATTAAACGCAGACACTTGACAATTTACACAGGGTAGTTGTGTACTACTATGGTCACTGTCGCTACAACCGCTCCGCTGAAAATAAAAAAAAAATAGGGTAAGTTTATACTTCAATTTGTATTTGATTTGTGCCAAATGGCAAAAAACGGAACCCTTATGGATTCGTCATGTCTGTCTGTCTGTCCGTCCGTATGTCACAGCCATTTTTTTCTGAATCTATAAGAACTACAACTGTTGAAACTTGTTAAGTACATAGATGTATTCTGTGAACCGCATTAAGATTATCACAAAAATATAAACAAAGAACAATACATTTTGGGGGTTCCCCATACTGAAACTCCATTTTTTTTTCATCAAACCCATACGTGTATGGTATCTATGGATAGGTCTTCAAAAATGATAGGTAAAATAGGTAATACGGGCTGGTGTCCGCAACTCCACGTCTATGCGCGTATTTTGCGTACTTATTTTCAAAAATGATACTGAGGTTTCTACTATCATTTTTTTCTAAACTGAATAGTTTTCGCGAGAGACACTTCCAAAGTGGTAAAACATGTGTAACTACCCTACTAACCCCCTTTAACTTCTAAAATAAGGGAATGATAAAACTAAAAAATTTTTTTTTTTTAATACGTCATAGATCGTAAACCGCAATTTACCTTTCATTCAATCAACTCAAATATAAAGAAAAAAATATTTAACTTCATAAATTTCATAAACATAATCCTTATACATAAAATTAAGTTATTGATAAGTAAACATTATATTTAGGTACCTAAATGATGAGATTTAGATTAGTTAGATCTAACTTACTAGTTTACTTTAATTTTTTTTTAAATACACTATTATTAAAACATCGATCAAAGTTACAACGAACTACAAGAATATGTTACTTGCTGCTACGGAACCCTTCATGGGCGAGTCCGACTCGCACTTGGCCGCTTTTTATTTTTAATGTTTTGGATCATTTTGTCTTTGTCGAAAAGGTAGAGCTTGGATTAATGGATTTTTGGAGACATATTATTAATCGCGAAAGAAAAATATAGGCCATATTTTTCTTTCATAGTGTGTTTTAGAGATGGTGGCCTTATTATTTTGAATTTGGACTTGCTTAGCGAGAGTTTCCACTGTGTCGGCGCGACGATGAATTTTGGGCCTGTTCAAAGTGTCGCGGCAAGGTAGAATTTTCATAGCACGGTCGTTCACAATTTTACAGTGCGATTTTTGTTATTATTCTTATTTTCCCTGCATACCCCTATGCAGGGAAAATAAGAATAAGAACAAAAATCGCACTAAGTAAGGAAAAAAGTAAGTAAGTAAGTAACACGAATATACCCCCGTATATTCGTGTTACTTACTTACTTCGTTTTCGATTATCGGTCTTTCTTTCTTTGTAGGTGTGTCCGTGGGCATTTTTTAAATGGTTATTTTTTAAAAATCGCAGCATTATGCTGAGATAGGAGCTTTTTGCCCTCGCACAGTTTTTTTCTTTTTTTTTATAGTTTTTAATGTAACTTTGTTAGTTTTAAATGCTCCGTTTTTATTATTTTTGTATTTCCTGTGTGTCCCAAATAAAATATGTTTCTTTATTTTCTTGTTTCTTTCTTATTTTCTATCGCTGCCTGCCTCGTTAGTCTAATAGTGGTGGTCATAGACATGACACGAAGTGCAATGCTGTAAAAGGTCCCTGTCAAAACTATGTAGGGACAGCGTGACTACCTCTCACGTTTGAAAGATAACATGATTAGCATGAGGTCTTGAATTCGACTCCCAGATCGGGCAGTGTTATTGGGTTTTACTATCTGGAATTTCTCAGTAGAAGCCCGATTTGCGCTCATAAGCATATTCAGCCTATAATGTTCCCACTGTTGGGATACAGGCCTCCTCTCTGTGAGAGGGAGTGAGCTATAACCCACCATGCAAGCCCAGTGCGGGTTGGTAGATGTCACATGTCTTCGAATGTTTCGTTCTAGGACATGGCGGTTTCCTCACGATGTTTTCCTTCACCGTTTTGGGAGCAGTGGTGATGGAATTAAATACAAAACGTAAACTGCCTGTCTGGGTCCGACCTCAACAACTTGTAACTCGTCCATTGACAGAATAAAAAACATCACGTCACTGTACAGTGCTTCTCATTTATGTTAGGACTTTTTAGTGCTTTGTTTTACACTTTTCCGGTGACGGAAAACAAAGAGAGGATACCTTTATTAATGGTCTGAAATCGCTAACACGTAGTGTTGTTATCAATACACGTGCTTTCTCTTTCCGTCTAGTAGACAGTTACAAACGAGTGAGGGAGAACATTCTGTTTCTTATTTTTAATATCCAATAGTAAGTGGTCAGTGCACCTTTGCGAATGTGTAATTTTGCGTCATTATGTCCCTTTGGACATTTAATACCCGAGGCGTCGCGTCATAGTTCAAACAGAAAATAACATTTACTTATTGTTTTCGAGTCGATGGTATTTCTTGGATTACTTGGGCCCAGTAGAAAAATTGCTGAAAATTTCTCTTGTGAGAAAATACAGTGTCAAAAATTAGCTAGCAAAACTCCATAGACGTGATAGTACATAAAGCTACACAAGATAAAACAAAATTAACGATACCTTTTTTTCGGGGTGAGCGACCGCACGTAGTGTAGTCTGAACGTCTGACTTTTTTTTTTTTAACGTGGATAAATGCTCATGCATACTGCACTACCACGGGGAGATAGTGCAGTGAAGTATGAATTTAGAAAATCGGCAACTTTTCTGTTTTATCGTGTTTATATACCTATATCGTCCTATACTACTTACATCCTATATTACTCCTAGTCCCTAGGTATCGGCTTAGGCATCAACCACATCTGCGGAGTTTCGCTAGCTAATTTAATCTGATCGTCTTTTCCTTAAGGTGAATAGGTAGTGGTAGACCGCGAAATTCAAATTTTCTTACGTTTTTTGCAATTTGCAGGTCAGTGTCAGATTGTATCTTGATCAAAATATGATTCGCGACAATAACAGGTACATATTTAAGGAATTATAATCATTAGAATCATTAATATATCTTTCTAAGTTAGATTTCTACCACCAACCACCAATCTCTTATGGAAAAGTGTTAGTGGTAGAAATCTAACTTAGAAAGATGTATTATTGATTCTAATGATTATACTTCTCTAAATATGTACCTGCTATTGTCGCGAATCATATTTTGATCAAGATACAACCTGACACTGACCTGCAAATTGCAAAAAACGTAAGAAAATTTGAATTTCGCGGTCTCAACTACCCATTCACCTTAAAGCCTTGTCTCCTGGGCGTGTTTTTTTTGGAACATTACACAAAAACATCAGAACAAAGAATGTGTATGGCCACGCCCCATACACATTTGTGTTTGAAAACACGATGTTCTTGTTTTCCGAGCTCCATGGAAATCATTCCCTCTCGGGTGAAGGGGAAGGATTTGTTTAATTTTCAATAGCCACGCGCACCGCGCAAATCTAGCATTTAGACGTTTTGAAGCCTAGGCTTTATGTCAGTTGGAATTAATTCAATATAACCTCAAAACCTATGTCGGAATTAATTCAATATAACCTCAAAACCTATGTCAGTTGGAATTAATTCAATATAACCTCAAAACCTATGTCAGTTGGAATTAATTCAATATAACCTCAAAACCTATGTCAGTTGGAATTAATTCAATATAACCTCAAAACCTAAGTCAGTTGGAATTAATTCCAACTGACATAGGTTTTGAGGTTATATTGTTAGTGAATAGTTGACGCTAATCTAATAGTACATTACTTCAGAGGGAAGAAAGTGACAGTTCCATACCGAGATTATGGCATTTGCGCCACGAGCTTGCGAGGGGCGCAAACCATTTGAGGTATGGAACTGTACTTTATCCTGAGGGATGTATAGTGCTTTTTATTACACCTACGAGGAAAATTATGGACATAAATGCATAGAAATGTTTATATTTAGTTAAAAGTACAATTATTAAAAGTGCAGCTATTTTTTACACGACGCCTTAGTAACAAAAAATACTTAGGTAGGTACACGTTGAAATCTATCAAAATCATACATAATCAGTCTATAATGTTCCCACTGGTGAGACACAGGCCTCCTTTCTGTTCTCAAACTCAAACCATTTATTTTCAATTAAACCATTTACAGGCACTTTTGAATTGTTAAGAAGTCCGCGTTTTATATACAAAAATAATTTCGTTTTTAATTTTCTGTATGCACCAAGGAGGTTGGTAACTGGTAAAAAAAAAACTGTATGTGGCCAGTAACAATTTAAGTACTTGAAATTTAATTAGTAGACAGGTTAAAGTCTCTTGGCAGTATGACTGCTGACAAATTAAAAAAAAAAGAAAAACCGGGTATGTAATGGAATTTCATACATACTTCCATACCTTGGGATGAAAGGATTTGAAGGGCGGGATAAAGGTGTTTCTTCCCTCTAATTGGTATAATTAGTATGTATTTTCAGAGCAGGTGTGATAAAAAAATATTTTAATACGCAGGTGACAGCTTGTTTAGGAAAACAAATGTTTATGTGTAAGGTTTTATGAGTAATGTTTCGAAAAAACACACCCGAAACACGACTTTACAGGTTGGAAAACAAGGTAGGTATGTAAAGACATACTAAATCACCAAGTTGATTGATGCAACATCATAAAGAGCTGACGCGACAACAAAACTCAGCCTTCTTCCTTTATTTTATGATCATCGTTACCTATTGCCGGCTTTCGGCAGCTTAGTCCGGATTAGGGGTTACAAAAATATGTGGGTTAATTCCTTGGGTTTTTTTATTTGGTTGGTTAAACTCTTTTCAAATGTATGCGAATGTGCTATGAGGAATAAATCTATCATAATCAGCATATGAGTTCCTCCTGCTATTTTGCGCGACGTCAGTGTTAAGACTCGTACACACAGGCGCGACGCGACACGCGACACAGAGGCACCGCAAGTCGCGTGACGAGCGGTGCCTTTGTGTCGCGTGTCGCGTCGCGCCTGTGTGTACGAACCTTTATGCGTAGTTCGCATATGGCGATGTAGATGCCGCCACTAAGTAAACATCAAACCCCCAGCACCCAAATAAACCAACAAAAGACCTAGAAAACTAAATTAATACCTCTAATCCAGAAAATACACTAGACCTAATCCTTAAAGCTGATTGAAAGATATAGCTGACAGCCTACCTTCTCATCGAGTTCTAACGTGGCTAATCCACTGATGGACGTAACCCAACCCCGTAGCGGCGAACAACAAAGATCAGAGATCCCAAGGGATGACTATAAATTTTAACCCATTTCTTTTCTCTAAGGTTACTGTCCCGGAGAGAACGGCGGGGCGGCGTAACTGACTATCAGTAGCAATGGTTTTCATTTTGATAGTTAAACTGTTGGAAACATTAAATAGTCGATTGCCTTTTAAATAATTCTGTTATCTGTGCCATTCTATTGTAAAAGTTTTGTATATTATCTGTGGCCCCTCTCGTATAAACTACGAACCTGAGCACACGCATTTTTATATTTAAAATCCTTAAAATTGCTTCTACACGAAGAAAACGCCAGAAACCAAATAATCCGGCCTTATACATGGTCCTTCGAGCCGGATTTGATTAATTGCGTTGTCATTCGTTGCGTCAACATTCATTGCATTATTTACAAATTATTGAAACATATGAAGCAATGAATTCAGAATATAAGTGTATACAAATCTTGAATTAATTCATCCGTTCACTGATAGACAACGCACAACCTAAACCGCTGTGTCTAGAAGCATGGAATTTTGTATAAGAGTTTTATTAAAAGTGAGCAAATAAGGAAGGATTTTCGATAATTCAGCCCCTAAGAATGAAAGTTCGCCATTTTTGCCGATGAGAAATCCCATGGGGCATACGGCATGTAGTTTGCATAAAATTTGATTATTTTTTTCACACATTGTTTTAATGGGTAAATAACGAATACTTGTGGCTATAACAACATCTAGTACCTAAATCATTTTTCGTCAAGAGAGCGTAGCTAAGCGTTTTCTTTGATAAAACCCCATTTACACGATGCAAGTTTCTTGCCATACAATAAAATTACATACAATAAAATTACATACAATAAAATTGAGGCAACAAATTACTTGCATCTTTGAAACACTGTATTTCTTTTTAAATCGATGTTTCCAATTAATGTTATTTATACTTAAATAATATACTGGCGTCGATTATTTTATTTCAGAATAACTAGTTCTATACAAGAGTTGCAGTTTTAGCGCTAACTAAACTGAACCGACAAAAAAAATACCCATTTGTTTATTTTATTTTATTATTTTTGGAAAACTTATATTATAGCTAATCTGACACAATAGTTACTAAGTTTTTAACATTTTATTTTTTACATGTTTACAAACGAAATAAAGAAAGCAGGGTACTTGAGGGATAGTTTTCGTAATTTTAAGAACGTGCACAGTCTGTCTCAATCTGTCAAAATTGCCTTTTTCCTTACTCTTTTGACAGGTAGGTATTTGACATTGATTGTCACTGAGATGACATTAAGAATAAATTTTGAACGTTTTTAATTACGGTAATTGGCCTTCCGGTATTCTAGATAGTGTTCTTGCCAGCAATGTTGTAAGTCAGCTTTCAACTTTTATGCCTATCTATGCAGCTCATTTATTATTATTTAAGGCTCCTTCAAACAGGCGCGACACGCGATAAAATCGCGCGCGACACAAAGGCACCGCAAGTCGAGCAACGAGCGGTGCCTTTTTATAGGAGCCTTTAAGCGAGAAAATAGTCGGTCTCTAATTGTCCGTGGGACAAATGCCTACAGGGATTAAAATACTGTCCAATATTGACTGCCAAACGATATTCAACTCTATGACAAACACTACAAGCTAAGAAGTATTAATTGAGAACGATATGTCACGTATTCATAGTAAGGGTTTAGTGTGTATTTAGGGTTTTGGACAACGCAATCACTCTTAAAATGTTGTAAAATTTTAGAGAAATGCGTTAGCGGTATTCAGATGTATGGGCTAAGTCTTATGTGTGTATGGTGTGGTGTTACATCTATCTATATTGTTATTGTTTTGATATTTCTCGGGACCCTGGGTTCCCGGACCTTTGGAAGGCGTACGAGGGGCCGAAGCCAACTCGCGGAGGCCCGTTAGACTTTTAATGAAATGTTGTTGTTGTTATTGTTGTTGTATTGTTTTTTTTATTTTTATGCGTCATGTTTGACACAAACAAACGTATTTTCTTTCTTTTCTTTTTATAGACGCACAAACACAGTTACGTACATTGCATTATTGCATCCTCTATTTAAAACAAAAAATCCCACTAACTCATGATGTCTCAACCATACTTCTTTGTAATGTTATCATTAATAGTTAATGGGTTCTATGTAACGCTTAAAACATGCTGGCTCAAGGGGTTTATCACGAGCAAACAGATTTGTTACGCAGTGGGGTTGGAAAAGTTCAAGTTGAAAGTCAAAACGGTTGCTTATGTGAATAGGTAGGTACTTGGAGATACAATGTAATCAATCTACCTAGACATTTACTTACCTTTCCTTACTTTTCCCAACTTATGAACTAAATACTTGTAGGTAGCTTGCTTTTATAAAAAAAAGAACTTTTGATTGATCCATAGGACATCAGCGATGCTATTCTGTAAAAATTTCACTGTGGAACTTAGGTAAAGTGAGCGTGGAGTGAGCTGTCAACAGTGTCAATTCCTAGCAAAACCAAAGTCACTTCACCTAAGTTTTCACGGTGAGATTTAGAGTTTACAGAATCCACCGGCTGTATAGGATTCTGTCTAATTCTATATCGCGTATGAATTCGCCGCTAGAGGCGTTGGTTTAGCGCGAGGTCTGTGTTGTGTGGGTGGGCTACGCGGGTTTATTTCTAATTAGAATAATATAGTGAATATTTTGCAATAACTGAGTTTAATTATGGCAAATATGCAAATATAATAATATCAGTGCTTTAAAAGCGAAGCAAAGAAAAAGAGGTACAAAGTAAAGGCTGAAAGAACAGCTAATTCAGAGGTTAGTTTATTTACTGTTTACAAACACATTTTTTGTTTGTATTTTAAGGGCTGATTTTTCCAACACCTATTTGGTGTTGGAAAAATCAACATGACACGTGTCTATTGCGATTTAGACACCTGCACCCAGTGCCGTATTATCCATAAAGCACTTTAGGCCAGTGCCTAGGGGCCCACTATGGGCCCAGCACTCCCGATTAAAAAATGAAAAAAAAAGGCACGGTATGATACGGCAAGGTATTTTTATGCGACAAATAGAAATATAACCTAATTGTATGACAATAAAATTGAAATTTCAATGACACGGCATGTCTAAGGATACCTAGCTTTGTTTTTGCACCTACGATGATTATTATTGAAAAGTTCAATTTTATTTTTATTATTTGTTGTTATAGCGGACATAGTAGTTCCCACTCTGCGAAAATTTCAACATGTACAGACGCCAGCACATCAAGCCGCAACTGTCAAATTTTCCCAATCAAATTTGAGCCTAATTTTTTAGCGATAAAGTTGAAAACTATTGAAGAAATTTAACAGATTGCGGTAGGTTGATGTGCTGGCGTCTGTACATAGTTAGGTGGCAGGTAATACGGGCTGAGGGGCAAGTCTACTAATTTTAACAACGTTCACAGTCTGATCTCAGTCTCAATCTGTCAAAAAATACTTCAAATTTCCCTACATTTTGACAAGTTTTTGACATTTCTTTGTCGCTGAGATGAGACTGCGACTAGATTTTGAACGTTTTAAATTACGAGAATTGGCCTTCTTGTGTTGTCCGCAACTCCTCGCCAAAACGCGTAATTTTCAAATATGTACCAATTACGTTTCGGACACCGAGACTGTTGACCGTCAAACTCAAACTCATAGCATTCAAGCAATCCTGAAGCACAGATTCAACCTAGTTCAGGCAAATTAGCAACTGTGCGCTATTTTATTTTAATTGTTAAGCTTTTCATTGTACAGTCGCCGTCAGATATATTGTAGCAGACAAGGTGACCAAATACTTCTGAACAATTTAAAATGTCAATAAATTCCATACACTACAAGTTACCATTAATATCTGAACATTCATTACTTCATTAATATCTGAGCAGATGCTTGTCAATAATTTCTATACACACAACTAACCAAAAATATCTGAACACTTACAACGTCAAGTGTATCTACGCAGACAAACATTGAGCTTACCTAATTCGTTACTGCGTGATGTAAAGGACGAACCCAAAACGACTATCCACTTGACTATCTGTGGTTAGTCCAGTCATTTGGTAGTTTTACCTGGAAAGTTTTTAAACTGGTGATTTTATTGAGTTCGACGTGCTCTCTTCAAATTTTCACATCGTCGCTCATTGTTTTATCTTTGCCGCTCGCACCGCCATATTTGAACAATGGCGCCTAATAACAAGTTTTAGACAATATCTCCTTTCTGACCCATTATACGATAAAACATTAATGTAAAAAAATTAAACTAGAGAAAATTTCCTTCAATTTATGTGTTACGATTTTTTGTAAAATCAATAGTTTTGGCGTACGAGCGCCGCCGCGCCGCAAACTATTATTCATCTATACCAATAGGTGTTTTTAACTGTTATTAGGCGCCATTTTTCCAATATGGCGGTGCGAGCGGCAAAGATAAAACAATGAGCGACAAAGTGAAAATTCGAAGAGAACACGTCGAACCCAATAAAATAACCAACTTTCAAAACTCCCGGATAAAATTCCAGGTTCCACACCCTTTTTGAACACCAAATGACTGTTCTAGGTATAAATACGATGAAAAGGGAATACAAATTGTATAGAAAATCATTTGTTTAGGATACAACTGATATTTTATGTTAATGTCAAACTATTGATAGAAAATACATAGATCTTGGTTTTGTAATGAAATTATAAATTATAGTAAATATTTTTTTATTTGTGACAACATACGTACCCATATAAAATATTAGTATTTTGTGTAACGTTGTAAGTGTTCAGATATTTTTGGTTAGTTGTGTGTATAGAAATTATTGACAAGCATCTGCTCAGATATTAATGAAGTAATGAATGTTCAGATATTAATGGTAACGTGTAGTGTATGGAACTTATTGACATTTTGAATTGTTCAGAAGTATTTGGTCACCTTGTCTGCTACAATATATCTGACGGCGACTGTACCTAAACGTATCCCACTTTTTATAAATAAACGATTATTATTATTATTAATTTCAATTAAACCATTTACAGGCACTTTTGAACTGTCATGAAGTCGATCAGTCAGAAAATATTCCTCTTCGCTTCACCGTGGGTGACCAAGCCATGGCTACTGAGCCCCCCCGCCTCGACAATGCGGGAACTCACCGGGGGGGTCCGTTAAACCCCTTGGATACGGAAACCTAAAATCAGTACTTAGAACAGGTAGATGTACTTTTATAAAAGATTTCCGATATTGCAAGACCGAAATGATATTTTATATTACGCAAACAGAAAAGTAAATCTCAGCGGTGTATGGATTTGTTTGCTTAGTTTCCGTTAAGTGTGTAATAACATTGTCGTAAATAGCTTATACATGGGGTAATGTAGCCGTGTTTTATGGGACCCCAAAGGGTTGTAATGTATGAAATAGATATGGGTTTCGTTAGATGTTTTTGGTTTTAAACCCACGACGAACAAAGTATGTTAAAAGGGTAAAGCATTTGCCTTTTATGGCATCATTACCATAAAATACCACTCAACTGCTGAACAAAGCCCTCTTCAGTTACTGTCAACCGTCAACCTGCGAACATTGCCGCTTCAGCCAACTTGAGAGCATCCTAAGTTCACTGAAAGAAAGAAAGAAAGAATGAAAGAAAGAAAGAAAGAAAAAGAAAGAAAGAAAGAAAATACGAAGAACACATCTACCCCCAACTGTTTTCAGTTCTACGACTAATGGGGGATTTACACTAGGTCGATTTTTGCCTTGCGGGTGGTCGCTTGCCAAATCATATTTCAAGCAGAATAGCCATCCCATTTGTACACAGGTCGATAAAAATCGCAAGTGACTAGTTCATTTTGCATGAACATCTCGACCTTTATGGGGCGGGCAGTCGCCTGCGACTGAGTATTTTCATGGTCGATTTTAGTCACCTGCCGCATGCGTCCAGGGTAAATTGCCATTTAGACAGCATTCTTACTCCATAGTCTGTATGTCGCCCATTCAGCACACTAATTGCGCAAAACACTATCACAATATCAAACGATATCCAAAATAAGAACGCTTGGAAACATGCTGGTCCTGCTCCATAGGACAATCTAGAGTCTAGAGAAAATCAAACGGGTTGCTAATTTAATTGTAAATTTATTATTTTTTTTCTATTTTTATTTAAACTGATTTACATTCTGTAACTATACTGAACTCACACCCTGACTTATTATTTGTAATTTTTTATTTTTTTAAACGAAAATCGTTTACTTTTACCATGTTTGTAAATATGTGAGCACCATGTATCTATCAGATAATTAATTTATGTCATGGTTTCATTTTTAATTCTTTTACCTATTGTGGTATAGTAATTTTATTTTAGGTGCATCGTCTTCACATATTATGATTATATAAAATGTATGCAAAATATTGAAAGAATTTTAAAAGAGTAACGGTGGAGTTTCTTGCCCGTTCTTCTGCATACGAAGACTACCTTTTGGAATGGGCGACTAGAATCAATTCTATTTGTTGTAATTTTTGACGTTGAAAAGTGCCTTTTATGTGCCTATTTGAAATAAATGCTTTGACTTTGACACTATCAATCTTAATTCAAATCATTTAGAAGGATAATGCTAATCTATTGCTTAATATTTTCGAAAAATTTGTCTGCTCATCAACGTAAATATCGCAATGAATGTTGTTGAACTGTCAGAATGAAAGCGATTGCTACTGATAGTGCACTACGTAATATCCTCGCTGGTTCTCTGTGGCATCGTCACTCAAAAACGAACGGATTTTCGAACGCGAAAAGCATAAAAGCGATTTCAATGCGGTTTTATGTACCGACGCCAGCACATCAACCTACCACAATCTGTCAGATTTCTTTAATAGATTTTCAACTTTATCGCTAAAGCATAAGGTTCAAAGTTGATTGGGAAAATCTGACAGATTGTGGTAGGTTGATGTGCTGGCGTCTGTACAATGCGTGCCACGAAAGAAGAGACTTGACACACCGCATGGTTTGACATGAGCAGTACACGATTTTAGGTATCTTTAGCGGTATTAGGTCTCAGTGCGGGACGAAACCGGCCGTCATAGGGGCGGCGGAAAGAGCGGGGGAGGCGGGGTCAAGTCTCTTCTTTCGTGGCACGCATTGTAGATTATTTTTATTTATTACCAGCTGCGCCCCGCGTTTTCTTCTGATAAGTCTCGCTCCGGTGGGAATATATGGAGATAAAAAGTATCCTATGTTCTAATCCAGGTCATGGTCTACCCATGTGCCAAATTTCATCCAAATCCGTTCAGACGATTTAGCGTAAAATCGTAACAAACATACAAAAAAACAAATCTTTTCTCTTTATTATAATACTAGCTGCGCCCCGCGGTTTCACCCGCGTAAATGTCGATCCCGTGGGAATATCGAGATAAAAAGTAGCCTATAGATTTTCAACTTTATCGCTAAACCATAAAGTTCAAAGTTGATTGGGAAAGTTTGACAGTTTCGGGTAGCTTGATGTGCTGGCGGTTTGTACATATATTATTATTTTAAGTCTGTTAGCTTATATAATATATTATGTAATTAAAATTGACATAACATCTCGCCTGCATTCCCCGTGGGGCTAGGTACCCGCATAATCCACATTTTGCCAGTGAAGGCTCGTATACACAGGCGCGACGCGACACGCGACACAAAGGCACCGCAAGTCGCGCAACGAGCGGTGCCTAGTATCACGCGCGATTCGCGTCGCGCGTCGCGCCTGTTTGCAGGAGCCTTTATGCTTAAGACTCATGTAATAGAGGGCGAGCGTATTGCCATCAACCAGGCATAAATCCAAACTCCAGGCTGCTACTGAGAAGCTCCAGATGGAAAAACCCAATAACACTGCCTGACCCGGGAATCGAAACCTGGACTCGGCAGTAGCGCATGCTACGACTAGACAACGAGGCAGACCTAACCTCCAATTGAACAACGAGACTAATCACACATTAAAAAAAAAAAAAAAACGGTGGCACGCCGGGAGTGCCGACAGAAGTGAAAACTTGAACAATTACGTGTGTGTTATGTGAATCGTCTTATAAACAAAACACGCGCGGTACCGGCTACGGTCATCCGTCTTACGAATTTTCGATCAGGTCACGTGTCCTGACGCGAGTTTAACATTTTTTACCCATTACAAAAAAAGTGTAGTACAACGCCGCTAAAGAAGTTTTCACTTCAAAAATTAGAGTTGTTGATTGTAGGTTCGAACCCAAACAGACGTTTCCGCACATCTACGAATTCTAAACATTACACTGAGTCGAATGCGTATATAATAGCTTTCTGATGGATCGTTTTAATTCGTTTTGCATAAAACCCAGACACTTTACTTTCTATAAATAATTTCATCACCACTGCTCTCAAAACGGTGAAGGAAAACATCGTGAGAAAACCAGCATGTCCTAGAGCTAAACATTCGAAGACATTTGACATCTACCAAGTACCAACCCGCATTGGGCCCGCGTGGTGGATTATAGCCCACTCTCCTCTTGCAGAAAGAGGATGCCTGTGTCCAAGGAGTGGGGACATTATTTTGATTATGGCTTAGTTTAGTTTGTGATCAGCCGATGAATTCTGTAAGATTGTCACCACAGACTTAATATAAGTTTGTGGTTCTCACCGTGAATACTTAGGTGAAGTGAGCTTCTAGTGAAATGTCATCCCATCCGACGCTACGGATTGACACTATCGACAGCTCACTTCACTTAAGTTTTTACGGTGAGATGTTTTACAGAATTTAGTGTGCGAGTCCCAGTAAATACTTTTTCTTTCTTTTGTTTTTTTGAGGCGTAGGCGAGGTCTGTTACATATTGTAGTGTGCCGGCCTGATTCCCACAACAAATTGGGTAATGGATTTGGTATTGCATTCTGTTAGCCGCTTACAAGGTCAGGCCGGATACAAAATCTGTTTGTAGCTAATCTCATAAGCTGGTCACGAACTTACTGTGGAATCTATTGTCCGATTCCTACCACTTAGTAGTCTGAACTCTCTAAACTAATATTGTTAAGAAGTTGTTTGTTTGCATGTACGAGGTTATCTTTGGATGCAATGATCTGAGGGGCAATTCCCCATTTTTAAGACCGTTTGCATTCTAATCTTAGACTCACTTAAAATGTTTAGCGCTGAAACGATTCTAAAACATTGATCTATTTCTGTCAATCGTTTGAATATGACAGAGACAGGCAGGATGATGTTTTAATATGTTTAGCGCTAAACGTTCTAAGCAACTTGTGTTCCCAGCGGGCCATAGAGTAAGAACGTAGGTGAGTAAGTGATGTCTACCCATAACATTGACATAATAAATAAATATGCTTTTTGGTGTCTGCACTCTAGTGAGGGCTGTATTTTTTTCTATTTTATTTTATTTATTTTTTATTTTACTATTTATGTACACACATATATAAACAGATACGAAATAGTCAGAACAGAAAAATAGGTACAAAGGTGATGCTTATTTCATAAGAAATCTCTTCCAGCATACCTGCAATAGGACAATAAATAGAGAGATGTAGACAGCGTGTGAAAGAGTAAAGGAGACAAAAAATAATACATACAATCTAATCTAAAAACAATTCACTTAATAAAACTAAACAAATATTATAAGAATATACTTACATAAATACAAATAAACATACATACTTCTATAATAAATATCACTAGAATGTTAATAAATATTAAAACGTAATCAGAAAAACAATAATAAATACATACACAACTATGATAAAGTGGAAAGATAGTGTTCTTTTACTCTTCTCTTAAAAACTGCAACAGTTTGGCAGTCCCTAATTTCAGGCGGTAGTGCATTCCACAGCCGCACCGCGTGCACTGTGAAGGAGTAGGAGTAGAAGTTGGTGGAGTGGGGAGGGGACTTGAGAAGGTTTTTAAGATGTGACCTGCAAGGCGCATCTGCAGGGCGGGCGTAGGAAAAACGCTCCCGCAGATAGGATGGAGTTTTAGGATTGTGAAGGAGATTGAATAGCAGACACAATATCCGAGAGTTCCTGCGAAGTCGAATGGGGAGCCACTTGAGTATCTTGCGAAAGTTGGAGACGTGATCATACTTTTTAAGATTTTCTCAGGTAAAGTATATTCCTGAAGTACATAAAGGTATTTTGTTCTTTTGTGAGGTTTTCTACAGCAATTACGAGCACCTTAAAAGAAAATAAATAAATAAATAGAGTCAATCGGACACAGTTCGTGAAACACATAAAGGCTCCTTCAAATTGGCGCGACGCGACACAAAGGCACCGCAAGTCGCGCAACGAGCGGTGCCTTTGTGTCGCGCGCGATTATATCGCGTGTCGCGCCTGTTTGTAGGAGCCTTAATACAAATATTAATATAAAAATGTGAAAGTGAAGTTTTAACAACAATTAAATAGTGAGTGCAGGGCCGTCTTAACCATATTGGGTGCCGGGGTGCGAAAATCAGCTTGCGGGCCCTTGCTAACAAAAAGAAATTTAAACTTAATTTTTGTGTTCCATTTTTAAGATGATTTCCAACAATTTTTTCCAAGGGATTTTTTCGAGGCGGTGACGTACAGTTACAGCGCTGGAGCGTTGCGATTATAATGAGTGATTACTGATTAGTAATGACCTGATCGGCTTGCGCCCCCTAAGACCTTGCGCCTGGGTGCCGCGTACCCCTTGCACCCCCGGGTAAAGACGGCCCTCAGTGAGTGCCTCACAGCTGCGCGAAAAAGGCTCATTTCAGCATTCATGGTCGCCGCAACATGTCTTTTTCTTCCATACTTCTCTATTAGTCGTCATCTTTGTAGTCGTAATCATTTAGTCACCCTCTTTCTAACCATATCATTCACACAGTCCACAGACTACACATACTGCTACTACTCTACAGACTACTGTAGACATTTACACGAATGAACGTAGGAGACACGATGGATGGACTGTACAGTACTCTGTAGAGTAGGAGACACGGTGGATGGACTGTACAGTAGTCTGTAGAGTAAGAGACACGGTGGATGGACTGTACAGTAGTCTGTAGAGTAAGAGACACGGTGGATGGACTGTACAGTAGCCTGTAGAGTAGGACACACGGTGGATGGACTGTACAGTAGTCTGTAGAGTAGGAGACACGGTAGATGGACTGTACAGTAGTCTGTAGAGTAGGAAACATGGTGGATGGACTCTACAGTAGTCTATAGAGTAGGAGACACGGTGGATGGACTGTACAGTAGTCTGTAGAGTAGGAGACACGGTAGATGGACTGTACAGTAGTCTGTAGAGTAGGAGACACGGTGGATGGACTGTATAGTAGTCTGTAGAGTAGGAGACATGGTGGATGGACTCTACAGTAGTCTATAGAGTAGGAGACACGGTGGATGGACTGTACAGTAGTCTGTAGAGTAGGAGACACGGTAGATGGACTGTACAGTAGTCTGTAGAGTAGGAGACACGGTGGATGGACTGTACAGTAGTCTGTAGAGTTGGAGACACGGTAGACGGACTGTGAATGATATGCTTAGAAAGAGGGTGACTAAATGACTATGACTATGACTTTTTGGATTCAAATATTTCTTATTTTGTAGTCATAATAAGAAATATTTACGTTATTTTTTATTTTTTTAGAGAAAAAGAAGTCTTCTTTTTCTCTAAAATTATTTAAATTGAAGTACAAGTATAAGTATATACCTAATTTTGAACTCTTTGCAATCAAATATTTCTTATTATGACTACAAAATAAGAAATATTTGAATCCAAAAAGTCATAGTCATAGTCATTTAGTCACCCTCTTTCTAAGCATATCATTCACAGTCCGTCCACCGTGTCTCCAACTCTACGGAGTGAGATTATTAAAAAAATATCTGAATATTAGTTGAGTACCTAGGTATCACTATTCACACTGTATCGTGTAAACAGAAAAAAAATAAGAAAACAAAGAAAAAAAAAAACTATAAAGGCTCGTACACACAGGCGCGACGCGACACGCGACACAAAGTCACCGCTCGTTGCGCGACTTGCGGTGCCTTTGTGTCACGTGTCGCGTCGCGCCTGTGTGTACGAGCCTTAAATCGTACTGTTAAATTTGACAGACCAAAGCCAGTACCTAAATACTTAACAGAAATTGAAGTGTCAAGCGATTTTGACCCATGTACAAACTTAAACATGGTTAAACTATTTCTATAAACTTAACCTGCCCTTGAACCGCCCGATACGAACCCATTACGGCTATCTGCCATCACAACACAGTGATTACCAAAATCACAAAGAGCCAATCGAATAGAATTAGGATCGTTATACTCGTATACTCGTGATCCATCCTAAGATAAATCGCTGACGATATTCCGGAAGATGTATAATGGGCTTAATCTGATTGAAGTCGATTTTGGCCCAATTTGTGGGGGATGCGGGCTTATCTAACTCTGTTAGGGTTATGTTTTCCATTAGCTACTTACTGGAAGGTTATTAAGTAGTTCCCTATTAAAACAGAATAACTAATAGTCCTAACGTACTGTTAATACAGTTAACATTAAGCTGTATTTTATCAGTTCGACATGTAACTGTTTCGATAATTATACGACGATGAAAAAAACAGATAAAAAAACATTCTTTCACCACGCTTCCAAAATGCACAAGTTTAAGTTTGCAAAAAGTAAGTACCTACCTACCAGTCCGGCCGTGTCGTCGAGAGGATGCGTTGCTGGGCTAGTAAATATCAAATTCGCAAAACATGTATGTTTGTAAAAAACTGACAAGTGTCTAGAACGCATTCTCTCGTTGGCTGCACTGCAGTGAGCTACTTACAGTACCCGGCGATAAATATTGCACATCGACCTTTGGTGATTGGTGTATTTTATACAAAGAATAAAAATAATTATCAAAAGAAGCAAATCATAATTGTTTTAACAGCTCCTAATAGATACCGGACTGTTTGTATTTCGTGCGACAGAGATAACGCTCTACGAAGCCGAAATTAGCCGATTGTCTCTTTCCAAAGGTCGATGTGCAATATTTATCGCCGGGTACTGTACAGTATTGATGTCATTACATAGTCTTATATTCAGAAAGAAAGACAATAAGTTTATTTAACCCAAGATAATACAATATTCACACAAAAACATAAAATAGTATTGCGTGCCTCACGGTTGCGTCAAGATTCAGTACCTAGAATTCCCAATATCTGACGAAATATATTAAATATTTATATAACTTATTCTGGTTAGAATTATTGGATACTAAAAAAACATTTTTGGACATTTTCTTCTATAAGGAAAACCAAAATAGGTACTTATAATATTTTTAAGTGAAACTTTTTAAACGGCAATTCGATAATTGGACGAGTTTTGAAACAGAAAAAAGGAAGCGTTACGTTTAGGCACATTTTGTTACATGAGAGAAAAGAAAGATATAACACTCTCTGTCTCCCACACTAAATATTTCTTTTTCTGTATTTTTTAAGAAGTTTCACTTTTATTACGTGTACGATTCTGCACGTGAAAATTTTTTGTCTGTAGTTTTACCAATTTATGGTTAAACTACAGAAAAAAAAAACAGTGGCACTCCGGGAGTGCCGACAGAAGTGAAAACTTGAACAATTACGTGTGTATTTTGTGAATCGTCTTATAAACAAAACACGCGCGGTACCGGCTACGGCCATCCGTCTTACGAATTTTCGATCAGGTCACGTGTCCTGACGCGAGTTTAACATTTTTTACCCATTACAAAAAAAGTGTACAACGCCGCTAAAGAAGTTTCCACTTCAAAAATTCGCGTCGCGATCTTCATAATAATATTTTAAGTGAAATAATTTATCCATTCTATTCCATTCTTGGTGTTATTTATCATCGCGTGCATATTATTAGAACTTGTGGTGAGAAAATAGTTCTCTGTGGGTTTCATACGTCTGAACGTCGGCCTTGGCATCCCTGATGAAATTATGTTACTGTTCATGCGAACGTTTTAGTATGTGCTTTCCTTTGAAATATTATTCAGAGGATCTGCTTTCATAAACTAAATTAGGGCAAAATATCACACCTGTTTTACGAAAGGAGAGTGACAGCGAGAGCAGTGATGGCCGAGTGGTAGCGGCCTCGATTTATGAGTCGTAGGTCGTGGGTTCGAACCCTGACAGGTGCTTTACAGCGCAGACAGAACGGAGCGCAGCGGAGAGGATTTTATTAACGCACTTGAAAATAAACTTTAAAATTATTACAATAAAGTGTATAAATGCTTGAATCTGACAACCTGACCTGACCTTGGCTTGCTTTGTCAGGTTCAAGCATTTATGCACTTTATTGTAATAATTTTAAACTTTATTTTCAAGTGCGCTAATAAAATCCTCTCAGCTGCGCTCCGTTCTGTCTGCGCTGAGCCTTAAGCTGCATTTCCACCAGAGATGAGCGAGGATGCGTAGCGAGCGATGTGTGTGAAACCATCCAATAACATCGCTTCATTTTTATAGCTTGGACTAAGTAAGCGTTGGTATTGGTTAGTTTTACACACATCCCTCGCTACGCATCCTCGCTCATGTCTGGTGAAAAGGTAGCTTTACTTTGTATAAATGATTTCATCATCACTGCTCTCAAAAAGGAAAACACCGTGAGAAACCGGCATATCCTACAACCAAAAATTCGAAGACATGTGACATCTATTCCTTCGTATTACATGCCCATATCCATGACAACCGATTTCCACACAATATTTCAGATACCGGTGCCACTTTCAGACTTCCTCTTATGTACTCATTTCTTATTATATCCATTCGTGTAACACCACACAAAGATTTGCGTAAAAACATAAAATGTTAGTGTAACTTTCTAGTCCGCAGTCACTATCTATCTACTTACAGCCCAAGCTATTATTATAGCCTATTCACCACGTGCGTTTAAGGCTCCTACAAACAGGCGCGACACGCGATATAATCGCGCGCGACATAAAGGCACCGTTCGTTGCGCGACTTGCGGTGCCCATGTGTCGCGCGCGATTTTATCGCGTGTCGCGCCTGTTTGAAGGAGCCTTTACGAAGCCCGCGTTCATCAAACAGGTTGTGAATATTTTACTCATTTGAAATGTGGAGCTCGCTTCGTGAATGCACCACGAAGTATCTACCTATGTAGGTACGTATTTGTGGGCACTTTTGGCACTGAATTTGTATGCAAAGCACACAAGTGGGTTTGCAATCATGAAACAGGAATAAATAGCTGAATGATTCTGGGTGGATTTGATGCAAAAATGTTTCAAGTGTGGTTCGGTTTTGTAGATTATTCTTTGTAGGGTTACCTACGTACCGTACTAGAGGGTGCCGACGGAACCCTATTAATAAGACATCACTGTCCGTCCGTCCGTCTGTCTGTCAGCAGCCTGTATCTCATGAACCGTAATAGGTAGACAGTTGGAATATTCACAGAGTATGTATTTGTATTGCCGCCATAACAATCTCACTAATATTATAAAGGCGAAAGTTTGTGAGTATGTGTGTGTGTGTGTTTATATGTTTGTTACTTCTTCACGCTCAAACGGGTGGACTAATTTTGATAAAATTTTGTATGGAGGTAGCTGACATCTTGGATTAACATATAGGCTACTTTTTATCCCGATATTCCGACATCAACCAACGCGCACTGAGCCCGCGTGGTGGATTACGGCGCACTCCCTCTCACCGAGAGGAGGCTTGTGTATCAGCAGTGGAAATATTATTATGAGCTGATTATGCTGGTCATTTTGGAGTATGGTTAAATACCTATATTGATCAAGATAATGAATAACAATTATGTGACCGTAAAGGGTGTCGATTTTGATAACAAATCTTAAAAGAACCGTATGCGTGGGTCTGTTTCATCGCGTCTGGGTAAGCCGAGGTGCTGAGCGTGAGGTTTCAAACTCAAAGCATTTATTTCAATTAAACCATTTACAGGCACTTTTGAATTGTCAAGAAGTCGATCAGTCAGAAAATATGAAGCTAGTTGCCCATTCCAAAGCGTAGGTACCTGTGGAGAAGAACGGGCAAGAAACTCCATGGACACTCTTTGTAAATTATATTTTAAAAAAATATTAGTTACATCATTACTTTTGGTTTTAAAATTATATAATGTGAGAACGATGTAAAAAATTAAGAAAGACGTACGCGTTAAAAGCGTCCAGAGTACAACAAAGAGTACTTAACAAACAACAATTCAAAAATAAAATAATTAAAATTAAGCCGAGGCAGCTAAGTGATGACCAGCCCCAACTGACGGCGCCCGTTCACGAACATGACGCATAAATCAGCACCATTCAACTCAACCATTTTGAAGCTAAATGATCCAACTCACACGGCATGCGACCACGGGAAGGTACTTTCTTGTTTCATCCTCCTCTGTTGTCAGGTTTTAAAACATATTTTTTATTAATGTATTAACCGCCTGACTGGGTTCGAATCAACGACCTACAACTCGAAATTTTTGTGAATATGAAGACGATGTGGGTCATTCATTTTATATTTTTTATTATTCTCTCCATGGTCTGGCAGTTTGAGTAATTTTTGTGGCCTACCCAAATGTCCTTTCTTTGGTATTGTTCGTCGGATCGTTGAGCTCCTTAAGTCTTGAGTTGAGCTGCACGATTTCTGACAAATGCGTGCACTGACTGGACAGATCCTCTCAATCTGTGTGGTTCTTTCCTCAAAAGACCATCTCAGACATCGACCTACATGGTCTTCATATAACCTGACCAAGATTATGTCTGGACTTTAAAAGAGACTATGACCTCTGAGTTTGTTTCGGCCTTTCTTCTCAGAGTAGTCAGATAGGAAACGCCGACCTCATCTAGTTTAAAAAATATGATTGACGTGTAAAAGTGTTTGTACAAACCTACTTACAAAAATAAAATCATTTATCATTTATGAAAGTCGCGCCACTCACACACCACTCTCGTCTGATTGCTGTTATATCAGATGGGTAATATATTTGTACTTAACTTAAACATAAAATTAGACCCGCCATTATAATTTTGTAGCCCACGGGCCATTTAGCTCGATATATGTCGAACATATTAAATTCGCCCAGCACATTCAATTTAACAATTCAATCGTTCGTTAACGTATGAATATTCACTTTTGCCCTTGGGGATCCGGCAGAATAGAGATAAATAATGGTCGGGATTGAGGTAAAGCTATGTAGTAAGCGGAGCGAGAGCGGGAGCGGATGGCTTCGTGCTTATTTAAGATCTTTTGTTAAAGGCCAACCAAGAATTGTGTATACTTACTGTTAAGATTATGAAATAGTGTTTCACTTCTTCTTTTTGTATCGATGTTACTCTTTCTCGTTGATTTTTTTATTTTTAGGGTTTCGTACCTCAAACGGAAAAAACGGAATCCATATACGATCACTTTGTTGTCCGTCTGTCTGTCTGTCAAGACCCTTTATCTCGGGAACACGTATCGAGTTGAAATTAAAACCATATACTCAGGTCTGCTGTCCTTTGGAGCTGTGCCAAGTAGGTGGCCACGTTGATTGCGGCACCAATGGTATTATTTAGGTCATCCGATGTGCAGGTGAACGGGCACTTAGGACACTCCAGCAAGTGGGGCATGGTCTGATCAGAAGCACCGCACTCGCTTTGCAGTTTAAAATATTCTTATAGGTTAGCCCCATAAACGTTCAAGTAATACATATAATTTTATTTTAAGCGCGAAAGTTTGTGAGGATAGATGGATGGATGTTTGTTATTCTTACACACAAAAACTATTGAACGGATTTGAATGAAGTTTGGTATATGGTTTATAACTAGGATTAACACATTATGATACTTTTTATCTCGATATTTCCACGATATCGAATCTTACGCGGGTGAAACCGCGGGGCGCAGCTTGTTTTGAATAAGTTTTTCGACATGCTGCGAAGGTATCACGAATTTATAAAATTAAGTTATTCCATTATTATTATTTATTTATAGTTTCAATAGAGTTGTATTTAAAATGCCCCATAAAATCGTATTTACCTGTTTATCTGTGGGAACAGCCGGGTTATTGCGTAACACACTAACAGTAGGAATAGCTTTGATTTTGACAGTTCAACAACATAGATTGCGGTATGTACATTGTTGAGCAGACAAATTTTTCGAACATATGAAGCAATGGATTAGCATTATCCTTTAATATGATTCAGATTATGTTTGAGAGTGTCTTACGCAATTAGGGTGCAGATCATACAAAAAAGTAAAGTAATGTTACGAGCTTGGGGTTCGTGACAATAAAAACTGCCGATTTATTAACCAAAAAAATGACACTTTACTCACCAACACTAATTACAATTCAAACACACTAATTAAGAACACAATTGCACTTACTGATCACTCTTAAGTCGCACTCGAATATCGCCTTCGATGTTATCGCTCTTATCGCTTAATCGAAACTATCTGTCTCGCGGCTTGCGCCCGCCTTATATAGTGCCGCAGAGCTAGTACATAAACATCTAGAACGTTCGAGTACATACCGGTCCCGACTGACTCGACGTCGATAGTTCTCGGAATTACTAGTACTTACAAAAAGGTCAAGTAGGGTCAAGGTCCTAGTACCGAGGTACTAGTTCTGCTACCCGATACTAGATGGCGCTAGTGGTAACTAATGTCGCCATGTATCAAACATTATTTGCGGCGCGCAACACTGCCCCCTCCTTAGACATGCTCGTCCCGAGCATTATTGGCCCCATAATAACGCGCCAGTCGATCCACATGGACGATCTTAGGAGTACCTCTTGCACCTTTCTGTATCCGGTAGGTTACATCATTGATCTTTGTCACAATCCGGTACGGTCCGTCCCATTTAGCTTGAAGCTTAGGAGATTTCCCTTTGCTGCGGACTGGATTGTGCAACCACACCAGTGAACCTTCGTCGAACCCTTTATTGTTCATTTTGCGGTCATAACGGGTTTTCATCTTTTCAGACATTTGCTGGCCCGATTGTCTGACGTGCTCATAAATGTCATTCATTTTGTTCCGCAAATCATTCGCATAATCAGTTACACTGCGTGGGGCATCAGGTGGTATTCCGGTGATCAGGTCTGCAGGTAGCCGTAGTTCTCTTCCGAAGTTTGCGAAAGCAGGCGTCACCGATGTACTTTCGTGAACAGCGCTTCGATATGACAGCAAAAACGGTTGTATGTGCTTGTCCCAATCTCGTTGCCGATTTTCCACAACTTTTGCTAGGTACCTCTCCAGTGTCTGGTTAAATCGTTCCACCATTCCATCCGATTGTGGGTGGTAGGAAGTAGTTCTTGTTTTATGAGTACCCATAACTCGACAAGTTTCCTGGAATATTTGGGACTCAAAATTCCTTCCTTGATCACTGTGAATCTCCAAAGGTACTCCAAAACGACAGAAGACTTCATGAACCAATTTATCCGCAACTGTCGAAGCTTCTTGATTTGGAATGGCGAAGACTTCCGGCCACTTCGTGAAGTAATCCATCACAACCATGAAATACTTGTTACCACTTTCACTCTCCGGAAACGGCCCCGCAACGTCAAGGGCTATCCTCTCCCATGGTGCACCAACATTGTACAATTTCAATGCACCCCTACTACGAGTCTGAGGTCCCTTTATAGCTGCACAACTTGTACATTTGCGACACCAATCCTCGACATCGTCCCGACAGTGGACCCAGTAAAACCGTTCTCGTATCTTCAGTAGAGTCCGTTTTACACCCAGGTGACCTCCTGAACAACCATTATGGTACAGCTGTAGAACATCCGGTACTTGAGCTTTAGGGACAACCATTTGCAAATGACAGCTGTCTCCCCGAGCATTTTCCCATTTACGGCACAGGACTCCATCCTGAACCACCAAGCTGTCCCATTGGGCCCAATAGCTTTTTGTGACCGAACTCATCGCTGAGACGTCACTCCACCTGGGCTTAGGAGCTCTGGCCTTCATCCACTCCAGAATTGGCTTGATGTCCGAATCTTCCTGCTGTGCACGTTGTAGGCTTTCCTTCCACTCGTTGTTGAGGTCTGTCTTAAGCATCCTCACAGGTACCACTTCCTTACTCTCCTGCCTAGTACAATGCTTGCAGTCTTCAGGACAAGGTCTTCTTGACAATGCATCTGCGTTGCCATGAGATTTTCCGCTGCGATGTTCGACCACGAAGTCGTATTCCTGCAGTAGTTCAATCCATCTCGCAACTTGTCCTTCTGGGTTTTTGAACTGCAATAGCCATTTCAGTGCAGCATGGTCAGTTCGTAAGTGGAATTTCCGCCCCAGAAGATATTTGCTAAAATACTGCAATGACTTTACCACAGCAAGCAGTTCCCGTCTCGTAACACAATAGTTCCTTTCCGGCTTTGACAACGACTTGCTGAAGTACGCTATCACAACCTCTTGGTCACCATTCCGTTGGGACAACACACCGCCAAGTCCTATGTCACTTGCGTCTGTGTCAACTATAAATTCCTTGCCTGCATCAGGGTACCCCAAAATAGGTGTTTTGCACAGACGGTCCTTTAGCTCCTGGAATGCGATGTCGCAACTATTATCCCAGCAGAAATGTCGCTTCTCCTCGGTTAGCTTATGCAGGGGTTTGGCTATGTCTGCAAAGTTCTTGACAAATCGCCGATAATAGGAGCACAAACCCAGAAACGCTCTGACCTGCGTCTTGTCTTTTGGAACTGGCCAGTCCTTGACAGCAGCAATTTTCTCTGGATCCGTGCGGATACCTTCTTCAGACACTACATATCCCAAAAAACTAACTTGTCGTTTGAATAGCGAACACTTTTTCGGACTTAACTTGAGGTTGGCACTCTGGATCTTCATGAGCACGCGTTCCAGGTTTTGAAGATGTTCTTCAAACGTACGGCCTACGATGATAATGTCATCCAAGTAGACCAGGCAGGCATCGCCAATTAGCCCGGTAAGTACAAGTTCCATCAACCTTTCAAATGTTGCCGGAGCATTGCACAATCCAAACGGCATCACTTTAAATTGCCACAGACCCTTTCCTGTCGAGAATGCAGTCTTCTCCTTGTCCTTGGGATCAATTTCCACTTGCCAGTAGCCACTTTTCAGGTCTAGCGTGCTAAACCACTTTACGCCAGTAAGCATGTCCAGCGTGTCATCAATTCTTGGCAAAGGATAGCTGTCCTTCTTCGTGATGTCGTTCAGACGACGATAGTCAACACAAAACCGCATGCTGCCGTCCTTCTTTCTTACCAGCACTACAGGTGAACACCATGGACTAGATGAAGGTTCAATCACACCATCCTTCACCATTCCCTCAATCATGGTTTCCACTTCCTTTTCACGTGCTACCGGCAATCTCCTTGGCCGCTGACGGATAGGCAATTCTTCTCCTGTGTTGATTTTGTGTTGAACTAAGCCAGTCCTCCCGATATCAGCATCGTTTGACGAGAAAACATCGGCGTACTTGAGTAACATCTTCTTTGCTTTGACCATTTCACTTTGGGACAGAGCGCTGCGGCAGTCTTCTAAAAGGGTGGTCACTCTCGTTGGTGCGTCCTTGCTGAGGGTCCCAGTCGATAGATATTGGCATCGACGCAACCAATCCACTTCCTCGCAAGTACCAACTAGTGTGCCTTTTTCTATAATGTGTTCCTGATCACAAAGGTTCAGCACACGTACCCCTGAGATGTCGGTGGCTCTGACCAAAGTTCGTGCCACTTTCCATGGAAGGTCATTGTCTACCCTTTCCACGAGTACACAACGATGAGTTTGACCAGGATTCCGAGGAAGACTAACCGGCACAATCGTTTCCGATCTCGGCGGAAGAACAATCTTCTTAAGGCTGTACACATTTCCTGGTAACGCCCCTTCCACGAAAAGTTCCTCTTGTCCACATTTCAAAACACCTTGCTTGACGTCAATCTCACAACAATTCTTCCTCATAAAGTCAAGGCCCAGGATGCAATCGTCCATTATATCGGCCACGATGACATTATGCAGGTAGATTCTGTTGCCTAGCTTCAACTCTATCTTCTTCTCTCCATGGACGGGTATGCGCTGACCGGTGGCTGTAACCAAATTAATGTGTTCTCGGTTGTGTGCGGAGTCCCCAAGGAACCGACTTATAAGTTGGGAACTGACGACCGTACGAGAGGCTCCAGTATCTATGGTCAGCTTACACGGCGTTCCGTTGACCTTGCCCTTGATGATTAGGCTATTCCCATCACGGGTTTGTGTGATCGAAATCCTTGGGGCTCCTTGAACATCAGCCAGCACCCGCCCCGCAGTCCTGGCTATTACTCGTTTCCCTGCTGCTGGTGTTGGGCGGTGCTGTTAACCGCACTGCCCTCCGGAGATCGGCCGTCTTCTCTTTCTGCAGTTCGCTTAGGGCAACTGGATCGAAGGTGGCCCTTTTCCCCACAGCCGTAGCACCTAGGGCTGTATCCTTTATTGCGGTCGCGAACTGTAGCCGCTGCAACCTCCCTGACGCGATGGGAACGATGATCCTGCCGCACCGCTTCCACCTCCAATGCATGGGCCAAGGCGTCCTTCAGCGTCCCGTGGTGACCGAGCCTCACAGCAGCTCTAACTTCAAGGTCGCGGATGCCGTCGATGAATGCCTGCACCAGGTTCCCATCAATAAGCGCAGGTACGGACTGGTAAGCTTTACGAACCAGCTTCTCCACTTCAAGGGCCCACTGCTGCAGGTTTTCGTTACTGCGTTGCACGCGATCCTTGAGCTGCGCCCGAAACACGTGTTCCAGGTGAGCGTCGCCATACCGAGCCTCCAATGCCTCAAGGAGCTGCTCGTAAGTCACTTCCTTACCGAGAGCTTCCAGAACAGTTAAGGCCTGGTCGCGCAAACCCAGGGTGAGGGCAGTCATGGCCTGACTTTTATTCCACCCGTTCGCCTTCATGACAGCCTCAAACTGGATTTTGTAGGCCGACCAGGAAGAAGTTCCGTCGAACGGTGGCACTTTGAATCCACGTAGCGAAGGTGTTGTAGCTACGGGAGCTGCGATTCCATCACCCAGTTTCAGGTAATCCAGCGTTTTCTTCACGTCAGCCATCACGGTTTCCTTCACGTCAGCTATCACGGTTTCCTTCACGTCAGCCATCACGGTTTCCTTCACGTCTGCCATCACGTTGTCAACCCGATTATTCACTTGGTCGATTCGGATTTCAGCTTCCGACAGGCGGTTGTCATGTTGAGCAACCTTATCCTTCACCTCCTTCATGTCTTTCCCGAAGGTAGCGTGAAGGTCCTTTATAAGGAGCATCTGCTCTTCCTGGCGGCGCGCCTGCTCCTCCTGTTGGCGGGCCTGTTCCTCCTTGTCCCGCTGGAGCTGTTCCTCCAACCGACGAGCCTGTTCTTCCTGTCGGCGAGCCTGTTCCTCCTTGTCCCGCTGGAGCTGTTCTTCCAATCGACGAGCCTGTTCCTCCTGTCGACGGGCCTGCTCCTCCTTGTCCCGCTGGAGCTGTTCCTCCAACCGACGAGCCTGTTCCTCCTGTCGACGGGCCTGCTCCTCCTGTCGGCGAGCCTGCTCCTGCAGCATCATCATCAGAGCAGCAAAATCTGGTGCTGGTGATGCTGGAGCAGCTGTGGACGGGCCGGCCTCCGTGGTCGGTAGCTGGCCTTCCGACCCCTGTGGCATTGCTCCACCAAATCGCCTCTGATCCGTCTCTTGCTGGCGTTGACTCCGGGTACGGATACCCTCCATGTCGTCTTTGGGTAAAATCGGCATTTTAAACCTCGCTTCTGACACCAATTGTTACGAGCTTGGGGTTCGTGACAATAAAAACTGCCGATTTATTAACCAAAAAAATGACACTTTACTCACCAACACTAATTACAATTCAAACACACTAATTAAGAACACAATTGCACTTACTGATCACTCTTAAGTCGCACTCGAATATCGCCTTCGATGTTATCGCTCTTATCGCTTAATCGAAACTATCTGTCTCGCGGCTTGCGCCCGCCTTATATAGTGCCGCAGAGCTAGTACATAAACATCTAGAACGTTCGAGTACATACCGGTCCCGACTGACTCGACGTCGATAGTTCTCGGAATTACTAGTACTTACAAAAAGGTCAAGTAGGGTCAAGGTCCTAGTACCGAGGTACTAGTTCTGCTACCCGATACTAGATGGCGCTAGTGGTAACTAATGTCGCCATGTATCAAACATTATTTGCGGCGCGCAACAGTAATTTATGTTACTTGCTTAAATCCATATAATATGTTATTTAATAGGAATATTGGTTATTATAAATTAGCCGAGGCGCTCTCCGCTTTCCGCTGTCAATGTAGCATAGGGTTGAAGGTTCTGGTTGCCAAGCGGTTTCATGTTGATCGCCTTTTGTGTTTTGTGGGTGGACAATATGGCGGAAACCGTGTTTCCATTTCTTCTTCTTGTGATCTCACATTTTCCTGTAAGGAAAATAAAGTAAAACAGCTGTATATTGTTACCTACTCCTAAAAGTGAACGTTGCCAGAAAAAGATGTACTTATTTGATGTAATTGGGATACGTACTGTTAGGTCGTGCTTTTACGGAGGGTTTTTAAAATAGGTAAACTGTTTTACCTAAAATATATGTATAATTAAAATAATATTGAAATTAAAAAAATAGCAATTAGAACGTGTAGAGGAAAAGATGCTAAAATTTACTATTGTTCGATATCATATAAGTAAAGTTTTATTAAACCACGGTAATTGTTTATTTGAAAAGCATTTTACTTGCCCCACACACCCACATTCTTCATTTTCCCAAAATGTAGCCAAATGTATGTTCCCAAATGCTTTTCAAATAAACAATTAACGTGGTTTAATAAAACTTTACTTATATGATATCGATACAATGGTAAATCTTGGTCTTTAGGATGACTTAGAGAGACTGACTGTAAGTGTCCTCAGAATTGGACGAGCGACGGCGGACGTCCCTTATCGGTGATACTTGAGATTGGAATGCTGAGAAGTGCAGGATGTCTTTTAATTATTTATTTTTAGTTTTTATCGCAATATAATTAAAATCATAAACATAAACCTGTCTCCTGGATAGGTTGAAATAACGACATTGAGGGGCTCGTGGCTCAAACTCAAAACTCAAACTCAAAGCATTTATTTCAATTAAACCATTTACAGGCACTTTTGAATTGTCAAAAAGTCGGTCAGTCAGAAAATATGAAGCTAGTTGCCCATTCCAAAGCGTAGGTACCTATGGAGAAGAACGGGCAAGAAACTCCATGGACACTCTTTTAAATTATAGTTTTACAAAAATATTAGTTACATCAATAATGTGAATTTATAATTATATGTGAGAACGATGTAAAAAAGACGTAGGTACGCGTTAAGTGTCCAGAGTACAGCAAATGGTAAGAAAACAACAATTCAATATTAAAATAATTAAAAATAAGCCGAGGCAGCTAAGTGATGACCAGCCCCAACTGACGGCGCCCGTTCACGAACATGACGCATAGATCGGCACCATTCAGCTCAACCATTTTGAAGGGAGCTAAATGATCCAATACACACGCCACCGTCAGCGAGACATTTGTGTGAGCATGACATACTATCAGCCGCCAGGGCACATTCAAGTCAATGAAAGACACATTACCCGGTAAATGGTACATAGTGTATAGTATATACATAGAACTCACATCTGTGCTATGCAATTATACAATTATACAATAAAATGAGCACGGGTCGATCAAAGGTCACTTTACGTTTGCCGCGGTCAATTCGCGGATGGGTGACCATCAATTACATATCGAGACCTCTCCATGCCTTGGAAAGCACGTGAAGCCCTTGGTGCCGGCTGTCATTTGTATATCTTTGATAGTCGTTACGGGTAGTCAGAAGCCCGAAAGTCTGACAACGAGTCTTACCAGGGTTATCGTGTTACCCAGTAACTGGGTTGTGGAGGTCAGATAGGCAGTCATTCCACGTAAAATACTGGTATTCAGCTGCATTCGGTTATGCTGGGAACAGACTCAAACATAGTCGGTAAAACGGTAGGCTCAGGTAAATCTGGATATATTTAAATCAAAATTCTTGCTAATTTAAAACCCATTTTACCTTCAAATCACTTAAAATTGTCTCAAAACATTCCTTCTTACTTCCATTACTGAATTAGTCGATTTTTCCCGATAAGCAGGTTGTAAGAACGTGCCAATGATTTGTATTCAAGAAATGTTACCTTATCGAGAGCCGGGGTCTTGCGAGGATCTGTGGCATAATTTACCTGTACCGGCTTTAACTTGACATGTGTACTACTAGAAATATGTTACTTTTAAAATAATTCGTAGGGTTGAATAATAATTGAGTGTGAAGGTTTTCACCAATTTAGTTCTTTTGTAAGAGTAGCGCCCTTTGTACACGAATATTTACGGTACGGCGTATAAAGCGCGCCGTAGAAAAAACGTGTCCGACAATAAGCTTCCATAGCGATCCATAAAACACTGACAAACCGTGCCCGTAAATATTTCAGATGAAACCATAGGACACAAACCATAACCATGTCTTAAGATTTTTGTTAAAAGAAAAAAAAATATGATCAAAAAGGGTTTGTGCAGTTTTTTTCATCATATTTTACAAAAGTTGTTTTAAGAAAACCTTTCAGAAAAGGAAAGATTAGTGGCAAATAAAAAAATCCGATAATTAGTAATTTAGTGTAAAGCGAATATCCTAAATTAAAGATACAGCTTGTAAAAAAACATGCTGTAAAATACGGTAGAAAGTGAAACCTTCCACCTAAATAATCGATTTAAACCTGTGCCCCTGAAGTTACAAGGGCGTGTAAAATACAATTGATTTGTATTCCGTCAGCATCCACGTTGTCAGTCAGCTCACGAATCAGATTACTGCCATCAAGGCCCAAATTACCTGCCCTGACTGAAGAGCTCATTGTTATTATGAATGAAAATTGATGTTGATTATAAAGGAGCTGTGGCTTATTCCAGATATCTTTGGATTGCAGATATATCTGTGATTATATGTAACATTGGGAATAGTTCCTGAAGAAATAGGCAGATATGTCAATGTAGGTACCTATTTTAAGCCCAGGACTTCACGTCTTGTGCGCTTGCGATCACTAGACTAGCGAGGAACTCTGAATGATTTTTTTTTAATAGATTTTGCTCGTAACTTTGCCCATGTGAACTTCAGAAATTATCCCATGGCAACTTACTATAAAACGTATGAGGAAAAGGGTGTAAAGTTCACTCGTCCTCCATAGAAAAGGGAGGATCCTCCGACCAGACAGGGATTGGGTCTGGTGGGCTACTACCCGACGATTGATGTGAAGACGTTGTATATATGCTAGTTACATGGTAAACTCTGCTTGCGAGATGCAGGATTTTGCGTGACGTCAGTATGACGCGTTGTTTGGATGTGGCGGTGTAGATGCCGCCACAGTATTACCGGGATAAAAAGTATCTTAAATCGTAACCCGTGTGCCTTTCATGCGTTCAGCGGATAAGGCGTGAAAACGTAACAGACAGAATAACTTTCGCATTTACAAGAATATTTAGTCCATTATAATAGTCCTCCAGGAATATTGGCCATAGCAACCAATATCAGCGGAGACCAGCCTTTGGCGCGGAAGATATTATAGTGCACAAGCGTGCGCGCAGACATAGGTGCACTCTCTCTTCCCTCACTCTCATAGTCCGATGGAACGGCAATCCGACACGACCGGAGAGAGATCAGGCGCATGGCTAACGACTTAATGTACTTTCCGAGGCACGGGGGTATCACACTGCCAAGTTCCAAACTCCCCCGCTGTTACTAAGAAATTCCTAATGGAAAAACCCAACACACCCAACACTTTGCTTAACCCCACGCTAGGTACAGACGTCAGCACATCAAGCTACCCGAAACTCTCAAATTTTCCCAATCAACTTTGAACCTTATAGTGTGAAAATCTATTAAAGAAATTTGACAGATTGTAATAGCTTAATGTGCTGGCGTCTGTACAACACAACAGAAATGATTTATGAGAATATAATAATAAAAATTACATTGCTTAAATCCCGATTACCATTTAGTTTTTTCGCACTTGAATATAAAAAGCTTTTAACAAAAGCCTAAGTACTTAATTATATAAAAATAAGGCTTGGAACATACTTCTTTTTATAGTGATTCCTTTTGAGCCAAGAATTTCAGGGGCTCGTGGCAAAATGCCACATGGGTCAGCCGCATGGGTTGGTTCGTGGATGGGTGAATATCGGGACTCTTCCGTGCCTCAGAAAGCATGTTAAGCCGTTGCTCCCGGCTGTCATTCATAAATCTTTGACAATTATTACGGGTAGTCTAGTCAGAAACCCAAAAATTTCACAACTAGTCTTACCAAGGGGTACCGTCTTACCCAGTAACTGGGTTGTGGAGGTCAGTCGCTCTATGTGAGTAAAACGAAAACAGGGTATAAAAAGTGAACGGAGTACGTGTAAGCCTATGGCAGAGATATTTTTTTTACACAAAAAAAATATCTCTGCCATAGGCTTACACGCTTTTTTTTTTATAATATTTGTCGATTTATTAGTATTTTCTTAAAAAAAAATCTTTGCCATAGGCTCCTACTGTGCCTTTTAAACCCTGTTTTTGTCCAGATGGTAAAAAAGTCACCCGGTATATGTGTTTGTTACTCTGGTATTCAGCTACATTCGGTTAGACTGGAAGCCAACCTCAACATAGTTGGGAAAAGGTGGGCAGATTGATTGTTGAGCAAAGAATTTCGGTAGGTAGGCTTGTAGTGTAAATTGTTGTGTAATTGCTAAAAGGGTCCATGAAAAAAGTACAGACGCCAGCACATCAATCCACTACAATCTGTCAAATTTCTTCAATAGATTTTCAACTTAATCGCTAAAGCATAAGGTTCAAAGTTGAATGGGAAAATTTGACAGTTTCGGATAGCTTGATGTGCTGGCGTCTGTACACATTTTGCGTTGTAATAATTTATTTACAAACTAACTCCTGCTCGCGGCTTCGTCCGCGTGGATTTTGGAAATTTCATGGGTTTTAATTTTGTGAGGAACCCTAGTTCTTTCTTTGTAAAATATAAGTAAAAAAAAAATGTTGCTCCTTATATCATCGGCTAGCTGCGAGTGAAAGTCCCGTCAAAATCGGTCCAGCCGTTTCGCAGATAAGCTGGAACAAACAGACAGACATACAAAATATAAAAAAAAATATGATTCTGTTATATGTACCGTATTACTTTCTTACGCATTTAGTTAAAAGCTGCTATTTTGACATTACAAACAGAAACTTCAATTTTATTTATTTATAGAAGAAGGCACATTACTAGAGCAGCGTCCCACTTGCGTAACACACTTCCTTTCGTAAACCAAAGGATTTTGAAGGAAATTCCTAACCCATTGCTTCATATCTTTGAAAAAATCGTCTGCCCGACAACGTATATAACGCAATGAATGTTGCCGAATTGTCAAAATGAAAAACGTTGCATTTGTGTGTTTTGCAATCACCCTTCTATTCTGCTATTTCTATCATCTTAGCAATATGCATAAGAGTGGGTTAATTTAAACATGATCCTACGTAGAGCAATATACGGGATTCGCAACTAAGGAGATGAAGAAAAACCTCACTTTTCCATTTAAAAAAGTGTTGTTTTTTAGTCTATGTGAAAAAAAATGTTAATTTGTTTAAAGCAAATAATTAAAACCTTATCAAAAACACCTCTTTTCTTATATAAATTTTTCCAAAACCAAACTTTTCCAAAAATATTTAATCAAAACCTCACATTTCCAAATTTCATTTCAAAATATCATCATCATTTTCTTATCATTTTTATCAGCCATTTGGTACATCAGATTGACTGAAACACTAGTTTAAATGACACAACTAAAACATAATGCAGATGTTGTAGTTAGTTAGTTATTTACATTTTACTGTTTTCTCCAAAATTAGATAAAGTGGAAAAGTGAGGATTTGTTCTTCACCTCCTCACTATTTTGCCGCCTAATTTGATTTAAGTTGAAATACAGAGGTGAACAAAAGAAAGCCGAACGTAAAAAAAGATACATAAAGAAAGTCACGCGTTTTTCTCATGAGGGTAGGCAGATACTACAGAACGCCACCTGCTACGATCCTTACATACCTAAGCGCGATAGTTTTTGTTAATCTTATAATTCGCCGACAGCGATATTTTTATTCGTCAGTTTTACGGGGTGATGCCCTATCTCCCCAAATTCTAAGCTCCCGAAAGCTTTTATTATTAACTAAAAATCGTACGACTCTGTCTTGACCGAAATTGTGAATGGTACAGTCACAAGCATAAGTATGTATACACTTGGCTTTATTCGAAGACGATTTTCTCCTTTGGTTTTGTTTGAAATTTTATGTTATTACGAACAACGTATTTTCGAACCCATAGGTTTGTGTAAAGTTTCGTATTTCAACGTTGCATTCGTTATTTCACGAAAAAATTGCAATTGAAAGTTGCCAAGTGTTGACATATTAGTGCTCGTGACTGTACAGTCACTGTATCAATACTTACACACTGTATCGAGTACATACAGTATTGTGTAATGGTCTGTGTTATTACTTGAGAGAACCAATAGGGTAAAAAACGTAATCTTTTCATTGCAATTTACGCTTAAGGTAGCGACTGATCTACTAAGCGAGCGAAAGTGACACAATTACTTTTGAAACTCAAAAGAAGAGCAGAAGGCTATAATGTGCGTGCGCTCGGAATAAAACGACGTATGTGCCAAAATGAATTTACTCCTTTATTAACAAAATAAATGAATTCAATTCAAAACTACTTTGAGTAAACTTTGATATGATGATTCTCTATGTTTTAAAGTAAATTCCATTGAATAACTCTTAAGCGTTACGCCGTCATGTTGAAAAAAGTAAAAAAATGAAATAACTTTGCAATTTTTTTGTATCGAGTTAAATTCAATGAATCGTGTATTCCTTTTACATGATACTAGACCAAAGAGTTAAAAAACATATACTAAAATGTTAAATCCCTATTCCACATACTTAACAAGTTACACGAAATAGAAATACCACATTTTTTTCAATATATCACCTTAATTAATTATTATATTATAAACACAATGCAAAAATGTTATGTGATAGATAATGACGTTGTTCTGTACTTAATAATTACCAAATAAGTGCTCATTAACAGAGTTCTGAATGAGTGCGAATGAGAGGGAGTATATTAAAACTTGTTTTTGCTGAACATACAAGCTGTGATTGCCAAAGATGGTTCAGTTTCAATGTGTGTTGCAAATTCTGTGATTGTTATCATATCGAGAAGCACTGCTGCTATATTATTTTCATTTTTAATTTTACAATAAAAAGTTATTAATAGTTTACATGAAGTGTTTACTTACTATTTTCCAGAGCTAAAGAATCGCTTGCCGGATGCATACACCTCCAACACTGCCTGAGTTCTTCCCTTTCACTACATTTTTCCCTAGAACAACCTGGATACATTCTTAATATACACCGTGGATATAGCTCGAAAACACATATCACAAATAAGGTTAATTAGGATTCCGTACCCAAATGGTAAAAACGGGACCCTATTACTAAGACTCCACTGTCTGTCCGTCTGTCACCAGGCTGTATCTCATGAACCGTGATAGCTACACAGTTGAAATTTTCACAGATGATGTATTTCTGTTGCCGCTATAACAAATACTAGAAACAGAATAAAATAAATATTTAAGGGGGCTCCCATACAACAAACGTGTTTTTTTGGGCGTTTTTGCCTTGTGGTACGGAACCCTTCGTGTGCGAGTCCGACTCGCACTTGGCCAGTTTATTTTAACTAGGTAAGTACAGCCGGTCGATTCTGTAAAAATCTCACCGTGATAACTTAGGTGAAGTGAGTTTGTTTTTGCTAGGAATTTACACTACTGACAGCCCATTCCACGCTCACTTTACCTAAGTTTTCACGGTGAGATTTTTACAGAATAGCACCGCTGATTTGATTAGTTCCTAGTGACTTTTGAACACATCACTACGAGGATTGGTCAAGCGTGAACGTTACAAATAATTTAAATTTATATTTTGGGGACGTTGGGAATGAATGTATGAAAAATCATTTTGGGGAACTTGGGACTTGGGGAGATAGGGCATCACCCATTTTACGGTCCATTACTTACTAATTCCATGGTCGGTTTTTACACACAAGCCGACTTTCAATTTGAAAAGACCTTCAAATGATAAAAAATACGGTATCCAATTTTACAGCGGTGGAGCGCTGAATAAAATAATTTTACGCTTTTTAAACTTAACTCGTTTCCGCGTTTACATAATATTTAAAAAGAAAGACATTTATTTTATTTTTCCATTTTGTTTGAATAGAGACTGAACATGTGTGTTGATTCAAGCTTAAAATTCGTATTTTGTTTCTAGTGAAACAGTTCCAGGAAACACAGAATTTGTTTACCGATGCCTACATCTACACTATTAAATATACCTACTAATATTAGGTCCCCACCTATGAAATCAGCGTTTTGTATGGAGAATTTTAAAGAAGTTGCATTTTTCATACTAACATTTTCTTAATTTATTTAACAACCATGAACACTAATGTTTTAAGACTTTTATGCACTAATGTTTAAAAACTAAGATAACGTATGCCACTTAGATTAAGCGACAAAAATAAGTTTTGACTAAGTTAAAACAAATACACAGTGGTCATTTCTACTAACAAGAAAGGAGTCATTTTTAAGGTGTTTTTTATGTTTAGAAAACTATATGTACTAAGGTTTTTTTTACTATTGGTAGTTGTCTATGATGCTCATAATCCGATAGAATATCAAACAATTGATGAATATTTTAAATAATAAAAGTGACAAGGTTCTTTATTTGTGAGAAAAAAAAAACGCCAATTTCATAGGTGGGAACCCAATAATAAAGCGAAAGTGTTTGTTTGTTTAAACGCGCTAATCTCTGAAACTACCGGTTGGATTAAAAAAATATTTTTGTATTTGATAGCCCAATTCTTTAGGAAGGCTATAGGTTATTTTATTACTATCACGCTCGGTCCCTTAGGAGCCGAGGTGGTGTGTCAATTTATTCCACGAATAAAAAATCTCTGTCGATCGAAAAATCAACCCTTAGTTAGAAGCAGTGTTGCAAACATGCAAAATCTAAATTAAGTTTTTGCATGTTTGCAACACTGCTTCTTAATTCCTACCGTATTACATTCCCAAGCATGTAGTAAAGATTAGTTATGTACTTTTTGATTTAATTATCAGTCATCGCAAGGGGATCTCAAATAATTCGAATAGTTGTGTTACAGCCAAATTAGACCGATTTTAAATGTTCCATAGAAACAGAGATTTCCAGTTATCTTTTTTTAAATAAGACATTTCGAAAATGTTTTTAAGAAAGTTTTTAGACCTTTGTAGGTTACAAAGGTCTAAAAAGTTTGCTTATGCGTATGAAGTTTAATTAAAATCGGTTCATTCATTTCGAAAAATAAGGGATTGAAAGTTTGTATGAAATGCCGTATGGCGTAAACGCTCTTAAGCATATATATTGAGATAACCAACCTCAAAGCATCATATTTCTATGAAAGGAGTAAAAGGTAAACAGAATGCCGTAATATCTCTCTGGTCGCGTCAAAATGTTTTTCTCTCCTGTATTAAATATTTTGTAAAGACGCGACCATTGAGGTTTCTCATGAAACCGTCTATGTTTCTAATCGTTTAATTATTTATTTAATAAAAAAATATGTTAGAAACAATATTTTTTAAGAACTATGTAATATACGCTAACAGTCTTTAAATAATAAATTATACACATTTATATGAAAAAGAAGCAAAATAATCTTATGGCATCAGACAATTCGTCCACATCTCTGTCAAAAGGAACAGTGTATGGCGATACTATAATCATAGTAGATCATATAGAACTTTGGCCAAGAAAGAAGCCAGCTCTTTGGTCATGTGAAGAGTCTACCAACCGCTTGGTGATATCTCGAAAAACCAAGTGTTCACTCGGACCCCATGGCCCTAGCGACTTCAACCCCAAACGGCTCGAACATCTAAGTTCCAATCAGGTTAATATATTTTCAGCATTTGAGGTTTTAAACTATATTATTAAACTTAACTTTCACATTTAACTTAACAGATTCACTGTCCATAAAGTAGACACAATAGTTAAACAATCAACATGAATCATATATGATTCATGGGACAGGGAAACTGTTAAGGCTGCCATATAGTTAGATAGAATCCCTGCTACAAGCTCAACACCGATGTGGAGTGTTTATTCAGTTAAAGAATCAGAAATTATCTGAGTGTGTGTAAATGGTCTGAAAGGACGTGTCGCGCTAACCCCAGATAAATTGGGATAAGGGATGATGAAATTTTAATGATCTAACTATCCTACAACAAGGGGAAAATAGCTGCTTTACAATAATTAAGCAACGAATAGGATTAAATTTCTTAAGACGTTTTACTTCACCGTGAGTCATTATTCTCTTAAAATATCGTTCGTTCTTTTAGACCCGTCAATTAGTTTGGTACTACCAATCTTGCTAAGAGGTATTGTGTTACATAGTTACTGGGTTATGGAGGCACTTAAATAAATAAATAATAAAATCTTTATTTTCCAGAATTTTAAAAAGAAAAGAAAAAAAAAGAAGAACATACATTTTATTATTCTTTTTTTTCTTGCGCCATGATATTCATACTGGTATTCAGCTGCATTCGGTTTGGCTGGAAGCTGACCCAAACATAGTTGGAAAAATGATAGGCTAATGATAGTCACTTCTATAATAAAAAACTTATGAAAAACTTTACCTGACCAATAAAAACTTACCTCCATCGTTGACTTCGCGTAGACCTCAAAGTTGTAACATTGCTACGACTGCTACGAAATTCGTAGCGTCGTAGCTTAATTCTTGTAGCTACTACTACGTTTCATTGTTAAATTTAAAGTTCGCTCAAGAAGCAAAATCAATCCTACATAAAAAAACTCACTGACAGACTCATGAACGCCAACCCTAAACCCTTGGACCTAGAAAGCTGAAAGGCTAATATGCTAATTAAATGAAATTCTTTTATTATGTACAGACGCCAGCACATCAAGGTACCCGAAACTGTCAAATTTTCCCAATCAACTTTGAACCTTATGCTTTAGGGATAAAGTTGAAAATCTATTAAAGAAATTTTTTTTGACAGATTGTAGTAACTTGATGTGCTGGCGTCTGTACCTAGACAAGGAATAAAAGTTTTTCGAACATTCTATGGGATAAGGAATTCATTGGCAGACAAAGTGGCTGGCTAAGTGTTAGTCGTTATTATAAAAAAAAACTAACTGTTGCCCGTGACTTCGTCTGGGATCCAGGATGAAAAGAAGTCGATGTTCTTCTCCAGGTCCACCAATGTGCCAAATTTCATCTAAATCCGTTCAGCCGTTTCGGCGTGAAAGCACACACACTTTCACATTTATAATATTAGTTAGGATTGATAGTAAATCCGTTTACGATAAGACCAGAATTGTTTCAACCGAAATTAAACACATCATCATTATTTAAAGCCATTATTTAATTTGACTAAAAACTTAATTCAGTTAGTCCCCACGACCAACCATGTGGATACCGCCCGTAGATGTATCTTGTTTATGAATTTCAGCAGCTTGTTTGATGAAAATTTTAGTAAATGGCTCGGAAACAGTTTGCTGATAAGTCTATCCATGCATTTTATGATTAGCTAAATTAATGCTAGCACTTTGCTCTCTGTTTATGAAATTTATTTTTAATGTAGCTATTTCGACTTGCTAATTGTTTTTAATTATTGCCAAGAATTTTCGTGAAACTAGTAAAGTTAATGGATTATGGAACGAAGTTTTTTAACACGGCTTATCGTAGGAGTAAACTGGAAGAAATTGTCACGTAACGAAAAAGCGTACTGGCCATTTTATTAGAAAGTGTAAGCGAGTGTTTTCGAAGGTGCTAAAGTCAATAGTGAGGTCAAAATGAATATCCAAGATGGCTGCTGTTACAATTTTCAAATTTTTCGTCATGGGTGTAGTATTCATAGTTTTTGAGGATGCTAAAAAGCCGATAGCGAGGTCAAAATGAAAATCCAAGATGGCTACAAGTTTATAAGAGCTTCTTATACATCTATATCTTTCTACCTTTTAAACATCATGCCTTCAAAAATAGAAGACGTTTAGAGCCTACAAATTATTGTACTAAGTCATGTAGTTTAAACATGTGGCATAAGTAAACGCTGCAATACATAAATAACGTCAGGATACCACGTCTTGTTCCCGGAGGGGTTAGGTAGGTTAGGTAGAGGTGTACTTATAATCGAATCAGAAATGAGACAAAGAGATCCGCAGGAGAACTAAGGTAACCGACATAGCCCGAAGAATTGCCAAATTTAAGTGGCAGTGGGCAGGGCACATTGCGCGCAGAACAGATGGCCCATGGGGCCGAAAGGTTCTGGAGTAGTGACCGCGTATCGGAACGTAGCGTTGGAAGGCCTCCCACAAGGTGGACCGACTATCTTGTGAAGGCCGCAGGAACTCGTTGGATGCGAGAAGCACAAAACCGGTCGAAGTGAAGGTGCTTGGGGGAGGCTTATGTCCAGCAGTAGACGTCTTTCGACTGAAATGATGATGATAATGTTCTTATAATACTTGAAAGAAATTCTCTCTGTAACGTTTTCCATTATGCATAATCCTAAAACTATTATTATTTCAACTATCCGTTAGGGTCAACTTTTAATCTAGCCACACACCACCACACTTCACACACACACCACACACTGCATCACTGTTACTGTTAGCTCAGTCATGTTCAGAAGCCTGTCCCCATGACTTCTAGCTCTTTAGATCCAGGGATAATGTGGACCACTGGTTGATTGTTTTCTACAGGTCGTCCCGCCACTAATCTATACTAATATAATAAAGCTGAAGAGTTTGTTTGTTTGTTTGTTTGTTTGAACGCGCTAATTTCAGGAACTACTGGTTCGAATTGAAAAAATATTTTTGTGTTGGATAGTCCATTTATCGGGGAAGGCTATAGGCTATATAACATCACGCTACGACCAATAGGAGCGGAGCATCAATCAAAAATGTTGCAAAAACGGGAAAAAAATATTCCTTTTGAGAGCTTTCGTTGCGTACGCTGCGTAAACGGTTAAAGTTATGCAAAATTCATGTATGACGGAATTGTTTCCCTTTAAAAGTTCTAAAAAAAAGTCCGCGACAGCATATGTCTATCTTTTAAGGTTTACTCACTATAACCTTTTTTATGGTAATCAAATTTCTTCTAAACTAATGCATTATTTGCGAAGGTTTTCTTTTATAAACATGATATTAATCCTTATCAAAATAAATACGTTATTCATCACAAGTCTTTAATGTTGAATAAAATTGCCCTTGACATCAATTGATTTCAATGAATATCTTAGGAGTTGCATAGTTTACAAGTAATATAGTCGCATAGTTTACATGTATAAGTAATAATCTTAAGTAATATCTTAAAGTAATAGAATATATTTTTAACCGACTTCAAAAAAGGAGGAGGTTCTCAATTCGGATGTTTCTATTTTTTATTTTTTATGTATATTCGGGCATAACTCCCTCATATAATATGTATAGACAGACGGATTTGCAAAAATTTTTTTTATTCGAAATATTTTTATTCCGGAAATATTTTTACTCCGAAACTCATCATCAGATCTTTATGAAATTTAAATAGGACCAATTTAAATTTCATAAAGATCTGATGATGAGTTTCGGAGACAGACAACGGAACTCTTCAATAAATGCCAGCAAATCAACCGCGATTGCTGCTATAGCATATGTATGCATTGTTTACGCAATCACACAACATAACATTACGCCTGTACCTTTGAAAGGGGTAGGCAGATGTGTTCAATAGCTTCCTGTCACTGATATTCATATACCAAGTAGTGTTATATGAATTTGTTTGGGGTAGGCAGGTACAACTAAAAAGTGAAAAATAAAAACTTAAAAATAAAAAAACAACCGACTTCCAAAAAAAAATACTACAAAGTGAAAAATAACTTTAATTTCGAAAGTCGGTGTCAAAAAATGAAAATACAGAACCAACGATACCGACTTCCGAAATTAAAGTTATTTTTCACTTTGTATTTTTTTGGAAGTCGGTTGTTTTTTTTTGTCAACAAGTTTTTAGTAGGTTTTTTCCTGAGATTACCGCGGGTGAAACGGCGGGGCACAGCTATTATTAAATAAAGTTACCTTTAGCAGTTAATAGAACAGAAAAACAAACTGTTGTTTGTTTGTTTGAACATGATAATCTCTGGAATTATCAATTATTTTTGCATTAGATTGTCCAATCCATGTGGAAAGCTTAATCACGCCAGGACTCTTTGGAGCTGAGCTAAAAGAAAAAGGTCAGGAAGAATGCTAAGAGAAAACGATGTGATAGCGCGGGCGGGTGATGCGATGCGATGGGTTGGGGGAGCAAGAAATTTCACGCGGACGAAGTCGCGGGCAGAGGCTAGTACGAGATAAAATTTAATTTTACTAACATCCTTTTGCAAGATTGTTCTCGAAACAAAATACGATGAAATTTAAAGTGCTTCTATGTAAAAACAAGGGACCGACAGTGAGCATCTTATCTTTAAAGTCACAAAAGGTAGCTGTGAATTGTACACATGATTGTACCCTTTTTCTGGTAAATATTTCAACAGTTGGTTCAGGTGGATCCGACAACAAATATTGTGTGAGAAAAATTTTCTTTAAACGCAGAAAATATTCTGAGTTTTTTTAGGTCTTATGTATCTTTCTAGGCTCTTGCCTTAATAATAACAGCCAAACGGTTCAATCGAAGCTACGCTACAGTTTCCCTGTCATCCTGTATGTATGAAAATTCTTGCTTACATATAAAATTATAGTTTGTAAAAGAATCTCGGGAACTCGAGTCGTATAAGGTTTTGGAAGGGTGTACCATGTATGTTTACATCTTGATAGGTAAAAGACAAACGTAGAGGATATTAGTTGCTTGTCAACCAACGTAAGTTAAGGCCAAACTATTACGCACAACTGTGTAAAGATACGCGCCTCCACTTAAAAGTGCTCTCCTGCTGTCAGCTGTGGTCCAGGCTTCTGTTAAACTGCTTCGTTGGGTCAGTGGTCGCAAGCGGTACCTACTGGTGAGCATGAGAGCCTGTTTTTGATTCCCGGGTCAGGCTAAGTGTTAGCTTACCATCAGAGGGGCAATTCTCTTAATTTTAAGAACGTTCACAGTCAGTCTCAATCTGTCAAAAAATACCTCTAATTTCCCTACATTTTGACAAGTTTTTAACATTTGTTTGTAGCTGAGACTGCGACTAGATTTTGATTATTATATTATTTTCATCTACACTGTCGGTTTGTAGATGGGTCCATTACTTATCTGAGCGACCTGTCCGTGTCTCGGAAGGCGCGTTAAGCTGTTGCGACTAGCTTCAACTTTCTGACTAACTGACAGACTATTTAAATTTTGACAATTCAAAAGTGCCTGTACAAGGTTTAATTGAAATAAATGCTTTGAGTTTGAGTTTGAGTTGGTCCTGCTTTTATTCGTGGATCTTTGACAGTCGGTACGGGTAGTCAGAACCGAATGTCTGACAACCAGTATTACCAAGGGGTATCGTGCTTCCCAGCAACCGAGTTGTGGAGGAGAGAGGTTTAGATGGGCAGTCAATCCATATAAATTATTCAGCTGCATCTGGTTAGACTGGAAGCCGACCCCAACAAAATTCGGAAAAGGTTAGGCAGATTGGTAGTATTTTTTACTCGAGCTAATTTTGTTGAGCTAATTTCTTTATTTTCTTCTTTTTCTGTGTCTTATTGAAGACCACATACAGGACATAGGCAATATAATAAAAGGTCCAACTTGGCAGATTTTCCTATTGATATTTTCTCCATGAGTTTTGCTTCATGCAGACGTTCCCTATGTAGACAGTGTGAAGAGTGCTACGTAGCTCAGATTGGTTTGTTTTGTAGTGTTCTCTTTTATCTCTAATATTTTTTAATGTTAAATGTCATGCATACCTTCTGCATGGTCACTGAAATGCCAATTTTAGATAATATTTAATTTGAATTGTAAGTTATTGTGCTGTTGGTGTACTTATTAAAAATAAAAGGTAATTTTTATTGTTTTCTGCCTACATTTTAGTAAACATCAGTCAAAAAAGTAGAACTGTACACATAACATCATCACGCCTGTAAATCCCCGTAGGGTTAAGCAGAGGTGTTTTGGTGTAACTGCATAGTACAGTGCACACACACCTATATTTCGACAGTTATGTTTATGTCCCACTAGCTTCTGCCCGCGACTTCGTCCGCGTGAAATTTCGCCCTCCCCCATTCACCCTCTTAGGGGTGGAATTTCGAAAAACCCGTAGATACCTACTCTTCACAAAGAATACACCCTCCAAATTTTATTTATCTAGGACCAGCGGTTTAGGCTGTGCGTTGATATAGGTATCAGTCGGTCAGGACTTTGAATTTTATATATAATATAGATAGATGTAAGAGAAAGCGTGCCCATTGCCATCGACCGGGCACAAATCTGGACCCGGGGCTGCTACTCAGAAATTCCAGATGGAAAAACCCAATAACACTTTTCCGATCTGGGAATTGAACCCAGGAACTCATGTTCAGCAGTAGCGCTTGCGACCTGTAACCAACGAGGCAACTGAACAGAGCTGTAAGTCTTATATAACATGCTATAAAATTTTCAGCTCTTGGCCAACACCAAAAATAACCAAACACAACACCTGTTGGGCCCGGTCCGCTATATTGATAGCTGGATACCTAAGCCTCGTGAAATAACAACTATTGTACTGTATGAATGAATTATATTGGAAATGTAAATTAAAACGGTTACAAGATTTGAATCGGCGCGACAATAAAAATGCGTGCGTTCTTCCGTGAGTCGGAGACGAGTCTGTCCGATGATGGCCGAACAGGAGCGCGCGCGCCATCACTGGCGGCCCGCCCCCGCGTACTCCGCCATGCGTCATCAACACTAACAACAAAAAACATTTTTGACTAGCCAATTCTTCCCTTGCGGTGGTAGGGCTAACGCCCGCCTGTATTGCAACCACCCTTCCACCGGAGTCCGGCCATCATGCAGCCTGCAATGTTTCGTCGATGCGTGGGAGTTCCAGTGCCTTAGGCATCTTCTGGGCACGCTCATTCTATCATAGACCTCATTCATCGCTTTCCATCACGCGTGAGGTAAAGAGCGGACCCATTCAGCTAAAAATATGTCCCGAATATTAATGAGTACAATAAATAATGCGCAAGACTTTGTATTAATTAGAGGATTAATAACATGCTCTCATCCATAATAAAACACCTGCGCCACCGCCGACAATTAACGATAATTGTTAGCTTAACGGCTAAAGTTGTGGCGAGATAGATCTTCCCTACCTAACTCATTCGTTCCACCTGCTGAAAATCTCGCACCTTGATATGAGTAGCTTTGGCTTACCTGGAAGTCTTTAAATCATAGGTTTTCAACGTGGGCGATAACGCCCCCCCTCGTGAGCATTTGAGGCTTTCAGGTAAAATACCCAGAGAAACTATATATCCCATCTTACGACTACATAATAATTATTATACGTTTGAATATAGTCATGGCAATAGCTGTTTCAGATTCGCGACAGATGGTAAGTAAAAAAATTGGTCTCTAGGGCGGTGGACAAAATAAGGTTGTTCTATAATTTAAATAGACATCAAACTCAGGTAGGCAGGTAGGTTGGGGTTACCAGCAGTAAAACAAAAACCATCACTATAAAAGTGCTTTTATGACATACCATGATTTATGAGTATTGGCACTTTATTCAATATCTCTTAAGTCTCACGAAAAATTATCTGTACTTAACTTTAGAACCTTACTGTAAAAAGAATATACTTACTACCAAAAACTTACCCTGTATTAAAAAAAACATACCTGTTTAATGACGATTAAAACGAGGGTACTCATTTTACTCTAATTGCCTATTTTATACAATTTTTTTTTGTATTGTCTAATAAAAACACTCAAATTGTCATAACTTTTAATGAGATCAAGTTAGGGCTCTGCCACACAAATATTTTTTACTGGAAACAACTCCAACCATCGCCCTGTTTCGTTTGATCCACGATTTTTTACTCACACAGGACCTACAATCTTTTGTACGTTTCTTGAAAGGTCGAATCGACAGTAATAATAATAACAAATAATAATAATTTTTATATTTTTTATATTCTAATATTTAAAAATATAATTTATATGTGTTACTTAATGAAATAAAGGAGAAAAAAATAATAATTTATTTCAAATAAACAGATTGTAGATATGCAACTTTTTTACATTAATAATATTAGGTAACACAGAATTGTTGTCTACAATAAGATGGGTGAAGCTCTGCACTCCTAGCTAGGCTACAGAATAGCCTGTGTGTAGTTTCAATCCCTAGGTAATAAATGGCTCTGGTACGTGTTACATTTGCAGATTGGCAGTGGGACAGGTACCTTAGGGTAGATGACACATAAAGTGCACCCAAATGAATATGGACCTCGACTGTTGTATTGGAATCTGGGTCTTGTGGTGTTAACTTTGTCAACAAGGGTTGTAAAGTAACACATTAGTGCTTTGGAAAAATAGGGAACAGCCGGTGAAGTAGAGAATGTCTGACCGAATTGTTGTGCTTTATAAGTGTTAGTCATCCTTATACAGAGAGGTTTGTGGTTAAATGATAGCAGCCACACAAATCGACACTTGACGCGGTCGGTGAGTGGATGGGTGGCCATCCATTACACACCGAGACCCCTACGTGCCTCGGAAAACACGTAAAGGCTTTGGTCCCGACTATCATTCGTAAATCTTTGACAGTCGTTTCGGATGTAACCCCCCACCACCGGGGGGTGGTGGTGGTGGGGGGGTTGGCAAGAGGTATCACTGGGCTGAAACAATCTGGGTTATTAAAAAAAATTAAATTGCTAGCTCTGATAGTTTTTTTTATGATGATTTTTTGCTTTGAGCACTATGCGAAGTGGTTGAAAAAAAAAATTGGTCATAACTTTTGAACCGTAAAAAAAATTACCGACATTCTCAGTGTTAAAAAGTTTGGAAATGACCTTGCCCTGTATAAATTCTATTCTATTCTATTCTAAATAAAGTATTAAGAAAAAAGAAAACATAGGGACACACAAGTAGTTAATATTTATTAGTCTGTAAAAATCATAGTTCTATGGTTATTAACCAGAAAGAAAACAGGCGAGAGCGTTTCTGTGAAGAAAACACCCGCATTTCCTCTCAAAACCTGGTACGCAATTGTTCGCTCGTGAACATTGTTCTTTATTGCTATTTCTTTTACGACGACCTTATAGAAATCCTTTTTATTCCTCAATCCGATTTCGCCACAGAAAAAGAAAATGAAAAGGTCCAAGCTTAAAATATTGAGGTCCTAAGGACTACTACTATGAAGGCTCGGGTTCGATTCCTAGATCGGGCGAAGTGTTACCTATTAGATTATTCCATTTACCTATTGGGTTATAACATTTACCTATTGGGTTATAACATTTACCTATTGGGTTATAACATTTACCTATTGCGCTATAACATTTACCTATTGGGTTATAACATTTACCTATTGGGTTATAACATTTACCTATTGGGTTATAACATTTACCTATTGGGTTATAATATTTACCTATTGGGTTATAACATCTACCTATTGCGTTATAACATTTACCTATTGGGTTATAACATTTACCTATTGGGTTATAACATGTACCTATTGGGTTATAACATTTACCTACTGGGTTATAACATTTACCTATTGGGTTATAACATTTACCTATTGGGTTATTCCACTTACCTATTGGATTATTCCACTTACCTATTGGGTTATTCTACTTACCTATTGGGTTATTCCACTTACCTAATGGGTAATAACATTTACCTATTGGGTTATAAAATTCAGCTATTGGGTTATTCTACTTACCTATTGGGTTATTCCACTTACCTAATGGGTAATAACATTTACCTATTGGGTTATAAAATTCAGCTATTGGGTTATTCAACTTACCTATTGGGTTATTACATTTACCTATTGGATTATTCCACTTACCTATTGGGTTATTCTACTTACCTATTGGGTTATTCCACTTACCTAATGGGTAATAACATTTACCTATTGGGTTATAGAATTCAGCTATTGGGTTATTCAACTTACCTATTGGGTTATTACATTTACCTATTGGATTATTCCACTTACCTATTCTGCCGAAAGGTTCTAGAGTGGCGACCGCGTACCGGAAGACGTAGCGTTGGAAGGCCTCCCACAAGGTGGTCCGACGACCTTGTGAAGGCCGCAAAAACCCGGATGCAAGAAGCACAGAACCGGTCGAAGTGGAGGTGCTTGGGGGAGACCTATGTCCAGCAGTGGACATCTTACGGCTAAAATGATGATGACTTACCTATTCGCTTATAACATTTACCTATTGGGCTTATTCCATTTACCTATAGAGGCTTAGTAAAACCCAAAAACCGAGTTATTGCACTTTATGTAAGACAGTATGGAATCTTGACCCCCGAGACGTGATGCCCTAAGCAACCTGGCTGCGGAGTGCGCATGTGGCGAAGTAGATACTGCCCACATACATACATATTGGGTTAGTCCATTAGGAATTCTCAGTAGCAGCACGGTATCTGGATATGTATCGCGTTGTTGGCAAATATGCTCGCACCCGATTGTATGGGATTTAAACATAAATATCTAAATTTTGGGTATACTTTAACTACTGCTCTGCCTAACCCTTTAGGTAAAACAGGCGTGATGTTATGAGTTATTTATTTATAACTAGCAGCGCCCCGCGGTTTTACCCGCATAAGAGTAGATCCCGTGGGAGTATCGGGATAAAAACTATCCTATTTCCTTTCTCGGGACTCAAACTATCTCCATACCAAATTTCATCTAAATCGGTTTAGCGGTATAAGCGTAAAGAGGTAACAGACAGACAGACACACTTTCGCATTTATAATATTAGTATGGATATTGTTTGCAACGGTACAACATCAATTACATTAATTAACATAGAGACAATATTTACGTTGATAATAATAATATTTAATTTAAAACTAATATGGAACAGTGGACTCCCTTATTCCCTTATGATATGAAATAATGTTCGTTGTACAAATGATCACGAAACGATATTACACTGACAGTTAAAGCCTACCTACGTCAAAATTGTCTGAGGCTTGTCCTGTCTCCTGCCCACAATTGCGTTGTTCATTGTGTCGATAAATCCTCCACAAAATTGGGTCAAGTGGTCTTGATATAAGCGAAAACATTGCCATCTGTTTCCCAAATATTTGATCGAACATTGTGGTACATTCGACCGCACATGATTGGTAACAAAACCAGTTCATTCTGGGCTCTTAGTCTATTGAAGCATCGTGCTACCCTAGGCTAGTTCAAGGTCAATGTTTTGCCGGGTCAGGATTTTCCGAAAGGGTCACCGCTGGCCCGGAACATAAAGGGCTAAGGAAGGAACACGGGTGGGTTTTAGTCAGTAAGAGTCTGACACTCCCTTCCGCTCCACCCAGAGCGGGAGGGGGTAATTTGATGATTTCCCATACTCAAAAAAAAAAGTCAATGTTTTATTACAATCTAGCCTACAAGCAATTTTAATGAAACGTGATAATTATTTTAAAACTTAGAATAGTGTATTTTTTTTTTCTTTTATGGCAACTGAGCCGGTTCTGACTATTCTGCCAGTATCACGTCGTGATAATGTTGATTGTACAGACGCCAGCAGCAGGCACATCAAGCTACTACAATCTGTCAAATTTCTTTATTCGATTTTTAACTTTATCGCTAAAGCATAAGGTTCAACGTTGATTAGGAAAAATCGACAACTTTGGGTAGCTTGATGTGCTGCAGTCTATACTTCACATAAATCCGTTCCACTTTCTTAGAGTCTGATATAATGATATACATAATTAAGTACTTTGTTCCTGATGTGTTATTATGTGTGTCATTGTCACTATTATTTCTACACTTTTTACACTACACTAACTCAAATAGGTTTTGTTCGTTTTAGTCTTCGCACTATATCTGTTTTGTCTGACAGATGAATGAGAGGTTCTTTTTGTGAGTATTAAAAAAAGATAAATACCAAGTTCAGCGCCATCGATCCAGCGACTAGGGAAGAGTTAAAAACAAAACAAAAAGAAAATCCCTCGTGCTTTCCGAGGCACGGAGGGGTCTCGGTATGTAAAGATGGTCACCCCATCCACAGACCAACCGCAGCGAGCGTAGCTTAAACTGATCGATCGACCCGTGCGGCTGTTATTATTTAACCACGAAATGACATTTATTACTGTAAATATGTTAAATCGAGGGGCCCGATTTAACATATTTACAGTAATAAATATCATTTATAGTATAAACCGGGTTTGTGAAATTCTAGCTAGATTGTTAAAAAAAAAAAGAAATATATTAAAAAGAAAATCTATTAGAGTCTATTCTTTAGGTTTATATAACCATAATTATACTTTTATGCTTGTAAAGCTAGGGTTTCCTAGAAGTCTGCGACCCTCACACAACAGCCGCAATGACAGAGGTCGTTAAATTGACGTCAGCGGGGTTTGACTTTACGGTGTCAAAAAACGCTCTGTAGGAAAACACACCAACTTACTTTCATAAATTTCGTTTCAGTGACGTCATTCACCGGTTAATTGAAGACGCTATGTGGGCCACAGCTGCTCTAGGAAACCGTGAATTTAGATATCAATTATTGTTGACATGTTATTTGACAACAGATTACCTGAAATGAATACTGCTTGTCAGAAAACCGGAGATGGTATCTGTATGATTTCCTACCATAATTTATTTGTACATCGTTTGATGTGAGAGCTTCATCTAATGGACCATTTTATTGTCTGTTCAGAACGATTTATATCTGACAGTTTCTTTGATGAATTTATTTGTTAAATGGCGTCTAATTTGGATGTGTTCAACATTATTTGCTGACTGTACACTCACTGTACAGGTCTTTGTTAAAAATAAATAATTAATAGCTCTTGCCCTCATCTTACTTATACATCGTACAAATATTAACTTAAGTAAATAAGTAGCTTGATTTTAATTTAATTTTAGTTTATAATATTAATTGATTTTATTATTTTTAATTAACTTTTACTGTTTATTTTATTACCATATATTGTTTACGAGTTCACTATAATATAACACGTTCGAATTTTTAATTTATTATGTAACCTATCTTGAAAGGCGCTGGTGTCTGTGATACAATGATTTTCATTCGCTAGAAAAAAAGTGTATCGTTGGTGCCTGTAGCACCAACGATACACTTTTTCTGTAATGTTAATTTTTAGTTGGCAAATTGTTTTTGTGAACCTTAAATGTGTTTATTTTTCTGAAATAAAAAATATATATAAAATATATATAAAAACATAATTATTATTACTTATTTATTTTTAGGGTTCCGTACCTCAAAAGGAAAACCAGAACTCTTATAGAATCACTTTGTTGTCCGTCTATCTGTCTGTCTGTCAAGACCCTTTATCTCGGGAACACGTGAAGGTATCGAGTTGAAATTAAAACCATATACTCAGGTCTACGGTTTCTCGAAGCTGTGAAAAAATCAAAATTCTATGTTAAGGTGAAAAAAAAGATACGAACGTTTATGCCACAAAAAACGTATATTTCGACATTCTCAAGGGAAACAAAATTTATAGTGTACTTCCCGTTGACCTAGAATCATGAAATTTTGCAAGAAGCAATGTCATATAGCACAAACAAAGGGAAAAATCCGAAAACCTTAAACCTGTATTTCCATTACAAAAAAAAAAAATCTTTGTTAAACTATTTACATACCTACAAATTTGTACGAAACCCTTGGTGCGCATGTTCGACTCGCACATGACCGGTTTTTTGGAAGGTGGATAAGCCTTTAGTGTGGGACGCAACGTGTGTCGATACTCTTGCGCCATCCCATCTTCCTGGCTCGGCATGCTGTGCTGGCGCTGCTGCTGCGGCTGCGGAAAACCTCAAACGGCGAAAATATAATACCTTATCGGAAATTATATTTTCGAGCCGTTTGGGGTTGAAACTCTCGGTCCGTGGGGTCCGAGTGCTCATGGTCTTTTTACAGAAATTTTTAAACGACAGGTTGACACTTCCCGTGACCCAAGGGCTGGCTTTTACCTTGGCCAGAGGCTAAGCATCGCCATACAACGTGGTAATGCCGCCAGTCTCTTGGGTACGTTACCAGTCGATAGCGATGCGGATGAATTTTTTGACGCAATTTTTTAGTTTCTGTATAGTTTTAGTTAAGTTAGAATTTAATTTTGTTATTTTTGGCTTTTATGTATTTTATTAAATAAAATAGATTCGTGTAAAACTGATTCTGATATCCTATTTACATAATAAATAATTTGATTTCATTTTCTGCGGCTTCGCCTTAGTGGATGTCGGATACAAAGTATGTCCTAACCCAGGTCTATCCATGTGGCTCATCCAAATCTGTTCAGCCGTTAAAGTAAGGATTTATATGTAATTGTGCAGCGGTGAAATGGGCGGATGACATTGTTACCATTGCGAGTAGAATCTGGATGAGGCTGGCACAGAAGTGTGGGGCATTTTGGCTCAAGAAAAGAGAGGTCTATGCTTAGTAGGGAGTGAAGTCGCATGATGATGATGAATATAACGTGTGAAACAAGTTTGCCATAACAAAGTTGAACTACTGTACTTTTTACACTGTGTACCTACTACATTCGGTCCCAATCAGTTTAGAATCCAAACTTCATTGCTTATTGAACGATCACATTCAATTTTGTTTAGTAGTCACCGGTAATAAGATCTCTTTTCAATTGATATCGGTTTTAGAATGAGTGCGGATGTTATGAAAAGCGGAAAGAATGACTTCAAAATCCATTAGGTATGGTGTTTTTAAACGCTGTGTTCTAACAATATAATTTCTGTATTTTACGTACTTTATTTAATATTCTTGGTTGCGCCGTGTCCTTTTGCCGTGGTTTTTAAAGTAAAATAAAAAATAAACTAAAGAAAATAAATGGGTTGTGAAAATAGTGCTATGTTTCGTGTCAAATGTCTATAGCGTGAGTTCGGAATATTTATAGTGGAGTCGTACGTATAGGCTCTTGATCAAACAAGAAATAACCATTCATAAAACCGAATGTATGCGTGTAAAATACCTAGTATTTTGAGTTGGCTTATCAATGTGTATTATAGGGAACTCTCGTATTCACTAGCGAACGACAATATCGGGTGAAGTCAGGCAACGTCGGGTGATGTCGACCAACATCGCCAGACATGTCTTGCGACGTCGCTTGACTATGCCCGACACCTTTAACGACACATGTCGCGGTACAATTGTCTCCTAGTTAATACGAGGCTTAAAAGAACATAGGTAAAAATGTCTATTACGAAAAAGTACAATATTAAAGAGTCTTTAGGCTTCCAGAATCCTAACAATAATCTGAGAAAAACCTAAATGAGGAACACCATTGAGCCATTACTATACGTTAATGGTTCCGTACAATTTAAAATAAAAATAAATAGCCACTAAAAATAAAAAAATAAAAACCTAGCTCAACATTGTTACGCCAAAACTATTCCTGCTGCAATTATTAAATGAAATATGCTACAGATCTAGTACTTCCACAATATAATCAATCGTCTATCATCAAGTTTGAAGTTGAGCTACAGGATTACTGAGAAATGCATGCACCAACTGGTTGGCACCCCAATTGCGTAACACACTTTTAATAACAATCTGAATCATTTTGAAGGCCATTGCTTCTTAGTGCGTTACGCAATTACCCCGTTGGTTCACTCAAGTCTGTGTGGTTCTTTCCGCAAAAGTCTATCTCATAAACTTAATCTGCAACGTTTTCATATGGCCTGACCAAGACTGAGAGAAAATAGACAGCGACCTTTGAGTTTGTTTCTGTCTTTCTCCTCAGAGTAGTGGGTCAGGAAGCACTGAATTTATCTAGTTTTAAAACAGAATTTAATTTTGACCTGGGAAAGTGTTTATTTGAACGAATTTACAGAAATAAATTTTATTTATCGCCAGTCTACAGTACCCGGCGATAAATATTGCACATCGACCTTTGTAAAGAGACAATCGGCTAATTTCGGCTTCGTAGAGCGTTATCTCTGTCGCACGAAATACAAACAGTCCGGTATCTATTAGGAGCTGTTAAAACAATTATGATTTGCTTCTTTTGATAATTATTTTTATTCTTTGTATAAAATACACCAATCACCAAAGGTCGATGTGCAATATTTATCGCCGGGTACTGTATATCAGTTGGAAATAGACTTTTTGCTTTTTAAAGTCATAGTTATGTGTGTGTTGTTGTGTGTTAGTGTTCTTAGTGGTTTTCATCATCACCATCATCAGTCAACATCTGCTGGTCATAGTCCTCTCCAATAGAACGCAATTCAGCTCGATTCTCGGGAACTGTCATCCAGCTGCTACAGGTCACCCTGTAAAGATCGTCGCTCCACCTAGCCTGAGGCCGCCCCACCTTACGTTTACCGGTTCGCGGTCTTCACTCAAGAACACGTCTACCCCAATGGTCAATTGGTCATTGGTTCTACGTCTAATATGGCTGGCCCATTGCCACTTTCACTTGCTTATTATGTGAGCTATATCGACAGCTTTGGATCTCTGCTGGATCCCTTCATTCCGGATTCTATCCCTCAGAGAGACCAATAGGAAAACTCCCAAATTAAAATATATTCACGTTTTTCCTTACCAGGTTATGTAAATGACAACCTACCGCCTAAAATGCGGGTCTCTAATCTTAATTGAAGTCAATTCTCCAATACAAACAACTTAGTAAAAAAAGCTATTTAAAAACCCTCCTTCAAAGAGGGGAAGCAGATAATCCTTATCACAGCGCGCAAGCCTATACATTTTCAACGGCAATAAATTTCGCACTGACAAGGTTACCGCGTGAACGGAGCGAGAAATTAAAACGCATGTCCCACGCCTCCTCGTTACGGTATAGGGAAAGAGGTATTATGTATCTTTTTACCTTTTTAAAGGATAGGTTAGCTCTTAACAAATCCGACTTCAATATGCTTTTATTTTTTAATTGATTTAAATAAGGTTTTTTTGTTTGGATATGATTTTTTTAAATAATATATAATGATGTACGAGTATATTATAAAAAACAGACTTAAAATAATATTAATAATATGTACATGTATGTAAATAAGAGGGAAAAGAATCACAGGGCATCAAACATTTTTTTTTCTTGGGTTTGTCTTCTCGTGGTCCATACAGTCGTAAGATTTCACTGACAATCATCTTTTTGAAGTGAAAATTACGTTTTTGAGATTGGAAAAAACCATTGAACTCACGCTACTGCTACCGTAAGCGACAACGTGCGTGGTTTTGTTTATAAAACGATTAAAAAAATACCCGCTGTGGATGTGTTCGGCTGTCCTCGGGATGTAGGTACTCGGTTTTAATGTAAATCCGATAGGTATGTCAGTGAGTAAAGCAAAGTATTCTGTTTGTGTTTTTCACTTCTGTCGGCACTCCGGGAGTGTCATGGTTTTTTTTTTTCTTGGAAAAACACGCCATTAGATATGATCGGTGAGAGTGTTGTTGAGATTTTTCCCTTGAGAATCCATAGTTATTTCCAGAAAATGAGAACAAGTTTGCCCCAACAGATCTTTATTCATGTACGTACATATATCTGTGACAGTAATACATTTTTACTTCCTTTTTTTCTCTTTATGATGGAAAATATGCCAGAAAAGTACTGGCACCTATCTTTTCGTGTAATAAACATTAGCGTAACGTTATATTTGATTAAAATTCAATACTTGTTACTCTACTTAGGGCGCTACCTCGAAAATAAATCGTAGTGACTGATCTACTAAGCGAGCGAAAGTGATGCAATTACTTTTGAAACGCAAAAGAAGAGAGACGGCTATAATGTGCGTGCGCTTGGGATAAAACGTCGTATGTGCCAAAACGAACTTACGCCTTTTTTAACAAAATATATAAATAACATTTAAAACTACTTTGAGTAAACTTTGATATGATAATTCTCTATGTTTTAAAGTAAATTCCATTGAATAACTCTTAAGCGTTAGCCGTGATGGCGAAAAAAAGTAAAAGAAATTGATTTAACTTTGCAATTTTTTTGTATCGAGAAAAATTCATTGAATGAATCGTGTATTATTTTTACATGATACTAGACCAAAGAGTCAAAAAACATATACCAAAATGTTAAATCTCTTCCACATACTTAACAACTTAAACGAAATACAAAATCAATATTTTTCAATATATTACCTTTTTTTTTTTTTTTGATGATGGGAAATCATCAAATGACTCCTCCCGCTCTGGGTGGAGCGGAAGGGAGTGTCAGACTCTTACTGACTAAAACCCACCCGTGTTCCTTCCTTAGCCCTTTATGTACCGGGCCAGCGGTAACCCTTTCGGACAATCCCGCTGGCCCGGCAGGTTTCGGCCCTAACGGGCCCCTTCATTTCATGCTGACATCTCTTTGAGGCGCGCGTGGAACACGTACGCGCCGTCCGGCACGGGCCTGGTCCTGATCGGACGGTGAGCTACCCATTATTCTCCGCCCGCAGGCCCGCGCCTACGGTGGCCGGGAGTCGTCGCGTGGCTCCCGACACCCGGAGCATCTCCCGCGGCGGCTGGAACGGGAGGCTCTCTCCCTCAGCCGTCCCGCCGCCGCGACTGCACCCCACTCCCTCTCGCCCCAGACCATGGCTTGAACCAAGCCCAGACGCGTGAGGTCGCCGCCGCTGCCGATCGCCTCTACGAGGGCACGGCGGTGCTCCGCCCAAGCGGGGCAGACCTCCACCGTGTGCTCCACCGTGTCCTCTGGGCGATCCTGGCAATGGTGACACCCGGGCGTTTCCTGCCGCCTGATTATGTGCAGGAACCTCCCGAAACTTCCGTGTCCGGTGAGGACCTGCGTCAGCGGTAGGTTCAATATATTACCTTAAGGCTCATTTAATCGTACATAATACACACACACACATTTATATGCAGGCTCGCCCCCGTATTATATAAGACTGAAACATAACTGTTGAAATGGAATGGGTATACATACATACGTACACACGACCATATATCATTTCCAGTTTTAGCTGACGTCCGCGTCGCATTGTTATAGGCTTTTCGTACAATGAGAAGTTAGCTTACACTCCAATCTCATCATCTGCCTAGCCTTTTCCCAACTACGTTGGGGTCGGCTTCCAGACTAACCGGATGCAGCTAAATGCCAGTTATTTTAAATGGAGCGACTGCCTATCTGAGGGCCTAAAAAGGTCACTTTGGCAGGATCATAAAAGGAAAACATTATGAATCGTAATATGGCGAAGACAGTCCGTGCTTTTTCTTTATTTCGCTGCACTACGTAGGTATAATCAAAGTATAAGATTGAATAAGATTGGGATTTATTGTATAATATTTTATTGTATTATGATTGATTGTATAAGATTGGGATTGGATTTGGATTGGATTGATTGGTATTTTAGCACAGACAAAAAAAAAATAACTGAAAAATCCTTCACCAATGGGATTTGATACGATTAACTTAACAGTTAACTGTCCATTATGATTCATAATGTTATCCTTTTACGATTCTGCCAAAGTGACCTTTTTAGGCCCCCAGACCTCCACAACCCAGCTTACACACTGCTTGCTGCTTGCTTATAAACTGGAAATCTACAGCTTGATATGTCGTCGGGCGAACACCTCTGCTTAACCCTGCGGGGAATACAGGCGTGATGGTATGTTATTTTTACTTAAAGCTCTTTTTAAATATTTAATGTTGTCGCTATATCGGGAGCACTTTGTAGATGATCTCACAAATGAGAAAATGTATGAGAACCCGGATTCGCGTTTCGTCGTCTTGTTAGGGTTCCGTATCTCAAAAGTAAAAAACGGAACCCTTACGGGATCATTTTGTTGTCCGTCTGTCTGTCTGTCTGTCAAGACGTTTTATCTCGGGAATGCGTGGAGGTATCGAGTTGAAATTAAAATCATAATATACTCAGGTCTACAGTCCCTTGAAGCTGTGAAAAAATCAAACTTCAAGTTAACGTAAAAAAAAGACACGGTCGTTTATGCCACAAAAAAGATATATTTCGACACTCTCAAGGGAATCAAAATTTATAAGGTGGGTACTTCCCGTCGACCTAGAATCATGAAATTTGGCAAGAAGCAAGATCATATAGCACAAGTAAAGGGAAAAATCCGAAAATCGTAAATTTGTAGTTACATTTAAAAAAATCTCGTGATAAACTATTTACATACCTACAAATTTGTACGGAACCCTTGGTGTGCGATTCCGACTCGCACTTGACCGTTTTTTTTTTCGTAATTTCGGTAATATGTAACCAAAATCTCATTGAACGTGTTACGCAATTCCAATCCTGAACAGTAATTGGTATTTGCCAATGAAACATGAGTATCTATGGAAAAAAAGTTTCGCCTTGGAGTTTGCAAAGAGCGATGGAACTCAATATTCTGAGTGTAAAAAGACAGGACAGAATTTGGAGCAACACGTTGCGTTCCAAAACGGGTATAATAGACGTAAGCAAGGAGGCTGCCAGGCCTAAATAAGATTGAGCCGGTCACTTCAGCTGCATGCAGGATTACCGCTGGGCAAAAGTCTCCACACAATGGGTGCCTGAAGATGGACGGCGCCGCCGAGGTGAAAGAAAGAAAGAAAGAAAGAAAGAAAAGAAAGATAGAAAAGAAAGAAAGAAAAGAAAGAAAGAAAAGAAAGACAGAAAAGAAAGATAGAAAAAACCTCGTCACCCCAGAAAGCGGTGACGAGAAGACCTGGACGCGTACCGCGAGGGCTGGCTTTGAGGGGTCACGGGTAAAGAGTTCCTGGAAGGACTTCAGGGAGGCCTTTATTCAGCAGTGGGAAAGTATAGGCTTAACAAAGAAAAATGTGGATATAAACATCATCATCATCTGCCCAGCCTTTTCCCAACTATGTAGGGGTCGGCTTCCAGTCTAACCGGATGCAGCTGAATACCAGTATTTTACATGGAGCGACTGCCTATCTGACCTAGACAACCCAGTTACTGAGTAATACGATACTCCTTGGCTTACCAAGGAGTATCGTATTACTCAGTAACTGGGTAGTCAGAAGCCCGAAAGTCTGACTACCAGTCTTAACTGGTAGTCAGACTTTCGGGCTTCTGACTACCCGTAATGACTGTCAAAGATCCACTATGACAGGCGGATATAAACATCTCTGACGAAAAAAAAAGCCGTTTGTCAGCGTATTTGCTTATTACTTTGTAACAACTTCATACATTTTGGTGCGGTTTTACACCATCATTAAGAACAATATTCTTGTAGGAAAAACGTAGCCGAATTTTGGGCCGAGTCAATTTAGATTGCCATCGAAACGCTATGAAGAATCTGGGCCTGGTCACTTAAAAAGTTATGAAGGTAACTAGCTGCGTCCCGCGGTTTTACCCGCGTAAGTTTTGATTCCTGGGAATATCGAGATAAAAAGTAGCCTATATGTTAATCCAGGGTGTCAGCTACCTTCATACCAAATTTTATCAAAATTGGTCCAGTCGTTTGAGCGTGAAGAAGTAACATACATATAAACACACACACACACACACACTCACAAACTTTCGCCTTTATAACATTAGTGTGATGTGCTTTAGCAAAATAAAGTATGAATAGATTTATTTTATGAGTATTATCTTAATGGGCATTGTTCATATTTTTTTAAATGTTGTAATTGAAAAACCATTTCGAGGAATAGCGTTATTGATCATTACGGACTAATTAATTATGAAAAATAGTCATATTTTATTGATATTTTTGATAAAATACGATTGACCTTCTTTGCCCTTCAAATTACGTCGGCTTTGGCCGTACAGTTTTGTATCGTTACCTCAGAAAAAAAAAGTGAGATTGTCTACATCTGTCAAATGTCAATTTATCATAAATATGTCAAAAATATAAAAATTCTTGTTTATATCTCATTACATTACATAGGTACATTATTTCAACACTCGACAATATTTAATATACTGGAAGAGTTATAGAATACAGGAAGTGCTTAGTTCCAACTTGCAGCAATAATAGTAATAATGTCGCCGCGTGCGTTATTATTCTATTTCTAAGTCGCCGCGTCGATTGTTCTAGTGACGATAGAGAGTAGTATATTCCTTGGAGGACACTTACACATAAAAAACACCATTTGTAAATAAATACGCTAAGATAGGATTCGATTATTTAAGACGTCTATTCGGCCTATTGACACTTTGACAGATGTGACAGTACTCTTTGGATTGATGACGTTGTGTTGACAGATTAAATTTTTTAATTATGTACTAGTCAGGCAACGGCACTTATTCTTTATGCCACTGATGATGTCACCTACCTTAAAAACATAAAATAATTAAATATTTTTTTTAAAATAACTATTGAGCCAATCATCAAAATATTCAAATTGGTTTCTCAAAATACTCTAAATTTTCATAAAATAAAATAAAATGTAATGGTTAGAAATTTTGGACAATCCCCATTCGTTTTTCAAGATTAATTGTCCCTTTTGTAAGTCAAGGATTTAGATGGAAGATAAAAGATTAGCTAGATATGTTAATTTAAAAGTAGATTGTAGGTTTTCGGGTGATTTGTTAACGGAAACTGACGTTTTTATATTGTTTAGGAATTTGGTCAAGAACAAGGCCATTTGTACACAAGTACACGTTTTTCTTGCCGTGAAAAACTATGGATTTTGTTCCGTGTGTAGGCACAGTCGTCAATGTTGTATGGATCACTATGGAAGCTTGTTGACAGACACGTTTATTTCTACGGTGCGGTTTATGCGCCGTACTGTAAAGAAACCGTGCCGTGTAAATAGTGCCTAACGTCGACCGTACACTACTACGTATGGTCTGATCGAAAAGTATTTGATGAAAGTGTAAACAAAGGGATTAGAAAACGTACCTGTGGATTATACAAAATGCGCCTTAAAAATTGAGGGCGTTGATTTATTTTGATTATTTGAATACTAAAACACGAAATTCGAATGTCAGCCACCAGATGTTTTTCCATTTGACAGTTGAAATTAATTTTATAACCTCAATTTTCTTCGATCATTTTTCGATTAAAATATAAGAGTGTTATTCAAACATTAATAGTTGTAAAAAGTAGTGATATTTAAGGATTAAACCTCCTTAATACAGATGAATGTGTTATTAATTCCCCTCAGTGAGTGATTGCGGTGGAATTTAACCTGAACACGGTTTGTTTACGCTTTCAACAGGTACATATAAAACAGACTCTAGGATGTGCACGGAGAGGTTTGCCACGTTCGTTGCGCGGTTTATTTGTTTGCCAGTCAAGCATCCGTGCGTAGGTCGTGTGTTGCAGTGGACGACCCCACCTGCATTTCCATATAACCCTTCGTGTAAGAGTTCAAATAGCACTTACCATTGTCAAGTAATTTTGAAACCAATATTTTTCTACCAAAAACACATTCTTCACAGTCCAGAAACCGCATTCTAATGTCTATCTATCCATTTATTTCAGGCATCAAGGCCCATATAAAACACATACAATACAATATTAATATAACTTAAAAATACTATAAATACATACAACATTAAAATTACACTGAAAACGAACAACAACAATGACTATACACGTAACGTTGTCGGCGTCGTGTTTCGCTGCGTGGTGTCGCGTATCAGTCCTCGGAAACGTCGATATACGACACCTTTCGGCCAAAAGTCCTCTTTCAGACAGGTCTGTAGATGTTGGGTTGGAACTCGTACCATGAATGATTTAAAGTTGATGTTGTGGCGCGATTCCACCCTTTCGACCCTCAGAGTCCAGTTGGTCTTCACCTTCAAATACTGCACGACTTCCTCAGTTGTCGTGGAGTGATGCAGACTTTTTTTCAGGATTTGTAACCATTAAATGACCCCTCCTGCTTTGGGTGGAGCGGAAGGGAGAGTCAGACTCTTACTGACTAAAACCCACCCGTGTTCCTTCCTTAGCCCTTTATGTTCCGGGCCAGCGGTAACCCTTTCGGACAATCCCGCTGACCATTAGCATGAGCATTATGCTGAGCGATGGCCGTTTTGCGTAGATGTGACGCATACTTTCCCCCAAATTGTTATTTTGTTTTTCTGTTGTTTGTGTTTTTTTTTTATTTTTATGCGTCATGTTTACCGCAAATAAACGTATTTTCTTTCTTTCTATTTTCTTTTTCTTCTTACCCAGCAGGCTTCGGCCCTGACGGGCCCCTTCAAATGATTTCATATAAATGATTCATTCAAATTCATTTCATGAAAAATAAAACTACACACACACATTTGATTTATGAGTATTCATTCAATGAGTTCATTCATTAGGTTTCATGAAGTTACTATAATTTCTTCATGGACCCAACTTTATTATTCAAAACTTTTATTTTTCTTCCTCAATTTAAACTCGAACCTCCACTTCTCCCTGTGACTTCTAATGATTGAATAATATTCAAAAGACCTGATTATTGACTTTGAGCGTAACTTTGTGAAAATTTCTTAACAATACTGTATTATGAAAGTCTTTGGTTTGCAATGAAAAGTAATTTTGGGGGTGCACAAAGAGAGTCTTTGATCGGATCCATTATATATCAATTTTCTACACTAACAACGTTTTTTTTATGAGATTCTTTAAGCTGTTTTTTGATGGTGTTTCTTCATAGGCAATGGGTCTTTGAAAGTATATTTTGATACTGATAATGGGTTTTTATTACGTGGTATGGGATGACTTGCGGGAATTTTACAAAGGTTACTGTGTATATTTTTATTTTGTTATATAATTATCTAAGATGTATGACGTTCGCTAGTTTAACTCCGTTTATTGACGACGGAAGATAGTTTTAGAATTATGTTTCTTAAAGAATAAAAATAATTTTCTAAAATACAGGTTTGAACATTGACGGTTTATGCACAGTGCATATTTTGCCTGTTTAAGACGTGCAGTTTAGTTAGTTCTACATTATTAAAGGTATTACAAGACACACTAAAACTATAAACTAAGATTAACTATGATTTTTCAAACGATCAAACTTTAGAATGACTCGGCACGTAATGAATTCGAAAAGGTATGCATCTGCTACGCCGTAGAGCGTTATCTCGTAGAGCCAGCTACGTCGTAGCAACAAGGAAGCAGATTCATAATTTTATTAAGTATTACGCCTGTTATACCCGAATTGTTAGGCAGAAGTGTTCCTATAGTAAACTAACATTTCGTCATTAATGTTTAAGTCTCATGTAATAGGGAAGGGGGGGGGGGGGAGCTTATTGCCATCAGCCGGGCATAAATCCAAATTAAGGCTGCTACTTAGAAATTATTTAAAGCCAACTAGCTGCGCCCCGCGGTGCACCCGCATAAGTTTAGATCCCGTCGAAATATCGGCATAAAAACTATCCTATGTCCTTTCCCGGGACTCAAACTATCTCTATACCAAATTTCATCTAAATATGTTCAGCGGTTTAAGCGTGAAGAGGTAACAGATAGACAGACAGACAGCCACACTTTCGCATTTATAATATTAGTATGGATATATTGAGGGGCCCGTGGCTAAATAATAACAGCCGCACAGGTCGATCGATCAGGTTAAGCTACGCTTGCCGCGGTTGGGCTGTGAATGGGTGACCATCTTTACATACCGAGACCCCTCCGTGTCTCGGAACGCACGTTAAGCCGTTGGCCTCGGCTGTCATTCGTGGATATTAGACAGTCATTACGGGTAGTCAGAAGCCTGAAATTTTGACAACCAGTCTTACCAAAGGGTATCGTATTACCCAGTAAATGGGTTGAGGAGATCAGAAAGGCAGTAGCTCCATGTAATACTGGTATTAAGCTGCATCCGGTTAGACTGGAAGCCGACCCCAACATAGTTGGGTAAAGGCTAGGTAGATGTTGATAAGTATGGATATATATTATGGTATGGATAACACTTTGTCCTCTCCCTCTCACAGAGAGGAGGACTGTGTCCCAGCATTGGCAACATTAAAGGCTCATTATACTATACTTACTTATACATATTACCTATCTGTTAATCAGCGTTCCTAAAGCAGGGTTTATTTGAGAAGGCGACAGGTGCTTCCAATGACATTTCCTCTCAGCGAATAAAATGGCAGCATTTATCTTCAAATTCAGGAATATTTTCATTACTTAACACTGCGGGACACTTAACGCTCCTCGACGTAATAACAATAAAACTTCTATTGTATCTCGTTCAGTCCTTCAAAGTCTTAAAGAAGACATTGTAACTAATTTGATGAAAGTTTAATTAAATCGTTAAGTTTATTGACCGGTGTTTATATCTAATTGGCTATTAATATTATTGATTGGCGGAGTTGAATGACCTAGTGAATCAGTAGTGGCTCAGTGGTAACGGCCGTGACTTATGAGGTGTAGGCCAAAGGTTCGAACCCAGACAGGTGCTTTACTTCGTGTAAAGATTCCTTCAAACAGGCGCGACACGACACGCGACAAAAAGGCACCGCAAGTCGCGCAACGAGCGGTGCCTTTTTGTCGCGCGCAATTCACATCGCGCGTCGCGCCTGTTTGCACGAGCCTTAAATTAATTCATAACCACTGCTCTCAAAACGGTGAAGGAAAACATCGTGAGGAAAAAGGCATGTCCTATAACTAAAAAATCGTAGACCTGTGATGTCTCCCAACCCGCACTGGGCGCACGTGGCGGAATAATGCCCACTCCCCCTCACCGAGAGAAGGCCTGTGTCCCAGCAGTGGGAACATTATAGACTGATTATGAGAGTTGTATAAAACATATTATTATCATAAGCGCCAGTTCTGATATTTCCATGTACAGATATTCTATTTCACGAAGTCCGTTCGGCTTTGATTGTAGTAGTGACGTATCGCGACAAGCGCGCTCCCACAGCGGCTGCCCCTTGCTGCCGTCGCATGAGGCTATTTCCGCGAATGTGTACCGTTTTACTTCACCCATTGTTGAGTCTCTGTTGATCACAATGTGCATGTGCACGCTTGACAACATTCATAGCCAAACGGACTTCGTGACATAGAACATCTGTAACAGAATGGAGTGCAAACCTATACCTATTATCCGGGTATAAATCCAGATGTTCCAGCTGCTACTGAAAATTCCCTAAAGAAACCTACATAATAATTTGTTTAAATCGGAGATCGAACCCAGGACCTCACGCTCAGCAAGTCAGCCGTCTCGCCCTACTACTGGACCAACAAGGAAACCATTGGCGTCAGACAGAACATCTTTGTAGCCCTTTTATTTAGGTCAACCATTCCGTACCCCTCGGTTTATTACCCCAGATTTTCCCTATCAAATTCCTTGCGGGCTTACAGATCAGATTATAGTAAAATTACCTGCGAGACTGGTCTACATATTATATTTCTGAGGGACGGGTGTAATGCGCTTGTGGGTCTTGGATTATCAAAATATGTGGTACCCGAATTGAGTGACACACTATCAATCTCAATCAGAATAATTTTGAAGCATATTGCATTAGGGGGATTACCCTCACGCATATTGATTACCCCTTTGGGTGCTACATGGGTTTGAAAGTATAAAATAGTATATTTCATTACAAGTGCGGAAAGGTTGTCATTGCAAAGAGTTCCGACAAATGTCTTTTGACAGTCGGAACAAGTTGCAATGACGGTTTCGCACGTGTACTGAACGACTATTTTTAATACAGTTGCGAAAAAATGAAGCAATTTCATAAAATAATAAAAACACAATAAACTCAACTAACTAATGGCGCCAACCGTAGAATATAAGCAGAGATTTTTTTTTCTTCACCCATTCTGGTAGGCAAAGGGAACTATGCCCATACAACCAAGTCTTCAGTAGAAACTTTTTTTTATTAATATGAAATGAAAATGAAAATTAATGAGATGAAATGAAATGAAACCTAACCTAACTCATTCAATAAAATCATTAAATCTGATATTAAAACAAATTAGTAGCTTCTTTTTAGAAATATACGTATTTGCATGAATCATAAAAACTTCTATGAATTTTTTTAGTAAAAACTTCATGGTTGGTTTTTCTTTTTAATAGAAATTATTTTGACAGTTGGGAAAGAGAACGCACGAGTTCGGGAAAGGTAAAAAAAAAGCACGAGTATGTAATAGCCCACATCCCGAACGCTATACGTCCCTGCAATACGCCACTTTTTGAGCAACTGTATTAAAAAATCATATTTTTGCTAACAATATTTTATTGATGGCAAATAGTACATTACGATAGGTGATACAGTAATGCATGGCGTTTACCAATTTCACGCACACTACACCCTGCATTGCATATTCCTCAAAAGTAAGAGTACAACCATATCCACGTACTTATAATTCCGAGCTACATTCAAATTTTCCTCACCAAAAATCATATTTATCAACCCTGATTGCAAGTTCCCGATTGCAAGTACCAATGCCCAGATGTTATTTGACATGAAAACGTACACACATTCGAAATACGGGCAAAACCACAGGCACTAACAAGTTTACAAACAATTGTTCGTACAGATGTATGTAGATTTGCGATTACCTTCAGCTGGCAATCTACAAGGGAATTCCGACTTTAGGTAAGAAGGATTAGGATTGAGATTTGAGGTTAGTTTTGCGAATAGACGGGGAGATAGTAAAATTTAGTTGAAGTTGTTTCAAGTTTTGTGTGATTTTTTTTCTTTTCTTACTTTCTTGATTGTGTATGTAAATGTATGTATGTAAATGTATATCTTTAGTTTGGTAAATCAACAAAACAATGTTTTAAGCAGTTTGCGAGTATGAGGAAAGTTTTTGATCGACTCCCAGGCCATGGGAAATATTAAACATTTTCTGTTTAATTTCTCACAAAACTTTTATAAACATTAAACGTAACATAATCACGCCTTGTTTCCCCAAAGGTTTAGGCAGAGAGGTATGTATAGACGCCAGCACATCAAGCTACTACAATCTGTCAAATTTCTTTAATAGATTTTCAACTTTATCGCAACAGTATAAGGTTCAAAATTGATTGGGAAAATTTGACAGTTTCGGCTAGTTTGATGTGCTGGTGTCTGTACCTATTTTATTTTTTTTCTATAATAGTATACCCACATTTGCCAGTTATATTTATGTCCCATGTTATAGTGGATGGAATTATTGCAATCAACCGGGCACAAATCCACGCTCCGGGCTACTACTTTGAAATTCCAGATAAAAAAAACCCAATAACTTTTTGGCTCACCTGAGAATCGAACCGAGGACCTCGTGCTCAGCAGTAGCACTTGCTACCATTAGACCAACGAATATCTGCAGTTTCTGTATAATTTCTTACTAAACATTTTCAACGATTTGATAATTTAATTTAAAAAAAAAAATAATCTTAAAAAAAACACATCTATTTCAATTCAATTTTTTTAATTTCAAAATTTCTTTTTTGTTTGCCATTTAGTCTCGTCCATTATTAGGCGGACGTAAAGTCCCGTAAGTAAATAAATAAACCACTCATTTGACAAAATTCTCTTTAAGTTTGTTTCATTATCTATTAACATAATTTACAAGAACACAATACATACTGTTATTGATTTTTGTTACGAAAAATTAAAATCCCCTTAAGAATTTGCTAAGAAAACTTTTTTTAATTAATACTCATCATCATCTGTCTAGCCTTTTCCCAATTAGTTGGGGTCGGCTTCCAGTCTAACCGGATGCAGCTGAATATCAGTATTTTACACGGAGCGCCTGCCTATCTGACCTCCACAACCCAGTTACTGGGTAATAAGATACCCCTTGGTAAGGCTTCTGACTGCCCGTAACGAGTGTCGAAGTTCCACGCAATCAGAACCGATGTCACCTTCCTGACGCACTAATATTTCAGCAAAGAATGAGCTATTCATATAGGTACCTAATTCGTGACGACATTCCGCAACCCAGTTACTGGGTAATACGATACCCCTTGGTAAGACTGGTTGTCAGACTTACATCGGGCTTCTGACGACCCGTAACGACTGTCAAAAATCCACGAATGACAACCGGGACCAACGGATTAACGTGCTTTCCGAGGCACGGAAGGGTTTCGGTACGGAAAAGATGGTCACCCATCCACGGACCGACCGCGGCAAGCGTAGCTTAACCTGATCGATCGACCCGTGCGACTGTTATTACTTAGCCATGGGCCCCTCGAGGTTTTTAAATTAATACTGTCAGCGGTAAAACTAAAGGTAGGCATAATCAGCATATAATTATCCCACTGATGGGACACAGGCCTTCTCTCTGTGAGAGGGACGGGGCCGTGATCCACCACGCGGGCCCAGTACGGGCCGGTAGATGTCACATGTCTTGGATTTTTTTGTTCTAAGATATACCGGTTTCCTCACGATGTTTACCTTTACCGTTGCGATCTGACAGTGATAGCTCCTTTTGTCGTCGCAGGGCGGTTTTCGTAGGGAAGTTTTTCCCACTGATATATGATTGACTGTACAAGCAGCACTTCTGCCTACACCTTTAAAAAATAAAGGCACGTATAAACAGAAAACTGTCAATAGAACAATGAAATGTACAAACAGGAAATGAATTGAACATTGTTGATTTGACACAATTGAATTGCGTGGGTTGGAACGTGCCGTTTGGAAATGCATAGAGCTTGCTTTTATGTTTTCTAGCAAAAGGTAATTCTACAAGTGTTAGAAAAATTTATATTCGTTTGCCTTGTTTATCGACTTATAAGAAGGGATAGTTTTCTCAATAAAGATATTGACTTATTTCTACACTGTTCCCCACGACTTCTTCGTCTGCGATCCAGGATAAAAAGAAGCCTTTTAGCCGTTTTACCGTGACAGCGTAACAAACAAATAAACTTTCTTTCACATTTACAAATAATATTACTCAGGATGTAATCATTTTAGCAAAAAGACTTAAAAGGATTGTTGGGCCCGGTCCGCTATATTGATGGCTGGATACCTAAGCCTCGTGAAATAATAACAACTGGACTGTATGAATGAATTATATTAGAAAATTAAATTAAAACGGTTACATGATTTGAATCGGCGCGACAATAAAAATGCGTGCGTTCTTCCGTGAGTCGGAGACGACTCTGTCCGATGATGGCCGAACGGGAGCGCGAGCGCCGTCACTGGTGGCCCGCCCCCGCGTACTCCGCCGTGCGTCATCAGGATATTTGACACTATGTTTGGGATGCGAGAAGGGCTAGTGGCTAAGTAATAAGGCGTACGGGTCGATCAATAAGTTAAGCTATGCTGGTCGAGGTCAGTCTATGGATGGGTGACCATCTATTACATATCGGGTACCCTCTGTGCCTCGGAAAGCACATTAAGCAGTTGGTCCCTGCTGTCACTGCAAAATCTTTGACAGTCGTGAAGGAAGAAGCTAGAAAGTGTGACAAGCAGTCTTACCAAGGGGTACCTTGATACCCAGTAACTGGTTGTGGAGGTCATATAGGCAGTCGTTCTATGTAAATTACTCGTATTTAGCTGCATCTGGTAAGACAGGAAGTCGACTACAACAAAGTTGGCAAAAGGCATGTGACATTCGGGATGTGCCAGTTCAGTAAAATAGTTGGTTTAATAAATAGTTTCGTGGCACCCGTATACACCCAAATCATTAACAACAATTAATTATACTCGCTGGTAAACATACCCAGTTTCCATGTAAATATTTGTTTCGATAAGACACGGGTACTGCGCTATACGGGTCACCACGTATTAAATACGGGGGCTGGTTACCTTTGTATAAAAAGGTTATGATATAAATGCCTCGTTGGTCTAGTGGTCGCTAGCGCTACTGTCGAGCATGAGGCCCTGGATTCGATTTCCGGGTCAGGAAAGTATTCTTCGGATTTTCCATCTGGAATTTCTCAGTAGGAGCCCGGAGTCTAGATTTGTGTCAGGTTTATGGCAATAGGCTTTCACGTTATTACATGGGACTTAAACATAATTGGTGCAACAGCTTAACGTGTTTTCTGAGACCCAGAGGGTTCTCGGTATGTAAAGATGGTTACCAATCCACGGCAAGCGTAGCTTAACCTGACCGATCGACCTGTTATTATTTAGCCAAGGGCCCCTACTCGTCGGGCCTCGGGATATGATAAAAATATTGCTGATAATATTGTTTCTCAAGATGAAGAAGTGTAATTTTCAATGCCTAGCTCCTAGACAACCTGTAACGGTTATTCTATTCATTACACTTGCGAGCGCGGTGGTTTAATTTGACAACTTAATCGTTGTATTTGCAGCTTAGAGCGCTGTCTTAAATAATTAGTAACAAGGTAGGTAATATATGCAGTAGTAGATAGAATGGCAGGAGACTGTGTGATTTTGTACGAACAAACGTAACCACGAATTCAGCACATGATTCTAAACACCCAAGCGTAGAAATAGGTGATCGGTAACAAAAAAAAAAAAATGGTCGGTTTTCTAAAGCTGAGTAAGACTTAAGATTAATGAAACGTAACGGTAATCAAAAATATATAAGCCTAGCCTTTTTCCAACTATGTTGAGGTTGGATACTAGTCTAACCGGAAGCACCTGGATACTAGTTTTTAGGGTTCCGTACTCAAATGGAAAAAACGGAATCCTTATAGGATTTTCCGGGAGCGACTGCCTAACTGACCTCCACAGGCCAGATTGGTAGTTACTGGGTAACTCGATACTCCTTGGTAAGTCTGGTTGTCAGACTTTTGGTCTTCTGACTACCTGTAACGACCGTCCACGATCTACAAATGACAGCCAGAACCATGGGCTTAAACTGTTCTCCAAAGCCCGAAATGTATCACTATTAAGTCGTCCTAATTCATGCAACGCAACATGAAATGTAACACAACAACTAGACTAATTTATTTCAATGTGTGTTGCATAACATTCAACTTACTTTGAAACCGATGCGATGTTTCAGAAATTCAAGAAGCAACCAAATGTCAGTAATTGTAATTGAATTTAAAAACTTGGCAATTGAATGAATCTTAGAAGGTAGCCGAAGTTCTGTGTTTTGCTTTGTTCGGGACTGAACTTTATTTTTAAAAAGGTCCAGTAAACCAGTGGCTGATTGAAATTGTTATTCTGTAAAAAAGTTTTAAGTTAACTAGCTATCGGTATTGTTATTCTTCAAAAGTTCAAAAAGAAATGGTCCCTATCTGTTAATTACAGCAAATTAGAATAATCAATATTTTTGCTGATGCGGACGTTACACAGCCGGTCGATTCTGTAAAAATCCCACCGTGAAAACTTAGGTGAAGTGAGTGTGTTTTTGCTAGGAATTGACACTATTGACAGCTCACTCCACGCTCACTTCACCTAAGTTTTCACGGTGTGATTTTTACAGAATAGCACCGCAGGAGACAATGCCCGCACAATTTTCGACGCACGGCGAAAGTCGACTGTCTAAATGCCAATTCGGCTAGGCCGCAGGTGACTAAAATCGCAAGTTCCAAATTAGAGTAGGTTTCAGCTTTTGAAGTCCGGCGACAGGTCGCATGCGGCGGGTGAATAAAATAAACCGTGAAAAGTCGCTCAGTCGTAGGCGATCGCCCGCCGCATGAAGGTCGACATTTTGATGCAAATGCGATTTTTATCGACCTGTGTAAGTGCGATGTTAAGCGACCAGCCGCATGGCGAAATAGACCTAGTGTAAATCCTCTATAAGCGTGGTGAATTACCCTTTTGAAAGATCAGTGTAACAATCTTCTTCTTAGTGTGTGGATAGCAATCTAAATGGACTCGGCCCAGAATTCGGTGGTTGGCGCCATCACCAGCGTCCATCAGTTCCGCTGTAACATGCAGCAGACAGGACACGATATTTGTTCGGGCGCCTCCGGCAACCTTCGGCTGCTGTCTTGTGACAGCGGAAGGCGGCGGGCGACGACGACGAGAGGTGCGGCGTGCGACACGCGGGCGGTCGCGCCACTTCACTACCGATCTCGGGCGACGGCACGCGCGCGCACTCTATACGTTTACCATCGTCGATTATTGTACAACCTATTCTAGTTTATATTCCTTTAAATTACAGTCCACTGCATTTGAGTTTAAGTCCTTAGTTTAGGTCCCTAACAATATTAATTGTCCTAACGTTTGTGGGACAGCACCACATTTACACTCCAAGGAGTCGTATATGTGAGTGTAACAGTAACAACCATGGATCAGGCAACCAAACCAGGCAAACCAAGCATCCACCAAGCGTGGTTATCAACGCACTTTTTCCAAAAAACCTTTCAGTGAAGGCAAAATGACCGTACCTATTAAAGTAAAATCTACATTCATCTCTATTTACTTGGTTTTTTATTTTACTGTTTCGTTTAGTTTGTGATCTTCCTGTACGAGTCTCAATAAATACATTTTATTTCTTTCTTTTTGTACGTTCACTAAAGAATTTTAAGTATTCATTCATTGTTTCACAGTGCAAGCAAAAACAACAAATGGTTCCGCAGTGCAGTAGTACAAATTCACATTTATTTGCACTGCGTTCCGTCGTTAGAGGGCACCACTTGCTTCACAAAAATTTCAAAGAAAATGTAATTGCTGTATAATTTTTTAAGTAACTTGTAGAAATGGAGATTCAAAAATCTAGGCAGTCCTTTAGTGTAAAATACTGGATTTGCATCTGGGTATACTGGAAGTTGGCCAATACTTGGGTTGGTGCCAGAATGTTCAAGGTCTTTTACCCAGCTTAGGTTGTGCGCAGACTTGAGTCAAGACTGTCTTTAAACAGAATACCTATCACTCTATGAAACCAAAGATGGCGAAAAACCTCGTAAAAATGTATGTGATAAGGGGGGAAAAAAAGGCATTTTTTTTACATTTTTCATCAAAAGTCGAAAACTATGCGGCCTAAAAAAAATGGTTGAGAATGTGCAAACTGTGCTCTTTCATATGTGATACCCCACATGCCCTAGTAGCCCCACTTCGAATTTTTCAAACCTCCTTTCAGTCCAGTTGCAAAAAATATATAAATATTTTTATTTATTGCTTATTTGCAAAGTAGCGCAAACGTCATCTAAAACTATTCCAAATTTCAAGTTGATAGCATTAGTAGTTTTTGAGATATCCAGCTGTGACAGACAGACAGACAGACTAAGTCTCACCATGAGGGTTCCGTTTTACCATTCTAGTACGAAACCCTAAAAATCAAGAAACGGTATCAAATATCACGCCAACATTCAGGTTAGGGGCTGGGCATTGATGAATGGTTCCTGTAACCTGTATTCACTAATGATAACATTCCATTTGGGACCTAAATCTGTGGCTACCGGACCATCAATCATTATTGTGTTCCGATTCGAGTGGACATTTATTTTTTGATAGCAAAAATATAATTCTTGTGGGAATTGTACGCTAAGAAATGAATCAATGCTTGATATTATAAACGATTGACATCTAAATGGAGAATGAGAATTATGGTGTCGTTGGCTGGTGTAATTTATATGCTGTAAGTACAGACGCCAGCACATCAAGCTACCTTAAAGTGTCAAATTTTCTCAATCAACGTTGAACCTTATGCTCTAGCGATAAAGTTGAAAATCTATTAAAGTAATTTGACAGATTGTAGTAGCTGGATGTGCTGGCGTCTGTACATACCTAATAATAAAGACTATTTTATGTAATACTAGTTTTCGAAACATTGGCCACCACTTTAGCCAGTTACGAATTAATTGGGTTGTCAAAGTCAGCTAGAAGCAATATATGTACTATTTCTTTTCATTAAAAAATAAAGTCGGTAATTCCTTAGAAAATAGGTACTGTTCCTTAAATAGATTAAGAATAGCTAACCCCAATAATCTTGGACAAAAACTAGGCACATGAATGAAAACGATAGTATCTTAAGCTGTATTTTTTTAAGCCATTCTTAATAAAAAAAAGTAACCATCGATTTTCTTTTCATCGAGACACTGCGAAACAGAAAAAAACTGGCCACGAAGGGTTCCGTACCACAAGGCACAAAACGCCGAAAAAAATACGTTTGTTAATGGCAGCCCCCCTTAAATATTAATTTTATTCTGTTTTTAGTATTTGTCGATAGAGCGGCAACAGAAATACATCATCTGTGAAAATTTCAACTGTCTAGCTATCACGGTTCATAAGATACAGCCTGGTGACAGACGGACAGTGGAGCCTTAATAATAGGGTCCCGTTTTTACCCTTTGGGTACGGATCCCTAAAAAGTACACCTATATAAAAAGTACCATTTTTAATGGTTTCTTTATTTACTTCCTTTTGCACGGCACTGTAACGCCTACTGTTCCTTTTATTTTTCTCTTTGTGAATTTCCTTTTGTCCAGAGCAAAAAGTTTTTAGTCTTATGAGCAGGTCTATTAATGTATGAATGAGAAGATTTATTAATGAATGGTAGGGTAATTATTTTTAACTTTAGTGCCTACATTTGAATGGGTGGAGAGCTTAATTTTTTTAATCTTTACAGTAGTAGGTTCTTAAGAGTCAGTCGGTGGCAGTTTTTCTGGCATTAAGTTTTATTATTTACGTAAATTTTGAGGGTTCCGTACCTAAAAAGGAAAAACGGAACCCTTATAAGATCATTTCGTTGTCCGTCTGTCAAGACCCTTTTTCTCAGGAACGCGTTTTATCAAATAGAAATTAATATGAAATACTCAGGCTGCAATCCCTTGAACCAGTGAAAAAATTAAACTTCTAAGTCAAGGCGATAAAAAAATACGGGCGTTTGTTCCGTTTATGCCGCATATTTTGACACTCACAAGGGAATCAAAACCTATAACGTATTTCCCGTTGACCTAGAATCATGAAATTTGGCAAGAAGCAATGTGATGTAGCACATAAAGGAAAAAATCGGAACACCGTAAATTTGTAGTTACATACCTATGTACAACCCTTCATGCGCGACTCCGACTCGCACTTGACCTTTTTTTTGGATATAAGCTTGCTGATAAAATTTGCCGCTTGAAAAAACAAGACATCGAAAAGAGAAACAGTTCACGAAAACCAAAGTTGCAGATTGGGTGTCATTGTTTTTTATGGAATATACACAGATTGTCTCCCGAATTTAGAATCTTTATGAAAACTTCAAACTCAAACTCAAAGCATATATTCTAATTAAACCATTTACAGGCACTTTTAATTTTGTCAAAGTGTCGGTCAGTTAGTCAAAAAGTTGTAGCTAGTTTTGGAATGGGCATTCCAAAACGTGGTTCTCTATGGAGAAGAACTGGCAAGAAACTCTTCCTATTTCAAATCAACATATTACAAAATCCTGGGTAAATTATTCTGGCATTATGCGTACCAAACTGAATAGGTTATGTACCTAAATTTTAATGAGATAAAAAATATTAAACCGTTATGTCGATATTTCATTACATAACAGAATAAGTTGCCAAATCATTGTCATGAAATTGAAGTCTTTATCATACCAGCGATTTTCGGGGGCGCGTTAAAGAAACTAATAAAAGAGAAAAGACAAAGAGCATATTATTCATCAGCGATACAAGCAAGATTTTCTGGTGTCACCTGACGTTAAAAGTTAAAAATATTTCCTAAGTAATAAAAAAGGGAGCGGAGACGTACAGACTACGTACTGTTAAAATTAAGAATGAACATGACAAATCGAAATTGTGACTGTGTCTGCTATGCAGAAAAATAATGTAAGTACGCGGGCGCAGGAGCTGTGTTAGTGCTCGGCCAGACTGCAAACGTGGGCGCGGGGCGGGTGCGAGGCGGGCGCGGCGCGCCCTACTCGAACAAAAGAACTTCATTTGAGCGTCCATAGTGGGCACGCGAGCGCGGTGAGTGGTGCGGGCTGCTTGGCGCAACTCACGCCCATAGCTCGTTCATACAAGTGGCCGCGGTGACGACAACACACAGAACGAAGCCGCTCTCCACTGCGGACAGGCATATCGCGCGCAAACCCGCACCCGTGCCGCTCCCCGCGACGCGCTGCCAGTCTGGCCTAGCACTTACGGATGCTCTTGTCCGCGCCAGTTGAAAACCAGCGTCAGACTTTAGTTCAACTCAAGACATTTCAATGAATCAAACAAAACAATAACCTAAAAGTTAGTAGGTTAAACACCTCATTAACATACATTCACTACAATACCGCTTTCTTCAATAATAATGGCTCATTCAAACAGGCGCGACACGCGATAACTGAAATTTAGTTTAGTTTGTGAACAAAAAAATCGGCATTAAAATGAACTTACGTTCCATTTGTCCGTGTATTAAAATCACAATATTGACAAAATTTTATCAGCGTCATAAGAAATGACTTGGTTTGGCAACGAATCATAATTTTATCAATCTACTAAACACTTTATTTCCTATAAAGATTGCCGGTCACGTAATTATTCCAAAGCTCACAAAGCCTGTGTAATCGCTAGAATTCAAAAAAGTACATCAAATTGTTTGAAGAATCCAGACATTTTTCCAAATGTCCCAGGAAAAACGTTTCAAGAAAGAACCACGTTTCAGTTGGAATGAGTCTTTGAATACTAATCCAAAGTAATATAAAGAAGAGGTCTGTTAATGTATCTACTGGAGGGAGTGGAATACATTATTCATCTTTTTAATAAAGCAGTTATTTTGTTTCTGAAAAAACTTTTCCTAGAACTTCGTCTGTCTGCGTTACTTACGGATTTTCTTAAACATACTTCGACAACTCATTTGAAGGTTGAAATAAAAGTATACTTATACCTACCAGTACTCAAGGTTGAAGCTATATCTATGCCAAAATTCACCAAAATTGGTTCAGTGGTTCATTTTATTTTATTTTGTAAAGAAAAACAAACAGTAGCATATTAAAAATAAATGGACTTATCGTAACAATATCATCATCTGTCTAGCCTTTTCCCATCTATGTTAGGGTAGGCTTCCAGTCTAACCGGCTGCAGCTGAATACCAGTATTTTACTTGGAGCAACTACCTATCTGACCTCCACAACCCAGTTACTGGGTAATTCGATACCCCTTGGTAATACTGGTTGTCAGACTTTCGGGCTTCTGACTACCCGTAACGAACGATCCACGAATTACAGCCAGGACCAACGGCTTAACGTGCTTTCCGCACGTTGCACGTAGCACGGGTGACCATCTTTACACACCGAGACCCCTCTCGGTATGTAAAGATGGTCACCCATCCACAGACCAACCGCGGCAAGCGTAGCTTAACCTGATCGATCGACCTGTGCGGCTGTTATTACTTACCCACGGGCCACTCATTGGTGCAAAATAATAAGTTAAGTACTTTACGCCCCGAATATCAGAATAACTATTGAAACATGCTAAAAATCACGTAAAAAAATAATAAAGATAATTCATTTTCTCATACATTTTGTTTGGAACGGTTTTTTTGATGATATCTCGTGAACGGATTGACTGATTTCGATGGCGTTACGAAGTTCGCCGGGTCATCTAGTAGATACAAAAATACATATGCATTTGTAGTCATCGAGTTAATATAACTTCTTACGTTACTTGTTCTTTGTGTGATCTTTGTCTGCGTCATGTTTACCATAAATAACGGATTTTCTTTCTTTTATCACTTCTTGTTGTATTATTATTAAAGATATAACTCTCGTCACTTAAAATATTGCCTCGACGTTAACATCTTTTTGTTTAAAAACTTCATTATTGTGAATTTGTTTTTATTGACATAAGGTACGATGTGGCTTTTCATTAAAACTTGGGAGGAAATGCGGAGAGACTTTTGAAAAAGCCTAAGTAAAAAGTCGTAATTCGATGTTTCCTCCAATAATGGACCAATTTAAAAGATATTTCATTAACCGAATAAGAAGGATATTATACTGTGTCCCTATGTTTTTGAAGTGAAAACTTCTTTAGCGGCGCTGTGTACTTTTTTTGGAATGGGTAAAAACTTCTAAATTCGCGTCAGGTCACGTGACCCTGATCGAAAATTCGTAAGACGTGACGCGCGTTGTTGAGGACAGCGCCATCTATGCACATCGGGAAGAACTACGAGGGCCTCGCGTACTAACTACGTAGGCCTCGCGTACTAACTACGTAGTTCATCCAACAACGACGAGATGGCGCTGAACCACGGATATATAACTGACGACGAGCAAATCTGAATAAATTCCTTTCACGAGAAGAATAAACCAGTCACTTTGGTCATCATACCTGATTTGCAAAAAACCCTATAAAATAAGGAACACACCTTAACACGCGTGTTTTGTTTATAAGACGATTCACAAAATACACTCGTAATTGTTCAAGTTTTCACTTCTGTCGGCACTACCGGAGTGCCAGTGTTTTTTTCTTTTTTCATTAATAGTTGTCAAATTTGTATACTGGGTCTCTGTTGATAGCGGTTTAAATCGGGGGTTCTAGTGCTTATAAAAATAATGTATCATCAAAAAAGAAAATATAGGGACATACACGTAGTTAATATTTATGATTCTGTAAAAAACCATTGCTTTATGGTCATTAACCAGAAAGAAAACAGGCGAGAGCGTTTCTATGGAGAAACGACCACGCGCATTTCCTCTTAAAAGTAAAACTTTATTTTAGTGTTGTACTTTTTTTGGAATGCAAACTATGGAAATTTGAACATTTTATGTATGGTCATAATACATCGTACGAGAGATTAGTTTTACAGTTTTGCCGAAAGTATCCAAGTATATTAAAAAATCTCGGAGACATTTAATTTTTTACATTTCCATCATCGTTATCGCTGTTACTTTGTCTAGGTCCTCGGATTATTGCTAAGAAAGTAATTTTTAAATTCTGTTCATCCATTCACTCAGATGAAAGACGTCCCGTGCCGGACCTAGGCCTCCCCCCAGCACCGCCACTTCAGCTTCTGTGCTTCCCTTATTCAGTTATGAAGGGCGCCCTTCCAACGCTGCGTTTTGCGGTACGCGGTCGCTATCCCTGAACCTTTCGATCCCACGGGCCATCTATTCTGCGAGCAATGCGCCCTGTTCACTGCCACTCTTCTTAATTCTGTTATGCATATCTAAATCAATAATTCTCTTGTTACAGAAAATGCCATCAGAACAAAAAAGCCTGCAGTACAAACGGGCGTAGATGATCTCCGTGCCAGACCTGGAGACAACACCAAAATGGAACATATCAACAGAGTCACAAACAGGAATCATTATAGAAAACGCCAACGAAGAAAAATACAACCTATCACAAAACTTTTACAATGTTATAACGAAATCAGATGAGAAGGAAGATTGTGTTAACGTAACATTTAACGCGTCTATAGAACTTGAGTGTGGGGAAAAGGCTTACGACTGTTTTGAAATTAGTGTTGTTATAATTCTGTGTTTGCTTATAGTTGTGACTGTGATTGGTAATACGTTGATAATTTCGGCTGTGGTGACGACGAAACGGTTGAGGACTGTGACGAACTGTTTTGTCACGAGTTTGGCTGTTGCTGACTTGTTGGTCGGGATCTTTGTGATGCCACCTGCCATTGCTGTACATATTACTGGTGAGTCATTCTTGTTTATTCCTACTTCTTCTTCTTTCATTCTTAATTTAAACTTTCTCTTAAAAAAAAATGGAAAATATTTAACTAATCCTCTAAAAACTTATTGACCTTATATTGTAGTGTTTTTTTTTAATTTATGGGCCATCATTTTTTTTTCGTTTCTACTACCTTTAAAACAATCAATGAGCCTCTTTTTAATTTTTTTGACCTTTTCTCTCAGTTGGTAGCTGTACCTTAGCTGGGGTACCCCAACCAAACGGGTTACCTTAGGTTAGAACCTTGACCATGCGCAAGCTGAATTGATCGCAGTAACTAAGAGTAAATTAGGACACCCCGACTAAATGGGTTAGAACTGTGACAAACCGCATGCGAGCCGAGCGTGCGAATGAGCGGTGTCGCGGGGCCGGCTAGCGCTATATTAACCAAGTTTATCTAACTTCGCTATTCAGAAAAAAGGCGCAATCATTATAAATAATTATTTATTAGACGTTTCGATAATATTTTACGAAAGCATAAGAATTATTTTAAGTTCCATTAAATACACGCCTTTACAAATAATATCTTATTTGACACAGAGCTAACGATCTTAGTTAGCAATTAATTCTCCGAGAAACAAACATAATATTTAAACAATCGCTATGAATTGCTTACATGGGCTAGTATTGATACAAGTAACTTTCAAGGATAAAATAATAAAACACAAAATAAAACACAGACTATCTAATCATAATGAGAACAGTACTTAACCAAAGACTCTAAACATTACCTAACTACTTACATACATAATCTGCATTCGTGATTTATTTGCCAAAAACGTACCTAAACAAATAAGTATGAGTTTATGGAAAAATAACTTTAAATCCTACACAATAAAGTTCAGTTTACGCTACAACTTCTAACGTTTTTATAAGTTTTTCAATAGTGCTAGTCATTCTGAAATCATCTTAATAACCATTAAAATAAAGTTGATATCTGTTTAACTTGAAATAATATTAATTTGAAACATAAGTTTGAATAGACTTTACATAAACCTACCCCTTCTTCCTATGGGGTTGGCAGAATCTACAGAACATCATCTGCTACGATTCTTTCATGCACTTTTTGGTTCGATTACGCTCATATACACAGTATACACACGCCGTTTGCGAGTACAGTCGAGTTCATTACTATACCTATTGGCCCTTTCAGGCTTCAAAAATATATGAACGTCAAAAAAGTTCATAATAATTGTGACAACTATAAGCATGTACAATATGTACAGACGCCAGCACATCAAGCTACTACAATCTGTCAGATTTCTTTAATAGATTTTAAACTTTATCGCTAAAACATAAGGTTGAAGGTTGATTGGAAAAATTTGACAGTTATAGGTAATAGGTAATACGGGCTGGTGTCCGCAACTCCACGTCAATGCGCGTATTTTGCGTACGGGTGGGAAGATCGGTCATTCGATCCACCCCAGCTCCTCGAGGAAGGCCAGCAACGCCTTGATGTTGCTGACCGTCTCATGTAGGGTACCTGGGTTACCGAAGTACTTTGCCCTGTACGTGGCGACCACCGGGCAGTTTAGAAGCACATGTGCCGCTGTCTCGTCGTCCTCCATGCAGGCCCTGCACAGCGGACTGTCTGTCACTCCTATGACAAAGAGGTGTTTATTGAATGACCCGTGGCCAGTTAAAGCTGCAGTAACTATACGCAGCTTTTGTTTAGTTAGACGGAGAACCTGTTTCGTGAGGCGGCCATCCAATGTGGGAAGTGCTTCCCTGGCCTGCCTGCATTCGCCTTGGTCCGTCCATAGTTTGTTGTGTTGGTCTCTAGTGCGTTTCCTTACCAGAGTGCGTATATACCCGAAGGGGAGTGGCGCATGACGAGTGGCGCATGAGTGGGGAGTGACAATCTGTCAGATTTCTTTAATAGATTTTAAACTTTATCGCTAAAACATAAGGTTGAAGGTTGATTGGAAAAATTTGACAGTTTCGGGTAGCTTGATGTGCTGGCGTCTGTACATGCAATACAGGCTGTTTAGAGCTTTATGAAACTCCATAGACTATTTTTGATTCATGAACATGCTCAGATATTAAAGAACTCGACTGTACTACGTACCTGGGGGCCTACAAAGGCCACATTGGCAGAATCATAAAAGGATAACTTTATGAATCATAATATGGCGAAGACAGTCCGTGTTTTTTTTTTTCTACACTACATAGGTATAATCAAAGAGATTGGGATTGGATTTGGATTGGATTGATTGGTATTTTAGCAAAGGTTAAAAAAAATACTGAAAAATCCTTCACCAATAGGATACGATTAACTTAATAGTTAACTGTCCATTATGATTCATAATGTGATCCTTTTATAATTCAGTCAAAGTGGCCTTTTTAGGCCCCTTGACCTTTCTGAAGAACACTACCAATAAGGGAAAGTCCCTACTCAAACACTATTTCAATAACCAACACATTTTATCTACGTTTTGTCCCAATCATTCTCGTCTATCATTAGGATTATTTTCACTCGTACTCGTACAATGGCGAATTTCCTCTTCAATTGATAACTTTTAATTAAATCAATTCGAATTTCGTTTCAATTTGGTATTATAAAAAGTTAGTCAGAGTTACAATTCTCTTTCATGCTTTCCAGTAATATTATGCGAATACTTTATGAGTTTCTTTTATAATTGGTCATAAAATCCAGAATTTGATACTAAAAACTAATTAAAATACTGTCCAATTAATTTGAATATTATGCTATAATTAAATCTGTAACAAAAACAATCAACGAAAGTTTTCCAACATTATCTTCAAGAAACAAAAAAGAATCTGTTCTTATTAAAATATTCTTCATTGTGATGCATATTAGAAACAGAAACACCATTAAAAAATATTTAGACAAATAAGTTATTAAGTCTAACCGAATGCTGAGTAGGTACGGTCAGCATCAAAAGTCGATTAACACTTCAGTTTTTTTAATCTTAGTTATTGAGCAAAATATTAACACTTCAGTTTTTTTTTAATCTCAGTTATTGAGCAAAATATTTGTTGAAAATTGCATCGTACTTCTGCTGCAATTTTGAATAAATATTTTGCTCAATAACTGAGATTAAAAAAACTGAAGTGTTAATCGACTTTTGATGCTGACCGTACATACATACACCAGCATTTTACATGGAACGACTACCAATCTGGCCTCCACAGCTCAGTTACTGGGTAACACGATACCCTTTGGTAAGACTGGTTGTTAGACTTTCGCGCTCTCTTTGAGGCGCTAGTGGAACAAGTACGCGCCGTCCGGCGCGGGCCCGGTATGATCGGGCGGTGAGCTACCCATTACTCTCCGCCCGCAGGCCCGCGCCTACGGTGGCCGGGAGTCGTCACGTGGCTCCCGACGTTCGGAGGGTCTCCCGCGGCGGCTGGGACGGGAGGCTCTCTCCCTCAGCCGTCCCGCCGCCTCCTTCGCTAGCATGACTGCTTCGCAGAAGGAGGCGACTGCCCTTCACTCTCTCTCGCCCCAGACCATGTTTTGAACCTCAGCGGACCTTGGCTTGCGCTTAAGACCTGTTACCGAGCGGCTTTATGTCATTATTTTAAGGACACCGCCGAGACGTAATACTGCTTACTTTATTATACTGTGGGGCTCGCTTCATAATTTTTATATTATTTAATACATTCGTATGCAAAGAAGAGTTTCAGATGTATTTTTAGATCGCAATGCATATGCATGATACTAATTAGGTTGCAGTCTAGAATAAAATTTTGAACTTAAGGTTACTCGCGACTAGAGAAGTTCTAGCAAAATATCTGCTAAAGCTGTTTGGCTTTTATCGTCTATGAAATAAGGTTAAAATTGTATCAATACAGGATCTATATAATACGGTGTGAAAATACCTTGGCGGTCTTTTTTAAGCAAAGTATTGATAAAAACCCTTTTCTATTCATATAACCCTGAACGCGTCCATTTCAAAATAAACGAAAGCGCGTCAAATAATATCAGGAAATATTAGGGTCACAGTTCTCGTAAAAAACGGAGTTATCAGATTTATTCCTTAGAAGGGTATTGTTATTAGGGTAGTCCAATAAATGTTCGTTTTGCCTCAAGTGTAGTTTTTTGGTTTGGAAGCTTCCTTGGTTGGATATGATTGGTATAATACCAAAGTCCTCGCCATACTTTATTACTATACGTTTCTTGAAGGTCTTCCAAATTATGTCATACTAGCTTCTGCCCGCAACATCATCTGCGTAAATTTTGTTGTCCCCCGACCCACCCCATCGCATCGCATCGTCAGTACGCTAGTAGGTACTTCGTTTTCACTTTGCGTTTTTTTTTATTTGCTCGGTTCCCTAGCTTGATGTTATATAGCCTTTAGCTCAAGAATTGGGGTATCAAGAATTTTTGAAATCCGATTGGCAGTTCCGGAGATTATCTCCTTCATACAAACTTACATACATGGAAGTACAAACAAATATCATAATTTCAGCCGAAATACGTCCACTGCAGGATATAGGCCTCCCCAAAAAAAACCTCACCATGGCCTTTGCCGCTACCTTAGCCAAGGGTAGGCGGGCCGCCAGGTTCTAGGGACCAAGTGTTTTTTGTGCTTGTCATTCTTGGGGACAAACAAATATAGAAGACAACAAAAAGGAAGAAGTCTCTGTAATCTTATTGTGAAAGTTATAATAAAAAAATTTGATTACCGAATATACGTCTCTTTGTCAACTTTGTTTACGTTCCTCAAAATGCTGACATGGTAGGGGAACCGCTGGGGGGCTTATGGTTAAGTAATAATAGTCGCATTGGTCGATCGATCAGGTTAAGCTACGCTTGCCGTGGTTGGCCCGTGGGTGGGTGACCATCTTTACATACCAAAACCCCTCCGCGTTAAGCCGTTGGTCCCGGCTGTCATTAGTGGATCTTTGACAGTCGTTACAGGTCATCAGAACCCCGAAAGTCTGACAACCAGTCTTACCAAGAGGTATCGTGTTACCCAGTAACTGGGTTGTGGAGGTCAGATATGTAGTCACTCCATGTAAAATACAGGTATTCAGCTGCATCTGGTTAGACTGGAAGCCGACCCCAACATAGTTGGAAAAGGGCTAGGCAGGTGATGAATTGTACCTAATAAAGCAACTGTTTAACAAATATGTAATATTCAGAAAGCTGAAGAACGACTCGAAAATGTGGCAAGTAAACCAATAAACGTTGAGAAAACAAGACATGAAATGAATGAATGAATGAATGAAACGCGTTTATTACACTTCACACAGAGATCCATCAAATTAAATGAACGGACCTGAGATTTTGTTTAATTAATTATGACTATCAAATGAACCATCTCTTAATATTTCTGTTTTCTGTCTTTATTAACATTGTTTTGTAAAGGAACATATTCGTAATTAAAATGTGCTTATTAATAAATAAAGTTTTACTCAAGTGATGAAGGCGTGTTACACACTTGTTCGGGTCGGCACATTTGATTCGGTAGTATTTGTTGAACAAGAAAGCCGACCGGACGCAGTCTGTACCTACTTAATATTATAAAGAGGTAAAATTTGTTTGTTGTAATTTTATTTATCATCATCATCATTTTAGCCGAAAGACGTCCACTGCTGGACATAGGCCTCCCCCAAGCACCTCCACTTCGACCGGTTCTGTGCTTCTGTTAAGTGTGCTTAAGTTTATTTGTAGCATAATCTAATTGATAGCCGAATTCTTGACCAAGGCTATAGGCTATTTAACGTCACGCTATGGCCCTTAGGAGCCGAGCAAATAGAAGAAAATCAGAAAGAACGCTAAACGAAAATGAAGTGATGCACGGGCAGGTGATGCAATGCGACGGGTTCGGTCGGGGGAACCAGAAATTTCACGCGAACAAAGTCGCGGGCAGAAGCTAGTTACTAATATATTTGGCTTTCATTCGGCTCGTGCCAATCGGCAAACTCCGTGCGGCATCTACCGTCGCTGAATATATCATAGCTGAGCAGCTTTTCCCCAATATATATCAGAATATATTTGATTTTGCCGCCCAGCTGTGCCGATCAATACCGACCCGAATCAGTGTGTAACATGCCATAAGTAAATGGTTCGGCTTGCGTCCTCGAAGTGAGATGGACACATGGATAAGGGATCTGTTCGAGTTCGATAAGAGTCGGGCAGACCCGAAACAAGTAAAACCTTAAAGGCTCGTACACACAGGCGCGACGCGACACGCGACACAAAGGCACTGCTCGTTGCGCGACTTGCGGTGCCTTTGTGTCGCGTGTCGCGTCGCGCCTGTGTGCACGAGCCTTAAAATAATATGAATGTACCTTATGTAAGACTTGTCTGTTGTGGGCTTCGAACGTAAAATGGTAAAATAATCAACGGTGAAATGTGAATGTGCTGAGCGCTGTAAACTTCTACCTATTCCTATTCGCAAGTCGGTAACCTCAATTCATGTGTATCTTTATTGTTTTGATTTTTTTTTTGTTTTTTATTTCTGTATTAATTTTATTGTTCTAATTATTTGTTTTAATGTGATTTGATTTTATTCGATTTATTTTGATTTAATTTAAGTTGCTTTCTTTTGTTTATATTTAATTTAATTTATATTAGTTTCAATTAATTCGATTTGTTTTGGTTTTTATCTTACTTATTGTTTTCTATTCTTTATAAAAAAAAAAAAAAAAAAAAAAAAAATCTTTTTTATGTCGTGTGGCAATTGGTTGCACTTTACAAACCTGAAATAAATAAATTCATTATTTATTTGTTATTACTATTAATAGGCTCGCCCTCTGTTACATGGGACTTAAACATAACTGGCTGAATGTGGGTGTTAATTATTATACATCTAAAGAAAGAGAGAAAGAAAGAAAGAAAGAAAGAAAGAAAGAAAGAAAGAAAGAAAGAAAGAAAGAAAGAAAAAGTATTTATTGCGACTCGTACAGGAAGATCACAAACTAAACTATATACAGCAAAATAAAAATCCAAGTTATATAAAAAAAGTAACAAAAGGAAAATGAAACAAAGTCCTATACGAGGTCAAAAGGACATCTCTGCCATACCCTTTGGAGAATATAGCACGTTGCATTTTATGTTTTTTTTTTTTTCATTTTCATCAGTAAGTCATCATCTGCCTAGCCTTTTTCAACTATGTTGGGTTCGGCTTCCAGTCTAACCAGATGCAGCTGAATACCAGTATTTTACTTGGAGCGACTGCCTAACTGACCTCTACAACCCAGTTACTGGGTAATACGATACCCCTTGGTAAGACTGGTTGTCAGACTCTCGGGCTTCTGACCACCCGTAACGACTGTCAAAAATCCACGAATGACAGCCGGGGCCAACGGCTTAACGTACTTCCCGAGGCACGGGTCACAGTATGTAAAGATGGTCACCCATTCACAGACCAACCGCGGCAAGCGTAGCTTAACCTGATCGATCGACCTGTGCGGCTATTATTATTGAGCCGCGGGGTCCTCAGTAGGTATACAAATAAAAAAAATATCAATAAAAATCTTTTAAAAGAATTGTTTCAATAATAGCCATGCTTACTAATGTGGTTAGGTAATGTTTATTATAGTGCTTTAGCTAAATTGTGCCCATTAGTACTTTAACCGCAAAAGGTAGGTACTTGAACCCAAAAATTGATTTTTCTACTAATTACAGTTTCGTTTGTGAGAAAAAGTAAAGTACCTGAGTACGGTCGGCAGCATAAGTGATATACTTTCGAAATTACAAAATATGTTATCACCTAATACAGTGAGTGGGGGAAGACCAAAGAAACGATGGTTGGACTGTGTGAATGATGATATGGTTAGAAAGGGGGTGAGACTACAGAGATGACGACTAATAGAAAAGTATGGGAGAAAAAGATACATATGTTGCGCTGACCCTGAATAAATTGGCATAAGGGGAGGAGAATGATGAGGGCCTTTTTTTTTCAGGATGGGAAATCATCAAATGACCCCTCCAGCTCTGGGTGGAGCGGAAGGGAGTGTCAGTCTCTTACTGACTAAAACCCACCCGTGTTCCTTCCTTAGCCCTTTATGTTCCGGGCCAGCGGTGACCCTTTCGGACAATCCCGCTGACCCGGCAGGCTTCGGCCCTGATGGGCCCCTTCGATTCGTCTACATGACATTATAGAGGTATGAGGAACAGGGTGTAAAGTTCACTCATACTCTATAGAAAAGGGAGGATCCTCCGACCTGGCGGGTGTTGTGTCTAGCGGGCAATTGCCAGATGATTCATGTCGGGCCGTTGTATATATGCTAGTTGCGCGGTAAACTCTGCTTGCGAGATGCAGGATTTTTGCGTGACGTCAGTATGACGGGTTGTTCGCATGTGGTGTTGTAGATACCGCTACAAAAATAATTAATAATAATAATATTCATTAGGCATAATTAGACCATAATTTTCCCACTGCTGGGACACAAGCAGGAAGTGGCCCATAATCAGCCAAATGTCACATGTCTTAGAATGTTTTGGTGAAAAACAGGGAAGGGAAACATCGTGCCATCGTGAACCAATTGAGTTTTATTTTCGATTTATTTTAATAATAATACTAAATGTAAACCATTTTCTCTTAGCAAATGGTTTACATTTTTATTCTACAATAATATGACAATATCTGTAACCTAACCTTTTTTTTTAACGGAATCAGAATTTTCAACAAATAAGAAGTATTCTCTGTCAAATTATTTTGTAAGCATAAAGAGGTTCCCTATCCATTTGCATAAAATTTTAAGACCAATAAAAATAACACAATTACATTCTAACTTAACTAAAAATAAACAGAAACTAAAAAATTGCGTCGAAAAATTCATCTGCATCGCTGTCGACTGGTAATGTACCCAAGAGACTGGCGGCATTACCACGTTGTATGGCGATGCTTAGCCTCTGGCCAAAGTAAAAGCCAGCCCTTGGGTCAAGGGAAGTGTCAACCAGCCGTTTAGAAATTTCTTTAAAAAGACCATGAGCACTCGGACCCCACCCATTTTTATTCAGACAGTTACTTTCGAATTTATAATCCTATTAGTTAGGTAGTTATGATTTTTAGACCAATATGGCTTGGCATTATGCCAAGTCATGTTATGCGTAAATAATATTATGCGAAAATATATATATTTTCGCATAATATTATTTACGCATAACAGCTTACGCATAACTTTTTTAAGAATAATTTCTCCAATCATAATAATGATTAACCATAACATTCTAAAGCATAAATTTAACATGCTGTATGTTTTATTTCTAACGACGACGTCAGGTCGACGGAGCCCCGCTGCGCGGGGTTCCTATTTCTGTCTGTTGGGTTTAACCTAACCAAATCGAACCTCGGGGTGCCCTTCGCTCGCTCTTGCATCCTACATCGCCTAAATTAGCACAACATATTGATTTTTTAAGACAATACTTTAATTTTAAATACCTTCTACTGTAGTTTAGTATTAGGCGAATTAAATCTATGCCAAAAAAAATTTGCAAAACTAATTAGTATTATTATTAGTTTATTTTTTCTTCTTTCTTTCTTTCTAGGTCGAGTTGGAACCCAGACAGGCACTTTAGTTTGTGTATTAATTTAATCACCATTGCTTTCTAAACGGTGAAGGAAAACATCGTGAGGAAACCGGCATGTCCTAGAATCAAAAATACAAAAGACATGTGACATCTACTAACCCGCACTGCCCACTCCCTCTCGAAGAGAGAGAAACTTATAGGATTATGCTTATACATATATGATAAGATAATATCGCTAACCTAACCCATTTTTAACTCGATTATAATTTTCAACAAAAAAAAAATATCGCTGTAAAAAAACTTTGTAAATATAAATATATTTTTCTTTCCAAGCTGACGGTACATACTAAGCCATCTACTTAACGTAACGCTCAAATCCTCTCATACGTTTTCTATAAACCCCAAATTACAGGAAACACAACAACAGCGACTTTACGTATTGAAAAACTTCTTAAGTAAAAGTAAAACCCGTAGGTAATTTCACTTTTACCCGAATATTTTCTTAAGTATACAAACAAATTCGATTAAGTATTAACCTTTATCAATAACGAAATTCGATCCAAAAGGACCTTTTTAGTCAAGTGATTGATGACTGATTTTGAAAGGACTTAAATTATAATTTCCGGGTTTTTTTTTTTTCGTGAAAGCGTCACCCGCGTGTGGCGCGTTTTGGGGATTATGTCATTATAGGGTGGATTATTCGAGGTTTTCCACTCAGAGCACTGCGGTGCTATTCTGTAAAAATCTCACCGTGAAAACTTAGGTGAAGTGAGCGTGGAGTGAGCTGTCAATAGTGTCAATTCCTAGCAAAAACAAACTTACTTCACCTAAGTTTTCACCGTGAGATTTTCACAGAATCGACCGGCTGATTTCAACTGCACTTGGACGAACCCCACCTGAGCACTTCCACTAACCGCACTGAAACAAAAGGTTTTGTAACGCGCGTTCTTGATGAGTGCTCTGGGTTTTACTTTCATTGAAGTAATGGCAATATTGACGAGATAAATAACAAGGTTCTGTCACTATCAGCCTAGCCGTTTCCAAACAATGATGGGGTCGGCTTCCAGTACAGATATACATACACCTATGTCTGTCTTCTGTGTCTGTAATCGCTCCAAAAATAAACTGAAAGTAAGGTACCTACATAAGTAAAGCAATAAAAACTTTGTGGAAGTTTTTATTACCATACGATAACCAACACAGGTTTATTCCAGAAACCTATACCGTTACATCTCAACTAACTCCAACATGATTAAATTGTCCTCAAAGGAAGGTTTCCATCTCGTTGAAAGACGCGGTTACTTTTTATTTTAACTTGATCGGTTAATGTACTGGCTTCCTAAGGGTATAAGTTTGTGCTAATAATCTTAGAACTATGTGGAAGAATCTTTTTTATGTTGAGAAAGTTTATTTTTTATCTAAAAGCGCGAATATGTTAGTAGTACCTGGTACAGTTAAACCAGATAAGAAATGCGCTTCGATGATCTTCATGATTCCGAATTAACACGAATGCCGCGCCAAAGAATAACCCCTTAAGGAGATAAAGCTTCGAAGTTATGTACAGACGCCAGCACATCAAGTTACTACAATCTGACAAATTTCTTTAATAGATTTTCAACTTTATCGCTAAAGCATAAGGTTCAAAGTTAATTGGGAAAATTTGATAGTTTCGGGTAGCTTGATGTGTTAGCGTCTGTACTGCCGCGCTTTATACAGACGCCAGCACAGCTACCCGAAACTGTCAAAAATTCCTAATCAACTTTGAACCTTATGCTTTAGCGATAAAGTTGAAAATCTATTAAAGAAATTTGACAGATTGTAGTAGCTTAAGGTGCTGGCATCTGTATACTGATAGTAGTAGTATTAGTGCACCAATCGTTGCGCATTTGTATGAAAATTTCTCTCTACCAGAAGCCAGAAGAAATTTATACAATTCTCGTACTTAAAAACGTTCAAATTCAGGTCGTAATCTCATCTCAGTGACAATCAATGTCAAATACTTGTTAAAAATGTATGACATTGCCCCTCGATTATCTACTCCGGTCGCAGATCCTCATCTGTTACGCAGTTTTGAAATGTATTTGAGAATTGCATAGAGTTGATGGTCTATAATTTTGTAATCATGGCAATACAAAAGAGGCAAGAACTTCAATAGCTGTAGCAGCTCTATTTACATATATGTAGATCTCATCATCACACGTTCATATTTCCGAAGACATACGATGATTCCCGAAGCGCAATTTTTTCTTGGGCTATACGTAGTATTGTGAGCCTTGTTATGCCTATTTGGTACGGAGTTTATATGTTACTATTTTGGATCCCATAAAACCCATTCAGACAATTTACTTAAGAGTGGTAAGTACTAAGAATAATTAACTAGCCTCAATAAGACTTTACCTTTGCCTTTAACATTAGTGAATTGAATCCAGAAATTCAAGGATAGACACATACCCCCTTTCGTTGTATAGCGTCTGTATAGTTAGACAACGCTTTGTCTTTTTCTTTCAAAAGTCAAATTACTGACAACTGAAAGGGAGAAATCGGTGTGTAATTATTCATCTGATATAATACGTTTATTAGTAAGGGGGAAAAGAGGCCCGTGGCTAAATAATAACAGCCGCACAGGACGATCGATCTTGTTAAGAGGAAACACTACGGCCGAGAGAATTGAGAAATAGGTATTTGTAAAATCTATTGCTGTCGCGCGGTGCCCAAGCCTCCCCCGCAGGGCATGAAAGAGACAACTGCATCATGGACCAAAAATACCTATTAAAAAGACACAAAATCAACGTTACGTAGTCCCCCGATTTCTTTTCCAAAACTAGACCGATTTAAATATTTTTTTCATTCAAAATTAAAGAAAGGCTTTGGCCGTGTCCCTATGTTTTGCTTTTTTTATAAAATTTAGTCAAATTTATTTTCTGGATGTTTGAACACAGCGGAGAATCTGGCGATTTTTTAGGTTTTTGAAGGCTCATATCTTTTTAATTTATTTATTAATGAAAAATAGGAAAACATAGAAACATGCCAATAGTGGCCATAGATTTTTGTGATAAAAATTATCGCTCTACTGGCATTATCCAGGGATAAAACAGGGGACTACGTTTGTATGGAAAGAACGGCCCTTGTGTTTCCTCTTAAGCTACGCTTGCCGCGGTTGGTCTGTGGATGGGTGACCATCTTTACATACTGAGACCCCTCCGTGCCTCGGAAAGCACGTTAAGCCGTTAGTCGTTGTTAACTTTTCAAGCCTAAACCATTGAACCGATCATCCTGAAATTTTGCATATACGTTGTCAGAAACGGACATAGGGAAATCATCAATTTCATCCCGAAAAAAATTGCTATTCTCAAGGAAAACAACAATAACGTTATTATGATAATAGATGGCGCCACGTGTCTTTCGAATCATGATTGAATTATATTAGAAATCATGGGATCGAGATTTATGCGGGTATTGAAACCGCGGGGCGCAGCTAGTTGATAATAAAAATCATTTTTAAGAAAATTATGATTGTAACCACAAAAGTAGATGTTATATATCATCCACTGCTGGGTCTATGCCCAGCAGTGGATGATATATACCAGGGATGGCCAACCGGTCGATCGCGACTATTAGTCCAGTAGATCATGGCAAGGAAAAAAATATAAATACGTAAAACAGACTGCGCAACGTATCTAATCACTAACTGCTGCACGCATCATCTTGTATAATTTTTCAATCGCCGTTCCGTCACTTTATACGTATTTATCCTCTCTTCTATGCAGCATAGCTCTCTTTTGTTTTCGGTGCGCGATAACAATAAGCGGGAAGCGTGTGGGACGCGGGCGGTTATCAATCCACCAGTCAGTTGACGACAGATACGAGTTATATTTTCCCTCTTAATAAAATAAAAAATACTACATAATTGTGTACTGAATGAACTATGCTGTTTCATTTAAGATTTCAAGAAGTCAGTAATTGGTAGATCGCCCAGGGTGTCGTCAGTGAACCGTAGATCTTGGGTCTAGCCAAGTTGGCCACCCCTGATATATACCTAACATATACTTTTACGTCGTCGATACGTCTATACGTATCTTTTCTTATGCCCGTCCCCAGTTCCCCACGCTCCTGTGCCAGCCTCATCTCGGTTCTACCCGCGGTGGTAACAATGTCTTCCACCAATCTCACCACTGGACGACCAACACTTCGTCTCCCAGACCTTCGACGCCACTCGGTTACTGCGTTACTCTACCTGTCATCAATGCGCCTTGCCTGGTGTTCTGCTCAACTCGATTTGAGTTCCTTAACTCGTTCTCCGATATCGATAACATTTGTACGTCTGCGAATCTCGGCATTTAGGACTCGGTCTGTGTCTAGTGTTGTTTTTTAATTTATATTAACTTTTTAATTAAAAAAATCATTTCTATATTTCATTCCGAGACAATTTATCTTTCATCAAATTTTTCAAGCTTTATGCCAAGAATGGAACGCTACATGGCTCTCTCTGCAACTTTCACCCTCTGCACAGCCTGCTGCGTGAGCTTCTACGTGTAAGCACCGTACAATAGTGCAATGTCTGATGTCCTGTCTTTATAGGCAGAACATCAGACATTGTGGAATTTGGCTAATTTCAGAATGTCGTCCAATTTGTTAAATGCGGCCCAAGCTGAATCCTTCTCGATATCTGAGTTTGTTGATGCATCTCCAACATTTCATTTCCGACTTTAACAAAAGGATTTGAATTGCTGAGAATATAAAAATATTATACACCTCTGGTGTATTTGCAACAACCCCGATCCTTTCTCAAACCCAGCTTACACATACAAAAACACACTCTCACATACACAAATCACATTCACACACATTCAAATGAATTTATCATTACTTACAATACATTTAATCTGAACACTTCAACAATACTATCGCTCAGTTGCTCTTCAAACATCAAAAAGAAACCCCAAGAGCCTTCGTTACACAAATAACAAGAAAACCTCAAACATAACGAACACTTCAAGAAAAAATCTGTTTCAACCAAAAATCGAAGTACTCTCAGAGGTGCGAAAAAAAGATTTGCACGTTAATGATATTTCGAAGCACTCCCGTATTTTATATTTTATTTGCAATGCAAAAATATATACTAAGACAGAAAAGAATATTTATCAAAGCTCGTGACTAAAAAAAGCTTCCACAGACTGGCGCGACGCGACTCCATATTCAGACTCTTAATTAGCTGGAGTAAAATGAGAGCTTATGTGTTACTTAAATGACTGAAATTGGCGTCTTTTTGTTTTGTCGCGGCCATCTACCAAATCTTGTTTTTTCTAGTAAAGAATAGTGTAAACAAACGAAACTTATTTGACATGCACATCTCTAAACTCAGTCCGAAATGAGTTATTAAGAAGTGTCATTTTACTGCAGCGAATTAAAAGTCAGACTATAGTAAGCAACCAGTCTTACCATGGGGTATCGTATTACCCATTAACTGGGTTTTTGAGGTCAGATAGGCAGTCGCTCGATGTAAAATACTAGTACCTATTCAGCTGCAAAAATGAAAATCCAAGATCCCCTACTCTTTGTACACGGCACGGTTTCATTATGGTACGGCGTATAAACCGCGCCGAAAAAACGTGTCCGTGTGAAAACTTCCATAGTGATTTATACAACACTGACGTCCGTGCCTACACTGCGAATAAACCATAGTTTTTCTCTGCAAGAAAAACGTGTGTATACGAGGGCCTTACGGGACCCAATTGTCGCCAGTTAACCTACTAAATATTTACCAGGAACTGCACGAAACACTTATGACGTAACACGTTGGCCATAAAACTCAAAATGAAAACCACAGTTTCACCTTGCTAAACAAATGTGTATGAGTGAACACGTAATATCATAGAAGAGAATGAGCTTCAAATTTACACTTTTAACTTCGGTTACGTAACTTAGATAAGAAACATCATAATGTTCACAAAAGAGTTTGGTGTGCAGGTAGGAAATAAATATCTTTGTTTGGGAAAATGTGGATGTTATTGTGTAATATCAAACTTATCACGTACACAGAGGTTTCTCTGATGGATCGAATCTGCAACGAGGTGATGATATAACCAAAGTTGCTGGCAAGCAAGTTGAGCAATGGGCCGGCCATATTAGCCGTAGAACCGATTACCTTTATGGTAGACGTGTTCTTGAGAGGAGACACTGAAGACAGTAAATCGGCAAACGTAAGGTAAGACTCAGACTAAGAGGCGACAATCTCCGCAAGATACATAGGTGCGACGACTTTATGAGAGCTTCTAAAAACGTATACTAGATGGCTCTGTATTAAAAATGCGTGATAAATTCACATTTCCTCTCTTTCTCTGTCTCTTTCTATTATTTACGAGTGCGCGTGTGATACTTCGTTCTTGAAGGGGGTCCCCCGATCGCACACGTTTTTATATTTTATTCTGTTGACCGTATGTAACGTACGCGTCAACTCATGTTCTTAAACAGTTCTCACCTAAATTCATTCTTATGTTATGGTTCGCCTTCGTGAAAAGTAAGTTAGAAATTCCTACTTCCTGAGCATTAGCTGATAAGAGCATTGTTTTGACACCATTTTGAGAATAAAAATTAGTACCTACTAGATGTGCCCGCGACTTCATTCGCGTGGATGTCGGGTATCAATAATGTGTCGCTGAAAGAACGTGCCGCCACGCCTCCATTAAAAAGGAATAATATTTTTTTATTTTTTTAAGTTTTATTTATTATTGCGTGGAACCCTAATTATTTTTCTAAAATTAAGTAATAATCTACATTTATAACATCTGTCAGTGAAAGTCCCGTCAAAATCATTCCAGCTGTTTCAGAGTTTAGCTGCAACAGACAGACAAAAATTATGAAAAAGTTATAAGTAGCGTAGTTTTATACTTCACTTACTATATTCATATAGTAAAAAGCTGTTATTGTAACATTAGAATCAGAAACTTCAATTTTATGAATAATAATCAAGATAAGAAAAGTATACGTTTTATAATTTATATTTAACTGCATGGCACTTCTGTGCGCTAGTGTATTTTTTCCTAAAATTCATAATGGGCCAATTGCTCACAAATAAATTAACTTCGTGCGAGTAGCCTATAGAAAAAATAACATATCTTAAAAATGACCATTCGCCCGTTTTGGGCGAATAAATTCGTGCGAATCGACTAATAAGCCGACAAAACGATACAAACCAAGCGAGTTGTTTCGCTGTAGAGAAAACCAAGTGAGCACGAAATCGTGAAAAGTTTAAGTAGGTGTATCCAACATGAAACTCTAGTTGTACAGACGCCAGCACATCAAGCTACCCGAAACTAAAATTTTCCCAATGAACTTTGAATCTTATGCTTTAGCGATAAAGTTGAAAATCTATTAAAGAAATTTGTCAGATTGTAGTAGCTTGATATGCTGGCGTCTGTACATGAAATATCGCAGAGAAGAGCTCCACAGTTTTTCCAATTGAGTAGTTTGAGGACACCGAAGTTTTGTGAGGGTCTGAAAATTGATTAATTGCATTTGAGTTGTAGTGGTCTTTAAATATTTCTACGCTAAGGGTAGTTCCAGTTTGCGCGTCAATATTCCAGCCTCCTGGTACTTACCGATGCCCCATTTTTTAGTACAACCCAAACGCCATGAAAACAAACAAACATCATCAAAAGTCCTCAACAAACAAAAAAAAAAATGAAAAAAAAAGTGCCAAAAAAAAACATCAAAATGATCATCTACAAAGCAATATAATCCACTCGCCATCTTTGTCTACAGGTAAATGGGAGCTCGGCTGGATTCTCTGCGACATCTGGATCAGCCTGGATATCTTGCTCTGCACTGCCTCCATCCTGTCCTTATGTGCCATCAGCGTTGACCGTTACCTGGCAGTCACCAGGCCTCTGACGTACTCTAGAAGAAGAAGATCTAAGAAGCTTGCCTTAACCATGATCTTCTTTGTGTGGATCGCTGCAGGGACGATTACGTGTCCTCCTATGTTTGGTTGGTAAGTATTTTGACTCATAACCTTCTACTATTCTTTATTCCTGTCGATTCTGGGTTTTTGGTCCATACATTTTTGGACATGTCCTTTCCCGTTATCTTTTTATAATTAAGACATTTCTAAAATGTCTAAGACTCAACGGCGCGCAAACAATTATTGTGTTCCCCTATCTGTGTGAATTGCAGCATCTGTGGCAACGTCTGTATTTAGGCCAAATAGATAAGTACTAGCAAATGGGCCACTAGGCACCTACCAATTTTATACAGCGTGGCGTAATTAATTCACCAAACGCATACGGTTTCGCGGTTACGTTTTATGAACATAATTATTATTTATTTTAAATTTTCTAAAATCGCATTTAGGCGCAACCTGTTTTTAAAGAACCGTATCGCAGGGGTCATTTGCCGGGGTCACAGAGCATAACATCGTATCGTCGTATCCTACGAATAGAGGCGTAACTGCTTAATAGCTACTTTTCAGGAGACACTTTTTTCTGTTTAATTAAATTAAATATGAACAAATATGTATTGTTGATTTCATATAATGTGTATTGGTATCTTAAGGTTCGGCTAGGATTATTTTCAATAAATTATCTTTATATTTTATACGCATTTTGTCCCATAAATCCTTATTCTCTGTTGTGTTAATGCGAAGTAGGGCTGGACTTGAGCAATAAGTTACATTATGCCTTTTATCTGCGGAAATGACGAGGCCACAATCGCCATAATGTAATTTTTTTATTATTCTGATGCTGGTATTTATTTTTATGTCATAGGAATTCGTGTTTAATAACTATTTTACCATGACTGGGAATATGTTATTGTGAATGTAGTAAAAAAAAAAAATATTGAATTACAATAATATTTATTTCGAAACAAAATCTGAACTTTACTAACTAACTATACCTATTTGCTTTGGTAAATATTTAAGCATATCAAGTGAATTAATATTAACAAGAAAAAGTGTTTTCATACATTAAAAAAATATCTATAACATAGATATTATCTGAGTATTTTTTATTCATGTATAATAAAACGTCTAAAAAAACAAAATAAAAATATAGTTCTTATAACTCTATAAACCAAACAATTGTATTTTCTTAAATGATTCGGTTATTTTAATGTTTAAAAACAAACCTTTATCTTTAAATAATCAGAGCTTAATAATAAACTACCTACACGTAATCATAATCACAATCAGCCCTAAAAACAAATTACACAAAATCCAAATCGGTCTTTAAAATCAAATTGCACATTATCAAAATCATAACTTAAAATCAACTAACACATCCGAAATCAGTCAAATTCACATTCAGTCGTCTTCTTCGTCAGAACTCTCAGAAATATTGGCATTACCAGCTTGCTCATGAATGAGGCAATTTTCTAAAAAATGTGTGGTATTCCTCTGGAATAATTTTAGCCTCACACATTGACATAAGGTCATAATTGATTTTTAATGGTAATCCATTTACTGGCGTGACTTCCGAAACTACAGTTTTTTTCCCTCTAGTACCCTTTCTTAATGTAGTGATTTTTTTTGTAATCCTCATCCAGTTCAAATTTATATTTTAGAACGTTTATGTTGTCCTTACTAATTCGCACTTCTTTAATTTTATTCCATTCAACTTTTTCACCATCATCATTCTTTAACCATTTTTTTTTGAGTAATTTACGATAATTATAAATATTTTCCAAGGTCATTTCTTTTACCCTATAGGTTTCTCTTGTTGTTTTTGCCCATCTGATTAGGTTGATCCATTGACTGCAGTATAAATAGATTTTTTGCTGGAAGCTCCTTCTATAACAGAATGGACACTGTCTCCCTCATAAAAAGGTAAAATAAAGAAATAAGCGTAATTGTAATTTTCTTGCGCAATGCTAATTGAAGGGTTAAGTGGACAAAGGTGTTAACTGAAAAAGTCAAAAAATCCGACTTTTTCAGTTAAAACCTATGTTCATGCAAAAAAGTCGGATTTTTTGACTTTGTCAGATAACACCTTTGTCCTCTTAACCCTTCAATTATGCGGCCACAAATGCTTTTATATCAATTTTCAAGCAATAGAAAAAAAACCTAAGTGCATTTAAGCCCCAAACCAGAAAAAGCAGGAAATTGTGTATTCAGTGTTTAAATTTGTACAGAAGGGTAAGATAATGTGAGCGTAAAATATATTTTACTTAAAATAACAATTTGGTTATTTCAAATGCAACAAAAGAAAGAATAAAATACAAAAACATAATTTGAACGTAGAAGAAAGACATAAACGTAATTAGGGCTTCGTCTCTTCTATACATACGCAATTTAGCCATTCCATAGAACACGGCCACAATCACCATGAGGGTTTTTTTCTATGTACCCCATATTGAAAATTTAATAAGTAATTAGAATGACTTAATTAAGTACAAACTCGTTGATATTATGATATTACGGTAAATTTGATATGTACCTATAACTAAACTAGTAGTATAGGCAAAAATGTTATATATGTATTTAAAAATCAGATTACACTCGCCGCAGCTAACGATCTCCGCGTTCCGCCGACTAGTGGCCGAGTGGCGCTAGAACGCTCTCCCCGCGCCCGCGCACCCCACTACTCGCGAAGAAAGAGGGCGCGACGGCGATTGTGGCTTCATTCTTCGTTGAAAACGTAATGCTTAAAATTGTGGCTTTTTAGATAACCTAATTATTTGATAACCTGTACCGTTTTTAATTGTTCTGTTGAACTGGTTATATGTGGTATGATGAGCAGAATCGAATTATGCAATAAAAAAACAAAGCCCCTATGTTCGTTAGGGCACTATTCGTAGGATACGACGGTATTTAAAACCAATAACATGCAAAAATTAGGCGAATTGAAGGAAAGTGAGAGAGCCCTGTGTCGGCGACCGTTTTCAGATTACGAATAATTATTTTGTTATCATTTTTAGGATTACTGCAGGCCACTAGCCCTATCCGTGTGTTGAATTAATGTTGCTATTGTAGCGGCACGTTGTAGTTCTGTGCTTCAACTATCTAGATACTGTTGCTACGTCAGTATTTAGGTTAGAAACCATTAAGATTTGTCACACCAACTTCGGGGAAACACGAAAATAATAGAAAACAAAGTAGGTTTTCAGATTCCGTTATTTTAAGGATACCCAAACTATATAACTGGCAAAATTCTGCCTTAACCTTCGGGGATTAAGCGTGATGTTATGTTATGTAATTAAGGTTATCTTTATTAAGAAAAATGTAAAGAACGTGACACAATGGCCAAACAAAAAAATCCAACAGAAGAAATTTCTGTAAACACAAGATCTATTTAATATAAAAAATGTGGATTAAATTAAATTATTCCAAATTCCATTAAGTATTCCGTGACCATCCCTGAAATCCACCAAAGTATTTAGATTTCCGAGGGCCGGAAATATTTAATTTATCCTTCAATATTATCTACTACTTAATTCACAAAAATATTTTCCAAATTTGGTTACCGAGGGCCCTTATTCACTGTGACCTTTAAAACCACGTCAATTCCATAGTTAGTCACGACATAGATTAACGTATTCTCTGACACAATGGCATGGTTTAAACTGTCAAAATTCATGTTGTCCGTACGGTTGACATTTCGATTCCTTGCCATTAACAAGACACGATATTGTCATGATTTGGACGTGGTAAGATTTCGCCGGGAATAATACAGAATTTGAGCCCTGGATGATCATTATACCGCAAAGTTTGGTAGCCAAAATGGGAAAACACTCCGAAATATTACCGGAACAAAATGGTACATTTCCGCGTATAGATTCGATGATTACCATAAAGTGAAGTTTGGTAGCCAAAATGGAAATACACTCCGAAATATTACAGAAAAAGAATGGCACATTTCCGTGCATTTTTAAAGCGGCGACCTTATTCGACTTGGCTCCGTTGTTCTGCAGTAACAAAAGTACCAGAATGGTAATAACAAAACTGTAGTAATAGAATTCAAGAAATATAAAGTTCGGAAGTAAATGTATAAACTTGTAGCGAGAACTGTAGAGATATTTTTTTTAATGCTGCATTTTTTTATGGTTCCGTATCTTAAAAGGAAAAACGGAATCCTTATAAGATCAATTCGTTGTCAGTCTGTCTGTTCGTCGGTCAAGACCCTTTTTCTCAGGAACGCGTAGAGTTATCAAATTGAAATTAATATCAAATACTCAGGGTTAAAATCCCTTAAAGTAGTGACAAAATCAAACTTTTATGTCAACGTAATCAAAAGCTATGGACGTTTATGTTCCGGCATGAAAACCTATAGTGTACCTACTTCCCGTTGACCTAGATCATGATTTTTTTTCTGATAGCTATAGATACCATAGAAATCTGTTTATAACCTGGCTCTGCCTAGACACTTCCTTCATTGGGACCTACCCAGTTCAGCCCCAATTACCCATAATTAGTTAATTGGATGTAAAGTTAAATCATCCGGTAAATCTTTTTGTAAATTTTAAAGGAAAATGGTCGTCCTTAATCCTTGCAAGATAAATTAAGGGTTTTACTAGCACATGTGTGTAAGGCAAACAGTTCCCTGCTAAGTGGGATGTCACAGAATTTTCTCACCTTAACCCTTTTATGGATGATGGGGTAGCCAGTCATGCATGTAGAGGTCTTGCACGATCCATAATGTTCCTGAATTTGTCATCTTTTTGATCCACATTTGATTAATATGTGGCTGGTGGCTATGTATGGCTACTGTAACAACAGCTGATGGGTCAATTTACAATTTTACATTTTTAATTTACCCATGTAAGTACGTAGTAAATTTTAAACTTAAACAAGCCAGTATAATGATTAATCAGTAACAATAATGTCAGCTAAAAGTATGAACAGTAACCTACATTCAAACCAGAAAACCACTGCCAAATAGCTTTTATGTCATGAACAGAAATAGCATATTAAAGTTCTGTTTTAATTAAACCAGCAGCCATATGGAGCGTTTGTCATTTTCATTAATATTGAAACAATATTCTTGTAATGCCATTTCCGTGACCAAACATGGCTGTGTGAAAGTAGAATTGATAGCAAAAACCGGCCAATTGCTAGTCGTACTCGCACACGAATGGTTCCGTACCAGTAACTTCTTAGACCTTTGTATCCTGCTTATGCGTATGAGGTTTCATTAAAATCATTTCATTCATTTCGCAAAACAAGGGCTTGAAAGTTTGTATGAAATGCCGTACGTCGTAAACGCTCTTAAAGCGGCCATAGTAGTACACACTGTGAATATTTCAAGTGCCTACATATTACGATTCAAAAGATACAGCCCTGTGACAGAGGGACACAAAGCGGAGGCTTAGTAATAGGGTCCCATTGGCAACCAGTACGGAACCCTAAAAAAAGACTTCATAGGTACCCACCTAGTTCCATTATATTGTAGCCTTTGTTAGCTCATTCGTAACGAAATGAAATGATAAATTTCTTATATTTTTTGTAGATTTTACGTTACGTAATTTCGTTTTGTAGTGCTGAAGTGGTTTAACCAATTGTAGGGTTTGGAACTGACACAAATAAACACAACGTTCTGTAACGGTTGCATATTTATTTTCCACGATTCTTAACTCATTGTCTTTACCGCATACTCTTTATCTCTGTTTATCGTATGTTGGTATAATGGCGTGGCTTGCTGAGATATAGCGAACAATTTAATTTAATGTCCTGTGTCTCGTAAAGTTCATTACTTTGTATTCTAATATTGTATAGAATGAAGTTTTTTAACAGACAGCTGTACTGCTGGGGAGTTGGGGAGTTTGTTGCGCCACTCCTTTTTGACAGCGAAAGCACTAGGAATTGGTGAAGTTTTAGGAACTGTCTTGAGTACTTTTGACGTTCGAAAAGTGCTGATTCTCTACCTAGTTCAAATAAACGACTTTAGATTTTACCAATACAGGTCTTGGCCATTCTTGTTTTAGGCTTCCCTACATCCTTATGAAAGAAAGGAACCCTTATACAACGTGTAACGTTAAATGCGCAAAACCTCTTAAGAGGTCATTGTACTCATTAACAACTTTTACTATGGGACCAAACTTGAAATCGCAATAAAAAATCTGCTGTTTCGTACATTTTGACGAGTTAAGCGTGCATAAATGTAGGGAACAACTGATTATTTTTCGCGATTTCAGTTTGGGTCCCATAGTAAAAGTTGTTCATAATGATAAGCACAATGACCTCTTAAGAGGTTTTGCGCATTTACCATTACACCTTGTATAGGATCGCTCGTGTGTCTGTCTGTCTGTCCGTCTGTCACAGCCAATTTACTCTGATTCAGCTGGACTCATTATTTACTTTTTAATATAGATAAACATTCCCGAAACATCCAGAGATTCCTTAGCCATCGGTTAACAGGTTTCGAGTTACGTATCTTTCACAATTTAATATTAAAAAAAATGAGGCTTTGTGATGACACAACATTAAAACCATGACCTTTTCTCCAGGTACGAACCGGATCACAATCAGAACGGGAACTGCCGCTACAACCAGAACCCTGGATACGTGGTGTTCTCCGCCATGGGATCCTTCTTCCTCCCAATGGCTGTGATGGTGTATGTGTACGCGAGGATATCTTGTGTGGTAGCGAGAAGACACCAGCAGCTGGCTAGTAGTACCAAGTGTAATAAGGTTGGTATTTAAACGTACAATGCGTGCCACGAAAGATGAGACTTGACCCCGCCTCCCCCGCTCTTTCCTCTGCCCCTATGACGTCCGGTCCCGTCCCGCACTCAAACCTCATACCGCTAAAGATACAGGGTGTAAAGTTCACTCAACCTCCATAGAAAAGGGAGGATCCTCCGACCAGACGGGTGTTGTGTCTGGCGGGCAACTGCCCATTGATTCATGTCGGGCCGTTGTATCTATGCTAGTTGCGCGGTAAACTCTGCCTGCGCGATGCAGGATTTGCGTGACGTCAGTATGACGCGTTGGTTGCATGTGGCGTTGTAGATACCGCTACAGACTTGCCAATGTCAGCAACCTAATAGCAACCTCATTGCTAGGACAATAAAGAGCATTGTAATTTTAATAGTGATGCAAAATTGGAGGTAAAATTACTTTGGACTTACTGTAGTAACCATGTGTAGCGGTATCTACAACGCCACATGCAGACCGATTGTTGCCCGCCAGACACAACACCCGTCTGGTCGGAGGATCCTCCCTTTTCTATAGAGTATGAGTAAACTTTACACCCTCTTCCTCATACCTCTATACTGGTGACCCCGAACATGAACGTCAGCGCAGCCTTCGAGCAAATCTTCAGCGTGACGTCATCATCATCACTCCCGCAAGCGTTAGCGGCGAGTCACCCAGCCAGCCAGCTCCCACGGCTTCAACGGGTATCCTGACCACCAGCATGCAGCGACCGCGCATACCTGGTCATCACCCTCAGCCTCATCAGCAACCTCGGCACAGCACACTGCACTTTCGGCCGGTCAACAAGAAGAGCTCAATTCCTCTCCTGGTCGACGCAGCAGCCAGCCTCAACCCGGCGCTGTACGACATCCGACGCACTGGAGCATAACGCAGCGCCACCCCGACTCACTGGGGACATCTTCGCAGACAGTTCCGACTCACCGTGAACTATGCGGCAACCGGTTCCGACTCACTGGAACCTCAGTTGGCCTGGCAAAACATCGCAAGATACAAGACTCAGCCCACTATCGACCTCCGGTCTCCGGGGGGGAGTGATGTAGCGGTATCTACAACGCCACATGCAAACAACGCATCATACTGACGTCACGCAAATCCTGCATCGCGCAAGCAGAGTTTACCGCGCAACTAGCATAGATACAACGGCCCGACATGAATCAACGGGCAGTTGCCCGCCAGACACAACACCCGTCTGGTCGGAGGATCCTCCCTTTTCTATAGAGTATGAGTGAACTTTACACCCTGTTCCTCATACCTCTATACATGTAAGTGCCCACTGACACCATAAGGAACTAAACGCGTTTAAAGCTAAACATATATGTAAAATATCAATCTGTCTCCGTCATCTTCAAACGAATGACAGAAACAGAACTATGTCTAAAATTCGTTTAGCGCTAAACGTATTTAAACTTGGCTTGCACGGTTGCACTATTTTGGTAAACCTTCATTAAGGTCAGACGTGTTAAGCTTAGTAGAACAAAGGGACTTGTGGTTAAGTAATAACAACCGCTCCGATTAAGCTATGCATGCCGCGGTTGGTCCGTGGTTGGGTGACCATCTTCACATACCAAGACCCCTCCGTGCCTCGGAAAGCAAGTTTTTTGCTCACGGCTGTCATTCGTGGATCATTGGCAGTCGTCACGGGTCGTCAGAAGGCCGAAATTCTGACAACCAATCTTACCAAGGGGTATCGTAGTACCCAGTAACTGGGTTCTTGATTTCAAATAGGCAGTCGCTCCATGTGAAATACTGGTATTCAGCTGCATCCGGTTAGACTCGAAGCCGACACCAACATAATTTGAAAAAGGCACTCAGATTGCTTGATATGTTGAGCTCTATTTCTTTAATTTTTTTTTCAGGATGGGAAATCATCAAATGACCCCTCTCGCTCTGGGTAGAGCGGAAGGGAGTGTCAGACTCTTACTGACTAAAACCCAGCCGTGTTCCTTCCTTAGCCCTTTATGTTCCGGGCCAGCGGTAACCCTTCCGGACGATCCCGCTGACCCGGTAGGCTTCGGCCCTGACGGGCCACTTCGAATGATGCTGACATCTCTTTGAGGCGCGCGTGGAACACGTACGACCCGTCCGGCACGGGCCTGGTCCTGATCGGACAGTGAGCTACCCATTACTCTCCACCCGTAGGCCCACGGCTACGGTGGCCGGGAGTCGTCGCGCGGCTCCCGACGCCCGGAGCGTCTCCCGCGGCGGCTAGGACGGGAGGCTCCCTCCCTCAGCCGTCCCGCCGCCTCCTTCGCTAACATGACTGCTTCGCAGAAGGAGGCGACTGCCCCCCACTCCCTCTCGCCCCGGCCGCTTTGTAGAACATTTATTTCAAACTCATCGATTTGTCCGTTCAGCTACTAAAATTTATATGTAGAAAACTAGCACGGAGTGCAAAGTTCGACGGCTCACCTCGCTGTATTGCCGTCACCACATGACGCTGGCAAAATAGTTGACAGTTGCCAAAGAAGAAAAAAAAATACTCTTCGATTGTCAAACTTAAAAAAAGTTTTTTACAGTCAAACAAAGACTTAGATCATCATCTAGCCTAGCCTTTACTCAACTATGTTGGAGTTGGCTTCCAGTCTAACCAGATGCAGCTGAATACCAAAGACTTAGATATACCTACATGCAAGAATATTTATCTTTCCATTATTAACAGTGTCCATATTTATTTCAATTGGGCCTGTAATATCTTGTAACGCGTGTTTTAGTACTCTTTTACGGCACTTTTATAAGCGTACTAGTTACGCCCCGCGGTTTCACCCGCATAATTGTCGATCCTGTGAGAATATCGGGATAAAAAGTAGCATGTTTATCATCATGTTAATCCGGGGTGTCTTGGTCGAGCCGTTTGAGCGTGAAGTAGTAATAAACATATAAACACTCACACACACACATTCACAAACTTTCGCCTTTATAATATTAGTGTGATAAGTGTATAAGGGCAACGTAAAAGATAACTCCGCACACTAACAACAACTGCACAATTCAAAAGGAAGGTTTTATACTTTCACGACTTCCAAGTTAGCTGCCTGTATATCAATCTATATGTTTGACTGTACATACGTACACACGGCGAAAAAGAGAAAAACCAATATAGCACCACTATCGCCAATGTAGTGACCCAAAAAGCAGTACGCCGCGTCATTTCCTCGAAGATATTGCCACTTTTAAATTACGAGACCATCCAAAAAATCACCTCTGGCAGTATAGTTTTTTTTTGGAGGGTCTAGCACAGTAGAAAAGAATAGAATAGAATACTCTTTATTATACACCATATAAATTACGGACATAAATATAGAAACTGTACAAAGGGTGACACAATGGGCGGTCTTATCGCTAAGAGCGATCTTTTAAAGACAACCTAAGCCCAGTAACCCAGTCAGTGTTTAATATCTTTTGCACTTACAAGACGTGCCAGATGATTGTTTCGTTTGTAGGTTAGGTATGGACAGCGATAGTCTGAATTATGCTATCGCTGATCTGAGATCAGACTGTGAATGTTCTTAAAGTTACAAGAATTGCCCCCTCTTGTCCTTAGCAGCTTTAGAAAGAGATAAGTGGAAAGACAGAAGAGCTTATGGCCTGCAGTGGAACATCACTGGCTTTAATAATAATAGATTGTCGATGTTACCATTCCATATGACGGGAACCTTGTGATAGCTGAGAAAGAGAAACAAATTAAATATCTCGTCTTAGCACACGAGGTTGTTGACATGTGGAATCTGAGCTCGGCTATCATTGTGCCGATTGTCGTATCGGCCAATGGTCTTATAGCCGAAAGCCTCGATCAACATCTATCGAGGCTCTCGTTAGGCGGTTGGATCAATGGCCTGATTCAGAAGGCAGTACTCCTCGATACGGCTCGCATTATGAGGAGGTTCCTCTCTCTGGAGCCCTAACCACCGGTAGCTTGGACCCTGGTCCCGACACTGGCGGACAACTATTTTTTTATATTTTAAAATGTTTTTTATGCTTATTTTTATATTTTAAGATATATTTAAAAATGTAATAAAATAAGATAGCTGAATAAATAAACATAATAATAGATTATGTTTTGACCAAGTGTGTATCTGTGGAGCAATGGTGGCCCAGTGGTAACGGAGGCGTTTTACGAATTTTAGGTTGTAGGTTCGAACCCAGGGGGGCTAAAAAGGCCACTTTGACAGAATCATAAAAGGATAACATTTTGAATCATAATGGACAGTTAAGTTAATCGTATCAAATCCCATTGACGACGGATTTTTCAGTTATTTTTTTTTTGTCTGTGCTAACATACCAATCAATCCAATCCAAATCCAACCCCAATTTCTTTGAATAAACCTACGCAGTGCAGCGAAATAGTATATTTCATTACAAGTGCGGAAAGGTTGTCATTGCAAAGAGTTCCGACAAATGTCTACCCGGGCCGAGGCGCAGCCGAAGGCGAGGGTTGACAGTCGGAATAAGTTGCAATGACGGTTTCGCACGTGTACTGAACGACTATTTTTAATACAGTTGCGAAAAAATGAAGCAATTTAATAAAATAATAAAAACACAATAAACTCAACTAACTAATGGCGCCAACCGTAAAATATAAGCAGAGATTTTTTTCTTCACCCGTTCTGGTAGGCAAAGGGAACTATGCCCATACAGCCAAGTCTTCAGTAGAATTTTTTTATTGATATGAAATGAAAATGAAATTTAATGAGATGAAATGAAATGAAACCTAACCTAACTCATTCATTCAATCAAATCATTAAATCTGATATTGAAACAAATTATTAGCTTCTTTTTAGAAATATACGTATTTGCATGAATCATAAAAACTTCTATGATTTTTTTTAGTAAAAACTTCATGGTTTTTTTTTTTTTTTTAATTATTTATCATTTATACAAAATACATGATTATTTATATTAAATAGTGTTCACGACACCTACCGCCATCTAGCGACTGAGCGACGCACCGGCGCACGAGTGTACGTGCATCACATCGAACCAGATCAAATAGTTCCGGAGCGACGGACGAGATGGCGCTGTCTCCTACGCATCCTACAGTATATAAGCCGTCGCCCGGATTCACTCGAAGAGACTCTAAATTCGCTCCCTTTTGCCGCTCGTTCGCATTAATATAACGGAGGACAATTGTAAATTCATTATTTAACTTTGTATTTTAAATTATAACGATTTTCTTAAGAGCAATTTGTAACTTGTAATTAGCACAATAAGATTATAAAGACATTATAACTTTATACCCGGAAGAGTCGCTTTATTTCCCTGGGAACCAACACAATCCAAAACATTGGACCTTCGAGCCGAACATTGGGTCTTCATCGAAGAAGAGAAGAAGAATCAGCAGAGGTTTGGTCATCCGTATCGTTCCTTTCCTTCTCCCCCTTTTATTTGTGCTAAAACTGTGACTGATTACAGGTAACTCGCCTCTGGTTCGCGTAATTATACCGAGGTGTTTGCAGGAAAATCGTGAGTACCCTTATTTTCATAAATCGCCAAAATGAGTCTAGGTTCGGAAGATTTAGATAAAGTTACAGTACGTAGTAAATCTCCTATACCAGTGTTACAAAGCGTTAACGATAAGATTCAAGATTTAAATAAAAAAAGGGGTACAATAAAGGGTAGATTGACACTTTTTACGAAATTTGTAACTTCCCGAATCAATGAACCGTTAAACGATAAAAAATTAACGGAATTAAAGTTAAGGTCTGAAAGTGCTAAATCAATATTGCAAGATTTTAACTTTATTCAGAGTTCTATAGAGGAATTAGTACCGGAAAAAGAATTATCTCAGCAACTAGATATTCGTGAATCCTTTGAAAATTCCTACTATACGGTCTTCACAGAAGTTGACTGTTTATTGCAAAGCGTCAGTAACCCTAGTTCTGCTATTAGTGATAAATCTAGGTGCAACTCAAACCCGTTAGTTAAATTGCCCACTATAACGTTGCCTTCATTTGATGGGTCATACAATGCGTGGCTTGAGTTTAGAGATACCTACCTTTCCTTGATCCATAAATCAACACAACTCGATGATATTCAAAAATTTCATTATTTAAGATCTGCTCTAACAGGAAATGCCAGTCAGGTAATAAAATCCTTAGAGTTTTCATCTGAAAACTACATGATAGCATGGGATTTGCTGAACCATAGATTTAACAACAGCAACTTATTAGTGCATAATCATGTAAAAGCGTTATTTTCTTCGCAATCGATGTCAAAAGAATCACCTCATCTTATTAGAAAATTAATTGATACGGTGCTCAAGAATTTACGCGCGTTAAAAACGCTCGGGGAACCCACAGAGTGGTGGGATACCCTCATTATTTTCATAGTTGTTTCTAAATTGGATTTAGCTACGGAAAAGGAATGGGAACAACATAAAAGCATACTAGGTACTGATAAATCATCAAAGTTGTCCCATTTATTAGATTTCTTAACGAATAAAGCTAATACGTTGGAGATGGTGCAAGCTAATCATTCTCTTCACCCTCCAGGGAATAAGTCAGTTCCTGATAATAAGTTAAACTTGCGGAAAACTAATAGTTTTGCGTCAACTCATAACTCCGATCAGAATAAACCAAAGAATAAGCACACTCGTGAATGTGTCGTGTGTAACGGTAATCACTCGTTGTATGCGTGTAACCAGTTTTTGAAATTATCGATGAAAGATCGGTTGGATATTGTGAACAAGAATAGTCTGTGTGCAAATTGTTTACGTAAGGGACACACCCCGAACGATTGTTATTTCGGGCCCTGTAAGCAATGTAATCTCAAACACAACAATTTATTGCACGATGAAGGTAGTAAGGACAGCGCATTAATATCTGAACCTTCCGACTCATCTGCAGTTCTACATACGCAAACTTATTTATGTTCGGAACGTAATAACGAGTATCCTATCGTGAAGTCGGAGTTATTAGATACCGCTTTATTGTCAACTGCAATTATCGAAGTCGCGGATAGTGATAACAAATATCATAGGGCCCGCGCTTTGCTTGATAGTGGCAGTCAGCATAGTATCATTTCTGAGTCATTCCGTAATAAATTAAATTTAAAGTCGATACAGTCCGCTTATCAAATCGTAGGAGTGGGACAGTCGGTCTCACATTCTGCTCAATTATGTGAAATTAAACTCAGGTCTTTAAACGACAACAGTTATCATATAAATGTTAAATGTTTAGTCCTACCCACAATAACTAATATGATACCTACTTTTAAAATTAATTCAAAATCATTGAATATACCAAACGGATTAAGTCTAGCAGATCCTACCTACTGCAATCCGTCCAAAATAGATTTATTGTTAGGGGTAGATCATTTTTGGGATTTATTAATCGAAGGTAGAATTCGCTTAAGTAACGGACCTCATCTCCAAAATACCAAGCTAGGTTGGATAGTCGCTGGCCCCATTTACGTTGAACCTAGGCGCATTATTCCGGTTCAATGTAACTTTACTCAAACTTTAGAAATTGGGGAACAGTTACGAAAATTTTGGGAGATAGAGGAAGTGTCATGTCAAAATAATAACTTCTATTCACAGGAAGAACAAGCCTGTGAGAAATTATTTATAGACACAACTAAACGTTTAGCCGATGGTCGGTTCTCTGTGCGCATACCGCTCAAAGACTCGATAAATAAGCTCGGTGATAGTTATGAAATCGCTAAAGGCCGGTTTCTGTCACTAGAAAGAAAACTTGAACGTAATAGTCAGTACAAACAAATGTATAGCGATTTCATGAAAGAATACCTAAGGCTAGGACACATGACTCGCGTTGAACATTGCACAGCAAAAACAAATTATTTTCTACCTCACCATGGTGTATTCCGTGAAGATAGTATCACAACAAAATTACGGGTAGTGTTTAATGCTAGTCAACCAACGTCATCGGGAAAGTCGCTTAACGATATCCAGATGACGGGCCCTCCTTTACAAAATGATTTGTTTGCGATCCTTTTACGCTTCCGTCAATACAACTACGTTGCGTGTGGTGACATAGAAAAGATGTTCAGGCAGGTATTAATACAGGAGGATCAAAGACATTTACAGATGATAATATGGCGTGAATCCCCTTCTGAACAACTTTCTGTATTTAAACTTAACACCGTGACATACGGAACTGCGTCGGCTCCCTATCTTAGCATGCGATGCGTCAGACAGTTAGGGCATGAATGCACGAACGCAGAAATTTCGCGTACACTCCTAAATGACATGTACGTTGACGACTGTATTTTCGGACATGATGATAAAACGGAATTAATACGCATTTGTAAAGGTGTTATTGAAGTATGTAAGTCGGGTTGTCTACCATTACGAAAGTGGGTATTTAACTCAAATGAAGTTGCAAAAGAAATCGCTAAAAATGATGACAGTCAGTCGAAACATTTCACAATAGATGAGAATTGTTCTAACAAAACTCTGGGTTTAGGTTGGTTGAACAACCAGGATGAATTCCATTTCACTTCTAGAATAAAGGAAACCTCAACTCCGATAACTAAACGCTTAATATTATCGGTTGTGTCGCAGGTATACGATCCATTGGGTTTACTTAGCCCTGTTATCATTAAAGCCAAGATATTACTACAGAAATTGTGGTTATGCAAACTAGATTGGGACGACGAAGTACCACTTGACATTAAAGACAAGTGGGAAAAGTTCGTTATTTCCCTGACCGCATTACGCAATATTCGAGTCCCTCGTCACATGATATGTACTAATCCTATTCGAACAGAGTTACATATATTTACTGACGCCAGTGAATCCGCATATGGCGCGTGTGCATACGCCCGTAGCTTCAACGAGACCGGTGACGTCACAGTGAGACTAATTTGTTCAAAGAGCCGTGTCGCTCCTGTCAAACGAGTAACAATACCGCGGTTAGAGTTGTGCGGCGCGTACGTCGGCGCGTCATTACTAGAACGAATAACAAAAGTACTCAAGCTTAACTTTGATAAAATATTTTGCTGGACGGATTCGACTATTGTGCTGGGCTGGTTAAGAATGTCGCCTCAACAGTTAAAGCCCTTTGTTCAAAATCGTGTAGTGCAAATTAGTGAATATAGCAGCAATACAAAATGGCTGCACGTCGATGGAAAGCATAATCCAGCCGACTTAGTTTCTCGAGGTACCTACTTAAATGAATTAACACAAAATAAAAAGTGGTGGAACGGTCCCTCCTTTTTATGGAAAGGAATAACGGAGTTTCAAACGTTCGATCCACCACATAATTTTCAAGATAGTTTGCCAGAGTTAAGAACAAACCAAACGACCGTCATGACTTGCAATAATAATTATTCTTGTGTAGATTTTAAAAAGTTTTCTTCATTTTGCAAACTACAACGCGCTTATGCGTTTGTTTTAAGATTTATTCATAATATTAACCTAAAAAACAAACTTAACCGTTTGACAGGTCCCTTATCAGTGAAAGAGTTAAACAACTCATTGAACTTTATTGTAAAAAGAATTCAATTGGAATCATTTCCAGATGAATATAACTCCTTAGTAAACAAGCTGCCAATTAAATCAGCTCGTAATTTATTAAGTTTAACTTTATTTTTAGATGACAAAGGCATTATCCGAGTGGGAGGTAGATTGTATAATTCGCCTGGTTTCTCATATAACAAGAAGCATCCCATGTTATTATGTGGTAAGCATTATGTCACTCAACTTATTTTCAAGCAAGGGCATTTGAGATTATTACACGCTGGGCCTCAACAGCTGTTAGCTCACCTAAGAGAGACCTGGTGGCCCCTGGGTGGTAGGAACTTAGCCAGGAAAATTATACAACAATGTAAAGTGTGTACTCGCATGAAAGGTGAGACAGTGCAACCAATCATGGGCAACCTACCACAGGAACGGCTAACCAATGAGTTTCCTTTTATGAACAGCGGTGTTGACTATGCAGGCCCACTTTACATTCTAAACAGGAAGGGAAGAGGCTCTAAACTTGAGAAGTGTTATCTATGCTTATTTGTTTGCTTTGCCACTAAGGCTTTACACTTGGAACTTGTCACTAATCTAACATCAGAATATTACATTTTAGCTTTAAAAAGATTTATTTCCCGTAGAGGAAAACCACATTGTATATTTTCTGACCACGGTAGGAATTTTGTAGGAGCAAAAAGGGAACTTACAACTTTCTTATCTAAGGAGTCTCAACCTATTGTCGATTACGCATCGTCTAACGGTATAGAATTCAAATTTATACCACCTTATGCACCTCATTTTGGCGGTTTATGGGAGGCAGGGGTAAAATCCTGCAAGCACCACATTACACGGGTGCTAGGCAACAGTCATTTAACCTACGAGGAGTTCAGTACAGTTTTGGCACAAGTAGAAGCTGTCCTGAATTCCCGTCCTATGTATCCTCTGTCCGCAGATCCATCAGATTATACCCCCCTCACACCTGCACACTTCCTGATCGGCCGACCACTGACCTCACATGCAAGCGAAGATGTCTCCAGTACTCCACTACACGCATTATCCCGCTACAAGCGACTGGAACAACTGAGGCAACACTTCTGGAGGCGATGGTCAGCAGAGTACATCGGAGAGCTGCAAACCCGCACAAAATGGAAGGAGAGCAAAGGAGCTTTAGCACCTAACACTTTGGTGCTAATAAAAGAAGATAACCTCCCACCGCTGAAGTGGCGGTTGGGAAGAATCTTATCTGTGTTCCCAGGGAAGGACGGCGTACCCCGAGTGGCCTGCATTCAAACAGCTAACGGGGTCATCGAAAGGGCATTTCCCAAAATCTGCCCTTTACCGGCCTCCACAAACGAAGAGGACGCAGCAGCAACAAAGCCAGGTCAAGGTCATTGAGAGCAAGGGTGGAACTCTCAAGGCCCGCCGGCATGTTCACGACACCTACCGCCATCTAGCGACTGAGCGACGCACCGGCGCACGTGTACGTGCATCACATCGAACCAGATCAAATAGTTCCGGAGCGACGGACGAGATGGCGCTGTCTCCTACGCATCCTACAGTATATAAGCCGTCGCCCGGATTCACTCGAAGAGACTCTAAATTCGCTCCCTTTTGCCGCTCGTTCGCATTAATATAACGGAGGACAATTGTAAATTCATTATTTAACTTTGTATTTTAAATTATAACGATTTTCTTAAGAGCAATTTGTAACTTGTAATTAGCACAATAAGATTATAAAGACATTATAACTTTATACCCGGAAGAGTCGCTTTATTTCCCTGGGAACCAACACAATCCAAAACAAATAGCAACCAAAAAACCACTAAGGTTTAAACTTGTGCTATCACGAGTCAGTCTCAATCAGAAGTATGTACCTATATATATACAGTGAAGCATTATATATGTATGCGTTATTGTCCATACTTGTACAATTACTAACATTTTTAGGTCTTTATATACTCGTAGTTACAAGTGGTTAGTTTTTCTTTTTAATAGACATTATTTTGACAGTTGGGAAAGAGAACGCACGAGTTCGGGAAAGGTAAAAAAAAAAAAACGAGTATGTAATAGCCCACATCCCGAACGCTATACGTCCCTGCAATACGCCACTTTTTGAGCAACTGTATTAAAAAAAAGAAAACACGGACTGTCTTCGCCATATTATGATTCAAATCAAATCAAATCCAAACAAAAAAAAATCAAATCCTTTTATGATTCTGCCAAAGTGGCCTTTTTAGGCCCCCAGATAGGTGATTTACTTTGTGTAAATTACTTCATCACCGCTGCCCTTAAAGCCGGCTACAGTTTCTCATTCGGTCGTTTCGTCATTTTTATTCGGACAAAAGTAGTTGGAAAGTATTTTAGGCAGTAGATTTAATATTTTGAGTAAGGACAATTCTTATTTTTTTTTTTTTAGCTCTAATTACTACCCATTTATTACGATGACAACCAAATGGGTCGAGTCGTTCTCAAGAAAACAAAAGAATTTGAGAGAACTTCATTATTGCACTGCGTCATCTAATTAGGTATCTGTAGCTAATGTTGTTTTGGTTATTCGACGTTACTTTTCCCCAGATACACAGACCCTTAATATGCCTTTGATCCCCGAGGGTTTGAGCTAAGAGCCACGTATTTAATAAGCCACAAATAGTCGGAAAAGTAAGACAGCCCGCTACGTTGCGGTATGTGTCAACATCGTGCGACGTTGCCAGACTTACGTAACAGCGACTCTTTAGAATAAAAGCGGTTCTTCTAAAAATAGTGTTTTGGGACTTTGAAGCAGTATAAAGAAACATTATAGTTTCAATGTATTGGCACTTTATTGCGAAAAACAGGTCATTGCGATATCGGCGACTTTGTAAGTGTATATAAGTTTAATTTGTGAGGTTTTAAACCTGAATAGGGGTCATTGAACAACTTTAAATATGAGGCCATCACTAAAATCACGATAAATACAGCTGATCCTTATCGCTTTCTGCGATCTCTTCCAGGCAACCTTGGAATGGACAGTGATTGCGTGGATATAAAAAAATGGGATTGACCATATTTTACATGGAGCGACTGCCTATCTGACCTCCACAACCCAGTTACTACAACACGGTAGTACGTTACCCCTTGGTAAGACTGGTTGTCAGACTTTCGGGCTTCTGACTACCCGTAACGACTAGCGACTGTCAAATATTCACGAATGACAGGCAGACCACAGACCAACCGCGGCAAGGTACCTTTTAGATATTTATAAGTGACCAAATCGGTAATGATTGAATATGGGATAAGATATCATATTAATGACAAGGAAAAGGCTTTCGAGACAGTCCTACTTAATCGTCGTATTTGTAAGACTTTGATAAATTTTCCACGTACTTTCTCTATCTACCCGGAACGAAATAAACAGACTTACCTAAATAAAATACTTGATCCTGTTTAAACCAGAATCGAATTCAATTCCGCTAAAGCTTTCTAGCTTCCATTATTTTGTCAAAGTGTACATCGAATTTACTGTAATTTGTTCAATGAAGGCTTGTGAGAAGCAGCTCTTTCCGAAATCCATGCCGATACAGTTAGCCTCAAAGAGATGTATTCTTTGACTAAAAGTCTTTTGACTTCTCTATTACATGGGACTCAATCATACCTGGGGAAATGTAGATGCACGTGCACAACGGACGTTTTATCTTGGTATGTTACATAGCGTGTATCAGAAAGGTATGGTCATGTCTACGGAAGGTACAGACCATCAAACCGAACAACTTTTACCGTGGGACTAACATCATAATCACGAAAAAATAATCAGCCTGTGGAAAAAATAATCTACATCACCACATGCGAACTCCGCATCACATTGACGTCAAGCAAGATCCTGCATCGCACAAGCAGAGTACACGTATTTTTTTAAGTGAATACTTTGGCGTGTTGGGCATTTTTCGAGATGGGGAAAAAACCATTGAACTCGCGCCACTGTTACCGTAAGCGACACCGCGCGTGTTTTGTTTATAAGACGTTTAAAAAATACCCGCTTCGGATGTGTTCGGCTATCCTCGGGATGTAGGTAATCGGTTTTGATGTATATCCGATATGTCAGTGAGTAATGGCAAAGTATTCTAGTTTGTGTTTTGTTTTCACTTCTGTCGGCACTCCTGGAGTTTTTTATTCTGAATATTCTCGCTCTTGACTTCGATCACGCCTGATAGAAAGCGATGGATGAGGTCTGTGATGGAACGAGGGTGCCCAGAAGATGCCTAAGGCACTGGAACTCCCACGCATCGACGAAATACAGCGGGCTGCTTGACGCCTGACTCCGCTGGGAGGGGTGATCGCAAACCAGGCGGGCGTTAACCCTACCACCGCAAGGGAAGAATTGGCTAGTCAAATAAGGTGTTGGGTGTGACCGTTCAGGATGCGCTGAGCGCTCGGTTCAGTTGAGTAACTACGGTATACGGTTTCGCGTCTTCGTTTTATGAACAATATTTTAATTTCATTGAACGTTATTATTTATTTATTTACAATTTTCTAAAATAGCATCTTGGAATAACTTGTATTTACTTGAAGAAATGTAGCGTAGTGGTCATTTACCCGGGTCACAGATCATCTAGTCAGCATTGCTCTAGTAAAATTATAACGAATAACGTGCAAAGAGTAGGTGAATTGAAGGAAAGAGAGAGAGAGAGCCCTATGTCAGAGAACGGCGCAGGTGGTAGTTTTAAAATTACGAATTATTTTGTTGTTACAATTTTTGTGATTACTGGTGAACTAGCAATACTCGTGTGTTAAATCAATATCGTCATTTTAGCGGCACGTTGTATACAACGTGTCGACTACAATCGCCCGACAGACTCAACACCCGTCTGGTCGGAGGTTCGTCCCCACAGACTTATCAATATAAAGTCTGTGTTCGTCCCTTTCATATGAACGATAAGTTAACCTTACATTCTGTTCCTCATATAAATTGCCTATAAATTTGGGTCGAGAAGATATTGAAGTTTTGATGTGACAGTTGCTAATTTTTTGCAACGACCCTTCGATGCTCGTTATGAAAAAATAAAAGTGAAGATTGTAATCGTGCCTTTAAAAAAACAACTCATTTCCTATACTTACGGAAATTAGTTGTTTTCATCCCATGAGCCGATAAACAATATCTGTTGTGGTATGTACATCAGACGCCAGCACATCAAGCTACCCGAAACTGTCAAATTTTCCCTATCAACCTTGAACCTTATACTGTAGCGATAAGGTTGAAAATCTATTAAAGAAATTTGACAGATTGTAGTAGCTTGATGTGCTGGTATCTGTACGTATGTTTGTTTGTAATGTTGTAGTTGTGTAGCCCTTTTGGGGTTCTTAAATTGTTGCGTAATGCTTCAAGGAATAAGTGACGAGTATTGTACCATTTGAAGGTTTGGCAAGGTTAATCTGGCTTTAAGATAATGTTTATCCGAGATCTGAAAGCCAATTCTCGTACATTAAAAGCGTCCAAATTCAAGTCGCAATTTCATCTCAGTGACAATCAATGTCAAAAACTTGTCAAAAATGTATGTTAATTGATTGTATTTTTGACAGATCGCGACTGAGATTAATGAGAAATTATTTTATTTGTGCAAGTAGGTTTGTACAAACACTTTTAAACGTCATTAGAATAAGAACATTCTTAAAATACGGGAATTGCCCCTCTGTTTATAGGAGAAATTCTAATAATCGCCGTAAATGCAAATAACATTTAATTTTGCCAAATAATTTATATTATGAACTTTCTGACTCGACAGACGTTGTCTTGTTCTTTCAATAATTCAAACAATTTTTTTTTCTAATTGTCAGGGAAACTTTTCCATTTAGTCTTTCCATGAAAAATAGCCAAATCGGTCCAGCCGTTCTCAAGTGAAGTGATGCGCTTACCAACGAACAACATTTCATTTTTAGAGTTCCGTACCAAAATGTATTTATTACTTTTAAGAAGGCTTACACTAATTACACATAATAGGTAACAACAACACATTGTCAAGTTGCTAATAACGAAAAAAGAAATATAATTTAATGAAAAGAAAAACATAGGGATACAGTATATAACCTTCTTATTCAGTTTAAGAAATATCTTGAAATTGGTCCAATATTGGAGGAGGAAATAGTCGAGAGCCAAACCTCGAATTTACGACTTTTAATTAGGCTTTTTCAAAAGTCTCTCCGACCGCACTACCTCTTGATAACTAAAGCAGATTTTGTTCGATCAGCTAACGCCCACGCCAGCGGACTATCTGCCCGGGCGGCTATTGAGTGCAGAATGATGTTGGGACTGTCACGCAACCTGCGAAGTAACGAGGCAGATTTCTTGCGCCACACTGCGTCAAAGCTGTAAGCGCGCGCGTCGGCAAACATCGCCGACGCACTGCAGCCGCGTGTCAGTCGCAACAGCTAAGAAAAGTTTTTTTGAAAAGGAATCGAACCCTATTCACAAAACCATTTTTATTATAGTTACAAGGATCAATAACGGCAAAGGAGTTATTTTAAATGAAAAGCATCCTTAATCAAGTTTTTTTCTAAAACAAAATATTATTAATAATAATAATTATTTATTTATTTTACAGACAACAAAAGGTCCAAATACATAAAAGATGTTAGTAACAAATATCCTATGTTAGTAGGTACTTATATCCTAGTATGTTAGTATGTGGCTTATGATCTATGTTAATACTTATTATACACTACGACCGACAGTGTTGTTTTGATGAGATGTCCCATTATGGGGCTCTCATCAAGCCTGTCAGCTATCACCTTCAGGAGAGCATATTCATATTGAGGAGCTTTTTCTAAATTGGTCTCATACACTCACGAAATAGTTTTGTCTTTTTCTCAAATAGTTGGTCTTTGTCCCAAAGCAGATGGAATAAGTCACCCTGTATAATAGAACTGGGACAAGGCTCGCAAAACAAACAAAATATAAATCTTTATTAAAACATTCTTGATCCATTACGGGTCCGAGTCCACGCTGAGATTTTTAGATAGGTAATAAACTTTCTTTGGCCAAATTTTTCTTTTTTTTTTGTTGGGTGTTTCGGCTATTGCCGCTGTGTTATGCTTCGAAATAATGAACCGTACTGGTTTATATCTGTTGTATTGTAAGAATTATAAAGGTTCTGAATTTCTGTGAATCTGAATTTGAGATGAATTTGAGCGACGTTCACAAAGCGATGGCGAGACGACGACAGGCACCCCTGGCGGAGCGAAGTGGAGGCGCGGGGTCGGCCGGGTTCGCGGTATGGCTCCGCAGGCGTGGTCTTAGAAAGTTCTGCCGTGCACCATCTGGCAGTGGGGCCTTAACATTGGGTTTGATCTACTTTTGGTTTTTACGACTAATTAATTGCCATTTTGTGATAATAAATGGAAGGCAAGCAAGATTGTTCAATTTAGTATTAATGTAATTAATTATCAATCAATCTTGGGGATAGCGGTCACCCTGTCTTACTCTCCTCTTTTTGGGGAAGCTTGGGCCCACTGTTTCTGTTAACCCCATAGATATCCGTGGTTAACCCTTTATACAAGGTGTAACAGAATAAACGCAAGTTCTGAAAGTCGTTTGTTCTTAATTAATTGAATACTGAATTGGCTTCAGTGAGTCTTTTAATATAGGTTTTTTTTTTCAAAAATCATGTATTTTGCCATACTGACCACCGATTGAGCCACAGACAATGAAATCTTATTTCAAGGCAATAAGACTCAATTTTAAATGCGAAATTTACAATCTGCCATTTTTATTGCTAGAGTCAACACGATTTTCTTAATAATACTGGTTACCTTTAATAAAAAGTTTTGGTCACTGTATTATGCTTTTAAACCAATACCAAGTGTTTGCGTGTGTTACCGTGTCGAAAGTCTTTTTGTAAGTAATAAATAAATGCGAAATAAACGAGTGTTGCAGTTACAGGGTAACGTAATACCCTTTGATTTTTTTTTTTATTTGAAAAAACGTTGCCCCACACTAGGAATTACTCCTGTATCGTAGGTGCGTTTACAAACATTTAAATTCACATACACAAACAGCCAGACCCGGAACAACTACCTGTAGGCAATACAAATATTTGTTCCGTGCGGGAATCGAACCCGCGACACGCAGCGCAGTAGTCGATCGCTCAGCCACTGCGCCAACCGTGTCGTCAAATATATTATAGGATAATAATTGATAGGACTGGTTGCCAGACTTTCGGGCTTCTGGCTACTCGTAACAACTGTCTAAACCCTTAAGAGGGCGCCGACCAAACGCCGACTGCCTAATGGCGCCATCATCGTTTGTTTGATTATTTCTTTTATTTTAGAATTTTATCAAAATCACTAAAACGGAAAATAGTGGCCACTATTATCCGTTTTAGTGATTATAATAAAACTAAACCATGTAAAACTACCGTTTAGAATAATATTAACGTATAATCTTGTGGGGCACAACTTAACGTGCTTATTTTCTGCATTTTCATTCTAAAATAAAAGAAATAACCAAACAAACAATGAGGGCGCCACTAGGCGGTCGGCGTAGCCTTAATAACTTAATTATCTAGATATGAAAATAGTCCAGCTGCGCAATTATTGGAGTTCATTCATGATGAAAATAAGTTTTAGTTATAAATAAGTTTTAGTTATGTTAGGGATATAAAACTGTGTAACTACATTTTGTTGCGGTCTTTCTAACAGAGCGCAACATAAAAAAGCGTTTATATTTTCTACTAGAAAAGTAACATATACGGACCTTATTCTAACCAAATCCCATTGTTCCAGAAAGGAAAACTCTCCTGCATCCGCACCGAATCGGAATCCGGTTCAGACAAGATGTCGTTACGACAATCAGCTTCCAAACAGACTTCAAGAAACTCCACACAACAGAGCGACTGTTCGTCGCAAGACCACAAATGCCCCTGCTGCTTCAAACAAGAAAAGAAAAAAAAAACTAGAAGTAAGGAAAAAGAATCAAGATTCTACAACAACGATGTCACATTCAAAGCGAACTTTAAATATAAAAACACGACAAGACGAACTCATTCTATGAAGGAACATGTAGAAAATAATCGTGTCTCTTCTTTACGGAGAGAGACAAAAACCGCGCAGACTTTAAGCCTCGTTGTCGGCGGTTTCGTTGCCTGCTGGCTTCCATTTTTCCTTTACTACCTCCTCACCCCCTTCATTCCAAGTAATTACGTGAATCCAGTTCTAATGTACATACTTACGTGGTTAGGGTGGTTCAATTCAGCAATAAATCCTTTTATATACGCTTTTTATTCCCCTGATTTCAGAGTAGCGTTCTGGCGGCTCACGATAAAAAAGTGTAAGAAAAATAAACGTTAAGAATGTAAGTTATTTTTCGAGTCGTAATGGGTACTTTCGTAGTTTATTTATATTACAGCAAATAAACGCGAATCAGCCACTGGAAAAAAAGATCCAACATACACTGACAAGTCTCATTTCAGTCTGATGAACAGTCGATACGTGATCTTACTTACCGAAACAGGATAAGCTTCAAATTCTTTTGCACTGTATATCTTGTAATACGCAAACATCTTTCAATACGGTATTTGCATTTGATCTCATTAAATCTACTTCGTCAGATCTCAGTTTTATGAATACGTTGCGAAAGACGTTCGATGCTTGCTCTAGTTTAATTTTTATGGTTGGATTTTTTACTATTTCCTGGTTCATTAGGTACTTACTCAGCCTGGTAGCCGCCATTTTGAATGCAACTAATGAAATGGTACTTAGATGGTTCACTGTGATATGAGGGTTTATACTACCTTTTACTATTACCTAAGCTTCTACCATGATTGCAAGGTAAAAATAACAAAATAAAATTCAAACTTTACTAAAACTATACAGAAACTAAAAAATAGCGTCGAAAAATTCATCCGCATCGCTGTCGACTGGTAATGTACCCAAGAGACTGGCGGCATTACCACGTTGTATGGCGATGCTTAGCCTCAGGCCAAGGTAAAAGCCAGCCCTTGGGTCACGGGAAGTGTTAACCAGCCGTTTAGAAATTTCTTTGAAAAGACCATGAGAACTTGGACCCCACGGCCCGAGAGTTTCACTTTCAACCCTAAACGGCTTAAATAAATGTTGCTTAAATAATGCTTAAGTATTCTAATCTCAGACATACTTTAGCTCCTACCTAAAATTGGAAATTGGCAAAATTATTTTAGCATCATATAAAGTTTTTGGCGCTGTTGGTATTTTATTCAGTGAGTTATTTTGATTATTTGGAGCACCTATTAGGTAACCGTTTTAATGTTTCCTTAGTAAACCTTTTTAGGCCATAGTTGACTTAAATTGGTGATGACCAGCGTCCTAATTGCTTAACAAACTATTACTCTCAATTTGAATCATTTTGAAGCATATTTCTAATCCATTGCTCCATATGTTTGAAAAATGTGTCTGCACAACAACTCACAGGACGCAATGAATGTTGTTGAACTGTCGGAATGAAACCCATTGCTACTGATAGTCTGTTTCACAATTACCCTGCTGGAGAATGAAATGGAGAACAGCAGAGATGAAAGCTCCATTAAAACATGATTATAAGAGTAAAGGCTCCTTCATACAGGCGCGACACGACACACGACACAAAGGCACCGCAGTCGCGCAACGAGCGGTGCCTTTGTGTCGCGCGCGATTATATCGCGTTTATAGAATAAAAAACTTTTATTTGAAACAGGAGTCCATGGGGTTAGTAACAATTAACTTTTAGTGTTAGTAGGTTACAGACAAAGATTTACAATTAAAATTCAATTCAGCGTGCAGCTGCATCTACCTTCGCAACATCGGGGAATCCCATCGATCGCGGAACATATGGTAGCATTGTTCGAACACGCGTCATCAGAGATGCACATCTATGCCTAATAATGGTGGCAAACCATATTGGCTAGTATTATCCGCAAACATCTCTGATGCACTACAACGCCGCGGCAATCGCAGCGATTAAATACTCACAGTGCATGATTATATTATTGAACGCGAAGTTTGCTGTATGCCTGCTGAGTGGAGTTCGCCCACAGGTTGCATGTGTTGAAGAAGGACTGACGGTATAGAGGTATGAGGAACGGGTGTAAAGTTCACTCATACTCCATAGAAAAGGGAGGATCCTCCGACCAGACGGGTGTTGTGTCTAGCGGGCAACTACCAGATGATTCATGTCGGACCGTTGTATCTATGCTAGTTGCGCAGTAAACTCTGCTTGCGCGATGCAGGATTTTGCGTGACGTCAGTATGACGCGTTGTTCGCATGTGGCGTTGTAGATACCGCTACAACAGTAAGCTTTGAAAAGCGTTACTTTAACTGGCTTCTGTTTTAATATCATAAGTGAGCCAAAAATGATTGATTTTCTACAAAATTATATAAATATTTAAATTGATCTATCAGTATTTGCGATTGCATAAATAAAATTCCTTTATCCAAGCAAAAAATCTAATGACAACAAAGAAGTCAAAAATCTTACTAAATTGTTACAAACTGACTTAAGTACTTATGAAATGAAATGAAATGAAATAAAATGAAATGAAATGAAATAATTTATTTTGCAAAGAATATGTGTACAAAATAAGATGTTAGCATTTTAAAACAGTTTCAACACACTCTACCTTATGGCATGCAAAAAGCGAAGAAATCATTATTATATACCTAATCAATTAAACAAAGAAATAAAATGAAATAATGAATTAAAAAAAGTACAGGCACAAATATTTTGTTATATACGACACCAGTACCTACAATACAGGCACATATATTTTGTTATATACGGCACCAGCACCTACAATACAGGCACATATATTTTGTTATATACGACACCAGTACCTACAATACAAATTATAATAAATATCCTTTCCACAATACTTGACTATGGACCTCTAATCACAGTGGATTTAGCAATAAAACAAGAAAAACCTTTTAAGATGTTCACAAGAAATATTGCTTTAGGACTCTTTATCTATCAAAATTATGCTGTTGAAATATGGTGGCAATTTGTTACTATTATGGAATAAGAGCAACTCTCCGTAAATTATATTTGTCTAGTATTGCAGGCTTTTTTTCTGTAGTGTTGTCAAAACAATACTGATGTAAACCATAATAATGCACAAATTGTTTAAGACTAAGCTCAAACTTGCCGCACAGGATAGCGTAAAAGTGATCGAATTCATTAATTATGTTTGTAGCTAATTGTGTATTTATAGCATTGAATGTCCGATAGTTAAAATATCTAAATATTTTTCTGAACTACCTTTAGAAAATGTAAAAGATAAAATAAATACATGTAATTGAAAAAATTAACTCTTAATATTTTGATTGCACTCTGGAATTTGCTGTTACAGTCACATTAAGAAGTTAAGGCTGATTTGTTAAAACTATCCAAAAGTTATAAATAAAAATGGTACCATAATATATTGTAAATGGAATTAGATACAATTAATGTAACACGTAATGTTCTGTAAATAGAAAATGTTTTGTACAACAATAATAATGTCATCTAGATAAACTAAATCAGCCATCACTTACATACTCTTGCATTGATCTCATAGACTTAATTTAAAGTAAAGTAACAGTGTTCCGTTTCTGTTAATACTCTGCCTCGATATTAAGTTAGACATTTATTGTTACTGATAATGATATTACCGTGAAAAAAGGCGACCCACTGACCAAAGCTTCGATTAAGATAAGACCTAGAATGCCTTGAAAATAAATGGATTTTTTCAGAGCCATTGCCGTCGTTACTGGAAAACATCTAAAAGATAAATGAATGAACATAGTTTGCTAAGATCAAAATGCGTGGAATTTTATTTATTATTACTAAATAGTACGGTGATAAAATGTTTAGGAGACGACACTGAAATGAAAACTATGATTGCTTTGTTGAACAACGGTATTTATTCAATGCGCCTAGGAATTGTTTTCTTAGAACGTCAGAATGAAATTCTCGGAAGAAGTTAACAATTTAATAAAGTATAATTAGTTGAAATGTTATCCAAAGAACGCTATCCAAAGACATTCCTTATTTAATAACTTGAGACAATATTCATTTAGATCATTACTGAAATTACAAAACTTGACGTTTCATTAAAAAGATGCTTACACTAATGAGAAGTGGATAAGTCATTAATCATTAATGAAGACGGCTTTTGCGCAAAATGGGCACTTGTACACGTGCTAGGAAAAATAATTGGCCATTTAACGGCCTGATAAAACAGCACTGGCCGCTTCTTACAAAGAGAAGGAAGTAATAGAGATTTATTGTAGTTATTGACGATCTTAGACCATTGGGTTTACGATTTTGTTACGAAGATCGTTATCGCGTTTTATACTTCGCACACTTGGCGAATGAGAACTAGACCGAAAGCAGTGTAATATTTCAACCGTCACGTCAAAAGTCGTGCAAAAGCGAAAGATACTTCGTTCCAAACGCGTATCCCACGACACCTCTCGTTTTTTAATTGAAAACTTCTTTAGGCGCGTTCGGCATTTTTTGAGATGGGAAAATACTCGCGCCACTGTTACCGTAAGCGACACCGCGCATGTTTTATGTAGAAGACAATTAAAAAAATACCAGCTTCGGATGTATTCGGCTGTCCTCGGAATGTACTCGGTTTTAATTAATATCCGATATGTCAGTGTGATGGCAATGTATTCTGTTTGTGTTTTGTTTTCACTTCTGTCGGCACTCCCGGAGTGCCACTGTTTTTTTTTTTCACCGTACGAAAAAAAATAGCGTAACACACTATTAATCATCATCAATCTGAATAATTTTGAAAGATAATCCATTGTTTCATATTAATTTCGAAAAAATTGTCTGCACAACAACGTAAATAACGCAATAAATGTTGATTAAATGTAAATATGAAAGTCATTGCTACTGTTAGTATTGACGACATGGTTGGCGTAGTGGCTGAGCGATCGACTGCTGCGCTGCGTGTCGCGGGTTCGATTCCCACACGGAACAAATATTTGTATTGCCTACAGGTAGTTGTTCCAGGTCTGGCTGTTTCTGTATGTGAATTTAAATGTTTGTAAACGCACCCACGATACAGGAGTAATTCCTAGTGTGGAGCAATATAAAAAAAGTATGTTACGAAATCACTGCGCTGGTACTTGCTTAAAAAAATTACTCCTCCAGAGGGTCACACCATAATCTATGATTGAAACTATAAAACAAATCCGCTGTATTAAGGCTGAAAGCGGCTTTTAATACCACCCTGCAAAAGCTAGATAAAGAAATCATAAAAATAAAAAGCTCTGGACGGGAATTCGAAGCCCCAAGATTCAGTTCAGAAATCCAAGTTAATAGCTTACAAAGTAAATTCATCTTATTTTTTGTTGCCTTATTGAAATTGTTTATGGATAAAACGAAGAATTCAAATTATGAATTTTAACACTGAAATAAGTTTAAAATTTAAATTTAAGTCGTAACAGCAAAAACATGTTGTAATTATGTTTTTGAAGTGAAAAATTCTTGGGCGCGCTGGGCATTTTTTAGGATGGGATAAATCCATTGACTCGCGACATTGTTACCCGTAAGCCGAGAGAGGTGTATCGTAAGCGACACCGCGCGTGTTTTGTTTATAAGACCATTAAAAAAATAACCGCTTCGGATGTGTTCGGTTGTCTTCGGGATGTAGTCGGTTTTAATGCGAGTGAGTGCGAGTGAGTAATGGCAAAGTATTCTGTTTGTGGTTTGTTTTCACTTTTGTCGGCACTCCCGGAGTGCCACTGTTTTTTTGAAAATAGAATGAAGTAACGAAATAACAAAAAATATACAATACACTATACAAAGTTAGAATTCTCCTGCTCGTATACTTACCAATTTATTTAGGGTTTTTTTTTTTCAAAATGGGATTTTTTTTAGGGTTCGCGCAACATGTACCTACTTTTCTTCCATACTTTTCTATTAGTCGTCATCTCTGTCATCCCCTTTCTAACCAAATCATCATTCACACAGTCCAACCATCGTTTCTTTGGTCTTCCCCTACTCTAATAGCCATCCACATTCATACTCAAAACTTAAGGGTATTACAAAACCTAAACGCAAAAAACGCAAGTTTTAGAAGCAATAAAAGTATAAGATCAAGTACAGTAAACAAAATCAGAAAAATATAAATGATATTCTTCAGGATATATGCTAGGTAGATAGTGTGTTGAAAACATAATACACCTATTTTGATACGATAGAAAAAAATCATGAAGATGCCTCTAAAAGCTTTCTTTTTACAATAAAAATCATCATTTTGATTTTTTGTCAGATTATTCTACAAGCAAATTAAAGCACTAGTGCTTAAATTTTTAAGTCTAAGCATTAGATTTTTTGTAAATAGATAATTGCTTCATATTTTGCAATAAATTACCAGAGTTATGGCATCGTGCTTCTCTTTCTTTTCTATGCAGTCCGACAGAGACCGCGCTTCAGGTCATGCAAGTCCCTTAGTACACATACTCAAAACACAAGTTTCAAATTCATTATTCTGTGAATTTTCTAACAACAACTAATTAATTAATACCAGGCACTTTAGCTGAATAATTCTACTGCCCAAATAACCGCCATACAAATTGTTAACAAGCGAATTTTACTAAATAACCATTGTATTTTCACGAAACTGCCATTTGCGGTAGGAAGCACTTTATTAGCTTTTGAAACAATACATAGAAGGCTTTATAGCGGGAAAGTACAGACGTCAGCACATCAAGCTACCCGAAACTGGAAAATTTTCCCAATCAACTTTGAACCTAATGCTTTAGCTATAAAGTTGTAAGTTGTTAACTTGATGTGCTTGGCGTCTGTACCTAATAGAGAATATTTTTGTTAAAGAGTTAGGTACAGACGCCAGCACATCAAGCTACCCGAAACTGTCAAATTTTCCCAATCAACTTTGAACCTTATGCTTTAGCGATAAAGTTGAAGATCTATTAAAGAAATCTGACAGATTGTGGTAGGTTGATGTGCTGGCGTCCGTACATGCGAAAAATGAAGATTATTTTTTCAGAATATTGGAAAAAGTAAATTGTAGTTCTTTTGGGAAGTGGGTTGTTTGTTTTATTGTACTGCAGTTTATTTTATTATGATCATTGTATTTAATATGGGCTGTTGTGTAAATAACTGTGCGTTGAAATATTTAGGTACGGATAACAATCTCAGTTGCTGATTTATTGTTTTAAAGCTTAGTTTTAAATCGCTAGATTTGGTCTCGCCGTAGTTAGTCACGCGAAAATTGTCCATACTGAGAAGAGTTAGCTCATACATTATTAAATAGCGTTTCCATGACAATCAAGTCAAGTCACTGCGGCATTGTGTAGAGGTGTCAAAATGAAACAGTAACGCGACTATCTTTTGGCGCGGTAGAGCGAATCTAACGATTTAAATTATTGCCGCTGTCATCATTTTCATGAAAGCCGTCAATATGGCAGAGTGTAGCCACCTCTCTTTTAAGCTTGCACCACAAATTACGATTATTAATTAATTATTCTAGTGCTTGGACACAAGACTCTTCTCGGTGAGAGGGAGTGGGCCGTAATTCACCACGCCGGCCCAGTTTGTGTTGGGAGATGTCTTCGAAATTTTAGTTCTGGGACATGCCGGTTTTATCACGATGTTTCCTGTTCCGTTTTGAACTGGGTTCGAACCTGCGACCTACAACTCGTAAATCGAGGCCGTTACTATGGGCCACCACTGCTCCTTAATTTCCAAAAAGACAAGACCACCTAATTCATTCATTTCTTTTTTTTATGAAGACACTACTTGTAAAATAGAATCCGACTATCCTACTAATATTATAAATGTGAAAGTTTGTGAAGATGTTTAGATGTTTGTTACTTAATCACGCGTGAACCGTTGAACAGATTTAAATGAAAATTGGCACATAGATAGACCATTTCCTGGATTAGCACATAGGATACTTTTTATCTCGATATTCCCACGAGATCGAAACTTACGCGGGTGAAACCGCGGGGCACTGCTAGTTGACTAATAAAATATAGAACATCAAATATCTGTGATTTTCACATAAAAGAAATAAAAGAGGGAAAGAAAGTAGGTAGTCTAGAATAACGGTTTTACTCCAATAAACATATTTATGGTATAAATCAACGTCAAACCTAAATGTCACTGGTGGAGAAATGTGGAATTTTTTCAAGTCTAGGCCCGTTTTCGATAGTCACATCGTAAAATTGTACGAATTCTAGAAATATTTTGTTCGCTTCTGAAGATATAAGAGATTTATTGTATTTGGACTAATCCCTCAACGCGTAACTGACGATCTATAAAAAAAATAAAGAAAGAAAATAGGTCTATTTGTGAGCAAAAACGACGCATAGAAAGAACACTAACAGAAAAAAGAACAAGATGGGGGAAAATATGCGTCACATCCACGAAAAACGGCCATCGCTTAGCATAATGCTAAGATCATATGAGAGACATAACCCCAGCGCTGGTTTCCAGTAAAAATCACACCGTGAAAACTTTTGTGAAGTGAACTGTCAATAGTGTCAAACACGTATGCAGGCAGCTCACCACAGCTACCTTTTATTCCAAGTTTTTTTTTTTTTTTATTATATTTCTTACACAAAACAAGTTATTTTTTACAGTTTTTTACTCGCCAAACTTTACAGTTTGATGGCGAGAAGCGCTCGTTTATGAAAACATAACTCAAAATTATAAACTTAACCTAAAATCGAATATAAAACTTACTGCTACATTCTGTCTCGTGAATTTATTTTTCGACAACGACAGACCGACACCAACACAAACAAAATGAATTTCAAACCGGAGTGACCACTGCTGGCCACTCCGGTCCAGAATCTACCGCTTATCAGTCCGACGACGTGTCCGCGTTCTCCAAAAATAAATTCTTTAGCTTAGCCTTTGCTTAGGTTAGAGTTATTTCTTAATAATTCTATTTTATTAAATACTTTTGGCACCAAATATTTAGACGTTCTTTTACCGTAATAGTTTGTTATTGTTGGTTGTACTAGTCTTTTCTCTCTCACACTCCTTGTGTTATACTTATTTTTAACATTTACTTTGAATGTATCACTATAATAGTGTTCTAACCCTATCAAATACTCAACTTTCATAGTTGTGCGTAGGATTGGTCAAGTATTTGATAAATGATTTTATTTTTGTAAGTAGGTTTGCACAAACACTTTTACACGTTAATCATATATTTTTTTAAACTAGATGAGGTCGGCGTTTCCTATCTGACTACTTTGAGAATAAAGGCCGAAACAAACTCAGAGGTCACAGTCTCTTTTAAAGTCCAGACATAATCTTGGTCAGGTTATATGAAGACCATGTAGATTTGACATGAGTTCTATCAAAGTCAATAAGTCTAAGTGCGTTTGTCTACCGCAGCCAACACCGGGACGTTACCGAGAACGAGATGACTGCGCTAAAGTAGCGATACATACATGACCGCGATACTATGACCGCATGTCCACCGCACGCCCGTCACTCAATTGCCGTCATCCCGGCCGCTGAAATTTTGAGTAACCACTCGAAACTCTGGCTTTGGGCGATCTAGCGCTAGAGCTCGGCCCAAGATCATGACAGGCCAATCTGCCGATAAAACGTAAGGTACCTACTCGTAACGTGAGCAACCAGTAGGGGATTGGTGAAGGCTGATGATGATGTGCCGGTAATACAAAAAACGTTTGATCTTGTCCACATACTGCCGTCGTGCCGGCGCCATTCAACCCGCTTTTGTTTTGTCTATCACAATCCAGTTCGGTCGCGGTGGACCACGGAACAGAAGGCCAATTCTCGTAATTTAAAACGTTCAAAATCTAGTCGCAGTCTCATCTCAGCGACAAAGAAATGTCAAAAACTTGTCAAAATGTAGGGAAATTTGAAGTATTTTTTGACAGATTGAGACTGAGATCAGAGGGGCAATTCTACTAATTTTAACAACGTTCACAGTCTGATCTCAGTCTCAATCTGTCAAAAAATACTTCAAATTTCCCTACATTTTGACAAGTTTTTGACATTTCTTTGTCGCCGAGATGAGACTGCGACTAGATTTTGAACGTTTTAAATTAGTAGAATTGGCCTTCTGACTGTGAACGTTGTTAAAATTAGTAGAATTGCCCCTCAGATAACCTTATTATCTGTTCCGTGCGGTGGACCAACGTTCGTCACCGAGACGTTACGTTCATTCCGAATAATCTCATTTCTAGGTGACCTCCTGGTGACGGCTGTGGTAAACAAAGGCACTAAGTGTGTGTTATGTTAAAAAAGTTATTTCCTGTAATAGGAACGGCAATATAAACTATCTATAAGTATATATATATATATATATTACCCAAATATAAATAGTACGCACAATACGCGCATTGACGTGGAGTTGCGGACACCAGCCCGTATTACCTATTACCCAAATAAATAAAGCTTTGAATATCAGAATGGTTACTAGTTATTTAATGTGTGTAAAAGTAACTGTGAATATGGTATGTAGGGAAAGGATTTTATGAAATAAAGCACAGAATTAGACGCGACTAGACATTTATTTCAATTTAGGCTTGTCTGTAATTAATCGGAAAGCTAGTCGTCCGTTCCAAATCTAGGTTATCAAGGAGAAGTAGGACAAGAAACTCCTTGGAAACAATATTAAAGCAATCTATCAACAAATTTCTCACATTGCCATAAATTATCTTTATCTTAAAAACAATTAGAATAGAATAGAATACTCTTTATTACGTACACCATATAAATTACAGACATAAATATAGAAACTGTACAAAGGGTGACACACTGGGCGGTCTTATCGCTAAGAGCGATCTTTTAAAAAAAAACCTTTGGATGGATTTAAAAACGGGAAGGACAGACAAATTTTGTATAATATTAATAACAAAAAATATTATTAATATAATTGTAATTGTGTCTTATACATTCTTTTTATTGGACCATTGTTCAAGAGAACTCGGAATAATAGCAACATAATAACAATAGCTAGGAATATTCCATTATACACTTTAAAACATTAGCAATATTGGCCTTATTATGACTTACATAACAACATAGTCATTATAAGTAATAATTAAGGTATAATATCAAATTACTTGCTAAGCTTGCTTGCTTGCTTTACTGGCTAAGTAATAACAGTCACCCGGGTCGATCGATCAGGTTAAGCCACGCTTGCCGCGGTTGGTCCGTGGATGGGTGACCATCTTTACATACCAAGACCCCTCCGTGCCTCGGAGAGCACGTTAAGCCGTTGGTCCCATCTGTCATTCGTGGATCTTTGACAGTCGTTGCGGGTCGTCAGAAGCCCGAAAGTCTAACAACCAGTCTTACCAAGGGTTATCCTATTACACGGTAACTGGGTTGTGGAGGTCAGATAGGCAGTCGCTCCATGTAAAATACTGGTATTCAGCTGCATCAGATTAGACTGGAAGCCGACCCCAACACAGTTGGGAAAAGCCTAAGCAGATGATGAATATCAAATTACTTGCGTAACATCTGGTCGATCTATTCCACATCAACGGCAATAGAACTAACCAACTGAACATTTCCCAAATAACTACTGATTTGATAGTCATTACAATCCTTTTTATATGCTACCAACGTCTTTTACTTCAAAGATCTACCGCCATTTTGAACCAATCACAAATCATTATAAATATTTTGACTTAATATCTTTTAACAAAGGTAATAAATAAACAAATCTTATTAGGTGAAACTTTTTAAAATGACATAAGGCAATTTTTAATAAGAGTCGGTTCGTAATTCTTAGACATCATTAAAAAGAATATCAACATCAAGTGTCAGTATTGTGCCAATCATTTGAAACAGCATATTTATTAAGGGCTGATTTTTCAATCGACCGATAATTTTTATTCGTGGAATAAAATTGACGTCTGACAGTTTTTGTATTGAAGAACTATCAAAAATTCGAAATTATTCTTCCGATAAAGTTATCTGGCGTTGAAAAAATCAGCCCTAAATTAATAATATAAAATCTAAGTTATACTACAAGCATAATCAAATATTACTTAATCATTTATAGTAATAACATTCAAGTGATTTTTACAAGTTAAGACTTTTGTTTTTTTGTGAACACAATATCTAGTCAAATTAGGTACTTCTACAGGTAGGCTTCGTAAATGTGATAGATGCCATTAGCCAACAATTGATATTCTAATATTATAATTATATCAAAATGCATTATCTAACACCTGCTTAGTAGAAAGACGTTATTATTTCTTTTTGTGGTCTTATTTTTCCAGAAAAATCAAGTATTAATAGTAGCCATACTGGAAGCATTCTTTTCGGAATTTGAAATGGTATGAATGTCACGTGTCGTTCCTAAAGGCCGTAGCGAGAATAAACGAATTTTCGTTTTATCGATTGTGATGTAGGAATAGTTGTTGCACAAAATAACACGAACACCCAGCGAGTTTTAATGAGAAGTTTATTGGTAGGTACTTTAGCGTAACACATACAGTTTAATCACAGCGCACAATAAGAGGAAGATAAGAAGGATTTGTAGAATAGAATGAAATATTTAAAACTAATAGAAAGAATAGTAATAGTACGGCAAGATAAGCAAGCGTGAGCGGTTAGGCGCGAGGTAAATTTGAGCGTGCATTCGCCGTCGTAGCAGGTGAAGCACTGGCGGCCGTGACCGAGCGATAGCGGTTCCACCGTCTCAGGCCACGGCGACGGGTGCGCGGACGCAGGGCGGCGAGGCGCACAGTCAACACGCCGCGCCAGGGTGCACCTTCTTCATACGACCATTTAATGTGCGTCGCCACAGTACTCCCCCGCTGAGACCGCTACTGCGGGCGATAATAGTCAGGGAAGCGCACACGTCGTCCACTTCTCGTCCTCTTCTCTGCTTCTACTCTGGTTCTTGACGTTCCAGTAGGCGACTCAGATGCTGTCGACGAAGAAGTGAGTTCGTCTTCTCGCGAGAGATATGCTGGTTTCAGCCGGTCCACGCTCACCGTCATCTCCTTCCCACGTACATCAATTTTGTAGTATTTTGGATGTTTTTCTATAACTCTGTAGGGTCCAGCATACGGAGGTTCCAGCGGTCTTCGGACGTAATCCTGCCGCAAGAATACATGAGAGGAACTATCGAGACTGCGAGGTATGTAGAAGGGACCTTTTCGATGCCATGATGCAGGCTTTGGAGTGAGCTTGTTCATGTGGTTCCGTAGACGCGTTGCTAGATCCGTGACGTCAGCTGTACTGTGGTCATCTGTGGATGCAAGGAATTGGCCTGGTAATCGTAGTGGCTCGCCGTAGACCAGGTCTGCTGGTGACGCCTGGATGTCTGCTTTCCAGGCACTTCTGATGCCGAGAAGTACCAACGGAAGAACCTCTGTCCATTGCGTCGTTGCATGACACATGATGGCTGCCTTTAATTGCCTGTGCAGTCGCTCGACCATGCCGTTAGCTGCAGGATGATAGGCGGTCGTATGAAAGTGTTGTGCACCAACCATTGCAGTGATGGCTCTGAAGAGGTGAGACTCGAACTGTCGTCCACGGTCTGTTGTTATCTTCAGTGGACAGCCGAATCTGGCGATCCAGCCGGAGACGAGCGTGGCTGCACACGACTCTGCAGTGATGTCTCTGATGGGGTACGCCTCAGGCCATCGCGTGAATCTGTCGATGACAGTGAGGCAGTATCTGAAATCAGAAGAAATTGGTAACGGTCCGACTATGTCGAGATGGATATGGGCGAACCTGGATGAAGGAGGTAGGAAGGAGGAAATTGGAGAAGAGGTATGTCGAGTTATTTTAGTGCCTTGGCATTTAAGGCATTTGCGAGACCACTCCCTACAGTGTTTTCGAATCCCTGGCCACACGTACCTCTGTGTGACCAGTCGTACTGTAGTTGTTCTTCCAGGGTGACTCAAATTATGAAGAGAGTCGAAGACTTGTTGTCGGAAATCTGGCGTTATATATGGACGTGGTGGCTGAGATGAAACGTCACAAAAGATGTCAATAGATGTTCCTGGTACATTGACCTTTTCCAGCTTGAGCGAAGATCCTTTTTCCAGCAGACTTTGTAGTTCTGGATCATCATCTTGTGATTTTGCCAGAGCGTGATAGTCAATGCCTTGAGTTACTTCCTCGATTCTTGACAAGGCATCTGCGACAACGTTCAGTTTTCCAGGTATATAGCGAATGTCGGTTGTGAATTGTGCCACAAATTCCAAATGTCTGAACTGCCTCGGCGAGTGTTTCTCATTGTTAGCTCTGAATGCATGTGTAAGTGGCTTATGGTCGGTTATGACGGAAAAATCACGGGCCTCGACCATATGCCGGAAATACCGAATTGCTTCGTACATGGCTAGTAATTCCCTATCGAATGGGCTGTGTTTTTTCTGAGGTAGCGCGAGTTTTTTAGAGAAGAACGCTAAAGGTTCCCAATTGCCATTCTTCTTTTGCTGCAAAACCGCGCCGATCGCTACATCTGAAGCATCCGTAGCAATGCTTAGTTCAGCGTTTGGATCTGGGTGTGCTAGAAGCGTGTAGTTTGACAGTGACTTTTTACATTCTTCAAACGTATTTAATAATTCCTGAGTCATATGGACAGGATGTGAACCCTTGACGTTCGTACCTTCTAGTAGTGAATTTAGCGGTGCCTGACATTTTGCTGCTTCTGGTATGAAACGACGGTAGAAATTAAGCATTCCTAAGAACCTTCTTAGCTCCTTGACAGTTTTCGGTATTGGATAGTCCATTATAGCTTGTACCTTCTTCTCCAAGGGTTGAGTACCAGATGCAGAGATTTTGTATCCTAGGAAACTTAGTTCCGGTTTTCCCAGAACACACTTGGATGTGTTGATGAGAACGCCGTAATTTGCAAGACGCTGCAGAACTTGCCTTAGATGGTCCTTGTGATTTTCTTCTGAAGAAGAGAAGATTATAATATCGTCGCAATATCCGTAAGTAAATTCTTCTAGACCGTGCAGAACTTCGTCTATGAATCTCTGAAATGTTTGGGCAGCATTCCTTAGACCAAACGTCATGAAATTAAATTCGAATAGCCCGAAAGGTGTCGTTATTGCAGTCTTCTTGATGTCTTCTGGATTGACCGGAATCTGGTTATATGCTTTAACTAAATCTATTGTAGAGAAGATTGTGCAGCCTGACAGTTGGTGTGAGAAGTCCTGTATGTGACGAACTGGATACCTATCTGGAATGGTCCTTGCGTTGAGTGCTCTGTAATCTCCACAGGGTCTCCAGCCATCATCCTTTTTCTTGACCATATGTAAGGGCGAAGACCAACAGCTTTCCGAACGCTTAGCTGTTCCATTGGCTAACATCTCATCAAATTCCTTCTTCGCTGCTTTAAGTCGAACGGGATCCAAGCGTCGCGGTCTGAAGGCAATCGGAGGGCCTGGCGTGGTGTTAATATGGTGAACTGTATTGTGCTTAATGGTACGTACCACTCCAGTAGGTCGCGTCACCTCAGGGAACTCGCGAAGTATATCGTGGTACTGCGATTCTCCAGTAACAGTCTTGATGGACACGATGTTCTCTGGTATACTTTGCTTCGGCACAGCTATCGAAAGTGATGTTTTACCATCTATCAAGCGCTGGTTTCTACAATCCACAAGAATATTATAATAGCTTAAAAAATCAACACCTATGATTGGTTTGGAGACATCTGCTATGATAAATTGCCACGTAAAATCACGCCTCAGTCCTAGGTTTAAATGTAGCAATACAGGGCCGTAAGTATGTATGGTTGTGCCATTTGCGGCAGTGAGATCATATTTACTTTTATAACAAGGTACTTTAGATGCTGAACGTGGGTAGACACATAAATCCGATCCCGTGTCTACGAGAAACTGCATTTTAGTGGTCCGGTCTGTTACAAATAAACGGCCTGTCTGGACTGGGCAGTCGTTAGCCGCTACTTCCGGCTGCCCGCATCGTTTCCCGCACTAAACTTACATGGGTCCTTGCATTTCTTCGCCTTCGCTCCAAAGTTGTAATGATACCAACAGTGAGGGTGATCCGGTGGTGGTTGCCGGTTACGCGACTGACTGCGGCTGTAGCTGCGGTTGTGGCTGCGGCTGTGGGAACCGCGGTCCCTGGACCTGGAACGCGCGCGCGACTGCCTGTACACAAAGGATGAAAGTTTAGCAATTTGTTTGGTTAAAGCGCATATTTCCTGTTCCAATTCGCCCATGCGCGTGGATGTCGATGGCACTGCTGTAGCTGTTGTCGCAGCTACTTGGTGATGAGGTGATGATGGTGCTATTTCATGAACACGGTCCGCTAGTTCTGCAAGGTCATCCAAAGCAAGCTTGGGCTGTGAAGCTACGACGGTTTGCAAGCTATGCGGCAAACGACCGGTCCACAACGTAGTTAAAACGTCATCCGTCACAGTAGGGCCAGCTAAATTCCTAAGATGTCTTAAAAATAGCGAGGGCTTGCGATCTCCCATGTCCTCGTGTAGGAATAGCTGTTTTAGCTTCTTTTCTTTAGATGCACTAAGACGCTTGATCAACTCACTTTTAAGCTTGTCATACTTACCGGTCACGGGCGGATTGCATAATATATCTTTTACGTGGGTAACGTACGTATGTTCCAGCTGAGTCGCGGCGTAATAAAATTTTGTTGAGTCATGGGTCACATTTGACAGCGTAAATTGAAATTCCAATTGAGCGAAAAAAAAACTAATTCAGGAATTTTAGTATTTTTAGGGTTCCGTACCTCAAAAGGAAAAAACGGAACCCTTATAGGATCACTTTGTTGTCCGTCTGTCCGTCCGTCCGTCCGTCTGTCAAGACCCTTTTTCTCAGGAACGCGTGGAGGTATGAAGCTGAAATTTATATCAATTACTCAGGTCTACTGTCCCTTGAAGCTGTGAAAAAATCAAACTTCTAAGCCAACGCAATCAAAAGATACAGCCGTTTATGCCGCAAATTTTCGACACTTGCAAGGGAATCAAAACCTACAGGGTGCTTCCTGTGAACTCAGAATCATGAAATTTGGTACGAAGCAACGTCTTATAGCATAGATAAAGGAAAAATTACGAAAACCATAAATTTTTAGTTACATCACATAATATATTTGTTTTTAATAATTTTAAACTTACTACCCATTTCCTCATAAACGCGTAGAGGTATTAAATTGAAATTCATACCAAATACTCAGGTCTATAATACCTTTAAGCTGTAACAAAATCAAACTTCTATGTCCACGCAATCAAAAGAAACAGCAATTTAAGCTGCATATTTTGAAACTCGCAAGTACTCGCAAAGGAATCAAAACCTAAAGGGTACTTCCAGTCGACCTAGAATCTTGAAATTTGGCATGAAGCAACGTTTTACAGCACACATAAAGGAAAAATTCCGAAAACCTTAAATTTTTAGTTACATTACAAAATATATATTTATTTTTTAATAAATATAAACTTATTACTTGCTTTTTACTTTAATTTATGCTCCTCCATCTTTCCCCATTGTAATGTTATGAATTTCATTTTGCAAAAAAAATACCATAGTTATGACTCGATTGTCGTAATGAACGAACTTTGTAAACCTTGAAGGTTTGTACGGAACCCTCGGTGCGCGAGTCCGACTCGCACTTGGCCGGTTTTTTTGTAAGTTTTATGTTTTTATTGTCTAAAGTATATGTATCTACCAAAAATAAAGTCAAATACCTACCTAATTAGCAACCGTTATTTTGTTCAATAATTTTTGTGCAACAGAACTTGACCAGCAGGGTAATTGCGTAACAACAAACAACAACAGAACTAACAATTGCAATTTCTTTCATTTTGACATTCGGCAACATTTATTGCGTTATTTAGGTTGTTAAAGATTATGTCTTTACCCAAGGAGAGCGGGATGAGACCCTTATCCACCGCGACTACATCCCGATGCATCTCCACGTCGGTTTCTAAGAAATATTCCCTGAGACTGCATATCTCGCGATTGTGGAGTCAGCGTTAAAAAGCCTCGACCTCCACACTTTCGCGGGATATACAGCCTCATTACCGATTACTGTGGGTGATGCATTCGATTTGCAGTCAGCAGCGTACGGACCTTCCTATCCAGGGCGTCGAGTTCGGTCTGAGTCCATTTGAGTATGCCGAAAGAGTACATCATGAAAAGTAATATATATTCATTATTTTACATTGTAGACGAATTTTTCAAAAATAATATCAACGCTTAAGAATTTAATGGTCATAATTATGAAGAAATGAATAATAAATTTCCTTCCTAATCCATCAGATTGTGAAAGAAATTGTGTTACGTAAATGGGGTGCTGGGCCCATAAAACCGGGAGAAAACTAAATCAAAATTAAAATATTGACTGTTCAAACAATGCTGATTTAGCTTAACAATGCTCCATTAAGATTTGTTGAATTTGCAAAATTACAGAAATTTCGGATTCGACTATTTCACGCGACAACGGAAGAAATAATGATGTTTGGAAATCATGATTATCTTTAAGATTGGAAGTTTTTTTATTGAGTAGGTATTGTTTTGGAATTAAGGTCCTCATCACGTTTACACTCTGCACACTTGAACTGCACACAGCGAATGGGAGCTAGACTAAAAAAGTCTAACATTTCGACCGTTTTTTTTTTGTTATGAATAAAATTTCTGTAAGAGTAAAATGGTAGAAATCGTCACGTAACGAAAAAACGTGATGCTCCATGCGACTTTCTTTCTTTCGACAGAGAGAGAGAGAGAGATAGTTTTCATGGTTTTCGGGGGTAGTGAGGTCAAAATGAAAATCCAAGATGGCGACAACATTATGCGAGCTTCTAAAAACTTAAACTGAAGACGGCTCTGTATTAAAAAAGCGTACTTAATTCACACTTTCTCACTCTCACTGTCTCTTTTTATTATATGTGTGCGTGCGACTAACAAAATATGGACATTTAAATAGTCTGAATTAAACGATTTTTTTTTGTATTGTAAGGAAGAGTTTTTTTTCTTTAGTTTTTCTCAAACTTTGTTTATTTTTTCATTGTGCTTAACACTTTCTATGTCCACAAAATAGACAAAATAGTTAAATAAATCAACCTGAACCATAATTATGTGGTCCATAGGACAGGGAATGGGCATTCGCAAGAAGCTAGCAGTATCATCACAACGTTAATTTTTATAAATTTTTTGTCTTATTTTTTTTAGTATATTCGTGTATTTATGTATATTTATTTGTGCTTATATTTAATTAGGTATATAATATATTGTATTTATAATAATTTGTAATAGGTGTGTGTACCTTTATACTTAAATAAATGTTTATTTCTCATTTTTTTGAGTTCCGTACCCAAAGGGTAAAAACGGGACCCTATTACTAAGACTCCACTGTCCGTCTGTCTGTCTGTCACCAGGCTGTATCTCACGATCCGTGATAGATAGACAGTAGAAATTTTCACAGATGCTGTATTTTTGTTGCCGCTACAACAACAAATAATAAAAATAAAATAAAGTTAAAATTTAAAGGGGTATAAAAGAAACGTTTTTTTTCGGCGTTTTATGCCTTGTGGTACGGAACCCTTCGTGTGCGATTCCGACTAGCACTTGGCCGGTTTTTTTTTTCTGAATTGCACCTACCACTGTTTGTCTCTGTGTCACCCAAAGGTTGGTAGAAAATGCCAATGGCATTAATTCCGGTTCTGTACATTTCTGTTTTTTAAGTATTAAATAAATAAATGGGTTAACACATTTATGCATTACACACCGAAAGAAACTTCGGTCCACGTGTGTCCCACTTTTTATTTTTGGTAATCGCTTCTTACAGTTCAACCTATGAGGTTATCTTATATAGGTCTGCTTAACCGGGCTTGTCTGTGGATGCCTCAACAAATTAAGGATTCCAGTCAGGGCTTAAAAACCATAAAAACTAAGCGACTATACGCTAACTTTTTATATTGCAGAAAACGGAATACCACAAATAAACCTAGTCATTGTAATTAGACTTAGACTGTAAGATATTTAAATAGTATTAGGCAATTAATATAAATAATGTATACGTACCTATGTAGTCGTTTAGGACTACGAATTTTGTGATAAAACATCTCAAAAATAAAGAATTTTAATGAAGTTTCTGCTTTTTAATTTCCTTCCCCAAACATCAGTTCCGTAGGACCCGAAAAAAAAAAGAAAAACATTTAATTGAGAAATTCAATTCAGCTGAGAAAAAGTAAATAAGATGGTCGGTAGCAAAACTTCGCACACCAAGAATCAATTTTACCCGACTCGCGACTGTAAAAAAAGGTTATTTTGTGCTTCCACTCAGCAAACAGGAAAGGTTTACCTGGAGACTTACAACACAAAAGCAGACAGATGGAAGGGTAACATATTTAGATTTAATTATATGGTAGAAAAGAATTGTGAGTTGGTACTAACTTCGGTTTCAAGAATTTGAGAAAGAAGAAAACTTGAAAGAAAACTTGGGAATGATCTTCGGTAAATTATCTTCAGAAATACGAACGCACGACGATGAGATCTATGGTCAGACTTTTAATTAGCTGCAGTAAAATGACACTTTTTACTGTAATTTCGTTAAAAAATGTTGCCACACGGCACACTGTCTCTACTAGTGATGTGATGAACACAATGAAACATCGTTATAATTTAAGTAGACATTCGAAATTGACCAATTTTGATTGATACCATAACAATCAAATATTATTTATATTGATCGGATAAAAATAAAGATATTTTGTAGTTTCAAATCAGCGTAAATACTTACTGTACTTTAGAAAAATTTTGTTTCATTTTTTAATAAAAAAATCCTACTATATCGATGCAGACGCCAGCACATCAAGCTACCCAAAACTGTCAAATTTTCCCATTCATCCTTGAACCTTAAGCTGTAGCGATAAAGTTGAAAATCTATTGAAGAAATTTGACAGATTGTAGTAGCTTGATGTAGGTACTGGCGTCTGTACGAAATCAATTTCCTTAACAATTTTCATTAGGAATAACTTTTACTATACAGGGTTATTTGCTAAACACCAAAAACCTCAAAAATAAGAATATTTAAAAGAAATGTTTATAAATATCGCCCTTTAAAAATATTATCCTCTTTTATAAAATCAATTTAACGTTGATCGATTTGGAATTGAATGAATCGATTGTTTTGTCACAACAATATTTAAATTTCATTAAAAAGTGGTAACACAGCTGACATTTTACTGCAGCTAATTAAAAGTCCGACTCTAGTATACAGCTGACACCCTGAAAGTACTTGCCCACATATTTGCCTATTTTGTTTTACAGTCTTTGTCAAATTGTAGATTACCAACTCTCAAGTAATTCCAAAAACTTTGGAATGACAAATGACGATTTAAGACAGGGTTCGGAAACCAGACAGAGAGAAAACTTGTAGAGCGACGTTCGTGCTAATTCATAAACACTAAGGCCATTTGTCCACCGCTACGTCAACGGGACGTCAACAGGACGTCAACGGGAATAAGATGACGGCGCAAAAATAGCGATACATACATGTGTGTGAGTGTCCACCGCACGTCGTCACCGTGACGTCACACTCAGTTCGAATAAACACGTTTCTCGTTGACACCCCGTTGACGGTGGAGGGTGGTCAAACGGTGTAAGGGCCTGCACCCAATGGCGGCACGGCACGGCAGGGGATCCTTGACATCACTACATGCAAGCACATTCTGACTGCAACGATGCCGCGTTTTCTTTAAACATACCGCAGCGCCCTTATGCATCATCATTGAAATTTTAATTTTATTGTCGTACTATTAACTCATATCATTCATCGCATAAAAATCCCTTGCCGTGGCATGCCGTCAGTCGCCGGTCCTAAGTCCGTTTGTCCACAGCCACGTCAACGAGACATCAACGAGAACGAGATGACGGCGCCGAAGCTGCGAAGTAGCGTTACATTTAATATGGGCACGTGTCCACCGCGCGCCGTCACCGGGACGTCACGCTCGGATCGAATAATTTTGTTCGTCGTTGACGTCCCGTTGACGTTGTGCGGTGGAAACAGTGTCAGACTACCGAAGCGCGTGCCTTTCCTGGTTTACCTACATATCATGGAAGTGTGTCGTTATTGGTATAGAAGTGACCCGGACGTGAAATTTAGACATAGTACGTAGTGCAGTGAAGGTACAGCTATAAAAAAGTATCATCAACTGAACTTATCTTGAACACAGTAAATAACCCAAGAGTTATGGTCGTTTGGCCTCACCTGACCTTACATAACTAAACTAACTTAAACTGAGGATTCCATTCCCATGATGAAGAAAATATTGGTGACCTACAAAAATATTAACACCCGATGGAAAAGAGGATGTATACAGGTATCTGTGTATGTCTGCGGCATCGTAGCTCCTAAACGGCTGAAACGATAAACAAATCAATTTGACTGCCTCGTTGGTCTGGTGGTCGCAACCGATAGCTGAGCATGAGGTCTTGATGGAGTTCGATTCTCGGGCCGGACAAAATTTTATTGGTACCTAGTGGAATAAAAACAACTAACTTTTGGAGGCCACTGTATGTACAGACGCCAGCACGACAAGCTACTACAAACTGTCAAATTTCTTTAATAGATTTTGTACTTTATCGCTAAAGCATAAGGTTCAAAGTTGATTGGGAAAATTTTAAATTTTCGGGTAGTTTGATGTGCTGGCGTCTGCACAAGTATATAAAAGGAAAGAATCATTGGCATCAAAATTTCGTCCGCATCGTTGTCAACAGGAAAATAAATAGGTAGGTATCTACTCAATTTACAACATTCGTAGAGTACTTACTCTTAAGTAGGAACATACTGTGGCATTTCAACAATTTTCCTAATAGCTCTTTGAAGGAACCTTACTTCGTAAAAGGCTTACATTTTATTTGTTTATGTATGTTAAGTAGTTCTAGTAAATGGGGTATTTAGACACAAAGGAATGACTGAGTAAATTTGCGAAGGAAATGTAACATTGTGCTGTTTACTGCGTATGTTTTGGAATAATATGGAACTTACGTCGCAGTTGTAGGGGAAGATCAAAGAAACGATGGACTTCCCTCGTCCCCCTTTCTAAAAAGGGGGTGTCTACCGAGATGACGACTAAAGGCTCCTTAAAACAGGCGCGACACGCGATAAAATCGCGCGCGACACAAAGGCACCGCAAGTCGCGCAACGAGCGGTGCCTTTGTGACGCGCGCGATTCGCGTCGTGCGTCGCGTTTGTGTGCAGGAGCCTTAATAGAGAAGTATGTAAAGAAAAAGATTATTATTTTCAGTAAAATAATAAAGTAAGACGTCAGCACATCAAGCTACTACAATCTGTCAAATTTCGTTAAGTAGGTATCGGAGTAAATAAGGAAATTCATGTTTTTCAGCATGTTTCTATGAGTCATCTGCCTAGCTTTTTCCCAACTATGTGGGGTCGGCTTCCAGTCTAAACCGATGCAGCTAAATACCCGTATTTTCATAAAGCGACTGCCTATCTGACCTCCACAACCCAGTTCCTGGGTAATACGATACTCCTTAGTAAGACTGGTTGTCAAACTTTCGGGCTTCTGACGACCCGTAACGTAACGACTGCCAAAGATCCGCGAATGACAGCGGGGACCAACGGCTTAACATGCTTTCCGAAGCACTGAGGGGTCTTGGTATGTAAAGATGGTCACGCATAGCTTAACCTGATCGATCGATCGGTGCGGCTGTTATAACATAGCCACAATTTCCTCAGCACTCCTCACTCTCCACTCACTCCTCAGCATGTTTCTATGAATCTATGTATGTATATGGCATGAATCTATAATTTTGATAGGAATGGTAATTATGGATGAAGGAAGAAATCATTTATAGAAATCTAAACCAATTCGTAGAAAGGTCTAGTACTGAAAAAGGTATTTTTGTCACGCCTGTGTATTCTCGCAGTTAGACCTAACTTGAAGCAATAATATCTCGCTTTTATTTATTTTTTGTCTTAGTAAATACAGACTACACTATAAACTTACTATACAAATAAATACAAATATAAAGGACAAATCAGGCGTCGAAGTACCTACTCGTCAACATCGCTGTCATCATTAATTCGTAGAAATAAATAAAAGCATCAATTTTAATTAGTTAAAAAAAACAGATCAGACCTTAAAAACACGCCTCAAATTGCTAATAAATATTTGTCGACAAAACCGTTAAAAATTTCATCAGTAATTCTGAATTATTTTAACTAACTCCTCGTGCAGTCCTTTCAGTATTTGTTGAGGCCGTTAATTATATGGGTTCCGTATCCAAGAGGTAAAAATGGGACCCTATAACCAAGCCTATCCTATTTATCAGTCACAGGTCTTTATCTTTTGACTAAAGGGGTAATTTCGTAACACATAAAATGCCAATGGATCACAAAGCATCATTTTGACATCAATTCCCTAGTTATTAATTTTACCATTTATGTACAGATGCCAGCACATCAAGCTACCCGAAACTGTCAAATTTGCCCAATCAACTTTGAACCTTAAGTATTAGCGATAAAGTTGAAAATCTATTATAGAAATATGACAGATTGTAGTAGCTTGATGTGCTGGCGTCTGTACACTCTTGCTTTAATTATGTTCCACGTTGTATAAACAGACAAGAAAAACGATAGAACAGAAAAATAGGTACAAAGGTGATGCTTATTTCATAAGAAATCTCTTCCAGCATACCTGCGATAGGAGAGAGAGATGTAGACAGCGTGTGAAAGAGTAAAAGAAACAAAAAAATAGGTACATAAAATCATGAACAATTCACTTAATGAAACTAAACAAATATATTGAGATTATTATACTTACATACAAATAATTTGCTAAGTCCCCAGTACCACGTACTCAGACCGCACTTAATGATCTCTTGGCCTCTTATCCAACAAACGATTTGTTTGCGGACGAATAGACGAAAATTTTGTCGGCATGTTAGAAGTAGGTTCTGGGAGAGGAGATTTTATATTTTTCTTTTATGTGCATGTGTATATACAGACGTCAGCACATCAAGCTACTCCAATCTGTCAAATTTCTTTAACAGAGTTTCAACTTTATCGCTACAGCATAAAGTTCAAGGTTGATTGGGAAAATTTGACAGTTTCGGGTAGCTTGATGTGCTGGCGTCTGTTCAAACTGTGTCTTATTTTTTTTTATTGGTTTAAACTGTCTTAATTAAAGATAGAAAGAAATAAAATCGTTATCGCAAAAAAATATCAGCTGTCCCATACATTTGGATCGGGTTAGTATTCAAGTTCGTAACGGGTCGTCAGAAGCCCGAAAGTCTGACAACCAGTCTTACCAAACAGGCTTGCAATCTTTGATGGAAAATACTGGTATTCAGCTGCAACCGGCGTTAGACTGGAAGCCAACCCCAACATAGTTGGGAAAAGATTAGGCAGATGATGGTGATGGTATTGAAGTATTGTACAGACGCCCGCACATCAAGCTACCCGAAACTGTCAAATTTTCCTAATCAACTTTGAACCTTATGCTTCGGCAATAAAGTTGTAAATCTATTAAAGAAATTTGACAGATTGTAGTAACTTGATGTGCTGACGTTTGTACATGAAAGCTGATAATTGCCATAGACAAAGTGTTGTTCAGTTTGATGGCCTGTACCACACCCTTTTTTTTTTTTTTTTGAGGATGGGAAATCATCAAATGACCCCGCCCACTCTGGGTGGAGCGGAAGGGAGTGTCAGACTCTTACTGACTAAAACCCACCCGTGTTCCTTCCTTAGCCCTTTATGTATGACCACATATTTCTTAAACACGCTGTACAATTATAATGGTTTTGATGTCACGGAACGCTTTGTGCGCGAATCCGACTCTCACTTGGCCGATTTTATCGCTGCTATCATTTCTTCAAGCAGGCGATTAAGTCCTATATTATGGTTTGTGCCAGCAAATTTTTTATCCCCATCGGCTTTTAAAACATCAAACGATGTTTGAACAAGAACTTGAGAGGTAGAAATATCTTGCAATTTTAGCTTTAAAGACGCTAAGTACTTATTAGCGGTTTTTATAAAGAAAAGATTTTACACTCATTTTACCGTTTATAAGAGACTAGCTTTTGCCCGCGGATTCACTCACGTGGATGTCGGATAATCACATTAAAATCCTACTTCCTACTAATATTATAAAGGCGAAAGTTTGTGAGTGTGTTTGTATGTTTATTACTTCTTCACGCACAAACGGCTGGACCAATTTTGATGAAATTTGGCAGACAGATAGTTAATATCCAGATAAACACATAAATTACTTTTTATCCTGATATTCCCACGATATCAAAACTAATGCGGGTGAATCCGCGGGTTCCTGCTAGTCACACTAATATTAAAAAGGCGAAAGTTTGTGAGTGTGTGTTTATATGTTTGTTACTTCTTCACGCACAAAGATCAGAAGGCCAATTCTCGTAATTTAAAACGTTCAAAATCTAGTCGCAGTCTCATCTCAGCGACAAAGAAATGTCAAAAACTTGTCAAAATGTAGGGAAATTTGAAGTATTTTTTGACAGATTGAGACTGAGATCTGAAGGCCAATTCTCGTAATTTAAAACGTTCAAAATCTAGTCGCAGTCTCATCTCAGCGACAAAGAAATGTCAAAAACTTGTCAAAATGTAGGGAAATTTGAAGTATTTTTTGACAGATTGAGACTGAGATCAGAAGGCTAATTCTCGTAATTTAAAACGTTCAAAATCTAGTCGCAGTCTCATCTCAGCGACAAAGAAATGTCAAAAACTTGTCAAAATGTAAGGAAATTTGAAGTATTTTTTGACAGATTGAGACTGAGATCAGACTGTGAACGTCGTTCAGACTGTGAACGCTGTTAAAATTAGTAGAATTGCCCCTCTGAACGGATTTGGATGAAATTTAGCACACAGGTAGTATATAACCAGGATTAACACATAGCCTACTTTTTATCCCGATATTCTCACGGGATCGACACTTACGCGGGTGAAGCCGCGGGGCGCAGCTAGTTATGTATAAAGAGAGAGCGAATTTTCTGAGTTTGTGTATATGTGGATGAAAACTTCGGAACTACAAATATTATTCCAGATGAAAATAGAGTATAATATTGTGTAAATATTGTATAAAAAGAAGTACTTATACTACGTAAAAGATAGCTTGATCTCTGCGACATAAGTCAAACTGACATTCCTAGGGTTGTCATGATATAAAAAATTGTCGATAGAAATTATCGACGTTTCTTACTATTATCGATGCTAATGTAACATTTAATTCGGTTTAATTTAATTACAAACGTTACTAAATTAAACGAATATTTGAATATAAAATACATTTATTCTCGTAACGGAGTACACCCCAAATCCATATCTGAATCAGTTTCTGAATCGCTAGAACAATCTTGTAAATAATGTTATGATATTAAAATAAAATATACAATAAAATTAAAAAGTCAATTAATTTTAAATTAAGTTTTATTTAAAATATCGATACCTAGTTTATAGTCTGTGGTCACGTTAATTCATCGCCCATCACTAAGTAGGTCGGAATGCCCATAAAGTATGACATTTACAGGTACTGTCTGTATTACTATGAAATTCAGAACTTCATAGGCGTGATTTTACTGACAGTTGTCGCAGAGATCAAGCTATCTTTTACGAAGTATAATAAATAATACTAATGAAATACAATCTTCGAACCTACATCAATTTATTCCAGATGGAAATAGAGTATATTGTGTAAAATATACATAAAAATAAGTACTTAATAATACTAACGGAATATTATCATCAGTACATGCAAACCTAGTATTTTTGTTAGGTTAGGTACTGTTCTGAAATTGAAGACGTTGTTCCTGTCTTCACATGTAAATTACACTCTATTATAAAATACAGAAGGATTTTACCTTGAGATTTAACGGGTAAAATCTATTGTGCTCTAGGATGAAAGAGAAATGAAGATTGTTGGTAAATGTTCTCCTTTGACATACAAACCGGTGGACGGTGGACCACATTCCTTACGTTGTCATATTTAATGTACTGTAGATTATCCGGAGAAGGCAACACAAAATAGATAGAGAAAAGTGATAGGGCTACCTTTGTCACCATTTGTGACATGTGTCATGATGTCATATTTATGTACTGTTCAAAAAAGGTTGACCCAAAAAAAATGGTAGTTTTTTTCCGGATGACCTTCCTTATAAATCACTACTATTACAAGCATATTATTATAAGCTATACTAATCAATTCCATCCTTTTATTATTGAACAGAACGATCGATTAGGGTAAGCTACGCTTGCCGCGGTTGTTCTGTGGATGGGTGACCATCTTTACATACCGAGACCCCTCCCTGCCTCGAAAATCACGTTGAAAAGCACGTTAAGCCGTTGGTCCTGGCTGTCATTCCCGGTTGGCCGGTTGGTTGTGGTGTGTTATCTTTAACATTCGTTACGGGTAGTCAGAAGCCCCAAAGTCTGACAACCAGTCTTACCAAGGGGTATCGTATTACTCATTAACTGGGTTGTGGAGTTCAGATAGGCAGTCGCTCCATGTAAAATACTGGTATTCAGCTGCATCCGGTTAGACTGGAATCTGACCGCAACATAGTTGGGAAAAGGCTAGGCAGATGATGATATTATTATTGTAACGGCACTAAAAACTCCTATTATTAGTATGAAAGCACTACCTTTAAGCACTTCCCTCTCCAACCTCATCTTACTTTACCTAACAAGAGTGATAAACGAAATAGCCAAAAGAAATCTCTATTTGTTTCAAAGGGTATAGCGAGGTAAGGAGCACGAAATGGCCCCCACGGCCCATGAGGGAATTATCATTTGTACTGGTATTGGCACTCTAAAACAATACGAAATGTAAGGTCGTTGACCCCTGACCTTGACCTGTCTTTGAGATATTCGAGAAAGTTCGTATGCGCGCCGATTTATTCATAATTTTTTTTCCGAAAAACTATAAAAGCTAGAAGGATGGGACCAATTGCGTATAATGAGGGATACTTTGAAAAATATTCTTTATTTTTTTCAGAGTTCTCGTGAAATGACAACTGTGTAAAATAATTAAACAAAATATAAATAATTTTTTTTAGTACTGTTCTATTATGTCTACCGCGCCAAAAAAAAGTATATAATACTCTTTGATTTATATACTTATACCATACAAAAGCTGATCAAAATCAAAGAGGCGCTTCTTGAGTAATATCTAAAGAAAACTTGTTCGATCGTGTACAGTGGGCGCCCGCCCAGCCGCTTCGCGCGGACTAGAAAACAAACGTGTTTATTCATGTTCAATAGATTATTATAAGTGTATTCGTGTCATTACAAATACGATTTCACGCATGGTTGCTTTAGTCTTCCGTGTTAAGGGGCTTACAAGACCTAAACGCAAGTTTTCGAAACAATAAAAGTATATGATAGACTACAGTAAAAAAAATCAGAAAAATATATGATATTCTTCAGGATATATGCTAGATAGATAGTGTGGTGAAAACATAATACAACTAATTTGATACGATAGAAAAAAATCATGAAGATGCCTCTAAAAATTTTCTTTTTACAATAAAATCCATACTAAAATACATACAATCATTCTGATTTTTTGTCAGATTATTCTACAAGCAACATACTAAAATACTAGTGTTTTAATTTTTTTGTCCAAACAATAGATTCTTTGTAAATCGCATATTCTTATTTTCGAACAAAATACGTGCGCATGTGTGCGTAAACGCTGTGTAGCGACCTAGCGACACTGCCGGCCGAGGCCTGATGCTATACGGACGTGTCGCTCTTTTCGCCGCAATATTTCCGCCAAGATTGTTATGTTTTTGTAAAGTTTTATTTGTAAATTCATTGTTTATTATTATTTGCATAATCTTCTTTGCGTAAATATTTTTATTTCGTGTAAATATAAAATACTTTGAAGTTAAAATAGCGTAACCTTGTTATCAATTATCATTTATTGTAAATATGAAGTGAAAAATTCCGTTCGGACTACAAAACGTTCATATAAAACGCTGAACATATTATATATATATATACGAAATTAAAAAATAAGAGCATTTTATTATTATTGAATATTTATTTTTTTAACAATAAAACTATGAATTTAGAAACGTCTAAGATAGTGCAGTCATGACGCATATACGCATAAGCTCAACTTTTTCGACTACATTCGTAACTGTTACGTTAGCGTATGAGGCCGATGTGTAGATTTGTATTCAAGAGTCCCCGGGTTCGATTCCCAGGGATTCTCTAACCGAAGTTTTCTTTTTAAATGTATTTTGAATTTATATAATATTATGTATTTATTATTTTTTTATAAATAATAATTAAAACGTCTACAATGTAATTATCTTTCACAGGAGAAACACAGTCGTAAATATCAACACGGAAGTTATTTCTAATGCGAAACTACAATTAAAAAAAAAACTAAAAGCACCTAACTTATTGATATTGGGCATAACGAAATAACAAATTCATCTAAAAATTGCGATGAAAATTATCACAAGCAAGATTTTGGTTTTTATTATTATTGATTTCGTTTATAATAAATAGATTCATAATATTATGTATGAATGTTAGGTAGGTACCTATCTTTGAGGCTGTTTACACATTATGCCGCAGCTGCAGCGGCACCGCCACTGCCGCGGCGCCGCTGCATCAGTCACCCTTGGATTTGTATGATGATGAACACACGGCGCCGCGGCGGAGGCGACGAGTTTTGATAAAACCGTAGCAATACTCGCCGCCGAATCATGCTGCCGCCGCCGCGGCGCCGCCGTGTGCAAGGGTTCATAAATCCAAGGGCAACCAATACAGCGGCACCGCGGCGGCGGCGGCGCCGCTGTATTATATAATTTTTTTTTATAATGTACTACAGTCGCGCGGTACGTAAACACGCGATAACCCCTCCCGCCTACAGTATTTTAATTTCATCAACCTACTTGAGTTTCTTTCTAGTTTTGTGACTGTACCTACAGTCACAAAACTAGAAAGAAACTCAAGAAGTTAAAAAAAATATTTACCTATAGGTATAGGTAAATATTTTTTTTAACCGACTTCTAAGAATGAGGAGGTTGTCAATTCGGATGTTTCTATTTTTTTTTTTTATGTATGTTCGGACATAACTCCGTCATAAAAATATGTAGATGGATTTGCAAAATTCTTTTTTTGTTCAAAAGAGGTTTATTCCGAAATGGTCCCATTTAAATTTCGTAAAGGTCTGATGAGGAGTTTCGGAGACAAACAACGGAACTCTTCAATACATGCCAGTTTACCCAATCACACAACATAACATCACGCCTATACCCTTTAAAGGGGTAGGCAAATGTGTTCAATAGCTTCCTGTCACTGATATTAACATAGCAATTAGTTTTATATGAATTTGGGCGGGGTAGGTACAACTAAAAAGTGAAAAATATAACTTTTTTACAAAAAAAAAACAACCGACTTCCAAAAAAATACTACAAAGTGAAAAATAAAGTCTTTAATTTCGGAAGTCGGTGTCAAAAAACGAAAATGCAGATCCAACGACACCGACTTCCAAAATTAAAGTTAATTACTTTGTGTTGTTTTTTTTTTTTGAAGTCCGTAGTTTTTTTTTTTTTTTGTAAAAAAGACTTTTCATTTATAAAATAGAAACACGTTGTGAATGGAATAGAAAGAGTTCAATAAAAATACATGGTCTTTTTGACTATTGATCAAAAAGACCATGTATTTTTTTTTTGTGTATTTAATTGTATTTAATTAAAAAAACTTATTGACGAATTCAAACAACCAAAAACAGCATAATATAGTCTCTTTGCCATATTATTAAGTAAGTACTTGTACTTATTTCAATGAATATTTGTCACAAATTGCACGCTTACTGCTTACGAAACCGTCACACCGTCCGGCGTCCACTCGTCACTGCGGAGCATTCGAGACTGAGTGTAAACCGAAATCGAGGCGCGTAGGTATGATTCGCGTTCCGACCGTTTTTATGAAGATAGAATACTGTATAGATAAAAATACCGTGGCGGGCGGTGCGCGGCGGCGCTGCCGCAGACACGGCATAATGTGTAAAAGGCCTTACTTACTTGACAAAGGAGAATGGGTAGACCGTACCCAGACACAAAGTTAATTGCAGCATTATGAACCCACGCACAACGGACCAAATGGGAGTCTAAGTGCGGAAAAGGGAGTCCTATCATCATCATCATCATGCAGCATTATGAACTATGTTGATCTTTATTGCCCTCATGGAGTAGTTTGCTTAATTAATCCTAAGACAGCATGTCTGAATTCACTTGGAGAAAAAAGTTATGTGAGGAAATTGAATTGATTTATTAAAAGGAAATATTTAACCTATTCTTTCAAAACTTATTGACCTGCTAATGATGGACACTTTTTGAAATTAATGAACCTCTAAAAACTTTTTGCGCTTTTAATGATGCACTTTTTTAAATTATTGAGCCTCCTTTTAACTTAATTTAAAATAATTAAAAACGTAATTTAAAATCTTCTATTTTTTTCATTTTATTATTGATGAATGGGCGGCCCGCTTTTGACCTCGATCACGCCTGATGGAAAGCGATAGATGATAAGTGATGATATGTGATGTTATTTTTTTTATAGATTGGAAACAGTGGTACCACAGGAAGATCACGATTGTGAAGTTATTGATAAAAGTACATATTCATCTAAACGTGTACTAGAAGAAATAACGGGATAAGAGCTTGACCCACCTCTTTTAGTTTTAACGTAACTCCAGAAAAACTTCGGATTATTTTTGAATTCGTTTTCCAATCGCTTCATATAATTGTTGTAACAAAGTTTTGCTAGGTCATTACAGCGCTTAGTTATAATCTGCAGTTCAATTCTGTCTAAAGGGTTTTTGTAAATATTGTGGCGATTTCTGATCTTATTTTTGCAATTAAGTAATTTGATTAGATCTCGATTGAACCATGGTGGAAATTTACTTTTTTTTGGCACTCGCTTAGTTATAAATTTTTCTATACCTTTCTGAATAACGTCATAAAATACCTCCACCATCTCATTAACTGCCTGCTGTGCTTCAAGTAACTCATCCCAGGCAGTTTCACTCAAATATTTCCGAATTGGTATGTAACTCGTTTTTCGAAAATTAGGTCTACCGCAAGTAGTGTTATATGGGACTAAATTTTAAAAGTGGAATTTTGCACGTACTGGCATGCAGCACTAGTATTTACAAAAAATATAAATATTTATAGGTTCTAGAGTAATATTTAGACTAAGTTATAGGTCTGCACCCGATTTTGTTAAAATCTAATTACAATGAATACGTGAAAATTGGCTCTAAACACCAAAACTCGTCAGTTTTCCGGTTGCAACTGGCCTATTTTTTTTACTCAAAGCCCTTTAAAATAACATACTTGTAGAATAAAGTGATAATTGTCACTAAAACTATAAACTAGAATAGTTTTCTGACTGTTTAAGACATATTGTAAACATATTTCACATAATAGATAGGCTTACAATCGTTTTGCATTTTGCCACTCGGTTTTGAGATAAAATTCCGGCGAGATGTATTTCCTAGTAAAAACACACATTATCAAAACTTCACACCGTTGCCGCTTAGTAAGATAGAGAAATGCACCCCGCCCCGCACCCCGCACACCCTTTGAAGGACTAAAGTCCCTCGGCCCTTTAGTACGGTTGCATCAATCGACGAGGAGAGTGCCGTTGCCAGCCGATTTGTAAAAACTTCGGTAAATGATTTCGATCGTAAGTTTTTAGATAATTTGTTTTATTTTAATGTAGAACGATGAAATATTTGCTTAATTTATTGGTTTATAAGGTTGAGATTCAAAAAATACATTTTAAAGATCCGTTTTTAGCCAAAAACTCCTCGATCATCAGTATTTCACGTCAGTATTCCATTATTCCGACTGGCGGAATACTGACGGCTTACGGAATACTGATGACGGCTGGTGGAATACTGAATTTATCGCTTCATGTAAGAGTTACCAAAGTTTATGAACCACGAAACCAACATCATACACCAGTACCAGACACTGAAGGCACTGAAAGAAAACATGACTGAAAAGAATGCAGTGATCCATTGTGACTTTAGTGAAAACTATTGTACAAAGTATGATGAAGAAATTCAGTCATTCCACTTGGGGGATCACGTACTTAACTGTCTCTTCACACTGTGGTCAACAAAGTACTACTGTACTGTTTCAGATAATTTGTCACACAATAACAAGTTTTCCGAAAGTCAGTATTCCTGTTTTTTTTCAAATTCCTTTATTTTTGTTATTTCTTATCAAATCGGCTGGCCGGCTTCAAATCCTACTAAAGCAACCCAAACGAGTTCCCCAAGTTAGGATTTAGCGAAAAAATCGTCCAAAAAGTGCGTGCCGAAAGCATTCCTTAATTATTCCACTCTTGAAATTTAGTCCCATATGGGAGTTTAGCTTCCTTATTTAGAGAAATCACGATATCGAGGGGTGGATGATGCTGGTCAATATTAGCAATCGGATCCTCACTTTGACTCACTCTACACAATGAATGGTTACATAGTATAAGATCTAAAATGCGGCTTGAAGCATTACATACATTGTTAAATTGATTAAGCCTATTAACATACGTGAAATCTATCAAAGTTTGACTTAAATTGGACAACTTAAGGCATTTATCAGAATTATTGACTATACTTCAATCGATATCACCGATATTGAAATCACCTGCGATGCAGACATATGATAAGTTTAACTGTTCAAACACTGCATTACATTTGTCCAAAAAGTGTTCCAAGTACGAGATACGTACAGGTGATGGCAGGTATACAGAACAGAGAGCTGCCCGACGTACAGATCGAGCCGCAGGTAGATCTAAAATTACCCAAAGGTCTTCACAATTACTTTCAAATTGTTCTGCTCGTTTGGAAATTATAGATTTTTTTACGGCTATCAAAACACCCCCACCTTCTTTACTACTCTGTAGACAAGAACTTTCTCTGTCCCTTCTGTATACAATGTATCTGTCGTCGAACAGCTCGCTGCTCACGCTCAGTACGGTATTATTAAGCCAAGTCTCTGTAAAAATGATAATGTCATAGTTATTACAGCATACATTACGAAAGATGATAATATGCGTTTTTGTTCTCACGCCTCTACAATTCTGGTAATAAATTTGTAAATTATCGAATTTTGTATTATATTCAAGTTACAATTACATGTATTTTTAATTTAAATATAAAGTATGTTTTTTTTCACGTCAACTTATTTAGGGACTCTAGATTCTTAATGAGGATATGTTCTGACCCATCACTTTTCCTGACGAAGATTCTACCATTTCTAACCCAGACGAATTGATATCCTTTTTCTTTTGCTTGAAGTCTAGTAGCAGCATGCAGCGTTTTGTTAGAAGGAGACAAATTTTCTTACACATATATTGGCTTCTTTTCACCAGCCAGTCCAAGGTCCGCTGTATTTAGTTTTTCGATGTTATTCTTGCCTTTATTGTAGTTAATGACAGAAGCCAAGAGTAGGTCACGAGTTCTTGGGGAGGTCAATTGGACTACGATAGAGCGCGGGCGGGCACTAGAATTTTGTAGTTTGGCTACACGGGTGCAATGATGGATATCGGTGTCGCTCAACTTGCATCCAACGACTGATCCTAGTTGCTTAACGACTGTATAGAGATTCTCCTGTTTATTTTTGGGCAAACAATGAACTTCAAGGTAAGTCGAACGTGCCTGTTGCTCCAAATAGTTGATTCGCTGGCCCATATTCGCCACTGACCTCTTAAGGTTAGTATTTTCTGTCTCTAAGTCTTTTACCGAGACTTTAAAAGCCCTATGTTCAGACTGATATTCTTCAAACTCCTGTATGTGAAAATTCAATGACGCCGTCATCTCCGTAAGTTCTTTCTTAATCGGTTCAAGCTCTTTATTTACGACATTGAGTATTGTATTGTTTATTTGACGAAGCATAGAAGCGAATTCAGCCTGTATTACTTCCTGGAGGATATCGCGTACATCATCACGAGTCACAAAGGTTGCTTCAGGGGGCGAGTTCAAAGCAGGTCTCTTGTTCCCCCTAGAGGTGGAGACATTACGGGTTGGAGTATATTCCTTTTTGGAGGTATTCGAGATGTGACTCCCGCAATTAGAACACCTCCATTTACAGTAGACATCCGTGTCCTCGGAAACTTCCGGAAGAGACAGGCACTCAAAATGATACAATTTATTGCATTTGGAACAATTAATCGATTTTTTTCCATCCTTGCTGTCTTCATTAGCACAGCATCCCCATAACAATGTTGACGAAGCCATTCTAATTAATAGTCAGTCTCACAACAATTCCAATGCCGAAATAATTATTAAAAAGAAAAAAATTTATACTGTTCCAAGCACACTATTAAAGACCCCTTCAATCTTTGTTGGTAAAAGTGCACTCTAATAAAGGCCCTGCGCAATACAACGAGCGAACTAACAGCGAGCTCGCGAGAAGAACGTCGTATGCGCCGTGCTATCTGCGGCGCTTACGCGTTTTATTATAACTGGTGAATTACTCCTGACGGTAGATGAATAACTATTTTGATACGTTTTTTGTCTAGAATTTATACACAAAGCACTAAGTCACTTATTAATTGTAGATTGTTGTTATTGATATTATTCACACGATCAGCACTTTTAACGACACTTTAGAGCACTTTTGACGCGTACCAACAATATTTTCTTAGGAGCAGTTCGAATGGGTAGTTACTCGTACAACGTATAATTTATTATTGCCGACTTTCAAAAAAAAAAACACTACAAAGCTACAACCGACGATACCGACTTCCGAAATTAAAGTTATTTTTCACTTTGTAGTGGTTTATTTTGGAAGTCGGTTGTTTTTTTTTTTTTGTAAAAACAGTTTTTATTTATCACTTTTCAGTTGTCCCTACCTACCCCACACAAATTCATATAACACTACTTGCTATGTGAATATCAGCGACAGGAAGCTATTAAACACATCTGCCTACCACTTTTAAGGGTACAGGCGTGATGTTATGTTGTGTGATTGCGTAAATAATGCATACAAATGCGATGGCAGCGATCGCGGTTGATTTGCTGGCATTTATTGAAGAGTTCCGTTGTCTGTCTCCGAAACTCATCATCAGATCTTTACGAAATTTAAATGTGACCCTTTCGAAACAAACCTCTTTCGAACAAAAAAAGAATTTTGCAAATCCGTCTATTTATGATGGAGGTCGTCTATATAGGACCCGAACATAAATAAAAAAAATAATAATAAACAAATCCGAATTGAGAACCTCCTCCTTTTTAGAAATCGGTTAATAATTTTGTTGTCATAACTACTTGTTTCCGCGTCATCTATTGGAATACTCGGGCGTAATCGTAAATTGTATGCTGTATGTCATAATTGTGATGGGCGTCGTCGTTAGATGGCGTACGCGTCGATTGTGTATATGTGTGCATGCGTTTCTCAAGGACACTTTGCTCTACTAGTCCTCTTAAGGAAACCACACACAAATCGACGGCGAAGTGCCAATAACTCCTAACTGACAAAGTCAAAAATTCACACATACTGGAACAAAACGTTCAAAAATAGACACGTTGTTTTAGTTGAGAGGTACATATTTCCACATTTTAATTTAATGCTGTTGCAGCTAAAAATACACTTAGGCAATTTCACTAAAACATGCGAATAACGCCTTTAAATTCAAAACGAAAAAAAAGTGAATTTCTCAAAAAAAAAAAATCAGTTAGGAGGTATTGGTACTTCGCCGTCGAAATATAAATTACCTAATAGGTCATTCGGTGAGAATAATTGCGTATGCCTGTCGCAAGTTGTATGGTGATAACCACGGGTGATAACAATGTTTGTGAACTGTATTATTTGTGACACTTTCGTGCATAAAGTTCGCGGAAGAAAAAAAGTTATCACTAGTGAAGAGGACGCTAGACTATATAGGTGAAGTGAGTTTGTTTTTGCTAAGAATTGGTACTATTGACAGCTCACTCCACGCTCACTTCACCTAAGTTTTCACGGGGAGAGGGTTACAGAATCGCACTGCTGTTAGTCTAAATTAGCCAAGCTTAAGGCACCTGTCCCACTACCTACAAGGAAGTGACGAGCTATTAACGATTTTCTCGCTCAAGAAATGTACGAAAGATTGTGTAGGTCCCGTGTAAGTATAAGAGATAGATCACACTAATATTATAAAGGCGAAAGTTTGTGAGTGTGTGTGTTTATATGTTTGTTACTTCTTCACGCTCAAACGGCTAAACCTATTTTGATAAAATTTTGTATGGAGGTAGCTGACACCCTGGACATAGGCATGGGATAATTATAGGCTACTTTTTATACACCCACGGGATCGACACTTACGCGTTCAAAACCGCGGGGCACAGCTAGTGTTATATAAATAGTTGATTGCTGACACTTCACGCCACCCGGCGAGTACTCGTTTGTCGCAGTGACCATCAAAAAGTACTCGTTCAGCGACGCTCGCTTGGCTGGCAGAACACTCGTTGAGAGACACATACGCATACCAGCGAGTAATCGCTCCTCGCCGTCGGGCACTCGCTGCTCATTTCTAGTTGCTCGCTAAATCATTTTTAGTTGCTATAGGTGTCGCGTTTTAGCATCACAATAGCGGTCATTACCCTTTCCCTAAAATCTCTCAGTAGGGACCCAAACAATAAACTATGTTACGGTTTTTAAGCTATTGCATAGCTTTTATCGCGGGCTTTGAGCGCGGCGACCGAATCAAGAAATTCCGTAACGAAAATAAAACCTAACACCCCCACTCCGACCGGCACAGCGGCGCGGCGTTGAAAGCCGTGCATCGTCTAACGTCGTTTCAGTTCGGCAGACTTCGGCACGGTGTTTGTGTGCGTGCGACTAGACGTATGCGTGTAGACTAGCTGCTAACTGCTCATAACTGATTCTATCTCTTTTAGACACGAAGCTAGGTGAGACAGCGTGCTTTTTGGACGCTTCCACGAGTGAGTTCGAGAGCCCGCGACTATAATACTATATATTATAGTTGAGGATATCAAGTCTCAAACTTGTTTCTTATTTCAGTTTTTATTATTTAAAGTGGAACATGTGGAACATCAAGATTATGCAGATATTGATTCAGGACGTTTTTGGAATAAAAAATCTAGATTATATAGGTGGGTCATCATCTGCCTAGCCTTTTCCCAACTAAGTTGGGGTCGGCTTCTAGTCTAGCTGGATGCAGCTGAATAAGCTGCCTATCTGACCTCCACAACCCAGTAACTGGGTAATACTGTAGATATACCCCTTGGTAAGACTGGTTGTCAAGACTTTCAGCCTTCTGACTACCCGTAACGACTGTCAAAGATCCACGAATAACAGCCGGGGCCAACGGCTTCGCATGCTTTCCCAAGCATGGAGGGACCTTGGTAAAGACGGTCACCCCTCCACGGACCAACCGCGGCAAACGTAGCTTAACCTGATCGATCGACCTATGCGACTGTTATCACTTAACACGTAGCTTACCACTTACTTCAGCTAAAATTCACTCTTCATCTTGCTCGCACAATACTGCTGACTCAGAGCGAGCGGACTGAGAGCAAGCGGACTTAGTGAGAGCGAGCGGACTGAGAGCAAGCGGACTGAGTGAGAGCTAGATAGAGTGCGGTGCTGGGCGTCAGGCAGCGCCAATAGTTCAGGTATTTGCTTTTTAGAGTGAAAATAAAGGTATGAATGTGAGTAAAATATGAAATATAGTATCTGCTTTGTGTTTCCGCCAAACACAGTACTTAACATATATGTATTAAATGCTGCAACACTTTCGACATAACGGCGGATCATGCTAAGCTAGTTGAGGTAGTATACTCGTAGGCCCTTAACAATGACCGGTCTTGCCATGCTAAAACGTGACAACTATAGCATAACTTTTTTTTTCAGTATGGGAAACCATCAAATGTGCCCCCCTCCCGCTCTGGGTGGAGCGGAAGGGAGTGTCAGACTCTTACTGACTAAAACCCACCCGTGTTCCTTCCTTAGCCCTTTATGTTCCGGGCCAGCGGTAACCCTTTCGGACAATCCCGCTGAACTTCGGGCAATCCCGCTGAAACTATAGCTATACTCGCGTCTCGGTAATCGTCTGAGATGTGACATGTGCCTTAATATTTTCAGGCTATTATTATGATTGTTAGGTTGTCAACGCGAACCTACCGTTGCAAAAATAAGCGCAATCTTTATAGGGAGGACCGGCCGTCCCTTTGGTCCCGTGTTATTGCAAAATTTTTGGTGTATACAGGATGTGAAAGGGTTTTGATCGAGATTTTTTTCAAGACTGGATTATTAATAAATAAAACGAAATGTAAAATATAAAATAAAAAAAAATTAAATAATATTGATAATATAGATATTATAAATAATTAATTTCATAATTACATCCACTTAAATTACAATAATAACAGCAGTGTTTGAGGTTTTGTCGTTAAACTAGTTTTAAGCATTTAAAATAACAAATTACCAAACACCAGAATAAATTCTGCAAAAAAAAATTGTCTCCTAGCAACTCTATTAGAAAACATAATTGCAATTTTAATGGATCTGTGTACTTTATAATTTCATTCAAGGATAAAAATAATAATAATAAAAATATATATATAATAATTATAAGCTGATTTCTGATTGTACGATAAACCTACGAGTATACCTACAATGCAAGGTCAGCTGAAACTGGAAAAATGGTTTATGTATGGTATGATTTTTTTAATGGTTTATGTGGCGCCGTGTTTACAATCCTATGTTCTATTTCTTGACTCCTTCCCAAATCGTCCCTTAGGTTTTATCAAGCCTTATTTTTAACTCCCTGTATATCCGGAGTTTATTTGATTACATTGGGACACCAAATGGTGATTTCTGTTTTGCATTTCACCGGCTTTTGTTTTTTGTATATATTACATGTTTGTTGGCAGGGCAGGGTTAATGTTTTCCCCATACACAATAGGAGGGTTAACTTAACTCCATCGGCCGCTGGTGAAATGTCGTCAATGTCATCATGTGAAAATATTGAGTCATATAATAATGCTGGGTTTTGGACCCTTGTCATCGTGCTGGCTTAGATTGTGTCAATTTGCATGCAGTGATAACAGAATAAACTTAGTGAGTTAGACTAAACTAGTGTAAAAAAGACTAAACTTAGATTTAATTTAGATTTAGATTAGGATCAACAACCCATATAATAATTATATGGGTTGTTGATCCTAAATCTAAGTATAGTCTGTTTTACTAATGAATATGAAGCGTGTGTTGTTTTTAACCGACTTATAAAGCAGGAGGTTATGCATTCGACGATGTGTACGTATGTGTAACGATCATACAGTGATTACTGACCCGATCTACAGGTAGAAGACTGCGTGGAGTGCGTGGTCCTATTTAAAATTACCTTTGCTTTGTTGTTATCTTCACATAGTAAGTCCTAAAGCTCCAACGCTACACGACGGTGCGCCGAACGCGCGCCATCTCGCGCGCTCGGCCAATGGCTGCGCGGCGCGATCACGCCACCTCTGCCGAGCCAATGACAGCGCAGCGGCTGCGGCGTCGTCGCGCGAGCAGGGCTCCGCTGGCGGAGAAGGACTCGCTCACTTGCCCACGGGGGGCCGCCAACGATCGGATCGGCAGAAAAAACGCATTGTTTGTAACGGGTTCAGCGACTTTGTAAGAATCTAGCTTAGAGTCAATATTATAGTAATTTTATAATTCAGTACAGTATTTAATTTACATCAAAACCCTTATAACCCACGCAAGCGCGTGATCAAATGGCGACCGTGACTAGTGGTAGGTGGTGGTGGTGGTGGTGGTAGTGGAGTCTTACCAAGGGGTATCGTATTACCCAGTAACTGAGTTGTGGAGGTCAGATAGGCAGTCGATCCACGTTAAATACTGGTATTCAACTGCAACCGGTTAGGCTGGGAGCTGACCCCAACATAGTTGGGAAAAGGCTAGGCAGATGATGATGATGCATAAATAGTGGTCCATGAATTTGTTTGGAGTACCTAGGGCAGAAAAGTGAAAAATAAAAACTGTTTACAAACAAAACAACAATATTTTTGAGCCTTTTTTTTGTTATTATAAGACTTTTAGTTTTCGTTCGTCAGAATTTTGACGTACGTAGTTTTTTTTAATTAGTCTTACTTTATAATGGCAAAATATAATAAAACTTCCGAAAAACAAATTAACTTCCAACGATCTGTGGTTGAATGTAATACTAAGCTGGTTAAAATGAATTACTTACCGAAAAATTAACACAAAATTAACCGAAAAAAATGTTGTATTTCATAAACAAACATGATCTTATTCAACCTACAATTCTACGAAAAATAATCTACACTTTCAAAAATAATAAAATAAAGGAGACTGTTTAAATTTGAATGGGAACTGGTCTATGAACCAGTAGGGGTACTATAGTGGTACCTATTTCTGTGGGAATACCTCAACTATATATCCTTGTGCAAATGGGCATCAAAATCTAACCCGGCAGTTTTGGGAAAAATAAGCTCCACGAATGACAGCCGGGACCAACGGCAACGTGCTTTCCGAGGCACGGAGGGGTCTCGGTATGTAAAGATTGTCACCCATTCACGGACCTACCGTGGCAGCTGATCGATCGACCTGCGTGGCTTATTATTACTACGTATACAAGCCACAAGCCCCTCTAAGTGAAATTATGTAAGTATACCCGAAATATAAATTATGTATTCTACAATACAGTTTTGCAATTGGAAACGTTCTTGTTCGATGATGATTATGTATTAGTACTTGTAGTTAGACAACAGTAGACAAATAACGATGATGCATTAAGGCACGCCTTCAAACAGGCGCGACACGGGATAAAATCGCGCGCGGCACAAAGGCAAGTCGCGGAACGAGCGGTGCCTTTGTATCGCGCGCGATTCGCGTCACGCGTCGCGCCTGTCTGCAGGAGCCTTTAGCTTCTCATTCATACAGGTCACAAAACCCAGAGTGCAAGATGGGCCACTGTGTAAGGGCAGATGGCCCAACCACCTAGAGCCACAAATACAATCCTTATATTAATGTTCTACAGTTATTACAGCGCTCAATTCTCTAAGTTAAGTTTCATAAGGCATTTGCGCCATGAAGCTATTTGCAGATTCTTACACGTCTTTCTCATCGACGTAAATTGCTTCTGGAGATAGTAAGTTCTTCCTTCGCATTAATAGCGGTACAGTGGCGAAGCAGTTCAGCACCAGAACCAGTTCTATTTGTTGTAACTTCTGACGTTCAAAAGTGCCTTTTATGTGCCTATTTGAAATAAATGCTTTGACTCTTTGACTTTGCAGTGGTGATTAAGTGATAACGGCCCGATTTACGCGTTGTAGGTCGTAAGTTCGAACCCAGGCAAGCGCTTCACTTTGTGGTCATCACCACTACTTACAAAAATTACTACATAATATTATTATTATTACCCCATCTCAAAAATACATCCTGTATAGGCGTGATGAGTATATCTAAACATGTTAAAATGGAAATAAAAAGATTTGATGTTTTTTTAGAGGTCAACGACCGCTGGTAGTGCTGTTACTTTAAGTACGTGTTGAGAAAATATGTTTTATCGTATTTAGATATCTATACTAATCACGCTTGTGAAGTTTACACATAAATAACTGATTTACAAAAATAAAAACTCAATTTTTTTTTTGTTACTTTAGATGTCGACGTACCCAACACGGAGTTTTGCTAGTTAATTTAATTTGAACCTGTATAGTGTGGACGCATCATAATCATCTGCCCAGCCTTTTCCCAACTATCTTGGGGTCGGCTTCCAGTCTAACCGGATGCAGCTGAATACCAGTATTTTACATGGAGCGACTGCCTATCTGACCTCCACAACCCAACACACCTATACGAAAATAAAACTTCAGTGACTGATACGGTGACACAATGCTCTACAAAGTCGAACTTCCTAAAAATCCTAACTTTCGATATGCCATAATTATTTACGGCCAACCAGTGCGTCTTGCCCGTCATGACACATGGCGCCGAAACGTGGACACTGACGGTCGGGCTGGTCCACAAATTCTCAAACTCAAAGCATTTATTTCAATTAAACCATTTACAGGCACTTTTGAATTGTCAAAAAGTCGGTCAGTCAGAAAATATGAAGATAGTTGCCCATTCCAAAGCGTCCGGCGTTCTATGGAGAAGAACGGGCAAGCAACTCCATGGACGCTCTTTTAAATTATATTTTTACAAAAATATTAATTACATCATTAATGTTGAATTCATAATTATATGTGAGAACGATGTAGAAAAGACGTACGCGTTAAAAGCATCCATTCAAGGTCGCTCAGCGTGCTATGGAGCGAGCTATGCTCGGATTCTCTATAAAGCATAAAATCAGGAATGAAATTATCAGGTAAAGAACCGGAGTCACCGACATAGCTTGCAGAGTAAGCAAACTGACATGGCAGTGGGCTGGCCATGTTTGTGGAAGGACCGTTGGCCGGTGGAGCAGACGAGTCCTGGAGTGGAGACCGCGTATCGGCAAGCGTAGTGTGGGACGCCCCCCAGCTAGATGGACAGACGACCTAAAGAAGGTGGCTGGGTACTGTAAAAGGCTAACGAGATAGAACCTCTTAAATTCATGAGAGCAACGAGCTATCAGATAAGCCGACAGATCAATGTGTCACCTTTGAGAAGATCTACGGTAATAAATGGAATCTTGTCGTCGCAAGTATGCTGATATCACAGGCTGTGTGCGTAGCCCCGAAGGCAGCGGAAACTTTATTTTGTGTGGTTATTACGTGCCTAAAGAACCTTGCAGCGTTGTAGGTAACAACGCTACAAGGTTCTTTAGCCTCGCGGCCAAAATCAGAACTAAAGCCGCCATCTTGTTTTTCAAATACATTCAAGTGACACTAATAAATTAAGTTTACGACGGCCGGAGGATCGGAAAAGAAAACCCGAAATGGTTTTAAGACTGTTTAAATAATAAAATTACAGCTAACTATCCTATGAATGTTCAGTCTACCTCGGAGTAGGAAAATGAAAACTTTATTCTTACAAAAATAATCATTTAAATAGCCTGCACCATCGATTGACGTGATTGATAACTGTTGGAATAAATAAACCATCGGCCATCAGCGACCTTCCTTTGGCACGTAACTCCACATCCGCACTATGTTTACCAACAGTGCCCCCCCCCCCGTTAACTTCATTAGAGCGCCAAAAATCTTTGTCCTTTCACAGTTAAGGCTCCTGCAAACAGGCGCGACGCCCGACGCGAATCGCGCGCGACCCAAAGGCACGGCTTAATGTTTTAATTTTAATTCTGATTCTAATGATAATTTTGATTTTAATTATTATTCTAATATCGATTATGATTTTGTTTTTACTTAATGTTTTGTTCTTTGTTTCTAATTAATTTTTCTATTCTCATTACGAGTAAAAATCTTGTTTAAAATATATATTTAAGAAGCTATTTTTTATGTAAGTGCTGTGTACGCCTGTAAGTGACTAATTCACCATAACACAATGGATATTTTATTTATTATTGTGTCAATATTTCTAGTGGATAAGTCGTTGGTGTGCCTTTTAAATAAAAATAAAATATTGTAGTCATCAGTTCCTAGTTCAGCTAAAACATGCCTAAAATAACAACCACAGCTGTAGACCTAAAATTAGCTTCTAAATCATAAAATATGTTTCCTTTTCCAACGCCTCCGCTCTGAAATGCTATAATTTATCGCTTTTGTCATAGCCTCCGTCTAATAGCCCAAATCGATCAACTACAGTACTTGACATTGATAACTTACTCAATGTTACAATAGGATGTGGCTTGTGGTCCAAAATGAACAAAAAAAACAAGATGACATTTTTTGTTCAAATTATTTCAAATGTTTAAAAATATTTTTATCTTATCCGACGGCACAAGCAATGAGCAAATTATAACTCAGGTAATCTTCTGCCTAGCCTTTTACCAACTATGTTGGGGTCGGCTTCGAGTCTAACCAGATGCACCAGTATTTTACATGGAGCGACTGCCTATTTGACCTCCACAACCCAGTTACTGAGTAATACGATAACCCTTGGTAAGACTGGTTGTCAGACTTTCGGGCTTCTGACGACCCGTAAAGACTGTCAAAGATCCACGAATGAATGCCGGGACCAACGGCTCAACGTGCTTTCCGAGGCACGGAGGGGTTTCGGTATGTAAAGATGGTCACCCATCCACAGACCAACCGCGGCAAGTGTAGCTTAACCTGATCGATCGACCTGTGCGGCTGTTATTATTTAGTCACGAGCCACTCTTTAGTTTGGCCCCTCTGTTATAAATAAAATATGTATTTCTTTCTTTTCTTTTTCTTAACTTCTCCGCTTCTCTTAATTCATTGTCCCACATCCGCAACACCCTAAACACGTGCAGAAAAAGATAACATCACGGAGTGACTGACAGCTGACTCGAAAAGGGTCTAACCGATGGTCTGCCATAGGCCCGAGACAAAAAAAAAAACATCTCGAGCTAAAAGGTTAATGCTTACATCAAGGATCCTCATATGTTTTGTAGGTCTAATTTCCTTTGGGGAACTCGAGGTTTGTGATTTTTGCCGTGAACCTAGACGCGTAACGCGAGGGCTGGTTTAAGGTGGCGTGGGAAAGGAGTTCCTGGAAGGACTTGGGGGCCTTTGCTCAGCGGTGGGATAGTAAAACAGGCAAAACAAAAGAAAAAACAATTCTAGATTTGGTATACTTAGCTGTAATCAAAATCGTATCAAAGTTGAGCTCATCAAGGTTACGTACTTGAGTGTAGCGGAAAGTGAAGGTAATTATAAGTAATATTCTAAGGACACCAAGGAGAGGCTAAATAATAACAGCCATACGGATTAATCGAGGGTACTCTTGCCGTGGTCGGTTCGTGTATCCATTACATAAAGCACGGAAAGCACGGTAAGCCGTTCGTCACCGCCGCCGTCAGCCGTCAGTCGTACGTGGTCGGCGGCGGCGATCTCTCACGTCCGGCCCTGCAGTGCGATTCTGTAACTATCTCACCGTGAAAACTTAGGTGAAGTGAGCGTGGAGTGAGCTGTCAATAGTGTCAATTCCTAGCAAAAACAAACTCACTTCACCTAAGTTTTCACGGTGAGATTTTTACAGAATCGTCCGGCAGGTCCAGGCCATGGTATGGAGCGAGAGTGCATGGGAGGCCATCACCTCCTTCTGCGAAGCAGTAATGCTTGCGAAGGAGGGGGCGGAACGCGTGAGGAAGAGGCAATGCTTGCGCCCTCACGCCCTAGTCGCCGCAGGATACTCCCTGGGCGTCGAGAGTCGATAGCCGATTCCCGGCCACCGCAGGCGCAGACCTGCGGACGGCGAGAAATGGTCAGCTTGCCGTCCGGTAAGGACCAGGCCCAGGTCGACGGCGCATTGTGTTCCACGTGCACCTCAAAGAGATGTCAGCACTAACTGACGGATTCTGCTAGGGCCGATGCCTGCCAGGGGGGTAAGTAATAGATGATATAACAACAAAATCTCTATTATTTACAATATATAACAACGGAACCTATAATTTTATTTAATATAGCGATTAGTTAATATAATGAACGATTGATATAATTTTAAAATAACTAATTTTCATAAGCATAACATACATTATACAGAGTTGATATGACAGAGGGGCATTAAATTACACTACGTATACTATACGTGTATAGTATTAATTCGATACAGTACAAAAATAGAAAGCGCCAAAAATGAGATTTTTTTTTTTTCAAACAAACTAAATAGCTTAAAGTCAGAGTGAAACGCAACCACCCTTTATAAATAAATTTGACTGACCTTAGACGCCTAGGTAACAAAGTCGCGCAGGAGCGCGTGTGTGTGCGTGTTATCTCTCTTGGCGGGGGCGCGGGGCGCGGGCGGTTTAGACCGCTCGCGCCGGATTTTGTGTTAGGTAAGGTTGTAAAGTACGCGCACACACAAAAACACAAATTATACCGACGGAGAATATTGTTATTTATTTTTCTAATTAAATCACTGTCCGTCGCTAAGCACTTTAATTCCCGTAATCTGCCAATTGTATGGTGCCGGCGTTCCTAGGGCTATTACGCCGGTCACCATACCTTTCTCGGTATGTTCGCAGAGCTAAATCTGCGTTTCCACGGCATTCACCGTAAATTAAAATCATGTAAGTGTACTCTGTTCTGACGCCGTGTAAGTTACACGAGGCATTGCTGAACACTTTAATTATTACACACACACAACCAACGTTTAATTACGTATCCTAATCACAATAAAAACAGTCAATCACAAAAAAAAAACACGAAAAAACACTAACACTAAATAATAATATTCCTAAGTTACGTATCCTGTCACAATAAAAAAAAGAAATACTGTATTAAACTTATTTAGTGTCTATCACAATAACAAAACAAAATCACAATTATTGTCAGCGAGTTCGACAAAACATAACGGCGCGGCGGCGCCGGGGCTCCCGTGTTACGTAACGTACGTCCCGATTGGATGACGCGTTCGCACTGTCCACTGAAAGAACAAGTTTTTTAGCAAATTCGCAAGGATCTAGGATGCAATAGCAACATACTGACATATTGCTATTCCTTTTACGCGCGGGAAAAAGGCGCGGGGGTTTTGCTATGATTGTCACTCTCATAGTGAAAGTGCAAGTGTGTGTGTATTTATTGCTTCGTGAAATATTTGGTTGTACTTGTGCGGCAACAATGTATCTTATACTCAGATTATCGTTTTAAGGTGCATGACCTATGCGTATGAGATAATCAGCTGTTAGAAATATACATCGTGTTCAAACGTAGCAAAAACTTCAAAAATTATTTGTGACTAAACTACTGCTCCTATTTAATTGATTTTTGGTACAGAGCTTGAAAATGGTATCTAGTATAGGCAGTTTAAAGGAAAGCCCCTCTGTCGTATCAACTTTGTATATAAAATCGTTTGACATACCACTCAAAAGATATAAAACTTATTTGGTCTAATTAAACAATAACTTTGTATTTTGTTTAAGAAATATTTAAAAGTATTTTTTCTTTGTTTTATTCTTTGTAAGTTCTATCGTAGTTATAGGTAATAGTCACCTAAGTAGATATTAAACATAACTAGTAACTAATTACCACCTGCGCTAAGATAGGTCGACGGAGCCCCGCTTCGCGGGGCTCCTATTTCTGGGTGGTTTAAAAAAAAATAACCACGAAGGCTAAGGCGGGAGCTCCGCTCCGCTTCGCTCCCGCCTTAGCCTTCTAACCTAACCTATCCGAGTCGGGGTACTCTGAGTCGGGGTGTTAACCATAATGACGTTTTTATATACATATATTAAACGTTAGACCTAATGATTTTCGATTAAATAAACAATATATATATTAAACGTTAGACCAAATGATTTTCGATTACATAAACGTTATATCAAACAACGTTATACTAATTAAGTTTTAGAATAAATGAATGTTATATGTAAAGAAATTATATCAACAGTTGGTATATGTCACGTTGATTATATCTTATGAACGATAATAAAATGAAATTAGACCAAATGAGTTTATACGTTATGAGACGCACCCCTGCCAGGGTTGCAGGTTGTTCGAAAAAGATACTGTGGCCCCTGGCACAGGCAACTGAAGGAACACGAGAGCGGGAGAAGTTATTTGATAATATCCCACCAAAAAAAAAACCGTTCGTCATGACTGTCATTCTTAGATATTTGATAGTTGTTACTGGTAATCAGAAGCCCAAAAATCTGACATTCAGTCTTATCAAGGGGTATCGTGTTACCCCTTGGTAAGATGGTAAGACTGGTTATCAGACTAGGGACTTGGATTGTGAAGGTCAGATAGGAAATCGCTCCACGAAAAATACTGGTATTCAGCTACATCTGGTCCGACTGGAAACTCATTCAAACTTGGTTGGGAAAAGGCTAAGCAGTTGATGATGATGATAAGGAAAAAGCAACAGATCTACAAAATAAAGTAGCAGATCTGGTCGGGCTAGAGCTACACAAAAAAAGACGAAAACTGTATTTACAGCGGCGAATCTCGTGCTATATTCGCCTTAAGCAGTTTGAAGGTAGCTAGGTTAGTGTTGGTTCTAAATACGACGCTTCATTTTCTATAAAAATCTCACCGTGCAAACTCGTTGAAGTGAGGTGTCATTCCACCTGAAGCTAGGGATACACGATATTGACTCACTTAGATTAGCTCAGCGGTAAGATATTTACAGTATCAATCGGCTGATCTGACGACCTCAAAGATTAATCTGTAGTGGTCTTGCTTTGTAAGGCAGTAGGCCGAGGTTTCATAATATCTTTTGTCCAGCAGTGGACATGAATCAGCACATTAAAACATTTATGGCCATCTGGCAACTAATAACCAGAATCAATTTAAGCAGATCTATAACTTATAACCACTTTGCAATTCAATATTTGGTTAATCGAACTGAATAAATTATGCTCGATTTCAGATGGCCGCAGAAATCGTTTTAAAATATAACATTTTGATAATATTGATACTGCGGATCGAATATTATTTCAATATTTATGAATGCATTATGTGTCTGGGAAAACTAATTAGTTCCTCGAAAGGATGCAAACTTCGCACAAGTGTAAAAAAATCTGAGAACACTATTAATAATAATTTTAATCAATATAATTTTTAATATCATAATTTTTAATTTCCCGATACCGGTGGGCTACTATTTTCAAATGTTTTTATATTTCTTTTTGTACTAATATTTAAAAATATAATTTATATATGTATTTAGGTTAATAGGAAATTATAATAAATTTTAATCAAACTAATAATAAATCTGAAGAGTCTGTTTGTTTAAACGCGCTAATCTCTGGAACGGATTTGAATGATTCGTTTTTTGCTATTGATAGCCCAATTCTCGAGGAAGGCCATTGACGACTTAACATCAATCTAAGACACATAAGAACCAAGCATAAAAAAGTCAGAAAGAACACAATAATAGCGCGGGCAGGCGATGCGATACGACGGGGTGGTGGGCAGAAGCAAGTGTAGCAATAAAAAGAACTGACATACCACAACATTAACACAAAAAACAATGAATGAATTTAAATTTTTAGTTCCAATCTGTCGGTTTATCAGGAGCCTATTTAATAAAAGCAAAAATTGACAATACATACGCTTGATGAGCCTAATTTGAGCATAGTAACTTGATTGGCCTTTGAAAGCTTTGGATTTTGAAAGCTGTTTTTCCCTCAAATCTTGTTTTTCCCAATTCTCGGGACTTGTGCGTCATTCAATTATCTCAATGAACAGCCCACGCTTTCAAAAACTTTGGAAATAACTCAACTGAACGTAAAAGGACTAAAATTAATATAAGAAAGACCTCTAATGAAAACTTGTAATTGGAGACGTAAACATACACCCACGGAGAAAGAAAAGTTAGATGTGAAAATTATTCTTAGGTAGTGCTTCCACTATCGTGTCCTAGTGATAGATAATATATACGAAAATGCCACGTTACCAACTGCAGGGGCAAGTGCAGCCGTCGACCCTTGCCGGCGGCAGTCGTAGACGCGTCGACGACAGCTGCCAACAGAGGCAATTGCAGCCGTCGATAACGTGCCGCTGGTGGAATACATACTCAAATACACGAGCGCGGTACCAATGACAATGGTTGCCAATGACGTGTCAGTGGCTGCTGTCGATGCGTCTACGGCTACCGCCGATGAGTGTCAACGGCTGCAGTTAACTCTGCCGTTGGCAACGTAATGCTCGTGTATATGAATACTGAATGTGTCACGTCAGATAGTCGTCCAGTTCAAAGTATCTTGGCTTGTGATTGTGATTTAGGTGTTGCTGTTCACATTGTGTCATTACTTTCTATCTGCAGGTCCTAGTTTAAGTTACCACTACTTCACCTCTTGGAAATCCTTATCGTTTGTGGATGTTAATCATGCATCCGATAGCGATTGAAATTCGTTTTTTCAGTTTATATTTGGCTGTATGGCTTTAGGAACCACGTGTAGAAAGAGTGCTCGGCGCTAAGTGAACTAACACACAGAGGATATGGTATATATTATGGTAAAAGTTCAAGTCTCGAATTATAAGGGAAATAGTTATATTGAATCACTAATAACTTAGTTACAAGAAATACTAATAGGTTAAAACTATTTAACTGACTTATTAGTAAAATATATGGTAAAATGGTAATGGTTTTGAGTACGTGGTGTCTTTAACGAGATCTGAATGTGAACTGGCCCGCATGTCGGTGAACGAACGACCGTGCATACTTGCATTCGATGCCATTATGGATTTTCTCTGAGTGTTCGATTCAAACTCGAACACCATTAGTTACCCAAATTTAAAAAATCGGCAAGGGACATTGTGAACGGAGCCTTAAAATATAACAAAATAAAATGTTAATAAATACCGAACTAACACTGGAGAAGGTATATTTATCATTATCATCTGTCTAGCTTCATGTAAAATAAAAATAAAATGGAAAATACTGGTATTCAGCTGCTTCCGGTTAGACTGAAAGATGACCCCAACAATATAGTTACTATAGTTGGGAAAAGGCTAGGCAGATGATGGTGATGATGATCATCTGCCTAGCTTGTCAGCTATGTTGCGGGTCAAATTTCTGTCTGACGAATAGGTCAAATCAGTATTTTACACAGAGCGAAAGCAAGAATAAAATAGAATAGGATAGAATACTCTTTATTATGTACACCATATAAATTACAGACATAAATATAGAAACTGTACAAAGGGTGACACAATGGGCGGTCTTATCGCTAAGAGCGATCTTTTAAAGACAACCTTAGGATGGATGGCAAGCTGACCTAATAGAGGATTCACACTAGGTCTATTTCGCCCTGCGCGTGGTCGCTTACCAAATCGCTTCACAAGCCAAGTCGCCGCCCCATTTACCTACACAGATCGATAAAACTTCCAGATGGATTTTAGCACGACTAAATTCGAAACCTACTCTACTTTGGAAGTTACGATTTTAGTCACCTGCGGCCTAGCCGAATTGCCATTTGCAGTCGATTTTCACTGAAATAATAAATTTCGGTGAAAATCGTGCGGCTATGGTTACCTGTGAAGTGTGTAAAGCCCGCATTAGCAACGCCAATTTTAGTTCGTAATTAGTGCTATATATTTCTTCCTATAGCCTTCTGGAAAAACTATTGGCCAGTCAGAGAGGTGGTGGACGAGCTGTTCGGCCAGAAGTCGTGATCATGAGTTTTACTTTGTGTAAATTATTTCATAACCATACTCTCGGTAAACGGCGAAGAAAAACATCGTGAGGAAACCGGCATGTCCTAGAACCAAAAATTCGAAGACATGTGACATTCGCCAATCCGCTCTGGGCCCACGTGGTGGATTATGGCCCACTCCCTCTTACAAAAAGGAGGCCTTTTTTCCCAGCAGTGGGAACATTATGGGCCGATTATATAAAGAAAATAGTGATCAGACTTGACTTGATGTTCTGCTGTCGTATATATATAAGGAAAAAGTATAATTGTTCTCACAAAGGGCGATGTTTTCCATCAAAGTACCTTCGTAAGCTTTGAAATAGCATAGAAACTTCAGCCAACAACAAAACAACCAAAACTAAATGTTACTCCTCAAAGTTAAAGTATAATTCAGTTTGACACTTCTATGAACTTTACTTATGTAGCTGTCTTTAATCTGTTTACGTGTTTACTCAAGTTTATGTACACAGTAAAGGTGTTATGTTTTGTTTGTTAAGTAAACAAGGTAATACATATTCTGTTACATGTTAATTAGGCTTATAATCTTCTGATGTTGTCAATAGAAAACAATAAAAACTTTCTTACAAAAAAATAACATTAGGTATACAGTCGAAATGAGAACCTCCTCCTTTTTAACCGACTTCAAAAAGAAGGAAGTTCTGAAGTCGACCGTATGTTGTTTTTTTTTGTATGTTTGTTCCGCGATATCTCCAGCAATTGTACCTAAATCGATTTCAAAAATTGTTTTTTTAATGGTTAAGCCTCAGGAGTAGTTCCATATAAATTTTACTAACTTTGCTTGTGTAGTTTTTGAGTTAGCTTCAATAATACGTATTTTTGCCACTTAGTTCATATTGATGATGTTATAATGACTTCCTGTGACTGATATTTATATTATTATAGCAAGTAGGGTCATACGAATTGGTGTGGGTCAATAACAACTTAAAAGTGAAAAATAAAAACTTTTTACAAAAAAAAAAACAAACAGATTTCAAAAAACACTACAAAGTGAAAATAAGTTTAATTTCCAGAAGTCAAAACAAACAGCGACTTTCGAAATTATGGTTACTTTTCACTTTGTAGTCTTTTTTGGAAGTCGGTTGTTTTTTTTTATTGTAAAAAAGTTTTTTTTAAGTCGGATCAAAAGGTTTTATTGTTGTCGGATTTACTTACAAAGGTCGACTATTAAAGCTCCTTCAAATAGGCGTGACACGACACGCGACACGAAGGTACCGCAAGTCGCGCAACGAGCGGTGCCTTTGTGTCGCGCGCGATTATATCACGTGTCGCGCCTGTTTGTAGGAGCCTTTATTAAGCCCACGTTCATTATGAGTGTAATAACAACTAGCTTTTTCTTGCGATTATGTCCGCGTTCTTGTGGCATCATAAAAAACAGGGGCAATTTAAATTAGCTAACGAAACTCCGCATATACGGCGGTTATGGAACAAAATAAAACGAATAAAAATGATTTGATCATTTTTTTGGGGTCAGCGACCGTGGTTAGTTTTGTTTTGTTTTATACAAAATAAATTTAGAGAATCAGTTTTGTTTTTTGTTTTATCGTGTTTAGATATTAACAACCATCACGTATGTGAAGTTTACACAAATATGAACTGATTTTATAAACTTTTTTTTTAAGTAACTACTATGTCTGCGGACGTTGAATCCCTAAATCTCCAAATATTTTTTTTTGTTTGATCATGTTACTACCGCTTTATAATATTAGAATATGTATTAAATATTCTATTCCAGCAGAGGAATGAGTTCTACTTATTGTTGTAGGTTCTCCGAAAATGTATCCACTTTTTATTTTTATGCCCAAACCGATTATCATAAAAATATGTTTTTCCTTCCCTACCTCTACATTTCCTGAGGTACTTATAAAACTAAAGTACTCTTATAACCGGCCACTTAGGGTCATGTCTGGCCCTTTCCCAATGAGCAGCTCTTACTCAAACTTAGGGCGTCTACTAATTTGACAGTAATTTAATTTGATCAATGAATTTTATGAAATTATTAGGTACTTACTGTCAAAAAAAATTTTTTTATGAGTTACTTGACTCATAATCTATTTTTGAACCGCTCAGGAAAAGTGTTAGAATTTTATTACAATAAAAAAAAACTTTACTAGCTACTAACCAAAAACTAACAACATCGCTGTCTTGTCACAATATTATTTTATTAATAATTTTATTTAAACTAATCTATATTATAAATGCGAAAGTGTCTGTCTGTCTGCTACCTCTTACGCTTAAAACGCTAAACCGATTTAGATGAAATTTGGTATTGAGATAGTTTGAGTCCCCGTAAAGGACATAGGATAGTTTTTATCCCGATATTCCCACGGGATCGACACTTATACGGGTAAAACCGCGAGGCGCTGCTAGTATTTTATACAGAAAATATTTGAATTTTTGTGTTTATTTATTACGCTTTCAAGCTATAACCGTTAAACGGATTTGGATGAAATTTTGCACGTGGGTAGACAATAACCTAGATTAGAAAAAAGGATACTTTTATCCCGATATTAAGGCTCCTTAAAAACAGGCGCGACACGCGACATTATCGCGCGCGACACAAAGGCACCGCCCGTTGCGCGACTTGCGGTGCCTTTGTGTCGCGACGATTTTAGGGTCTTTGAAGGAGCTTTTACCCTGGAATCGAGACTCATACGGACGAAATCGCGGTCGTAGCTGTTATTAGTAAAATCAACAACATGTAGATAATTATTAGATAGGAGATATCGACCTATTCCATAGTCTCATTATGTCAATAATAGCAATAATTATTTTGTATATCATCATTCATCCACCGTTATCCCAATTTATTTGGGATGACATATCGGGACATGTCGGCGGAACATGCCTTTTTCTTCCATATTTCTCTATTAGTCGTCATCGCAGTAGTCACCCCGTTTCTAAACATGTTCACACAGTCCGAGACAAATTAGGGGCCAACAATTTTTTTGGGTGGTAATAAAAGCTCCGACAAAAAAATGAGAATTGTCCTTACTTAAAATATTAAATCTACTGCCTAAAATACTAACTTTCCGACTACATTTGTCCGAATAAAAATGACGAAACGACCGAATGAGATACTGAAATCATTGAAAAATAAACATGAATGTTTATTGCTGTACCTATATACTTTTCTACCAGCTTAAATTACGTTCTACTGAAAACTATGAGTCTCTAATCAATCACTAATTCTCATACGCTCGCTCTTGCATTCTATGTCGACGTAGCCCCACTTCGCGGGGCTCCTATTTCTATGTAAGGGTTTAAAGTAACCTAACCAAACCTAAGCTCGGGGTGCCCTTCGCTCGTTCATAAATATGTTTTCGGAAACTTAGTATTTCATTCGGAAGTTTAGTATTTTTGTTTGGAAATTAATTTATTATATGAAAGTACAGATTATTTTTCGTAGAATTTTAATTTGAATAAGATCATTTTTGTTAGTTAAATTTAATTTTATTTCGGTAATTTTGTGTTAATTCTTCAGTAATTAATTTTAACACAGCTTAGTTAGTATTACGTTCAACCACAGATCGCCGGAAGTTAATTTGTTGTTTTTCGGAAGCAATATTATTTCCCTTTTTTGAGGTCGGTGCTAGCCAAAGATTTTTTTACATTTCTATAGTCCCAGAAATCTTGTAAGTATAAAAAAAGAAATCCGCAATATTGACAAAAACAAAAAGTACAACTCTATGCTACTCCTTTTTTTTTGAAGTCAGTAAAAAAAACATAAAGAGCAAAAAAAAAACAAGAAGCTTTAAAATGATAGCTGTATTACTTTAAAGAAAGAAAAATACATGCTTCTTTGAACTTGAAATAAATAACAACCAATTATTCGTCTTCACCTGTAAAAATGAAAAATTTAAACACGAATTTGCCTAATGATCTGAGTAAGCCGATAAACAGTGTATTATAATTTATCATTTGGGTTCGAACGTTAACACTGATGAATACAAGAAGATACAAATAAAAGAGTTTGAATTTGATTTCACAATATTAAAAAAACTTTCCAAGTGCGAGTCGGACTCGCAAACGAAGGGTTCCGCACTACCAGGCAAAAACACGTTTGTTGCATAGGAGCCCCCCTTAAATATTTATTTTATTGTATTTTTAGTATTTGTTGTTATACCGGCAACAGAAATACATCATCTGTGAAAATTTCAACTGTCTAGCTATCACAGTTCATGAGATACAGCCTGGTGACACACAGATAGACGTACAGTGGAGTCTTAGTAATAGGGTCCCGTTTTTACCCTTTGGGTACGGAACTCTAAAAACAAGCTTTTATTATTTAAACGGTGGAACTGCGGGGTAATTACGTCCCTCACTGTCACTGTTACCCTACATTATCCCACTCCTGGGCAAAGCCCTCTCCCGATGACTTCCAGCTCTTTTGATTCAAGGTTAAAGTGGATCACTGGTAATAGCTTCACACATAATGGATCGTAATGCCTTTCATTTTCCGGCGCGTACGTGTTCCACGCGCGCCTCAAAGAGATGTCAGCATCAATTGAAGGGGCCCGTCAGGGCCGAAGCCTGCCGGGTCAGCGGGATTGTCCGAAAGGGTTACCGCTGGCTCGGAACATAAAGGGCTAAGGAAGGAACACGGGTGGGTTTTAGTCAGTAAGAGTCTGACACTCCCTTCCGCTCCACCCAGAGCGGGAGAGGTCATTTGATGATTACCCATCCTGAAAAAGAAAAAAAAAAATTATTTTGACAGTTCAGCCACGACCATTGCGTTATTTACGTTGTTGAGCAGACGAACTTTTCAAACTTATGTAACAATGGATTAGGAATATCCTTCAAAACACTCGGGTTGTAATTGAAAATGGTTTACGCAATTAGGGTGCTGTAAGACTAAAAAATATTCGATTGAATGTTTTTTTTATCGTAAGGCATCGACGCGAAACTGGAACCATGAATTCAGCAAATGATTCTGGACCCCGCATTTTTTCATAGGTTATTAAAAAAATCTACAGTTCCATAGACAACTTCACCTACGCAGTGAAAATGTATGGAACAGCATAAAGGTTCACGTATATGCACGTCGATGTCACCGCTAGTCGCTACCCTGTATTGCTAACCCGAGCACCCTTTACTTTCAAAGATAAAGAAGAAGAAAGCAAAACCTTCCGATGTTCTTTCACCTTCCGAACAAAATGGAAACTCAAACTATAATACCGGGAAGAATACCTAATGACGTAATAACGGAATCTCATAACTATGATAATGTCGATTTGATTAAAGTAATACGTGTTTATAGAATGTAATGGAAAGGTTCTTATGATTTATGCTTTAGGGTCACACGTGTTGTTCTTGGCTGCGTAAGAGTTTATGAATATTGTTTTTTATTGTTTTATCTATTTATGAAGACACGGTGATGCCATTTTATGTTATTTAGGGCCGATTTTGCAACGCCAGATAATTTTATCGGAGGAATAATTTTGAACTTTTGACAGTTCTTCTGAAAGTCTGACAACCAGTTTTACCAAGGGGTATCGTATTACCCATTAACTGGGTTGTGGCGGTCAGATAGGCAGTCGCTCCATGTAAAATACTGGTATTCAGCTGTATCCGGTTAGACTGGAAGCCAACCCCATCATAATTGGGGAAAGAATAGGACGATGATGATGATGTACTTAAGAGGAAATGCGAGTGGTCGTTTCTCCATAGAAACGCTCTCGCCTGTTTTCTTTCTGGTTAATGACCATAAAGCAATGATTTTTCACAGAATAATAAATATTAAATACTTGTATGTCCCTATGTTTTCCTTTTTGATGATACATTATTTTTATAAGCACTAGAACCCTCAAAAAATGCTGAAAATTACCGCTGTCAACAGAGGCCTAGTGTACACTAGGCCTCGGCTAGCCTACACGGACTAATTAATCACAGAAAATGTACAGCAACACATCGTACGTGAGATCGCTTTATTTTCTTGACAAACTGTTTTTGGCACCCTATCGTAGGGGCGATTATTTTGGGCCCACGGTGTAAATTGTAAAGGAAGCTGTAATGAAGAGTAGTTGTTGAATAATGGAGCCTAGGGTTGTGTTGAATTGTAATAGGAGGTGGGACAGAAGGTGGTTGGAACCTGACTCATTAAGGAAGCAATTACTAAAGGTGAAGGGGACTGTGTTTTAGCATCACGTCTATAGAAGTATAAAGGAAGGAACAGGGTGTAAAGTTCATTCACCTGTCATAGAAAAGGGAGGATCCCCTAATCAGACTGGTGTTGTGGCTCGTGGGCTACTGCCCAACGATTGATGTGTTGTACTTAGATGTACTAGTCGCGCGGTAAACTTTGTTTGCGCGATGTAGAATTTTTCGTGACATCAGTATTATGCGTAGCTCGCATGTTGCGATGATAAAAGCACTATTTTAGTAGAAAGTAAATTAACTAGTTTTAATATGAATGCTCTATCTTCCTATCCTGCCCGCTGTTACCCAAAAAATGCAGTCCTCTGACCCTGGAACTTTCGGGGTCAGAGGTCATGACTGCATTTTTGTACATAAGCTGATGCGATTTTTGGCACGCGAAGTAGTTCCTCTTGCGTTATCTAGGTGTATATATATATCTGTGGTCTGGGCTTTAAAAGAGACTTTGGCCCTTGAGTTTGTTTGGCAATTTCATCTCAGGGGTAGTCAGATAGGAAATGACGACTCCATCTAGCTTATATTTTTTAGTTTCATAAAAAAAAATGTTGAATAGGCCCGCTCTTGACCTCGATCACGCCTGATGGAAAGCGATGGATGAGGTCTATGATGGAACGAGCGTGCCCAGAAGATGCCTAAGGCACTGCAACTCCTACGCATCTATGACACATAGTAGGCTGCTTGACGCCGGACTCCGGTGGTAGGGTGGTCGCAAACCAGCGAGCGTTAGCCCTACCGCCGCATGTAAAAGTGACATGTAAAGTTGATTTCGGTATCCTATTTACAGTATAGAGGTATGAGGAACAGGTTGTAAAGTCCATAGAAAAGGGAGGATCCTCCGACCAGACGGGTGTTGTGTCTGGCGGGCAACTGCCCGATGATTCGTCGGGCCGTTTGTATCTATGCTAGTTGCGCGGTAAACTCTGCTTGCGAGATGCAGGATTTTGCGTGACGTCAGTACGACGCGTTGTTCTCATGTGACGTTGTAGATACCGGAATAAACAATTTCATTTTATGGCGATGAAAAAATTTGCTAGTTAATTTCGGTAATGTAACCAGAGTTTTACTGTCTTATACTCGTTTCGTTGAAAGTACTTCCAAGATGCTTCGAAGTGCATTAGCTAGTTAGTACTTCAGTCTTTAAGACAACTTTGTTGCAGAGCAAGTTACACGTGGAGCCAAAGAACCTCGTAATGCCACGTTGTAACGAACTAATCTATCATAAAGACATGATAGTAGCAGTGTAGTTTTAAATCTACTTACAGTGTTCTATGGTTAATATATCAGACCGGCCCTGACAAATTTCAATTTTGAATCAATATTTAGGTTTAAAGAATTTTTTTCCAAAAAGACCTTACATAAACGTCGTTTTTTAAACCGAGATATTAATTTGACAGGTGTAATATCAAACTCCTATACTAAAAAAACGCAAACAGATTAGTATCTAGGATTAAAAAATGAACTTAAGTTCACTGAAATATGAGAAACATATCAAAATATATTCCTTTGTTATTGGTAGGTACTTTTATACCTTCGTCAGTTTTTTGTTTTCTTTTGTCATGTCAAGACAATTAACTACCTACGTTACTGAGCATAGAAATTATATTTAATTACTTAATAACAAACATTAATATTCGACATCAACCTTAAACCTTTTTTAAAGGCCTGAACATTTTGAGAAGCGAAAATTAAAAAAAGTTTGACAGCGTCTGTCAGTGTCCCATTTTTTTTGACATTGGCAGAATTGTCGACATCGGCACTATTGCCATCGAGAAAAATAGAATAGAATGTAAAGAAAACGGCTGAATATCATTCTGCGCTATTGACATTACGACGGAAATAGAAAATGCTGATTGGGTAAATAAGATTCTATCGTGCAATGAGCAGACATAAATAGCACTTAAGATGAAGAACATATTTTGGATGTGACTGTACATGGTCATGGTGGGTGCCATGGGTGGTGGATATTTATTTATAATACTTTATAGAATACCAGGAAATATAATACATTTAATAATAATAAAAAAAAATAAATAAACACTACAAAACATATAATTGGCGGTCTTATCGCTTACTGCGATCTCTTCCAGGCAACCTTGGAATAGACAGTGATTGCGTAGACATAAAAACAAATTTTAATTACTTATTTATGTACTGAACTGCAGTATGGAAGTTCGTGTCATGAGCTGCCCTACCCTGACCCTGCGCACGATTGCTCTGCGAAAACGCTCTCGTTGACACTACAATAATTAAAAGGACACAGTGGATCGCTAGGTACCGACGCAGCTGACGAGCTGGCCGGAAGAGCATTCTGTACGTCAGTTTGTGGACCGGTACCTGTCGTACCCATACCCTTCAACCAACTACGCAGGTGGCTACCAGGAGCACACCCACACATAAGCAGAAAGCTGGTGGACGTCGTCACCGGGCTGCAGGCAGTCCAAGGAAGCCATGCCATTATTAGATGGCAAGCTAACCAGACGTTTATTACGCTTAGACGGGAAAGGCCTGAGCCTGGTGACGGGGACGGGGACTGCTCGCTAAACAAACACTTCCACACAATAGACATAACGGACAGTTCCCTGTGCAGGGCTTGCATGGAGGCTGATGAAACCGTTTGTGCATGTGCTCTTTGAGTGCACAGGCATCACCCAAATTAGGTCAGAAAGCCTCGGGACACTTAGATCTTACACAGATGTTCTCAACAGACCACGAGACTTAATCACATTCTGGAGGGTGGTGGGCTGGTTGGAATAACCGCCGATGGCCGCCATGTCCACTTGAAGGACTAAGAGCGGAAACCAAATCCCATAACATAGAACGCTCCCGTTGAATCACTGTAGTAATTAAACTGTGGTAACTGTTCTAGTAGTTCTAGTTTCTGTTTACGAGTGAATGTAACTGGGGAATAGTTAGATTTCAAGTTGATTCGATTCGGGAAGACAAGCATTTGAAGTTCCTTGGAACGAATGAGACACGTAATCTGCGTTCGCGATTTATTTACCAAAAATGTAAACAAATATAAAATAATTATAATTTTTTCAATAGTGCTAGTCACTCTGAAATTAACTTAATTCTCATTGATATAAAATTAATATTTGTTTAACTTGAAATAGGGAAGGGGTGTGTAGCACAGCGCACTTTTACTTTAGGTTCACTTTACTCTGAGAGATGGAATACGTTTTAGTTGATATAATACAGGGTGGCAGGGACGCGCAGTATGTTACCATGAATTCAGTACATGACCCCGAGCGCAGAAATTTTTCGGCGATTAAAAAAAAACCTGTCGTTTCATAGGAACGTGCAATACCCACGCGATCAAAATTTATGAAACAGCAAATACCTACGAGCTCAAAATTTCTAAAAACAGCAATTTTGTTTTTAAATAACTGACGGATAGTTTCTACGCTAGAGTATCTAGAATCATGTGCTGAATAATTGATGATTACAGTTTGCGCGTCGATGTCCCATGCAACCCTGTATTATTATTATTATTATTTCCTTTATTTAACTAAATACATATATAAATTTAACTAAATAAATATTTTTTAATTTTAGTATAAGAAAAAAAAAAAATATTAAAATATATAAAAAATAGTAGCCCACCGGTATCGGGAACAGGGTCCAAGCTACCGGCGGTCAGGGCTCCAGAGAGAGGAACCTCCTAACAATGCGGGCCGTGTCCAAAAGTACCACTTTCTGAATCAAGTCCTTGATCTAGCTGCCCAACGAGAGCCTCCTTAGGTGTTGGTCGAGGCTCTTGGCTATTAAGCCATTGGCTGTCACGACTATCGGCACAATGATCGCTGAGTCCACATCCCACATGTCGATAACCTCGCGAGCTAAGTCAAGATACTTGATTTGTTTATCTTTCTCGGCTTTCACGAGGTTCTCATCGTGCGGGACGGTTATGTCAACAATCATTGCGCGCCGCTCTGATCGATCCACCACCACTATATCAGGCTTATTGGCAACAATAGTCCTGTCAGTGATGATGGATCGATCCCAATACAATGTGATATTTCCATTTTCGAGAACTGGGTCGGGCACATACCTGTAGTACGGCACGTCCGATTCCACAAGGCTGTATTTCAGAGCAATTTGCTGATGGATTATTCTGGCTACAAGGTTGTGTCGATGCAAGTACTCTCCGTTAGCTAGACGAGAACACCCGGAGATAATATGCCTGATTGATTCTCCCGGCCGGTGGCATGCCCGACAGATTTCAACCGTGCCGTCTTTCACAATAAATCTCCCAAACCCTGTATTATTATTTTATTATTACACACATTCATTGATCACATAAGAATAATTAAGTGATATGTTTATTACATTTTAATTTCAGATAATATGAGAGGAAAAAGCCCTGAATGACCCGAATATGTCTTTTAAAACGTGTACAGAAAAGTTAAGAAAGTTTGTCGGAAACTTCGTATTTACCTATTGCGAATTGAATTAAAATGAGACAAAATCCCCTAAAGTTTAGAAAGTTAACAATCTGAGGTTCAATTCTCGTAATTATAATAACCTTCACAGTTTCAATATCTCAAGAATACCTGTAATTTCCCTACATTCGGCTGTCCCATTTCAAAACCCAGTAAGGGACACTTTTTACAAAAATCGTTTTATTGTATAATCTTGCTAACCTAGAAGGTCTCTACCAAAAACACCAGCGTTTTAAACTTACATACAAGGAGATATATTTAAGCATCGATACCTAGTAAGTGCACCATACACTCCCTAGTGACCATTTTAAAACCTAGTAAGTCACTTTAACCAATTCAAAACCTCTTTTACAACTATTAACATTTTTTTTAGGTACTTAACATAAATACTTTCCATAGGCTGACCAATATTACGTTTATGCGCTCTCCTGTAAAATGTTATTTTAAGTGCTTACTAGTTTTTGAAATGGGGCCAGCCGCATTTTTGACAAGTTTTTGACATAATGTTTGTCGCTGAGATGAGACTGCTACTAGATTTTGAACGTTTTAAATTACGAGAATTGGCCTCTTTGATCTCTGTCTGCATCTGTCAAAGGACCTCTTATTTACGTACAGATGCCAGCACATCAAGCTACTTCAATATGTACGCAAAATACGCGCATTGACGTGGAGTTGCGGACACCAGCCCGTATTACCTATTACCTATTACTTCAATATGTCAAATTTCTTTAAGATTTTTAACTTAATCGCTGAATCAAAGTTGATTGGGAAAATTTTACAGTTTCGGGTAGCTGGATGTGCTGGCGTCCGTACATTTTGACGTGATTGTCACAGATTAGATTGCGACTATAATATTCTGAACGTTTTTAATGACTGGAATTTGTCTTTTGGACATACAAGTAAAATTGAAGTTTTGTTTGACATACAGAGGTGAAGTACCTATGCTCAGCCAATAGGTAGGTACTTTGGCAGTAAGAATTTTAACGATAGTAGGTACTTGGCTTATCGTATATTAATTAAGTGTCTAAAGCTTATAATTGCAGAGACAACCCTACATTTCTTGTAATTAAACTGACATCAACATCAATAAGACAAAGAACTTTCATTATCCAATAATATTATCTTCTAATCTATGAAAGGATACCATTGAAATTAATTGGTGTTTCAAAGTAAGCATAATTATTTGTTGCCAATATGGAGCTCTACTCGCGCTCTCTCTCTATTTATGTCTGTAATTTATATGGTGTACATAATAAAGAGTATTCTATTCTATTCTATTATATTCTATTCTCTACTCTATCTACTCAATTCGCAATTATTTAGTTACTAACAGCGCCATGCGGTTTCACTTGCATAAGTGTCATTATGTGTGTTATTCTGATGTATCCATACTAATATTATAAATTCGAAAATAACTCTGTCTGTCTGTCTGTAGGTTACCTTTTCACGCCTAAATCATTGAACGGATTTCGCAAAAATTTGGTAGAGATAGATTGCATCCCGGGGAAGGATATAGCTTTTATCGACATACCTCGCGTGCGAAGCCGCGGGCGGAAGGTAGTAAGCTATATAACAGTAAAGTTTCATCAAAATCCGTTCAGTAGTTTTTGCGTGAAAGAGTAACAAACATCCATCCATCCTCACAAACTTTCGCGTTTATATTATTAGTAGGAATAGGATAACGACTATTCACAATATGTCTGTAAACATCTTCATCATCTGCCTTTTCCTAACTACCTATATTAGGTTAGGCTTCCAGTCTAACTGGATGCAGCTGAATACTAGTATTTTACATAGACAAATAGAAATGTATATTAATCAAAATTCATCGCCGAACTGTATGTACGCGCATAACTTCCGACTGCACCAAATTGGATAATTCTTTTTTTGTTGTGTTCGGTATTGCCAGGACAAGGTGTGTATGAAAAAAAAAACTTTTAAATTTTTCCAATCAACTTTGAACCTTATGCTTTGACGATAAAGTTGAAAATCGATTAAATAAATTTGACAGATTGTAGTAGCTTGATGTGCGCTGGCGAGGTGTGAGACAGGGAGAAGTTATCTCTCCGAAACTGTTCACAGCTGCACTGGAGGACGTCTTCAAGGTTCTAGACTGGAATGGGGCTAGCATTAACATCAATGGCGAGTACAAAACTCACCTTCGGTTTGCCGACGATATCGTAGTCATGGCTGAGACTATGGAGGACCTCAGTACAATGCTCGATGATATCAGTATAGCCTTCGAAAGAGTGGGTCTTAAAATGAACATGGACAAAACGAAGGTCATGTCAAATGCCCATGTAACACCCACTCTCATAAAGACCGGAGACGCTACACTCGAAGTCGTGGACGAGTATGTTTACTTAGGACAAACTGTCCAGTTAGGTAGGTCTAACTTCGAGAAAGAGGTCAATCGTCGAATCCGACTCGGCTGGGCAGCGTTCGGGAAGCTACGCAATATCTTCTCATCCCACACACCGCAGTGTCTCAAGACGAGTCTTTGACCAGTGCGTATTGCCAGTGATGACTTATGGCACTGAAACGTGGTCGCTCACAACGGGCCTTATAAGAAGGCTAAAAGTCACCCAAAGGGCAATGGAGAGGGCTATGCTTAGAGTTTCCCTGCGTGATCGAATCAGGAATGAGGAGATCCGCAGGAGAACCAAGGTAACCGACATAGCCCGAAAAATTGCCAAACTTAAGTGGCAGTGTGCAGAGCACATTGCTCGCAGAACAGATGGCCGATGGGGCCGAAAGGTTCTGGAGTGGCGACCGCCTACCGGAAGACGTAGCGTTAGAAGGCCTCCCACAAGGTGGTCCAACGACCTTGTGAAGGCCGCAGGAACCCGTTGGATGCGAGAAGCACAGAACCGGTCAAAGTGGAGGTGCTTGGGGGAGGCCTATGTCCAGCAGTGGACGTCTTTCGGCTGAAATGATGATGATGATTGGCAGTTTGACGGTTGTAATTTTCAAAAGGAGATATTTTTAGCCACAAAGTATTTATGGCTGCAATCCGGCCGACGAGAGAATGCGTTCTTGAGACCTGTCAGTTTCATATAAACGATCACGTGTTTTGCGAATTTAATCTTTATCAGCTAATAATTGTCGCACTGACCGTCTGACAGGTGTCAGGAACGCATTCTCTGGACGGCCGGACTCATCATCTGCCTAGCCTTTTCCCAGCTATGTTGGGGTCTGCTTCCATTTTAATGCAGCTAGATACCAGTACTTTATATGGAGTGACTGCCTATCTGACCTCCACAACCCAGTTACTGGGTAATTACGACACCCCTGTCAGTCTTTCGGGCTTCTGACTACCCGTAACGGCTGTCAAAGATCTACGAATGACAGCCGGGACCAACGGCTTAAAGTGCTTTTCGAGTCACGGAGGGGTCTCGTTATGTAAAGACGGTCACGTATCCACAGACCAACCGTGGTAAGCGTAGCTTAACCTGATCGATCGACCTGTGCCGCTGTTATTATTTAGCACAAACAAAATAACAATGGGACGAACCGTTTTGAATTTATTGACATATTATATTAACTATTGCATGAAATTGTGACATCTACTTACCTATTGACTTTATTTTTATTTTGTTAATGGATATTTTGTATGCCTTTTGGCGGGGCATATCATGGACCAACATTTTTTTGTATAACATCTGTATAATTGTACCCTATGTTCACAAAATGAATATATGAATTTGAAACCTCGTAAAACGATTCCATAACATCATTTTGCTCATCCCAAATCACCATGCAAAACGGCACCTATAACTTGAGAGCATTTAGAAAACATGAATTCCTTCGTCCATATGTAACAGAAATAAGACAAAGTTAAGAACAGTTGGTAATCGAAAAAGTTCTTTTTTTCCATCGTGTTTTCGACGAAGAAGTTTCTATGCAATTAATTCTGGCACGACGCTTAGAATAGAGGTTCGAATTGTTGACAAAAGACTTTTTATTATTGGCAATCTTTTGAAGTGAAAACGATTTTTCGCTCGGTGTATTTTTGATGTGCTTGTTAAAGGTCTGAGTTGATTGAACCAAATTGAGTAATGTCGAAATCCAGTCCTAAATTCGCGAACTTTAGTTTCTGAACCTTCCAACCCAAATGAATAAATTTGGTTGAACTTGTTGTACTTGATACGTTTCAAGTGCTTAGAGAAAAATAGGAAAGTCATCCAGCCCAGGAACAGCACACGTATCAAACCGGAAAGGGATCGGCACCGTATCAACTCGAGCCGTTCAATATTCTTTGTATGAAAGTCCCTACTACAACGCACACTAAGTAATTGGAATTGTAACGTAATCGCCTCGCCTTGGGACAAGCTCACGAACCGCGGTGCGGTGCGTTACGGCTCGTCGTCCCCGCGATTATGGCTCGTCGTCCCCGTGCTAACGTCTCTCCGTACTTGAGCTTACGTCTCTTCGTCCACCCTTGCCCTTCTCACCCTCCGGTCTGCCTGCTGCACCATCAACCAGCGGTCGGCGAGCCGTAAGCGCGGCGTCGCCTAGCCGTAGCCGAGTACACGTATTGGAGATTCTGATCGGCTTTGGTTACGTGCTTACATTAGGAGAGGCGAGGCGAAATGCGATACGGTGCGAACCCTTTCCGATTTGATACATGTGCTATACCTTAGGATGACCGCTTAAGGGAAACCACGTAACTCCAAAGAATAACTGTTTCATGAAATCATCATTCTTTGGACTTACGTGGTCTTAGAGAGTTGTATTGATGACTTTAATGATTATAATTCTGTAAATACATATTTGTTACGGCCGCGAATCATATATTAATCAACGTACAACTTAATACTGACCAGCAAATTGCAGAAAACCTAAAAAAAATTGAATTTCGCGGGCTACCCTGGCGCTTTCGCCTTAACTGAGACGTTGCCTGAGGTAGCAGCGCGATGCGGGAGGGGTGTGGTGCCGTGATGCAAGAGCTCAGTGATTCGTCAATTGTGACAACTATCACCCCTTTCGGACCGCGCAGCTACCTCTGGTAACGTCTCAGTTAAGCGGCCGGCCTATAGATAACTATGTGTTTGCACCAGAAAACTTTCAACATGTAGATGTCTCAAAACATATCACAAGAAACAAATCACATAACTTGTTTTGTTGAATTTGCGGTCGCACTGTACGAAATATCGTTCAATCTCAGAAGATCCATTGGCCAGATCCATAATGGATCTAGTGACGACTATTAGTAAGTTTTAAGACATATCTCAAGATTTGTTGTTAGCTGAGTTCGCAGTTCGCACTGTCTAGAAAATTCAATTATTTAACAGACAATGTTTTGTATGCAGATTTGTCACGTTTGCGAAGCGTTTGCATTCGTACAGTTGTTAGTTTATGTCTCGCAAATTGTCTATTGTGTGTGTGTTTAGTGCTAGGTTGCTTGTGCGTGCTTTTGAGTCTCAAAATTCGCAAAGAAGGTGCGCAATATGGAAGGAGTTACAATTATGTAGCTATGGAGAAGTGTCTTATGTCCACCGTCCTCAGGATGGATGGAAAGCAGCACATGAAATAATTTTTTCTCCGTTGTTGTAATTGCTGTATGGCGTTCCAGTGGGAGGATAAATAAATAAATACTTGTGTTTAGAGTTTTCCAACTACGGCAGAAAACATCGAAACATAGCAGTTTCGATGTTAAATTTTGATAATATAGATAATTCTGGTTTAGTCAGTTTTGTTTTTTTTTTTAATATGTTTGTTTTAATTTAGTTTAACTAATTTATTAAGTTTTAATAAGAGCAACTTACACATATATACATACACACACATACAACACACACACACATACACATTCACATAGTCTTTTATTCCTATTTTTTTAAGTTACGACAACTATTTGTGTGCATGCAGAGTTTACCTATAAGTGATTGTTACACTTTACTCCGATTTGTTGCTTTTGTTTATATTGCTTAAAATAGTGTATACAATTGTTGGTGAACCAAATAAATAAATAAATAATGAAATTGGTTTGTAAAACGTCCAGAGATAAATCCTCAAACATGTTTCGGATCAATAAGTTATGTGACAATACGAACGTCGATACTTATACAAAAAACAGATTTTGAAATGTTTTTTATTTTTGTGAATGTTTCGCCACTGCGAACGGACAGTTAAGCTTAGAGCATCATGCTCTACGGACGGTACAAGAAATGAGCCAGCGGTGCTATTCTGTAAACATCTCACCGTGAAAACTTAGGTGAAGTGAGCGTGGAGTGAGCTGTCAATAGTGTCAATTCCTAGTAAAAACAAACTCACTTCACCTATGTTTTCACGGTGAGATTTTTACAGAATCGAACGGCAGTAATTATAAGCACATGAGACAACTCATTTCTTGACATCGAGTTTTCAGTACCCCGTCCATTCCTGATCGAACTCCTTCACAAAGAGCTCCAACGGGGTAATTGCGTAACGCACTAACAGTAGGAATGGCTTTCATTTTGATAGTTCAACAACATTCATTGCGTTATTTATGTTGTTAAGCAGACAAATTTTTCCAACACATGAAGCAATAGGTTAGCAATATCCATCACATGATTCTGATTGTGATTGATACGCAATTAGGGTGCAGCCGGTCGATTCTGTAAAAATCTCACCGTGAAAACTTAGGTGAAGTGAGTTTGTCTTTGCTAGGAATTGACACTATTGACAGCTCACTCCACGCTCACTTCACCTAAGTTTTCACGGTGAGATGGTTACAGAATCGCATTACTGGACTACTGAAAATAGACGAAGATACTCAACTAGGTATCTATTGCGCGCTTTTACAACTTCTACCGTGACGTCATTATCGTGGGCGTCGACATACAGTTTATGGACGTGGGTCCATAAAATGTATGGTAATATATGCACGTTATAATGTTACTGTTGACGGAAATTTAAAAGCGTCTTCATATTATATTTCCATATATTTGACTTCGCTGTGTCTTCATGATATCGGGACGACACCATAATATCGTCACATCTATACAATTAAGGGCTGATTTTTCCAATGTCAGATAACTTTGGCCGTATTCCGAATTAAAGCTCCTACAAAAAGACGCGACACGCGATATAATCGCGCGCGACACAAAGGCACCGCTCGTTGCGCGACTTGCGGTGTCTTTGTGTCGCGTGTCGTGTCGCGCCTGTTTGAAGGAGTTTTAATGCTGTTAAAAAGATAAGACAGTTAACTAATGTAGAAACCGCGCGTTTAATCTATTTTAGCTACTTTCACAGCATTATGTCGTATGGCATTTTACTATGGGGTCAAGCTGGTGACATTGAATCCATCTTTATTTTGCAAAAAAGTGCTGTCAGAGCCATTTATAATCTACGTCGCCGCGAATGTCTCAAGGAACTTTTTAAAAGGTTTAATATTATTACGGTACCTTGCCAATTCATTTATGAAAATATTATGTATGTAAGAAAAAATCTACATCTTTTTAATAAAATAAGCGATAGACATAATTTTAATACTAGAAATAAAGATAAAATACATCAACCATTTTTGAGATTAGCCAAGGTACCTACATACATATTTTATGGGGTACTGTGTTAAATGTTACAATAAAATACCTTGTGATATATTGCAATTAAATGAAAGAAAATTTTAAACTCACATTAAACGTACACTTTGTAAACAAGCATACTATAAATTAGAAGATTATATCCAAGATAAGAACGCTTGGAAACATGCTGGTCCTGCTCCATAGGACAATCTAGAGTCTAGACAAAATCAAACTGGTTGCTAATTTATTTGTAAATTTATTCTTTTTTGTTTTACATTGCTTTACATTCTGTGAGTACATAAACTCACACCCTGACTTATCACTTGTAATTTTTTTTAATTTAAATGAAAATCTTTTACTTTTACCATGTTTGTAAATATGTGAGCACCATGTATCTATCAGATAGTTAATTTATATGTCATGGTTTCATTTTTAAGTCTTTTACCTATTGTGGTATAGTAATTTTATTTTAGGTGCATCGTCTTCACATATCATTATTATATAATTAATATATGCAAAATATTGTAAAACATTTTAAAAGAGTAACGGTGGAGTTTCTTGCCCATTCTTCTCCATACGAAAACTACCTTTTCGAATAGGCGACTAGAATCAATTCTATTTCGTTGTAATTTTTGACGTTCAAAAGTGCCTTTTATGTGCCTATTTGAAATAAATGCTTTGATTTTGACTTTGACTTTGAATGCGCAACCTCCTTCTTTTTAGAAGTCGGTTTAAATAACAACCACACTGTCGTTATTACATAGATATATAGAAGACGATTCCAAAATAACGATTCACTAACTAAACCTTTAATTAGACGATATTAATTTAGGCGCGGCACCCGCCCCTGACTCATTCAATCAAAGAGCTTACATAAATGAGGGTTGTATCGAATTTAATTGGGATCAATATATACATATATACTTACAAGATCAAATCCTATAATGACATGTCCTATTATGTTCTTCATTGATATTCAGTAATCACCAGTAATCTGTGTAATGTTGCTGTGGTGTTGCCCCTAAATGAGTTTAGATAAAACATTAATTATTTTTCAACCTCCAAAGTTCGTACTTTGGAGGTTGAAAAATAATTAATGTTTTATCTATTATTATAATTTTTAAATTTAGTATTATAATTTTATTTTATTTTTTTCAAAAAAAAAAACAAAATTATAATATTAGTATGATGGAAAACGTCAGAAGCTACGTCCACGGTTCCAATAGACCATTTCCTATGAAGAAACGCAGGCAGGAGACACCACGGTTGCTCTTTTAAAAATAATTTGCATTTACGATGTTTTCAAATTACACTGTTAATAGGTATGTAAGGACAGTGTAGGCTTGTCAAGAAGTATTAGATATTTTACAAAATAGAAAATGGTCAGCAATTCGAAGCATTTATGAGTTTTATAAGACCTACAACGACATTGTAAACTTCCTAGTGTTTAAAAATAAGTACATTCATAAAGGTCTTACAGGACCTAAACACAAAAAACGCAAATTTTAGGAACAATGAAAGTATATGATCGACTACAGTAAACAAAATCAGAAAAATATATGATATTCTTCAGAATATTGCTAGGTAGATAGTGTGTTGAAAACATAATACAACTAATTTGATACGATCAAAAAAAAAAGAAAAAAACAAAAAAAAAATAGAAAAAAAAGAAAAAAAGAACATAGAAAAAAATTATGAAGATACCTCTAAAAACGTTCTTTTTATAATATAAACTATACTATAATATACGTACAATCATTATCATTTTATTGTCAGATTATTCTAGAAGCAACATAATAAAGCATTAGTGTTTTAATTTTTTAGTATATTGTGTTTTGTAGTAGATTTTAGGTCTTTAGGTCATGTCGCCTTAATTTCCATCGATTTTTATTCTAACCACATTGCGTTATACCTCATCCTAAGCTGGCCTTTTTTGTTTATAATGTTTAGTAGTTTTTATGAAATTTAAATCATCATTCATCATTCTCGGGAGTAAAATATGTAAAAACATTCACAACTTTGTAAAGTCAATTTGTTTTATTTTAAGTGCAATAAAGGGCTATCAGCTAGGCTGCAATTTTTTTCAGCATAAACCTTTATTTTTTTAACATTTTTCCGCCATATTACTTTTAATGAATCAGTAGGGACATGACATTTGGACGTTCTGATTTTAAATGCACTTGAGTGTTTGACATAAAACTTCGTTTTATTTTTAATTTGATTTTTTGCTTGCAAAATGGGATGAACAGGCGACTCGCTGAAAATGTCACGCTTTTATTTCCCAAGGGGTTAGCAGTTTACTGTTGGCGCAGGACCTATTCACCCTTAAGAATGTGTGAGTAACCCCTTTTACTGTTCGGATCGCAACTATTTACCAGGAACAGTAATAAAGAAGTGCAGGATTTGTATAAAATTCTGTGATACGTTTTTTAGTGGAAACCAATGGGATGGTGACCAATCTCAGCGGAGACCAGCCTTCGGCGCGAGAGATATCATAGAGCACAAGTGTGTGTGCAGATACAGGTGCACTTTCTCTTCCCTTAGTCTCATAGTCCGATGGGACGGCAAACCGACCATAACCAGAGAGAGATCAGGCGTAGGGCCAGCGGCTTAACGTGCTTTCCGAGGCACGGGGGTATCACACTGCCAACTTCCATACTCCGGACTGTTACTAATAAAAAAAAAATATACTGAGGTGCAGAACTATGCCATCGAACCTTTTGTTTTTTCATGATACAGAGTAAATGGCTGTAATACCGGGGCCACACACTGGACATAATTTGACCCAAGATGTAGCCTTGAAGCATTGGCTCCAATGTGTGTATCGGGCCTGAACAGATATTGGACAGGATTTTACTGATTTTGCTCAACATTGGAAGTGGCGCCAAGTCTGAACCAATGGACAAGGTCAATGTGTAGCGCCGGCATAATAGTAGGGGGGAAAACCAAATAAACGATTGATGGACTGTGTGAAAGGCGATCAGGCTGGAAAGGGGGTGATTATCATTTATCTCTATTAGTCGTCATCACGACTAATAGAGAAATATGGAGGAAAAGGACACGTTGCGCCAATCTCCAAATAAATTGGGATAAGGTCAGGACATTGAAAACATAATATTACGATGTCTCACGAATATACAGACAAGCAGCGGTGCTATTCTGTAAAAATCTCACCGTGAATACTTAGGTGAAGTGAGCGTGGAGTGAGCTGTCAATAGTGTCAATTCCCAGCAAAAACAAACTCACTTCACCTAAGTTTTCACGCTGAGATTTTTATAGAATCGACCAGCAGGATTCTGTAACCAAATTAACATTATCCAATTACACAGTTCAGCCTTTTTGGTCCAGTGGTTAAGATGCAGAATTTATACGTGAAGTCTCAGGTTCGAGGCGTCATCTTTGTAAAATTAATTGTTTCGGAAGGAACGGAATTCCAAGAAAAACCTATTTCCGATATTCGGAACTGATTGATGTTTTTGGTTCACTCAGTCAGTCAGTCAGATGCTAGCACATCAAGCTACTACTGTCGAGAATATCACGCCGCGCCGGGCGACCACGGGGAGCAGCGGTCGCGGAGAGGGGCTCGACGTGCGGGCGCGCACCGGCCGGCACAGCACTGCGTCATCGTCCTCGCTACCGAGCGCTTGCATTTCAACCTTTTCTTAACGTTCGCGTTCGAGTCGTATTCTTTACCGTTTTATTCTTGTTAACTTAATGTAATACAGTCCACTATAATCGAGTTCACCGTGTTTTAGTCCTCGTACTACCAGGAGGATACTACCCCATTCTTTTCTATGGTCCTTTGACGTGTAATTGACCAGTTACTGGGAATGTCAAGCGGTTTTTTTTTCAAAATTTGAAAACGGCCGTTAGAAAACGACTTCGAAGATCAAGACGACTATTCGCCCTTCGTGTGAACCTGGTTCAGTCTTCGGTCATCATTATCGGCACCTTTGTGAAGGGGCGCATTTGTTGGAGCAAGCAGTTCTACAGTGGTCATCGTAGCTGGGTCATCGCAGCGTAGCAGCCCAAGCAGAGCCCGAGAACATCGCAATCCATTGGAAGCAAGAAGACGTTCGGTTTGGACGAGCAGTCAACGGATTTCGTGAGATCTTTCCATAACCTTACTAACATATACATAATTCATATACTAACTTTCATTCCACAAGAGTAGTAGATAGTGCATTAGACCAGTGAATCATACATTAGTAGATGCTTATTCGTCTTAGTGTTTACTGCATACCGCATAACATTGCCTATTAACTTGTTTATCCCGTAGAATCAAACATACATTTACACTCCGAGTTGTCATTTTCATTTTCAATTTTAACCAGTGACAACTTACAACCCATACAAGTAGAATAGTCCCATTAAAGTAGAATCCAATCCATTAATAATTAGAAATAAGTGCTTATTAATTTAGTTATAACATTAGTAACATACTGCCATAAGTAACTACCTACATTATTTTTATTTTTTTTTCCACCTCACAGTTTGACACTTTAAATTCAAATCTTTTTTCTAACCGCCTACCGGTTTTGAATAGCAACGCTTCAACGATCAGCTGTTTTTCTCTTTACTATTATACAGGCGCACTATAACAGTATATTTCAGTACTTTTAGCATTTGTTCTTCAATCAATCTTTTTCTTGCCAACTTGCTTTACCTTAGGGCTTGCCTTCCTATTTAGCCATGGCTGAAGAAATGAAGATTAAGGAGCTTACAAAAAAGCGCGCCTCAGTAAAATCGCAGCTTACTCAATTCACAACCTTCGTAACTACAGCTAAATCTTGCGAACAGCTTAGTGAGGTACAACTTGTCGAATTAGAGATAAGAATTGAGAAAATAGTCACCTTATATGCCACCTATGATCAATTTCAGAGTCAATTGGAGTACCTGTCTGACCAGCCCGACGAGCAATTTTTTGAACGTGAGCAATTCGAGAGCAATTACTACAGGCAGCTGGCATCTGCTCGCGCGCTTCTGTCACAGCATCGCGCTCAACTGGTGTCTAAGGTAAGCTCCGATGAGCAACTTTCAGTGGTTACTAGACATAATAATGTTAGACTTCCAAAAATAAATCTACCCCACTTTAGCGGCGGCTATAAGGATTGGTTGGAGTTTAAGGATATTTATATTTCATTGATCCATGAGGAGAAAAGTATAGATAATATCAATAAATTTCACTACCTACGCTCGTCACTCAATGGCAGCGCAGCACTTGTTATTAAAAGTTTAGATTTCAGAGGGGACAACTACGACAATGCATGGCAGTTGTTGTGTGAGAGGTACGACAACAAGCAATTATTAATAAATAATCACATTCAAGCCTTATTTAATGTAGAACCACTTCAAAAAGAGGGTAGCCAGGGTTTACGCCAAATTGTTGATGTAACCAGCAAGAACTTGAGATCACTGGCAACGCTGGGGCTGTTCGTACAGCATTGGGGTGAAATTATTATACATTTAATGGCATCAAAGTTGGACCCGGTTACTGGCAGACAGTGGGAAGAGTATAGGAACAGTCTGACTGAGTATCCATCCTTGGACAGTTTTACCAAGTTCATTTCTAACCGATGCAATCTTTTAGAAACGCTTGAGGAGGCTAAGAATTTAAAACCGAAGTCAGAGTCGTCGCACAGTAAACCAAAAAGCTTCTCTGTCTCGTCGAGTAAGGGGAAATTTAATAATTCATGTCCCCTGTGTAAAGAAAGTCACTACATATTTAGTTGCGATCAATTTAAGGCGCTTACAGTCGCAGCACGCGAATCTAAAGCGAAAGAATTCAAACTTTGTTTGAATTGTTTACGTCCAGGTCATTTAGAAGCAACTTGTCCACTTGGTCACTGCAAGTATTTTAAAAAAAGGCATAATACAATGTTGCATTTTCATGATGATGATCCTAGCTCTAACAGAGAGCATATAACATTAGCTGGCACTAATCATGATTTTTCATCTCGTCATGTATTGCTCTCCACAGCATCGGTAAGGGTCACGGACCATTCTGGGATGCCGCACAGCGCCAGAGTCCTACTTGACAATGGAAGCACGGCAAACTTTGTGACCAAGGACCTTTGTGGTAAGCTACACTTACCTATTCGTAGTGTAAGCTCACACGTTGCAGGCATAAACAGTCAAGTGTCTACCATTACGCAATCTTGTGCTTTACATTTACAATCGTGTGATGGGTCTTATAACATTGACATTGATTGTTTTGTCTTGCCAAATATAACTACTAATATACCTCATACATACATAGACTTAAGTGACTTGCAGCTACCAGCAGGCATAAGTCTGGCGGATCCATCTTTCAATGTCCCCTCCTCCATCGACATACTTGTTGGAGCCGACATCTTTTGGAGTGTGATCGGTCGCAATCGTATACAGTTAGGTAGGCATATGCCGACGCTATTCGAAACAAAGCTTGGATGGCTCATATCAGGTACCATACCTCAACCTAACTTAACGAACTCATCAGTGTGTATGTTCACGCATAACAAGCACAACACACACGTACAAGCACCCATGGATCTCTCAAGATTCTGGGAACTTGACTCCATCTCACCTAAGTTCAATTTCACATCCGAAGAGCGAGCATGTGAACAGAACTACATAAGCACAACTAAGCGTAACGCTGATGGACGTTTCATAGTCACCATCCCTTTAAAGGAATCCCCTGAAACATTGGGTAACTCCTTTGAGACGGCTAAACGTCGCTTTCTGTCGTTAGAGCGTAGACTAGATAGAGACCCAATACTCAAGCATCGCTACGCAGAGTTCTTGCAAGAGTATGAAGCATTAGGTCACATGAGCGAAGTGTCTCAGCCTTCTTCATCTCAGGCATATTTCCTTCCACATCATGGTGTTTTCAGAGAGTCCAGTACAACGACCAAGCTTCGAGTTGTCTTCGACGCATCAGCCGTCACAACTTCGGGTAAGTCGTTTAACGACATTCAAAGCATAGGGCCTGTAGTCCAGGATGACTTAATATCCATATTGCTGAGGTTTCGGCAGCATAAATACGTCATATCGTCAGATATCGAAAAATTCTATCGGCAAATATTAGTCGACGAATCGCAGCGATCTCTACAACAGATATTGTGGCGCACCGATCCATCATTACCACTTAAAACGTACGCATTAAATACCGTCACTTACGGAACAGCATCTGCTCCGTTCATAAGTACAAGATGTTTGTCTCAGTTGGCAAAGGAAGCAACACACACACGTACACGACACTCTATACAGCATGATTTTTACGTCGACGATTATCTGTCGGGTAGTGACTCTATAGAGAGCACTATATCGCTGTGTACAGATGTTACCAGCATACTAAAGACCGCACAACTCAATCTTCGCAAGTGGCAGTCTAACAATTCTCAAATACTTAAGGCAATCACTACAAACACACTTGATTCATCCACAACAACACATACAGACACACCTGACACAGTTAGCCTGAGTATTGATGAACCAAGTAAAACCCTCGGTCTCAATTGGCGTTGTCATACAGACTGTCTTACGTTCTCCATCCAGATACCAAAACATACAGGCACTACAATCACAAAACGACACATACTTTCCACAATAGCGCAAGTATTCGATCCCCTTGGTCTTGTCTGTCCGTGTATTATCGAGGTCAAGATAATATTGCAAAGATTATGGATAGACAAGTGTGCATGGGACGACGAGGTTAATGAGGACATTAAAAAGTTATGGCTGAAGTTCACCCAAACTTTACCACAGCTGAATCATCTCAACATACCTCGCTGGGTGGTATGTGACAGCCCATTATCCGTGGAAGTGCATATCTTTACAGATGCTTCAGAAAAGGCATACGGTGCTTGCATATATATTCGCTCTGTAGCTAGTAGCGGCACCGTCCACACTCATCTGCTCACCTCCAAAAGTAAGGTCGCACCAATCAAGTCTACCACAATCCCAAGGCTAGAGCTTTGTGGTGCCTTATTAGGGACCAGGTTGTGTACAAAAGTACTGGAGTCGTTAACACTTAAACCTGACAAATGCATATTTTGGTGTGATTCGATGATCGTCTTAGGTTGGCTGTCTGCTTCACCTAACACACTTAAGCCGTTTGTCAGAAATCGAGTCTCGGAGATACGGGAAGGGTTTGGTGCTTATACCTGGCGTTATGTGCCGTCCAAGGACAACCCTGCAGATCTTGTCTCCCGTGGTCTGAGCGCTGACCTCATAGGTCAATCTTCCATGTGGTGGTCAGGACCTTCATTCCTACTTACAGACCCAGCTCTTTGGCCTTCAACGCCTTATACCGATGTGGACACAACCCTACCCGAACTATTAAAGTCACATTCTATCAACCAATCATTACCTATCACTAATCCAAATACAGATATACACAATAATTCATTTCAAACCTTAATTAATAATTCATCTAACTATTTACATTTACAACGTCTACTAGCATACGTATTTAGATTCATTAATCGTTCTAAAAGGATACATAGTCACAGTCTTACTCTTACTGACTCAGAGTTGTCCTACAGCGCTGATTTTATAATTAAAACAGTTCAGAGGGAAATGTTTCCTGAAGAACACGAGCTACTTTCATCCGGTAAACCATTACCAAATAAAAATCGCCTTAAGAAATTATCACCCTTTATCGAGTCTGGTATTATACGAGTCGGAGGCAGATTAGATAATTCTTGCTATGATTATAATGTCAGGCACCCTATTATTATCTGCAGCAAACACAACTTCACTAAACTTCTTTTTAACACCTATCACTTACGCTTATTCCATGCTGGTCCACAGCTACTCTTAGCCACAATAAGACATGAGTATTGGCCGTTGGGTGGTAGAAACCTTGCTAAATCAACTGTACATAAGTGCATAAAGTGTCAACGATTCAACGGTAGAACAGTTCAACCTATCATGGGTAACTTGCCTAAGGAACGAGTTCAGTTAGAGTTTCCTTTCTTAGAGACTGGTACAGACTATGCCGGACCCATCCTCCTAGCCGACCGCAAAGGTAGAGAATGTAGATTAGTCAAATCTTACATATGTGTTTTTGTTTGTCTAGCCACCAGAGCAGTTCATCTAGAGCTTGTCTCAGATCTAACCAAACATGCCTTTATTGCAGCACTGAACAGGTTCATTGCTCGTCGTGGTAAACCAAAGACCATTTACTCCGACAATGGTACAACCTTTATTGGCACCTGTAACGAAATAGCTGGCATATTAAAACAGGACTATTCTTCGGAAATGGCAGATACAGGTATCAATTTTAATTTCATTCCGGCATACACCCCACACTTCGGTGGCTTATGGGAGTCTGCCGTAAAATCCATAAAACATCACCTAAGACGTATACTAGGCTTCGCACATCTCACTTACGAAGAGATGTCTACGTGTCTGATTCAGGTTGAGGCAATACTAAACTCTCGTCCTCTCACTCCTCTTTCCACTGATCCATCAGACCTATACCCCTTAACTCCTGCCCATTTCCTTATTGGACGATCTCTCACATCCCTGCCGTATCCGCAAGTCATCAACCAGAACATCTCCAGCCTAAAACGGTTCCAGCGCATTGAACACCTGAAGCAACAGTTCTGGAACAGATTCTCTAACGAGTATATCTTTTACCTCCAACAGAGAACCAAGTGGATGGACACCGATGGGATGCTTGAGGAGGGAGCAATGGTACTACTCAAGGAGCAACAGACACCGCCACTGATGTGGCCACTGGGTCGTATCGTACGTCTCATACCTGGGAGGGACGGCATAAGCCGAGTCGCAGACGTAAAAACAAAAAGGGGAATAGTCCGACGCGCTTACAACACCATCTGCCCTCTTCCAGTATAATCATTGAAGACAACTCTTCAACGCCGGGAGCATGTCGAGAATATCACGCCGCGCCGGGCGACCACGGGGAGCAGCGGTCGCGGAGAGGGGCTCGACGTGCGGGCGCGCACCGGCCGGCACAGCACTGCGTCATCGTCCTCGCTACCGAGCGCTTGCATTTCAACCTTTTCTTAACGTTCGCGTTCGAGTCGTATTCTTTACCGTTTTATTCTTGTTAACTTAATGTAATACAGTCCACTATAATCGAGTTCACCGTGTTTTAGTCCTCGTACTACCAGGAGGATACTACCCCATTCTTTTCTAACTACACTCTGTCAAATTTATTTAATAGATTTTCAACTTTATCTCTAAAGTATAGCATTCATCAGCGGGATTGTCCGAAAGGGTTACCGCTGGCCCGGAACATAAAGGGCGAAGGAAGGAACACGGGTGGGTTTTAGTCAGTAAGAGTCTGACACTCCCTTCCGCTCCACCCAGAGCGGGAGGGGTCATTTGATGATTACCCATCCTGAAAAAAAAAAAAAAAAGTATAGCATTCAAAGTTGATTGGGAAAATTTAACAGTTTCGGGTAGCTTGATGTGCTGGCGTCTGTACCTACTACGTAATATCTTCTCGTCTCACATACCTACCACAGTGTCTCAAAACGTTTCGTCTTTAATCAGTGCGTGTTGCCAGTGATGACCTATGGCAATACAACATAGTCGCTCACAATTGAGCTCATTAGAAGGCTAAAAGTCACGCAAAGGGTAATGGAGCGCTTTGCTTGGAGTTTCCTTACTTACCTACATGATCGAATTAGAAATGAAGAAATTCATATGAGAATCAAGGTAACCGACATAGCCCGAAGAATTACTAAACATAAGTGGCAGTGGGCAGGGCACATTGCTCGCAGAACGGATGGCTGGTGGGGCCGAAAGATTCTGGAGAGACGACCGCATACCGGAAGACGTAGGGAGGACGGAAGGCCTTCCAACACTAGGTACGTCTTCCAGTACGCGGTCATCACTTCAGAACGTTTAGGCCCCATCGGCCATCGGTTTTGCGAGCAATGTGCCCTGCCAACTGTCAATAATGTTTAGCAATGCATGGCAGATATTTATTTGGTTATAGAACTTCCATAGACGAACCATATAAATGGGAGTTCCACTACTTCCTCGTACGATACAATCTTGGTTAAAGTTCAACACCACTACGAAGTATACTTTTCCACACCCCACTCCATCTAACCACCCATCGCCAACTAACTTATAATAAAACAACGACTCAAGTAACACACGTCAGTGCAACTCTTTTTAATTGCTTCGATTAGTACGCTCGTTGGCTTGAATCCGATGTTCCAGACGGTTAGTAATTACTTAGTTAGAAATTGATGAAGTTAGTTGAGCAAAAAGGCAGAGATATGTTGAAAACTAGGAACTTACAAACGAAAAAGTATTTCTTATACTTTTTCTGTAGTACTTGTCTAAATAATTACTGCAATTTGCATCTATTTAGGGCTAAGTATAATCAGCCTAAAATGTTTCAACTGCTGGTACACATGCCTTCGTTTTTTGTGAGAGGAATTGGGCCGTAATCCACCACGCGGGCCCAGTGTTGGTTTGTGGATGTCCACATGTCTTTGATTATTTTTGGTTCTAGGACATCCGGTTTCCTCACGATGTTTTTCTTCACCGTTTTAGAGCAGTGGTTATGAAAATAAATACACCAAGTAAAATGCCTGCCTGGGTTCAAACTCACGACCTACAACTCGTGAGAAGCCACAACTATCCACCACCACCACTGGGCCACAACTATTTTCATACGATACAATCTTGATAAAAGTTCGACACCCCTAAAACTATATTTTTTCCCCACACCACGTCAGCTAACCACCCAACAACAACTAACTTATAATCAAACAATGAATGAAGTTACAGACGTCAGTGCAACTCTTTTTAATTGTTTCGTTCTGATGGATTCAGCCCGAAGTTTGAGACGGGTAGTAAGTAATTAGTTTCAAATGGATGAACTTGGTAGATACATATACCTACTGTATGTATCTTCAATTCTCTTATGATTCGAAGACTGTGGTGAAAAAAAGAAAGATAGAAAAAGTATTTTTTGCGACTTGTACAGGAAGATCACAAACTAAACTAACTAAACACAGCAAATTAAAAATCCATGTTATATTAAAAAAAAAGTATCAAAAGGAAAAGGACACACAGACAGACAGAACAAGGAGGGGGTGGTAGTGGGACCTTATTAAGCTGGTATTATATTAAACTTGAGCCAGTTCCCTTCAGCCTGATATCCTATTAATCACCCACTATTACTCTGTGACTAGCTAGTCACATTTAATTAAAACTTCTAGAGGTGCCAATTCACTTAAAGTTTAAGCCACTTATTTATAACATTGTTCTGTCTCGACAAAGAAGCAAATGGCGGAACTTCGTCTGCCACGGATTTAAACAAAGCCTTTATTTACTACTACTCTGGCATCATTTTTTAGTAATTAAAACACGTCCCGACTATCACAAAGCACGCGCAAACATTAATCATGAATTTTGCATGTTTCCAGACCCCATAGAGGAGAATTTTTCGACGGTTATAAAAAAAAAAAAACTGCTGCTTCACAGAAAAGTCCAATCAATACCTACGCGGTCAAAACGTGTGGTACAGTATTTTTTTTTAATACCCTTCGAAAAGCTTCAACGCTGAGAGGTTCAGAATTATGTACTTTCTGTATCCATGGTGACAGGTTGCGCGTCGATGTCCCTACCACCCTGTATAATTATGCTTACAGTGCAGCAATATCGAACAGCAGATCATTCTGTAATAATAGCATAACATCCTGTAATCTCCAAAGGTTCGCTCCGGGCGTCGGGAGCCGCGCGACGACCGTAGGCGCGGGCCTGCGGGCGGAGAGCAATGCGTAGCTCACCATCCGATCAGGACCAGGCCCGTGCCGGACGGCGCGTATGTGTTCCACGCGCGCCTCAAAGAGATGCCAGCCTCAAAAGAAGGGGCCCGTCAGGGCCGAAGCCTGCCGGGTCAGCGGGATTGTCCGAAAGGGTTACCGCTGGCCCGGAACATAAAGGGCTAAGGAAGGAACACGGGTGGGTTTTAGTCAGTAAGAGTCTGACACTCCCTTCCGCTCTACCCAGAGCGGGAGGGGTCATTTGATGATTTTCAAAAAGTAAGTTAGTCAAATATGAATACTTTTTTACTAAAATTACCTATTATTCTGATTGCAGAACAATTGTATCTTCAACATTTATTTACACATAAATAGTCCTCTTTATCGATTCATATAAAAAGATTCTTTGAAATTATTATTTCCTAGCGTGTGCCGTAATATGATTCGCCAGACCGAATTTCGTTTTATATAACTATAATAACTAATGCAATATGACCGGCAGAGTTAAAGGGACTTCGACATTTACCAAGGTATCAAAAAACTTCAACACTCTAATGGCGGAGGGGTCATTTGATGATTTCACATCCTGAAAAAAACAATCTCTTCCTCGTTGATTTCGCACATAAACCAGCAAACATTAGAATTTCAACTCAATCTACATATATATATACGATTTAGAGGCGTGAAGAGCAATAATTGTATTTCACTATAAATGGATATAAATTCCGCTCCACCCAGAGCGGGAGAGGTCATTTGATGATTTCCCATCCTTAAAAAAAAATCTCCAAAGGTTTTGGGAGAAGTGTACTTGTAGCAGACCCACATTTTGCCAGTGATTTTTAAATCATGAGACTTATTGCATGAGCAATAGGAGGCTAGCCTATTGCCATCAACCGGGCACAAAATCTAGAATCGGGCTGCTACTGAGATATTCCACATACACATACACAACAAAAAAAAAAGACAAAAACACAACAAAACAAATAGTACACAATAAAGAGACACACAAAGAACACAAACAAAGAGTACACAATAAAGAGTACACAATAAAGAGTATTCTATTCTATTCTATTCTATATTCCCTGTGGAAAACTCCAATAACGCTTTGCCCGCTCAGCAGTCTTTAGCGCTGGTGACCAAGTGAACAATGAGGCTGTAAAAATCTCACCGTGAAAACTTAGGTGAAGTGAGCTATCATTCCACCTGATGATACTATTGACAGATCATTTTTAGCTCGTATAGCTCAACTCAAAACTTAAGGAGCTCAACGACTCGACGAACAAAACCAAAGAAAAGACAATGACATGATGGTAATCAATGCCTATCATAGCCCTAGCGCGAATAAATTTGACTTTAAGTATTTTTAAGAAGCTGAAATGCTTCATAGGTTGCTATAACTCCCGATGCTGCTATAACCTTCCTCCAGGATACTACTACTAGGTGGAGGGACTAGTACCGTTCGCAAAAACAAACCGCCGTTCTTGCCGCCTCAACCCTTGCTTCAGTCGGCCCGCGCCCCTAAGCCTCAATCAATCTGCTCTGGTCTTAATTTATTAAGGTATCCACAGGATAATCCGGTTGAACAGCTGACAACCTCCTTGATTGAAATACGAGAAGCCCTTCACAAAAAAAGGGTCGTTATAAATCGCGTAGAAGATATTATGGCGAACGATTCGACCCCTTTCGTATCGCTTTCGCGGACTATGTGCTCATGGCTTTAATATCCGCCGAAAACCGGTTTAGACCTATTCTAAGCGGTTCAAACTAACTTCGTAGTTCAAACTTTTAGGGTTGAAATTAGATTACAGCTTATTAGGAAAGTTCGTGTTATTATACTAGCCACTATTGTAAATGACAGTTAATTTTGAACTTTTTTACTGTTTGCCTATTAATCTTGGCTGAGCTTCTTTATCAAATTAACTTAGATAGGTTTAAAATACATTAATCAACACGGCGATAAATAAAGTTGGTTTATTTATTTACTTGTAGTTTGAATTTAATGAAGCGTCAGTAGTGTTTTGTTCTTTTTTTTTTCAGGATGGGAAATCATCAAATGACATCTCCTGCTCTGGGTGGAGTGTCAGGCTGTTACTGACTAAAACCCATCCGTGTTCCTTCCTTAGCCCTTTATGTTCCGGGCCAGCGGTAGCCCTTTCGGACAATCCCGCTGACCCGGCAGAACAGAGTGGCCTTAGTGTGAGTTTTTTCGACTCATGTTCGATTGCGAGCGCGTTAGAATTTTGTATGGGAAATTAGTCTTCTCCTAGTGACCACCAGGTGGTACTTTAACATTTTTCTCTACAAAATTCTAACGCGCTCGCAATCGAACGTGAGTGAAAAAACTCACACTAAAGCCACGGATGGCAGATGGGTAGAACAGTGCTGGACTGGAGACTGAGGTCTGGTAGTAGTCCTGTCAGTGACCTGGTCAAGATTGCTGGAAGACTCTGGCTTAGGAAGGCTAAAGACAGATTAATTAGATAAGAGTGGCGTACATTGCAGGATGCCTAGACTCAGCATTAGATGGCGAAAGGCTGAAGAAAAGATGTCACTTCGGTCGCGAATCATATTTTAATCAAAATACAGCCTGCCACTGACCTTCAAATTGCAAAAATTTAAGTAAATTTGAATTTCATGGGCTACCTAAGCGCATCCCCCTTAAAATAATGTTTTAAGTAGGTATCTATAGCAACGCGACGTTAGCAGCAGAAACCTAATATTCGAAATAAGAACGTTTTTTTGGACGTTACCTGTCGACGCAGAGACGGCGTGAGGTAACATGAATATTAAGGCATAGGGCTACCTCGCCGGGTTTAATTTTATACCTATATTTTTTAGTTTTCGCTTTAATTTTGTTTTTGTTTTTATATTCTTTGGGATTGTTTGTCGAATCGTTGAGCTCTCTAAGGTTGTTGAGCTGCATGATTACTGACAAAAGCGTACACGACGACCGTAACGATGCGTTACGATTACGACCTCTTAAGAGGTCATTGTACTCATCATTATGAACAACTTTTACTATGGGATCAAACCTGAAATCGGGGAAAAAAAATCAACTGTTCCCTACATTTTGACGAGTTATACGAAGATTTCAGTTTTATTCCCATAGTAAAAGTTGTTCATAATGATGAGTACAATGACCTCTTAAGAGGTTGTTAATGTTTTACCAATAACCCTGTATATTATGTTTCCATACATTTTATTTCCTTTTGTTATCGTGATGCCGTGACGTGGACGTGGACGTCCACAATATAGTGACACGTTGAAAATTATAAAAGTGCATATTAAGAATAAGGTAAGTAGGTATTATTGAGTTAGGTTAAGTTAGCTAACCTTAGCAATAAAATGTATGTGTTATTGCAATCGATCAAACAAGCAAGAGGCTCTATGCCCGGGGTAATTGCGTAACACACCATCAATAGCAATGGCAATCATTTTGACCGTTCAACTGCATTAATTGCGTTATTTGCGTTGCTAAGCAGACAAATGAAAAATAAAAATTGCGTGCTTAAAAAAAATAGATTAGTGTAATATTAAATAAAATTGCAGAACAAAACAAAAAAAACCGATAAATAAATCAAACAGACTCATGAAAAACCTTCGTTAATATTTAAGGTGATAATTATTATATTGAAAAAAATGTGGTTTTTCTATTTCGTGTAACGTGTTAAGTACCTATGTATGTGGAATAGGGGCTTAACATTTTAGTACAAGTTTTTTGACTCTTTGGTCTAGCATCATGTAAAAAGAATACACTGGGAAAAGATATAATATGCACAAGGATTGCGTACTTATCGGAAATGCTGGCAAAATTACGCTGCTGCCCTATTTAAAACATAGAGTATTATCATATCAAAGTTTACTCAAAGTAGGTACTTTTAAATTTAATTCATTTATTTTGTTAAAAAAGGAATAAATTCGTTTTGGCACATACGTCGTTTAATTCCGAGCGCACGCACACTATAGCCATCACTCTTCTTTTGCATTTCAAAAGTAATTGCATCACTTTCGCTCGCTTAGTAGGTTTCGAGGATTTTAGATTTTCGAGGTAGCGCCTTAAAGTACCTAATTTTTTAGAAAAGAGTCAGAACAAAACCTGTTTCCAACGATTTTTTTGTTTCTATAACTTTTCTACAGTGGCAACCCTAACCACGCTGTTTCATTTTCACCTCAGCTTCTCCGTTTATTCAGTTCGGCGTGTCACCATCTTTATTGCTTTAGTAATTTAAACCTTATTCACAACATAGTACTCTGTTATACGTTGGTATAATTTGAAGATATCTTTATGTAGGTACTTTGGATTCTTGGAGATGAATCTATCAATCATTGATTTTGTTAAGGCTACGCCGACCACCTAGTGGCGCCCTCATCGTTTGTTTGGTTATTTCTTTTATTTTAGAATGAAATTGCAGAAAATAAGCACGTTAAGTTGTACTCCACAAGATTATATGTTAAACGGATTTACTAAAACGGATAATAGTGGCCACTATTTTCCGTTTTAGTGAATATAATAAAACTAAATAATGTAAAACTACCATTTATAATAATATTAGCGTATGATCTTGTGGAGCGATCAAAATCTATGGAACAGCAATTTTTTCAAGTACACCTATTTTCAAGGGGTTGAAATATTTCGGGCAAATAAATAGTGACTATGAAGTCCAAGGTTCATCACGATATTTTTATTCACCGTTATCGAAGATATTCACTATGTAACACACAAATCAAGCTCATTACGAGTCCAGTCAGCAAATGTATTGATTAATGACCCGTGGCGTCACATTAATGGCGCCTCTGGCTTTTCTTTATTCTTTGTGATGGTGCGAACATTAATGTTTCTACGATATTGGATATATGAGCTTTATTACTTTGCTTCGTTTTGCTTCTTGGAGGGGCTTGTGGCAACAGCCTGACAGTTCGAATGATCAGATTAAGCCACGCTTGCCGCCATAGAAATGTATATATCTATGCTTGCTGCAGTTAGTCTATAGATGGGTGAGCATCTTTACATACCAAAACCCCTCTGTGTCTCATAAAGCACGTGAAACCGTTGGATCTTTGACAGACGTTACGGGTCTTCAGAAGCCCGAAAGCATGACTATCAGTCTTACCAAGGGGTATCGTATTACCCAGTTACTGGGTTGTGGAGGTCAGATAGGCAGTCGCTCGTGTAGAATACGGGTATTCAGCTGCATCCGGTTAGACTGGAAGCCGAACTCAACATATTTGGGAAAAGGTTAGGCAGTATGAATTAATGATGAGGCTTTCTTACTCCACAGGGGGCTAACAAACAGATTTTTTCTAATAATACTGTTCCACTATTAGGCAAAACTTTCTACAAGTCGCAGGGCGAATTTCACCTATAAAACTGAATGCTTGATTCGGTGGTGGCTGCTGTGGTCTACAGCTACTAGAGCGATCAGGATCATATCTTTTTTTACACCGGGATTGTGAGAGTGAGCTGAGGGAACGTCCTCTCCAGTTGTTGTTCGTCTGCGAAGTCAGCAGCGCCACTTGTTTTGTGAGCTTGCTTACTTGCTTGAGCAAGTCCGGTGAAGTACTGGTAGAGGTAGAGGCGGCAACAACCGGAATGAACGAAATCGCTCGCGAAAAAATATCAGCTGTTCCTTACATTTATATTCGCATAATTCGTCAAAATGTAGGGATCAGCTGATTTTTTTTGCGCCCGATTTCGTTATTTTTTTGTAATCGTCAGAAATATCGATAACAAGTATGTGCTACGCCCACATCTTGTTTGGTCTAGGCATAACGAGTCTTAGACACACTGCGTTATAGGTATACAGCGAGCAAAGGTAATTTATTGCATAAATGTGCTTTATCTTGGTAATTACTGGCTTCAGTGAAGGAAAAACCTCGTGAGGAAATCAGAACTTCGCCCGCGGCGTCGGCGTCGCCCACGGGCCGCGTGGATGTCAGGAAATATCCCACGGTAACGCAGTACCGGGTTTATCCGTATTTTTAGTGGGGGTTTTCATATAACTCTATTGGTTTAAGCGGCACACGCCAGTAAAGCTCCAAGTCGGCATGCTTTTTTCCGACATCTTCAACAATCATCGTCATGTTTCAGCCAATTTATACCAAACCTTAATGAGTTATACACCTAAACCTTCCCTATGAATTTCATACGGTTTTCACCCATTGGTGAAAACCGTATGAAATTCGATAGTTTACCCCCCTTACTAATAAAAGTATTATATCAGATGAATAGTCACAAAGCACGTCAGTAATTTGACTTTCGAAAGAAGAAGACAAAGCGTTGTGTAACTATACAGACGCTATACAACGGTTATAAGTAAGGAGTTTGACTTTATCGCGTTCAAACAGACGACAGACAGACGCTGCACAATTTTTTTATAATACGACTATGATGGAGTGATGTCTAAAATCGCCAACATGTCTTGAACAAGCGTGGTGATCTGTGCTCGTACCTTCTCTGCATGAGAAGAGGCCTTGGTCTGCAGTAGGACGAATAAAGACTGGTAATAATATTATAATAGGTGGCACAAGGAGAATATTTAATGGGCCAAAAATATAAAAAAAATAGTGGCACTCCGGGAGTGCCGATCGATGTGAAAACAAAACAGAATACTTTGTCATCACTCACTGACATGTAGGATATACATTAAAACCTAGTACATCCCGAGGACAGCCGAACACATCCGAAGCGGGTATTTTTTTAATCGTCTTATAAACAAAACACGCTCGGTGTCGCATACAGTAATACTCGCAGTGGCGCGAGTTCAATGGTTTTTACCCATATCAAAATTTGCCCAAAGAAGTGATTATGTGTATACCACGATTTTTTGTCTAATTGTAGGTACAGTCACCAAAAGAGTTAAGTAACCCGGGTCGTCGGATATAGTTGAAGTTTAGTGCGAAACCGATGGATTTTTTGAATGAAATTTAACTTGATGAATGAACTGTTTGTTTTCCTATTAATTTTATTCAAAAACATCCACCGGTTTCTTACTAAACATCAACTATATCCGACGACACTGGTTACTTTTTTCTTTGGTGACCGTACAATATTGTTATTTGGGAAATATAAATCTTTTGGGAGTTCCATCGAAATTAGGTATGTATAAGTAACAATACTTTGTTCCATAGATATTTTTTTTATTTTGAAGAAGAATTTCACCGTACACAATAAAATCTTATGTCTCCCTAAGGATAATTTGTGGTCCTATCTACAATATTTTCAGGGCACGTACAGACGAAGATTGAAACAGAAATGCTCGAGATAGCAAATATTTTTGTTTCTTTGGATCTGTATATCTCGTTCATCTCTCTCTCTCATCATGTCTTCAAACAATTTCAAATTCAGTCTATATTTAGTTTACAATGAAATATTAAATTGAGAAGGGACTCTTTTATATACTTAATCCCTTGTTCTAGATTTAGCGTATCATTTGGTTACAACCTGTGAGCAAAGGTATAGTGATTGAGTGGTTTGTGGATCTTTTGTTGGATAATAGTTATAATAGTTATAATACTTACACATGTTATTTACCTATATTTATTTAAACGCATTTAATTTTAATTTTATCCTAGCCAAATTTTTGTTTTATTTTATTCGCACCTACGTCACTATAATTATAATATTATTCATTTACACATTATATACTGCATATAACTTTATAAATAATATAATAATCAAGTAATCAAAACACAATACTAACACGCTTACGAACAAGAACGTTTCCCAATGCAAAACTTATTGTAGAACACATAATTTAAAGTGTCGGGTATACTTACAAAACTTCACTCTGCACTTAACACCTGTCACAACACCAATTTATTTCGTCTTCTCAACGTCCGTGTGTCACAGCAGGGATCCAGCAGAATATCAGCGTCAGGTACATTTACCTGACACATGCTGAGCTGGACTCCCATTTGGTGCAACCTTGAGACACACACCGCACTGTGTATTTTTCGTTATTAATTTTATTTTAAGTATTCGTCATAGTGTCACTTTTATTTCGATGTGTTTACTTTTTGTTTCTTTATCGGCACCTTGTTTTATAATCATGTGGGTAATTTGGTTATTATCTAACATTGTACTTTTGTGTGTTGTGCTGTCTTCTTGTATGTGCCAAATAAACGGTTTATCTATCTATCTATCTATCTATTTATTCTTAGTGTATCAATGGTAATAAAAAAATAATATATATATATATATAATCTACACAGAGTCAGTCCTGAATTAGGCAACGAGTTTGGCACTACCTAGGTAGTGCATATAATAAAAGAGATTGGGATTTTTTTTTTCAGGATGGGAAATCATCAAATGACCCCTGCCGCTCTGGGTGGAGCGGAAGGGAGTGTCAGACTTTTACTGACTAAAACCCACCTGTGTTCCTTCCTTAGACCTTTATGTTCCGGGCCAGCGGTAACCCTTTCGGACAATCCTGCTGAACCGGCAAAGAGATTGGGATTGGATTCGGATTGGATTGATTGGTTTTTAGCACAGACAAAAAGAAATAACTGAAAAATCCTTCACCAATGGGATTTGATATGATTAACTTAACAGTTAACTGTCCATTATGATTCATAATGTTATCCTTTTATGATTCTGCCAAAGTGGCCTTTTTAGGCCTCCAGGACGGAGTCATTTGGAAATCGCCACCTGAGCGGGTTTTTCTTGCTTCGGCCAACTTGGATCCAGAGTATATTTAAAGACTCTCGGCACCCTAATTGCGAAGCACACTTTCAATCACTATCTGAATCATTTTGAAGGATATTGCTAATCTATTGCTTGATATGTTCGTAAATAACGCAATGTACGTTGTTGAACTGTGAAAATGAAAGCCAACGCTACTGTTAATGCGTTACGCAATTATCTCGCGGGTAAACAAAGGCAACTCATGTCCTGGTGGGAGATTTGCAGGAGGGGGAACGAAGGGGTTGGGTAGTACTATCTCCTCCTAGACTTAAAGCAACTCTCTTATGGCCGATTCCTATAACTTACGGACTGTTAAAGGTTAAAATTAAGACTCTTTTATCTTTACCAATAATGAAGCAAAGACCTCAGAGCTTTGCATAGTAGACCCATAACTATGGAAGCAGCTATCACAGGTACAATTAGCTTACGGATCTATTTATATTCCCAGTTTGGCAACAAGAAAATGCTACTATTGGTAAGCAAAACCATCGTTTTTGTTTATAGGAACCGAGCATTAGTCGTGTCAGGTATAAGATATAGGTTCGAACCACTGGCAGGTCTTGCTGCTTGCTTATATAAAAGTGTGTGTGTAAGGGTTTTTTTTTTCAGAATCGGATATCATCAAATGACCCCTCCCGCTCTGGGTGGAGCGGAAGGGAGTGTCAGACTCTTACTGACTAAAACCCACCCGTGTTCCTTTCCTTAGCCCTTTATGTTCCGGGCCAGCGGTAACCCTTTCGGACAATCCCGCTGACTTCGTGTAAGGGTCACGTACACTTTTATGTCCGTGCTTTATTAATCTAAGCGGTTGCCAGTTTCCTACTAAATTGTTTATTCTACGACAACACAGATTTCAAATGAAGGCTGTGCAAGTCTGCCCTAGGCTTTATGTTTTGAAGCCTCTTCTTTATACCTTTTGTCTATTTTTTGGATACTTATTGTTTATGTATTTCTGATTGACGTATTACACTTTTGTTTTCACTAGCAAGAACCAGCGATTTTTATTCGGTAGTTAATAAAGGCAGAGATAGCTAAGGAAACTTGGACTTTGTGGTTCTGAAATAGCCATCGCGCACTAAGTGTGCGTGGTAATGAATGCTCCTTCTCTATATAGAAAGTGTACCTACTTCGCCGTTGGGTAGGATCATGATCATCAATCATTTCACCCGAAAAACGTCCAATGCTGGAGATAGGCCTCCTCAAAGCATCGCCACTTCAAACGGTTCTCTGTTTGTCGCATCCAGTGGATTCCTGCAGGTTGAGTAGGATAAAAGGTAGTAGTTTTAATTTTTTTTTATCTTATCGTATGCTGCGCCTTTATCATGTAAATGCCAGCTGTATTTGAAAACCAGCGCTGGGGCTCTGTTTTGTATAGGGTCTAAGCATTATGCTCCGCGATGACCGTTTCACGTAGATGTGACGCATATTTTCCCCAACTTAATCTTTTATTGATTTTTTGTTCTTTCTTTCTGCGTCATGTTTACCGCAATTCTTTTCTTTAAAAACAAGCTTATAATCATGTTTTTTTTAAGTTACTGATTACCAAAAAATCAAATAAGCTGCCACTGGAAGGGTCCATCAAAACACTTTATAAATAAAAAAAACTCAGACAACAGGATAACGGATAATTTATTTACTTGCAAAATATCTTAATATCCGGCACGAAGAAAGAACATTAATTTCGCTGGGAGCCGGAAAAGGGTAGTTTTTAAAAGTTATGAAAACATTGGTAACTTACGGAGTTTATTTTTATTAATAACGCGTCTAATTTTGTGGATTGTTATTATTTTCGGATTAATAGATGTTTGCATAAATGTCTACTACGTGTTTGAAACGCGTAGGGTGTTTCAAACAAAGAAATAAAATAAAGAAATAGTTAATTATGTACAACCAGTACCACCGATCTATTCCATAAAATTCTAAAACAGACGAAGTTAGCTTCTAGTGAGATGTCATTGTCATTCTATTGACAGCTCAATTCAAACTTGCTTCAAATTCACTTGACAGTGAGATTTTTAGAGAATAACTCGGCAAGTACCTTTATAAAAAGGAAAGTCTGACAATCAGTCTTAACTGATTGTCAGACTTTCGGGCTTCTGACGACCCGTAACGACTGTAAAAGATCTACGAATGACGGTAGGGACCAATTATGGCTTAACGTGCTTTCCCAGGCACGGAGGGGTCTTGGTATGTAATAATGGTCACCCATCCACGGACCAACCGCGGCAAGCATAGCTTAACCTGATCGATCGACCCGTGCGGCTGTTATTTCTTAGCCACAAGCCCCTCAGCAATAAAAAAAAAATTGGCACAGTGCGTGCCACGTAAGAAGAGACTTGACACACCACGTGGTCTGACATGCGCAGAACACCATTTTAGGTATCTTTAGCGGTATGAGGTCTGAGTGCGGGACGGGACCGGACGTCATAAGGGCGGGGGAAAGAGCGGGGGAGGCGGGGTCAAGTCTCTTCTTACGTGGCACGCATTGTAAGTAATCTTATAATATAAAATAAAACAATCCCTGCTATGTTAGAAAAGTGTTTGAAGAATGACTTACCTTTTTTTCCGTTTGTGTCCAAACATGCCATTCTCGAATGTTTACTTTCATCCCGACTTTAGCCCAAGTATTTACCGTTCAAACTGGAATTTTTCCCTATCAAATATACTATACATGGGTCGTTCTACTTTTTTACCGACAATAGTCTGTCCTTGGTCTTATTATGGCATCTCGTTGGAGTATTAATATAAACGGTTTTTTAATTCGGTTCGAATAAACGTCCATATTTTTCTTATCTATTAATATTATGCCATTTTTCATGTTCTCTAACCAACATATTTTATACGTTGTTTTCCGTAAAATGGCGTGACAGAGTGGTAAACTGAAATGTAGTCTCTACAGAAAAAGGCCACTTTGTCACATTATTTCTTTAAAAACTAACATTAAAAAAAATCAATATTAGCCAGAAAGGAAACTTTAATTGGTCCTAATGAAATACAGATGCAGTTTTTTTTAAATCCCACACAGAAAACAAAATTATAGATAGTTCAAAAACCAAAAAAACAGAAAAACATCGTTTCATTGTCGGTAAAAAAGAAGAACGTCCCACATACCATTTCTATGAGGAAAGAAAAGCAGAAATAACTGACATACATTTTCCTTTTTTACTGACTGAAAAAAGGAGGAGGTTATGCATTGTTAAAAAACATTTTTGTTGGGACACGCTCAGGAAATACAAACAATAACAAATAACCGGGTAAGAGCCAGTTGGACTCACGCACCGAGGGTTCCGTACCATCATATCGGCGAGGCCTATATTCGTCAGAGAATTTTAACACTGTGTACTGCGGTGTAGAATATTGCAGTTAATGTCAGCGCCCTCTCTTGACCGATAGTGGAGCTAATGTAAATTTTAATGATGATTTCTGAAAAAGTGTGCTATTTAGAGACTTCGTTTTATTTTACCTGTAATCTTTACATAAACTTCTATCACATAGAATATTTTCGATTTTTTGTGAAAAAAATTGTGTAAAAAATAGTTGTGTAAACGTCATCTAAAACTATTCCAAATTTCAAGTTGATAGCATTAGTAGTTCTTGAGATATCCAGCTGTGACGGACAGACGGAGAGACAGTCTCACCATAGGGGTTCCGTTTTACCGTTTTGGTACGGAACCCTAAAAAGAACATTAAATCTAACAAAATCATGAAGACAATAAAAAAATCAGCAAGATTGGTAGTCGGGCTACCCAACTAGAATTTCCATAGGCCACACCTTTATAAATTCCTTTCCTATTCAAATGCAAAATTAGCCTCAAAACACACATCACTCAGTTATCTCCTGACAACCTGGTTGCCATCACGAAACATTGATTAAATCGCCGGCCATAACAGACTTTTGTTTCATAAAATGGGCTTTCGGATTGCGGCCTAAACCAAAATGGCGTCATTGTTAATATGGCGGCTTAATTACGCGCGCAATGTGCGAATTGGGTTGTTTTGGCGGGAACGGAGTTGTGTTTATTGTTTTATGAACAATGGAGCATTGGAGGTTGTTGTTGGACGATCCGGCCGAAATGCCATAGATAAATGCTCGGAGTATGTTTTTATTTATGTGTGATTTTGTGGTTAAGGCGATTTTCAAACGCGACATAATGTAGGTATCGATAGATTTTTTTTTTAGTATTATATTTTATAAAATAATTAAATACCCACCCAACAGTGATTGAAGTCGGGCTGACGATGATCAAGACGATGACATCAAAGGATAATTTAAGGGTCTAAACAGACAGACTGCGTTTCAGCTGCAACATCGCAGTTTGGATGCAGTTGACTTAACTGCTTCAAAACCTAGTTATGTCAACTGCATCCAGACTACAATATTGCATGCAGCTTGCATGCAGTTCAAATGCAGTCCGTCTGTTTAGACCATAAGTCAGATTTAGTTTTTACTTTTTTGTTTTTTTTTTTTTCTGTGTTGGTACAATTTTTCTGCCACCCACCGCACTGCATTGAAATTTCTCGTAAATGTTTCATGTGCAGCGCTGAAAGGAATTCAATTTGAACTCACTGTTTTGTATATGCCTGGGCTCGTGCTAGTGGGTTTGTTGTATTGTTAGGTTTTCTTTTAGACTTTGGATGAAAGAGTTTAAGGACATCACGCCTGTATTCACCGAAGGTTAGGCAGAGAGGCCTATGGTACACCCACATCCCCCATTACACCAGTTATCTTTAAGTCTCATGTAATAGAGGACGAGCTGACTGCCATCAACCGGGCATAAATTCAGACTGGGATGCTACTGAGAAATTCCAGATAGAAAAACCTAGTAAAATTATTCCCGACCCGGGAATCCAACCCAGGACCTCACGCTCATTAGTAGCGCTTGCGACCACTAGACCTACGGCTGATCATCATTCTCCAGCCCTTATTCTAATTTATTCATGGTCGGCGCAACATGTATTTTTCTTCCATACTTCCCTATTAAGGCTCCTTCAAACAGGCGCGACACGCGATATAATCGCGCGCGACACAAAGGCACCGCAAGTCGCGCAACGAGCGGTGCTTTTGTGTCGCGCGCGATTATATCGCGTGTCGCGCCTGTTTGTAGGAGCCTTAAATCTTCTACTTTGTGTCGCTGGCACGACATTTATTTAAATATTGTTGGCCAAAAGCTTCGAAACTTCCACGGCGTCATCGGTGGCAATGCAGAGGTCACTTTGGCTGGATGTTTTGGGACACGTAGGGCAGAATAGGAGGTGGAGCCTTGTGACACAGCTCCACATACCCGAATATCAGCTTCGGGTACAGAATATCAGCGTCAGGTACAGAATATCAGCGTCAGGTACAGAATATCGGCGTCAGGTTCAGAATATCAGCGTCAGATACAGTATATTAGTGTCAGCTACAGAATTTCAGCGTCAGGTGCATTTGCCTGACACGTGCTGAGCTGGACTCCCATTTGGTGCAATCTTTAGACGCACATCGCACTTTGTGTGTCGGTTTTTCAGAGTGTCACTTAATTTCTTTAAGTTTGTTTTTATACATTTGACGCAATCAAGTTGTCTCCGGTACGCCAGCGCCATCTGGGGTGGCGCTCGACGGAGTCTAGCCTGAGTTCTTGCGAGTGGACGAAAACCCTGCAGAGCGGGGTGGAGCGGTCTCTTGAGCATTGGGCATCGTACGGACAACTTGGGTTCAGAAACCGTCTCGCGTTCCGTTTTTATTTGTGTCGTGTACCTATAGTGTGTGATTCGCTAGTGTGATTAATTTGTTAGTGAAATTATAATTTGATTTTAACTCTAAACGGTTTTTCTATTACGCAATAACCAACACTACCCATAACACGCCCACAGTAATTAAAACATGGCTGATGATAACTAGAAATACGTAGGTGCCCTCCCCGTCATATTCATTTAATTTTTTATCATTTTCCTTGTGCTTTTGTGTATTGTGCCTGTATGTCTTTGGTGTGCACTAAATCAATGGTTTATCTACCTATCTATCTAAGTATATATATAGGTACTCTGCTGCAATTCCGTCGGGGTAGTCCCACTTTATGAAGTTCGACTTGTGTTCGGAGACGGTTCAGACAATAAATGAAATCAATATATAAAAGAATTGGCCTAGCTCTTTTATTTACTTTCTGTTTATCGGTAGCAAACAGTATACGATTGTTATTTGTACAAGACAAATGAAAAATTTCTGCTTGTTCCTGAATATAGTGAAAAAGTATTTCGGCATTGTTTGTAGTTCTTTTATTAAATCATAATAACGAGTATATAAAGAAATGGTGGCCCAGTAGTAACAGCTACGACTTATAAAAAAAGTTAATTATTTCATCACCACTGCTCTCAAAATGGTAAAGGAAAACATCGTGAGGAAATCATGTTCTAGTAGCAAACATTTAAAGACATGTAAAAATGTCGTGATTAAAGTTTTGAGTATCAATGTGGATGGCTGGCTGTGTGAGTAGGAGCAAACCAAAGAAACCATTGGATGGACTTAGTGAAAGATATAATGATAGTTCTCCAGACTGAATTTGGGTATGGCGACCAGTCTCAACAGAGACTAGCCAGCTACGCAAGAGATATTGTAGTGCACAAGTGTGTGCGCATACACACCTAAGTGTACGCACTCTCATATTCTGATGGGATGGCGATCCGACACTACCAGGGAGAGATTAGGCGCAGGAGTAACGGATTAGCGTACTTTTCGTGCCACGGGGGTATGACACCGCCAAACTCAAACTCAAAGCATTTATTTCAATTGAACCTTGTACAGGCACTTTTGAATTGTCAAAATTAAATAGTCTGTCAGTTAGTCAGAAAATTGAAGCTAGTTGCCCATTCCAAAATGTAGATCTCTATGGAGAAGAACGGGCAAGAAACTCCATGGACACTTGTTGCTTCTATATGTGAGAACAATGTTAAAAAAGACACAAATGAAGAAACAATACAAAATATAAGATTAAAAATAAGCCATGGCAGTTAAGAGATGACCAGTCTCAACCGACGACGCCCATTCACGAACATGACGCGTAGATCAGCTCCATCCAGCTCAACCATTTTGTAGGGAACCGAATGATCCAATACATGCGCCACCATCGATGAGACATTTAAGTGAGCATGACACGTTCTCAACTGCCATGCTCTTTCAAGTCAACATCAAAAACTCATAATAAACGGAAATATGGTTCTAACATTTATAAAATTTAAAAAAATAAACTTCTAAATTATACAAAACTATAGTTTGCAAGTTAGTTAAGAGATTAATAGAATTTTACTACCAAACAGGAAGAAGTATATAACAATTAAAACTTGATTGAATAAAATAAAAAATAAATTGTGTTTGTAATGTCAGAAACACTAAAGAAGAAAAAAGGAATCACCTCTTCCAATTATTGAAATTTTAACTAGTGAGCCCAAGTGCCTGTGGAGCAGGACCAGCATTAGGCCAAGCATTTTTATCAACGATATAATCATCCAACTTATAATATGCTTGTCTATATAGTGTGCGTTTAATGCTTGTTTTAAATTTCTTCTCATTTAATTGAAGAATATCGAGTGGTATTTTATTATAACATTTTACACAGTAACCCATAAAAGAAGTTTTTACTTTAGACAATCTGAAACGCGGTTGATCTAATTTGTCCCTATTTCTAGTGTTAAAATTATGCCTGTCATCTTACTAAAAAGATGTAGATTTTTTCGAACGTACATAATGTTTTCATATATGTATTGACAAGAAACCGTCATGATGTTAATTTTTTTAAACAGTTCCCGTAGAGATTCGCGTCTGCCCAGCTTGTAGATGGCTCTGACAGTCCTCTTTTGCAGAATGAAGATAGAATCAATATCTGCAGCCCGTCCCCACAACAAAATACCGTAAGACATGATACTATGAAAGTAACTAAAATAGACCAGTTTCGCGGTATCCACGTCTATTAATTGGCGAATTTTCCAAACAGCGTAAGCGGCTGAACTTAGCCGCCCTGCAAGTGATGTTAAGTGCGGACCCCACTGTAGCTTTGAGTCAAGCGTGATCCCCAGGAAAACCGTATTTTCGACGAATTCAAGTATCTTCTTATTCAATACAACATGATATTCACTACTTCTAACATTTGGTAAAGCGAAACTAATAGAATTAGTTTTTTTCTCATTTAATACCAAATTATTTACAGTAAACCAATTATGGACCATAAGCGTAGCGTTATTTACGTAGTCAAGCTCCTGTGCACGTCTGCTTACTTTAAAAATTAGTGATGTGTCATCAGCAAATAACACCATTTGTAGTCGGTTTTTCAGTAAATGAGGTAAATTATTTATACAGGGTGTGGCGTAAGTAGTGGTCCACCGTTAAGGAATTGATATACCAGATAATTTACTATAACATATTACAATTGTAACCATTTTTACCCAATGGTTCCAAAAATATATTTTTTTGTTTTTTATTTATGAAATTTCTACCTTTTGTTACAAATTTGGTTGTAGTTTCAACAAAAACCATTATATTTTCATTTTGATTTCTGCTATTTACTGCTGACATACTAGAGCTGTCGTGTAAAGTTATGGTTTTTATGTAAATTTAGAGCTTTTGAAGAAAAAGTTAGTTCTTCTCTGTTTTAACCATAATTTTTCACATAATCATGCAAATTCAAGAGGGATTTTTGGAAAAAAAAATAAATACTAAAATGGTTAAAATTGTAGTATGTTATAGTAAATTAATAAAAATAAATAAAAAGTTTCTTTATTAACTTTAGTTGTACAAAAACACTTATCTAAACACTATGCAGCGTTTTTTTCTGTTATTAATTATTCTGGTATTAATTATCTGGTATATCGAATTCCTAACGGTGGACCACTACTTACGCCACACCCTGTATATACCTACTAAAAATAGGAATAGCCCTAATATTGAGCCAACTTCCAAACTCCGGGTTGTTACTGATAAATACCTAATGGAAAAACCCAAAAACACTGTTTGCGCGACTTGGGAATCAAAACCAGGACACCACGCTTAGCAGTCGCGCTTGTTACTATGAGACCAACAGGGCAGCGGTAAAAATAATAATAAATAATAATAATAAAGTAAATTAAAAAAAAAAAAAAAAATATATGACTATGAAAATGAATATGAAATTTATTTACTCAAACAGACAGATTGTACTAGGTATACATAGTTATAGTAAAGATCTTATACCTATGTTAGGTAGTCTACAATCGAGTGGGTGAAGTACTGTTCTCCTAGCTAGGTTATAAAATAACCTGTATAAAGTAGAAACAGTCACGGTCCGACGAAAGTTATCGACATAGCTCAAAGAATTAGCAAGCTGAAGTGGCAGTGGGCCGGCCATATCTCGCGAAGAACCGACAACCGCTGGGGTAAGCGAGTTCTTGAGTGGAGACCGCGACTCGGCAAACGTAGTGTAGGACGCCCTCCGGCCAGGTGGGATGACGATCTGCGAAAGACTGCAGGCAGATGCTGGATGCGTCAAGCTGAAGACAGGGCGCTATGGCGCTCATTAGGGGAGGCCTATGTCCAGCAGTGGACTGCTATAGGCTGACGATGATGATGATGAGTCACGGTCCCCTATGTTTAATGATACAGTGATAATTTATACATAACATAATATAATAGTACTTATGCTGATAGAATAGAATAGAATAGAATACTCTTTATTATGTACACCATATAAATTACAAACATAAATATTGAAACTGTACAAAGGGTGAAGGGTGAGGGTGATACCTACTACAATTTGAACGGCATTACGTAATAATATCATGAGTAAATACTAGTTTTATTATTTTAGAATAATCTTATTCTGCTTAATAATTAAATGTAAGTGTGTCAGTGATTGTGGGTATGTGTGTGTGTGCGTATGTAAGGGTGTGTTAGGCTGTGTTAGGGTGTGTGCGTGTGTGAGGGTGTGTTAGGGTGTGTTGGGTGTGTGTGCGTATGTAAAGGTGTGTTGGGGTGTGTTTGTGTGTGTGTGTGGGGGTGTGTGTGTGAGGTGTGTGAGGTTGGTATGTGTGTGTATGTGGAAGAAGTTGAAAGATGTATCATCATAAAATATCATCTTTCAGCTATCTCCGTACCGAGATGACGTCTAATCTAATAGAGAAGTCATCATCATCATCATCTGCCTAGCCTTTTCCCAACTATGTTGGGGTCGGCTTCCAGTCTAACCAGATGCAGCTGAATACCAGTATTTTACATGGAGCAATTGCCTATCTGACCTCCACAACGAAGTAACTGGATGATAAGAAACCCCTTGGTAAGACAGGTTGTCAGACTTTCGGGCTTCTGACTAATAGAATAATGGAGAAGTATGGAAAAAAGACATGATGCACTGACTCCAAATAAATTCAGTTAGGGGCAAGAGAATGGTGATGAATCTGTACTTTCTAACAACAAAAATTATTTTCAAAGACAAAATCACACTCGCTTGCAGATTTCTCTGCTCGCCAGTGTACAAAATTTTCCATGAAGATTTATATTTCATAGCTACCGGCATCCATCGTTGGCTCTACGACTTTGCCTAATTCTGGCAAAAGATATCCATGTTTACGTCTGTTTTATTGCCCAAGGCTTTTCTGGCCTAAATATTGAGCTTTTATTTGAGTCATTAAAAGGGGAAGGGCTCGTGCCGTGATTAAAAACACGTGGATTGAGATTGAAATTGTGAGACTATTAGTAAATTGTTAATTAATTAATTCTAATATAAAAATCACAAATACATTCATTTTTTTCAATTCATTACATCATTATTTAAGTAAAATACATTAAAGTTCTTGAGATCATTAAAATAAAAGACATTAACATTCAATACAATCATTAAAATAAAAATAAAAACATTAAAACCGAATAGACATTCAAAAGTGCCTGTAAATGGTTTAATTGAAATAAATGATTTGAGTTTGAGTTTGATATTAAAATTAAATTTCATGTCACTAACAAAAAATTTCAATGGAGATGTTAAGTCCCCGTCGCGAGAATCTATGCATTTTGTAAAAAAAGAACTTCTGCTAAGTTACGTAGCGACAATCCAATCAACACCAAATAATCCCAAATTCAATCAACTCAAAGTAACATGCGTGTAATACGAAACTAACGAGCTATTTCACTTGTTCGGGTTATATTGTAACGATATAAATCGCTGTCATCTAATGTCTTGTGGTATTGGAACGCGTCTGACTCATGGAACGTAAACAATTGGGCCGCCATTTTGAAGTAAGTTCACGCTGATGCTGTTAATGCTACAGAATGCAGAATACTCGGAATCGTCTGACGACAGTAATTAGATGTGTGTGTTAACATAATTATATCTCTATATAAAAATAAAAATCATTGCAAAACAGTTTTTTTATTTGATTCAAATGTTGCCAGCCCCTGAATGTGTGTTTACAAAATTTATAGCTTCGTGACGGGGACTTTAGTTCAAGATTTACAAAACAATTTAGGTCAAACGCTATGTTTTTGAAGGTAATTAATTATAAAATAAATACCAACCTAAATAAATAGAGCATTCTCATTATTTATTTTGTAGTTGAAATAATGAACAAAAAATACTTTATAGCCTACATAAATGGACCGTGATTGCCCGAGGGACGGATTGTAATACCAAAGCTGTGCTAAAGTTGAGCTTACCACGCGCTCAAATCATGCTATTAATATTAAAACAATTTTATTATGAGATCTAATCTTCTATACATAACCCTGTCATTCGTGGATCTATACATACCCTGTCATTTGTGGAGCTTTGTCAGTCGTTACGGGTCATCAGTAGCCCGAAAGTCTGACAACCAGTCTTACCAAGGGGTATCGTATTACCTAGTAACTGGGTTGTGGAGGTCAGATAAGCTGTCGCTCCATGTAAAATACTGGTATTCAGCTGCATCCGGTTAGACTGGAAGCTAGGCAGATGATGATTTTAGACCCTAGCATAGAAAATTTTCGTCGGTTATAAAAAAAACAAGGCGACTGCAAATTTTTTTTTAATTTTCTTCATGTGTGTCGTTTTCATGGTTTTTGAGGGTGCTGTTGCCGATAGTGAGGTCAAAATGAAAATAGAAGATGGCGGCTGCAAATATTTTCAAATTTTTCGTCATGGGTGTTGTTTTTATGGTTTTTGATGGTGCTAAAGCCGATATTGTAGTAAAAATGAAAATCTATTATAATATGATTGGCTGCAAAAATTTACAAATTTTCGATAACTTAGTTAGTAGTATGTTCGCATAACTTGTCAAACCGTAGGGAACAGCTAATTTTCTTTTCACGATTTCGGGTTTGGTCCCATAGTAAAAGTTGTTTATAATGATGAGTACAATGACCTCTTGAGAGGTTGTTGGTGTTTTTCCAATAACCCTGTATAGATAAAAAGCCAGCACAATTCTTTACAGAAATTAAGAAACATTAGCAGCTTAGCTCAGTTCTGTTCAGCGTACAAAACGTAGAAAACCTTAGTGCCGAGGAAAAAATGTAAATTTCCATGAATAGGTTGTAATGTATGTCTTTCATGTATTTTTTTACTTACATTTTTGGAAATATTAACCTCTCATTTCCTGGAGGCTTATCATATCTTTTACCTGTAATTCATGTTATTTAAGTTTTTCTGTAGATTTTTATCTCTTGAATCTTTGTTTACCTTTGTAATGTCAGTTAGTGACAGGCCTAGTTTTATTTTTAATTTATTGCTGGAGCTAGTTGTAGGTCGTATAGGTAAATCACATCGACCTCATTATTTTTTACTTTTTATTATGTTCTAGAATTTCTTTTCAAATGTTAAAAAGTCGATGTCAGGAGCCTGGTGGTGAATTTGGTCAGTCTACGTTGGGAGCTCAGCTCGGCCACAAGTTAGGGAAAATTAGGAGTGTTCTTGGAGGGCAGTTTCCCTCCTCTACGGCCGGAGCGACTATGAAGACGCCGTAGCAAGGCGACTCCGCACCGGGCTCTTCGGGCTGCACGGCCTGAGGTTCGACGTCCCTCGGCCCTCCTCTACGGCTTGAGGGTTGGCGTCCCTCGGCCCTCCTCTACGGCTTGAGGGTTGACGTCTCTCGGCCCTCCTCTACGGCTTGAGGGTTGACGTCTCTCGGCCCTCCTCTACGGCTTGAGGGTTGACGTCCCTCGGCCCTCCTCTACGGCTTGAGGGTTGACGTCCCTCGGCCCTCCTTTACGGCTTGAGGGTTGACGTCCCTCGGCCCTCCCTTACGGCTTGAGGGTTGACGTCTCTCGGCCCTCTTCTACGGCTGGAGGGTTGACGTCCCTCGGCCCTCTTCTACGGCTGGAGGGTTGACGTCCCTCGGCCCTCTTCTACGGCTTGAGGGTTGACGTTCCCTCGGCTTGCTCTACGGCTTGAGGGTTGACGTTCCCTCGGCCCTGCTCTACGACCTGAAGACTGAGGTCCTCCTTCGGCCCTCTGCAGCCTGAAGCTGATGTCCCTCGGCCACTATCACACCAGAAGACGCTCGCCTTTCTCCAGTGTCTCATTTTCATTCACCTAGCTTAATTACGTTCCTCTAGCTCCATGTAGGTAGGCCTAGGTTATTCAACAATAAATTCTTATAACTTGTCCTCTTTATTTCTTTTAACAGTGCTCCCCTCCAGACTGAAAGTTAGGTAGGTGAGTGCTCACAATGTGACCTTACAATTTCTTGGACTCTACCCAGGAAAATGTAACGTTACAGACTGGCGCCCAATTTTATACTAACCCACCCCTCTTATTTCTAGGCATTCTGCTGTTCCCAAAATTCAAAATTACACTTCCTCAAGTGAGTATAATTATTTGGTAAGCATTTTATTATTTTCATCTTTCACCCGTCTCATCTCTTACTCAACTCTTCTACAACTAAACATCATCTAGGTATTCTTCATCTCACACACATACCGTTATCGAAAGATAATTGGCACCCTTTCGGCCTCTTGGGTGTGTTAACCCACTTGTGGGCACTACCAAGGTTAGAGATTGGTTACTCTACAGCGGCTATTGGACAATATCCCGTAGTCGTTTATCTCATATATTATACTTGAACTCTCTACCAAAACATCGCTATACTGCATCCCACAGACTTGCACACCACTACGTTTACCCTCTGGTATTCGTACCCAATGGCCGCTTGATGTGCTAATCCATTCGTGGACACTCCCAAGTTGGTTGTTGGGACACTTCACGACAGAAACAGGACAATATCCTGTGGACGTTTATACAAACCTATACATCTACGCAACTCCTATTACAAATACTTCACTGTCCTCCTAAACACTTATATAATATATTTATACTTATATCATGTGGGAATCATACCCAAAATTTCTTTAGACTGTCTTACTCTTCTTTTGGACGGTGTCCAACACTCGAGACTCTCTTGACGTTTTACTCGGAGCTTGCCCGACTACTGTATTACGGGAGCTGCCCTGACGTTTACTCGGAGCTTACTTACTGCTGCCCTTAACGTTTACTCGGAGCTTACTTACTGCTGCCCTTAACGTTTACTCGGAGCTTACTTACTGCTGCCCTTAACGTTTTACTCGGAGCTTACCGTCTACTGTTTTACGGGAGCTGCCCTGGCGTTTTCTGATGCGGTGTTGCGGTTCAGACCTAACCCCTCTTTCCCTCATACCCTTTTCAACTCATCGAGTAATTCAAGTAACTTTAGAATCCTTCTTCAGAACTGAGATCCTGTAGACTCTTATGTTTATACTCTTATACACTCTTTTGCTATTCTTATATTTGTACTTTTGCTATTTTCGTATTATACAATATTATATATTTTTTTTATAAGTCTTAGAACTTATTACTTATAATTCACCTTATTCCTTGTAAAAACCATTTAGATTTTAAGTTTTGTGAATACTCCACAAGGTTTACCTTCCCCTAAAACTTTTGGCTTAGTTAAATCCCTTTATTTATTTTGTAGAGCGGTGCACAACTCTTTAAATAAGCCATTGTGTAGAGCGGTGCACAACTCTTTAAATAAGCCGTTGTGTCGAGCGGTCTCACAACTCGTAAAATAAGCCTTAGTGTACTTTTTTAACATAGATATTTTTTTATCCTTGACCCTACTTGAACCTTGACTTGAAGCTTGAAGGTTTCTCTTAAGTGCTTTATGCTCTTAAACCTTGGCTGCTTCGTGTAAGCAGAAATGACTTGAAAGCTTGAAGGCTTCTCTTAAGCGCTTTATGCTCTTCAACCTTGGCTGCTTCTTCTAAGCAGAAAAACTTGAAAACTTGTAAATAATTTCTTTAATTTTAACGGGTTTTAGAACAGGTGCGGATTACGACACCTAAATTAAATAAATAAGCCTTCGTAAACCTTAAAAATAATTCCTTGTGGAGTATGCGTCATTGAATGTGAACCATATCCCCTAAGTATGCTGGTGATGTATGATTGAGGAAGGGTGTAGGTTAAGTTGATGAAAGGTGTATGAAAGAGCAAGGTCTTATTTCAACCTCGAAATTTTTCTAGTTAATAATTTTCTGGGGTTATGGGGAATCTTTGTTTTAATTTTTTATAACTTACTGTATCTCTGTAAATACTCATTTAGCTTAATATTTTCTGATTAATGCTCTTGATGCTAAATAAGAAAATTTTTTCATTGTATTCAAAAATTTTCCGGGGTTTTTGGGGTAATGTAATGTATGTCTTTCATGTATTTTTTTACTTACATTTTTGGAAATATTAACCTCTCATTTCCTGGAGGCTTATCATATCTTTTACCTGTAATTCATGTTATTTAAGTTTTTCTGTAGATTTTTATCTCTTGAATCTTTGTTTACCTTTGTAATGTCAGTTAGTGACAGGCCTAGTTTTATTTTTAATTTATTGCTGGAGCTAGTTGTAGGTCGTATAGGTAAATCACATCGACCTCATTATTTTTTACTTTTTATTATGTTCTAGAATTTCTTTTCAAATGTTAAAAAGTCGATGTCAGGAGCCTGGTGGTGAATTTGGTCAGTCTACGTTGGGAGCTCAGCTCGGCCACAAGTTAGGGAAAATTAGGAGTGTTCTTGGAGGGCAGTTTCCCTCCTCTACGGCCGGAGCGACTATGAAGACGCCGTAGCAAGGCGACTCCGCACCGGGCTCTTCGGGCTGCACGGCCTGAGGTTCGACGTCCCTCGGCCCTCCTCTACGGCTTGAGGGTTGGCGTCCCTCGGCCCTCCTCTACGGCTTGAGGGTTGACGTCTCTCGGCCCTCCTCTACGGCTTGAGGGTTGACGTCTCTCGGCCCTCCTCTACGGCTTGAGGGTTGACGTCCCTCGGCCCTCCTCTACGGCTTGAGGGTTGACGTCCCTCGGCCCTCCTTTACGGCTTGAGGGTTGACGTCCCTCGGCCCTCCTTTACGGCTTGAGGGTTGACGTCCCTCGGCCCTCTTCTACGGCTGGAGGGTTGACGTCCCTCGGCCCTCTTCTACGGCTGGAGGGTTGACGTCCCTCGGCCCTCTTCTACGGCTTGAGGGTTGACGTTCCCTCGGCTTGCTCTACGGCTTGAGGGTTGACGTTCCCTCGGCCCTGCTCTACGACCTGAAGACTGAGGTCCTCCTTCGGCCCTCTGCAGCCTGAAGCTGATGTCCCTCGGCCACTATCACACCAGAAGACGCTCGCCTTTCTCCAGTGTCTCATTTTCATTCACCTAGCTTAATTTCGTTCCTCTAGCTCAATGTAGGTAGGCCTAGGTTATTCAACAATAAATTCTTATAACTTGTCCTCTTTATTTCTTTTAACAGTGCTCCCCTCCAGACTGAAAGTTAGGTAGGTGAGTGCTCACAATGTGACCTTACAATTTCTTGGACTCTACCCAGGAAAATGTAACGTTTTCGTTCCTCTAGCTCCATGTAGGTAGGCCTAGGTTATTCAACAATAAATTCTTATAACTTGTCCTCTTTATTTCTTTTAACAGTGCTCCCCTCCAGACTGAAAGTTAGGTAGGTGAGTGCTCACAATGTGACCTTACAATTTCTTGGACTCTACCCAGGAAAATGTAACGTTACAAGGTTTCACCCACAGATATAGATACACCTAGATAACGCATAATATATTACGCATACTTCGCGTACCAATAATCGCACCAGCTTACGTACAAAAATCGTAAGCTGCCACTTTCGCGCTCAGTCCTGTGTACTGCTGGCTGGGTGAGCGTGGGCGCTGGCGCTAGGCCCCGGGGTGTGGGGCAAGAAGGGTGCCACACGCGGCGGCTTTTTTGAATCGATTTGATTTTCCCATCACTAAATAGTGCTTGTGACGACATAGTAGGTAGTCAAAAAAATGGCACGCTTGGGTTTCATACAGATCGTGATACTTGCGTTATCTAGTTCTATCTATATCTGTGGTTTCACCTTATAGAGTGCCCAGCTCGAGTACAAGTCGACACTTATTTAAAAGAGGCAATAACTGTGTTATATTAAGAAGTCCTGAAGAAGAAAATTGCATTTTTATTAGGAGTACTAGCAGGGCCCCGCGGTTTCACCCGCATACGTGTCGATGCCGTGGGAATATCGGCATAAAAACTATCCTATGTCCTTCCCCGGGATGCAATCTATCTCTCTGCCAAATTTTATCGAAATCCGTTCAGTGGTTTAGGCGTGAAAAGGTAACATACGGACAGAGAGACAGACAGAGTTACTTTCGAATATATAATATATTAGTATGGAAGAATTTATTTAACGTCAGATGTAACTGTGGCTTTGAAGAACTTTGCATCTTTTTGTGGTGTGTACTTTGTGCAGGACAGCTTTTGCTGAGATATAATATAAGTCAGTTAGGTTAATAGGGAGTCCCGGATGTACAGTCGAGTAATGAAAAGGTTACGCAACTGGTGTTTTTTAAATCGTAACGATAGTTAACATATACAATATAAATTAAAAAAAATAAGTGTCTTTAATGTCAAAATATCAGCTGTTGACTATTTAGTCAACTGATTTATCATCATCTGCCTAGCCTTTTCCCTACTGTTTAGGGTCGACTTCCAGTCTAACCGGATGCAGCTGAATACCAGTATTTTACATAAAGCGACTGCCTATCTGACCTACATAACCCAGTTACTGGGTAACACGATACCCCTTGGTAAGACTAGTTGTCAGACTTTCGGGCTTCTGACGACCCGTAACGACTGTCAAAGATCCACGAATGACAGCCCGGACCAACGGCTTTACGTGCTTTCCGAGGCAAGGAGGGGTCTTGGTATGTAAAAATGGTCACCCATCCACGGATCAACCCCGGAAAGCGTAGCTTAACCCGATCGATCGACCCGTGCAGCTGTTATTAGTTAGCCACAATCCCCGAAATAAGCTTATGAAATATTTTTTTTTATTAATTTCTAATTTTTTTTTGTCTGGTCCGGTTAACCCCTGAAACGGCTGGAGTCCGACTTTGATGAAATTTGGTATGGGGATACTTTAAACCCTAGGGAAGGACATAGGCTATTTTATCTAAATACCACGCGGGCGAAGGCGCGGTCGGAAGCTACTTTACTCATGCACAGTTCAAACAGGTGACGAGCGCCCGCTACATGTCAAATGAACATGTTTTTGAACATTGCTTAACCTATTCGTTCTATGGTTGTACATTTGGAGGAAAGGTGGTCGTTTCTCTATAGAAACGCTCTCGTCTGTTTTCTTACTGGTTAATGACCATAAAGCAATGATTTCTTACAGAATAATGAATATTAACTTTTGTATATCCCTATGTTTTCCTTTTTGATGATACATTGTTTTTATAAGAACTAGAACCCGAAAATAATGCTCAAAATTGCCGCTGTCAACAGAGGCCTAGTGTACAAATTTGACAACTATTAATGAAACAAGAAAAACATCGAAATTATGACTTTTTACTCAGGCTTTTTCAAAAGTCTCTCCGACCGCATTTCCTCTTAAGTCTCACCAATCATGAAGCCAATTTTTTTAAACACCCAAGAGAAGGTGACCATAAACAGCATTTTTTTTTCAGGATTGGAAATCATCAAATGACCCCTGCCGCTCTGGGTGGAACGGAAGCTGACTAAAACCCACCCGTATTCCTTCCTTAGCCCTTTATGTCCGGGCCAGCGGTAACCCTTTCGGACAATCCCGCTGACCTTACACAATGACTTTAAACAGCTTTTAAGTGTAATCAGACTATGATGTTCCCACTGCTGGGACACAGGCCTTCTCTCGGTAAGAGGGAGGGGGCCGTAATCCACCACGCGGACCCAGCGCGGGTTGGTACCTCGTTTAGGACCTATCATTAATTATAACTTATTTTGCAAAAAAAAACTAGACAACTCGATTAATTAAACTTGACCACTATAAATTAAACTTTCGCAATAAAACAAAACAGTTTTGTTTTGTTTTTGATTAATGAGGGGAGTGTCACGGGGAGTATCACAAACTTTTTTTCATTTATCATTATGATAAGAACGACAGTTTTAGTTATGACATTTTCAAAAGAAAAATGCCCTTAAAGCAATTCTTGTCTAACTGAGTTGTAACAGCATGGAAAAGGCTCCCAGAAAATGTTGTGACGGCTCCCACACTGAACTGCTTCAAGAATCGACTGGAAAGACTAAATATATCCAAGCTATACGATACAAACGCATGAGCTAATAGCTGCTAGTGTGTCTAACCAAATAATAATATTTTAATGAACTGCTTGGAGCGTAGGCTTGGGGGCACAACTGCTGGAACATTACCTTCATAAACTTTGTTGACGGTTCAGTGCGGTTAGTGGAAGTGCTCAGGTGCGGTACGGCCAAGTGCGGTACAAATCAGTGCTCTGAGTGGAATACCTTACCCTTATTTGTATTCCTAGAGAAAAACAAAAACGGGTCAGTCAGGGCCTTTTTACACACACGTTTCTCTAGCCCAGGGATGGGGAAACTACGGCCCGCGGGCCACCTCCGGCCGGCGAAGCGTTAAAATCCAGCCCGCGACCATCAAACATACATAAATCAAGTGAAGTTTGTAATGCATGTCTTTACATGTATTTTTTTACTTAACATTTTTGGAAATATTAACCTGAAAAATTTAAGCATTCGTCCTCCCTAGGTAGCTTCATGCTCATTTCCTGGAGGCTTATCATATCTTTTACCTGTAATTCATGTTATTTAAGTTTTTCTGTAGATTTTTATTCTCTTGAATCTTTGTTTACCTTTGTAATGTCAGTTAGTGACAAGCCTAGTTTTATTTTTAATTTATTGCTGGAGCTAGTTGTAGGTCGTATAGGTAAATCACATCGACCTCATTATTTTTTACTTTTTATTATGTTCTAGAATTTCTTTTCAAATGTTAAAAAGTCGATGTCAGGAGCCTGGTGGTGAATTTGGTCAGTCTACGTTGGGAGCTCAGCTCGGCCACAAGTTCGGGAAAATTAGGAGTGTTCTTGGAGGGCAGTTTCCCTCCTCTACGGCCGGAGCGACTATGAAGACGCCGTAGCAAGGCGACTCCGCACCGGGCTCTTCGGGCTGCACGGCCTGAGGTTCGACGTCCCTCGGCCCTCCTCTACGGCTTGAGGGTTGGCGTCCCTCGGCCCTCCTCTACGGCTTGAGGGTTGGCGTCCCTCGGCCCTCCTCTACGGCTTGAGGGTTGACGTCTCTCGGCCCTCCTCTATGGCTTGAGGGTTGACGTCTCTCGGCCCTCTTCTACGGCTGGAGGGTTGACGTCCCTCGGCCCTCTTCTACGGCTGGAGGGTTGACGTCCCTCGGCCCTCTTCTACGGCTTGAGGGTTGACGTTCCCTCGGCTTGCTCTACGGCTTGAGGGTTGACGTTCCCTCGGCCCTGCTCTACGACCTGAAGACTGAGGTCCTCCTTCGGCCCTCTACAGCCTGAAGCTGATGTCCCTCGGCCACTATCACACCAGAAGACGCTCGCCTTTCTCCAGTGTCTCATTTTCAATCACCTAGCTTAATTTCGTTCCTCTAGCTCCATGTAGGTAGGCCTAGGTTATTCAACAATAAACTCTTATAACTTGTCCTCTTTATTTTCTTTAACAGTGCTCCCCTCCAGACTGAAAGTTAGGTAGGTGAGTGCTCAATGTGACCTTACAATTTCTTGGACTCTACCCAGGAAAATGTAACGTTACAGACTGGCGCCCAACTTTATACTAATCCACCCCTCTTAATTTATTTCTAGGCATTCTGCTGTTCTCAAAATTCTAAATTACACTTCCTCAAGTGAGTATATTTGGTAAGCATTATTATTTTCATCCCGTCTCAGCTCTTACTCAACTCTTCTACAACTAAACATCATCTAGGTATTCTTCACCTCACACACATACCGTTATCGAAAGATAATTGGCACCCTTTCGGCCTCTTGGATGTGTTAACCCACTTGTGGGCACTACCAAGGTTGGAGATTGGTTACTCTACAGCGGCTATTGGACAATATCCCGTAGTCGTTTATCTCATATTATACTTGAACTCTCTACCAAAACATCGCTATACTGCACCCCACAGACTTGCACACCACTACGTTTACCCTCTGGTATTCGTACCCAATGGCCGCTTGATGTGCTAATCCATTCATGGACACTCCCAAGTTGGTTGTTGGGACACTTCACGACAGAAACAGGACAATATCCTGTGGACGTTTATACAAACCTATACACCTACGTAACTCCTATTACAAATACTTCACTGTCCTCCTAAACACTTATATAATTTATACTTATATCATGTGGGAATTATACCCAAAATTTCTTTAGACTGTCTTACTCTTCTTTTGGACCGTGTCCAACACTCGACTCTCTTGACGTTTTACTCGGAGCTTGCCCGACTACTGTATTACGGGAGCTGCCCTGACGTTTACTCGGAGCTTACTTACTGCTGCCCTTAACGTTTACTCGGAGCTTACTTACTGCTGCCCTTAACGTTTACTCGGAGCTTACTTACTGCTGCCCTTAACGTTTTACTCGGAGCTTACCGTCTACTGTTTTACGGGAGCTGCCCTGGCGTTTTCTGATGAGGTGTTGCGGTTCAGACCTAACCCCTCTTTCCCTCCTTCCCTCTTCAACTCTGCTCTTACGAGTACTTAAAGTAGACTATATGTTTATACTCTTATACACTCTTTTGCTATTCTTATATTTGTACTTTTGCTATTTTCGTATACAACAATATTATATATTTTTTTTTATAAGTCTTAGAACTTATTACTTATAATTCACCTTATTCCTTGTAAAAACCATTTACGATTTTAAGTTTTGTAAATACTCCACAAGGTTTACCTTCCCCTAAAACTTTTGGCTAGTTAATCCCTTTATTTATTTTGTAGAGCGGTGCACAACTCTTTAAATAAGCCATTGTGTAGAGCGGTGCACAACTCTTTAAATAAGCCGTTGTGTCGAGCGGTCTCACAACTCGTAAAATAAGCCTTAGTGTACTTTTTTTAACATAGATATTTTTTTATCCTTGACCCTACTTAAACCTTGACTTGAAGCTTGAAGGTTTCTCTTAAGTGCTTTATGCTCTTAAACCTTGGCTGCTTCGTGTAAGCAGAAATGACTTGAAAGCTTGAAGGCTTCTCTTAAGCGCTTTATGCTCTTAAACCTTGGCTGCTTCTTCTAAGCAGAAAAACTTGAAAACTTGTAAATAATTTCTTTTAATTTTAACGGGTTTTAGAACAGGTGCGGATTACGACACCTAAATTAAATAATTAAGCCTTCGTAAACTTTAAAAATAATTCCTTGTGGAGTATGCGTCATTGAATGTGAACCATATCCCCTAAGTATGCTGGTGATGTATGATTGGGGAAGTGTGTAGGTTAAGTTGTTGAAAGGTGTATGAAAGAGCAAGGTTTTATTTCAACCTCGAAATTTTTCTAGTTATAATTTTCTGGGGTTATGGGAATCTTAGTTTAAATTTTTTATAACTTACTGTATCACTGTAAATACTCATTTTTTTTTGCTGGTTAATACTCTCTTATGCTGAATAAGAAAATTTTTTCATTGTATTCAAAAATTTTCCGGGGTTTTTGGGGTAATGTAATGTATGTCTTTACATGTATTTTTTTACTTAACATTTTTGGAAATATTAACCTGAAAAATTTAAGCATTCGTCCTCCCTAGGTAGCTTCATGCTCATTTCCTGGAGGCTTATCATATCTTTTACCTGTAATTCATGTTATTTAAGTTTTTCTGTAGATTTTTATTCTCTTGAATCTTTGTTTACCTTTGTAATGTCAGTTAGTGACAAGCCTAGTTTTATTTTTAATTTATTGCTGGAGCTAGTTGTAGGTCGTATAGGTAAATCACATCGACCTCATTATTTTTTACTTTTTATTATGTTCTAGAATTTCTTTTCAAATGTTAAAAAGTCGATGTCAGGAGCCTGGTGGTGAATTTGGTCAGTCTACGTTGGGAGCTCAGCTCGGCCACAAGTTCGGGAAAATTAGGAGTGTTCTTGGAGGGCAGTTTCCCTCCTCTACGGCCGGAGCGACTATGAAGACGCCGTAGCAAGGCGACTCCGCACCGGGCTCTTCGGGCTGCACGGCCTGAGGTTCGACGTCCCTCGGCCCTCCTCTACGGCTTGAGGGTTGGCGTCCCTCGGCCCTCCTCTACGGCTTGAGGGTTGGCGTCCCTCGGCCCTCCTCTACGGCTTGAGGGTTGACGTCTCTCGGCCCTCCTCTATGGCTTGAGGGTTGACGTCTCTCGGCCCTCTTCTACGGCTGGAGGGTTGACGTCCCTCGGCCCTCTTCTACGGCTGGAGGGTTGACGTCCCTCGGCCCTCTTCTACGGCTTGAGGGTTGACGTTCCCTCGGCTTGCTCTACGGCTTGAGGGTTGACGTTCCCTCGGCCCTGCTCTACGACCTGAAGACTGAGGTCCTCCTTTGGCCCTCTACAGCCTGAAGCTGATGTCCCTCGGCCACTATCACACCAGAAGACGCTCGCCTTTCTCCAGTGTCTCATTTTCAATCACCTAGCTTAATTTCGTTCCTCTAGCTCCATGTAGGTAGGCCTAGGTTATTCAACAATAAACTCTTATAACTTGTCCTCTTTATTTTCTTTAACAGTGCTCCCCTCCAGACTGAAAGTTAGGTAGGTGAGTGCTCAATGTGACCTTACAATTTCTTGGACTCTACCCAGGAAAATGTAACGTTACAAGTTTTCGTATTGTTAGAAAGGAGAATTGGTAAGACCGTACCCAGAGACAATAAATGTGTCCATACATGTCCTCACAAAGACCAGTCAACCTTCTACTTCGCAGCTAACTTAAAAGTTTAGTTTAATTGTAATTTGTAATTTCTTTCTTAATTCAATAGTTATTTTGTAATATTGCACAATAAATTAGAGTTTCAGAAAATACATATCAATATTTTTATAGCCAAAAATGCAACAACTTGGCCCGCCATATATTTCGTTAGTTGATATTGGCACGCGAAGGGAAAAGTTTCCCCATCCCTGCTCTAGCCGGTCTGTTGTATAAATCACTATGAAAACTTGTTGCGTATAAACGCGCTGTAGAAAAAATGTGTCTGTACATTATCCTACGCTGTAGTCTGCTGGACCGTTTAAAACCAAGTACTTACACCAAAATCAAGATATACAAATCTAATTTTACACCGATATAACTCCACAGACTAGACAAATATGCCAGTAGGTACAGTCAGCAACAAAAGTCGATTAACACTTCAGTTTTTATAATCTCAGTTATTGAGCAAAATATTTGTTCAAAATTGCATTGTAAAATCAACGGTCATAAGTGGACTGCCACCAGAATGGTCATTTTGGCCTGCACACTAGATCTGCGTCTATATCTCTGTGTGTGATGTTTTAATGTAGACAGTAACGCGCACACAGTACCTATAACGCGAAAGCGCGATGTTGGTTGGTCAGATGCATGTGTGGTCAATACTAAATAAAGATACCTACCATATATTATCGACCACAGTGCCTATTTAAAAGCAATGCTAAAATTCGATGTGAAAATTATAAGCGTTCAGACTGACTTATCCAAATAAACTGTAATTGTATACTAACAGGCTAAGTTATACTACTACTAACAAATTATGGATGTAAATCTGAAATAAAATATTTGAATTCGAATAAGCAGCGATGGCAGGTTCGCACGAGTGGGTGGCTGTTATTGTGTATGCATGGAGAACGTTCGAACCTCAGTGCGCGCTTTCGACTATTTTTGTTCTTTTCATTTTTGTGTCAGAGTTCAATTATTTATTGTTCGTTCGTTGATACAATGATATTAGGGTATATAGGGTGAAAATAAAGTATAATGCTTATGCAATTTAGTGAAAAAAAAACCCTATTTTTAAAACATAAACAGACATATTCCAAACTTTGAAATACATAAAATACCTAATTTGTTCATAAATCATTTTCGGTTGATACTAAAATGGGATATTTTTTGTTTATTGAGGTTACAGCTTAATTTATTCTTTTTCTCAAGGAAAAGAAGATTGAAACTAAACCTCAACCTTACTATCATTCGCTTATTACTATTATATTATGGCCAGTATATCCCCTGAAGTCCCCTGATAGCATTTGTTTTTTTAATTTTTTTATTAATATTGAGTGTGACCTCCGTTATTATCAATGCAATAAAGAAGACGTCGACGCATGGAGGCCACAATATTACTGCAAATATCTGTGCCACGTAAACTATCCCACAACTCCATGCAATGAGACTTGATTTGTTCGAGACATCTTTCGTCTCGCGCTTCCCATCTTTGCACCATTAAACCCCATACATGTTCTATAGGGTTTAAATCAGGGGATCGCGCTGGCCACGGAATAACTTTAACATCCGAATGTTCAGTAAACCACTCACGAACAATACTGGCACGATGTGCCGGTCAATTATCTTGAACCAAATAAAATTCACCAATTTCATCTACTGGATAAACATTTCGAACAGTAGGTAGCATTATATCGCTCAAAATCTCGATGTAAATAGAGCTGTTGGCCCGCGTCGGTATAAATGCCAACTCACCCGGCCCTTGAGCACTAATCCACCCTCCACATATTCACACTAATTCTTCCTGACTCTTGTTTGACTTTGTTTCAAATCTACCCTCAACTTTTATGTGATTAGTTTAAAATATACGCTGTCTTTTTCTCATTACCATAATTAGAAAAAGACTGCGTGCTGCGATAGGCCTATGATGATGATCATTATACCGCGCTTTTTCTGTTTCGTACGTGATGAAAGAATGTTATATACGGGTGTGCATACACTTGAACTTGAGACTTTCTTCTATTTAGGCATTTCACACATGGTATGTGAAATGCCTAAATAAAAGAAAGTCTCAAGTGCGACGAGTTACGATGTGATAGTTTTGTAATGCTGGCATTGGAGTTCTGACCGCTATTGTACTTCTGCTGCAATTTTGAACAAATATTTTGCTTAATAACTGAGATTAAAAAAACTGAAGTGTTAAACGACTTTTGTTGCTGACCGTACATAGGTATCAGAGATTTAGGCCATTGCGTCGCCTGTGGCTGTACTATCAGAGAGAGCCTAATATATCATATCTCTGGTCCCCAGACGGATCTTAATGTTTCTTCAACCCATTTAAGTCAAGAACAGGTGAACACAGCCGTGGGCCATAACATAAATTTATAGTTTCCAGGGCTGACAATATCGCTAAAAATAAATAGGCTAACGGTCTTGGGTTAAAAACATAATAGTTAGGGTGAGAGGTCATGTGTTGGAACGCCAATAGAAATTTTTGTAATATTTTTGTAAAATATAATTTAAAAAGAGTGTCCATGGAGTTTCTTGCCCGTTCTTCTCCATAGGTACCTACGCTTTGGAATGGGCAACTAGCTTCATATTTTCTGACTGACCGACTTCTTGACAATTCAAAAGTGCCTGTAAATGGTTTAATTGAAATAAATGCTTTGAGTTTGAGTTTGAAAAAACCGCTAAAGTGCTAGTCGGACTCGTGTACCGAGGGTTCCGTACAAATTTGTAGGTATGTAACTAAACATGTACGGTTTTCGGATTTTTTCCTTCACTTGTGGTACATGACATTGCTTCTTGCCAAATTTTATGATTCTAGGTTAACGGGAAGTACCGTACCTATAGGTTTTGATTCCGAAAAATAAATGCCCGTATCTTTTGATTGCCTTGACTTGGAAGTTTTATTTTGTTCACTGCTTCAAGTGATTGAGAGCCCTGAGTATTTGGTATTAATTTCAACGTGATAACTCCACGCGTTCCTGAGAAAAAGGGTCTTGACAGATGGACAGGCAGAAAACGAAGTGAACTTATAAGGGTTCCGCCTTTTCTTTTAAAGTACGGATCCCTAAAAAAACAAAAAACACGTAATCATTGCCAAGTATTAGGTATACAGGGTGGCAGGTACAGACGCCAGCACATCAACCTACCCGAAACTGCCAAATTTTTTCAATCAACCTTGAACCTTATGTTGTAGCGATAAGGTTGAAAATCTATTAAAGAAATTTGACAGATTGTAGTATCTTGATGTGCTGGTCTGTACGTCGCTACGAAACCGTATAGCCATGGACTCAGTAGGTACACACAGCGCAATCCACGAAGACGCGCCCCACTCGTCTTCCTAATCGCTTACAGTACAAGTGTGCGACATTCCGCTAGTGTTTCAGTTTTGTCGATACACAGTAATTACTTATTAGTGGGTAATTAGTCATCATCATCATCATCATTTCAGTCGAAAGACGTCCAGAACGACGTCGTCGTATCGCCGCGACGCTATCAAAATTCTCCAGATGTTAGCATCTGGAGAATTTCGATAGCTAATTAATTTGATCCTGTGTACTGAATTGAAAGTCTCCCTGTGATGCCATTAGAATAAGACAACTTTCGCGCGTATCACACACTCAGACTCGAACTTGCTTTGCCACGATTCCTTATACATGATGACATTGAAAACATGCCCCAATTCGAAATAGGAGGTTCAGTATATTTTTATAAGTTGTCATAGGTACTCGAAATCTAAATTCTTAATAAAAAAACCGTGACATTTTCGTCTTAGAGAGTTCAAACTAAGTTATTAACTTCAAGTAAATACGAATTACTGGCGTCCCAGAAAATAAACTCTCAAAACAAATAAGAAGATTAAAGTATCAATTTTAGCGCGGGCCCGATAAGCAATCCATTCATCGCAAAGTGCACAACCTGAAGCAAGTTGGCACCGCATCGAACTAGCGGTCATTTACCGGTATTTTTCGTTTGAACGGTCAAAATTACCGTTCATACGAAAAAACCGGTCAAGAGCGAGACGGACTCACACACTATGCTTTTAAATTTTCATCGGCGAGGCCTATAATTTGTCAGAGAATTTTAACAATACAGTGTAGAATATTGCAGTTTTAGGTAAGCGGCATCTCTTGACCGCTAGTGGAACTAATGTAACTTTTGTTGATGATTTCTGTAAAAGTGTGCTATTTAGTGACATCGTTTTATTTTTCCTGTAATTTTTATATAACCTTCTATCACATAGAATTATTTCAGATTTTTCTCTATGCAAACTTGGGAGATAAGACGAATTTTTTTTTACATTTTTCATCAAAAGTCAAAAACTATGCACCCTAAAAAAAAATGTTTGAAAATGTGCAGACAGCGTTCTTTCATATGATATCCCACATGCGCTAGTAGCCTCACTTCGAATTTTTAAGACCCCCTTTCAGTCCCTGTTCCAAAAAATCTAAATATATTTTTTATTTCTTTCTTACTTGCAAAATAGTTGGGTAAACGTCGTGTAAAACTATTCCAAATTTCAAGTCGATAGCATTGTTAGTTCTTGAGATATCCAGCTGTGACAGACAGACAGACAGACAGACTGAGTCGCACCATTTTTACCATTTTGGTACGGATCCCTCAAAAGAGCGCGCGACGACGTTGCTAAATCGCTTGCTTACGCGCAATAATGTGTATCCCTTTCCTTAATGACATCTCTAAATTTTCTTTATAACACGTACAATTAGATGTTTTAATTTGGCGCACGTATTCAATTTCATCCTGTATATTATAATCCCTTTAGCTATGAGTACATCTCTCTCCTTGATAGTCTTGCCTAAATTATTTTATCATATCCTATTGCGTCTGAGCGAGCACCTTACATCCGACAGCCCTAATTTCAAGTGATATATTTGTCGCCTTAACTTAGCTAAAGAGATTTATGTACGCATGTGCTCTGGATTATGAAATAAGTTTATGTCTGAGAACTATATTTTATAGACTCTGTTTAAGACATTTTATAGTTCTAACATAAAATATATCGCCTGTAATCCTTGAATTGTTAGGCAGCAGAGGTGTACCCATTTAAGGAATACAGGCGAGAACACAATTTAATTATTATTATTATTACACAAATTATAGTAACACCCACTTTCGTCAGATATGTTTGAGTCCGTTGTATAGTCCGACCGCTTAACTGCGACGTTGCCTGAGGTAGCAGCGCGGTGCGGGAGGGGTGTGGTGACGTGATGCGAGAGCTCAGTGATTCGTCAACTTATGACAACTATCACCCCCTTCTTCACCGCGCAGCTAACTTTTATTTTAGTTTTCGGGGTGGAAAATCTTCATGGATGTACTTGGGCTACCAAACGCAAAAATTGTTTTTTCAAATCTGTCCGGAATTTTTCAGAGATTAGCGCGTTCAACAAACTATTCAGCTTTATAGGTAAGATAAGAAAAATAGAAGGATCAAGGATAGGCCCCAGATCGTTCGCGTCTTTACTTACCTTAATATGTTTTCGGCAAACCGTAATATTTTTGACCTTTAACAAACAGCCAGGTTTTCAAAGATTAATAGACCTATCCTTATCAATCTGGACGGCACACGTCAGCAGATAAATATGATTTATTACAAGCTTTTATTTAATTATAGTGATTTATTGCTTCGGAAGTAAACAAGGAACATTGTTACTTACCAGTGATTATTTAATGTCTGAATGTCGGTGAGAAACAGTTTTGCTATAGCGCTTGTTGCGTTTTTGTTTGTGTGCGCATTTTACCCTAGACCACACAAGCTTCTCAGTGATTTAAAGGCTCCTACAAACAGGCGCGACACGTGATATAAACGCGCGCGACACAAAGGCACCGCTCGTTGCGCGACTTGCGGTGCCTTTGTGTCACGTGTCGTGTCGCGCCTGTTTGAAGAGCCTTAAGTAGGTAAGTTTACTTCTGTCTACCTCAATACATGTGAGACTATCGCAATTTCCCACAAAAATGTGGTAGTTCTTTAATAATGACTTTCTCATAACGGTGTACGAAAGAGAAAACTTCTTTCTCATAGCATGGTATTTAAGGGGCTTACAGGGCCTAAACGTAAAAAACGCATGTTTTAGAAGCAATGAAAGTATATGATCGACTACAGTAAAGAAAATAATAAAAATATAAGATATTTTTCAGGATATATGCTACTTAGATAGTGTGTTGAAAACATAATACAACTAATTTGATACGATAGAAAAAAATCATGAAGATACCTCTAAAAACTTCCTTTTTACAATAAAAACCATACTAATATATACGTACATACAATCATTCTGACGTTTCGTCTGATTATTCTACAAGCAACATACTAAAGCACTAGTGTTTAAATTTTTTAGTCCAAATAATAGATTTTTTTGTAAATAGATAATTGCTTCATATTTTGCAATAAATTACCAGCGTTGTATCATCATGCTTCTCTTTCTTTTCTATGCAGTCCGACAGTGACCGCGCTTTAGGTCATGTAGTCCCCTTAAGGTTCTTGAAAATCAAGGCTTTAGAATGTTTATGAGAGATATGAGAAATGATGGATCAGTGGTAAGGGCCACACGTATCAAAAGTAATGATGTAACTAATATTTTTGTAAAATATAATTTAAAAAGAGTGTACAGGGAGTTTCTTGCCCGTTCTTCTCCATAGGTACCTACGCTTTGGAATGGGCAACTAGCTTCATATTTTCTGACTGACCGACTTCTTGACAATTCAAAAGTGTCTGTAAATGGTTTAATTGTTTAAAATAAATGCTTTGAGTTTGAGTTTTGACGACTTACGAGTTGTAGGACGTAGTTTACTAGGTTCGAACCTCGACTGGCGTTTTACTTTGTATAATTTATTTCATCACCACTGCTCTCAAAACGGTGAATGAAAACATCGTGAGGAAACCGGTATGTCCTAGAACCAAAAATTTGAAGACATAAATTGACATGACCAACCTGCACTGGACCCGCGTGGTGGATTACGGCCCACGGGATCTCACAGAGAGGTGGCCTGTGTCCCGGCAGTGGGAAAATGATAGGCTGATTATGTTAGAATGCAAGATGACTACGATAACTTTACAATGATGACATGGACAGATTTTCTTTATTTACAGATTAAATTAAATTGTTTCTGAGAAACTAACGTAAAGACACATCGAACAACAAAATCAAACCGGTTTCTAATTTAATTGTACATTTATTCTTTTTTTTACATTGATTTACTTTCGGTAACTACTTTAACTCACACCCTGACTTATTACTTGTATTTTTATTAAATTTAAATGAAAGTAGTTTACTTTTACCATGTTTGTAAATATGTGAGCACCATGTATCTATCAGATAATTAGTTTATATGTCATGGTTTCACTTTTACCTATTGTGGTACCTATAGTAATTTTATTTTAGGTGCATCGTCTTCACATATTATTATTATTATATAATTAATGTATGCAAAATGTTTTACAAAACATTTTAAAAGAGTAACAGTGGAGTTTCTTGCCCATTCTTCTCCATACGAAAACTACCTTTTGGAATGGGCGACTAGAATCAATTCTATTTTTTTGTAATTTTTGACGTTCAAATGTGCCTTTTATGTGCCTATTTGAAATAAATGCTTTGACTTTGAACATACATAGACGTTAAATGACTTGTCCTATCACTTGCAGCAGTAAAATATAATCAAGGTCACATTAATTTCTTCAAAGACTCTTATCACAATGAAATAGAGTTGATAATCGGGTATTATTGATAGGCAAACATAGAATAGAAATAATGTGGTTATTGTTGCTCGGCGTATGCGATTAATGACTCAACCACAGTGTATGGCCATAAAGTTAGCAATAATTTGAAATTATTATAAGCTTTGCAATCAGCCATCCTATTGTAGCAGTACAAGCATCTAAAACACCAGGGGGCCTAAAAAGGTCACTTTGGCAGAATAAGAAAAGAAAAGAAAGAAAGAAAAAAAAAAAAAAAAGAACAAAAAGAAAATCGAAAAAGGATAACATTATGAATCAAAATATGGCGAAGACAGTCCGTGTTTTTCTTTATTTCGCTGCGCTACGTAGGTATAATCAAAGAGATAGGGATTGGATTTGGATTGGATTTATTAGTATTTTAGCACAGACAAATAAAAATAACTGAAAATCCTTCATCAATGGGATTTGCAACTCAACGCAACTCAATGCTGGGCACGCCACAATTGCGGCGATTAGTCCTCTCTTTGAGGTTAGGCTAGAGAGGCACCACGGCGTCCTCACCTTCCGCCTGACGCATGTTCTCATCCGAGATGGTTGCTTCAGGAGGTTGCTGTTCCGTATATATCACGCGCGACACAAAGGGACCGCAAGTCACGCAACGAGCGGTGCCTTTGCGTCGCGCGCGATTCGCGTCGCGCGTCGCACCTGTTTGCAGGAGCCTTAAAGCGGGAGGAAACGCCTGGGTGTCACCATTGTGTAGATCACCCGGAGGACACGGTGGTGGAGCATACGGTGGAGGTCTGCCCGGCTTGGGTGGAGCACCGCCGCGTCCTCACGGCGGCGATCGGCGGCGGCGATCTCTCGCGTCCAGGCTATGGTACGAAGCGAGAGTGCATGGGAAGCCGTCACCTCCTTCTACGAAGCAGTAATGCTTGCGAAGGAGGGAGAAGAACGCGTGAGCTAAAGGCAATATTTGCGTCCTCACGCCCCTAGTCGCCGCAGGAGACGCCCTGGGCGAGCCGATTCCCGGCTACCAAAGGAGCGGGCTTGCGGACGGCGAGCAATGGGTAGCTCGTTGTCCGGTACGGACCAGGCCCGGGTACGCCGCGTTTTGTTCCACGCGCGCCTCAAAGAGATGTCAGCACTAACTGACGGGGTCCGCCAGGGCCGAATGGTTGCCAGGGGCTACCCTAGCAGGTATTCGGCCCTAGCGGGCCACGGTAACTCTTTCGAACAATCCTATGGGTTGGTATTAGTAAGTAAAAGTCTGACACGCCCTCCCGCTTCGCCCAGAGTTGGAGAAGTTATTTGATAATTTCCCACCCAAAAAAACAAGGAGGTGACTCATTTTTAGGAAAACTCAAGGTGAAGAACATAACTCAAATTAAATTGCTTCACATTATTTTTCCTTAAAACAGCGTTATTTTCATTCAATCGCAGATTTTGAGGCCCCTTCCTTGGATTATCCCAATAATATTTTTCTTCACATTTTATTCTCAACCTTTTTTCAGTTCCGTAAAGTTGAAAATCACTCAACAAAAGAGCTTACATTTGTTAAGAAGAATGAAGGTAATTTCCTTTTTCAGAAGGAATTTATCAAAGAACCTTTGGCTCGAGTGTTCCCGATTGTGCCCGATCGTGCCCGAAGCGGAAGCAAAACTGTTGTTTGTCAAATACACGTTTCGATGATCGATTTTGTGATGTATTAGTTTATTGTGTGTTTATTGTGTGTATTGTGTCGTACATGTCAATAATCTGCTATTTTTTAATATCTTTTGTTACACGATTCGTCAGTGAATTCTCATTTGTAGCCTAATCTATCAAAAAGCGAGTCAACATCAGGGCTATGCGAAAAAAACAAGCATACAAATTGGTTAAAAACTATGGATTTTAAGAGGTTTTGACAGACGGGCAGAGAGAACAAATAATATGGCACAACATCATCCTTGTATGTCCCAAAGGGTTAGGCAGAAACACACGTGTACACCCACATTTCGCTAGAAGGCACGGTAAGAGGCAAATTTTTATGTAAACGACAGTAGCGCAGCACGGCAACAAATAAGATTCAAAACAGCGATGAGTTTAATGTTATTATAAATCTTTAAATCGAATGACCACCAAAATAAAACGTAATTTTGCAATCTTAGGGTTGATTTTTCCAACGCCAGATAATTTTATTCCAGTAATAATTTAAATTTTTTGACAGTTCTTCCATACAAAATCTGTCAAAAGTCAATTTTATTCTACAAATAAATATTATCTGTCGATTGAAAAATCAGTAATAAAAAATGCGGCTCAGTGGAATAATTTTAGGTATTTCTTTAGTTGACTGAATTCCCTTTAATATCATTACATAAAATATGATAATGCACGCTCATAATTTTGAGGATTACACGACGAAAAATACTTTTTTAGCTCCGTTTTACGATTGTTTTATCATGATATTATTATTATTTTTATGAAATATTTTTGATAAAGTATTTTCTTTGAATATTTGACAATACACACTTTTTTTTCTGGTTTGTAATATGGACCAATACGCATAACGGTGTGACAAAAAATGAGCTTTTTACGGTGGTAGAGAAATTTCAAAAAAATATCCTTGTTGTCGATTTCGTATCTCTGTCTTTAAACGAGCAACCGTTGCTGCAATAATAACAATGAGTGGAGCAATATAAAAACAACATTGTTGTGCATGCGGTAGCTCTAAGTACAGTAGTGTGGCTACATTTACAACCAATATGCTGCATGTTGGCAACATGCGAACTACGCATCATACGTCACATAAAATCCGGCATCGCTCAAGTAGAGTTTACAGCGCAACTACAAAAACAACTACAAGTTTACGGGCAGTCTGTTGCCTACCAGACATCGCTATAGCCGTGGTCGGAGGATCCTCCCTTTCCTATAGAGTATGAGTCATAGATAATATCAGTGAACTTTACACCCTGTTTCTCATACCTCTTCGATAGGAATAAATAATTTAGATATTTGGAAAATTCAGTCAAAACACAAATGTATTGCTGTACAAATAGCGTGACACAAATGTATTGCTGTACAAATAGCATGACACAAATGTATTGCTGTACAAATAGCATGACACAAATGTATTGCTGTACAATTAGCATGACACAAATGTATTTCAGTACAAATAGCATGACACAAATGTATTGCTGTACAAATAGCATGACACAAAAAACTCAAATCATCGCGACACGATATCGATTTTTGGAAATTTTCCCTTTTCCGTCGGCTCAGTATTCAACTATGTTTTTTCATGTGTTAACATAACATTTTTCACGTCACTGTGTTAATTGTATAAACCATTTTTAATGATAAAACCAATGTAAACAAGTACAAAAACCTAATACCCATGTCGCACACGTGTTTGTCGAACTAATGACATACATTCACTTTATTGGTTTATTTTTTATTTATTTTATTTTTTTTATTTCTTTAGGACAACAAACAATTGCGTAATAATGCTTAATACTAAAACAGATATAAATGAACATTTAGGTAATAACGCAACCAGCACCGTTATCCACATAATAATACAAAAAAAACTTATTATTACGTACAAGCAAACTTTAACAAACAAAATATTTAACTATTATAATGTGGTTTACACAATACATAGTAAAGGTGAGACAAACTTTTTTACAACTGAAACTCACCGTTACTTCTGAATAAAATTGAAATGCGAGTGGGCAGAAATAAATTTGCATTGTGTCCGAACATACATAACAAAACACATAAAAAGAAACATAAACATCCAGATTGAGAACCTCCTCTTTATGAAGTAGGTTAAAATATAAAAGGCAAATCTGTGAGATATTGACATTATGAGGAAGTGTGAACATTTTTTTCTCTGATACATTTCTTGAATTGGGTAAGTGACAAAACAAACAAGTCGACATCAGCAAAATTATCGTTGTAACATTTCATAATGCGCCGTAAAGGAGCTCGTTCACCTGCGTTAGTCCTACACGGCTTAGGGGCAAATAGACTATGTGTATAAGTATCGCGAATACGTTGGGAACGACTAGGTATGCGAATATAAATTTGGTTTATGAGGTTATTACAATCAAATTCATTTCGACAGACTTTATATAAGAATGATTGATCAAGAAGCAGTCTCTTTGATTTAAGAGTTGACAAGGTGAACTTTTCTAGGAGAGTATGATATGAAGACCGCTTCTTAAAGAATGTGTAGTTTAGAAAACAAAGATATTTACGTTGTACTGATTCAAGCTGATCACTGTATTTATCATAAAATGGATTCCATACACAAGTAGCATATTCCAGTTGAGATCTTATGAGTGACTTGTATAGTAGTAAGTATGTGGAAGGTTTTTTAAATAAGTTGCAGGTCCGCCTTATAAAACCATAAAATTGATAGCCTTTAGCTGCGATGTGGTCAACGTGAACATCAAAGTGCAGCTTTGAGTCAAAGAGTATACCCAGGTCTTTAATTAAGGAGACTTTTTCTAAATTTGTGCTACAGAGCGAATATGTGAAATGAACGACATTGATTTTTTTGGTAAAAGAGATAGATTTGCACTTGGGTAAACTCAATTGTAGTTTATTTGCTAAACAATAGGCAGAAAAACGATTCAAGTCCTCTTGTAATTTAACACAGTCATCAATGGAACTTATTTTACGGAACACTTTAAGGTCATCAGCATACAACAAGAAACCGCAGTTTCTAAAGCATGTGTTTACATCATTTATAAATAAAACGAAAAGCAGTGGACCCAAAATTGAGCCCTGCGGTACACCAGATGTCACGCTAATCACATCGGAAGAAAACCCCTGGACCACAACCTTCTGAGTTCTATTTTCCACGTACGATGTAAACCAGCGAAGCAGACTCCCACGGATACCGTTAAATTCGATTTTTTGTAAAAGCATAGTGTGGTCCACCTTGTCAAAAGCCTTACAGAAGTCAGTGTAAATTGTGTCAACCTGCACTTGATTGTCTTGGTGCCACGTTGAATGGCAATGCTAATTCTTTGGCCAAAGAACGACCCAGGTCACTCCAAGTGTTGTGTCATTTAATGTATAGTTCAGGAGACATTCATCTGGACATTTATAAAAATCATATAAAATAAAATCGATTAAATACTCGAGGCTCAAAAAATAAATCTTTCTTATCGTCTTTTTTAAAGACTCTGATAAAACAGAAAATCCTTTACAAAGGATAATCTTGAATAAAACATTCATTCTTCAAAGCTTTCAGGATCGGGTGTGGCTGTGGAAGTATTAAAGAAGGTTAGAACTCCTGAATTCCTCAGGGATATCAGGGAACTAGATTTTGTAAATCGAATTCATGGTACGCCATTAGAGTGTTGAAGTTTTTTGATACCTTGGTAAATGTCGAAGTCCCTTTAACTCTGCGCCGGTCATATTGCATTAGTTATTATAGCCGGGTATTTAAAACGAAATTCGGTCTGGCGAGTCATATTACGGCACACGCTAGGAAATAATAATTTCAAAGGATATTTTTATATGAATCGATAAAGAGGACTATTTATGTGTAAATAAATGTTGAAGATACAATTGTTCTGCAATCAGAATAATAGGTAATTTTAGTAAAAAAGTATTCATATTTGACTAAATCCTAGAGATAATTATGAACATAAAATTCTATAAGATCAAGGATTAATGATCAAGGACTGCTACAAGGCATACATAATGAACATGGAAAAGAATATCACTCAAAACCCAAAATTCTTCTGGTCCTTTGTGAAAGCCAAAAAATCAAAGTCTAGCGACATTCCTTCCACTATGCATTTGGGACAGAATATTGCAACATCTGGTGAAGAAATAAGCAAGCAATTTGCCACACACTTTTCTTCAACCTTCATACCATCCGTTAGCCCGAATGCTCCCAGTACTAGCTCGCATAATTATTTTCAATCCGCCTTATGTGGAATGACTTTTACTTAAAGAGACGTGTTTAAGGAGTTAAAGAAACTCGACGCTTGCAAGGGTCAAGGACCTGATGGCTTGCCCCCGTTATTTATCAAGAAATGTGCAGCTAACCTGTCTCTTCCGCTTATGTTGATTTTTAACAAGTCAATTAAATCATCTATGTTCCCCTCTCAATGGAAAGTTGCTAACGTTGTGCCCATTTTTAAGAAGGGAGAAGTCAATGATTCTTCGAACTATCGTCCCATATCGCTTCTTTCCGTATTTGCGAAGCTGTTCGAGGCGCTTGTTTGTCCCATGTTAACCTCGCACAAAAGAGCGCAGTTGGCTCCCCAACAGCACGGTTTCTGTGCTCGCAAATCCACAACCACTAATTTGACACATTACGTTAATGACATTAGCAGATCTCTGGACTCCCGCGCACAGGTTGACTCCATCTATACAGATTTCAGCAGTGCCTTTGACAAGGTTAACCACAAAGTACTTATCACAAAGCTCGAACAGTTTGGCATATCCGGCCAACTACTCATGTGGTTTGGCTCATACCTATTTGAGCGGAAACAGAAAGTGGTTGTAAGAGGTTATGAGTCGCCGTATTATTTTTCCACCTCCGGGGTACCACAGGGATCTCACCTGGGACCTATCCTCTTTTTGATCTTCGTCAATGACATTGTTCATTCTGTACGGCACTGCAAATGTTCCATGTTTGCAGACGATTTGAAACTGTACATGGAAATTAAAACTGACTGCGACATTCTTCTACTTCAGGAAGACTTGGATGCGGTACAAGAATGGTGTCAATTTAATATGATGACTCTTAATGCAAGTAAATGTTATCACATGACTTTTACTCGAAACAAACAAGTACGATCATCATCTTATGCGTTAAATGGGGTTCCTCTACAAAAGGTTGATACCATCCGTGATTTGGGTGTCCATCTCGACAGCAAGCTAACTTTCGTCAATCATATTGACGCGATTGTGGCCAAAGCGACAAAAATGTCGGGTTGTGTTAAGAGAACTTGCTCGGAATTTCGGTCCATATCGACACTAAAAGTGCTTTACTACACCCTTGTCAGAAGCATACTGGACTACGCATCTCCAGTTTGGAATCCCATATATCGTGTCCATACTAACAGGATTGAACGTATACAGAAGGCCTTCACCAGGTACTTACGCTTTAGAAGCCCTAGTTGCCCTCATGACGCTAATTATTCCCAAAGGCTTAATCACTTCAATATGTCACCACTAGAACAACGTAGAAGCACTTCTGATCAGCTCTTGTTTTACAAAATCATACGAGTACATAACCTGGCGGATGTACCTGAGTTATTATCAGAAATTAATATAGCTGTTCCTAGGCGTACCGTAACTAGATCTCTACGCAAAATAAATACCTTTGCACCGTCCTCATCTAGAACCAACCTTGGTCTCAATGCCCCCTTGAATCGATTAATGGCTAATTATAATAAAATAGATATCTCCAACAATATTGATATATTCACAGACTCTTTCTTCCAATTTCGCAGAAAACTTATAACTATTAGCGACGAGTCATAATTTCATAACTTTGTTTACTATTTCATTTTTTTTGTTTTTTGCCGCATGTGCCTGCCAATTTTGAATTGTTGTCTTGTTGCACTCATTATCGCGTTCTATTGTTTTGAAATTTTAATATCAATTTTACCGTTTTTACTGTTTATTTTTCTATTTTAATCTTAATATTTTAATAGTAATTCTAATTCTAACGATAATTTTGATTTTATTTAAGAAGTTATTATTTTTTTATGTAAGTGCTGTGTACGCCTGTAAGTGACTAATTCACCATAACACAATGGATATGTTATTAATTTATTATGTCATTATTTCTAGTGAATAAGTCGTTGGTGTACCTTTTAAATAAAATAAAAATAAATAAAAATAAACTTACTTTTTTAAAATCATCAAATGACCCACCCCGCTCTGGGTAGAGCGGAAGGGAGTGTCAGAGTCTTACTGACTAAAACCCACCCGTGTTCCTTCCTTAGCCCTCTATGTTCCGGGCCAGCGGTAACCCTTTCGGAAAATCCCGCTGACCCGGCAGGCTTCAGCCCTGACGGGCCCCTTCGATAGGTGTACTTATAATAGGTACACCCACATTGTGCACGTCATGTTGAATTCGAAGAGACGTATACATAATACTTCCCACGCATAACCTTATCGCCTTTCATATCAACCGTGGGCAGTATATTGATCGCTCTTTTATTATCATTTCAGCCGAAAGACGTCCACTGCTGGACATAGGCCTCCTCCAAGCACCTCTACTTCCCGGTTCTGTGCTTCTCGCATCCAACGGGTTTCTGCGACCTTCACAAGGTCGTCGGACCACCTTGTAGGAGGCCTTCCCACGCTACGTCTTTTAGTACGCGATCACCACTCCAGAACCTTTCGGCCCCATCGGCCATCTGTTCTGCGAGCAATGTGCCCTGCCCACTGCCACTTAAATTTGGCAATTCTTCGGGCTGTCGGTTACCTTGGTTCTCCTGCGCCTGTCTTTTATTATATATTATTACAACTTATTATTATATTATATTATTATAACTTATAATATTTATATATTATTATAACTTTTATTGAATACTTCAGAAGTAGGTACAGTCACAGTAAAACTACGATCACCGCCTTAAGGTCTATTTTTGTTTGCTCCGTGATGAAAGAATCGGGTTTCCTTTTTTAGGAACTCATTAACTGCCCAGGGGGTCGGCTTCCAGTGTAACTGTATGCAGTTGAATACCAGTATTTTATATGGAGCGACTGCCTATCTTACATCGACGACCCAGTTACCGGGTAATACGACACCCCTCGGTAAGACTTCCGGGCTTCTAACGACCCTTAACGACCGTCAAAGATCCACAAATGGCAGCCGGGACCCACGGCTTAACGTGCTTTCCGACGCACGAAGGGGTCTCGGTATTGTTGGTCACCTATCCTCGGACCGACCTCGACAAGTGTTGCTTAACCTTGAAAATTGACCCGGCTCTCATAAACAAGGTGTGAGTGTGATAATTACATTCCGTTGGTCATTGTTTTTTAAACAATTTTAGATGAAAATTAAATGTTTATTGAAAAACTTTAGGAGAATGTTAGAGCAAAGCCCAAGAGGACAACAATTTTATATTTTCGAAAAATAATATGATTTTACAAGCGTTAACTTTTCAACTTTAGTTTTCCAATCTTTGGGTCATTTATCTTTCAGAAGAGACTGCGGCACGTCTGCTAACATTTGAAATATGTAGGTACCTACCGGGATTTAATAAAAAATAAATAAGTTTATTGATGAAAAGGTTACAGAGATTTTACATTGACCTCAAATTAGGCATGCCTGTATCTTGGGCACTAATATGGAGGGTTAGCCATTTAAATATTTATTATGTCATGTCATGTTTGGTAATCTAAGTAAAATAGGTTCGCTTCCAATGAGGGTTTTCGTGAAAATTTACGACACCAGTTGGCACCACTGTGACAAGAGGTCTTCCAACGGTGTACGAAAGAGAAAACGTCTTTCTCATAGCATAGTATTTAAGGGGCTTACAGGGCCTAAACGTAAAAAACGCAAGTTTTAGAAGCAATGAAAGTATATGATCGACTACAGTAAAGAAAATAATAAAAATATAAGATATTTTTCAGGATATATGCTACTTAGATAGTGTGTTGAAAACATAATACAACTAATTTGATACGATAGAAAAAAATCATGAAGATACCTCTAAAAACTTCCTTTTTACAATAAAAACCATACCAATATATACGTACATACAATCATTCTGACTTTTTGTCAGATTATTCTAAAAGCAACATACTAAAGCACTAGTGTTTAAATTTTTTAGTCCAAACAATAGATTTTTTGTAAATAGATAATTGCTTCATATTTTGCAATAAATTACCAGCGTTGTGTCATCGCGCTTCTCTTTCTTTTCTATGCAGTCCGACAGTGACCGCGCTTTAGGTCATGTAGTCCCCTTAAGGTTCTTGAAAATCAAGGCTTTAGAATGTTTATGAGAGAATTGAGAAATGGTGGATCAGTGGTAAGGGCCACACGTATCAAAAGTAATGATGTAACTAATATTTTTGTAAAATATAATTGTGCTATTGTGCTACTTCAGGCACCAGCTCTCACAATGTGAATTTATATAGTTCAAAACTGTAAAGTGCTACTAAAACATTGTGAGAGAAATAAATAAACTTATTATTATTATTATTGTCCATATTTTCGAATAAAAAATTTGAGTATAAGACTAGGTTGCTTACAGTGGAGCGACCATGAACAAAGCCATGCTGTTCTGGGATAATAATATTATGTAAGATAGGATAGATTGCATAATGAACTAATCGCTCAAGAACTTTTGACAAGGTGGACAGCAATGATATTGGACGATAGTTGGTGACGTCGTCTTTGGTGCCACTTTTGTATACAGGCGTGATATGAGCAGTCTTCCATGCTTGAGGAACGGTACCCTCTTTCAGACTACGGTTAAATAGATAAAATAACGGCACGCCCATCGACTCAGCAGTGTGTTTTAAAAATAAAGGGGGAATACCATCCGGCCCGCAACCTTTGGTTACGTCTAAGGATTTGAGCGATTTAATTATCGTATCTTTAGAGAATGACAGATCCGTTATAGTTACTTGGCTTTCCAACGGCGACACAGAATTTCTATTAACATTATTAGACTTAGGTTCATACACTGAGCTAAAAAACCTAGAAAATAACCCACAAACGTCCCCAGGCCCGTTACATTTCTCACTATTATATGACATGGTGTTTGGTACACCCGTAATTCTTTTATGGCTTTTTATAAACGACCAAAATTGTTTTACGTCTTTTTGTATGTTGGCTTCAACAGTACGCATATACCTTTTAAAGCAATCATCAGAAAGCGACTTAAATCTTCTGCGATATAAGGAAAACTGTTCGTAATCCGCATATTTTTTTTTACTTACATAACTTAATATTTAACACAAATAACAACGTCTAACAATTAGATAGGTACTAAATTAAATGACTAACTAATTAACTATACAAATAAATACAAAAACAAAAGGACACTTAGGCGTCGAAGTACTCGTCCGCATCGCTGTCATCCGGAAACCTGCCCAGAAGACTGGCAGCATTGCCACGTTGAATGGCAATGCTAATTCTTTGGCCAAAGAACGACCCAGGTCACTCCAAGTGTTGTGTCATTTAATGTATAGTTCAGGAGACATTCATCTGGACATTTATAAAAATCATATAAAATAAAATCGATTAAATACTCGAGGCTCAAAAAATAAATCTTTCTTATCGTCTTTTTTAAAGACTCTGATAAAACAGAAAATCCTTTACAAAGGATAATCTTGAATAAAACATTCATTCTTCAAAGCTTTCAGGATCGGGTGTGGCTGTGGAAGTATTAAAGAAGGTTAGAACTCCTGAATTCCTCAGGGATATCAGGGAACTAGATTTTGTAAATCGAATTCATGGTACGCCATTAGAGTGTTGAAGTTTTTTGATACCTTGGTAAATGTCGAAGTCCCTTTAACTCTGCCGGTCATATTGCATTAGTTATTATAGTTATATAAAACGAAATTCGGTCTGGCGAGTCATATTACGGCACACGCTAGGAAATAATAATTTCAAAGAATCTTTTTATATGAATCGATAAAGAGGACTATTTATGTGTAAATAAATGTTGAAGATACAATTGTTCTGCAATCAGAATAATAGGTAATTTTAGTAAAAAAGTATTCATATTTGACTAACTTACTTTTTGAAAATTATCAAATGACCCCTCCCGCTCTGGGTAGAGCGGAAGGGAGTGTCAGAGTCTTACTGACTAAAACCCACCCGTGTTCCTTCCTTAGCCCTTTATGTTCCGGGCCAGCGGTAACCCTTTCGGAAAATCCCGCTGACCCGGCAGGCTTCAGCCCTGACGGGCCCCTTCGATAGGTGTACTTATAATAGGTACACCCACATTGTGCACGTCATGTTGAATTCGAAGAGACGTATACATAATACTTCCCACGCATAACCTTATCGCCTTTCATATCAACCGTGGGCAGTATATTGATCGCTCTTTTATTATCATTTCAGCCGAAAGACGTCCACTGCTGAACATAGGCCTCCTCCAAGCACGTCTACTTCCCGGTTCTATGCTTCTCGCATCCAACGGGTTCCTGCGACCTTCACAAGGTCGTCGGACCACCTAATTGTAGGAGGCCTTCCCACGCTACGTGTTTTGGTACGCGATCACCACTCCAGAACCTTTCGGCCCCATCGGCCATCTGTTCTGCGAGCAACGTGCCCTGCCCACTGCCACTTAAGTTTGGCAATTCTTCGGGCTGTCGGATACCTTGGTTCTCCTGCGCCTGTCTTTTATTATATAGGTACATCACAGTAAAACTATGATCACCACCTTTTTTTTTTTTCAGGATGGGAAATCATCAAATGACTCCTCCCGCTCTGGGTGGAGCGGAAGGGAGTGTCAGACTCTTACTGACTAAAACCCACCCGTGTTCCTTCCTTCGCCCTTTATGTTCCGGGCCAGCGGTAACCCTTTCGGACAATCCCGCTGACCCGGCAGGCTTCGGCCCTAATAGGCCCCTTCAGTTGATGCTGACATCTCTTTGAGGCGCGCGTGGAACACGTACGCGCCTTCCGCACGGGCCTGGTCCTGATCGGACGGTGAGCTACCCATTACTCTCCGCCCGCAGGCCCGCGCTTACGGTGGCCGGGAGTCGTCGCGCGGCTCCCGACGCCCGGAGCGTCTCCCGCGGCGGCTGGGACGGGAGGCTCTCTCCCTCATCCGTCCCGCCGCCTCCTTCGCTAGCATGACTGCTTCGCAGAAGGAGGCGACTGCCCCTACTCCCTCTCGCCCCGGACCATGGCTCGCCGCCGCTGCCGATCGCCTCAACGAGGACACGGCGGTGCTCCGCCCAAGCGGGGCAGACCTCCACCGTATGCTCCACCGTGTCCTCATGATCACCACCTTAAGGTCTATTTTTGTTTGCTCCGTGATGAAAGAATCGGGTTTCCTTTTTTAGGAACTTATTAACTGCCCAGGCTTCCAGTGTAACTGTATGCAGCTGCATACTAGTATTTTATATGGAGTAACTGTCTATCTTACATTTACGAACCAGTTACCGGGTAATACGACACTCGGTAAGACTTCCGGGCTTCTAACGACCCTTAACGACCGTCAAAGATCCACAAATGGCAGCCGGGACCCACGGCTTAACGTGCTTTCCGACGCACGAAGGGGTCTCGATATTGTTGGTCACCTATCCTCGGACCGACCTCGACAAGTGTTGCTTAACCTTGAAAATTGACCCGGCTCTCATAAACAAGGTGTGAGTGTGATAATTACATTCCGTTGGTCATTATTTTTTAACCAATTTTAGATGAAAATTAAATGTTTATTGAAAAACTTTAGGAGAATGTTTAGAGCAAAGCCCAAGAGGACAACAATTTTATATTTTCGAAAAATAATATGATTTTATAAGCGTTAACTTTTCAACTTTAGTTTTCCAATCTTTGGGTCATTTATCTTTCAGGAGAGACTGCGGCACGTCTGCTAACATTTGAAATATGTAGGTACCTACCGGGATTTAATAAAAAATAAATAAGTTTATTGCTGAAAAGGTTACAGAGATTTTACATTGACCGCAAATTAGGAATGCCTGTATCTTGGGCATTAATATGGAGGGTTAACCATTTAAATATTTATTATGTCATGTCATGTTTGGTAATCTAAGTAAAATAGGTTCGCTTCCAATTAAAATAAAAAAATAACTAAATAAAAATCTAAAATTCTAGAAACGTCGTTTTTTCGGCACTTGGCCGGTTTTTGTTATATAAAAAAACTTTTTTCCAAAAAAAAAAAAAACAACCGACTTCCAAAAAAAACACTACAAAGTGAAAAATAACTTTAATTTCGGAAGTCGGTGTCGTTGGTTCTGTATTTTCGTTTTTTGACACCGATTTTCGAAATCATATAACAATAATGGGGACGTTATTGTTATACTCGTATAGGTACTTTTTAATACTGGACTATATCTGGAAACCTTCTGGTAATATTGAAGGTCGAAATTTTACTGACGTTTTTTTACGAAAACAAGTTTTAATGTTAAAACACAACCTTGAATACCCCACGAACCTTACACCATTGCAGGCATCCATAAGCACAATGTTTTAATTATGTGTGACATTGCGTACTACCGCAAATAGGAAATGTTCACACCAAAAATACAAGTTTCCCAGCAATTATTTTTATGCAATGTTACTTAGTTTGATGTACAGAATGCGTAGTTGACGGCTGTGTGATGTCTATTTACACCCTGTATACATACACACACCCCCACACACCCTGTGTCATCATCATCATCATCTTTCAGCTGAAAGACGTCCACTGCTGGACATAGGCGTCCCCAAGCGTCCCTAAGCACCTCCACTTCGACTGGTTTTGTTCTTCTCGCATCCAACGGGTTCCTGTCTCGCATCCAACGGGTTCCTGCGGCCTTCACAAGGTCGTTGGACCACCTTGTGGGAGGGAGGCCTTCCAACGCTACGTCCTACGATACTATGTCGGTTACCTTGGTTCTCCTGCGGATCTCCTCATTTCTGATTCGATCACGCAGGGAAACTCCAAGCATAGCCCTCTCTATTGCCCTTCGGGTGACTTTTAGCCTTCTTATAAGGCGCATTGTGAGCGACCATGTTTCAGTGCCATAAGTCATCACTGGCAACACGCACTGTTCAAAGACTTTCGCCTTGACAAACTGCGGTATGTGGCACGAGAAGATATTGCGTAGCTTCCCGAACGCTGCCCAGCCGAGTCGGATTCGACGATTGACCTCTTTCTCGAAGTTAGACCTACCTTACTGGACAGTTTGTCCCAGATAAACATAATCGTCCACGACTTCGAGTGTAGCGTCTTCCGAAACATCCGTGTCCGGTGAGGACCTGCGTCAAGCGGTAGGTGAGGGCGTCGTGACGCCTCTCTAGCCACTCCTCAAAGAGGGGTCTTATCGCCACTATCGTGGCGTGCCCTGCGCTGCCACCTTAATTAACGTCTCAGTTAAGGGGTCGGTCTTTAATTAAACATTTTGAATAAAAAGTAATAAAATTTCTACGAGGTGTGAACGAGTTTTTATTCGTATGTCTGTTTGTCTGGATGTATCTATGTTCCGGTTTGGCGCAAAAACGGCTGAACTGATTGGGATGCGATTTCGCACACACAAAGTTTATAACCAGGATTCAACACAAAGGGTACTTTTAATCCCGATAGTACGTTCCCGTTACCGGATATTTTCCAAAATCCACGCGGTCTTAACCGCGGGCAAAAGGTAGTATGTACAAGCTGAATGAAGAATTTTCTAGAAAATCTAGATTGAAAAGGCCCAGACATTCCTTGAAATTTCATCCAGCAACTAAATTAATTTCATGGACCGGTAGCTGGAATCTCTTTCAATTTCACCTCGGCGTACCAGGAAACCAGAGCTAGCAATGTAATAGATAAGATTTTGAATCGTTACCGAAAGTACGAATACCCTTCGTTGCGAAAACGGTGTGTTAACAGGAAAAGTAAAAAAGAAATCCCTTACTAAGTTATATTTAAGTTAGATAGGTTTTTTTATCAAATCAAATCAAAATATTTATTTGCTAGAATATGGTAGATAGGGTGTTACAGTGAATTTGTTTCAGCATATCCTGCCATAACCTGGCGTGCAAATGTATTCACGATCAACGATGTCAATTTGTCTAACTTACAAATTACATGTTCTATTGACTTGTCTTCTAAATAGTCCTTAGTGGTATAATATCTTTTAAATAGTAATAGTTAGAAAAGTATTTTTTTAAACATTGTCAGCGGTAAGTCTTGCAAACTATTTGGTAAATAATTGTAAATAATAAACGAGATGCAGTAAACATTTTTCTTAAATAATTTTAGTTTTATTGGTGGCAGCCGAAGTCTATCTTTGTGCCGTGTTCGGCTGTTTGGCCTGTCCGTGCTCGTTTCAAATAAATTATCATCAATTGTCATCAATCATCTGCGTGCAATTACCGTGACCTATGAATAAAATTTTAGGTCATGAGTACGAACCGAAACAGGCGCTTTACTTTGTGTAATTTATTTCATCACCACTGCTCGCAAAGTTGTGAAGGAAAACATCGTTACGAAACCGGCATGTCCTAGAACCAAATCAATAATGAAGACTTGAAAAATAAAATAAAATATAGTAATATCATCAATAACATTCTTCTAATGCTCGATATCTGAGGGGCAATTCTACTAATTTTAACAACGTTCACAGTCTGATCTCAGTCTCAATCTGTCAAAAAATACTTCAAATTTCCCTACATTTTGACAAGTTTTTGACATTTCTTTGTCGCTGAGTTGAGACTGCGACTAGATTTTGAACGTTTTAAATTACGAGAATTGGCCTTCAGAGGTCCTCAGATCACGGCGTACAAAATATTTTTATTTAATTTAGCTCTGAGGCTTGCTACTCAATATCAAAAAGTGTAATAATATGCGTGGCCCCATTAATATACAATAAAATTCCTAATTCTCTTAAGATATTGAATATTAATTCATTCAAGAGAGAACTTAAAAAAATGCTTGTTATTAAGGGATACTATAATGTTACGGAGTTTTTGAATGACAAATTTTGAATTTATATGATTTAATGTGTAATTTAAGTTTTATTTAATGTTATTGTTTAATTATTCTTTTTTTACATTATTTTTGCATTGACTGTAATTATGTATTGGAATTAATTGAATTTTGACTAATGTAATTTGACTAATGTAATTTAATTATTTCTTAATTTGTAATTTTTATAATACTAACTATAAACTATTTTGTACGCCGAAAATGGCAAAACATGTTGAACCAGCAATCTTCCAAACTCGTTTTCCATCCATATGTGCATATCTATGTATCATGTCACACATGTTTAAACAAATAAATGCATCTTTATCTTTTATCATATATACAAACCCAGTCAATGTACAGACGCCAGCACATCAAGCTGTCCGAAACCGTCAAATTTTCCCAATCAACTTTGAACCTTATGCTTTAGCGATAAAGTTGAAAATCTATTAAAAAAATTTGACAGATTGTAATAGCTTGATGTGCTGGCGTCTGTACTGTGAGTTCATAAACATCCGTTTTTAGTACCACTAGATAAATAAAAACGCGCTGTTGAATTTTCAACGCTCGGCTCAGCTTCGAGAGTTGAAAATATAACAGGCTGCTTTTATTTAAGATTAATGGTAGATGTCGCTTAGTGTTAGTTTTCATTAATCAATCTAATTACGCCAGCCAAAGTGGTAACAATTTTAGTGAAAAACAAAGGTCGCAAAAACTTAATCAAATTCATTGAAGACTCGTAACAAAGTTCTTAAACCCCTTACTTCGTGATTAATGTAACTAGCGAAGAAATTGGTTTACCAGCGAATAATGTAAGTACCTATGCTAGTACTTACTAACTGAGGGGCAATTGTCGTAATTTTAAGAACGTTCAGTCTGATCTCAGTCTCAACCTGTCAAAAATACCTCTAATTTCACATTTTGACATGGATTGACGCTGAGATAAGATTGCGAGATACGGGAATTGGCCTCCGGGCTTAGCAGCAGTTTTGCTTTATTATTGTACATGACAAAAATTTAAAACAAAAAATAGATCAAACACTACAAAATAAACAATCGATGGCCTTATCGCTTTCTGCGATCTCTTCCAGGCAATCTTGGAATGGACAGGGATTTGCCTGGATATAAAAACGGGGTCTTTAATAATGTATAATATCTAGACTTAGTCTTTGAAATAACAGAAAAGTTTGACTTAAAAATAATGAAATTCGATAAGTTGTATTTCATCATTCTGGCAGATCACTGAAAAAGTATCAAATCATCAAATCATTTATTTCTTGGCAAACATGGGTAAATGATTGGTACATAGGTAGAAGTTGTCATAGAAATTAGATTTCCATGTTCTGCCGTCACATGGGCATGCAAATCATAATCAAATAAACAAATTGCAGCAATTATTTTTACAGTATAAGAATTAATTAATTAAAACTTCTAAAAATATAGCGACACCGGGATTAATTTAAAATTTATAATTCTAAAAATAAAACTTGTCTTTGTGAACCGGTCCGTGAACAAATATGAGTAAAATTGGAAGGAAAGTCTTCACCTTAGGACTTTTAACTCAAGATAATTTGCTGCATCGATGAAACCTAGTATCTAGGCCGACTCCTAGATGGCGTTGTAAAACTACAGTCTCTGGCAATTAGTGAGTTGCTGATGCTGCCATCTGTTAAAAAAATGGAGGAAAAAAAATAGCCAGCTAAGCTAAGGCGAAAGCGCCAGGGTAGCCCGCGAAATTCATTTTTTTTAGGTTTTTTGGAATTTGCTGGTCAGTATTAAGTTGTACGACCAGCAAATTGCAAAAAACGTAAGAAAATTTGATTTTCGCGGGCTACCTTAGCGCTTCCCCCTTAAGGAGGTATCATTTGTTTGTATGTGATTGGGTATCTGTACGTAGAGTATTTATTATATTATCTGTGGCAATATTGTTCAACTTGATTCAGATTGAAATTGATAGTGTTATACGCAAATAGGATGCTGGAAATTGTAATTTCTGTAAAGAACTGAATTTCAATCTTTGTTACGTTTTATTACAAAAAACTGGCGTGATCGTTTATAACATGTCAAAAGTAAATCCTTTTTATAACAAGACTCGCGGTCTTACCGTTTTTTTTTTTTGTTTCGGCATTCATATAAAAATCTAAAAATATAGTTATACTAGTTTGTTAATAGTTTTAGTTAAGTTATATTTTTATTTTATTAATTCATTAGGTTTAAAGAAAAGCAAGAAAGAAAAAGTATTTATTGCGACTCGTACAGGAAGTTGTTATATAAGTACACTATCTTCTGCCCGCGACTTCGTCCACCCATTCACCCTCTTGCGGGTGGAATTTCGAAAAACCCTTTCTTTACGTATACCTACTCTTCACAAAGAATACACCCTACAAATTTCATGTCTCTAGGACCAGCGGTTTAGGCTGTGCGTTCATGTATCAGTCAGTCAAGACTTTGAATTTTATATACAGTGGAAAAACACTAATAACCTCTTAAGAGGTCATTGTACTCATCATTATGAACGACTAGGGGGCCAAACCTGAAATCGCGACAAAAACATCAGCTGTTTTTATGTTCGTATAACTCTTAAAAATGTAGGGAACAGCTGATTTATTTTTCGCGATTTCAGGGTTGGTCCCATAGTAAAGTTTGTTCATAATGATGAGTACAATGACCTCTTAAGAGGTTGTTGGTGTTTGGTGTGTTGGCGTTTCTTAATCTAAATTGAGAAATTCAACTCTGTGTCTGTTTGACCAAAACGTAACGTTTTTTTAATGATTGACAGAATTTCACTTTTGATACATAGGTAATGTAATAGGGACACCAGCCCGTGTTACCTATTACTTATGTTTTGTAAAACATGAAACGTTTATTTTCTCTTGACTGTACTTACCTGTCAAACAGAGTAACCTAGATAAAGTGGATAAGGCACAGATTAAAACAGAAGACGAACTAGCAGGGGATCGAGGAAGGGGACTGGTGGAGGGGGGGGTTCAGGAAATCAGACTGGAATAAATCGTATCAAAAGTAAATACAGAAATTAGCTCAAAGAATTAGCAAGCTGAAGTGCGGCCATATCTCGCGAAGAACCGACAACCGCTGGGGTAAACGAGTTCTTGAGTGGAGACCGCGACTCGGCAAACATAGTGTAGGACGCCCTCCGGCCAGGGGGGATGACGATCTGCGAAAGACTGCAGGCAGATGCTGGATGCGTCAAGCTGAAGACAGGGCGCTATGGCGCTCATTAGGGGAGGCCTATGTCCAGCAGTGGACTGCTATAGGCTGATGATGATGATGATGATGAAAAGTAAAAAGTGAAAACTTGAACAATTACGAGTGTATTTTGTGAATCGTCTTATAAACAAAACACGCGTGTTAAGGTGTGTTCCTTATTTTATAGGGTTTTTTGAAAATCAGGTATGATGACCAAAGTGACTGGTTTATTCTTCTCGTGAAAGGAATTTATTCAGATTTACAAATAAGCACACAGGATAGACTTCAGTTCGTGGTGTTGGTCTCGCATGGAGCTCGTCGTCAGTTATATATCCGTGGTTCAGCGCCATCTCGTCGTTGTTGGATGAACTACGTAGTTAGTACGCGAGGCCCTCGTAGTTCTTCCCGATGTGCATAGATGGCGCTGTCCTCAACAACGCGCGTCTTACGTTTTACGTCTTACGTCTTACGAATTTTCGATCAGGGTCACGTGACCTGACGCGAATTTAGAAGTTTTTACCCATTCCAAAAAAAGTACACAGCGCCGCTAAAGAAGTTTTCACTTCAAAAAATGAGAAACAAAAACATGCCAAATTAAAAAAGGAATAATGTGCCTATGATACCTAATACAGAAAGTCTAAAATAGAATCGGTGACGCCAAACAGCTATGACGTTGAACGTGAATACTGAAATGGGTCAACCTCGATAGTCAACCTATTTGGGAGTTAAGAAGGGTGACCATGCGTTGTGCTGTTTCTGCTTATATTTAAAATATTTATTCCTCAATTTTAATGATTGCACATACCACTGTTTGTCTCTACATCACCCAACACCCAAAGGTTGACTGGTAGAAAATGCCTATGGCATTAAGTCCGCCTCTGTACATTTATGTGATTGAAGTTTTAAATAAATAAATAAATGGAAACTTATCATCCATTATTATGATGGCACGGTTGGCGCCGTGGTTAAGCGATTGACTGCTGCGCTGCGTGTCGCGGGTTTGATTCCTGCACGAACCAAATATTTATGACCTACAAGTAGTTGTTCGTATCTGGCTGTTTGTGTATGTGAGTTTAAATGTTTGTAAACGCACCCACAACACAGGAGAAATTCCTAGTATATTTTTTTATACACTTTGGCCAGTGTAAAAATAATGTAACGAAGTCGGAACAGCGTTGGCCCAGTGGTAGCGGCCCCGACTTACAAGGTTTCGAACAGGCGCATCTTGTGTAATTTATTTCATCACCGCTACTCTCGAAACGCTGAAGGAAAACAGCGTGAAGAAACCGGCATGTCCTAGAACCAAAATACGAAGACGTGTGATATCTACCTACCCGCACTGGGCCCGTGTGGTGGAATACAGCCTACTCCCTCTCACACAGAGGAGGCCTGTGTCCCAGCAGTGGGAACATTACAGGCTGATAATGGTAAATGTAAGGAAGGGAGAGAAAGTAAAGTTTGAATGCTTGTTGCATTGCTGTAGATGCCAAAGAACATTAAAACATGCAAACTGGGAATCTTTACATACAACATACAGTACCCGGCGATATATTGCACATCGACCTTTGAAAAGAGACAATCAGCTAATTTCGGCTTCGTAGAGCGTTATCTCTGTCGCACGAAATACAAACAATCCTGCGGTGATTCTGTAAAAATCTCACCGTGAAAACTTACGTGAAGTGAGCGTGGAGTGAGCTGTCAACAGTGTCAATTCCTAGCAAAAACAACTCACTTCACCTAAGTTTTCACGGTGAGATTTTTACAGAATCGACCGGCTGTATCTATTATTTTTATGATAATTATTTTTATCCTTTGTATAAAATGGTTTTGTGTAAAAAGGTCGATGTGCAATATTTATACCGGGTACTGTACAACAACATCATAATCGGCCTATTTTCCCCACTGCTGTACAGGCCTCCTCTCGGTAAGAGGGAGTGGGCCGTAATCCACCACGCGGGTCCAGTGCGGGTTGGTGGATGTCACATGTTTTCGAATTTTTGGTTCTAGGACTTGCCGGTAGCATAACATGAGTCCTCTTTTTTATGGCGTTCAAAATCTGCACTCTATTAGATATTAACTTACACATTTTAGCAGTATAGCTAAGTAATAACAGACGCACGGGTCAATCGACCAGGTTAAGCGAAGCTTGACTAGGCCAGTCCGTGGATGGGAGACTATTTTATACTGAGACCCCTCCGTGCCACCGGAAGCACGTCATTTGTAGATCTTTGACAGTTGTTACGGGTAGGCAAGGGGTATTGTGTACCTAGTGATGTTATGGATGTCATATAGACAGTCGCTCCATATAATATACTGTTATTCAGGTGTCTACTCTGGCCTTTTGGTCGTGTTGACTTTGTACTTCGTCAAAGATCACAAACTTTATACTTTGCAGAGGCTCAATACTTTGCATACAGTTTATTTATTTATCTATATAAAAATGATTATACTATTTTATGTAACCAGTTGACTTCAGCCGCCCAAACCCATAGTCCAATATGTATATTTGTTTCTGTTCGGGCCCCTCCGGCAACCTTCGGCTGCTGTCGTGTGACAGCGGAAGGTGGCGGGCGACGACGAGAGGTGCGGCATGCCGGACGCGGGCGGTCGCGCCACTTCACTACCGATCTCGGGCGACGACACGCGTGCGCACTCCATGCGTTTACCATCTTCGATAATTGTACCTATTTTGGATTATATTCCTTTAAATTACAGTCCACTGCATTTTGAGTTTAAGTCCTTAGTTTAGGTCCCTAACAGTTTCCATATTCTGCAATAGTCCCCACACCAACCGGGGGTTGTCATTGGGTACAAATGCATAGTACGTATAGGGAAAATCGGCGGTTTGGTGCTTCATATGATTAACATCGTCTAACGGGCCTCTGCGAGCTGGCTTCGGCTCTTTGTTCGTTCTCCAACTGACCAGAACGTCATGGTTCCGAGATATATAAATGTAAGCTTCACTATTAATTAGTAACAGTTCCATACAGTCAAGTTTATTATACCGTTAGCAAGAATGATCCAAATGTCTAAACATTATGGTCACACTAAACAAAATATGCACAACACTACAAAAGGTCAACCAATTTGAATAGCGCCGTATACCGTGGCTAAAGTTAGCTCCTGAACAGTTACCCCCTTCGAAAGGAGAGAATGAAAAAACGAAAAGTAGATTAATTAGTTAAACAAGTGGAAACAAAAAGATAATTAACTCGAATAATAAAAACAAAATAGATCTATAATCACGAGCACAAAACCGAAATAGCAACAAGAGTGCAAGAGTGCGATTGAGAGTGTGATCTGCAAGAGCGTGTCTCAAATGTCCGTTTAACTACACCCTTGTCGATCTGAACAACGCCTCTGACGCCGCAATAAATCAGCCTACCGGGCTATACGTATAGTATAAGAAACAGATTTTAAAAAGTAGTGTTAGACGCTATGGTGACCTAACACTTCTTTCTCGGATATGGTTTATATGGTAGAAGTTAAAGTCTCGAATCGTATAGGGAAATAGCTGTATATTTAATCACTACAACACTTAGTTACAAGACAATGTTAATGGTAAAGGAAATAGCTATAAAATACATATAAATCACTATAACACTTATTACAAGACGAATGGTAGCGGTAATGGTTTTGAGCTCGTGGTGTCTCTAGTGAGATCTGAAGGCGAACTGGCCCACATTTTGGCGCACGAGCGAATGTGCATACTTGCGTTCGATGCAATTATGCATTTTCGCTTAGTGTTAAAACTCGAACATAGATGAACCGTCAAAATGAAAAGAAGTTAGGAGACCTATTTATTATCTTTTTCTTAACTTGTTTGTGAAATGAAATAAGCTAGATGAGATAAGCATGTCATGTTTGGTCAAAATACACAATCACAGCACACACGAGCGGTCTTGTGGGTAACTAACAACAGCGGGGCGGTTAGATCGATCAGGTTAAGCTACGCTTGCCGGGGTTAGTCCGTAGATGGGTGATCTTTACATACCAAGACCACTCCTAACCTCAGAAAGCACTTTAAGCTGTTGGTGCCAGTTGTCATTTGTGGATTTTTGACAGTCGTTACTGGTTGTCAGCAGAAAGCCCGAAAGTCTGACAACCAGTCTTACCAAGGGGTATCGAATTTCTTTTATTTTTTCTTTTTGTTGCATTCTATCAAACCCAATCAAAGTTATTCATGAACAAACTAACAACTTCGAAAAAAAAAACAAATAAAATTGCACGGAAAACTGCCGAGTACTCAGTTAGTAAATAAAAATGGAGCTCTAAAGCGAATCTGGGTTCCAACTTGTTGAATTTTTAAGTAGGTTCTAAGTATCTTAGTATCGTTAGTTGGTGGAATACCTACAAGCGATCATGTTTTTCTTTTGGGCAAACGTTAAAAGAAGAAAGTATTGAATTAATTCTAAGTTAAATTTCACTGGCAAGGCAGCAGTCAGGAAGGAATGGCTACGCATACGGCATACCAAGCAGGTTTCCTGGGATCATGGAAGGCGCACAATTTCCTATGATCCATGGTCCAACACAGGGGTAATTTTTGGTCAGTAAGACTCTGACAGACCCTTCTGCCTGCCCCAGGGCGGAGGAAATCCGTGAGGACGGCCCAACACGCAAAAAAAAAACTTACTTGATCCTAGAAGAGTGTTTCTGTCATATTTATAACGGACGTCATGAAAATCTATCATTTTCACCAGTGTTTGGCATTATGGTGTCAAAAAATCCTTTGTATTTGAACATTACGGCCGCATCTGGCGGTCACCATTCTTCTACGAAACCGTAGTCTTACGTGTGTGTGTATATGTCATATCTAACTAGTTTAATGAGCCATTCAGTTAACTGCTTATCCTTTAAAGTAAACGACGCCGTTCAACTAGTGGCCTGAATGATATTCCAAAGCGCCATATTATTCACTTCAGAGACTTCTAGCTATTTCAAAAGCGAGTCAAAGTAAGAAGTTAAAGCAAGGACTAACTTTGTATAGTGTTAATACTGGGGTTTGACTAGTTGTATGACTTTCATGAATGTACCCACTCTGTTGGGCGAATAACTTTTTAGCAGTTCGTCTGGAATTTGAAGCTTTGGACGTGAGTTTTATGTGTAGGTAGTATCCTATCCTACTATAATAATTAATTATTATTTACATATAATGGATGGATGGATGTTTGTAACTCTTTCAAACAAAAAGTACTGAATGGATTTAGATGAAATTTGGCACACAGATAGTTTATAACCAGGATACTTTTTATCCCGATATTCCTACGGGGTCGATAGACACTAAGGCTGGTTTTAGTCTTACGCCGACGGCACGCGCGCCGTCAGCGCTGATGGCCGAAATATATGAAATTCGAGCAAGCGTTTTTGAATGACGCGTAGCTGCTCTATCAGCGCGCACGGTGGTCAGCGCTGATAGCTACGCGGCCGTACGCGTCGCGCGTCGGCCCCGCGTAGCTATCGGCGCTGACAATCGCACGAGCGTCTCTGCGTTCAGTGAGCGTTTTAGTGTCGAGCGGAGCGGACATCGTCAGCGCGTACAGTCATGGCGAATCGCGAAGTCGATACAGGTCGAGTTATCGATGAGGTACGCCTGAGGAAGAAATTTTGGGATGCATCAGTAAGCCGGTCAGTACGATACTAAAACGAGCCACGCCGAGGCTCAGCGCTGACAAACTACGCGCTGACGGTGAGCGTGAGACTAAAATCAGCCTTATGCGGGTGAAACCGCGGGTCGCTGCTAGTGTGTTTATAGCTAGAGAAAGTCCAGTGATGGGCTAATGAACTATTGGGGTAACATTGTAATAATTACTACACTTGATAAATTAATGATTAATAAATGGTGATACTGACTTAGTCATAACAGCCGCACGGGTCGACCGATCAGGTTAAGTTACGCTTGCCTCGGTTAGTCCGCGGATGGGTGACCATTTTTACACACTGAGACCTCTTCGTGTCTCTTGGATTTTGGACAGTCGTTAGGGGTCATCAGAAGACCGAAAGTCCGACAACTAGTCTCACTAAGAGGTAGGTATATCGTATATGTATTACCCAGTAACTGGGTTGTGGAGGTCAGATAGGCAGTTGCTCCATGTAAAATACTGGTATTCAGCTGCATCCGGTTAGACTGGAAGCTGACTCCAACATAGGTGGGAAAAGGCTTGGCAGATGATGATGAATGTCGTATGAACCAGTGATTGTTCATAAGAAAAATACACTCGAATGACATTCAATAGACTAGGCAGATGATGATGACCAGCAACCTAATTGCGTCGCGCGTTGTGTATTGCCCGATAATAAAATGATTGTTGTTGTTGTTGTTGTAACACACTATAAATCGGAATCTGAATCATTTTGAAGCAAATTGTTAATCCATTGCTTCATAAGTTCGAAAAATGTGTCTGCTCAACACGTAAATAACGCAATGAATGTTGTGGAACTTTAAAATGAAACCGATTCCGATTGATAATGTGTTACGCAATTGCCCCGCTGAATAAGAAACATCAAATTGAATTTGCAATGTTAGCATTAGGTTATATTTTTTAAAAACGAGTGTAATTAAATCTAATCTGACAGTTTAAGAAGAAGAATATATTATGTGCTAATGAAAATATATTTTAATAGTTAGCTGTTTAGTAAATTTTGACGAGTTATGTAAGCATAAATGTAGCAACTGATTTTCCGCAGTCGCAATAGCAGCGCCAGCGCAGCACCACCTAGCACTTACCTTGGTAGGTAACTATTAAAATATATTTTCATTAGCACATAATATATTTTTATACTTACCTAGGTAGGTAAGTATTTAATATAAAATATTATGTGCTAATGAAAATATATTTTAATATTTACCTACCAAGGTAAGTGCTAGGTGGTGCTGCGCTGGCGCTGCTATTACGGCTGCGGAAAATCAGTTGTTCCCTACATTTATGCTCGCATAACTCGTCAAAATGTACTAAACAGCAGATTTTTTTTGCTATTCCTATTTTTGTCCTATAGTAAAAGTTGTTCATAATGATGAGTACATTGACCTCTTATGAGGTTCTGCGTATTTGACCCTCACCTTTCTTCCCTTTGATCCTAATCGCCTTTTATGGCTCAACAACTGATTTTCAACAATTTAAATGAAACTTTAACGTCACACCTACATCATAAGTTCAATAAGAAGCCTTACATAAACAAAATATGTAAATCAAAGACACGTGTCGAACACGTGGGTTCAGTGGCATGTGCGAACATTGATCTTGGGGTCCTGCAGGGTAGAACTTTGACCCCCCGTGATTGGTAAAGGGATTATTTTGTATTTAGCCTCATCTTTGTAATTATGGAGTTGATTGATGAAATATTAGAATATACTACAGTGAGATGTTATTAAGGGCCTGAATAAAGGCCCTTGAAACAGGCGCGACACGACACGCGACACAAAGGCACCGCAAGTCGCGCAACGAGCGGTGCCTTTGTGTCGCGCGCGATTATATCGCGTGTCGCGCCTGTTTGTAGGAGCCTTAACGCTGTTGACCACAAATAGTATTATTTAGTACGGTTTTTAAACATAAAAATTATTGCAGGCAAAAAAATTTACTTGGAAGTTTGTTGCTTACTTGTTTTTTTATTTAAAATTCCGATCGGATTTAAAAAAAAAGGTAGGTACTGCACTTAGCACTTTTATTTAAACGATATGAAAAAAAAACGATTTATTGCAATAAACAATTGCAGACAAAAACGGTTGTAAAGTATACATATATTTTCTGCTTATTCTGTGGGTAAAGAATTTGCATTGCCATTCATCGTAGCAATGCTGCAAGTTTTATGGCCACATTTCTGGATGACAGCGATGTGGAGAACGTTCAGTAGTAGAATGTACCTTTCTCAAAATGCGAAGTACTTTGACACCAGAGTGCCCTTTTTTTTTGAGGACGGGAAATCATCAAATGACTTGGAGCGGAAGGGAGTGTCAGACTCTTACTGACTAAAACCCACCCGTGTTCCTTCCTTAGCCCTTTATGTTCCGAGCCAGCGGCAACCCTTCCAGACAATCCCGCTGAGGAGAGAGGAAGTGCTAGGCCCCCCCAAATCCTTCCAGGAACTCTTTTCCCGCGTATGTATCAACTAACACTGATATTTGACGATATTGTAAAAGCCAATATTTTTTAAGTTATTGACTGCTTGCAGTGTTTTCCAATATTCATCGTCTATTTTGGTGAACTGGCCCTGAAATGCCTTTGATTGAAAAGGACGTTTATTGGCACGCAATTATTTGCTTTGGCGCTCAATGCCCATGTAGTGAAACAAACAACACAGTATCGATTAAATGATGATTGGTACTACCTATGTACAGACGCCAGCACATCAAGTTACTACAATCTATCAAATTTCTTTAATAGATTTTCAACTTTATCACTAAAGCATAAGGTTCAAAGTTGATTGGGGAAATCTGACAGTTTTGGGTAGGTTGATGTGCTGGCGTCTGTACATTCCTTATTGAACATTTTTTCTTAAAGCTAACAAGCATAAAAAGTAATATAGAATCAAACCTAAGCATAGAATCAAACCTGGTTGTGTCCACTAATTTTTAGAAGGATTTTCAGAGTGCTCCATTTAAAACAAAACAGTAATAGCCACTCATACGATTTTTTGTATTCAGCCCGTCGTTTTTATCTAATTTTAAATAGAGATATAGTTATCTGTAAGTAGAGGTATGAGGAATAGGGTGTAAAGTTCAGTCATACTAATATTATGCATACTAATATTATAAATTCGAAAGTAACTCTGTCTGTCTCTATGTTACCTTTTCACGCCTAAACCACTGAACAGATTTCGATAAAATTTGGCAGAGAGATAGATTGCGTCTCGGGGAAGGACAAATAATTGTTTTTATCCCGATATTCCCAAGGGATTGACACTTATGCGGGTGAAACCGCGTGGCGCAACTAGTATTCTATAGAAAAGGGAGGATCTCCGACCAGACGGGTGTCGTGTCTGGTGGAACTAACTGCCCGACTATTGGTGTCGGGACGTGGTATACAAAGTGGACAATACATCAATGAATTAAACTTCGTAGACCTAATGCCAAACTTAAGTGGCAGTGGGCAGGGCACATTGCTCGCAGTACCTACAGATGACCGATTGGGCCGAAAGGTTCTGGAGTGGCGACCGCGTACCGGAAGAGGTAGCGTTGGAAGGCCTCCCACAAGGTGGTCCGACGACCTTGTAAAGGCCGCAGGAACCCGTTGGATGCAAGAAGCACAGAGCCGGTCGAACTGGGGGTGCTTGGGTGAAGCCTATTCTCTAACGAATATAGGCCTCGTCGATGAAAATTTAAAAACATATGGATGATACTGAACCCTCGGTGCGCGAGTCCGACTCGCTTTTGCCCGGTTTTTAAAAGTGCCTTTTTTATGTCTATTTGAAATAAATGCTTTGACTATCATAGTTTACTCCTACTCCTATGTATTTTTATTGCCAGTGTTTTCATTTATTGTCTTATTAGCTGCGTCCCACGGTTTAACCCGCGTAAGTTTCGATTCCAAAAAATTCTGGAGAGTGTCACCCTTATGACCTAGGGATATAAAAAAAAGGCCTACGACCTATTCACAGACACACCAAATATACACAAAAATGGACATTGTAAAAAATGGCCTATGAATCAGCATGTATGAAACCTTTAAAATGAGTTTTATTATAATTTACATTACAGTTATTACAATAGAACGGACACTTCATAATTTCTAAAACATTTTAAAAAGTAATTCAGTTGGGTCTTATTCCCCGGCGTCATTATTCTTTGTTTTAATTTGACGTTTTGAATAGGCAAAGGGTATTTAGCTCATTCAGCCAAGCCTTTGTGCGCAGCGGAGTGTAATTACAAAACTCAACACCCTCAGCGCTTGATCTATGAATAAGTTTTTTAGTTACAAAGAGAATAAAGCACTTGAAAGCGCTGTGTAAAACGAGCAACATCGGCACTGACAGTCGATGATTTGATAGATGTCACTTTGACAGGACAGTGGAGCGGAGGACAGGACAGTGGAGCCTTATTAAGAGCGTTACTCCAGAGCGGCGCGCCTCGTGCTTAGGTAAATTTACTCACACAGCTATACAGTTAAACGCACACACAGCCGTCTGTGTTGGAGCGCGTATCATACACCGCTTAGAATCATCTTGATACTTAGCCAGTTTTTAGTTAGTAGGGAATGTTTTCGTTTTCCGTAAGCGGGGATTCAGTTTTTTGTTTATTGTAATAAATGAGCAATTAAATTATTATTAGTTAGGTTAAAGTAAATAAAAACAATTTCGTGTAAAATAAAATCTTAATATTTGTTGTCTCTAAGTTTCATGGACCTAGCTTTTCGGGGATCAACAATTTCGGGTAACAGGCATTTATTGTAAAAGCTGACTAGCCGATGTTCCATATTTTCGCTCCAAAATTTATCGTCCCTGATTATGTTTTCAGTCTTCAATTTAAAATCTTTGCCTGTCCACACAGCAAACAGACAGTAATTTCTGTTAGTTATATGCAGCTGCCCCTGTATCTGATAAAACCAGTCATGGCGTCGATTCACAGATCCATCTATTTTCCAGAATTTAATTTTTTTTTTGGCTAATAGCAAAATCTGTCTCTAATCCAAATGCCGAACTAGGACATTTAATTTCGGTGATGCCATCATCGTCGATTAGTCCATCCGGCGAAGCACCTGTAATCATAATAATTTGAAACTCAATACTCTAATTACTTCTTTTTAATAGAATTTAAGAATATAAAAATAAATTGTTTGTTAGAAAAATCTAAACTTGTACCTGCAACTGTTCTATGGCCACTTTTTCGTTTACTTTCCCATGTTGAATACTAGGGATATGGTCCAAGGAATATGAGTAAAGAAATTGTTTAACCAAAGGGGCTGGGCTAATAGTCGATCGCCGTTTGCACACTTTACAGAATGAAGAGGCTGTCAATAAACAACGTCGTAGCTCTAGCCAAAGTGCACTCTCTGTCTGAAGTACAGTATCCCTTTCAACTTCTTGTCTACTATTTACCTATAACATAAAATTTGGAAATATATTTTTAAGTCTAATATTATCAGAAACAATGTACAACATGTATCTGAACTTATGAAAGTATACTGTAAATACGCACTTGTTCTTGAAGGTTCTTGTTTTATTTGTCCTAAAATATGTTTATAAAGACCAAGTCATTCTTACAAGATTCCCTGCGTCAGGATCTTGAATTGAAGCCGTTTCTAATACCTGCAAGTTTTCCTGAATTTCCAGTGTTTTATCACTGTCTTTTTCATTTTCTTGAGTCTGAAAATAATATGTAGAGTATAATATAGTGACACAAACCGTATGCACCATGACAGGCGATCGATTGTCGGCTTAAGATAGCACATAACTAACAATGTTTTTTTTGTGCTAAAATATGTATACAAATGACCAAGTAATTCTTACAAGATTCCCTGCGTCAGGATCTTGAATTGGAGCCGTTTCTAATGCCTGCAAGTTTTCCAGAATTTCCAGTGTTTTTTCACTGTCTTTTTCATTTTCTTGATTCTGAAAATAATATGTAGGGTATAATATTATAGTGACACAAAAAGTAAGCACCATGACAGGCGATCGATTGTCGGCTTGAGATAAATAAATAATGAAGAAAGGTCTTATTTAGTTTTGGTTTAACAACTGCTCAATCAAAACCAAGGAAACACGTGTCTGCCGCAGCTAGTAAAATATAAAGTAAAAAAATAAAACTTACAACAGCATTTTTATTTAAGTCCTGGTTTTGAAGTATTTGAACTTCTCTTTTCTGCCTATAACAACGAATTGGATATTAACTTTATCTTATTACTACTGTGTTTCATAAAAATATCCAAACAAAAAGTAATAAAAAAAAAATTACTTCAAAAAGTAGTAAGTATATTGTTTCTTATTACACCTAATAAAAATATATTTTTTATAAGTAGAGAACCTCGGTAACATACCTTTTAGCTTCATTAGCCTTGGCCAAATTTTCGTTTTTTTTTTTGTTCCCATATAGCGCCTTTTGTTAGCCATATCTGAAAAAAAAGTAAAATGAAAACATACATAAAGAAGTCTAATTTAATCTTTCTTAAGTTAATAGAACACCATTACATTAAAATATGTACTCACCAAAGTTTTGTAATATAATAAAAATATATTATAATAAAACGTATCAACATGTCCTAGTCGCGCTAAAAACTCGCGAAAGTACGATAAATATTTTACGCGACTCGCGGCTACGGGAGCGACACACGTCCTACCTCTGAAAGGCCTCGGCCGGCACTGAGCGCTGGCGTGATTCCGCGCCGATTATATAGCTGCACTAAATAATTCATAGTAAAATAAAAAAATAAGTTATTAAAAAAATATTTGTACCATGTTTTAGAACGTAAATGTCTTCGTTTACTAGGCCTAAAATAACATATAAATATTTCAGATTTCATCCTAAACTAACGCGTTTAAAATATCGAAAAGTGGCTAAAATTGACACTTTTGAATATACTTTTCTTGAATGAAAACTTACAGTAATAGTTTTTTTTTTTCAGCCATGCACTAATAAATGCTATTATTATTTATAAAGCAACGTTGTTATAAGTTTGTCGTATATGGTTTTACTAATACCTTGCATTTGCGTAGACCGTCGATCGCTAGTTTAAAAAAAGGCTTGCATAAAAACTGTTCTAATGAGAAAACTGTACGAATAAATGAAAATGTTTTTCAGCCATGCACTAGATTATGAAATTACCATTAATATGACGTCAATATCTTATCTATAAATTAAACAGATTATGGTTTTATTGTCCGTCGGAAATCATCAATTTTGACTCCAGCGTGGCTCTAACGGATCAACCCTCTTAATGGTTCCCATTTTTACCCTTTGGGTACGGAACCCTAAAAACCAAATTATATAAAAAAAGTAATAAGAAGAAAAATGAAACAGAAAGTCCTATACGAGGCCAAAAGGCTCCTATCTTAGCATGATTCTGGTATTCTGATAGGGCCCGCTGTGATGTCACGGCGGCTTGTTTGAGTTTGCTGTAGTCGAGTAAAAATTTATGACAACTACGAAAACTGTTTCAAAGCATTAACGGGGATATACGGGGCTATGGAGCGGGCTATGCTCAGAGTTCCTTTGAAATTATCCGGAAAAGAACCTGAGTAACAGTCATAGCTTGCAGAGTAAGCAAACTGAAGTGGAAGTGGGTTGGTCATGTTTGTCGAAGGACCCATGACCGGTGGAGCAGATGAGTCCTGGAGTTGAGACCGCTTATACCGCGGAAAGCGTAGCGTACCCAGCTAGATGGACCAACGACCTTAAGGAAATGGCTAGGACAGACTGGATGTGGAAGGCGGAGGACAGGGTGTTGTGGCCTGATTTTTAAGTAGTAGTAAGTATAAGGGCCTGTGCACACCACGTTTTTTAAACGCACCGTTGACGCGCGTTTTAGAAACGTGCATCGACGACGGCGCGCTTTTATCCTACACAAGGTCTACCGGCTGCGTCTGACTCGCGCGCGTATCGCGTCTGTATCGCTACAAACGCGCGTCGACGGCGCGTGTAAAAAATGTTTATGAACTTTTTTTTTATTTAAATTATTTTGGGGTTATAATTTCGTGATAGAGTATTTGCAGCGCCGCGCTTATTTTTTTTTTGTTAAGGTCTTATTGTTTTACATGTACCAAACTTATCCATAAATATGTTTGGCTCAAATGTGAGGCGTGATTTTATAGAAATTATTCCTAATTATCGGGTGCATGCAAGCGAAACCGTGAGCAACAGCTGACAATGTATACCTTTATGAAATGTGCTAATTAAGCTCTTTCATTTGATATGCCAAACGGAATGATTAAAAAAAATTTTTATACGTCATGATTTTATGTTTGCTAGAGGCCGCCATATTAAATTTAATGTGACGTCACATAGCCTATAAGCAGCGGACGACCAAGACACTTCCAACGATACCCAATTTGTCAAATTATGACAAACAGTTTGACAACAGAGGTGAACATTTATACATACATACCGGTCAAAATCATAACCCTCCTTTTTGCTTCGGTGTAGTCTGGTAACCAAAGGCTAATTCAAACAGGCGCGACACGCGATAAAATCGCGCGCAAAGGCACCGCAAATCGCGCAACGAGCGGTACCTTTGTGTCGCGCGCGATTATATCGCGTGTCGCGCCTGTTTGTAGGAGCCTTAATTGTATTCGAATCTGTCAATAATGACAGATTCGAGTCTGTTCGAGTCTGTGTTTGTTGTTGTTGTCTGTTTGTCTGTTCTGTCTGGTCTGTCTGTCTGTTCTGTCTTTGAGTTTGAGTTTGAGTTCAATCAGTGCTCTAACAAAGGTCCTCATCATCTGCCTGCCTTTTCCCAACTATGTTGGGGTCGGCTTCCAGTCTAACCGGATACAGCTGAACCAGTATTTTGACTTGAAGTAAATAAATTAAATTAATTGTTACTTGTTATTTAATCATTCTATTCCAATTTATCCTAATTATATCTAATTTTATCTAAGCTTATGTAATACTATCTAATTTTTATCTAATCTTGACCAATTTTGTTACATTTAATTTAATTTCATCTTTTGTCCAGTTGTTATTATGTGGTTTAACCTAATTTTATGATTGTATGACATGTGTAATTACAAATATTGACTAATAACTTGTATGTATGGTGTAAACTGTAAGTATAAGTTGGTTATTAATAAATAAATAAATAAATAAATTTTACATGGAGCGACTGCCCGACCCTTTGGTAAGACTGATCGTCAGACTTTTGGGGTTCTGACGACCCGTAACGAATGTCAAAGGGGTCTTGGTATGTAAAGATGGTCACCCATCCACAGACCAACCGCGGCAAGCGTAGCTTAACCTGATCGATAGACCCGTGCGGCTGGTATTACTTAGCCGCAAGCCCCACACTCAGTTCAGCCCAGCCTTAGTTCTCTAATAATATGTCTTTCATTGACTTGAATGTGCCCTGGCAGCTGATAGTATGTCATGCTCACTCAAATGTCTCGCTGACGGTGGCGTGCGTGTTGGATCATTTAGCTCCCTTCAAAATGGTTGAGCTAAATGGTGCTGATTTATGCATCATGTTCGTGAACGGGCGCCGTCAGTTGGGGCGTGTCATCACTTAGCTGCCTCGGCTTATTTTTAATTATTTTATTTTTAGATTGTTGTTTGTTAAGAACTATTTGTCTCTTGACGCTTTTAACGCGTACGTCTTTCTTAATTTTTTACATCGTTCTCACATTATATAATTTTAAAATCAAAAGTAATGATGTAAGTAACTAATATTTTTGTAAAATATAATTTAAAAAGAGTGTCCATGGAGTTTCTTGCCCGTTCTTCTCCATAGGTACCTACGCTTTGGAATGGGCAACTAGCTTCATATTTTCTGACTGACCGACTTCTTGACAATTCAAAAGTGCCTGTAAATGGTTTAATTGAAATAAATGCTTTGAGTTTGAGTTTGAGTCTAACAAATGTGCTTCCTGCTATAAAGGGTGAAAGTGCCTGCTATACATGTTTTCAATTTCAGCCTGTATACAGAGAAACAACCATACCACCACCATAAACTCCATAACAAACAAGACACTTGATAGATTGGATGGCTGTCCCGGACGTTGAATAGGGATAAATTATTATTGTCCTTGATTATACTTCCGTCACATCCTGTCAATGGTAACTGAGTATTAGCTGTTTGAGAGGAATCCGTCTGGAATGTGTATTTATTGTTGTAATTGTGTATCGCTGTGTAGATCCCCCCCGGTGTTATTTATTGTTGTAATTGTGTATCGCTGTATAGGACTGGAATAATGAAAAGCTGGCCAAGTGCGAGTCTGACTCGCGCACGAAGGGTTAAGGCAAAAACGCCTAACAAAACACGTTTGTTGTATGGTATAAAATCAATATTTAAGGGGTCTCCTTAAGGCGAAAGCGCCAGGGTAGCCCGCGAAATTCATTTTTTTTTAGGTTTTTTGCAATTTGCTGATCAGTATTAAGTTGTACGTTGATTAATATATGATTCGCGGCCGTAACAAATGTATATTTACAGAATTATAATCATTAAAGTCATCAACACAACTCTCTAAGACCACGTAACTCCAAAGAGTAACTGTTTCATAAAATCGTCATTCTTCGGAGTTACGTGGTCTTAGAGAGTTGTGTTGATGACTTTAATGATTATAATTCTGTAAATACATATTTGTTACGGCCGCGAATCATATTTAGATCGACGTACAACTTAATACTGACCAGTAAATTGCAAAAAACGTAAGAAAATTTGAATTTCGCGGGCTACCTTAGCGCTTCCCCCTTAAATATTTATTTTGTTGTTTTTAGTATTTGTTGTTTTAGCGGCAACAGAAATACATCATCAGTGAAATTTGCAACTATCTAGCTGTCAGGTTCATGAGATACAGCCTGGTAACAGACGGACAGCAGAATCTTAGTAATAGGGTCCCGTTTTTACCCTTCGGGTACGGAACCCTAAAAATTACTTTAATTTCGTAAGTTGGTCGGATAAACGAAAAACACAATCAAAGAAACAGATTTTAGGTTACCAAAGGCATGTCCAGGTGGGCGATCTTCAGCGGATGGAACGAATGGGAATTGGAGCTGCTGAACCACTAATACGATGACCAGTTCCGCTAATGGCTATCCTGCGCCGTTATTTTATTCTATTCGTTATTAATTTATTTTAAGTATTAGTCATAGTGTCACTTTTATTTCGATGTGTTTACTTTTTGTTTCTTTATCGGCCCCTTGTTTTATAATCATGTGGGTAATTTGGTTATCATCTAATATTGTACTTTTGTGTGTTGTGCTGTCTTCTTGTGTGTGCCAAATAAATGGTTTATCTATCTATCTATCTTATTTTGATGTAGCTTCTGCTAACAAAAAGACCGCAATATTATGTGACTTCCACTCCTTAATTACTATACAATTTTGACATTCATAGTTTGATTGACACCCCTCCTCATTACTCTCTCGAAGAGAGGACCCAATAGTGGGACCATGATAGGCTGATTATGCCGACGCCTTCCACACTCGAAGAAGATCATAATTCACGTGATCCATCAACATACTATCAGACTACCTTCAAGGGCCTACTCAGACGAAAATATTACGTATTATTTATAAGAAAATTGAAGTGTCACAAGCATTCGGTATAGTAAGGAACATTGAGGAGGTACCAAACAGGGATTACAAAAGTTTTGCGTATGTGCGAAGGATGTCACGCGAGAGAAAGGGAGGACAAAATTGTTTTTTGACTGACATGGGCGGAGTTTAAATTGAAAAGGTAGGGAAGTTATTTACACGTGTTGTTTGTAATTGTTTTGTTGAGTATGAATAAGTAAACCTTTTAAAGCACCTTCAATGAGTTCCAAATAGTGTAATGTATTTAACGGCGCAGCTTACTGCGCCGTTAAATACATTTAGGTACACAAAAAAAAATTCTTTCGATTCATTCATTTTTTCGAATTCATTCATTCGATTCATTCATGTTTTCGAATTGATTCATTCGATTCATTCATTTTTTCGAATTCATTCATTCGTTTTAGACGGCGCTTCCTAAAGCGCCGTCTTGTTTTGTTTCGAAGTTACCGGAATTACATTAGGCTACGTACGCGCTGACAGGTGGCTTTCTAGCACCTAGAGCCTCGTGATTTAACAACCTTCGATACACGCTAGATGACTAGTGAAGACGTGAAGCTCGCAGTGTGGCCGGTTGCTAAAATTCTAGAGCGTTCGTTTCATATCGCCACTCGCAAGGTGACTCGCTCAGCTCGTCAGTGCAAACGTAGACTAAGAGGTCGGTTAAAACTTCGCATCGATGATTACATGGTGGCTATCTTCTGATGACAGATGATGTCATGGGAGTAGCTGTTGTACCACGTCCACGACGAACTGCTATATTCCTGGGCCCCAAGTCTGCTATTTTTATAAATTCGTCATTCCAACACGATCCCATTGTCATTTTGCTAAAAGTTTGTATTCTGCTAAATTCATAATGGTCGATCATTGGTCGGTCAATGGTCTCGTAATAGAATTGTGCCAGAATGACATTGGAGTATTGCCATTAATATAAAACCCGTTAGTAGAAATGATTTTCGAAAAACTACTACTAAATTTGAACATTTATTCATGCCAGATTTCATTCATATATTTTTTAAATATTATTTATTAGTGTTATAAGCAATCTGAAGTAATAAGAAGTTCGTAAATAGCAAAAAACATTAAATGTGTAACGCGGATAAACGTGAGATTAAACAACTCAATAATATTTTATCTGTTTAGCTGTCAAAGTCAAATCGCTCCCCCCACCGAATAACATGGTAATGTGGTACTACGACAGTTTTCGTTTTATTGCATATTCGGTGTCTAAAGCATTAATTATCATCTTGTAATTTTTTTTGTATTTTTCCTATGTATATTTATAAAAGTACAATAATTTCAATGGTACCGTAATGAACATAACAACATTATTCCCTTAAAATCTAAACACACTTTTTGCACGAATAATACCATAACAAGTTATTACAGATCATGCAATCGTTAACTTTTTCGGTAAGCGACGATTACCATTATATTCGCGTAAGAAATGCATGGCTTTTCCCACGTAAAGTATAAAACAATTATATTTGTGTATTATTTTTGTTTACAATATAATAGAAACGGCTTATTCGATTTAGATGCGGTTTTCACTAATATATTGTAGTAAGCTTCACTTAACATTTAGTGTTTATTTCATGTCAATCGGTTCATAAATAAAAAAGTTATATCAATTTAAAGAATCACGGCGGACATTTTTAAGGTATACTATCAGAGTACGTACATGGACGCGCACTCTCGAGGCTAACTGATGAACAGCGTTTGATATTTGATCTGGTGAGCGTTGATAGTACTTTGGAAGAAATGCTATTTGTAGATGCACCCGGTGGAACGGTTAAAACATTTCTTACGAAAGTTATTTTGGCGAAGGTAAAATCGCGCTTGCTGTCGCTTCATCAGGCATAGCAGCCACATTGTTGCCAAAGTGGGAAAACTGCTCATACAATGTTCAAAATTCCGATCGATTTAGACCGCACAGAAAGCCCTGTTTGTAATATTTCAAGAAACAGCGATAAAGCTAAGGTTCTTCGTGATTGTAGCCTTATTATATGGGATGAGTCCACAATGGCCAATCGAAAAGCAGTAGAAGCAGTAGACAGAACGTTGCGTGATGTCAAGCAAAGTGATCAACCCATGGATGGCATTACTATGCTTTTTTGTGGCGATTTTCGTCAGACTCTCCCTGTAATACCACGTGGAACAAGGGCTGTTGAAGTTAGAGCCTGCCTAAAGAGTTCTCGACTGTGGCATTACATTATACCTTTGCATTTGACATTAAATATGCGTGCGCAAATTAGAGGCAACGAAAATGCTCACGAATTTTCAGATTTGCTACTTGAGATTGGTAACGGTGTGTTACCGCAGGAACAAGGAAAAGTTTTTCTTAATGAAAACCTATGCAACATAGTTTCATCAATGCGAGACCTCATATCATCTGTGTATGGAAACGCAACGCAAATACCAACTTGCGAAAATTTCTGGCTTTGCGAAAGAGCTATTTTGACGCCACGAAACGATCAAGCAGCAACAAATAAACGCTGAAATTTCGAGCTATGTTCCGGGGGATTATGTTGAGTATATCTCCATTAACAGAGTCATGGAAGAAGGAAAATCTACAAGCTACCCAGTAGAATTTTTAGAATCCCTCAATGCTCCTGGACTACCAGCACATAAAATAAAATTAAAAGTAGGCGTAGCGATAATGCTTCTTAGAAATTTAAGCCCCCCAAAACTTAGCAATGGCACCAGGTTAAAAGTGACCAATTTACAAAGAAATCTGATAGAAGCAGAGATTTTAACAAGGTGTGGAAAAGGTAAAAGTGTTTTCATTCCTCGGATTCCTCTCATTCCAAACAATTTTCCATTTAGTTTTAAACGAGTCCAGTTTCCAGTCAGCCTATGTTTTGCGATGACAATTAATAAAGCCCAAGGTCAGACGCTGAAAGTTGTAGGTGTAGATCTAAGTATCAGCTGTTTCTCGCACGCTCAGTTGTATGTGGCTCTGTCACGGGTTAGCAATCCTAGGAGCCTGTATGCTTTCATCCCCGATGGCCATACGTCAAATATCGTATACAGAGAAGCATTACTGTAAAGTAAATTTTTAGCTACCCAAACGACGGTATATGTAATTCAAAATATGCTGCCCGAAAAGTCACTATTCCACGCTGACGAAGTTGCGGGCACAGCTAGTTAATAAATAAAAGGACTGATTATGATAAATAATAAAACCTTTGTTTTATTTCATAAATTTTAATAAAACGCTATTATAAATTATCCAGTATTAATATCAACTTCCTCTATTATTGTTATTTTTCTGCCAAATCAAATAATAAGTACTGAATTATTTAATAAAACATGTATTTGCAACATTATATTACTGTTAATCTTTTGACACCACACATCGACGAATATTACTGTAATGTAATATTACATTATACACTATCGCTTGGATTTCACACGGATAATATCGTAATATCATATTGCCGTTAGGTTTTTTGACACTGTATTACAACGAATAATACTATAATGCATTAATATTGACTACGATATTGTTGCGTTTACACGCGAATAATATGGTAATGATGCGTTGCATACTATACTTTTGCCATTTAATTTCAGTAACATTATTTTTGTGAATAACTTAATTTTATTAAAGTATTACAAAAAATCATAATATAAATTAGATCGTAAAAAAATTAGCTTTGTTTTGACGTTTAAATGTCTACCTTACGATCTACCCGTGCCGAGATATACGCATAAAACAGTTTTTTATTTTTCCTGTAAAATTTTGATTTATCGATTACCATATTATTCGGTGGGGGGAGCGAAATGTGACATTACTACTGACGTCTATTTGTTTTTATTTTTGTTTTGTTATTATTTTGAGTGTATTTTATAGAATATTTACTGATTTAATACAAAATGGTGCTAATTGAGCAAATTTCGGCTCTTATTGACTATTCAAGTGCTATTATAATCTGCAATAAAAAATATAAGTAACATTAATCAACCTATTTCGTGTCAAGTTGTAGATTATTAACTCAATGTCAATTCAGTTTTTCACCTTCATTTCTGCCGATACGCTATCGTGTCGACGTGGTCTGGCCATAAGGGGAATGAGTTCTTCAACTAACCCCCTTACTGAGTCCTTTCCAAGGCGAAACGTTTTAACAAATTCCGCCTCGGGAATATCAGTAAAGGGGTTTGTATTCATTCTCGTCAAGCGACGGGCTCGACGACGTCTTCTGCATTCCGCCCGTCTTCTTTCTCTAGCGTCTACTGCGTTGGCTAGCTCGAGAATATGTGCTCGTAGTGAAAACATTCTCCAAATTCCACAAACACGATGATTCGTAACGAAGTAAAAGCAATGACTGCACAATGACGTTATAATGGTAGGTCACTGATCAAAGGAACTGTCAAAATTTTAGCAGATTACCGCATACGTCAGTCATTCATTTGTCATTGTGTACGAGATTACCATTAATGCAATGGAGTGTCAGTGGTTGACCATTGGATAGTCATAATGACGCCATTATAATAGTAGATTACCAAACTTGTCAAAATCAACAATTATGAAATCAATGATAGACCATTTTGACACTATTGTAATAGCAGACTTGGGGCCCTGATGATTATGGAAACTGGTTCACCGCTAATATGATGACTATTTCTGCTAAGCTATCCTGAGCCCACGTTTCCACGGATATAAAAATATCGTGGCGGGATTTTATCGCGCACTGGATTTTCAACTCTCGGTGTTAAGCAGTGCGTTGAAATTCCAGTGCGCAAAAAAATCATCGCGGCAAAAACGAGCCCAAGCGAACCTGGGCTTATATTCTTGAAGGTAGTGAAATAGTTCTTTTACACTCTTTATTTATTGGCTCCATTTTCTTCAATGACGCTTGATCAATTAGTGTTTGGCCAGATGGGAGCACGGGCGCGGGGCGGGCGCGGGAGCGGGAACACGTGCGGGCAGCCTGTCCGTACTGGAGCGTGGCTGCGTTCTGCGTGTTGTCGTGTCCAGTGTTTTTCAAAATATAATATGGATGAAGAAGGCTTATTTTTACTAGAAAAAAGCTCGAACTAGTTTGAGAACCCCGGCCGCAGCGCGGGCCGCCCGCGCCCGCGTCGCTCACCCACTGCGGCCCCTTGTATGAACGAGTAATGGCGTGAGTTGCCCGCGCGCTCCCCGCGCCGCTCACCGCGCCCGCGTGCCGGCTATGGACACTCAAAGAAAGTTCATATGTTTGAGTTCGCCGCGCCGCGCCCGCCTCGCGCCCGTGCTGCCGGTCTGGCCAAGCACTTACCTACTATTTTATAGTCTTTATGAAAAATTTCTACAATTTCCTTTGAGGGCTTTACTCTGTGAAAAGAGAGTGAAAGTTCTCTTTATTAACGGCATGAGTTATTAAGAGAACGTGAGAGTAAAACTAAGCTAAACTAAGTAACCTCCCACAGAGAGGAGGAATGTGTCCCAGCATTGGGAACGTTACAGGCTGATTATGTTCTCTACTCTCAAAAGTAGTATTAGCCCGAAAGTCTGACAACCAGTCTTACCAAGGGGGATCGTATTACCCAGTAACTGGGTTGTGAAGGTCAGATAGGCAGTCGCTCCATGTAAAATACTGGTATTCAGCTGCATCCGGTTAGACTGGAAGCCGACCCCAACATGGTTGGGAAAAGGCAAGGCAGATGATTCGCATTACAGTCCTTTCCCAGTTATTTTAACTCTGATTTTGCATCACTGTCCAAATCACAATGATCTTTATTCTCATTCTTATAAGATTGCACCTGGGTTACCGCCACTAGCAAGTCTGTCAAAATCATTGTGACCTTTATTCTCGTTACAATAAGGTTGATTTAAGGTAAAATAAATGTGAACGGAATTTAAATGCAACAGTCGTTTTTTTTATCTTATTTTTGACACCCCTGCTACTCGCAATCGCTCCACGCAATATACATGCGCAATACTTTGAGTAGGTTTCTATGTTTAACATAAATATGTGAATAAACTTTTGTTGACAACTATTCTCAAGGTCAACAGATGTGAACGCGTACACTCGGGCACATTATATTACTATTTATTTGTTGAATAGATGCATGTGTCTCGAAAGTTGAACAATTGAGACCGAGTTTATTCTTTGACTCTTATGAATTATTTGTGGAGACACGTGTATCGGTTTATAGAATGAAGTCTGTATTTCTGACTCAAATAATACGAATTAATGTAGACTCAACACAACACAACAATTTCAAAACAAAACACAATACAACAAACAAACACAACCAATACAATTACACAACAATTTGCAAACAGAGGATTACTATAGATACACCTTTGCTTAACAATTCGGGGAAACAAAGCTTGATGTCGTGTTATGTTATGTAAAATGTTAAGAAGTTTTTTGTTATGTAAAATATTAAGAAGTCTTTGCATAATATCCCGTTTCGCTTTTAATGCATATTATTTCGCTAAAGCAACCACCAAGAATGAATTTCTAGGTTGAAACCACAAACCGCATAGGCTACGCCGCAGTTGCTACGCCGTAGCATGTTGCTACACCGTAGCATGTTGCTACAGAAGCTACGCTTTCATAACAAGCAAACGCGTTGTTTTATTCAGATACTTATTTTGTTTAGTTGTTTATGGCTAATTAATATAATATTGGTTAATCATTAATTATTTTAACTTTTTAATCCTCAATCATTATAATAAATCCGGTAGCTGGGACTATGATAAAATTGAAATTACTGTGGTTTTAAACTGAGGTTTTAAACACGGTATTTTAAACACGGGATGAAACTGAAGGCCAATCCTCGTAATTTAAAACGTTTAAAATCTAGTCGCAGTCTCATTTCGGCGACAAACAAATGTCAAAAACTTGTCCAAATGTAGAGAAAGAATACTGAATGGCTCGAGTTGATACGGTGACGAACCCTTTCCGAGTTGATATGTGTGCCTTTAGTCAGCGGAACGTACGCTGTTTTCCATTGTTCAAGATATTTTCCTCATATCATTTCCCATGTTTAAACGTATGAAAATTCTAACAAATGACGGCTTTCCGATTCTGACGTTGCTTTTGTTTCTGTGACGTCATTGTGCGCTTTTATGATTTCTAACGTTACTTTTCATTTAAATCCAATTAGTTCACGCAATGAAACCAGGCTAATAGAATAGAATAGAAAACTTTTATATCAAGCAGGAGTCCAAAGAGTTAGTAACAATAGGGGCTTACATGATCTAAAGCGCGGTCACTGTCGGACTGCATAGAAAAGAAAGAGAAGCGCGATGACACAACACTGATAATTTATTGCAAAATATGAAGCAAATATATTTTTATTATAAAAAATCTATTGTTTGGGCTAAAAAATTAAAACACTAGTATTTTAGTATGTTGCTTGTAGAATAATCTGAGAAAAAATCAGAATGATTGTATGTATATTACTATGGTTTTTATTGTAAAAATAAAGTTTTAGAGGTATTTTCATGATTTTTTCTATCATATCAAATTAGTTTTATTATGTTTTCTACACACTATCTACCTAGGATATATCCTGAAGAATATCATATACTTTTCTGATTTTCTTCACTGTTGTTGATCATATACTTTTATTGCTTTTTTTTTGCGTTTAGGTACTGTAAGCCCCTTAAGTTCTAGTGTTAAACTGTTGGTGTCGCCGCGATCACGCTTCATCAGGGATGAACATAATTATATTTCTATTAATGGCGGCTAAACGCATTAAGACTTGTACACACAGGCGCGACGCGACACGCGACACAAAGGCACCGCAAGTCGCAGCAACGACCGGTGCCTTTGTGTCGCGCGCGATTCGCGTCGCGCGTCGCGCCTGTTTGCAAGAGCCTTTAAAATACGTACTTTTCTGTTCCTTTCTTCTTGTCTGCATAAACAAGGTGTAACAGAATGAATGAAAGTCCTGAAACTAGTTTTGAATATAATTGACTACCTACTGAATCGATTTCAGTATCATTTCTTATAGGTATTAAAAAAAAATTGCCATACTGACCGCCGATTGAGCTAAACAAAATTAAATCTTATTTCAAGGCAATAATACTCAATTTTAAATGTATAAAGTAATGCTAGAGTCAACACTTTTTGCTTAATAATAGTTAGCTTTATGCTGAGCTTTTGGCCTCGTGTATATTTCTGTTTCATTTTCCTTTTGGTACTGTTTTTTTATATTACTTGGTTTTTTATTTTGCTATGTTTAGTTTGTGATCTTCCTGTACGAGTAGCAATAAATACTTTTTCTTTCTTTAAAAAATTCATGTTTTGTTCATTGTAATATGCTTTTAACTCAATCGTCTAATGTGGGTGTATGAGGTCTTGCGTTAAGTTGTTTATGTATGTATGTGTATATAAATTATTAAAATAAATAAAATAATATTAGTATCTAAACCAAATCCAATTCAATCTATCACTCACTAATCTACAATGCAAAAATAAAAACTTTATGCATAAACATACTAACTGACCAGCCAGCCATTTTAGTACCTAAATTCAGCCAAGATCTAGACTGACCCACAAACAATCAATAGACTAGTGAATTTTAAATCTAGACCGAAACAGTTACTTTTTCTGAGCTCCTGTACGACAATAGCTGGAAGCTTTGTGAGGTTAAACAACAGACCGAAATCAGTATTGTATTTTAAGATGTTATTTTTGTTGCTGAGTTGATTTCGAAAGTGAGGTTACAATAGGTAATATGGTTTAAATACTATTGACGAGGAAATTAATGCGCAACATTTATCGTGGCATAATAAGACAAACTTCGAAATCTAGCTCCTGCCCGCGACTTCATTCGCCTGTTTCTTATCTATATTATGTATAACGGAAAAGGTATAGTGTGTGTCGTTATTATCAGCCATATTTTAACTATTGTGGGCGTACTGTGGGTATGTGTTGGTTATTGCGCAATAGAAAAACCGTTTGCAGTTCAAATAAGATTATAATGTCATGAACAAATTAGTCACACTAGCAAATTACACACTGTAGGTACACGACATAACCAGATACGGAACGCGGGACAGTTTCTGAGCACATGTTGTCCGTACGATGTCTAATGTCCAAGAGGAAGTATCCAAGAGACCTCCACATCGTTCTGTCGAGCTGTTTTCTAACCCCCACGAACTCAGGCTATGTCAAGCGCCACCAGATAGCACTAGCGTTCCGAATAATCAAATAAATAACCGGATGCGACATGTATATAAAATTCAAAGTCCTGACTGATTAATATATCAACGCACAGCCTAAAGCGCTAATCCTAGAGACATAAAATTTGGAGGGTATGGTCTTTGTGAAGATTAGGTTTCCACTAAGAAAGGGGTTTTTCGAAATTCCACCCCTATTGGGTGAATGGGTGAAATTTCAAGCGAAGTCGCGGGCAGAAGCCAGTTTTAACATAAAATATATCCTTAGATACTTGGCAACACTGCGGCATTTCATTAGTAAAATAATTTTCGGATAATCTCACACGTTTTACCTCTTTATAATATTATCTAGTAAATACTTAAGTATTAGGTACATTTTAGAATTTATCGAAGTGGTTATTACTACTCAAACGCAAACGTTCTTACTAGGTACTCTTAATAAAAAAAACATAGTTTTTTATTATTGTTCACGATTTTTACCACAAGAATTTCTCCTGACTTCGTAAACTAAATTGTTGAACTCACGGGCTCAATCTCGTGTCAAAATATTAATTTACAAACATAAAAGTGTCTGGCAAAAGTACCAAAATAATTATGTATCTATAACAAAAGGGAAATATTTTACTGATTATATACCGATATTGATCTTATTGACCTTCTAATTATGGATACTTTGTAAAATTAATGAACCTCTAAAAAGTTGAGCGCAAAATTAACCGCACTAACTAAGCTCGAGCACCCCGACCTAATGGGTTTTTTTTTTTCAGGATGGGAAATCATCAAATGACTCCTCCCGCTCTGGGTGGAGTGGAAGGGAGTGTCAGACTCTTACTGACTAAAACCCACCCGTGTTCCTTCCTTAGCCTTTTATGTTCCGGGCCAGCGGTAACCCTTTCGGACAATCCCGCTGTCCAACAATCCCGCTGTCCCGACCTAATGGGTTAGGTGAGGCTAAAACTGTGACAAATCGCCCGCGAACCAAGCAAGCGCTACATTCAATTTATTGCATGTTTTTACTTGACTCATCATTCCTGCCGAAAGACGTCCACTGCTCCCTCAAGCACCTCCACTTCGACCGGTTCTGTGCTTTTCGTATCCAACGGGTTCCTGCGGTCTTCACAAGGTCGTCGGACCACCTTGTGGGAGGCCTTCCAACGCTACGTCTTCCGGTATGCGGTCGCCACTCCAGAACCTTTCGGCCCCATCGGCCATCTGTTCTGCGAGCAATGTGCCCTGCCTACTGCCACTTAAGTTTGTCAATTCTTCGGGCTATGTCGGTTACCTTGGCTCTCCTGCAGATCTCCTCATTCCTGATTCGATCACGCAGGGAAACTCCAAGCTAACAGTTAAAAGTTACCCAAAGGGCAATAGAGAGGGCTCTCTCCATTGCCCTTTGGGTAACTTTTAGCCTTCTTATAAGGCCCATTGTGAACGACCACGTTTCAGTGCCATAAGTCATCACTGGCAACACGCACTGGTCAAAGACTTTCGTCTTGAGACACTGCGGTGTGGTTTACTTGACTATTTAGTATTTATTGGACCCCGAAATAGGAATTATTTGAGGTTTACAAAAGGAGGCGCGATCATTACATTACAGTGATCAATCATATTTTGTTAGGAGCGCAACATGGTAATTAATTATTAGAAGTACCATTAAATACCTATATGCCGTGACAAAGTAGATACGCTCAGTAAATTCCTAGCCAAAACATTTGTACTTGGCTGCGTAAACCAACATGAAAGACGGAACACATCAGTAATGTCTTATTTACTTAAGTAAATCAAATAAATACCTGGTATATTACAGAAGACTTCTGGCCTATATTTCAGTATCTGTTATGAAAAATTATCTGAAGACGGTGGAACATTTTGATAAATGAATGAGTTACAACGAACGAGTTTCGAATTTTTGACAGTTAGTATAACGTAAAATAAATGTGCGTGTGCCTTTGTAACATTAATAATATTTATATTTGTGCTTGAGGTCCTGTGAGTTAACGTCTGTTATGGGTTGAAATTACGGTTCATGTTTTCCCCACGTACCCATGTACAGTCGCGTTGAGAAAATACAAAGAAAAACCTAAAACATCTGGCAAAACACAAGGAAGTCTACTGTCCTTTCGTTGACGTTGCCGATACGCGGTTTCCACTCCAGGACTCGTCTGCTCCACCGGCCATCGGTCCTTCGAAAAACATGGCCAGCCCACTGACACTTCAGTTTGCTTACTCTGTAAGCTATGTCGGTAACTCCGGTTCTGTTCCGGATAACTTCGTTTCTGATTTTATCGTTCAAAGAGACTCCAAGCATAGCCCGCTCCATAGCGAGCTGAGCGCTAATTCCATTGTGTATAACTAGTGCATAGAGAAGTAGAAGAACTACTACTATAACTCGTAATTCTTCTCGAAAAAGTATACCCAAGAACAACACGTAAAAGGCAACTATTGAGCTAGCAATTTGAACCTTATGTAATTGACACACGACACATGAAGTATGCTCGTGATTTGCAGCGAGTACAGTTATTTTAAGAAGACTAATAAAGCAATGCGTCAGTTGTTTCTGAGAGCACCCCTATGCTAATACAGGGTGAGGCAATATGAGTAATAACGTTCTCGCAAGCCCACTGAGTTTTATTAAGCGAAGGAATCTTAATACTGCTTGCGTGTATTTTATTGTATTTTCTGTGGACGGCGTACTTCTAATTCGTTCATTTCATCATCTTTCTACCCTCGTCCCATGTTACTTGGGGTCGGCGCAATACGTTTTCTTCTTTCATTCTCCCCTGTCAACCGTAAAGCTATCATTCACTCCCTTCTCTTTCATATCATTCCTCACACATTCCATCTCTGTTTTATTTGACCTTCTTCTCCCTATCCATCCATCAACATTCATATTCATCATTTTTTCGTTCATTTTATGTTGCAATAATAGCTATGATTTCTCTACCTTTAAAATGTTATTAAAGTCGCTTCTCGTGTTTGTTCTTCTAAACTACGCAACGTATTTTTGTCATCATCACTAGGTCTCCGGACCTAGTGATGGTCTCCGGAATATATAGGCGAATATAATTAAAGATTATTCTCCTAGATTTATCACTTCCTTTTATTTTAATATTATTCCATTATATATTTTTGATCGAATATGTAACAGATGTGAATAAAGGTCAAACAAAGTTAATTTCTAAGTGTCGCCTACAACAGGGGAAGAGCGCTGGTATCTCAAATACAGATCTTTTATAAATCTAGTTCAGACACAGATGTTCAATAGGTATCTGATCATAGAATAAAGTGTGTCACCATATTATTATTTAAAAGTCTGTATAATTTTGAACAAATAAATTATTCTTATTCTTATAATAAATTACATAAATATAATAAAGACATCTCGATACGTTGTCAGGTCGTAAAAATCGTGCGAAGCAGGGGTGGCTCGCCAGTATTTTAATAAATTAAAGATTACAAGCCAGCGCGCCCGTGCTCGCATAAGACAACGAGATATCTTTATTATTTATAAGTTTAATATACGCATGAATCTTCTGAAATAAATTCTCTAAATTGTGGAAAAAACCGCATCAAAAGCCGTTGCGTAGTTAAGGGGACTACAGTACCTACCTAAACGCAAAAAGCGCAAGTTTTATTACGCCTTGAAGTATATGATCGACAGTAAACATGATCAGAAAAATATACGATATTCTTCATATATATGCTAGTTAGATATTGTGTTGAAAACATAATACGAATAATTTGATGCGTTAGAAAAAAATTATGAAGATACCTCTAAAATACCATACATATAATTATTCTGATTTTTTATCAGATTATTCTACAAGCAACACACTAAGGCATTAGTGTTTTAATTTTTTTGTCCAATAGATTTTTTGTAACTAGATAATTGCTTCATATTTTGCAATAAATTACCAGCGTTGTGTCATTGCGCTTCTCTTTCTTTTCTATGCAGTCCGACAGTGACCGCGCTTTAAGTGATGTAGTCCCCTTAAGAAGAACAACGTGGTCACTCAGACAGACACGAACACAGGACTTTTTTTTTTCAGGTTCGGAAATCATCAAATGACACCTCCCGCTCTGGGTGGAGTGTCAGACTCTTACTGACTAAAACCCGCATAGGAACACAGGCTGCTGGGTCACAGGCCTCCTCTTTGTGAGAGGCAGTGGACCTTAACCCACCATGTGGGCAAAGTGCCGGTTGGTAAATGTCACATGTCTTCGAATTTTTGGTTCTAGGACATACCAGTTTCCTCAAGATGTTTTCCTTCACCATTTTGAGAGCAGTGTTAATGAAATAATTTACACAAAGTAAAGCGCCTGTCTGAATTTGAACCTATAACTCGTAAGTCGTGGCCGTTACCACTGGGTCACCACTGCTCACTAGAGATACTCGTACCTACTCTTAAGAAAACAGGTACCTATGCCGTTCATCCACGAAACCCCAAAAATGATACTCGATACGTTAATCGGGGCTCTTACCCTTGAGTGGCTGATTCTCCGGTCAGTTTTCAAGAGGTATTCCCAAATAGCGCGAGGGTTAATACCCTGTCAACTGTCCCTGGGCTTCAATAGATCCCTACTCGAGTTACCTCTTGAAAAATCTTCATAACTTTGATCGGTATGCGAGGATAGGATGGCCTTGTCAGTCAAGGTTGAGAGGCATGATAGAGGAAACCGTCTTTGTTTTTAGGGTTCCGCACCTCAAAAGGAAAATACGGAACCCTTATAGGATCACTTTGTTGTCTGTCTGTCTGTCTGTCAAGACCCTTTATCTCAAAAGCGCGTGGAGGTCATCATCTGCCTAGCCTTTTCCCAACTATATTGGGGTCGGTATCCAGTCTAACCGGATGCAGCTGAATACCAGTATTTTACATGGAGTGACTGCCTATCTGACCTCCACAACCCAATTACTGGGTATTTGGGTAATACGATACCCCTTGATGTAACGACTGTCAAAGATCCGCGAATGACAGCCGGGACCAACGGCTTGGCGTGCTTTCCGAGGTACAGAGGGGTCACGGTATGTAAAGATGGTCAACCATCCACATATCAACCGCGGCAAGCGTAGCTTAACCTGATCTATCGACCTGTGCGGCTGTTATTAGAGTTGAAATTTAAACCATATACTCAGGTCTACAGTGCCTTGAAGCTGTGATAAAATCAAACTTCTAAGTTAACGATAAAAAAGACACGGCCGCTTAAACCGCAAAAAACGTATATTTCAACACTCTCAAGGGAATCAAAATTTATAGGGTACTTCCCGTTGACCTAGTATCATGAAATTTGGCAAGAAGCAAGGTCATGTAGCACAAGTAAAGGGAAAAATACGAAAACCGTAAATTTGTAGATACCTAAATTAAAGAAAGAATCCCGTGATAAACTATTTAAGTACAGACGCCAGCACATCAAGTTACTACAATCTGTCAAATTTCTTTAATAGATTTTCAACTTTATCGTTAAAGCATAAGGTTCAAAGTTGATTGAGAAAATTGGACAGTTTCGGGTAGCTTGATGTGCTGGCGTCTGTACATAACTACAAAGTACGGAACCCTCAGTGCGCAAGTCCGAGTCGGTCTTTACCGGTTTTTTTAAGGCCAGGTATTCCCGTTTTTGCCTGTTTTAGAATTCATTTTTGATAGGCAAATTATAACATCTAAAATCTGAAATAAATATATATTTTAGATACATTCTTTCTCCTTACCATGTACCCGTTCAATACTCGATACAATAAAATTTTCTCGATAGAAAAAAATTCCGAACTAACTTCGATTTGCAGTTTTTTTACAAGCAAATTTCATTTTAAACAAGTACTAATACTCCTTTTTTTCTATAAAAAATACCAATTTGTAAGTAATTCATTTTGGAATCGATTCTACCCGATCGTTTTTTTTTCATTACATTTATAAATTTTTTATCGATTATTCAAGTGATTTTCGATCCGCGCGTCGCTTGCCAGTGTCCCGCGGGACGTTACCGAGGTGAGACGTGTGCCAAATTTTTGCGCTCGCGCTTCTCTTCTGCTCCGTACGTAAATAAAATAAATTGTAAATAATTATTGTACTAAATAGACATAGTTAAGATTTTGTTTATGTGTTTATTTCTCATTGTGTAAATATTTTGTATATAACTTTTAAGACAATAATTTTGTGATTGATTTGTGAAAATGGCAAATAAAGGAAATAAAATAAGGGCTAAATCACGGTTGAAGGCAAAAAAAATTGCGAAAGAAATATCATCATCATCATCATCAGCCTATAATGTTCCCACTGCTGGGACACAGGCCTCCTCTCAGTGAGAGGGAGTGGGCCGTAATCCACCACGCGGGCCCAGTGCGGGTTGGTAGATGTCACATGTCTTCGAATTCTTGGTTCTAGGACATGCCGGTTTCCTCACGATGTTTTCCTTCACCGTTTTGTGAGCAGTGGTGATGAAATAATTTACACAAAGTAAAGCGCCTGTCTGGGTTCGAACCTACGACCTACAACTCGTAAGTCGCGGCCGTTACCACTTGGCCACCACTGCTCCGCAAAAGAAATATGGTAAGTTATATTTTTTATTCATTCATTCCTATTGACAACACTCACAGTACCCTATTACCAATTTATTATTTCCCTACAATAGTGAAACACCTTTGATGTCGGGCGACACCGTGCACCACCCGCGCCGCCCGTGTAGGTAGGTACCCGGGCAAGGTAGTTCCCAATCTTTTTTAATACCATAACTTATTTTATTGTTTCAGTTCAAAAATGAATCGAAATAAAAAAGGCTTATTTGTTCGAAAAAACAGCAAAGAAGTACTTTCTTTGTTTTCTTGATAATCGGAATCCTCGCCACAGAATACGGAGCATATTTACCAACCGCATCAAGTGTGTAAAACAGTTGAATTTGAACCCTATTCAGAGTGAATAAAGCCGCCGCGCGCGCAAATGGTATAATGGTTTACTGTTTTCAAATGTCTAATAGGTAAGAAGTAGTTCAACCCGCTGCGTTGGTCCGGGTGGTTTTTATAATTTTTATTAGCCTAAGTGCTACCTAGGTACTAGATGTGCAGTCGACCATACCACAATAAATATAGGTATATAATATATAAGTATATACATATATATATATATACATATCGTCTGTGTACGTAGTATTATATTATCTGTGTCTGTGGTAAGTGATAACACTATGGTCTTGAGCTGGCCCGCGTATTGAAACTACTGAAAAAATAACCGTATTCTATTGAGACGTGCGGCCTACTGTACGAGAGTACGTATTTACTACTATTATGGTGTCTGCAACGAATGTTGTGTAGTCTATGCCATCTACTACGCGCAGCAAACTCGTGCCATAGTGTAGAAATATGGCAGTATGACCATTTCCTACGAATATTATTTTTATTATTTTCGGTAATGTTTAGGCACAAGCTCGTTTATGCTCAGTACAGTAGCCAATCCCCTTACTAAAATACTGTTCAAGTTATAACAAGCATAGAAATACATAAAAAAAAAATCAATGGCTAGTTTGGCTATAAAGAAGTTCTCCAATGCATAATTTTATTCAGTATTTATTTGCAAAAGGAAAAGTGTGTAGAATTCACTCGAAATTTTTGTTATTGCATGTTTATTATTAATTATGCCACTCCAAATGGAATAATAAAAGGAACTTGGCTTGAAATGTTTACGTGGGTTTTTAATGTTTTAGAGCAATGCAGTTGCAGACCAAGCGCAGTGCGCATGTATCAACTAATGATTCGGCGAATATCGAGTAAGTTTTTTATGTTATTTATTTTATTTTAAAGACATTCTCTATTTTTTACTATTTGAATTAAATAGTATCTCACTCGTTATTGTAACACCATAAAAATTACATAAAGAAATTAAATACATATACTTAAATTAAGTAGGTACGTATGTATGTGGGGGTAACATACATATCTACTTTATTGTTAAAATTACAGTACCTATTTATTCATTATTATTACTGTTTGCGTATCTTTGTTTCTGTATAACTGTCTGTATGTCAGTGTGCGTGTGTATCTGTCTTTGGAATTGTAGCTCCTAAACGGAAAACGGATGAATCGATTTCAATGCGGTTGTCTTTATTAAACAGACTGGTTTAATAATAAGAAAGTTTTACTTGTTAATTACCAACAAGTCAAAAACAACTTTTGTGTTACAGATCAATAGAGCATGCGGAAGGGCATAACGTGTCTCCATTGATGACTTTAGAGCATGGTTTACTTGAATAATCTTAGGATTGAGGAGTAAGTAATATTGTTTTAACCGATTCAATTAAAATCAGACTAAAACATGCTACGGCATGCCATAGGCATAAGTAAATAGCCCATAAGATTCGTAAGTTTATATATCCGATAACTATCGCATTTACTAACAACTATGAATATTGAAACAAAAAAATATATTTTATTGTTACAGAACGACTATTCATGCTGCCAATGCCCATGTCACACATGCTGAAATGCCTTTAGATGAACATAATAATGTATCACCTAATAATAATATCAATCAGTAAGTTGCTACTTTTTGTTTTACATAATAATTATATTACCATGTGGAATTCAATAGGTTATATTAAAATAATCTGTTTTTAGAACAATGGAGGAAATTGAAAACTACACTCTAAGCGTTAAAAACGAAATCGAACACGACTATCAACCCATCAGTGGACGACGAATTGTTGACATGAATTACCTGATGACACAGCTCCAAGAAAAAACGCATCATATCGATTTATTTGACAGCAGAGTTGGATATTTTAGAGATATAAAAGTGTTTACTTTTAATTTGATAAAAAAATAAAAATAATTTATTTTTATTTTATTGACGACTCACGCTTCACATTATGTGTTACACGAGAAGACCATTTATACCTCTAAGCTTTGTTGAATTACAATATACCTACATTGATCTTGTAATTCAAGAATTGTAACACAATTCTCCTAAAGTAAGTGTGCCTACTGCTTGATTTTTTATACTGTAGCACGAATATTTGATTTTAGTCAGTCAGATTTTAAATCCTTTTTATAAAAAAAAGTATACAAATTATTTTTAATAATTAGTATCAAGTTTATACAATACGTATCTAATCTATCTATAACCTTAAAAATAACTACTACTAGAAAAATAAAACAAAATAAACTTATACTAATCAATTCAAGTTGATCTACTGCATTGCTCTACTCTGTGACGCAACTTAGTACCTACTCGAGGTCGTGAACTCATGAGCGGTGAGTTTAGCGCGCGCGTCTCCCGCGCATCGTAACTTATTACGTATCGCTAGTCCTTGCGGGGGCTGGGGTATGCGTTAAATGCCTACGGCGCTCGGAATACCTGGCCTTAAAGATATGATAATAGTTCTCCAGACCGTATTTCGGCTTTGGCGGCCAATCTCAAAGGAGACCAGCCTTCGGCGCGAGGGATGTTGTAGTGCACAAGTGTATGCGCAGACTCAGGTGCACTCTGACTGTTACTAAGTAATTCCCAGTGGAAAAACCCAATAACACTATATACGACCTGGTAATAGAACTCAGAACCCCACGCTCAACAGTCGAGCTTGCATCCGCGAGACCAACGGGGTGGCGTTACTGATAAGTCTGTGCCTAATCCAGGTGATCTAGGCTACTTATGGATATCTAGCAGGAGCACAATTAAACACGTCCGTACAGTACAAAATATTTATTACGGCACACAATAGGCGGTAGGGTGATAAAACTCTTACAAAAGAAATACCGCCTTATACCCATACATCACAGTTACAATGGCCGGGTTAACGGATTCTCATAAATGAGTTTGAAGGTGGAAATTTGAAGTCATCATCTGGCTAGCCTTTTCCCAACTATGTTAGGGTCGGCTTCCAGTCTAACCGGATGCAGCTGAATACCAATATTTTACAAGGAGCGACTGCCGAGTTGTAGAGGTCAGATTGGCAGTCGCTCCAAGGGGTATCGTATTACCCAGTAACTTACTGGGTAATACGATACCCCTTGGTAAGATTGGTTGTCAGACTTTCGGGCTACTGACGACCCGTAACGACTGTCAAAGATCCACAAATGACAGCCGTGACCAACGGCTTAACGTGCTATCCGAGACACAACTCTCTAAGACCACGTAACCCCAACGAATAACTGTTTCATGAATTCTTTGGGGTTACGTGGTCATAGAGAGTTGTGTTGATGACTTTAATGATTATAATTCTGTAAATACATATTTGTTACGGCCGCGAATCATATTTTGATCGACGTACAACTTAATACTGACCAGCAAATTGCAAAAAGTGCAAGAAAATTTGAAATTCACGGGCTACCTTAGCACTTCTCCCTTAACATTAATCATCACACTAATTTATAAAGGCGAAAGGTTGTGAGCGTGCGAGTGTGTGTGTGTGTTTATATGTTTGTTACATCTTCACGCTCAAATGGCTGGACCAATTTTGATAAAATTTTGTATGGAGGTAGCCGACAACCGTAGTTGGAATGAATTTATCCCAAGAACAAACTTAACATTGTAGCTGAAAATCATGTTCTCCCATACATTGCAACTGCATATCTAAGTTGGTCGACTATTACTCGTAAGCTTGTAAAGCCTACTTAGCTGTGATAGTTTTCCTTTTAATTTCGTTATATATACTACTGCCGTGAATTTTTTCACATATCCAAAAGCAACCATTCAGCTGGCAGAGGGGGACACTTGACTCTAACAAAAATTTGCACTTTAAAGCTTAATATTTAACAAACGGATCCCTGAATCAGAAAATGGTTTCACAAACCCGCAATATTTTTGAAAGACCTATCCAACGATACCCCCACACCATGGGGTAGACGAGGAAAAAAGTCATCCCCACTTTACGTGTAGAGGAGGTAGGTATAAATTAAATTTTACCACTTTTTTGGCGTGATTAATATGTATATCCAAGGGTACCTATTTGAATTTCAAAAATTTAAATATCTACGGCTAAAATGTCAATGTTCAAAACATCGAAAATTTAAATATCGAACGACCATAAAACCGAAAATTAAAATAACGTAAGTTTATATTGTCGAATGGTTAGATAACCTACGTCCAATATATCTAAAATCTAATCATCGACAAACGTGACATCGAAAATCTTAAATATCGAAGTACAGAGTATCGAATGCCATAAATATCGATATTTATTTATATTATTGTGTTACAAAAGTTATTGATAGAAACAAATCGCTGCAAAACCGACTCCACGTGATCTTGTCTGCCCTACCCCTAGAGTGTAATTGAAGCCCGCGTAGGCGTGGAGGGGCGAGGCGGCCTGCGAGCTGAGGAGGAGTTGGCGACCGTTAAAACCATCGACGACGATAAGCTCGCGTGGGACCGCCGGAGCCCCGCAGCGCCGGAGCCGTGATTGAAACATAATAAATACAATAATTAACTAAAGTGTATTAAATGTTGACATTTTGAACTTAGGTATAATGACTACCGATATTTTTAATCATTAGATATTTTAATCAATCGGCATTTCAATGTTAGACATATTAAGCTTATGTATAACAATTTTCGATATTACGATACAATCGATATTTAAATTGTCGATGTTTTGTACTTTGACATTTTCATAGGTATTTTAATGTTCGACATTCAAATATGTACCCATATCCATGCCAAATTACTGCTTTCTAGTACTAAGAGTCTCCGAGCTAAGCTGCGGACGGATGGACAGACCGACATGGCGAAACTATAAGGGTTCCTTGTTCATTGCGGAACCCTAAGAATCTGAACGAAATGTTATTGTACCATATATTCTGCCTTCCCCTTCCGGTAGAACAAGTTCATGACTTTATGTTATAATAGTTGACTAATCGAACATGAATAATAAACATCTCATAACTTGTAGCGTAATTCAACTTTAAATACCATTTAAACAACGTATCGTAACAAAATAAAACACAACACAGAATGATAATATTAAACATGTTCATAAACTAACAAGCTAATGATAAATGATGACGTAACAACATGCAGCGAACTAATTATCTAAGTGAACACGATATCATTAGCCAGCTAAATCATGACATGAAACACCAAATATTGAGTGATATATTGGTGTTTCTGACAGATTAATGATGGCGGGTAGTGAATATGATTGTCACTTTTATAATATTATGGATATTAAGGAGCTTACATATCCTAAAGCGCGGTCACTGTCGGACTGCATAGAAAAGAAAGAGAAACGCGATGACACAACGCTGGTAATTTATTGTAAATATGAAGCAATTATTTAGTTACAAAATCTATTGTTTGGATTAAAAAACTAAAACACTAGAATTTTAGTATGTCGCTTGTAGAATAATCTGACAAAAAATAGAATCATTGTATGTATATTAGTATGGTTTTATTGTAAAAAGAAAGTTTTTAGAGGTATGATTCATCATGATTTTTTTATATCGTATCAAATTAGTTGTATTATGTTTTCAATACACTATCTACCTAGCAAATATCCTGAAGAATATCATATATTTTTCTGATTTAATTTACTGTAATCGACCATTTACTGTTATTGTTTTTTTTAAAACTTGCGTTTTTTTGTGTTTAGGTCCTGTAAGCCCCTTGCTTACAGGACCTAAACACAAAAAACGCAAGTTTTCAAATCATTGGATAACAGAAGCGGAGAAAATTGTTTTTTTGGGTCAATAAATCAAGTTGATTGAAAAAACAATCGGTTTTGTTAAGTAACTAACATTTTTGAAACAAATAATTTAAAAGAGTGTTCATGGAGTTTCATGCCCGTTCTTCTCCATAGGTAGCTAGTACATACCTACTACGCTTTGAAATAGGCAACTAGAATGCGCGCAAGATAAGTCTGCGCGCGACATTTGAGTTCAAGATTATATCCCTGCTAGTACTTTTAATCACTCATAATGATGGCAATTATTTACTTTAACAAACACGGAACACAGCACACTCTCTTGACACCAGAGGGACAAGTCTCGTTATTTTAAGAACGTCACGAACAGTCTGATCTCAGTCCCAATCTGTCAAAAATACCTCTAATTTCCCTACTTTTTGACAAGTTTTTGACATTTGTTTGTCGCCGAGATGAGACTGTGACTAGATTTTGATCGTTTTAAATTACGAGACTTGGCCTTCTGATATAAACGAGGGGGGGGGGGGGGGGGGGGGGTAAAAAGGCCACTTTAGCAGAATCATAAAAGTATCTAACAGACGAAGACAGTCCGTGTTTTTCTTTTTTTCGTATAATCAAAGAGATTGGGGATTGGATTTGGATTGGATTGATTGGTATTTAAGCACAGACAATTAAAAATAACTGAAAAATCTTTCACTAATGGTGATTTGATACGATTGACTTAACATTTAACTGTCCATTATGATTCATAATGTTATCCTTTTATCATTCTGTCAAAATAAGGCCCCCAGATGGCGGCAAACGATGATATTCGGTTTCCGCCGCGCGCAGACATAATTTGCGCGCACTCTAGCTTCATATTTTCTGTCTGACCGACTCCTTGACAATTCAAAAGTGCCTGTAAGTGGTTTAATTGAAATAAATGCTTTGGGTTTGAGTACCGTACCCAGAGGGTGCCAACGGGACCCTATTACTGAGGCTCCGCTGTCCGTCTGTCTGTCACAAGGCTATATCTTTAAATCCGCTATAGATAGACACATGATTTTTTTTCAGAGTGCTACTAAAAAGCAAATACTTACTAATTATCTGCCTAGCCTTTACCCAACTATGTTGGGGTCGGCTTCCAGTCTAACTGGATGCAGCTGAATAGAATCAGTATTTTACATGGAGCGACTGCTACGATAACCCTTGGTAAGACTGGTTGTCAGACTTTTGGGCTTCTGACGACTCGTACCAACTGTCAAAGATCCACGAATGACAGCCGGGACTAACAGCTTAAGGGGCTTAATAAACTCAAAATAACTCAAAACTCGAGCATTTATTTCAATTAAACCATTTACAGGCACTTTTGAATTGTCAAGAAGTCGGTCAGTCAGAAAATATGAAGCTAGTTGCCCATTCCAAAGCGTAGGTACCTATGGAGAAGAACAGGAAAGAAACTTCATGGACACTCTTTTTAAATTATATTTTACGAAAATATTAGTTACGTTTACATCAATACTTTTGAATTTAAAATGATATAATGTGAAAATGATGTAAAAAATAAAAAAGACGTACGCGTTAAAAGCGTCCAGAAAACAACAAATAGTACTTAACAAAACAACAATCCAAAAATAAAATAATTAAAAATAAGCCGAGGCAGCTAAGTGATGACCAGTCCCAACCGACGGCGCCCGTTCACGAACATAACGCACGCTTACAGGACCTAAACGCAAAAAACGCAAGTTGTAGAAACAATAAAAGTATATGATCCACTACAGTAAATAAAATCAGAAAAATATATGATATTCTTCAGGATATATGCTATGTAGTGTGTTGAAAACATAATACAACTAATTTGATATGATAGAAAATAATCGTGAAGATACCTCTAAAAACTTTCTTTTTACAACAAAAACCATACTAATATACATATAATCATTCCGATTTTTGTGACATTATTCTACAAGCAACATCTACGATAGTCCAAACAATATATTTTTTTGTAATTAAATAATTGCTTCATATTTTGCAATAAATTAGTAATTAATTAATTAATAAATTAAATTATTATTAATTTTCCAGCGCTGTGTCATCACGCTTCTCCTTTTTTTTCGATGCAGTCCGACAGTGACTGCGCTTTAGGTCATGTAAGCCCCTTAATATGCTTTCCGAGGCATTGAGGGGTCTTGGTATGTAAAGATGGTCACCCATCCACGGACCAACCGCGGCAAGCAAAGCTTAACCCGATCGATGGACACGTGCGGCTGTTATTTCTTAGCCAGAATCCCCTCCTAAAAAGCAAATACTTACAGTTAAACATTAAAGGTCAGGTCATACAAGAAACCTTTTTTTTTCGGCGTTTTTTGCTATATGTAGATTTTTCGGCGCTTTATAATATGTATTGTTATTATTGTACGGTGGTACGGAACCCCTCGAGAACCGAACCCCACGAGTCCAACTCATACTTGACCGTTTTTTGTTACAAATATTTACTACTATTTTCACTGTGTCATCATGCGACCATGTCTGTCTATCCAATCAGCGCTTTCAGGTGCGCGGTGCACGGAATTCCGCTAGATGTGAGTAGCGCAGAGCCAGTCATTGCAGCTATCTTTGGGAGAAGTCATACTCCAACAGTGGACGTTTTTCGACTGAGATGATGATGATGACTGTGTATTCCTCGCACGCGCAGCGCTCGCCGACAACAGTTCGCCCGAAACCGCCTTCCACTATACACGCGCCCTCAACCTAACTTTGTAACAGTCAACATACAATAACGACTTATCCAAGATTCATCGTTTATCATTTCGCTCCGTACACACTATACAAGATCACCCCACGAACACACAAACTGGTATCTAATACTATTTTCTAAATGATAAATTCCAATTCCATCTGAGACCCTTCTGCCAGACCACGCTTTGCCGTGGTCGACTTGTAAATCTTTGAATAGATTTCGAGCCCAAGTCATAGTAAAGACAATCTCCATAGGACGGGTTCACGGACATATCGATCCCAACTGCGTATGCGGCATCTCGCTCACCGGCAATGGTCCACCTTCCATCCTGCGCCGCACGCGCACCTGTGCACTTGATGATCTCCGCAGCATGCGACTGCGGAGTTTACGCAGCAGAATTTTGGGTCAAAGAGCTTTCACATACGCTAAGAAAAATGAATTCCTAAACTTGAACCACAAAAATATTATTCGACAGTCCCAAATGATGACTTTCCGACACGGGATCACACCGGAAACGCCTGATTTGATAAATTACGTGCGGAAAAAATGCTTTCGCCGACTTAGCCAGATCAAACTGCCTTTCATTACTCCTTGTGTTTCTCATTACTCTGTTCATCTGATTTTACTGTAACTCAATGCTGAGAGCATTGTGTTGGGTATTTAATATTTAGTCGTTATATTGTCTTTTTCAAGGTGTTTCTTAGTACTAAGACAAAATGTAGGCGGTGATACATATAATTAGTTAATTATTGTTATGTGACCTTTGATGACAGAGCCCAGATGATTTTATTTACTTTTCATAACATATTCGGCAGTCTGCACTGAAAAAAATAATTTCTTAGCGATTTCATTACAACTTACTGACTTTATACAGTAAAAAGAAATATTTGTAAAACAGTAAAAGACAAAACAGTAACTTTTAATGATTGAACATACTATTTACTGAAAAAAAAAATATAATAATAAAACAGTTAATTTTGTGATCTTTTAGCGGTACTTAAAACGTTAAAGTTTACTGTCATGACGGTAACTTTTGCCTTAAGCTTTAACTTTTCGGATCAGTAAAAATACTGTTTTGAACGTTAGGCTCGTATGGAACTGTTTAGAGTAGTTCAGATCAATGTTTTTTTTTTCATTTTTATTTACCGCTTATTTTTTTCAGTGTACCTGCAAATAAACGAAGGAAAATAGCAAATATCTTCGGATCACATACCTATGCTACTTTGAACAATCTATTTGGCCCTTCTTTTATTATTTTTTCGACTTTGACAATGCTTCAATACCATTGGTCGAATTGAGAAACACCAAATAATGGATCTTGGTCGTGTTCGAGTGTGACATACAGCGTTTGTGAAAATTTAAAAGAAAACTGGCCAATTTATATGATAGCACCTTATTGTACAGACGCCAGCACATCAAGCTACTACAATCTGTCTTTCTTAAATCGATTTTCAACTTTATCGTTAAAGCATAAGGTTCAAAGTTGATTGGGAAAATTTGACAGTTTCGGGTAGCTTGATGTGCTGGCGTCTGAACAATCGGGGAAATTAAGGGGTTTATTTATAAATCATGAATAATGGGAGCGTCAAACTAAAAAAAGCCGCTATGAATGATTTCCAAATCTGTGAAACCCGCACTAAAACCTAAAGCTGTAACGACTTATATTTGTTTTGTCATTATAAAGCTACCCCCATAGGTGGACATTGCCCCGATTTCTGCCCATCCGTTACATTAATCTTTTACGAAGACCCTCATGGGAAGTGTGTGGTATTCCTTATCGTTAGGTACCCGGAAACCGCAAAAACCTGTTATTGATGGCATAATAAGCCATACCGTCTAATACACCTATTATTTTCGCCAGATGAATGAGATTGTGCTATACAAAGTGAGGTGCTATACAGAGAGCTCTGTCACTTTTGTATACAGGGTCCAATTAAATTAGCTTGTGAAACTCTACAGACGTGAAGAGTCAATATTATGTAAACACGATAAAATGAAAATTAAAAAGATTTGATGTTTTTTTTTGGAGGGTCAACGGTCGCTAGTAGTGTTGTAACTTGAAGTACTTATGAGTTAGAAAATCTGTTTCCTTCTGGTTTGCCGTGTTTAGATAGCGTTAACCATCACGTCTCTGAAGTTTACACAGATTAAAGCGATTTTTTATACTGATATTTCAAGTAACATTAAATGCGGTCGATTAAAAAAAAAAAACACTGGCACTCCGGTAGTGCCGACAGAAGTGAAAACTTGAACAATTACGAGTGTATTTTGTGAATCGTCTTATAAACAAAACACGCGTGTTAAGGTGTGTTCCTTATTTTATAGGGTTTTTTGCAAATCAGGTATGATGACCAAAGTGACTGGTTTATTCTTCTCGTGAAAGGAATTTATTCAGATTTACAACGCCATCTCGTCGTTGTTGGATGAACTACGTAGTTAGTACGCGAGGCCCTCGTAGTTCTTCCCGATGTGCATAGATGGCGCTGTCCTCAACAACGCGCGTCTTAAGTTTTACGTCTGACGTTAGTACGCGAGGCCCTCGTAGTTCTTCCCGATGTGCATAGATGGCGCTGTCCTCAACAACGCGCGTCTTACGTTTTACGTCTGACGTTTTACGTCTGACGTTTTACGTCTTACGAATTTTCGATCAGGGTCACGTGACCTGACGCGAATTTAGAAGTTTTTACCCATTCCAAAAAAAGTACACAGTGCCGCTAAAGAAGTTTTCACTTCAAAAAATACAAAAAAAAAAACAAAATAATGCCATTCTTGTTTTATCGTGTTTGGATATTGATATCTATCACGTCTACGGAGTTTCACTAGGTAATTTAATTTAACCCTGTATTGGTGTTTAAAAGTTTCATAATAATATTTTTCGTCAAAAAAAACGAAGAAAAGAGATGGCACAGTAAAACAGTTTTCTCTGTCTAATGTTTAGGCTTAAAAGTTTACTTAAAATTGAAAATGTTTTGCTAAATGAACTCAAAGAGTCCATCAAAACGGTCTTGGAAGGAATTTTCATATTAAAACTTTTTACTTCGGAAATGTTTGAAATTGTTTTTAAATTACGCCCATTGAGACTATTTTGTTAAAAAATCAAAAGTTATTATTTACTCAAATCAGCCCGAGAATCTGCACTTTTCGAACGTCAAGAATACATAAGTCAGTCCCCCAAAACGCCCGCCCTTCACCACTTCCTAGTGCTTTCACTGGGAAGACGAAGTGGCATAATAAACGCCCCAACAGCACAGTTGAATTTTGGACTGGTTCGTGGATGCGACTGCTGCGCGAGGGGTCCTGGGTTTGGTTCCCATGTAGAGTTGTGTTACCAGAGTCAGGATTTGTGCTCGGTTAATAGGAAATTGACGGAAACAAGTAACTAATGGCTCGCCCGTAAATCAGGTTTATTTGTTTTATCGTGTTTGGGTTTCGCTAGCTAATTTAGCTCGACCCTGTATGTGTATATCTGCCAAAGTACTAATATTATGGAAAAACTCAAGGCAGTCGACAAAATGGTTAAGATTAACGAAACAGAATCAACCTCTTCTCTCATTTTAAAAATTCATGCTCAATATTTACAGCCTACAAAATCCAGACAATTTATACACCCTAGATCTAGCTAACACCGTTAATAACGAGTTTAATAATAACCCTCTAAACTAAGTCTGGCGAAATTCTGAATTCTCCAAAATCATAAATCAAACACTTTCCTGTGCTACCTTTATTTTTTCATCAGAATTTTTTAGTGAATTACGATGGAAATTTTAATATGAAATGAACTGTTTTGGCTGTCTGGCGCTTAAGAGGAATATATTATGCTGTCTTCATTAATTGTTTGTATTTTCATGAGGTAGGTACATACATTAAGGGCAGTCGCACCATGTAAAATGTAAAATACTGGTGTTCAGCTGCTGCATTCGGTAGACTGGAAACCGGCCGATTCTGAAACATTTCTCCGACATTCGTTTCGCCGTTGAACGGTTCACCGATAGAACGATTCACTTTACATTTTTTCACCGATAGAACGTTTCAATGACGAACGATTCGCCGACAGAACGATTCACTTTTCATTATTTCACCGATAGAACGTTTCAACGGCGAACGATTCGCCGACAGAACGATTCCATTCCCGATATAGTTAGGACAAGTCTAGGCAGAGTGATTAAAGTGCCACTAGCCGATATTTTTTCCATACAAATTTCGGGAGAGTATTACTTTACTGTTTAACATTGTACAGACGCCAGCACATCAAGCTACTCCAATCAGTCAACTTTCTTTAACAGATTTTCAACTTTATCTCTAAAGCATAAAGTTCAAAGTTAGTTGGGAACATTTGACAGTTTCGGGTAGCTTGATGTGCTGGCGTGTGTACATCCAAAGTTAAACATTATATCGTTTTGTCTCATTATTCATTTTGTCTGGCGAAAACAAAAATAAAAAGCCATTAAAAAGTCATGAGCCAACAAAGATTCGTTTTTCTTTAAAATTGGGTGTTAATCCATACTAATATTATAAAGGCGAAAGTGTGTCTGTCTGTCTGTCTGTTACCTCTTCACGCTTAAACCGCTGAATCGAATTAGATGAAATTTGGTATAGAGATAGTTTGAGTCCCGGGAAAGGACATAGAATAGTTTTTATCCCGATATTCCCACGGGATCGAAACTTATGCGAGTGGAACCGCGGGATACAGCTAGTATGTAATAAAAGAAGTACAAAATCTTCAAAAAAAATTCGGTATCAATACCAACAAAACTCAATTATCATCATCAATATCACGCTTTTTATACATAGGTACCTATTCGTTACTGTTTTTATGTGACACTAATTTATTTTTATTTATTTACTTAATTATGCATACACATTACACACATCACGATGCAGTATAAAACTGATTTACATCCGTCACCTCACACATCAGGTCCAGTTGAAAACCAGCGTCAGGCACCAGTTGTCTGGCATTTTTGCTGAACTGGGCCTTTTTGGCGCAGCCGTGAGGCACACTTTCCTCCTAATTTCTTACATCGGACTTTGCACTTTTTATTTTTATCTTATTTTTTATTCTGATGTACGACTAATATCTAACTACCTGGTGTATTGTGTGTCTCTTAGTCTGTGCTAAATAAATGTATTTTCTTTCTTTCTTTCTTTCAATTATCGAAGAGCTCAATAAACATTATTTGTAATTGATTTATGCAATGGTTTTTTCTTAAAACAGGATGGCGCTGATGATGGACGCCTGATGGTATGTGTAGCTGTGTGTTATGTAGCGGCTGCCGAGGCCTCTCCGTGACGTATGAAAAAATTATATCTACTTCATTCAGATGCGAACCCCGTCCGGACGTATTAAAATCTATAGCCTCGGGCATGACGGATAGGGCAAGAGTTTGAACCCAAGCCAGTTTACTTAGGGTAATCGTATATTTTATTATTTACTCCTGTTCTCAATGCTATGAAGGAAAAAAGTCATGAGGTAACCGACATCCTAGAACCAAAATTTCGAGGACATCGGAAATCTACCCGCACTGGGCCTGCGTCGTGGACGACAGCCCACTCGTCACAAAAAGGAGGCCTGTGTTCCAGTCGTGGGAACATTATAAATAGGCTGATGTTGTAATAATCAGGGTTCCGTGCCTCAAAAGGAAAACACGGAACCCTTATAGGATCACTTTGTTGTCCGTCTGTCTGTCTGTCAAGACCCCTTATCTCGGGAACGCGTAAAGGTATCGAGTTAAAATTAAAACCATATCCTCAAGTCTACAGTCTCTTGAAGCTGTGAAAAAATAAAAAAAATCAAACTTCGAAGTTAACGTAAAAAAAAAACGGCGGTTTATGCCGCAAAAAACATTTCGACACTCTCAAGGGAATCAAAATTTATAGGGTACTTCCCGGTGACTTAGAATCATGAAATTTGGCAAGAAACAAGGTCATGTAGCACAAGTAAAGGAAAAAAAATCCGAAAACCGTAAATTTTTACTTAGATAAAAAAGAAAAATTCCGTGATAAACTATTTACATACATACTTTATACGGAACCTTCGGTGCGCGAGTCCTACACGCACTTGTTTTTTTTCTGGACACTAGACCGTCACGTAACATCAACATTCTATGCCTACAGACAGACTTGTATGTAGAAACACGAATTAAGGTGAATGGGTAGTTGAGACCGCGAAATTCAAATTTTCTTACGTTTTTTGCAATTTGCAGGTCAGTGTCAGGTTGTATCTTGATCAAAATATGATTCGCGACAATAGCAGGTACATATTTAAGGAATTAGAATCATTAATATATCTTTCTAAGTTAGATTTCTACCACTAACACTTTTCCATAAGAGATTGGTGGTTGGTGGTAGAAATCTAACTTAGAAAGATATATTAATGATTCTAATGATTATAATTCCTTAAATATGTACCTGTTATTGTCGCGAATCATATTTTGATCAAGATACAATCTGACACTGACCTGCAAATTGCAAAAAACGTAAGAAAATTTGAATTTCGCGGTCTACCACTACCCATTCACCTTAATAAAGATGCTAATGATGTGCCTAATGAGAGCTCGTCTAGTTGCTATAAAGAGTACCTACTTTAAAATGCGGCCAAGAAAAGTTAAGAGAAAAAGAAATATCATAGCAATTACTTTGAATAAAATTCTCAGTTTTATGCACTACTAGCTTCTGCCCGCGACTTCGTCCGCGTGAAATTTCTTGTTACTCCGACCCACCCCGTCGCATCGCATCGCCTGCCCGCGCTATTACTTCGTTTTTGCTTAGCGTTCTTTCTGACTTTTTTTCTTTTTGCTCGGCTCCTAAAGGTCATAGCGTGATGTTAAATAGCCTATATCCTTCGTCAAGAATTGGGCTATCAAATGCAAAAATATTTTTTTAAATCCGACTAGTAGCTCCAGAGATTAGCGCGTTCAACCAAACAAACAAACAAACTCTTCAGCTTTATAATATTAGTATAGATATCTGTTAGTAAAACGTGTCGTGTTGAAAACTTCATGAAATCAATTTCGAGAACGTCAAAATATGTAAAGAAATAGTCACCAAGGTCAAAAAAATTGTCGCATTATGATTCCGAAGTTATAGCTGTAGGTTGGTGAGGATTGTGTGGTGAAGGTCTCCACACAATCCTCATCTCTAGTGCAACTAAACGGCTGGGAGTATCGACTTGGTTTCAATTCCAAAAAATTGTCAAAAAATAGTCGTCTTCAAGCATGGTAAATTCGACCTAGTTTACTATGTAGAAGTAGGTATGTTAAATTTCTACGGGAACTTCTACATACGGTCACGAGCACTAATATCTCAACACTTGGCAACTTTCAATTGCGATTTTTTCGTGAAATAACGAATACAACGTTGAAATACGACACTTCTCACAAAACTATGGGTTCGAAAATACTTTTTTCGTAATAACATAAAATTACATTCAAAACTAAAGGAGAAAATCGTCTTTGAATAAAGCCAAGTGTAGGTATACATACTTATGCTCGTGACTGTACATTCTACATACAACCTATAGCTATAACTTCGGAATCACAACGCGACTATTTTTATGACCTTGGTGACTATTTATGACTATTTCTTGACTATTCTTTGGCGTTCTCACAATAAATTTTGATGAAGTTTTCAAAGGTGAGGATCGTGTGGTGAAGGACACAGTAAAACGGCTGTGACAGACGGATAAATGGACCTGAGGGTAAGCCCTCAGGTCAAACAAATATTCAACAAATTTTTTTACAGCACTGTTTGACCTCAGGGTCAAAAATATTTTTACACCAAAAATAAACCCCGGTGTGGGCGCGTTCACTGCGGCGGCGAGCCGCCCATTATTTGAACGCGCCCCAGAAGGTGGCAGCCATATGGCTGATCCGGGGCTACCGGACGATCTCGGGCGAGGCGGCAAGCCTCCTTGCCGGACTGCCGCCATGGGATCTGGAGGCGATAGTCCTCGCGCGCCTGTATGAGTGGCACGCGGAGGCACTACGCCGGGGGGAAACTCCGCTTCCGCAGAAAATCGCGGCGGAGCGGACGGAACTCCGGCGCGATCTCATGGGGGCATGGAAAGAGCGACTGTCGCAACCCAGCGCAGGGCACACCACGATAGCGGCGATAAGACCCCTCTTTGAGGAGTGGCTAGAGAGGCGTCACGGTGCCCTCACCTACCGCCTGACGCAGGTCCTCACCGGACACGGAAGTTTCGGGAGGTTCCTGCACATCATCAGGCGGGAGGAAACGCTCGGGTGTCACCATTGCCTGGATCGCCCAGAGGACACAGTGGAGCATACGGTGGAGGTCTACCCCGCTTGGGCGGAGCACCACCGTGTCCTAGTAGAAGCGATCGGCAGCGGCGGTGACCTCTCGGGTCCGGCTCTGGTTCTAGCCATGATCCGGAGCAAGAGGGAGTGGGGGACAGTCGCCTCCTTCTGCGAAGCAGTCATGCTAGCGAAGGACGCGGCGGGATGGCTGAGGGAGAGAGCCTCCCATCCCAGCCGCCGCGGGAGACGCTCCGGGCGTCGGGAGCCGCGCGACGACTCCCGGCCACCGTAGGCGCGGGCCTGCGGGCGGAGAGTAATGGGTAGCTCACCGTCTGATCAGGACCAGGCCCGTGCCGCACGGCGCGTACGTGTTCCACGTGCGCCTCAAAGAGATGTCAGCATCATCAGAAGGGGCCGAATCCTGCCGGGTCAGCGGGATTGTCCGAAAGGGTTACCGCTAGCCCGGAACATATAGGGCTAAGGACGGAACACGGGTGGGTTTCAGTCAGTAAGAGTCTGACACTCCCTTCCGCTCCACCCAGAGCGGGAGGGGTCATTTGATGATTTCACATCCTGAAAAAAACAATCTCTTCCTCGCTGATTTCGCACATAAACCAGCAAACATTAGGAATTTCAACTCAATCTACATATATACGGTTTAGAGGCGTGAAGAGCAATAATCGTATTTCACTATAAATGGATATAAATTCCGCACAACTCACGAATTGCTAAAGCGAAATTAAAAAAGAAGAATTGCTTTTTGTTTAAGCTTTGCACACATTTGCGTTGTATACGGATTTTGTGCTGAATACGGAATAATACGGATTTTATTTTGTAATACATTTAAATGTGGAATAGGGATTGTGTTTTGTTCCTTTTGAAATCGGAAAGGTTGTTTTTTTTTTCTGTTCGGGAATTTGTGGAATGCTTTTTGATTTTCTACTAATCTTTTAATCTTAATAATTTGATTCTCTTATTTTTATTACGATTTCTATGCAGTTTGGCTTTTCTGAAAAATCTTGAGATATTGTCCTTCAAGGGATTTTTTTAAAGAAAGTAGATAGGTAGATTCAATTAAATAACGTAATAATAAACATAGCATTTAAAAAGTTTTAATATACATACGGCGCAGGAGAAGTTGTCATCGTATTAGAGATTAAGCAACTTCAATATCATCTGGATTGTGCTGGAATGTACCAATTCGTCGCGGACGTGGTACGACAACGGCTCCCCCTGACATCTTCTGTCTTCAGAAGACAGTCGCTGCCATCGTTGCGACACTCTGTTAGAGACATCCCAAAATAATTAAAACTATGTAAATTACAGTCACACTTCCGCTGTAGAGTCTAAACAAATCAAAATGGACGAAAAACCTACTACGCTAGACCTTTATACGTGTGCTAGTGTGTGCGTGCGTAGATTTGTAATGAGACCACAATTTTCTCCCACAGTTAGTATAACTAATTTAATAAATAAAAAATGTTTTATACATAATAGTAAAAATACAGATAAATAGATCGAGTGTACAAAAAAAATCATAATGTCATTATAACATAATATTCTAATTGGGGTGTTTGGTGGTGTGCGTTAATTCCGGGACAAGTTGTATATTATATACCTCTACTTAAATATAATCCGTTTAAGATTTGTAACACACTGGTTACATTATATTGTATAGTCAACAAGGTCGGTAGGCTATATTATGTAGGTATGTAAATATTGGACCCATTTTCCTTAAGCCAAATTTTCTGCTTCAACCATAAAATAACTTCATTTCACGTAATTTCGCATAAAGATAAAACCTTCTATAACACTTTTCTTATAATAAGCTTAGAGAAAAAAAATACTACCTGCCAGACGAATCGAATAGTTAGGGTATTCGTTCTACTTTGACTCAATAGTTTGATAGACGGAACGTGGTTAAAAGAAAAGAAAAAATAACACGATTTATGAAAGAAAAGACGGATTTTTTTTTTATTCTGCACAAACAAAACACAAGTAGCAAAACGACACAATAACTAAATCCTAGGTCGTTGTCTTGGTTAATTAAAACCATATCGACCCTCAAGATATCTTGAGAGTACATCATTTGAGAAAAAAAAAGATAAAAAAAAAAATTACAGATTTTAAATTTCCCATAGAAACATAGATTTCCAGTTATCTTTTTTTAAATAAGATATTTCGAAAATGTTCTCCACTAATTTTTTAGACCTTTGTATCCTGCTTATGCGTATGAAGTTTCATTAAAATCGGCTCATTAATTTCGAAAAATTTGAAGCTTGAAAGTTTGTTAGAAAAGCCATACGGCGTAAACGTTCCTTACCATGATCTTTCTGACAGGTTGGGAAGGCACATTACAAAAAAGTCATAAAATACACACATACAAAGTATCCAAAAGCCTCGTATTCAACCAAATGAAGTTTGAAAATTTTGTCTATTGCTTGATGTCAGGGCCAGGGACCAAAGACAACATACAGTACCCGGCGATAAATATTGCACATCGACCTTTACCTTTTTTTGTATTTTATACAAAGAATAAAAATAATTATCAAAAGAAGCAAATCATAATTGTTTTAACAGCTCCTAATAGATACCGGACTGTTTGTATTTCGTGCGACAGAGATAACGCTCTACGAAGCCGCAATATTTATCGCCGGGTACTGTACATTGCGTAAATATTACGACAATGGCACATGATAGTAGGCCTGTAGGCCTACTCTCTGTGAAAGGGAGTGCCCACTGGCCACGCGGGCCCAGTGCGGGTTGGCGAATGTCACAATGTCTTCGATTTTTTGGTTATAAGACATGCATGGCCGGTTTCCTCACGATGTTTTCCTTGACCGTAAGACCAAAACAAATAAACAATTAAAAAAAATAAGATGCCGATTGCAGAGTGGAGAACTACTTTTGTAGTATACAACAATAACAAGAATAAATAGGTACCTCTACATACTATACCTAGCTGGAAAATACTCCTAAATACATAGTTTGTAATGCATATACGTCATCAATCGTCATCATCTGCCTAGCTTTTTCCCAACTATGTTGGGGTCGGCTTCCAGTCTAACCGGATGCAGCTAAATACCAGTATTTTACATGGAGCGACTGCCTATCTGACCTCCACAAACCAGTTACTGGGTAATACGATACCACTTGGTAAGACTGATGTTGTCAGACTTTCGGGCTTCTGATGACCCGTAACGACTGTCAAAGATCCATGAATGACAGTTGGGTTCAACGGCTTAGCGTGCTTTCCGAGGCACGGAGGGGTCTCGCTATGTAAAGATGGTCACCCATCCACTAACCGCGACAAGCGTAGCTTAACCTGATCGATCGACCTGTGCGGCTGTTATTATTTAGCCACAGGCGCCTCTCCGTAATGCATATACATATTACATACTAGCTGTACCCGCGACTTCGTCCGCGTGTAATAGTGACTTGGCAGCATATTTTGAATTACATATACCGTCGTTTGGGTAGCTAAAAATTTACTTTACAGTAATGCTTCTCTGTATACGATATTTGACGTATGGCCATCGGGCATGAAAGCATACAGGCTCCTAGGATTGCTAACCCGTGACAGAGCCACATACAACTGAGCGTGCGAGAAACAGCTGATACTTAGATCTACACCCACAACTTTCAGCGTCTGACCTTGGGCTTTATTAATTGTCATCGCAAAACATACTATAGGCTGACTGGAAACTGGACTCGTTTAAAACTAAATGGAAAATTGTTTGGAATGAGAGGAATCCGAGGAATGAAAACACTTTCACCTTTTCCACACCCTGTTAAAATCTCTGCTTCTATCAGATTTCGTTGTAAATTGGTCACTTTCAACCTGGTGCCATTGCAAAGTTTTGGCGGGCTTAAATTTCTAAGAAGCATTATGGGTACGCCTACTTTTAATTTTATTTTATGTGCTGGTAGTCCAGGAGCATTGAGGGATTCTAAAAATTCTACTGGGTAGCTTGTAGATTCTCCTTCTTCCATGACTCTGTTAATGGAGATATACTCAACATAATCCCCCGGAACATAGCTCAAAATTTCAGCGTTTATTGTTGCTGCTTGGTCGTTATACGTGCGTTCGCTACGAATAACTGAATCCTTATGGCAGCGGCGAGTTTTTTTTTTTAACTATGGCTTCCCGTAGTTGACCTTGAGAGGTCGTGACTACTTCACCGGACTTCCTGTGGCTGCCTTGAGAGAACTCAAAGCCTCCAGCCAGGGGCTTAAATTAACTAAGTATACTAAGTGACTACACGCTAAGGGCACCCCCTGTGGGGTACGAACCTCGGCTTAGGGCATCGCTGGGTAGAGGGCAGCAAGTTGAGATAGGCTGGATCGATTTTTAATTATTTAAAAACGATGGGTCGGCTTTTCCTAATTGACTACTCTGAGAAGAAAGGCCGAAACAAACTCAGATGTCACAGTCGGGAATTTAAATCTACAGGCTCAGCTGCGGCGCGGGCTGACACAACATCGAGCAAGGGTCGGTGGGGAGGGCACGCCACGATAGCGGCGGTAAGACCCCTCTTTGAGGAGTGGCTAGAGAGGCGTCATGGCGCCCTCACCTACGGCCTGACGCAGTTCCTCACCGGACACGGAAGTTTTGGGAGGTTCCTGCACATAATCAGGCGGGAGGAAACGCCCGGGTGTCACCATTGCCAGGATCGCCCAGAGGACACGGTGAAGCATACGGTGGAGGTGTGCCCCGCTTGGGCGGAGCACCGACGTGTCCTCGTTGAGGCGATCGGCAGCGGCGGCGACCTCTGGCGTCCGGGCCTGTTTCAAGCCATGGTCCGGGGCGAGAGAGAGTGGGGGGCAGTCGCCTCCTTCTGCGAAGCAGTCATGCTAGCGAAGCAGGCGGCGAGACGGCTGAGAGAGAGAGCCTCCCTTCCCACCGCCGCGGGAGACGCTCCGGGCGTCGGGAGCCGCGCGACGACTCCCGGCCACCGTAGGCGCGGGCCTGCGGGCAGTGAGTAATGGGTAAGCTCACCGTCGGATCAGGACCAGGCCTGTGCCGGACGGCGCGTACGTGTTCCACGCACGCCTCAAAGAGATGTCAGCATCATTCGGAGGAGCCCGTGAGGGCCGAAGCCTGCCGGGTCAGCGGGATTGTCCGAAAGGGTTACCGCTGCTGGCCCGGAACACAAAGGGCTAAGGAAGGAACACGGGTGGGTTTTAGTCAGTAAGAGTCTGACACTTCCTTCCGCTCCACCCAGAGCGGGAGGGGTCATTTGACGATTTCCCATACTGAAAAAAAAAAAAAAAGCGTCGGTGGAGCGGGCAGCGGCGTGGCTCTCAGCGCGCTTTATATAGACACGGACGCGCAGGCGCGAGGCGTGTCGTGTACGTACTCTGATAGAAAACCTTAACAAATGTTCGCCGTGATTCTTTAAATTGACATAACTTTTTTATTTATGAACCGATTGACATGAAATAAACACTAAATGTTAAGTGAAGCTTACTACAATATATTAGTGAAAACCGCATCTGAATCGAATAAGCCGTTTCTGATATTAGCGTGCACAAACACACAGACAAACAGACAAACAGACAAAAAAAATTTTAATTACAATTTCGGATTCGGCATCGATATAATAACAACTCCTGCTACTTTTTTTTTATATATTTCTATTGTACAGACACCACTTTTCTACAATTTTATTATATGTATAGATAGATGGCAAAAGTGGAGTAGACACCTCTAACTACATTTTTTACCTTGAGGAAGAAGTGGCGCAACAAACTCCTTAAAATTTTGATGTTCAGTTCAGTTTCCACCATCATTTATAGAATTTATTTCGAAGGGTTTCCGTGTACAATTCATTCATATTAAACTACACAATATTAAAGAAAAAATTACATTTAGTAAAGTCGACAAAAACGTGCGAAGCCGGGACGGGGCGCTAGTAAATACATAAATATTTATATTAGGACGTAGATAAATGTTCCTGGTTTAATGTTTATGTATGTAATTTGTAAGTAATGGCATCTGCGAGTATAGACGAGAAGCTAAGTACCTAGTAAATATCTAGTTTGTTTTTATAGAAGATTTTTATAGCTAGTTTCAGTTTTATGCAGAGCAATTCCGTTGGTTGACATCAGCATAGTATAGCATCACAGGGTTTTATCACTGTTATCGATTTAGCTAGATATTGCTGTCCAAAATTGCGAATACAGTAAAATATGAAACCGTACCTATGTTCTGTTCCTCTGTGCATCTTGTCAAAAGAAACTTTTCAGTAGTGCTATTCTGTAGAAATTTCACGGTGTCAAAGTCAAAGTCAAATCATTTATTTCAAATAGGCACATTAAAGGCACTTTTGAACGTCAAAACTTACAGTTAAATTGAATTGATTCTAGTCGCCCCTTCCAGAAGGTAATGTTCGTATGGAGAAGAATGGGCAAGAAACTCCACCGTTACTGTTTTAAAATGTTTTACAAGGTTTTGTATACATAATATAATTATATGAAGGTGAAAACTCTCATCTTTTCTTTCATCTTTATATTTAAAATATATTTTATTCCTCAATGTTCATGATTGCACCTACTTACAATCCAAAGACAAAGAGCGTAAAGAAAGGGTTTTAACTAGGTCACAACAATTTTAATACTCCTAAACTAGGTGTAGGTGCCTATGCCTTAGGAGTCAGTGATTCTTCGTTACAAACAAAGCCATATTATACTAAAACGGGACGTTTCAACAAGAAGCAAATGGTGTAAAAGAAAACAGGATATAATTTATGTAAGGGAAACACAAATGAAAGACTTTTAACTGTGTGGAGTGGTGAATTAATATGTGAGGACTGAGTGTGTGTGTGTAGTGAGTAAATGTAGGATGTGTGTGTGTGTGTGAATATAGTGAGCAGGTGTAGGGTGGGTGTAGTGAGAACAATGGGGAGTAGTCAGTGCACATCCGTTTAACGTTAGATTTAGATTTATGCAGTTCATTTCCATTGTAAAATACCCAGTAGAAGATCCTCAGTGTTATCATAACTTAGTGTTTAGAGATAATCTCTAAGTAAGTTTTTGCATTGGTATTTAGGGCACGAAATGCCGGAGAGACAGTACATTTATGCATATAACTTCGTACATAAGAATAATTACCTAATGTATTATGCACTAAAACCTTCCTGAAAGTAAGTAGATCACAAACATACATACGGGTCAAATACAGAATCTCCTTTTTTTATGTCGGTTAATAAAATATTAACTGTCCCATCATCGTCACCATGCACAGCCAGACCCACCACTGAGCATAGACCTCTCTTTTCTTGTGCCAATCCCTACGCTCCTGTGCCAACCTAAACCTGCTTTTTTTAATCAAAATAAAAATACTACATGGGCACTTATGAAACGTCAGATACATGGTTCCAATTGGTCGTTTTCTATGGAGGAGAACCAGCAAGAAACTCCACGGCTACTCTATTAAAAATAATATTGGCCTTTACAATGTTTTCTAATTAGGTACTGTAAGTATGGGATGACAGCGTAGGCCTGTCAAAAAGTATCAGGTACTTGATAAAATAAAAAATTGTCTACAGATCTAAATTCGGAATGTAAAGTAAAAATTAACCTACGCTAATTCCAAAACCATTTGGAGATTTTAGAGTCTTAAGCCTTATTTTTCTATTTTTAGCTCTCTATATCACAAGATTGTGTTTATTTTCACAATAATACTTGTAACCATTTGACTTTCATTTGACCTCTAAATGACGTCATAACGTAGTCTGAACAGAATACTTCCTTCGTGTTTTTCAAGATAAATTAAAAAAAAACACTGTTGATAGTCTGTCATACACTCTTAACGTCAGTGTCAATGCTAGTTGATCCGCAGCACGTATAATGGACAGAAATTAATTTTGCTAAAGATCGTAGGAAAAGTAACTCAAACAATAAGTTCACGATCACAGCATGAGCATTCACATTTCACAACAAAATAAAAAATCGTATCTTTCAAGTGTCAACTGTTGACAATGTCAAGTTTGAAGTTATCTATTAGTGTTTTTTGTATGTACTGAAAACGTGGCAAAGACTTATAGCTATTCAGACTACGAAATGACGTCATCACGAATAATACTTTAAAAAATAATAAAAAAAAACTGTTGCTTGGAAAAACAAAAGCTTAAAATTAGTGGCTTAAAATTAAATGTTTTACGAAATAAAAATATAAAAAAAATACCTGAAAAATACTTTACATACCGAATTCTACAAGGCCTACAAAGTCCTCACGCTTACAAAATAAGAATCAATCAAAAGGATAAAAAAAGTTTTTTTATCACACCTGCTCTGAAAATACATACTAATTATACCAATTAGAGGGAAGAAACGCCTTTATCCCGCCCTTCAAATCCTTTCATCCCAAGGTATGGAAGTTTGTATGAAAATCCTTCCGACCCAAGGGTGGGAAATATGTATGAAATTCCATTACATACCCGGTTTTTCTTTTTTTTTTAATTTGTCAGCAGTCATACTGCCAAGAGACTTTAACTGTCTACTAATTAAATTTCAAGTAAATTGTTACTGGCCACATACAGTTTTTTTTTACCAGTTACCAACCTCCTTGGTGCATACAGAAAATTAAAAACGAAATTATTTTTGTATATAAAACGCGGACTTCTTAACAATTCAAAAGTGCCTGTAAATGGTTTAATTGAAAATAAATGGTTTGAGTTTGAGAACAGAAAGGAGGCCTGTGTCTCACCAGTGGGAACATTATAGACTGATTATGTATGATTTTGATACACTTCAACGTGTACCTAAGTATTTTTTGTTACTAAGGCGTCGTGTAAAAAATAGCTGCACTTTTAATAATTGTACTTTTAACTAAATATAAACATTTCTATGCATTTATGTCCATAATTTTCCTCGTAGGTGTAATAAAAAGCACTATACATCCCTCAGGATAAAGTACAGTTCCATACCTCAAATGGTTTGCGCCCCTCGCAAGCTCGTGGCGCAAATGCCATAATCTCGGTATGGAACTGTCACTTTCTTCCCTCTGAAGTAATGTACTATTAAGTAGTGTTCATAAAAATATAAAGAAAGAAAAGAAATCACGAAACAATTATTATCCCGTAAGGAAAATTGGAGAAACCTGAAATAAAAATACAGCTACTCCTACGCAACAGAATAGTCATTTAATCATTATGTATTAAATTCAATACTCAATACTCAATACTTTATTGCATTCCATAATGTGTATATAGTAAATGGTTGGTATTTTAAAACATTGAATCAATTATGGACCCTGTCGGGCACAGCAAAGTTAATTTTTAATAGTAGAGAGGATGAACTTCACGGTTAGCTTAGGTACGCCCGGATGCGTGTTTCCCGTGGCGATTATTTGACGTGCATTGAATTTTCAACACACTGCTTAACGCCGAGAGTTGAAAATCCATCAGTGTGTATTTTGACGCGCGATGCACTCTGTTAGTTTCTCAACGCCCGGCTAAACACCCAAAAGTTAAAAATTCAGCGCGCGATAAAATCCCGCCCCAATAATTTTACGTCCGTACGAACGTGGGTGGTGTGCTGATTCTCAGCCTAGTTTGAATAACTGACTTTTGATTGCCTAAAAATACCGCATCTAAAAATATACCTATGTGGGCACCTATTTTTTTGTTGTCGGGGGGAAACCTTCAAAAGGCACCTGACCTCCGGGGAGGGTCGGGGAATGTGGGATTTTTACCTTACTAAAACCACCTCGGTGATCACCATCAGCACATAGGGGTGATCCAGGTTCCTCTTTAAAGACCAATTCTGGAACCCCCCCCCCCCCCCCACGTGCAACGTTTGTAAGGCCCTGGGTGGGTACCTAGGTATATTTTTAGATAGCGGTATTTTTTTCTTGACGGGTCAATAATACATTGCTGAACCATCATTTAAATGGAGATATTGCTGTGACTTGTACTGTTATCGGGGTAGCTCTCTATAGGATTTATTTTTAGCCGACTTCAGAAAAGGAAGTTCCGTATTCTTAGTTTTTATTATTTGAGGATAAAGCAGAAATTTCGTTTTTAAGCTTGCGTTCATGGACGTAGAACCGCCGAAAATTGTACTTTGTTCCGATTTGAAGGGTAGATGTTGATGAAAATTAAATGATACCTATTTTATTTCTGTAAATTAGTATTAAAAAACAGTTTTACTCGTCAAAGAAATAATAGCATTAAAAAAAACAACCGAATTGAGAACAGTTCAGTTCAGTTTTAATAGGTTTATCATTATATTTAAGAGGGTTGATCCGTTAGAGCCACGCTGGAGTCAAAATTGATGATTTCCGACGGACAATAAAACCATAATCTGTTTAATTTATAGATAAGATATTGACGTCATATTAATGGGAATTTCATAATCTAGTGCATGGCTGAAAAACATTTTCATTTATTCGTACAGTTTTTTCATTAGAACAGTTTTTATGCAAGCCTTTTTTTAAACTAGCGATCGACGGTCTACGCAAATGCAAGGTATTAGTAAAACCATATACGACAAACTTATAACAACGTTGCTTTATAAATAATAATAGCATTTATTAGTGCATGGCTGAAAAAAAAAAACGATTACTGTAAGTTTTCATTCAAGAAAAGTATATTCAAAAGTGTCAATTTTAGCCACTTTTCGATATTTTAAACGCGTTAGTTTAGGATGAAATCTGAAATATTTATATGTTTTTTTAGGCCTAGTAAACGAAGACATTTACGTTCTAAAACATGGTACAAATATTTTTTTAATAACTTATTTTTTTATTTTACTATGAATTATTTAGTGCTGCTATATAATCGGCGCGGAATCACGCCAGCGCTCAGTGCCGGCTGAGGCCTTTCAGAGGTAGGACGTGTGTCGCTCCCGTAGCCGCGAGTCGCGTAAAATATTATCGTACTTTCGCGAGTTTTTAGCGCATCTAGGACATGTTGATACTTTTTATTATAATATATTTTTATTATATTACAAAACTTTGGTGAGTACATATTTTAATGTAATGGTGTTCTATTAACTTAAGAAAAATTAAATTAGACTTCTTTATGTATGTTTTCATTTAACTTTTTTTTTCAGATTTGGCTAACAAAAGACGCTATATGGGAACAAAAAAAAAACGAAAATTTGGTCAAGGCTAATGAAGCTAAAAGGTATGTTACCGAGGTTTTCTACTTATAAAAAATATATTTTTATTAGGTGTAATAAGAAACAATATACTTACTACTTTTTGAAGTAATTTTTTTTTATTACTTTTTGTTTGGATATTTTTATGAAACACAGTAGTAATAAGATAAAGTTAATATCCAATTCGTTGTTATAGGCAGAAAAGAGAAGTTCAAACACTTCAAAACCAGGACTTAAATAAAAATGCTGTTGTAAGTTTTATTTTTTTACTTTATATTTTACTAGCTGCGGCAGACACGTGTTTCCTTGGTTTTGATTGAGCAGTTGTTAAACCAAAACTAAATAAGACCTTTCTTCATTATTTATTTATCTCAAGCCGACAATCGATCGCCTGTCATGGTGCTTACTTTTTGTGTCACTATAATTATTATACCCTACATATTATTTTCAGAATCAAGAAAATGAAAAAGACAGTGAAAAAACACTGGAAATTCTGGAAAACTTGCAGGCATTAGAAACGGCTCCAATTCAAGATCCTGACGCAGGGAATCTTGTAAGAATTAGTTGGTCATTTGTATACATATTTTAGCACAAAAAAACATTGTTAGTTATGTGCTATCTTAAGCCGACAATCGATCGCCTGTCATGGTGCATACGGTTTGTGTCACTATATTATACTCTACATATTATTTTCAGACTCAAGAAAATGAAAAAGACAGTGATAAAACACTGGAAATTCAGGAAAACTTGCAGGCATTAGAAACGGCTTCAATTCAAGATCCTGACGCAGGGAATCTTGTAAGAATGACTTGGTCTTTATAAACATATTTTAGGACAAATAAAACAAGAACCTTCAAGAACAAGTGCGTATTTACAGTATACTTTCATAAGTTCAGATACATGTTGTACATTGTTTCTGATAATATTAGACTTAAAAATATATTTCCAAATTTTATGTTATAGGTAAATAATAGACAAGAAGTTGAAAGGGATACTGTACTTCAGGTAGAGAGTGCACTTTGGCTAGAGCTACGACGTTGTTTATTGACATCCTCTTCATTCTGTGAAGTGTGCAAACGGCGATCGACTATTAGCCCAGCCCCTTTGGTTAAACAATTTCTTTACTCATATTCCTTGGACCATATCCCTAGTATTCAACATGGGAAAGTAAACGAAAAAGTGGCCATAGAACAGTTGCAGGTACAAGTTTAGATTTTTCTAACAAACAATTTATTTTTGTATTCTTAAATTCTATTAAAAAGAAGTAATTAGAGTATTGAGTTTCAAATTATTATGATTACAGGTGCTTCGCCGGATGGACTAATCGACGATGATGGCATCACCGAAATTAAATGTCCTAGTTCGGCATTTGGATTAGAGGCAGATTTTGCTATTAGCAAAAAAAAAAATTAAATTCTGGAAAATAGATGGATCTGTGAATCGACGCCATGACTGGTTTTATCAGATACAGGGGCAGCTGCATATAACTAACAGAAATTACTGTCTGTTTGCTGTGTGGACAGGCAAAGATTTTAAATTGAAGACTGAAAACATAATCAGGGACGATAAATTTTGGAGCGAAAATATGGAACATCGGCCAGTCAGCTTTTACAATAAATGCCTGTTACCCGAAATTGTTGATCCCCGAAAAGCTAGGTCCATGAAACTTAGAGACAACAAATATTAAGATTTTATTTTACACGAAATTGTTTTTATTTACTTTAACCTAACTAATAATAATTTAATTGCTCATTTATTACAATAAACAAAAAACTGAATCCCCGCTTACGGAAAACGAAAACATTCCCTACTAACTAAAAACTGGCTAAGTATCAAGATGATTCTAAGCGGTGTATGATACGCGCTCCAACACAGATGGCTGTGTGTGCGTTTAACTGTATAGCTGTGTGAGTAAATTTACCTAAACGCGAGGCGCGCCGCTCTGGAGTAACGCTCTTAAAATATTTATTCCTCAATACTGTACATTGATGTGCTTGAAGTATTAAATAAATAAACCTCCTCCTTTCTTTGAAGTCGGTTAAAAAGCTAGATCAGGTCGGTGTTTCCTAACTAACTACTCTGAGAAGAAACACGGAAACAAACTCAAATTGAGTTTGTTCCGTGTCAAAATTTTATTTCAAGGTACAATTAAAAATAACAATTGATTAATTGTTAATTGTGAAATATCAATTAACAATTTATTCATTGTTAACTGTGACGTTTAAATTAACAATTAATTAAGTGCTGTTTGTTTTTCAATTAACAATTTTATTAATGAATTGTTAATTGTTCCTGCAATTAAACTTTAATTAAATTTAAATAATGTAAATAGAAAAAATAATGTAATAAAATCTTTCTATGTTAGATTTGTACCAAAAGAACAAATCTCTTATGGAAAAGTGCTTATGGTACAAATCTAACTTAAAGGAATATTTTAATGATTTTAATGAATATAATTATCTAAATACTTATCTATTATAGTCGCGAATCATATTTTGATCAAGATATAACCTGACACTGACTTGCAAATTGCAAATTGCAAAAAACGTAAGAAAATTGGAATTTCGCGGTCTACCACTGCGCGAAATTTTCCGTCCGTTTTGGAAAGTTTCGCGACGAAATAAGTAGCAACAAGAAAGATCATTTATATGTGTAGGTTATTAATTGTTAGTTTCAATTGTTTCTAACAACAATTAAAAATATTAGTTGCATTATTTTAATTGTATCTTGCAATTAACATGATTAAATTTAAATAAATGTAGATATTATATTAGTCAGACTATAATAAGATGAAAAACAGAATATTTTACAATGATTGCAAGGTTAAAATAACAAAACTAAATTCTAACTTAACTACAACTATACAGAAACTAAAAAATTGCGTCGAAAAATTCATTCGCATCGCTGTCGACTGGTAATGTACCCAAGAGACTGGCGGCATTACCGCGTTGTATGGCGATGCTTAGCCTCTGGCCAAGGTAAAAGCCAGCCCTTGGGTCACGGGAAGTGTCCACCAGCCGTTTAGAAAATTCTTTAAAAAGACCATGAGCACTCGTACCCCCCGGCCGGTATTAAATAAATTAATTGCAATATGCAACTAACAGGTTAATTGCAATTCAATTAATTGTGATTAAATTAATTACAATCAGTCAGATCATGTGCGTCAATTACTTCAAGAATTAAGTAAGTACCAACATACATCAGAATTTATGGTTGAATATTAAATTAAGATTTTTCCTCACTAAATTTATCGGTGATGAAAACCTTGGGTTTTCTGCGTTAAGGACGCAGAAAACCTAAGGTTTTGCGGGGAAATGTTGCGGCTCAGATGACATTCTTCACTGCACAACTCAAAATCCAACTTTAAACGGTATTTTTCGTTAAATCGTTGAGCTCCTTGAGTTCTGAGTTGAGCTGTATGATCACTGACAATAGCGTTCACTGACTGGACATCAATCTACATGGTCTCCACATGATCTGACCAAGATTATTTTAGTACTTTAAAAGAGACTGTGACCTCTGAGTTCGAATCGGCCTTTCTTCTCAGAATAGTAAGATAAGAAACGCCGACCTAATCTAGTTATTTTTTTTTAATATCGTGTAAACGTGTTTGTACATACATACAAAAATAAAATCATGTAAAATTTATTTATCTTTAATCGCTTGATCGCCGCTAATGAGACACAATTGATTTTCTATTGTATCGTTCCAAATGTAGTACACGGGCTTGACCGGTTAAGTATTCTAAAACAAGACAGTACATAAACGCCTATACATTTTAAAATCATTTATGTACAAAAAGAAAGTATCGTCTTCACGAAACTCGCTTACAACGTGGTTTGATATGAAGAGCACTCCCCACAGATTTAGATACTGGGTGCCATGTTCCTTTTGTTACTTAGTGATTAGCACCTTTTGCATCATTATGAATTAATTGCTAGGTCTTACTATGGGAATCACTTTTATACATGGGTATTATCTTTAAAATGCTAAAATTAATAGGCTTATGGTACTAAAACGTGGTCGCTCACAATGGGCCTTATAAGAAGGCTAAAATTCACCCATAGGGCAATGGAGAGGGCTATGCTTAGAGTTTCCCTGCGTGATCGAATCAGGAAATGAGGAGATTCGCAGGAGAACCAAGGTAACCGACATAGCCCGAAGAATTGCCAAAATTAAGTGGCAGTGGGCAGGGCACATTGCTCGCAGAACAGATGGCCGATGGGGCCGATAGGTTCTGGAGTGGCGACCGTGTACCGAAAGACGTAGCGTTGGAAGGCCTCCCACAAGGTGGTCCGACGACCTTGTGAAGGCCGCAAGAACCCGTTGGATGCGAGAAGCACAGAACCGGTCGAAGTGGAGGCGCTTGGGGGAGGCCTATGTCCAGCAGTGGACGTCTTTCAGCTGAAATGCTGATGATGAATTGGCTGTAAACTAACTGCACCCTGCGGTTCACCGCATAAATTTAGATCCCGTAGGAATGTCGGGATATAAAGTATTTTATCTTCTAACCTAGGTCATGGTCTACCCATGTGCCAAATTTCATCAAAATCGGTTTAGCGGTTTTAGCGTAAAAGTGTAACAAACAAACATACTAAAGATCAAATATTTCTCTTCATAAAATTAGTTTAGGCTAGCTTTACCCACGCTTCGCTCACGTGACAACGTATTCTAGTATTACCTACAAAAATAAAAGGAAATGTGAAGTCATAGCATATTCATATAATAAATTAATCATCCAGTGACAGTTATTTTGAACCGACTTAAAAAAAGTGGTTTTGCAATTTCCGATTTTCACAAAACGAATGGGCTGATTTTGTTATTTCTTTCATCTCATTATAATAAATGAGTTTTACTTTAGTTTGGTAATGCCTGTCTTGTGTGATGACAAGTATGTTTTTAGTACACAAAAAATTACAAAACCATTCGTCTATGTTCCCATTCATAGTTACAAAAGACATCCTTTAAAGACGTTCATCCTTCACCGATTTCTAAGTCACTAACTGAAACGGCGCAGTGATTGTTTTCCGGAAATATTTCATGTTAAAAATATTTATATTATTTCCTGGCTGTTTGTAAAAAATTTGGCGACTACATTTACCAAGAAAACGTTAAAATAATTTGAACAGATCCACTATAAATGTGGCGAACTTCAAATTTTATTATTGTAGTTCGGAAACAATATTCCTAATGGTCTAAAGTTTTGAATTTATGTCTCTAAAGAGTCCGGAATTCAAATATTTTGGAATGAATTTGTTCAGATCTAAAGTAGATTAGGATTATTTTCGAGTTTGGTTTTAGTCATAAATATTATGATGTGTCGAATTAGGAGCGTTTATTGCAAAACGATGTACCTACTAAGTTAGCACTAACTTCTAGAGTTATAATTTTATGAGTTAGTGGCACATTAAATTGTGATTTACGTCTAAATTGCGATTTAATGTGATTTTTTTGTGCTCAATTTTTTTTTAAAGCTACTACTATGGAATTGTATACTTACTCTTTATTATGCGGTATGTCATATTAATTACAGATATAAATACTCTTATTTTTAACTTACTATTGTGTAGAATCAAGTTATTCTAACTGTACAGACAACTCTGCTGCTGGGGAGTTTGTTGCGCCACTTCTATTTCCCAGTTAAGGGAGCGCATTAAGCCAGAAAAAATCAAGTTTCTCCCGCACCTCCTTGCCTACCCCTCTCATCAAACACGACGAAAACAAAACACAATCCCTTCCCGCCAGCAGAAACTTTTCGCCCAGCCTATATTATTTGTTTGAATTAAAATCTTCTGTAGTAAGTATTACGCAAAATAATCAGATGAATCGGCTCTATTCAATGTACCTAAGTAGACCACGTAACCCCAAAGAATGACGATTTTATGAAACAGTTATTCTTTGGGGTTACGTGGTCTTAGAGAGTTGTGTTGATGACTTTAATGATTATAATTCTGTAAATACATATTTGTTACGGCCGTGAATCATATATTAATCAACGTGCAATTTAATACTGACCAGCAAATTGCAAAAAATCGAAAAAAATTGAATATCGCGGGTTACCCTGGCGCTTTCGCCTTGAGCTAATGAAATTAAACATTTTTACAATGACGACGTCATAATGGTCATATTAAGGACAAACATGATTGAACAATATCCTGAAGAATATCATATATTTTTCTGATTTTGTTTACTGTAGTCGATCATATACTTTTATTGTTTCTAAAACTTGCGTTTTTTTGAGTTTAGGTCCTGTAAATCCTGCCCCTCAAAACACTAGGATGTGGTAAAGGGTGGGCGTTTTGGAGAACGCTCATAAGTAATTTTGACGTAACACACGAACAGTAGGTATGGCCTTCAGTTTGACAGTTCAACAACATTCATTGCGTTATTGACGTTGTTGAGCAGACACATTTTTCGAACATATAATGCAATGGATTAGCAATATCGTTCAAAATGTTTGATAGATTTTGCGCATTTGAAAGGCCAAAGCGTGACCACCAACATGTGGTCGACGCCAGCTGCACATCAAGCTACTACAATCTGTCATATTTCTTTAATAGATTTTCAACTTTATCGCTAAAGCATAAGGTTCAAAGTTGATTAGGAATTGACAGTTACGGGTAGCTTGATGTGCTGGCGTCTGTACCTACTTTCCAATAAAATCTCTACTAATGAATTTCTAACCCACCCTGTATATATAAATAATATTGACTATTATTAATGTGAAAGTTTTTATGTTTGTTACTCAATCACGCAAAAATGGGTAAATGAATTTGGCTGAAATTTCGCACACGGATAGACGATGACCTGGGTAAGTATATAGAATACTTTTTTCCCGTTAGTACGTTCCCCTTGTATAACTTCTGAACTCCGCAGGCGAAGCCACAGGCAAAATCTAGAAAGAATATACAAAAAAAATAGTGGCACTCCGGGAGTGCTGACAGAAGTGAAAACAAAACACAAACAGAATACTTTGCTATCACTCACTGACATATCGAATATATGTACATTAAAACCGAGTACATCCCGAGGACAGCCGAACACATCCGAAGCGGGTATTTGTTTAATCGTCTTATAAACAAAACACGCGCAGTGTCGCTTACGGTAACAGTGGCGCGAGTTCAATGGTTTTTTCCAACCTCAAAAAATGCCCATAACGCCTCAAAAAGTTTTCACTTCAAAAAACCTGAAAATATTGAATTACAGCTACAACGTATTCGAAAATGAGCAAAATAAAATATTCGAATATAAATTGAATTGGATTCATTGGACAGTAGGTAAGTAAGTACTCGGTTCTAAATACATTCAGTAAGCCGAAAATTTAAATCAAGCGGATTTTTTTTTTTTATAGCTTTCTGACTTTCTGTAGGTACCTTATATGCGCTCTTATAATTTTAATGTGACGATATGACGTCCAAGTCCACGTCACGGCATCACGATAACACTGTACATAATTATTATAAAACCATAACACAACAACATATATTATACACCAACATGTAAACTCGTAGGTACACTTACACGCTTAAAAACATAGTGTTTCATTACTTAACATAATATTATTACCTATAGGTACTGTGATAATAAAGCAAGGTTTTTATTATCAAAAATCTTCTTTCTGTCGGTTTTAAAAGCAAGTCAATTGTGGGTACTTACCACCTTTATAATATACGCGCCGCACTATGTAGATAACATTTTGTTAAAACTCAGATGTGTTTTCTCGACATCCGTGTGTCACTAACGGGATGCAGCAGAATACCAGCGTCAGGCATTATACCTGGCATATGCTGAGCTGGACTCCCATTTGGTGCAACCATGAGACACACACCGCCCAGTACCAGTAGTGATCGACCGTTATAGATGTATACTATATGAGCTAGGTGTCTACGGGTCAATTATTTATCTTTTTAATCTTTGTTTTTTTTTCACCTTTTTTGATGTTTTTTTTTATTAATAAGTACCTGTATTGTGTCTTTTGTTGCACTGTATAAACGTTTTATCTATCTATCTAAAACAGGGAAATAAATGTATGGACATAATTATGTCCTTAGATATAGTGCCATCTACTAATGCTACTACTAATCGCTAGTGGTTATCGATAGTTAATTCCGCTAGTGTTTTAGTTTTTTGATACTCAACTCAAACTCAAAGCATTTATTTCAATTAAACCAATTACAGACACTTTTGAATTGTCAAGGGGACGGTCAGTTAGAAAGATGAAACTATTTTCTCATTCCAAAGCGTAGGTACGGACGCCAGCACATCAACCTACCACAATCTGTCAGATTTCTTCAATAGATTTTCAACTTTATCGCTAAAGCATAAGGTTCAAAGTTGATTGGGAAAATCTGACAGATTGTGGTAGGTTGATGTGCTGGCGTCTGTACCTATGGAGAAGAACGGGCAAGAAACTTCATTGGCACTCGTTTAAATCAAAATATATGTAATATGGTTACAAAGTCTTGTTTAGATAATTCATGTTAAAAATTATGCATGTGAGAACGATGCAGAACGTTAAAAGCGTCCGTAATGAAAATACGAAAAAAAAATACAATACAAATATTAAATTAAATTAAAATAAGCCATGGCAGCAAAGAGACGACCAATCCCCACTGAGACGGCGCCCGTTCACGATCATGACGTATGTATTATAATTATTACACACTAATTACCCACTAATAAGTAATTACTGTGTATCGACAAAACTAAAACACTAGCGGAATGTTGTACGAAGAAGAGTGGGGCGCGTCTTCGTGGATGGCGCTACAGACGCCGACATTTTTTTTACAGACCCGAAACTGTCAAATTTTCCCAATCAACTTTGAACCTTATGCTTTAGCGATAAAGTTGAAAATCTATTAAAGAAATTTGACAGGATGTAGTAGCTTGATGTGCTGGCGTCTGTACATTAGACATTCCTACGCCCACGCGCCACGTGCCACGCGCGCTTTGACGCTTGACGCCCACAATGAAAGCATAAAAGCGTACTCTTACATTGCCTGAGGTTATTCCGAAGCCGTATAAAATTTTATATAAGAATGATTGGTTTTTCATTACTTTTATTTTACGAGGCAGATAGATGAATTAGTGAAAAATAAAATCAGAATAACAGTTTTTTAATTTAAATCCATACAACCATTTTCTTTTTAGGTTTATTTCAAATCAAATCAAATGATTTATTTGCTTGAATATGGGTAGGTACAGACGCCAGCATATCAAGCTACTACAATCTGTCTTGAAAAATTTTGAATTGTTGTTTTCTTACTATTTGCTGTACTCTGGACGCTTTTAACGCGTACGTCTTTTTTACATCGTTCTCACATATAATTATAAATTCACATTAATGATGTAATTAATATTTTCGTAAAAATATAATTTAAAAGAGTGTCCATGGAGTTTCTTGCCCGTTCTTCTCCATAGGTACTACCTACGCTTTGCAATGGGCAACTAGCTTCATATTTTCTGACCGACAGACTTTTTGACAATTCAAAAGTGCCTGTAAATGGTTTAATTGAAATAAATGGTTTGAGTTTGTCAAATTTCTTTAATCGATTTTCAACTTTATCGCTAAAGAATAAGGTATGTACAGACGCTAGCACATCAAGCTACCCGAAACTGTCATATTTTCCTAATCAACTTCGAACCTTATACTTTAGCGATAAAGTTGAACATCTATTGAAGGAATTTGACAGATTGTAGTAACTTGATATGCTGGCGTCTGTACAAACTTCATTGGGAAAATTTGACAGTTTCAGATAGCGTGATGTGCTGGCTTTTGTACATGCGGTGATACATAATTACAACAGTTCTTCAAACCATAACCTACCTTAATAGTTGTGCAAATATCGAATAAAACAAAATATACACATAAATGATATAATTACGCCTTCTTCCCTTGGGATTAATCCAGCGGGTTAATTGCGTAACGCACTATCAGTACCAATGCGTTTCATTTTGACAATTAAAAAAAATTCATTGCGTTATTTGCGTTGTTGAGCAGACCCATTTATCGAACATATGGAGCAATGGATTAGAAATATGATTCAAAATGATTCAAATTGAGAGTAATAGTGTGTGGTACGCAATTAGGGTGTTGATTAGGCAGACAATTACTGAACGCCACCTGCCATGATCCTTGCCTATGCGTCATGTTCGTGAACGGGCACCGTCAGTCGGGGCTGGTCATCACTTAGCTGCCTCGGCTTATGTTTAATTATTTTATTTTTCAATTGTTGTTTTCTTACTCTGGACGCTTTTATCGTGTACGTCTGTTTTACATCGTTCTCAAACATAATTAATTATAAATTTAACATTAATGATGTAACTAATATTTTTCTAAAAATATAATTTAAAAGAGTGTCCATGGAGTTTCTTGCCCGTTCTTCGCCATAAGTACCCCCGCTTTGGAATAAGCAACCAGCTTCAGCTTAATACTTTTTCTTTCTCTCTTTTCTTCATATTTTCTGACTAACCGACTTCTTGACAATTCAAAAGTGCCTGTAAATGGTTTAATAAAAAATGCTTTGAGTTTGAGTTTGATAACGCAAGTATCACGAACTGTATGAAAACCAAGCGTGCCATTTTTTGACTACCTACTATGACGTTATAAGCTCGCGCTCTCGCTCACGCTTACCCAGCCAGCAGCGGTGCTATTCTGTAAAAATCTCACCGTGAAAACTTACGTGAAGTGAGCGTGGAGTGAGCTGTCAATAGTTTCAATTACTAGCAAAAACAAACTCACTTCACCTAAGTTTTCACGGTGAGATTTTTACAGAATCGACCGGCAGCGGTGCTATTCTGTAAAAATCTCACCGTGAAAACTTACGTGAAGTGAGCGTGGAGTGAGCTGTCAACAGTGTCAATTTCTAGCAAAAACAAACTCACTTCACGTAAGTTTTCACGGTGAGATTTTTACAGAATCGACCGGCTGGTAGTACACGCGTGGCTCAAACGGTTCAAAGCTAAACTTGTGTAAGCTATGGTAAAGAAAGAAAGAAAGAAAAAGTATTTATTGCGGCTCGTACAGGAAGATCACAAACTAAACTAAATCCAGCAAAATAAAAATAGGTATTGAACTTTAAAATAAATGATTCCATCAAAATAGACTGCCTCGTTGTGCAGTGGTCGCAGACACTATACTGCTGTGCTAAGCATGAGGTCTTGGGTTCCATTCTCAAGTCGGGCAGTGTTATTGGGTTATTCTATCTGGAATTTCTCAGTAGAGCCCGGATTCTGGATTTATGCCCGGTTGATGACAAAACACACGCCCCTTATTACATAACTGGTGAAATTTGGGTGTACTGTGTGGGTGTGCCCGTAAGACGTCCTCGAAACATAGAGTCCAGTCGACAGCCAGCCTCAGGTACTAGTTGTCTGGCATTTGTGGTGAACTGGGCCTATTTGACGCAGCTGAGGGGCAGACAATACAATTTTAAGATTTTTCATTATTTTTGTGTTTTGTGTGCACATAGAAAATAAATTTATTTTCTTGTTTCCTTCTTTCTGTACTTTAGGTATACCGCTGCCCAACACTGGGAAAACAAGGCGTAATGTCAAGTTGTGACTCTATAATAATAAAAAGAAATAATTAGAATGGCCTAAAACTCTTAGGTAACAATAGGAACAAACCTATCGGATATACTCGCGACCTTCCAAAGAATATTATTATGCCTGAAACGTGATAACGTTGGATTTAAGCCTTAAATCTCTACCGAATAAGTTAGGCAATTTTTAGGTAGGTACAGTACCCGGCGATAAATATTCATCGACCTTTACCTATTTTTTTATTTTATACAAAGAATAAAAATAATTATCAAAAGAAGCAAATCCTAATTGTTTTAACAGCTCCTAATAGATACCGGACTGTTTGTATTTCGTGCGACAGAGATAACGCTCTACGAAGCCGAAATTAGCCGAATGTCTCTTTCTAAAGGTCGATGTGCAATATTTATCGCCGGGTACTGTATGGTACTTGAGGGGAATATTAGAATCGTAGTCACTAGTTAGTACAACGTGTACATAATCAGCCTTTACAATATTCCCACTGCTGGGACACAGGCCTCCTCATTGTGAGAGGAGAGTAGGCCGTAATCCATTACGCGAGCCCAGGGCGGGTTGGTAGATGTCACATGTCTTCGAACTTTTGATCTAGGACATGTTTTCTTAGGATGTTTTGAAAGCGCATGCCTGGGTTCGCCCTACAACTCCTAAGTCGCAGCCATTACCACTGCGCCACCACTGCTCCCACGTAAGTATAATGTGTGACGCGTATCTATTAAAACACCATATTTTTATCAGACTCCTGCAAAGATAAAGATGGACCTAGAAAACGCAAGTATCACGATCTGTATGAAAACCAAGCGTGCCATTTTTTAACCACCTACTATGACACCACAAGCACTTTAGTGATGGGAAAATCAAATTGATTCGAAGACGCCGCCGGGAGCGGCACTCGTCTCGCCCCACCCCCGGGGTCTAGCGCCAGCGCTCACGCTCACCCAGCCAGCAGTACACAGGACTGAGCGCGAAAGTGGCGGCTTACGATTTTTGTACGTAAGCTGGTACGATTTTTGGCACGCGAAGTAGTTGTTCTTGCGTTATCTAGGTGCATCTATATCTGTGGACTTCAGGCTCTTCCACATTATCATTGGCAGCCCTGTTCCACCACTGCTGAGTACAGGCTTCCTTCCTTTTGTGCACGATTACTGACAAATGCGTGCACTAACTGGACAGGCCCACTCAATCTGTATGGGTCTTTCCTCAAAAGACCATTTCAGACAACATGATCTTCACATGATCTGACTAAGATTATGTCTGGACTTTAAAAGACTGTGACCTCTGAGTTTGTTTCGGCCTTTCTTCTCAGAGTAGTCAGGAAACACTGACCACATCTTGTTTTTAAAATATGTTTGACGTGTAAAAGCCTATGACTATTTATGACATTCCGCGATCGTCTGTAGGTCTTCCACCCACCTGGCTGTCTGTCTGCCAACGCTCGACCTACTGTCTCTCAGGAACCATTCCGTTCGGGCACTCCTCCTCCACCTGCCATCGCCACGTCTAGCCAAATGTACTACCCACTTCCATTTTAGAGCCGCTCCTCATAGTCCCACGTCTTGAACCTAATCTGCGTTTGCGATTTATTTGCCAAATATGTAAACAAATATGAGTTAATGGAAATATAACTTTAATTCCTACACAATAAAGTTGAATTTACGCTACAGTTTCAAACATTTTTATATTTATTTCACTAGTGCTAGTCACTCTGAAATCAACTTAATTGCCACTATAATAAAGTTCATATTTGTTTTACTTGAAATAACATCAATTGCAAACATAAATTTGAAGTGACCTTAAGTCGTTTGTCGGATCTCAACGGTCTCATCGGTCCTTCTGTGATAAGCCTAATATGGCGCTCCATACCCGTTTGAGCAACTTGGACTTTGTACTCGGCCTTTAGTGTGCATACGCGCGAGCGACACGCGTCAACGGCAGAGGTAACTGCAGCCGTCGACACCCGTCGACGCGTCGGCGGCTGCCGTCGACAACGTGCCGCTCGTGCAATTACGGTGCTCAAACAAACGAGCGGCTTGATGTCGTCGGCAGCCACTCCGATGCGCCGCTCTGCCGTTGAAGCGTGTCGCTCGTAGCCCTTAAGGGCCTTACTCTCGTTTAGTACCGTAACACGGTCACTTTATGAAGCTTATAACTTGTTAACGGTTTGGTTAGAAGGTCTGTAAAAAATATATGTTTGCTATAGATTCATGTACAGCATTTTTGAAACAGGGTTTTTTCATAAAGCTAATACTTTTGCCTTAAAAAAATATTTACCAAAACGCTATTTTGGCTAATATTTCCTTATAACTTCTAAACGGCTTTGTTGTTTGGAAATATTTTTACACTGAAAAATTGATGGTTAGAAGTACTACATATTTGAAATAGCGTTTTTAAATCAATCAACAGTTGCAAAGACAATGCCCCATTTTGAGATAGAGCTTCAGAGGTGCTCTGCGCGGGCGCAGGCGGCAGTCGTGCGTTAGCACTGAGACGGGGTGGCTGTGTCGCTCGCTGCTCCGCCCGGCTATCGATCGACTACGCGCGTTTGGCTGTGTTAGTGCAAATATTTATGAACGAATTGTATCAGTATGCGTTTATAGACTAGCTCGCTGCAGAGGGCCCATTTCTATTGTCCGCGTGGACGCTTTATTAGTGGTGCCATTTCTAAATACTGTTTTTGTTTATTTTGTAAATATAAGATAATTTGTAAATAAATAAAAATGCCAAAGCAAAGCAAGTCAAGAAAAATACTTTTTCTCTACGACGACGCACCGTTTTATAGATATTAGCGAAAAACTCAAATGTGGGAATTTTTATACCCCCCACTCCAGCTCACCTCCTAGACGCGGGGACTTTTAGTACCTATGTTCACTCCCTAAGCACTCTGAACAACTTTGTGAAGAAATCGCTCAGGGCCCAGCTCACGCACTCTACACCTCTTATCTCTATCTCTTAATAGTTATTCGTTGAGTGGACTAATAAGTATCTATCTATCTATACGAATAAATAAAATTGGAGTGTCTGTTTGTAATATTAAAACAACCGCTTCTTACTAAATGCATATGAATGTATACACGGTACAGTCAACCTCTAGACGTCCACTTACACCGCAATGACCATTATCGCCTGCGCTATACGGGCTGCGGCGTCTATCTATACACAATGCGCATATTTATCCGTGTGAGTGATGCTCCAACGCTAACAAATTAACATGCCGTGTAGCATCGCTACGAGTAGTTAAAGATGTGGTCAATGCTAGACAAGGATGACAATATCAGTAACTTGTTTTTTTTATCGCCGTCTGATTATTTTTTTCATAGTAATGCAAAATTTCGATAACATAACATAAGTAAACATTAGCTAGATCGGTAACGAGGCTGCACTCGCTAATGTGATCGGGATAGATGTGAGTTCAAATCCGAGTTGGCCCAGTTTTTTTTGATGTTTTATATAATTATTATTATGTGTTAGTACTTAATTTATTTTTGTAAATTACTTTGAACAAATAGATATTACAATAAAGGTAATTTATTATTATAATATGATAACAAATGAAATAAATTTTGATGTGGTAACATTGTAATATTTTTTATACATAAGAAATCCTTTACACTTACTTATGTTATTATTATAGTATTGAATGTTAAAAAACACACCTTAATTACTAAATAACGGAAACAAATAAAAGTAAACAACATAAACATAAAGCAAAGTATATAAAAAAAACAATTAAAAATAGAACAAAGTATACCAAAAAAACGAAATAAAAATAAAACAAAATGTCTTGATTGACGCAAAGAAGATCCTCCGACTGGGATCGAACTCACGGCGAGAAATCTTAACCAGGCACTATGCCCCGAGACCAACTGGTTACTTGTATCCCGTGGCGAATATGTTGATCACTATTTCACGACGAATCGAAATAAGGCAGCTTTATCAATTGAGGCCGGAATACTTATGCCTGAACTATAAGGTTTTAGGTTATATATTATGGATATTATGAAAATTCTGATATCATTTAAGAGGTTACAGCTTAATTATTCATTTTCTCAATGAAAAGAGGATTGAAACTTAACCTCAATATTACAATAATATAAATACTAATTTGGTAAGTTACGACCACTATGTCCCCTGACACAAAATTACCCTACCTGTTTAGGATTTTTAATATTTCGTGTGACCTCCGTTAGCCTCGATACAGCTAATGAGACGTCGACACATAGACGCTTCAATATTTGCACAGATATTTTTGCCGCGAATAGTGGAATAATTTATGTGAACTAGTAAAGTAGTTAAAAAATTAGGATAGATTTGAAACAGAGTGAACTTAACACTTTGTTTGAAATCTACCCTCATGTTTTAAAAACGACGCTAAGATTGAAAATAATTGTAAACCAAAAGAATCTTCGTTTAGTTGTGGAATATTTAACATAATTATTGGTTAGCAACTCGGCATTCTAATTTCACATGTAATACTTAAAAAATATTTTTCATGTTCGATGTGAGACTCGAACCCGAACGTTCGCCATGCGAGGCACAGTGCTAGCCACTTTGGCCACCGTAACGCTTACGAAACTTTTTGAAATTTGTAATAACAATCATGTTGCCAATTTGTAGTGTTGTCAAACGTTCTTATAGAAGGTCATAAGTACTAATATTGCTATGCCATAGTTTTGTGAGATTGCTAGTCGACTTCTGACTGTTAAATTGCACATATAGTACCAAAATATTTTTTTTTACAATTTTTGTCTGTCTGTCCGTCTGTCGTCTGTTTGTTCCCGCTAATCTCTGAAACGGCTAGACCGATTAAGACGGGACTTTCACTAGCAGATAGGTGAATAAGGAGTTACTTAGACTAGGTACATTTATTTTAGAAAAAAAAACAAAATAGGTTCCTACGAAAAAAAATTAAAATCAATGAAATGAAATATTGAATAATATCCGATTCAAATAGGGAGGTTGTATTATACTCCGTTTAATTAAGTACTTCCAAATGTAATCAAATCATAATAAAGAAACGGAGTATAGTTATGTTTATAAGTGGATCCTATACGTGAAGATTCCTTAATCTCCATAGAAATTGATTGAATAAATAATATAATAATATACTTAGTGTTTTTGTTTAAGAAAATCGTACACCAAATATTGTATATAAAAAGGCTAATACGAAAAACTAAAAATAAATAATAATTAAACTAAAAATGCAAAAACGATCAAAAAGAACTAAATGGAGAAATATTAGAAGAATTTCATTAAAATTAGCATAGGTATTTCTTTATGCGGAATACAGAATTAATAAGTTATCGTAAACTCTGCGAACTCAACAATAACTTTTTTCTTAAATTCCACGCGGACGAAGTCGCGGGTAACAGCTAGTACAAAATATATCAGTCTTGCATTCGCCATTCCCTTCTGGAATCGTAGGCAAAAATGGCGACCTACGTGCGGCATGTCTGCGCCTCTGCATATTCTTTGATCATCGTTTTAGTGTAGCGCGCCACCGCAAGCATCGGGAGTAGGACGCTTAGCTCCGCCCACATGCACAAGGTCAGTGAGCCATCTTTACACCTTAATGAGCGTCCATGTTTCGGCCCCATATGCCAGGCAGGACACATTGTTAGAACAAAAACATACAACCTACAGAGAAAATACTAACGGAGAAACCCAACAACACATTGCCTGAATCAGCTGGCATCGAGAGGTCGACAACAGTCGCGTTTGCGACACTGGGCTGATTTTTCAATCGACAAATCATTTTAATTAGTGGAATAAAATTGACATCTGACAGTTTTTTTTTTATAGAAGAACTGTCAAAAATTCAAAATTATTCCTCGGATAAAATTTGCTGGCGTTGGAAAAATCAGCTCGAACAGATTCAGTATATGCAAATCATATTTCACCTTATATTAATGCTACTAATAATGCTTACCGTACGCAAAATACGCGCATTGACGTGGAGTTGCGGACACCAGCCCGTATTACCAATTTCCTAATTGCTCCTAAAGCCAGCATTTGCTAAGTGTTCATATTTTTCAAGATTACATTCCTACTATTACTCCTCATAAGGTATGCGTTTTTGCGTAGGCATAATAATAAAATTAGTCCATAATAATATAAGGTTAAATAAAGCATGAATAAAGCGCTTTACGAAAGCGGAAGCGAAGCAAATGCGATTCGATCAGAGAATTAAAGAAAGAAAAACAGGTGTATTTGTCAGAGAAACACGTACATACAAAACGATAAGATACTCTTCAGCACTTCATTTAGTTACTTTATTCACTATCTACTAGACAACTTAAAAACATAACGCTTCATTTTGCACCACTCTCCAACTAAATAATTTATCCTAAAGACAGAAAATCTGGAAGAACTTTCAACAAAAAACGGTTTTTACGTTCTTGCTTTTTGCATTTTCAAGTTTAATGTCACTGCGCTACAACTTTAGTGGCTTATCCCTCCGTAAACTCGGAAAGCGCATTATCTGAGCACGTATGTAAAAACGTACATTGTACCTCTACAGTAAAGCCGACAAAAGAGTTTAGTGTAGAGGCTACGGTGAAGCAACTCTTTTTAAACCCACAAGAAATGAAATCTTTAACATCGTTCAACTGTGTGCCGTATGGGAGATTTACACTTGGTCGATTTTCGGCGTGCTGGTCGCCTCACAACCCTAATTGCCACCCCATTTACACAGGTCGATAAAAATCGTAGGTGACTAGTTTGTTTTGCATTAAAATGTCAACCTTCATGGGGCGGGCGATCGCCTGCTACTAAGAATTTTCACGGTCGATTTTAGTCACCCACCGCATGCAACCTGTCGCCGAAGGACAAAAGTCGAAACCTAGTGTACTTTGGAACTTATGATGATAATACATAATCGACAACAGACATCGTCTCTGACAATCTTAGATCACCTACTTATTGATTTCCAATTCTTCTCTTATTAATGCGAACAGTGTTACAGTAGTGTGACAACCAGTCTTAAAAAGGGGTATCGTAGTACCCAGTAACTGGGTTGTGGAAGTCAGATAGGCAGTCCCTACATGTAAAACACTGGTATTCAGTTACATCTGGTTAGACTGAAAGCCGACCCCAACATAGGTGACAAAACGCTTGGCAGATGATGATGAATGTCGTATGAACCAGTGATTGTTCATAAGAAAAATACACTCGAATGACATTACCTAAATATAATCGTGAAAATCGCTGAGTAATTAAGCTACCGTTTTCTAGAAGAGCGGTGACCGACACATGCACTATTGCGTCATGCATGCCAAATACAGAGCGATTTTTGACACCTTAATCTCAAACACTTGTGAAAATGACAGATTTTCAAGACGGCCGTTACAAATATAACGTAAACGCTCATCTAGAAAACTGTATCTTCACATGCAAACGGCTTCTAGTAATCTATTGTTTGACGGGTTAATTGATGCCTACTACTTGCCAAAATTGATCTTAGCCCTATGGATCTGGATATGGCAGTCTGTTAGAGTAAAAGCTCCTTCAAACAGGCGCGACACGCGATAATATCGCGCGCGACACAAAGGCACCGCAAGTCGCGCAACGGGCGGTGCCTTTGTGTCGCGCGCGATTATATCGCGTGTCATGCCTGTTTGTAGGAGCCTTAATTATATGCCGAAGATCACGATCGCGATCGTTATCTCAATACCTCGATATTGATACTCGCTATTTCTACATGGATGGCAGCTAGTGCAAACACATCGGTTCAGTCACACCTGAAAGGTCAGGTGCCCAGTGCTGTATTTGTGTTGTACTTTGCCGACTCCAGAAGAAGCACTTCTATCGATTTGACCAATCGTGAGCCAGATCACATCGATGCTTGCAAAGAATAACTGTTTCATGAAATCGTCATTCTTTGGTGTTACGTGGTCTTAGAGAGTTTTGTTGATGACTTTAATGATTATAATTCTGTAAATACATATTTGTTACGGCCGCGAATCATATTTTGATCGACGTACAACTTAATACTAACCAGCAAATTGCAAAAAACGTAAGAAAGTTTGAATTTCGCGGGCTACCTTAGCGCTTCCCCTTAACTTTAACTCTTTAAGCAGCGTTTATTAATAAAGGGGATGATGTGTATCTACTTCATGCCTCTGTAAACTCTTTTTTTGTCTACTGTACACCGGTGTCAAAAGAAATCCATTTATATATTCGACCACACAGATTTAAAGGGTCAAGACAAGCGTTGTTGACCTTTTGGGATCTTTTGTTAGGCGGACCCTCGTCTTCAATGGAGGTAGATTTCATGATAAGTATCCAACGATTTGTAGTATTTGAGGACTGAAGGCGATTCTCCTTTGTTTTCGGTGCTACGGAGATTTCGTCAAGAGCGTTGGTCCCATTCAAGTGTTTGAATAAGGTATCCATTTAAGTTAGTTGATTTCCAGAGTCAGTTGATATTACTTTTGTTGTATTATACAGAGCCCTAACAAATTACGTGGAAGTAACATTAAGGGAGAGCGCCCACGAGCAACTTTAGTCTCCCCAATTAATTTGTCTCTCACATCAAGTCTACGGGTTTGTACGAAAATGTGCGCATGTAGCGACAGCTGGGAGACATTTTTGTCCGCGAGCTTGGACGCAACTGTCGCCCATCTATGGGATGCAAGGCAAGTGCGCGCACAGCGACAAAAAAGTTGCTGGCTGGCCAGTTGTTGCTCAACCAAAAATTTAACAAAAAAGTAGCGTTGATGGAGGTCCCGTGTGCGCATCGTACAAATCTCGGCGAGTAGCCAGCTACAGAGAGTTATTACAAGCCCCTTTCAAATTTCTTTCAAGCTACATTTTCAATTTTAAGAGTTATACCGGTCTGATACCCTGAACCACTCCTCCCCCATCGGTTTTTTTCATTAAACTCGTGTGTATACTTTTTTTTTCTTTTTTTTTTCAGGATGGGAAATCTTGAGATACAATTGCTCTCCTCTTCTAACACAAGGCAACATTTTCCAACATGTGACATTCCAGAGTAGGTGACGAAAGTTGTCGAAAGTTTAGACAAGCGTCGTCGCCAAACGTATCGTTGACTTGTGTTGCTCGTCTGTTAGTGACCCCCTCCTTTCGTACATTTTAACAATAGATTTGTTATTGTGACTGGCGTTTTAGAATATTTAAGATCGTAAAAGGAAATGGCCATACCATTTCCTGGCTGGTAAAGATTTATTCAGGAGTTACGAAACGACAGTTATACTCTGTATTATGTGTACCATAAATATTACACAGGTTAATATAGAAATTTTACAAGGGGTGACCCAATGGGAGATCTTATCGCTGAAAGCGATCTTTTAAAGACAACCTTTGGATAGATAAAGGAAGAAAGGAGAGACAGTACTGCAGGTAGTCTGTGGTCTACCATTCACAGTAGCATGAAAAGATTATAGTATTGTGCTTTATCTGCCCTTTATGCTATGTGGACCACCAAAGATGACCCATGGAGAAATCTTTACAGGCAGAAACTACAGAACGCCACCTGTAACGATCCTTAATACGTAATGCTTTTGCTTCCTTTAAGTTCATATGGCTTTCATTTTGACAGTCCAACACCATTCATTGCGTTATTTACGTTGTTGAGCTGACAGATTTTTCGAACATATGAAGCAATGGATTAGTATTAACATTCAAAATTATTTAGATTATGATTGTACCTAGTAGTACCTACAATGCGTGCCACGAAAGATGAGACTTGACACACCACGTGGTTTGACATGCGCAGAACACGATTTTAGGTATCTTTAGCGGTATGAGGTCTGAGTGCGGGACGGGACCGGACGTCATAGGGGCAGCGGAAAGAGCGGGGGAGGCGGGGTCAAGTCTCATCTTTCGTGGCACGCATTGTACATAAGACAAGTGTCGAACGCATTAGGTTGCTTTTCATCTAGACTCTAAAGAGCCATTTTTTTTAACGTTACCCCATTCTAGGAATTACTCCTGTGTCGGCGAACATATTTTCTTCGGAGCAAAAACAGCCAGGCTGAAGTGGGAGTGAGCCGGACATGTTTCACGAATGCAGCCGGAGTGGTGGGCAAAGATCGTCAGTCACTGGACGCGTGAGTGGTGCGACGATGTAGTAATATTTGCAGGGCCAACACGGCCAGAGATCGCACAAGAGATCCAGGTTTGGAAGAAAAAAGGCAACCCCATTGCACAGCAGTGGAACACAATGTAGACTAAAAAAAACCCATGTCCACTGTGCGGCCCGTACCAACTGTTCCACTCTCTAAGTACGTCAACAGAGATACGGGCCGGTCCTAAAGTAGTTGATCCATCAAAAAAAGTGTCATATAGTGTGTTGTATAGTGTGTGTTTTCGTGCGAGCAACTACATATCGGGACTAGAGTCAACTGTCAAATCGTTTAGTTATTAATTATTAGTTCGGTCCCAAACTAATCTTATGTCCATATCGCTCATTTGGAGAAACATCGACGTAGCTGCTATTTTTTCACTTTTTTTTACGTCTTTGTTTTTCCTAACGTAAATACGTTTCGTGCTTTGTCATGTTTAACTTATTTTTGGGAAAAAATACATTTAAGTCTATGTTTCTCCAAATGAGCGATATATGACACGCCCGTAACTTCGGATGAAACTACGGATGTCAGGCTTAGGGAGTAGACCCCCCAAGTTTGATCGTCTTTTAGTAGTATTAATAAGCTACCTTCGCTAAAAAAGGGTATAAAAACGTGGATTTTAAACAAGTTTGTCGTCTATAAAGTCTGAAATACTAAAAATGGTTCAAACATTTCTGCACGTGTGTACACTGCGCTATTCTTGCAGGAAATAAAGAACACTGACCTTTTACGACCCATAGCTTAGAAAAGGGTAAACGGTTTGTCTGCATAATTCCTGACATTTTACTCGTGCAAACGTTGAGATAAATAACAGCAGTATCAACAACCATACATACGTGCAAACTAGGTTTGCAAGAAATAGTAAGTTTTTTTTTTGCGTTATTTACGTGTTGAAATTTTAATCAAAAGTAAATACAAACTATTTACACTAGATACTAAATTAAATGACTAACTAAGTTACTATACAAATAAATACAAAAACAAAGGACACTCAGGCGTCGAAGTACTCGTCCGCATCGCTGTCATCCGGAAACGTGCCCAGAAGACTGGCAGCATTGAAACGTTGAATGGCAATGCTAATTCTTTGGCCAAAGAACAAATTTCCTTAAAAAGGAGACACGCACTCGGGCCCCATGATCCGAGCGTTTCGACCCCAAACGGCTCAAAGCTGTAGTAAGTTTATAATTTGGCGTAGATAAATTTTATTGTGATGCAAACATGAGAATACTAATATATTTAAAAAAATATCAGAATATCTGCCACCCAGCTGGTAAACTGCTCGATCAGCTCGTTTTTTAACAACAAATATATTATGCATATCAGCGGCTTTGCTCCACAGCAGAAATCTCGTTACCGCTGGCTCGGAACATAAAGGGCTAAGGAAGGAACACGGGTGGGTTTTAGTCAGTAAGAGTCTGGCACTCCCTTCGCTCCACCCAGAGCGGGAGGGATCATTTGATGACTACCCACCCTGTAAAAAAAAATCGTCAGAAGCTAGGTGCATGGTTCCAATTGGTCGTTTCCTATGGAGAAGAGCCGGCAAGAAACACCACGGTTACTCTTTAAAAATACAATGCTTTCAAATGATAGTATTAATAGGTATGGGAGGACAGCGTAGGCCTGTCAACAAGTACCAGGTATTTAATAAAATCAAAAAGATAAATAAAAATATATAGAAATCTATTAGTACCAAATTATATGATTGCCATTACAACCACTATTATAGTGTTAAAATTGGAATTGTCTGTATATAATTTCAAATAATAAAGTTTAAGTATGTCAAAAAATATAAAAAAAAACATCGCTTAACGAGTTAGTCTATTCTTATCTTCGTTTTTCTATCATCTCTGAACAACTAATTTGACTCTCGTCTTACCTCCCGTTACGCGCCATTCCTCAGCGTTCGATGCAAAACTTTTTGTTTTTACAAACTTTTTGATAAGTTCCATTCTTCTTGGCTACTCTGTGGCTTCAGTAGGAGCGGGAAACATCGAAAATAAAGTGACTAATAACCATTTAAGTTGTGTGTACTAGCTTTAAATTTCAACGAATTGTATAATTACGTTTCCGATATGGATTTGAAGTGATTGAACACACTTCAATCAAATGGGTTTGATCTAATGGGCATGCTTGCAGACAGATTGGTGATCGCAGTTACGTTATTAGCAGATAAAAGGATGTTGAAAATCGCCTTGATATTTGATATTAAAATAGAATATCCTTTTTTATGTACTCCATATAAATTACAGCCATAAATATAGAAATTTTACAAAGGATGACTGACACAATGGGTGGTCTTATCGCTCAGAGCAACAACCTTTGGGTGGATTAAAAAGGGGAAGGAGAGACAAATACTGTAGGTAGTCGGTGGTGTACCATTTACATGAAACAATAAATACATACATAAAGTATATTATACTTATCTAAATAAATATATATATTATTATTTTATTTATTTATATATGTATTTCTATATATACATGAAACAGGAGCATAGAAAATATAATGGTGTTTAAGGAGAGAGGAAGTATATTTTATCATAATTTTAAAAATAGATAAAGTTTGAGCACGCCTTACCGACATGAGCAAGTCATTCCATCATCGTACTGCATGAACAGTAAAAGATTTGTCATAGAAACTGGTGGAATGCATCAGCATCTCTAGTCTTAGGTGTTCCGATGACCTCAGATGTCTATTATGTGTGTCATAAAGGAACTTGAAACGTTCTTTAAGATAAGAGATGGTTAAAGATTAAACAAAATACTTTAGAGCTGAAATAGGATATGAAAATTCCGAAGAAGGCCTATGGGAAGCCACTTGAGCTTTGTACGAAATTCAGATATGCGATCACATTTGCGCAGGCCAAATTATAAATCATAATGCAAAAGTTTTGAAGTCGCTCAAGTTTATCTAGTTGTAAAATATCTTAGTCCTGTCAACACCTATTTTATAATCCACAGGTGGAAAACGAATGATCAGTAACAGTTCCTTGTGAAACAAAGAGCATTAATAATATTATTAATAAATCAAATTATAATTATTGCACTGGCTGACCCGGCGAGCTTAATACCGCCCGCCATCCGCTCTGCCCCCGCTTTTTAAATCTATGGTATCTTCTAAGATATTCAATGATATGCTATAAAAGGCAATTTTGATCTACATGAAATGCACGTATTTAATTAGATAAGGAATAATACTGTATTGTATAAAATAGCTTGGTAAATAACCTATAAATTTTTTGTAATATGTAAAAGATAAAAATGGTTTGTTGGTCATTTTTATCTTTTACATATATACGCGGACTTTTTATCTATCTTTTTAAGACATACAATTCCGTAGTACATTAATTTGATCTATCTCGTATAAGGTTTTGCCAGCGTTTGCAATGTAAGCGCACAAAAATGTTTGTTACGACATCACATTACAAATCTTTAAATTTCTCACCTTTTCTCTACTTTAATATGCATATATTATACATACAAACCTTCCTCTTGAATCAGTCTATCTATTACTGAAAACTGCATTAAAATCCGTTGCGGAGTTTAAAAGATCTAAGCTTACAGACAGCGGGTGCGACTTTGTTTTATACTATGATGAAAGAATAACGATATATGAAAGGGTAACGCAGAAAGGACTGCTTATAACCAATAAACTTGTTTATTTTCCATTACGACCCCATAACATATCCCCAATAAAATATCGAAAACACCATTATTACACTTACAACGTATGACATAACCCAATATAAAATAACTCAAGACAAGATGGCAGGAAAAACCTGTTTTATATCCTAACAAGCCCATTTCCAATTGACCTCTACATCTTCAAAATCACAAAAAAAATGCACAGCGATCCTTGAAAATGTTCGAGAAACAGAGCCCAAGTTAGGCTGGTTTTTGAGGTCCCCAATAGAACTTTTGTTGCGCCCGTAAATCTGGCCGGATCTATACACTGTGGCGTTTTTATTGGGCTCTATGTGACCCTCTAAGCACAGGTAGGTAGGTAGGCATAGTAGAATTAGGACAAGAACGGAATTTATTGGGTCATTTTTTACTTCCTTCATTTTGAATACCGGAAGAAATTCTGGCGAACAAACGATGCGGAAAAGGGGGATATAGGACGTGGTCGTGGACGTGGCGGCTGATAGTATGTCTTGCTCACACAAATGTCTCGCTGACGGTGGCGTGTGTGTTGGATCATTTAGCTCCCTTCAAAATGGTTGAGCTGAATGGTGCTGATCGTCATGTTCGTGAACGGGCGCCGTCAGTTGGGGCTGGTCATCACTTAGCTACCTCGGCTTATTTTTAATTAATTTTGAATTGTTGTTTTCTTACTATTTGCTGTACTCTGGACGCTTTTAACGCGTACGTCTTTTTTACATCGTTCTCACATATACATAATTATAAATTCACATTAATGACGTAATTAATATTTTTGTAAAAGTATAATTTAAAAGAGTGTCCATGGAGTTTCTTGCCCGTTCTTCTCCATAGGTACCTACGCTTTGGAATTATGGGCAACTAGCTTCGTATTTTCTGACTGACCGACTTTTTAACAATGCAAAAGTGCCTGTAAATGGTTTAATTGAAATAAATGCTTTGAGTTTAAGTTAGAGTTTGAGTCGTGTTTGTTCTGGAAATTAGAAATAGTAGTATAACAAATTATCCTCCGGATCGAATTTCAGCCGAGTTTAGTCATCAGGGCGGGAGATACTACAGATCACGACTAGCACGAGTGTGTGCGCACACACAAATATACTCTTTGTTCCAGCACGGCAATCCTATACAAGCGAAGAGAGATCAGGCGCAGAATCAACGGCTTATTAACGAACTTAGTAGCATATCAATTAGATAAAGCTAAAATAAAGCAAAGAAATTTACAGCGGTTAGAATGACACTTTTAAGGCACATTCTACTATCTTTAGGTTCCTACGTGTTAGATTAGAAGGGCTGCTGATTGCAAACAAGCCTGTTAAGAGTAAACTAGTCGCGAGCTCGAACTCACTGGTGGTCATGGCCAAAAAGCACGCTGTCTCACCTGGCTTCGTGTCCGACAGAGCTAGAATCAGTGATGAGCAGCTAGTCTACATGCACAAAGTCTATTTTTCACGCACAGAAACACCGTTCCGATCTAATAGGCGAGTGCAAAATTCGAAAAGTAAAACAGTCTAAGTACCTCAAAATAAAAAAGAATTCAAGCAATAGCTTTTTATTCTCGAACAGGATGAACGACATGAAAAAAAAATCCAAGCCCACTCTTAACTGGTAAATTATGAAGCTGAAAAGGCACTGATTACCAGTAGGTACCTTGCAAAGCGAAATTCGAACGATTTCGTACTAACATTAACGTTGTAAACAGAATTTTGAAGCACGCTTTCAATTCTATACCTTTTGAAAATATTACTCGGCGCTGAAAACTTAATTTTCTTCCGGCTCACAATTTGCTACAGATTTCTCATTTCCGCAGCGCAACGTGATCGATCCACAATAATAATATTCTTAATTTGGAAAATAAAGACTGTTTCACAGACACCAGATATCCTCCAGTCAAATTAAAAAACGAAGATAATTTATATAGAATTGTTGGCGGGACTATGTGTACCTAAACGTATATGAGGTAATGAAAATTTTATTTCAAATAGGCACATTAAAAACACTTTTGAACTTGATATACTTTCAATATATTATTATATAGCTTCTGCCCGCGACTTCGTCCGCGTGAAATTTCTTGTTACTCCGACCCACCCCGTCGCATCGCATCGCCTGCCAGCGCTATTACTTCGTTTTTGCTTAGCGTTCTTTCTGACTTTTTTTCTTTTTGCTCGGCTTCTAAAGGTCATAGCGAGATGTTAAATAGCCTATAGCCTTCCTCAAGAATTGGGCTATCAAATGCGAAAAGAATTTTTCAAATCCGACTGGTAGTTCCAGAGATTAGCGCGTTCAACCAAACAAACAAACTCTTCAGCTTGCTAGTATTACTATAGATGTGAAGACGATGCACCTAGAATAACAAAAGGTAAAAGAATTAAAATGAAGCAATGACAGGTAAATCAATTATGTGATAGATACATGGTGCTCACATATTTACAAATATTGTAAAAGTAGATGATTTATCTAGAATTTTAACAAGTGTGTGAGTTACTGTAGTCACAGAATGTAAAAATCATGTCATAATTATTTTTTTAATATAAATAGAATTAGCAACCAGTTTGATTTTGTCTAGACTCTCGATTGTCCTATGGAGCAGGACCAGCATGTTTCCAAGCATTCTTATCTTAAATATAATCCTCTAATTTGTAATATCCTTGTTTACAAAGTGTATTTTTAATATGAGTTTTAATTTTTCTTTTATTTAATTGCAGTGTATCACAAGGTATTTTGTTGTAGCATTTAATTTTAACACAGTACCCCATAAAAGATGTATGTATGTACTTTAGATAATCTGAAATCATTTTACATTTCCGTAGCATAATTTGCATTTGATGTTTCCATTGCAATGCTGAGGCACCCGCCTCCTCACGGTGAGAGGAAGAAGGCCGTAATCCACCACGCGGATCCAGAGCGGGTAGGTAGATGTCACCACATGTTTTCTAAATTGTGGTCCTAGGGCATGCCGGTTTCCTCACGATGTTTTCCCTCACCGTTTTTCAGAACAATGATGATGAAATTATTTACACAAATTAAAAGCTCCTAACTGGGTTTGAACCCACGATCAACAACTCGTAAGTCAGAGCCGATACCACTGGAGTGGGCCACCATTGCTCTTCGTGTGTTTGTCACATGCGTGCTACTGAATGGAAAATTTTAGTTTTATGATATTTGACAGAAATATTGCTATAACCTAAAGGTTCAGTTCAAGAAAGAAAGAAAAGAAAGAAAGAAAATACGTTTATTTTATAAGTGCTTTGACAGTAGAAATATGACATAACACGTAGATAGAGCTGCAAAGTAATATTTCCTCGTTTCAAAATGATTCAATCTCTTTTAAAAGTCAAATAAACGGTTATTACGACGTATTCGTTTCCGCTTAGATCGCTTTGTATCGCAATAAATCTTTTTTACTGTAACTAGGATGAGATACAGATTTTCCTATTGATATTTTCTCCATGGATTTTGCTTTATACAGACGTTCCCTATTTAGACAGTGTGAAGAGTACACGTCTACGTAGCTCAAATTGGTTTATTTTGTAGTGTTCTAGATTAAAATCTGCTAGACACACTTTTTATTGTTCTCCTTTGTCGCTTATATTTTTAATTTAAATATGCCAGAATGCCTAAAAATGCCAATTTGGAAAAATCACCGACTCAACGTACACGTCCGTCACTTTGTCTTCAACACAACCTCCTTCCCTAGCAAGTACACGCGGCCGACTGTCGGTGAGTAGTATGCATTAATGCATACATTTCCAAGCGTTCCATTTTTCACCGATAATCGAATCGGTCCGGATGCACCGTTTTTATTTCTGATCAACTGTTTGTAGGACGTGTGCGTTGCACTATAATTACCATCAGTACCTTCTATTTTTCTCCTACAAAAATCGGTCACCGATTTATCGGACGTGGGCGGGCAACCTAAAATGAAGACTCTTGCATCTTTAGCAATAATGAAGCAAAAACCTCATAGCATTGCATAGTAGACCATCTCTTAAGCAAGTAAGTGGCTCTTAGCTTGGCTTATTAGCTTACGTATCTATTTATATCCCCAATTTGGCAATAAGAAATGCTACCATTGGTAAGTGAAACGATTCGTTTTTGTTTATACGAAGCGAGCATTAGTGGTGTTCTGTGTGGTATGGTGTAGGTACTTAAAAGTGATACCTATGCATATATTTTATAACAAAACTCACATGCAAAGAACAAATACCCCATTTTACCACACAAATCTCAGGATATAAGCGTTCTTTAAATCCTTAGGGTCCTACTTTATGTCGTAATTTGGAGCACATTACCCGCAAATGTCCACTGAGTAGTATCATAGGTATTACAAACTTGTTATTTTAGGGTAGGTAAGTAGAGGGACACATTTTATTGGACAAAATTATTTTTTGCTCATTGTAGTGGTAATAGGATCGGGTGTGAACTTTATAGATAAATTATTTTATTCCTGCAAGTAGGTTTCTACAAAGACTTTTACACGACAATCATATTTTAAAAACTAGATCAGGATATCGTTTCCTATCTGACTACTCTGAGAAGAAAGGCCAAAAAAACTCAGAGGTCACAGTCTAAGATTAAAGTCCAGACATAATTTTGGTCCGATCATGACGTGTAGATTATTGTCTGAAATAGTATTTTGAAGAAAGAACAACACAGATTGAGTGAAATTGTCTAGTCAGTGGATTTATCAACAACCGTGCAGCTCAACCCAGATCTTAAGGGGCTCAACGATCCGACGAACAATGCCAAAGAAAGGACATGTTGGACATTTTTATTTTCATTCATACAATTTTTGCACCTGAAATAGAGAAACACTGAAAAATCACGTTTCTATCAACTGTCACAGGTAGGCTAACTAAATTGGGAAAACCATGAACTAACACTGAAACATAAATTGGTAGTTAAAACAGTTGATCAACATCACGTTTGTTGAGCCAACAGTTAATTAACGTTAGTTTGGTTTTAGCTCAACAAAAATAGATGAAAAAAACAGCAGTACCTACAGCTTGCAAATTACAATCGTAAAGCTAAGCGGGCACCACGAATGATAATCGCTGCAGAAAATAATCGTCAATATGTGAGCTAAACCAATATACTAGAGTACTGCCCCGTTTATCTCGTGATCGCAAGCGCGACTCGTGAGCGTGAGCTCCTGGGTTCGATTCCCGCCCAAGCAACACATAAGCCACATAACAAAATAAATGTGTAGCAGCAGTTTACAGCTTTATTACATAGTTATTGAAGCTTACAGGACAGACAAATGCTGTATTGAATGGTTTTTGGGCTATAGAATAGAATAGAATACTCGTTATTATGTACACCATATAAATTACAGACATAAATACATATAGAAACTGTACAAAGGGCTATTATTACTCTTTAAGCTTAATAAAAAATTTATAGCATTGATTTCCTTTTTCGATGCTTAATATTGGTCATAAACGGAACTAATAAAGATACGCTATTCAGTTTAAGGCATCCGAGACTACTGAATGCTGCATAATAGCTGATTTGATAGCATTTATCTGCGTAACTTTGGTATCGATTTTCATTATACTGATTGATGCTGAATAACCTATGTTCTGTTCTCTTCAAGCTGTGTGTTACTTATTCAGTAGCTGAACATTTGAGGTTTGTTTTATTTTTATAAACCTGAAGGCTTTATAATTGAAAATGAGTAAGCTCTTTCAACTAACTTAAAGCGCTTTAAGCGCACGATTACCATAATATACAGCTAATAGCGTTAAAAAATATGAAATGAAGATTTTTATACAGAAGATAACTGGATATTGAAGAGTCGCAAGGCTGTTTTAACTCTACGGAAGTAAATTCACCGCAAAGTATAGGTTATCACACTAATAGTATAAAGGCGATAGTTTGTGAGTATGTGTGTGTGTGTTTATATGTTTGTTATTTCTTCAGGTTCAAACGGATGGACCAATTTTGATTAAATTTATATGAAGGTAGCTGACACCCTGGATTAACATATAGGATTTACTTTTTATCCCGATATTCCTACGGGATCGACACTTATACGAGTGAATCTGCGGGATTCAGCTAGTCATAATCTAAATACTAAATAATGACTGACTAACTGAATTTGAACACTTTTAACTGGTTAAAAGAGTTATATTAGCAGTTAAAAAGATAGATCCGCTGTTATACAGACGATATTAAGCTTGTTGTACATTTATTCAGCTACTATGTTGCGATTATATTGCTATTATAAGTATATATTATAGTAAATAGTATGCATGTGTATATAACCTATTTATGTATTTGTGTACCTAGTTTTAATAGATTTTTATCATTGTTCCTCTCAACCAAAGAACCTGCCATCCAATGACACCCACCACCCACCAACACCACCCTTGGTTGACTGGTAGAGAATGCCTAAGGCATTAAGTCCTCCGCCATTGTTCCTACCTTTTTGTGCGGAAAGTTTAAATTAATAAATATCAGTCTGGAGATTGGAAGTCGGCGGTGTGATACCCCCGTGGCTCGTTAAGCCATTGGTTCTGCTCCTGATCTCTCTCCGGTCATGTCGATTGCTGTCAAAGAGAGAGCGGGAAGAGTGAGTGCATCTGTGTTTGCGCACACACTTGTGCATTATAATATCTCCCTCGCTGATGGCTTGTCAGAGATTGGTTGCCATAGCCAATATTCGGTCTGGATTTCTTTATTTACTTGAGTTCGCGCACTGCGGTAAATAATAGCTTGAAAAAAAATTTTATTGAATAATTTTTGAACATGCGATTAAAAAACCCGTATCACAGTACGCCCTTAGTCTTACGTTGTTTCCAAATGTTTTACGGGATGTCAACGTTAATAAGAGCAAGTTTCTTGAACGAAAATTGTCACAGAATAAGATTAAAAGTAGATACTTTTAATCTTATTTAATACACGAATTTGCTGTAATTAGTTGAACGATTTAGATAAATCGTTCAACTAATTACAGCAAATTCGCGCGTTTAATTTGCGATAATTTTCGTTCGAAAAACTGGGCTTAAGATGAATGCGAGGGTCTAAAGCGCGATAATTATCTACATAAAATATATGGTCAGAATATTAAGTAACTTTTAGGTCAGCATAAAACCTTTAAACAATATTTTATTTAATTTTTACAAGATAAACCACAACTAACTATTATATTTACACTAAGAATTAAATTTAATGACTTATTAATAACAAATAAATACAAAACAAAAGGACACGGCGTCCAAAGTAGGTAATCTTCTCATAAATGTCATGCGGAACATCACGTGCCCAGAAGACTGGTAGGATAACAAAAAAAATCTTCTTCTTCTGAAAGTTATAACACTATTGCCGAGTGCCATAAGATAAGTGGCGGGTAGAAGCCAAAGTCAAACTATTTATTTTAAAGAAAGAAAATGCATTTCTTTAGCACAGAATAAAAGACACAATAACTGGCCTGAAAAGGCCACTTTGGCAGAATCATAAAAGGATAACATTATGAATCATAATATGGCGAAGACAGTCCATGTTTTTCTTTTTTTCGCTGCAATACGTAAGTATATTCAAAGAGATTGGGAGTGGATTTGGATTGGATTGATTGGTATTTTAGCACAGACAAAAAAATAACTGAAATATCCTTCACCAATGGGATTTGATACGATTAACTTAACAGTTAACTGTCCATTATGATTCATAATGTTATCCTTTTATGATTCTACCAAAGTGACCTTTTTAGGCCTCCAGATAAGTACCTACAGACACCAGTATTTTCAACTTTATCTCTAAATAAGGTTCCAAGTTGATTGGGAAATTCTCTACTTACTAAAGTCTATACTTACTAACTACATAACATTACGCCTGTTTTTCCTCGATAGGTTAGGCAAAAATGTAGCTATAATGTATATGTAGCTATAATTCTATAATGTAGTATATTTAAGTGCCATGTAATATCTCGCGAGCCTATTTGCCATCATCTGGGCACGAATCCGGATTCCGGACTGCTACTTTAGTAACTGTTAATTGTAAATCCGGATTTATCGACATAGTTTTCAGAGTAAATAAACTGAAGTGACAGTGGGCTGGAAACGTTTGTCGAAGGACCGATGACTGGTAGAGCAAACGAATCCTGGAGTGGAGACCGCGTATCGGCAAGCATAGTGCGGCACGCCCTCCAGCTAGATGGACCAAATCACATCAAAAAGGTGACTGGGTTAGACTGGTTGCTGAAGACAGAGGACAGGGTGTTGTGTTGCAGCCTGGGAGAAGCCGCCTCTGTCCAGCAAACGAAAAGAAAAAGCGGATCAAACCGGAATGAGAAAGTTTATAGTGGATAAGACAGATATTAAAACAGAAGACGAACAAGCAGGGAATCGAGGAGTGGGGGTGGAGGGGGGAAGGGATCAGACCGGAATAACTCACTGCGATAGTCTGAGTTGATTTAATTATAAACCGCCAGAACGACGAAAACAAACAAACAAACGTCGTCGGTTTCATTGTGCTGAGCGATGGCCGTTTTGCGTGGATGTGACGCATTTATCTTCCACCAACTTAAGGCTCCTGCAAACAGGCGCGACGCGCGACGCGAATCGCGCGCGATTTTATCGCGTGTCGCGCCTGTTTGAAGGAGCCTTTATTCTTTTTGTGTTTTTGTTTTCTTTTTCTGCGTCATGTTTAGAATAAAAAAACGTATTTTCTTTCTTTTCTTTCCCCTGATAATTTTGCCTATGTTTAAGTAGATTAAGTGGAACGCCACAGAACTTTACCTAACGACTACTTTTCTCGCTACCCGCGTCCTAATTTTGACGTTGCTAAGTAGAATATAAGTAGCTTAGTGAAACTACTTAGTTAGTTACTGTTCTGAACTAACTTAATGAACCTAGTTATTGTTACTTAAACTTTGAGAATTTACCTACTCTGTATTTTGATGAAAAATTATATTAAATACACGCATTTAATATAAATTTCAAATTGCTACCTGCACGCGTTCCTGAGAAAAGGAGTCTTGGCAGTCTGACAAACAGGCGGACGAGCAAAGAGTTCCGTTTTTTCCTTTTGTAATGTAAGTATTGGACCCTAAAAACATTTACGTCAAGTATTATTATATCAAAAGGCTAACCAAGCAGATAAGGCAATGCTAGTCCAGAATTTTGGCCAAATTTCAATTAATAATATTATGGCTTTTTTTTGCGGATGGGAAATCCTCAAATGACCCCTCCCGCTCTGGGTGGAGCGGAAGGGAGTGTCAGACTCTTATTGATTTGACCCATCCGTATTCCTTCCTTAGCCATTTATGTTCCAGGCCAGCGGTAACCCTTTCGGACAATCCCGCTGACCAACATTAAGGCTTAAGTTCTCTTCGGAAACGAAATCTTCGTAACAAGAATAGATTAGCAAATACCTACTACACTTTTGGATTTGATACTAAAGGTACCTCATCATCATCTGGCCTTTTCCCAACTATGTTGGGGTCAGCTTCCAGTCTAACCGGATGCAGCTAAATACCAGTATTTTACATGTAGCGACTGTCTATCTGACCTCTACAACCCAGTTACTGGATAACACGATACCCCTTGGTAAGACTAGTTGTCAGACTTTCGGGCTTCTGACTACCCGTAACGACTGTCAAAGATCCACGAATGACAGCCGGGACCAACGGCTTAATGTGCTTTCCGAGGCACGGAGTCTCGGTATGTAAAGATGGTCACCCATCCACAGACCCTAGCTTAACCTGTTCGAAGCCCCGCCGCCGCCGCTGTCCTGGTCTGTTGTATAGGTACCTTCTATAGATATTAACCTTTTAACCGCCACAGTCATGTATAGATGACAAACCAAAATGTGCCCAGCACGCCACGGTGCAACTACATTACAGACTGACACCGAGGGCACGTTTTTGATTTTTTGACGTATGGCGGTCAGAAGGTTGAATCTTTTGAAAGTTATGTGACTACAGAGTTGGTCGTTCTTTGGCAAAAGAATCAGCATTGTCATGCATCGTGGCAATGCTGCCAGTCTTCTGGGCACGTTTCCGGATGACAGCGATGTGGACGTGTACCTACTTCGACGCCTAAATATCCTTTTGATTTTGTTTTATTTACATAGTTAGTCTTTTGATTTAGTAAGAGACTATGAACACAATGATTAGTTCTGAAATGTTTTTAAATACAATTTGTGATAATGGACTGTAATGTCTGAAATAAAAGTTTTATTTATTTATTTACATTGGGTGTTACTTTCTTGCCACTTTTCCTGACATCTCCTTACAAATCTATAATTATTCTAACTCATCTAAATACCAATTTATTTCAAGAAGCAATAGAGGATTTTTCAATATCAAGACAACACTAAATACTAACTCAATTTATTTATCTTTCATATCAAATCATCTTCCAAACTGCACCTATGACATCAACATAGCTACCAGTTTTTTTCATAACAAACATTTGTGCTTCTATCATCAACATAATTATTATTTTCTAACAACAACTCAAAGAATTTTACACCCAGTGTGTATAACGTCAAGGTGTATATTTGATTGCGGCGATACGCAAACAAACAATTCAATATACCTATGAAGTCATTTGCAACAAAACAGACACATATATATTTAGGTCAAATGGTTTGATGTGGTCTAAAGTGTTCCTAGTTGTGTACGTTGATATTATTAAGGAGATGACTCTTAATGATAGCTAGAATACATTCCGTGAATGATTTTTGTTAAAAATTCGTGGACTATTAATAAAATTACTAGCAGCGGCCCGCGGTTTCACCCGCATAAGTGTCAATCTCGTTAGAATATCGGAACGAAAACTATCCTATGTACCTTTCCGAGACTCAAACTATCTCTATACCAAATTTTATCTAAATCGGTTCAGCGGTTTTAGCGTGAAGAGGTAAAATACAGACAGACACACTTTCGCATTTATAATATTAGTATGGATTCATTTATTTCGAAAAACCGTTTCTTATTGGATACCTACTCCTCACAAAGAACACACCCTCCAAATTTCATGTCTCTAGGACCAGCGGTTTAGGCTGTGTGTTAATATATCAGTCAGTCAGGACTTTGAATTTTATTATATTAGATATGAATTGTCACATAATTATCCAACTAGGACCCATCCTGACTAGCTAATTGGGATTTTAGCCATCCAAAATTATAATTTTTTCCTTGCCTGAGGCACCTGTCCCACCGACGGCGATTAACGAGAAGCAAGTAAAGTTAGCAACTAAAAACGAGTTGGCGAGCAACTAGCAGCGTGTGATGGCGACGAGCAATCACTTGCTGGTATGCATATGTACCAAGCGTCAGACTCTCAGCGAGTGTTGTGATAGATCTTGTCGCAGCGACAAACGAATACCAACTCGTCGGCACGGCAGTAGCGCGGCGGCGGTGTACACAGTCAGCGATCAACTAATATAATTATATGTGTCTCTTTTACTTCACGGGCCATCTATTCTGTCAAAATCTCACCGTGAAATCTTAGGTGAAGTGATCTTAAAGTGAGCTGTCAATAATGGCAATCCTTAGTATCAGGTAGAATGATAACTCACTTCATCTAAATTTTCACCTTAAGGTTTTTACAGAATAAATCAGCTGATCTACGGGATCTTTTGTAGATTTCTTGAGGGACGACAGAAATTCAGTGTAATTTAACAGCTACACTATATATTTTATAAATGTCTCTAAGGTTAGGTTTCATTGAAATCAATTTGCATTGTTTTGATAGAATCAGACGATTTATTAAACATAGCATCATGCATCATCCTTATTTTGCACGGAAGTTTCTATTGTGTAATTCATTAATTGTTCTCAAATCTAAACAAATAATATGTAGATACGTATATCATACATTGATTTCGAGGGCACCAGTTGTGTGTCCACTTCTTTTATCTAGGCTACTTGTCTATTTTGTTAGTCCTTGGAAAAGAGGCTAAAATCTGTAGGTTACATATATTAATAAAATGGTTGCTTGTTTTAGTGAAAAACGTATAAATGTTCTATTTATTCTTACTAATAGAAACGGAGTGTTGAAAAAGTGGGTGCTGTTATTATTTAGAAGCAAACGGTATCTGGTTGTGATCTTGTAAATCTTTAGAAACATGTAATAACTTTTAAAATTTTCGAATGTCTTCCCCTTAAGGATATAAAATTACGCGCGTGTGGCGAACTCTTTACTTACCATATATCATGACATTGAACTAATAATTACATGGCATTCATATTAATAGAACAAACGCATTCCATCGTCAGATTCAGTTGTTCCCAAGACGCCTTTTGAACACATTTAGTATACGTTTTTATAAAACTTATGGACTAAAAATGTGTGTTAAATAATAAATTTATTGTTGTAATTAAATATTTGAGACTGTGTCAATATTAATAATATTAATAATTAATATGTTACTGAAAACAAAACACACATTATCAATCAAATAAAGCTTTATTTTATGGTGTCTCTCAAGGAAGCATTTTGGTGCCAACATTATTTAAATAAATCATAATAGTGATAAAAACGAGTTCTAATTTAGTGAAAATCGATAACGAAAATGGTGCAAATAAGATACACGGTGAATTTATTAGTATTGATAATCTTGTTGGTACGAACAGTAAAAGTGCTTAGTAGAGATCTCGGCGAGCGAGAAAGAACATTGAGAGCCGAATTCATTCATAAACTATTGTATAAGCATAGTAAATTAGAAGGTAAAATCAAGCTAATGGGTGGTGCAAGCAAACATGAAGGTAAGACGTATATGTATATTATTCAGACAGATACGTCAAAACATTAATTATTAAGTACTGCAACACGTACAAGTATAAGGTTTTCCATGTGGAAATTCTCAGTGGAAACGTAAATAAGAGGTGACCACTGAAAGGCTTTAGAAATGTATGAAGACATGTCATACTGGTCACCCAAATTATTTAAAAAAAAGGGCAATAGGATGATTAAATACTCAGTAGCAGCCTGAAGTATAGATTTTTCTCAGTAAACGGCGAAACGTTAAAAAAATCTGCCGAATTGTAGGAGAATTACACAGGTAGGATCTTACATTACGTTTTTCAGGGAATGTATACATTTATCACGCTGGTCGCTGGGGTGCCGTCTGCGATGACTCCTGGGATGATGAAGCAGCTGCAGTGGTCTGCAAATCCTTTAACATGACTGGAGTAGCGACGGTTGGAGGATCGTATGGACAAACTGTTGGTCAGTTTTTATATTATTAATAACCTCTATTCTTGTGCCACTAATTTAATTTGTTATAAATTCAAAAGTGTTTGACAATAATTTTTTGTTGGATGTCTTTCTGCTACTATAATTGTTAAAGTAATGTTTTCGAAAATTACTATATTTCATTCCAGAGATTATCAAAGATTCAGATGGCAGGAAAACGTACAACCGTAATTTTTATATATATAAAACCTTTTCTTGTCCCGCGATTTTTACATAATGAGTCATAGCTATAGATGTATTTGTGAAATAGTGAGAGTGTTACAAAATAATGTAATTTCTAATTAGAAATTCTCTTAAATCTTCAGAAAAATACTGGTTGGATGACGTTATATGTCAAGGAGATGAACCATCGCTTTCTAAATGTGTGTTCAACCGTTGGGGAGCTTCAGACTGCGAAAAGGATGAAGCAGCAGGCGTTATATGCATGGAAGAATCTGATTCTGCCAAGAATACCCAGTCAAGAGTGAAGAAAAGGCCAGACAGAAAGCTTAGTAGCATTTTAAATATGAAAACAGTACAATTGAGGATTGTTGGGGGTAACAGTGTCAATGAAGGAAGAGTTGAGGTAAGATTTTTTAATCGAATGGCGATAATGTAAAAACACAAAATAAAACAATAAATAAAATACTAAATATAAAATTGTTACTATATTATTAAGTATACGTAGGTTAAGATAAGTATCTATGGGTCTTTGTTATCTGAAAATAAATTGTTTATTATTATTAATATCAAATAGAACTCGATTATAAGTCGCCATTATAATAATAATAATAATTTATTTAATAAAAACGTTTACAAAAGGTGTAAATTTAGCCAAAGAGTAGAAAAACTTTCCATACAATTAAACTGCCTAAAAATAAACTAAAACTAATATATTTTTCTTACAGGTGCAAGTAGCGATGGTTCGGAATTAGAGTGTTTAGTAGCGACCTGCCCGAACTAGGTTTATTCAAACCTGTGTTTCAGGCCATCCCTTTACATTTAAATTAAATTGGAGCGTTAATTTTTAAATAAAACTGATATAAAAATAATTAATTAACAATTCTGAGAAAAAGCACATCGGTACATTAATACCTAATACTAAGTCTATGTAAACATACAAAAGTAAATACTTACAAGGGAATCAAATTATAATCATGACAAAATTTCTAAAAGTTTTTCTGTGTCTGTGTAATTGAGTATCGCTAAGTATTCTGATAACATTGTACTACATTTTTTATAGCTTACACTATAGAAGCTTAGTAACTTGTTCAGTCTATTATACAGAAAAGGTCCTAAGAACACATAAAAACGATTAGCAAACGCGTGTCTAGTTTGAGGCTTTATGCAAACCAAGTCTTTCCTTCTCTTGTCGGAATGTACTGGGTCAAAAGGAAGTGCAGTGTGCTGGTGTTGTACTATGCTTAGGATAAATAATTGCCTCACTGTTAGTACATTACATGCTATGTAGAGTTGGTGCGTAGGAAATCTAAAAGGGCGAAAAGTAGCAACCTTTAGAATAGCTCTTTGAGCGCGCTCTAGAGGGAGTAAAATTGTTTTTGCAGCACCCCCCCAGGAAGTTATGCAATAGGTAAGTATGGATTGACACAAAGCTAAATAAACCTGTTTAATTAATTTATAGTCGGCTATGTTCCGTAAGTTCTTAAATACATATATTAATTTGCGCACTCTGGTACAAAGTAAATCGATATGTTTACGGAAATTTAGATTGGAGTCAATAGTGACACCTAGGTATTTCAAATGGTCGGCCTTAGCTAAAGTGGGGCAATAACATGCAGTGTCAGGCTGCACAGTTCATTTATGTAGATTAAAAATAACGTGGGGCCCAAAATGCTGCCTTGTGGAATTCCAAAACAACTATTTTTAAGTTCAGAACTTGTACACCGGCCTATTTTTACACACTGGTGACGATCGCTGAGATATGTAATCCGCAAATAGTAGATGTTGTGTTCCTCTAATCCCAAGTGTTTCAAGCTTGTGCAAAAGTAAAGTACATGAAATAGTGTCGAAGGCCTTGGCAAGGTCTAGAAAGATCCCAATTGTGTGCATACCATAATCTAGATTGGTAGTAATATAATTAGTTAACTTGTGTACTGCTTGGCTAGTTGATCTATTGGGCCTAAACCCAAATTGATTGTCTGAAAGTAGTCTGTTATCTTCCAAATATTTTATCAATCTACTATTAATGATTTTTTCTAGAATTTTTGAGAGGCCTGTTAGCACTGAAATGGGTCTGTAGTTATTCACACAGTTTTTATCTCCAGACTTGAATACAGGTGTGACCACAGCTTTTTTTAGCAATTTGGGGAATATTCCTTGAGATAAACATAGCTGAAAAATGTGGGTTAATGGCCCGGCAAGTAGGTATCTAAATCTTTTAAGTATACTATTAGGTATGTCATCCCACCCAGTAGCACATGCATCCTTTAACCTTTTGTTTACTTTATTCACTGCTTCTGATGGATTTATCTCTGTACATAGTAAATCAAGCGAAGGTTCGGGATTTTTCGATCTAAATGTGTTAGTTTTTATAAATTTCCAAACAAGTTTACTATTTTTGCTCGCCTTCTGTAACTCATTTTTATCATACTGATTTTTGAGTTTTTTCAAAAGATTATTACAGAAATTACGATACCTTTTATATGTAACAGAAAGTATGTCATTATCAGGTGCGCGTTTCAATTTTAGGTGAAGTTTGTCTCTATGTCTTATACAACGAACGAGGCCGGGTGTAATCCAGGGTTTAATACAACTATACTTTCTGGGCAATGTTTTAATAAATGTGTTTTTCCTTATTGCAAGTTGTAGCGAAGTTATGAAATATTTTAAAGAAATATTTGCATCGTTTGAATTATAAACAGGGTCAAAATTAATACCGCGTATGTCATTTTCGAGGTTTGTCATATTCACTTTATTGTAGCTACGCATGCAATTTATTCTAGGTGAACTTATTTGTAATGTTAGTAAAACAGCTTGATGATCGGTAAGCGAAGAATTAGTAACCAATGTTTTGGATGGATTGTTCGATTTTAGAATGATATGGTCTAGGCATGAGCCGCTCTGATGCGTGGGGTGATAGTGAGCTGGTAAAAGTCCATGAAATGAGCAAATATTCGGGTATCGGTTTTCTCGGAAGCAATGTTAATGTTAATATCGCCCACTAGTATTATGTTTTTAAAAGATGATAATTTTTTTAAGTTTGTGTCAAGTGATTCTAAAAATCGGTCCATATTTTGAGAAGGAGGCCTATAAATAGCCATGACTACTGTGTCGGGGAAATGTTTAATTACTAAACAATTACTATCTTGGAATACCGGTTCTTCTTTAATTGTACGTAGATTATTTTTTATATAAACTACTAATCCGTCGTTTTGGTTTATGTTTCTCTCAGTTTTGTATGAATAATAACCGTCAAGAGATGGCAAGTTGACTGTCTGTTTTGACAGCCAACATTCTGTTAGGACAATAACATCACAGCATAAGTCAAGATTCTGTAATAGCACTTCAAACCCGGTCATGTTTCGATTTATGCTGCGAATATTCTGTGTGAGTAGAGTTAATGTTTTTTCACCAGAAGGGAGGAGATGTTTACAGTCCTCAACATTACAGATTTTGGATTCAGATACAGAAAAACTATCCAGATCACAAATTAGTTGATTTGTCATGATCGTTACAAACTAAATGGAAATAAAAATAGAAGATAAACTACCTGTATAAGTGCTTACTAAATTGAAAATTAGGTGGCGCTCTTAGGCGCCTTCATAATCTATTGAGTTAATATAGTTCATCTCTGCATATTTGCGGGCCGGGCAACTAAGATCTCCAGTCGGATGGTCACATTTTCTCTTGAAGCGTTTGCACGTTGCACATTGAGGCGGAGATTTGCTGCTGCATTCCTTGAAGGAGTGTCCACTCTCTCCACAGTTGTTGCATGTAGGACTAGTTTCTCGGCAAAACTTGGCTGCATGTCCGAACTGCTGGCAATTGTAGCACCTGGTGACGATCATGAAATCTCTCACAGGGCATGACGTCCAATTAATAAAAATTCGGCTTTGAGTAATTATAATTTTACGTATGCTAGCGGGTAGTTCCAAAATGTAGTTACACGTAGGAAGGTCTTTCTTACCCGATTTATGGCTCAATTTGATACTCTCAAGGAAGGACTCACGGGTTATATTCGACAACTTGTCTGAGAGGTTTTGCTCGTAAATACAGTCCAATACCTCCTTCTCGGTAAGGGCTACGGGGATACCAATGACAACGACCCTCGGCCGGCGTTTAGTAGGTTCTTCTATTGTAAGGCCTGATGATACTAATTTTTCAGATTTCTTTAGTTTGTCGATATCGCCTTTGTTTTCAGTGCTAATCAGAACGCCCCCATTTTTCACTTTTTTCAGACCACGGACATGAAGCTTAAGTTGTTCGGGTGAGATTATCTTTTGGACAAGTGACTTGGTGTCGTCACTTGTTTGGGTCTTATCGCTGGGATAGATGGCGACTGATCTCAAGTTTGCAGGACGGACGAAGTTATCGGATCCTTTCTTCACCATGCTAGCATAGGAAGAATTTTCCGAGGGGGTCAACTTAGTCTCTACGACCTCTTTGAAATGTTGTAAAGAGTCCACGACGTTCTGGTGAACCTGAAGGTGTTGGATTGTGTTATGGGCCAGAATCGTTTTCTGCTTCAGTGCTTGGTATAAGATGGCCATCTGAGAAGTCCCACTTGAAACCCTCCTGCAAAGAGTGGAGACACGAAGCTTCTGGTCAGAGTTCATTTTTCCTTCACCAACAATACTGCAAACTTCGTTTAGTAGGCCATCAATAGATCCTACCCACTTCTGGATCTCCGGCGTACTGATGACTTCACACGGCAATTCATTCTCCGCGGGTGCTGGTGGATTTGGGTCGCTCGGGGGTAATGGTTCGGTGGGCGTCGGTGGGGGACTTCTCGGTAGTAATTGGCTACGACCAAATGGGCTTGAAACTGGATTAGACAGAAACACTTTATGTATTGTTTATATAAAAAATATTTAGATCATCTTGCACATGAAAAGTCGGTTACAAACGTACAAATCACACGCGACACACTTTACTTTTATACTGACGGCGCAAATAATACTTATTTGTCGTAATTAATTATTTCATTAAAATCAATACAAAACACACGTCCGCTTTGTCTCGCGTCACGTAAAGCGAATTATGGCTCATGCTTGTCACATTGAAGACTCAGATAAAAAAACTAAGCGGTTATTTATTAAGTTTTAAAACGTTGGCTCTACTTCCGCAAAAAAGAATTATTGACATGATCATGTTTGCGAAGCAATTATGGCCAATGATCGCACAGGACAAAATTAGGAAGAAAAAGGGTAAGACTGCCCGGCATTGCCCAGCAGTAAGACAAAATATGAGCTAACAAAAAAATAAAAAAAGTTTCTATGAACTTACTCCTTTCTATTTAAAACAAATCTGCTTGCAGATCTTCCACAGAAATCAATGGGGAAGCATTTGCCCCGATGGCTGGACACATTACGAAGCTTCAGTCGTGTGCAGGCACCTAGACCTGGGCTATGCTGAGCAGGCTCTTCAAACTTATATCTATGGCTTCTCACAAATCGCGATCAGCGGTGTCAACTGTGATGGCAACGAGACCAGCTTTTTTCACTGCAATCTTCAGCACCAAAATGAAACCGTGAGGTGCCCTGGTGATTTTGGTGAGTAAATTTTCTTTCTTTCTTTCTTTCTTCTTCTATTAATTTTTCTGATTCCAAGACTTGACCAAGAAGTATCTTGGTGATATAGACAAAAAAAATAATTAAGTATCAAGTTTTTTTTTTACAAATTCATATATATGAAGGGTCAGGACGGCCTGGTGGCCCTTCACCAGAACTCATCTTCTTCTAATTATTGTAGGTAGGTGGGCTGTGTCTTCAAATCACAATCACAATGACTTCAAATCACAATCGACGTATTTTAATCGGCATTCACAGGAATCACGATGTAATTAGGTAATTAGCGATTACTACTATGCGAAATCAACTTAATTAAATCTTGAAATAGCGGGATGACGAAGATTCTGAGCGATTCGTCACAAGCGTGGTGTGCGGGCGCAGTCTCGTACAAAAGTGAGTTTAAGATCGCCGCCCGCACTACCATCGACAATGACGCTTCGCTAGGTTGACTTTGACAGCTAAAAGTCAACCTGATGTCTGACGTTGACGGATGCGCCGTCATATATTTATTGGTTTACTTACATAACTCTTACAATATTGAACACAACCAATAATTGCACTAGGTACTAAATTAAATGACTAACTATACAAACAAAACAAAAGGACACTTAGGCGTCGAAGTACTCGTCCGCATCGCTGTCATCCGGAAACGTGCCCAGAAGACTGGCAGTTTTTTTTTAAATGGCTATTCTGGTGCATCTCACATTTTTACTCCCCAAAAAATAGGAAGGTTTAATAGGATAATTGGCAATTCACTATTCCCATTAAATGTATAACGTAATATAATTAATTTACACCCTGGTAAAGTACGTGAGAAGCGTAGGTAAACTAAATAATTACAAATTCATATTAGTGATGCAAATTGAATCACGTTTAATGGTTAAATTTATCAGTTCACGCTTGTTTACGTGATTTAGATTGCCTAACGTGAGTAAATAGATCATATTTAAACTTAGAGAATATAGCACATTTAAATACCGCTTCGGACTGGGATTTTTCTGCCATCATGTTCAGAAAGTTTGCAAAAAAAGATATAGAATTTTCGTGAGACACCCGGTTGGAATGAAATTCTTTCCGATGTATATTATGTATGAAATAACACACAATTAAATAAATTAAGAAGTTTGAGAGTAAAAGTGAACCGCTAGTGTCGTGATGGTCAAAATGTTATTGTTTTTTTTTGGTTTAGCTCTCATTCTCCAAGCAGAGTATGACGTGCGGGAAGGAACTTCATTCCAAAATACTAAATAATAAAGGGCAATATAATTATCCAAAATACTAACCCCCTTAATACTAATAAACATATTATAACAGATGAATAGTTACACAGCGATTTCACTCTTTAAGGCGTCAGTAATTTGGCTTTTAAAAGAAGAAGTCAAAGCGTTGTGTAAATATACAGACGCAAAGCAAAAGGGCAACATCAGATATTAAATATTAGTAATTCTCTCAACAAAATACTCGCCATATACTATAAGACATATCACGACTGCAAAAATACACTCACTGAATGATTGATGAGCAAAAGTTACGAAGAAATGGAGGCTATGCTCCACACAATCACATAATTCCCAAAATACATTGTATAATGATTCAATTTGTCACTGAAATAAAATAAAAAGTACACAAAACAACACCATCCACACCAACACACACCCCCACACACACACACACACACAAAACCCGGTGCGCATTCCTTATTTATATTTTTTTTTATTCTTAAAAAGTGTTGGCATGCTTTCAAAATTATCTATTTTTTATTTTCTCACACATATGTATAGTTAATGTAAACTGGAGGAGCGGAACTACCTAATACAAGCAAATCTTTGCTTAAAAAGTGACTCCAAACTTAACAATGCTATTTACATGAGTTCATGAAATAAACATATTTTTTTTTAAGAAAAAATGTCTTTTGGCGCGTTGGGCATTTTTTCAGATGGAAAAAAACCATTGAACTCGCGCCACTGTTACCGTAAGTGACACCACGCGTGTTTTGTGTATAAGACGATAAAAAAATACCCGCTTCGAATGTGTTCGGCTGTCCTCGGAATGTTTTAATGTCGGGTTTAATGTATATCCGACATGTCAGTGAGTTATAGCAAAGTATTCTGTTTGTGTTTTGTTTCACTTCTATCGGCACGCCCGGAGTGCCAGTTTTTTTTTAAGTAGGTGTTCTCCTAAGGAGACCTCAGCATGCAATTACGACTATCAATTAATAGATTACAGGAAAAATAAAACGATGTCTCTAAATAATCAACAAAAGTTACATTAGTTCCACTATCGGTCAAGAGATGGCGCTGACCTAAAACTGCAATATTCTACACTACAGTGTTAAAATTCTCTGACGAATATAGTCCTCGCCGATGAAAATTTAAAAACATATGGAACCGTAACGTACGGAACCGTCGAGTCCAACTCGCTCTTGCCCGGTTTTTTTATTTATAACGTGTTGACAACGTGACAACATCCATCGATGGAGTCATAAAAGATTACCAACCCAAGGCATTAAGAGCAGATGAACCCCAAAGGATCCCCATAATAGCTACTCGGTCGAATTGATAATTATGTAAAATCCATAATCCAAGGAAAGCATTAAAGCTCTTGTATTGGTGAAAAGCGAAAAACGGAATCCGTTAATCGAAATTTAATCATTTAATCAGATTATCCTGGACCGTCACATTAAAAAAGGTTCGCCCAAATAAACAGTTTACAAATTGGAACCGTGTTTTATAATAATTTATTGTTTTTTATTAATTTTAATCATCGTCCTCTGACGTTTTAGCCACGAATAACAGCCGCACGAGTCTATCTTCAAGGTTAAGGGGACTACAGGACCTAAACGCAAAAATCGCAAGTTTTATAATGCCATAAACTTTATAATCGGCTACAGTAAACAAAATCAGGAAAATATATGATATTCTTCAGGATATATCCTAGCTGGATAGTGTGTTGAAAACATAATACAACTAATTTGATACAGTAGAAAAAAATCATGAAGATACCTCTAAAAACTTTCTTAAAACAATAAAAACCATACCTACTAATATACATATAATCATTCTGATTTTTTGTCAGATTTCAAAGCGCTCAAAAGCGTGTTTTAATTTTTTAGTCCAAACAATAATTTTTTTGTAAATAGATAATTTCTTCATATTTTGCAATAAATTACCAGCGTTGTGTCATCGCGCTTCTCTTTCTTTTCTATGCAGTCCAACAGTGACCGCGCTTTAGGTCATGTAGTCCCCTTAAGAAACGCTTGCTGGGTGACCATCCATTACCTACAGATCGAGACCCCTCCGTGCCTCGGAAAGTAGCATTTCTGCATTTTAATCGAACCTCATAAAAATCCCATTTCGGTTTTTTAAAAGTATACATGATTTGAATTCTCTAATATAAAGAATTCTCTTTTGTAAATCTCAAATAATTCGTATTAAAAATAGTCACAGTTCTAATTTAACCTTTAAGTGTTTGGCCAGACTGGAAGCTCGGGCGTGGGGCGGGCACAGCGCGGCGCAGCGAACTCAAACATGAACTTCCTTTGAGTGTCCATAGTGGGCACGCGGGTGCGGTGAACGGCGCGGGCTGCACGCGGGCATTTCACGCCATAGCTCGTTCATACAAGTAGCCGCAGTGGATGCGCGGCGCGGGTGCGGGCGGCCCGCGTGGGGGCCGGGGTTCTCAAACTATGTAGTTCGAGCTTCTTTCTAGTAAAAATAATTATCCTTCATCCATATTATATTTTGACAAACACTGGACACGAGAACACGCAGAACGCAGCCGCGCTCCACTGCGGATTGGCAGACCGCGCGTGTTCCAGCACCCGCGCCCGCACCCTAGTCTGGCCAAACACTACAGGTTGAAAGACACATGCATGTCACAAAACAACAAGATTTGGCAACTAGTTTCATATTTCTGATTGACCGACTCCTTGGCAATTCAAAAGTGGCTGTAAATGGTTTAATTGAAATAAATGCTTCGTTGAGTTTGATATATTTTTCTACTAGCTTCCGCCCGCGGCTTCGCCCGCAAGATATGACGATAAAAACTATCCTATGTCCTTCCCCGAGATGCAATCTACCTCTCTGCCAAATTTGTTCGAAATCCGTTCAGTGATTTAGGCGTTTAAAGGTAACATACAGACAGACAGACAGAGTTACTTTCGAATTTATAATATTAGTACCTATGGATTGTGGTCAAAAAATGGAAGAAATTATGAGATCGCCTATACAAGCTAAGCTATAATTTTCCTACGCTACATAGCTTGAATGTTGATTTGATTATACTTGATTATACTTACTCCAAACTCTCTCCAACTCCAGTATCATTCTAAAACACGACTTGGTAACCACGGTTAGGGTAACCATCAGTCCGAATTTTTCCGGACATGTCCGGCTTTTTGACTGTCCATCCGGATTATTATTTCAAACTTCTGGACTAAAGAGTTTTTTTTAACAAATTAGAGAAAGTGAAACGATAAACTACTGAAAATGATAGATTTTTAATGTAAAATGTGCAGACTTTTTTTTATATTCAGATGGGCTTCGTAGTGCTTTAGCTCGAAAGAAGTAGTGGAGCTACCGACTCCCCATCAGCACGTCTGTTCAGTTAGAAGAACTTGATTCTATACAACAATAATATAAATAAGTAACATCACGAAACACAAAACATTGAATTCAATTATTTGCCATTTTATGTCAACTAGCACACGCCACTAAACCAATAAATACATTGAAAACTATACTCAAGCAGAAATAAATAATAAACTTACTACCTAAATAAAAAGTTCCAGGGATAAAGGGCATGCCCGCTTATACAGGCTGCCATTAAAATAGATGGACAAACTTTTAGAAATCATTGAGACCACCAAAATATAAGAACGATGGTAAAAAAATAATATACCTATATTTTTAATTTTTTCGATTTTTTAAATAATTCAGTTAGGAATTTACAAATTTCGAGATGGTAACCCTAAACACAACTGAGTAGCAGTAATAGACGAATATTCACTAGCTCAGTAGTTACTTAGTGTTTTGTTAGTCATTAAGCTAATAACAAACTTAGTTTAGTACTGGTATCCCGGACCGAATTCCGGCGTGTTAGCAAAGATGGCCGATAGCTATCTTGTTTTCTTCAGTTATCTGTGGCGATATCTTATTTAGAATAATACGACGCGTGAATTACGTCGCGCATCTCGCGCGAGATTCGGCTCACATTCTATTTCCTCACATTCAGTGGCTTGCTCAAAGCTAATCATTAAATCTTGAGAGTTAGTTAAGGGTTAACTCACACCGAAAGAGCGGCGAAGGGCAGCGAAGCGCAGCGACCCGCTCGTTAGGGTCAACTCACACCGAAAGAGCGGCGAAGCGGCGAGCAGTTTCAGTGTCATATAATTTTAAACTTTATCTTCAATTCAATTCAATTCAATTCAATTCAATTATTTATTGCATACACATGTGTTTTATGAGATCTTATAATAAAAATATAGCTCACATGGACCCTGTCGGGCACAACAATTTTATAAAATATTGGCAGTAGCCTCCAAAGATAATAACAATAATTAGAAATTAATGAATTTATTATAAGCAAAATCATTGAAAAAAATTTAAAGCAATATAAACAAAAAAGAGAAAGAAAATAGTCAAAATAAAATATAATAATAATAATAATAATAGTCAAATGCGGTCATCATGTCATTAAAATAATAGTCAAAATACAGTTTTTTTAAAGAAATTATTCTAATACACAATAATGCAAATGTCGATAAATAAAAACCAAAATTCAATAAAAATAAGAAATAAAAGTTAATCCATTAAATGTCATCATTAAAAAAATCGTTCAATGTATAATAACAATTGTCAATTAGTACTTTTCTGAGCCGTTTTATAAATATGTTATCATTGTCTTCCATTCTTATCATATTAGGTATTTTGTTATAAATTTTTATTGCCATGATGTGAGGGCTAGTACTATGTAGTTTTAGTTTCGATTGGGGTAATACGAGGGTGTTTTCGAAACGTGAACGCGGTGCATATCGGCGATGTTGGTCAGAGATTTTGACAAAGAAGTTTGAATACTGCCTTACAAACTTACAGATTTCTAATATATAAATTGATGTCAAAGTTAGAATGTCCAGTTTCTTGAAATGGGGTCTACAACTTTCGTCGTTTTCAATATGGACTAGTATCCGGACACATTTTTTCTGTAGTAAAAACAACTCGTTGCTGTCAACACTATTTCCCCATAGAATTATTCCATACTTTAGCCATGCGTATGCATACGCATAGCTACGCTTCATTACTATAATACATAGTATCGCTTGAGAAACTTGAGTTGTCGGAGTGCTCGCGGCGCCGCGGGCGGCCGCGCGACTTTTCAAGTTTCTCAAGCGATACTATGTATTATAGTAATGAAGATAAGGTTTAAAATTATATGACACTGAAACTGCTCGCCGCTTCGCCGCTCTTTCGATGTGAGTTGACCCTTAGAGAAAGCGCGTTTATGGAATTCGCAGGAATTCCTGCGGCGCCGCGGGCATCCGCGCGACTCGTTCGAGTTTCTCATGCGATAATAAGTATTATAGTAATGAAAATAAAGTTAACATTCATATGACACTGAAACTGCGCTCCGCTTCGACGCTCTTTTGGTGTGAGTTGAGCCTAACGGGAAACTAATTTTAGTGCTATCATCTTACAAACACAATCTTGTCAAATGAAATAATTACTTTTTCATAGTTAGATAGTTGTTAGAATAGCAACTAGTTTTTAATTAGTAGAAGAGGCTCGTAGATAAATAATAAGAGGCGCACGGGTCGACCGAAGGTTAAGCTGCGCTTGCTGCGGTCAGTTCATGGATGGGTGACCATCTATTACTTTCGAGTGCCTCGGGGAGCATGTTAAGCCTTTGTCCCTGGCTGTTATTTGTAGATCTATGACATTCGTTAAGGGTAGTCAGAATCCCGAAAGTCTGACAACAAGTCTTACCAAGGGAAACCGACCCCAACATGGCCCCAACTGGAAGCCGACCCCAACATAGTTGGGAAAAGGCTAGACTTGCTCAAAGGTAATAAATTCCAATCTCAGAGTTGGCCAAAGGAAGGAAAACTGTTTAGTGATACCAACATAATTTTGTCAAATGAAATAACTACGTTTTCATGGTTAGTTTTCAGACTGCTTAACGAAGCAGTCTGACTAGACCAACGGGTCTAGTCTAGTCACAGCACTACTGCTGTGCATGTGGTCCTGGGTTTTATCCCCGGGTCGGCCAAAGTGTTTTTGATTGGGTTTCCATCTGGAATTTCTCAGCAACAATCTTGAGTCTGGATTTGTGCCCAGTTGTCCAGTTGTAGCTATAGGCTCGCCCCCTATTTCATCATCATCTGCCTAGCCTTTTCCCAACTATGTAGGGGTCGGCTTCCAGTCTAACCGGATGCAGCTGAATATCAGTATTATACATGGAGCGACTGCCTATATGACATCCACAACCCAGTTACTGGGTAATACGATACCCCTTGGTAAGACTGGTTGTCAGACTTTCGGGCTTCTGACGACCCGTAACGACTGTCAAAGATCCACGAATGACAGCCGGGACCAACAGCTTAACGTGCCTTCCGGGGCACGGAGGAGTCTTGGTAGGTTAAAGATGGTCACCCATCCATGGACCAACCGCGGCAAGCGTAGCTTAACCTGATCGATCGACCTTTGCGGCTGTTATCACTTAACCACAAGCCCCCCTTATTTCATGGAACTTAAAACATAATTGGCGAAATGTGTTTAACTGCCCCGTTGGTCTCGTGGTTGCAAGCACGACTGCTGAGCGTGGGGTTCAATTCCCAGGTCATACAAAGTGTTATTGGGTTTTCCATTAGGAATTTCTTAGTAACAGTCCAGATTTTGGAAGTTGGCAGTTTAATACCCCCGTGCCTCGGAAAGCACGTAAAGGCGTTTGTCCTACGCCTGATCTCTCCCCGGTCGTGTCGGATTGCCGTCCCATCGGACTATGAGAGTAAAGGAACAGGGAGTGCACCTGTGTTTACGCGCACACAATGTGCACTATACCATTATACTCCTGCGTACCTGGCTGATCTCCGTTAAGATTGGCCACCGTGTCCGAAATCGGTCGGGAGGCTTTTTCTTTATTACCTGCTAGCTCACCGTCCGATCAGGACCAGGCCCGTGCCGGACGGCGTGTACGTATTTCACGCGCGCCTCAAAGAGATGTCAGCAGCAATTAAAGGGGCCCGTGAGGGCCGAAGCATGTTGGGTCAGCGGGATTGTCCGAAAGGGTTACCGCTGGCCCGGAACATAAAAGGCTAAGGAAGGAACATGGGTGGGTTTTCGTCAGTAAGAGTCTGACACTCCCTTCCGCTCCACCCAGAGCGGGATCCCATCATTTGATAATTTCCCATCCTGAAAAAAAAAGATGTTCTATTGCAGGGCAAGGTTTTTTCACATACAGAGGTACCTACTCTAACAATAACAGGCTTGAACATTATCACATAACAGCTACCCCTTCTGTAACCAAGAGCCTCCAGCCTACTTGATATTCCTTTCAAATAAATAACTTTGTCGGAATATATCCTATTTTATGCCCTCACGAAGTTACAAAGAAAATTGTGCCAAAAATGTTCCGAACTGTGATTGATGTCTAATACTATACACAAAGAGAAAAGTTTTTACGATTCTGGATTGGAATAGGAAATCTTTGTAGTTCTGACGTCCGTCTGACTGCCAGAAAAAAAAAAACAGTGGCACTCCGGGGGTGCCGAAAGAAGTGAAAACAAACAGAATACTTTGCCATCACTCACTCACATATCGGAAATACATTAAAACCGAGTACATCCCGAGGACAGCCGAACACATCCGAAGCGGGTACTTTTTTAATCGCCTTATAAGCAAAACACGCGCGATGTCGCTTATGGTAACAGTGGCGCGAGTTCAATGGTTTTTTCCCCATCTCAAAAAATGCCCAAGGCGCCTAAATTAGTTTTCACTTCAAAAATGCTTTCTTGAAATTGTATAGTTGTGGTTTTTTGCTTAATTGTGTAACATTGCTATACCTACTGGAAACTAGAATGTTTTAATTCTAGTATAATTGGCCTATAACGTTCCAACAGTTAGAACACAGGCCTTCTCTCCATCAGAGGATTGTAGATTTGTATAATTGTAGGTTTCAACAAAATTTTAAACTAATGAAATCTGTTAACCGAAATTTTTGCAGAGTAATACCTACAAACTAAGGGTCTGCGTCCACTGGGAACACGGAATGGGAAGGGATTTTTATGCGACGAATACGAATATGACTAATATCTGGGTTTTTATCGAAATAATCACTCAAGTTTAATAATCACCTATTTATTTATTTTATTCATTACAAATTCAAATAATGACAACAAATCTCAAAATTCTCACGTAGATACTGTCACCACACTCAGGAAACATTTTAAAAGAGTAACGGTGGAGTTTCTTGCCCATTCTTCTCCATGCGAACACTACCTTTTGGAAGGGGCGACTAGAAACAATTCAATTTTATTGTAATTTTTGACATTCAAAAGTGCCTTTGCCTATTTGAAATAAATTGACTTTGACTTTGAACATGCTATTCTTCTAAAGGAATTCTATGGACAGACACAATTTGTAAGTTATTAGAGACAGTATTAAGTATATTGTAAGAAATTATCAAGTTAGTATCGAATTTGAATCGGTTACTGATAGAGTTTAATTTATTTATTTACTAGCGACCCGCCCCGGCTTCGCACGGGTGCAATGCTGATACTAAGAAAGAAAGAAAGAAAGAAAGAAAGAAAGAAAATACATTTATTTAGCACAGACTAAGAGACACACAATACACCAGATAGTTAGATAATAGTCGTACATCAGATAAAAACTAAGATAAAAATAAAAAGTGCAAGATCCGATGTAAGAAATTAGCAGGAAAGTGTGCCTCACGGCTGCGCCAAAAAGGCCCAGTTCAGCAAAAATGCCAGACAACTGCTGCCTGACGCTGGTTTTCAACTGGACCTGGTGTGTGAGGTGACGGATGTAAATCAGTTTTATACTGCATCGTGATGTGTGTAATGTGTATGCATAATTGAATAAATAAATAACAATAAATTAGTGTCACATAAAACAGTAACGAATAGGTACCTATGTATAAAAAGCGTGATATTGAGTAACATTGCAAAACTAAACAATAAATAAATAAATACTAATAAATAGATAAGTGACATAGCCGCATGATAGACCTTCTTATGCAAATAAGAAATTCTCCGAAACGAGTCAGAACAGAAACCTGTTTTAATTTAAACGATGCCTGACTTGCCATGCTCGGACACATTGTCATAATAATTTATTAATCCGTGCACTGTAATGTCATCGCACAATACGCTGCAAGCAGCCGAGCGCGGCGGACTATTTTCGAACAGTTTGCATCTTGTGTGTGTGTGCTTTGAACTTGTATTAGCTGTTGTTTGCATTTGGATTAACCAAATACGAAGGATATGACATCTTTAAATACGTCAGCTAAAACACTATTTGCGAAAGTGGAAAAGAAATTAAAAAACAAACAAACGAAACATAAAAGGATGAAAGGTAAGCGCTAGTCGATAATAGAAATATTTGACGTACTTAATTAAAAAATAATGAATGCTGGCATAATGTGAGATATGAAAACTACCCACTTTCAATTTTCCGTCTCACTTTCACAGCCTCATGGATGTCAAATCACAAACTGCACAGAGGTTCGCCCAGTGCCCACGCAGTTGGTGAAGGATGGGTAAAAATGGCGCCATCCCGACATTGTACGTCTCATTCATGCGCAAATAGGCCAGGCAACATTTGGTACGTTTACAAGCGAACATGGTTCAGCGATGCATAAGTGGGAAGGTATAACAGAAGGTATAACATTAGTTACGAATGACCTGGATGCCTGTATGCTGGATGCTGGGTGAGGAAGCCATCCTGACGCCGCTCCACCTTTTGTTAAAGTCGTCGCGTGCAAGTGGGCCAGGCATTTCGGGTAAGTACGTGCGCCTGCGTTGCTACAAGGCATATTATGTGAATAAATATATATATATAGGCGGTTATTTTAGTGTGCTATTTTTCATACCACAGGTCTCACAAAATGCGACATGACGTTGCGGCGGCGGCGCGGCGCGCGGCCCTTTTGTACATTATATAATTGAGAAATTCAGTGCGACCATATCCAACTTCCGTTGCGATTCTATTAGATACTGCCGTAAACGTGTTCTAAAAGTGTCTATTGTGTAATTTAATTACTAAATACACTACAGAAAAACTGTGAACGTTGTATATAAAAACATAGCGGCCCGCTCCGGCTTTTTTATAGGCACGCTCTTGCCGCACCGGGCGGCCGGCCGGTACCGCCGCAAACGCTACGTCCCGCAATTTTTAAATCTGTAATATCTTCGAAAATTTTCACTTAAATCATACGGTGTAAAGGGCCATATAGATCTATATTAAATGAACAATGTATTCAAGGTATTTAATTGGTTAAGGATTAATTCTGTATTTGTTGAAATCGCTTCGAAAATTAGCCATTATTTGTCGTAAAAAGTAAATGACAAAAAAAAGTTATTGTGGGTTATCCATAAGAGATAGATATATACCATCACGGACTTTTCTGTAGACCTTTTCAATGTGTACAATACTTAGTACATTATTTTGATAAAACTCGTAGGGTTCAGCCTGCGTTTGCAATGTAAGCGGAAAAAATGTAATTATTTACGACATCACATTAGAAACCTCAAAAATAACAGTACTTCTCCACTATTTAATGGATGTTATTATACATATAAACCTTCCTCTTGAATCACTCTATCTATTAAAAAAAACCGCATCAAAATCCGTTGCGTAGTTTCAAAGATTTAAGCATACAAAGGGACATAGGGACATAGGGACAGAAAAAGCGACTTTGTTTTATACTATGTAGTGATATACACTTAATTTAATTACTACTACTTACTTACTTTTTTTATAACTTTTTTTCTTTATTTTTTTTTAATTTCTAATAGCGAAGGCTTTCAACAATTTTCTAGCTATCCCTACTCCAAATCGATGCCAAGTTTAAAGTGATACCGGGCTTCTACACTGCCTACTTGCCATAGTTGCCATTACTTTTAATTTCCGGCCGATTTTCCCTCTGGAATTTCTCAGTCATCCCGGAGTCTGGATTAGTGCCCACTTGATGACAATAGGCATGACATACCTGGCGAAATGTGGGTGTACAGACGCCAGCACATCAAGCTACCCGAAACTGTCAAATTTTCCCAATCAACTTTGAACCTTATGCTTTAGCGATAAAGTTGAAAATCTATTAAAGAAATTTGACAGATTGTAGTAGGTTGATGTGCTGGCGTCTGTACTATAGGTACACCTCTGCTTAACCCTTCGGGGAATACAGGCGTGATATTATGTAACCACTAGCAGAGCCCCGAGGTTCCACCCGCATAAGTGTCGAACTCGTGGGAATATAGGGATAAAAACTATCGTATGTCCTTTCCCGAAACTCAAGCTATCTCTATCCAAATTTCATCTAAATCGGTTTAGCGGTCTAAGCGTGAAGATGTAACAGACAGACAGACACACTTTCACATTTATTAAGTAAGTCCGAGTGTCGAAGGATAATGACTAGTTTTTACTTTATGTTTAAAATTGTTCTCATGTAGGTAAGTGAAATGTAAATTTCTTTATGAGAAATAAATGTCTTTAACCAGAAGTATGTATTAGTATGGATTGGTCTAGCCACCTTCGCGAAATTTCGTAAAGAAGAAATTTTGTGATATTTCAATAATCTAAACCCACCTTCTTCATTAACCAGGTCATGCAGCAGCCATCGTTTGCACCAACAAGCTAGCTGACCTGGTCCTCGATACGAACGCTATACAACGATCAGCTCACCTGCAAGATGTAATGATGTACCAGCTCCGATGTGCTATGGAGGAGAACTGCTTGAGCAGAAGTGCTTATGAGGTCATTATTTTTTACTTAATATTTATCCAGTATAGTTTTAATCTTTTCTTTAGTTTTTTTGAGATATCGCAACTGCTGTACCCTGGTCTACTGCAGCACCTAGTGTTTCATTAAACAATCAATCAATTCAGCCCATCGCAGTCCACTGCTGGACAAAAGCCTCTCCCAGGCTGCGCCACAATATCCTGTCCTCCGCCTTCCACATCCAGTCTGTCCCAGCCACTACCAACACCCACCAGCACCGTCTACCTTCTTAAGGATGACCGTCTGTCTAGCTGGGGGGCGACCCAAACTTTGCTTACCGATACGCGATCTCCACTCGGCCTGAATTCCTCTTACGCTGACGCCGGTGGCGTACCGTCGGACACGCGTACCAAGACGCTGACGATAAATGGACGTGTTTACTGAATGCTACAGTGTTTAAACACACTATGCCGAAGGTACGCGACCGAAGTTCCGCAGCTGATTTTACGTTCCGACGTATTCGGCTGATATGACACACCATAGTGCCGAACTTACGCGGCAGAAATTCAGTTGCGCAACTTTGTGTGTATTCAGAGTCTCTTCGTGTCATGTTATCTAAACAGCTGGACAGACAGACGCAAAACAAAGTGCGTTAGGGTTCCGTTATTACCTTTGAGGTGCGAAACCCCTAAAATGGACTATTTTACAGTAATAACAATTGCAGAGGCTTTAGAAGAGTCGAACTGAACCGAAATTCGGTCGCGTATAATGTGTGCTCTACAGAATAAGTTGCTGCCGAATTACCGCTGAACTTAAAGAAGTTAACTTAACCGACCGAAGTTCGGCTGTGCGCTATAACGCAACGTAATTTCGGCATAAAATGTGTCGTCAGTAATTCAAATAGCATTGCAGGCGTAATCATGCCGAACTTCGGTCTAATACCTTCGGCATAGTGTGTTTAGACACTAGGACTCGTCTGCACCACTGGACATCGGTCCTTCTACAAACAGTTTCAGTTTTATATTGAGGAAAAACTATTTAAAAGTTACCTGACTACCTTTTATCTGACTGTTCTTTATTAGTCAGACCGGCTACTTGGAGGAGCTCTAAGACTTCGTTGTAACAAGCACGCTCTGGTCATGTTGAAGCTTGTACTTCCCCCATCCCCTATTAATTTGATGATCTTAACCTATTAAGGAAACGCCCAATGCCTCTTCTTCTGGTATTATGTCCCCCCTTTGTCGCAAAAAGTAGCAAGGTATCTGGTACTCGGAATAATAATAATATAATAATAATTTAAATACATACGAGATCTAAAATAACAGGGGAGGAGGGGCTTGTGGTCAAGGTAATAACAGCCGCACCGTTCGATCGATCAGGTTAAGCTACGCTTGCCGCGGTTGTTCCGTGGATGGGTGACTATCTTTATATACCAAGACCCCTCCGTGCCTCGGAAAGCACGTTAAGCCGTTGGTCCTGCCTGTAATTCGTGGTTCTTTGACAGTCGTTACGGATCGTCAGAAGCCCAAAGGCCTGACAACCAGTCTTACCAAGGGGTATTGTATTACCCAGTAACTGGGTTGTGTAGCTCAAATAGGCAATCGATCCATGTAGAATACTGGTATCCGGTTACACTGGAAGCTGACTTCAACATAGTTGGGAAAAGGCTAGGCAGATGATGGTATATAGTCAAATAATTTAGCTTTCATCACAAGGTCAAAGAGTTGGTACCAGACTGGCAGTTCGAGACTCGTCGCTTGCTCCGCTTCACGGCAGCCTCACTGAACGCGGGCAATGCAGAGTTCAGGCCGTACCTGCCGAAACATTTGTGGCAGTGGCATCTCTGTCATATGTAAGTTTCTTTGCCTTTACTTTTTAAACTTGAGTCTTCTAGCAGAAGCTGGTAGTTAAACAATTTTCGTCATTGAGGCCTGTCTAATTCGCCTCTTGAGGACGCATCATTTCGATTCTTCATCATCATCATTATTTATTTATTTATTTATCTATTTGTTTATTATTTGTTTATTTATTTATATAACAACTGCATGCTGCACTTACAGCAAACACCAAAGCGCGCAGCATGCCAACACATAACATTTTACTAAAAAACTTCTTACAAACATGTAACACACATTTACTGCTGTACATAAATATATCAACTTCCGGCTCCTGAGCAATCAGGACGTTCAACACATTGATCGCCTGGGTCGTGGGAGCAAAGCGAGCAGCATGCGACCCACGCACTGGCGGCGCCGCGAGCAGGCACCGCGAGGCACAAGCGCGACCGCCGCAGCCGGTCTGGAGCAAACAATGAACAGCGACCTAGTGTAGACGAGTCATCGATCTTATTATCCAATCAAACGTCCCGCACCCCGAGGTCACGTCATCAGGATGTCCCTATGTACTTGTTACATTTTTGGTCGACGCGCCGCAGGGCGCCCTCGCCACTTATACACGACTCGTTTTCGTTCGATTCAAGAATCAATGTATATTTCTTTCCTTATCTTTTAGGCACTACCACAGTATGGAAGTATTCGCCACATTTGATATTTTGGACTCAAATGGTCTGCGGGTGGCTGAAGGTCACAAAGCGTCGTTCTGCTTAGAAGACAACACTTGTAATGAAGGAGTTACAAAGAAGTACTCTTGCAAGAACTATGGTGATCAAGGTATAGTGAATATCACTAAATAATTATCGTAACCTCTTGGAAAAATCAATGTATTGCTATCGCCAATCAGTGTGGATATTTCATCCGTCAAGATTAATTTGAAAATTAGTGACAGACAGCATTTCTACAGCATTAATGGACCTTTTTGGCACAGCCGTGAGACACACTATGTTTTTATGTATATTTTACTTTTTATTTTCATTTTATAATAATTCGTGTTTCATGAACTTTTGCCAAATAAATGTTATTATTTTCTTTCTATCGTGCTTGTGATACTCGTACGAATTACGACCGCTATGGATATCAGACGCCATAAGTGCATGACGCCTGAAATTAGGGACTGCCATACTGTTGCAGTTTTTAAGAGAAGAGTAAAAAAACACTATCTTTCCACTTTATCATAGTTGTGTACGTATTTATTATTGTTTTTCTGATTACGTTTTAATATTTATTAACATTCTAGTGATATTTATTATAGAAGTATGTATGTTTATTTGTATTTATGTAAGTATATTCTTATAATATTTGTTTAGTTTTATTAAGTGAATTGTTTTTAGATTAGATTGTATGTATTATTGTTTGTCTCCTTTACTCTTTCACACGCTGTCTACATCTCTCTATTTATTGTCCTATCGCAGGTATGCTGGAAGAGATTTCTTATGAAATAAGCATCACCTTTGTACCTATTTTTCTGTTCTGATTATTTCGTATCTGTTTATATATGTGTGTACATAAAATAGTAAAAAAATACGAGCGACGCGCGTCGACGGCTGTCGCCGAGACGCGTCCACGGTTGCAGTTGACTCTGTCATCGACGCGTCTCGCTCGTGTGTATGCACAGGTCTTGAAATAAAAAAATACTCAAAATCTGTATTGACTTAAGAATTAGAAGTAGGTACAAGCTTAGGTAAAATACACTGGAAGCTAACCTAAATTACGTTTTTGAGAAGCAGTTCGACAAAATTCTTTATTTTCTGCCTGACCTGGTCCCAACCTCTCAATCCTTTCTTCCCTGGTCGGATCCTCTTCTGTGCAGATCGGTGATAAAATTGGTGATTTGTTTTAGGTATATCAGTAAACTGCTCAGACGTCTACATGTACAACATTGACTGCCAGTGGGTAGACGTTACTGATGTGCCACCTGGAAACTACAGTTTCAAGGTACGTATATACAGCCGCACTTAGTGATGGGGCCCTCTGGACATGGCGGGCTGATATCAGTCGGGGGAATGTACAAGTAATTCCCGAGCCCCCGACTCATGACTGACTGACTGACTGACTGACCCAGACTGATTCTGAGCTAAAGAACCTAAAAGCTGTACAACCGTTTTTGCTATCATAACTTTATAGGCAGAAATTGAAAATTAATCAGCCAGTTCTATTTAGAGACAGGTCAAACAGGGAATTTTGCTCTTCCAAAGCCCCGTTACGATAAGAGATGGCGCTAATCGAGATTTAAATCAGTCTATTTTCTTTATTGGACTTTCAAAACACTGAAGTCATCATGCCTTTTTCTAGGTGGCAGTGAATCCCCACGCAAGAATAGCAGAGCAGAGCTTTCACAACAACGCTGCCTCCTGTCATCTGACGCTGACCACGATAAATGCGATGGTGTTTGGTTGTACACTTGGAAGACCATGATAAACTTGGAAATGTTTGGTATTGTGATACGTGAAATACTTAATAAAGAATTTATCAATGAGCTGGCATTTTTTGTTACGTTTTCCTCGTATTTTGGTTTTTATTCGAGTTTATAAGACTGATTGATTGTTTTTGTTTTTTAAAATACTTAAAGATTTTTGTTTTGTTTATTGTTTTTATAATGTACTTATGTATAAATGTGTAACTGTCATGCATGAACAGTTCACCTCCAAGTGACTTAAAATTTTTATTTATTGATGGTAATGATCTGTGTGCCTCAAGATGGACGGCGCCGTCGAGGCCGGCCCAAAAAGAGATGACGAGATGACCAGGACGCGTACCACGAAGGCTGGTTCGAGGAGGCGCGGGAAAAGAGTTCCTGGAAGGACTTGGGGGAGGCCTTTGGTCAGCAGTAATAATATGTGCACAGCTCTGTGTGCTACGTTATTACTTATGTTATTTGAAAGAAGAAAGAAAGAAAGAAAATACGTTTATTTGCGGCAAACATGACGCATAAAAATAAAAAACAAAATAACAATTTGGGAGAAAGAATGCGTCACATCTACGCAAAACGGCCATCGCTCAGCGTAATGCCAAGACCCTATACGAGACAGAGCCCAAGCGCTGGTTTTCAGCGACAGCCGGTGTATTTCTTTTTCTGTTTCTAATATTGTATAATGTACAATGCGTGCCACGAAAGATGAGACTTGACACACCACGTGGTTTGACATGCGCAGTACACGATTTTAGGTATCTTTAGCGGTATGAGGTCTGAGTGCGGGACGGGACCGGACGTCATAGGGGCGGCGGGAAGAGCGGGGGAGGCGGGGTCAAGTCTCATCTTTCGTGGCACGCATTGTAGCTGTTTGTTGTTGAGAGGCTTGTGGCTAAGAAATAACAGCCGCATGGATCGATCGATCAGGTTAAGCTACGCTTGCCACGGTTGGTCCGTGGATGGATGACCATCTTTACATCTTTTTATTGCTGAATGGGCCCTCTCTTGACCTCTATCGCGCCTGATGGAAAGCGATAGATGAGGTCTATGATGGAACGAGCGTGCCCAGAAGATGCTGGCACTGGAACTCCCACGCATCTACGAAACACAGCAGGGTGCTTGATGCCGGACTCCGGTAGGAGTCCCATTTTCCCCCAAATTCGACTTTAATCCCTTCCGAATTGCTTTTAATTGGCTCAAAACAACAGAACCAATTATTGTAATGGGATAAATGGAATAGTCATGAGAATTCGCGGTGATTTCGGGTAAGAATGCGCGATTGCGATGCGATTAGAGCCCAATCAGACGGGATTTGTTGCAATTTCCATTGACTGGCAAATTGCAGATGCAAGTTTAGTGTTCAATCATCAATCACACGTCGATTCGAGAAAATTGGGTGGAGTGGTCGCAAACCAGGCGGGCGTCAGCCCTACCACCGCAAGGCAATAATTGGCCAGTCAAATAAGGTGTTGGGTGTGACTGTTCAGGGTGCGCCGAGCGCTCGGTTCAGATGAGTAACTGGCGGAACAAAGTGCGCTGCACTAGGAGGCTACTTCATGCATTCCAAAAATTCTTCATACATAGATACCAAGACCCCACCGTGCCTCGGAAAGCACGCTAAGCTGTTGGTCCCGGCTGTCATTCGTGGATCTATGACAGTCGTTACGGGTAGTCAGAAGCCCGAAAGTCTGACAACCAGCCTTACCAAGGGGTATCGTATTATCCAGTAACTGGGTTGAGTAGGTCAGATAGGCAGTCGCTCCATGTAAAATACTGGTATTCAGATGCATCTGATTAGACGGGAAGCCGACCCCAACATAGTTGGAAGAAGGCTAGGCAGATGATGATGTAGCTGTTTGTTGTTGCTATGTAGCTATGTCATCGAATATAATAAGTTTATTCTAGAACTTCAGGTACTGGACTGAAACTGGAATTACCGACAAAGCTTGCGGAGTAAACAAATTGAAATGGCATTGGGGTGACCATATTTGTCGTAGTAACAACAGCCGTTGGAGGAGACAAGTCCTGAAGTGGAGATCGCAAATCGTAGGACGCCCGCTAGCTAGGTGAACTGACGTCCTTAAAAAGAGGGCTGGGAAAGACTGGAAGGGGGAAGGTGGAGAACCTCGTGTTAAGGCGCAACTTAGGAGAAGCTTGTGTCCAAAAGTGGACAGCGTTAGGTTGAGTTGATCGCATAACCGTAGAATAAAAGTAACGCACTAAGCGTATACAAAATGATACACGTGACTAAATTATTGTATAAATTTATTCATTATAACTTATAATATACTATCACAATGGAATTGTAATTAACAAAATACAGTTTGAGCTGGCAATGATTAGTTCAAATACAAACTATTTTAAATGTGTATTTTGTAGCTCTATTTCTGGGTAGCTACCTAGGCGTATTATTCAGCAGTAAAAAATACAATATAAATATTATTTTCGATCCAAGGTTACTGGTTAAATGTTACAAAAATAGAACCAAAGAACGAACTAGTCAAAACTGATAAAATATAAATATTTATACAAGTTGTAATTGAAATAACTGAAAACCTGAAAAGGAGTCCTCCTACTCACTCATCATTATGAACTTTTAATAGGAGACTAACACAAAAATCGCGATAAAAAATCACGAACGTAAATGTTTGGAGCAGTTGAATTTTTGTCGCTGTTTCGATTTTGCTCCCATAGTAAAAGTTATAATGATTACAATGACCCCTTTTCAGGTTTTCAGTAACTTCAATGAAATTAATAGATGTCTAGAAGCCTCACCTCTTAGAAGCATACAAATTGTACCTTAAATAAATTAACCTAAATGAACTACATAATATTTACAATGGATTCTCTGAAAAAATAACCTTTACCTAATACATATCTAAATAAATAGATAAATTACTACGAAACCCTATTTGTTCAGTTGTATCCAGACGGTGTGTAAAGTCAATTATAATTTCCGATGTTTATTCTAAAACCAGATTTATTTAAAAACTAGCTGACGGCGAACTTCTTACCGCTATTAATTCATTTTCGAGATATTATATCACGATCATTTTTGACGTTCAAAGTTTTTATGTGCATATTTACTTTGATACAAAATGTATGACAATATGAATTAAGTATCTTTTTTTCCGTGATTTTTTCCATATTTTAATATTTATTCTACTATTCGCGGAAACAAATCCAACAAATCTTCTTGAATTATAAATGGTGTAACTAGTCCGACTTTGTTTTATATATACAGGGTTATTGGAAAAACATCAACAACCTCTTAAGAGGTCATTGTACTCATCATTATGAACAACTTTTACTATGGGACCAGACTTGAAATCGCGAAAAAAAATCAGCTGTTCCCTACATTTATGTTCGTATAACTCGTCAAAATGTAGGGAACAGCTGATTTTTTTTCGCGTTTTCAGGTTAGGACCTCTTAAGGGGTTGTTGGTGTTTTTCCAATAACCCTATATAGATAGACTAGCTTCTGCCCGCGACTTCGTCCGCGTGAAATTTCACCCTCCCCTCATTCACCCTCTTAGGGGTGAAATTTCGAAAAACCCTTTCTTAGTGGATACCTACTCGTCACAAAGAACACACCCTCCAAATTTCATATCTCTAGGACCAGCGGTTTAGTTTACGTTGATATATCAGTCAGTCAGGACTTTGAATTTTATTATAATAATAATAGAAGTGTTTTTCCACGGAAAACACGACTTTATAAGTCATGTTAGTCAGTCCCTTAATGAATATTAATGGAATTAGCGAACCGCCCCTGCTTCGCACGGTTTTTTTACACTTGTCATAAAATCTGTACTAGATACAAGATTTCTGTGCTATATCTATTTAAAATATTAATGTATTAATTATACACCAGGAATAAATTCATGATTTGAGCACTCCATTTTTTACTACTCTGTGTTATTTCAGCTACTAACAGATCTCTTATAAATTAAAACGGAAAATAGTTGCTAGAGTAACTAATAGTCCTTATTATAATACCTCGTAATAGAAAAGGAAATTACTGTCATAAAATATACAAAAATGACAAACCCACCTATTTGCAATGAACCTGCACCGAAACAAAAGAATACAAAATAATAGACAAAAGTTTATAGCAATATCGACCTTATCGACCGTCAAACTTTAAAAAAAAACTTCAAATTTTTGAGCAAAACTTCAGGTCCATGAAAATAAAATAAGCTTACAAAAACCCCAGACTCACTATTTCTATTATCAATCATCAATACTTAAATATCTCTAAAACAAAATTCATTTATCTGTCGCTTACTACTACACAATTTGTCATTCTGTAAACCAAAAACTACTCTATGGCAAACTAACTAACACAAAGCATTGAGCAATTTCACAAATGATGACTACACTACAAAAAAGTTTTTTAATTCTCCTCAGCCTTTCTTGAATTTGAGGAGCAGGATACTCGTGGTGAGGTAGACAGCTATCCATGTGGTAATGGAAATGAATCCTGCATAGACTGTGGGCTTGTTGATGTCCCAACCTCTTTGCAGCATGGCGCGAAGACCCTCAGTGGATAAGGTGAGGGGTAAGAAGTAACTTATCCATTGGAGGATGAAATGCATACCTGGTGGAGAAAAATGTTAAGTTAATATTTAAAAGACAAACGAAAGAAAGAAAACACTTTATTTGCGGTAAGATATGACGCAAAGAAAAAAGACAAACACAAAAAAAATGGCAGCTGAGTCAGCTGAGCTGAGTGTTCTTAGCCTCTAAGGCTGAAGGAGAAGATACATTTTTGACTTTATTCTTATTTACATGGTGCGATTATTGCCAATACATGCAATTAAAGAAGTTGTAGCAGCAACAAAAAGTTACATCGTCTAAAAACAGTGTTTAGACAATGCAAGTCAATGCCCCAATTCAGTATTATTCCCCTCGAAAACTTACCACGTGCAAACCACGTCAATGTCTTGTTTACGGCAAGGAATCGAAATGTCAACCGTACGGACAACATGTATTTTGACAGTTCAAACCACGCCATTGTGTCATAGATAGACGTGCCGCGTGCCACGTAAGAAGAGACTTGACCCCGCCTCCCCTGCCTCTTTCCGCCGCCCCTATGACGTCCGGTCCCGTCCCGCACTCAGACCTCATACCGCTAAAGATACCTAAAATCGTGTACTGCGCATGTCAAACCACGTGGTGTGTCAAGTCTCTTCTTACGTGGCACGCATTGTACGTTAATAGCAGATGTCGTGAATAACAAGGAATTAACGCGGTTTCGAAGTAAGGAATCATTAAGTGGTCGTAGTGAATTAAGGCCCAGTTGTTGCTGCAATTTTATTGTAAGCCCAAGGTAAGGGAGTTGGAACTTTCTTGCCAACTATGAAAAAACATGTTGGATAAAAAATTATCCCACAGAATTGGGGGTAAAAATGTAGTTTGGCAGAACACAGTAGGTATAATTAACCTCTCTAAAAAATGTATACAGGATGGAAACTTTCAGTGGGGCAGTAAGGGGAAGTACCTTATCCGTTTCAGCTACGCGAAAATGGTCTTAGGAGACTATCCATAATTTTTTATGGAATTTTGATCCCCATTCACAGTATTTAAAAAAAAATACAGTTAGAAAGAAAATAGCCATTTTACACAAAAACATTTTTTGATGCCAATCGATCCTGTTTTTAATACCGATCAAAAACTTCTATGGGACCAACCATCGTTGGAGTACTCAAAAAGTCACATATTGCAGAAAACTTTTCCCTTACATTTACAGGTACGTCCCCTTACTGCCCCGCTGAAAGTTTCCACCCTATATAATCAACCTATGTGCCTAATACAGCCTATAAAATTCCCACTGCTGGATCACAGGCCTCCTGTCTATATGAGAGGGAATGAGCTGTAATCCACCACGCGAGCCCAGTGCTTGTTGGTGGATCTCACATGTCTTCGAATGTTTGGTTCTGAGACACAATTCCTCACGATGTTTTCCTTCACCGTTTTGAGAGTAGTGGTGATGAAATAATTTACACAAAGCAAAACGCCTGGCTGGGTTCGAACTCACGACCTACAACTTGTAAGTCAGGGCCGACCCCACTAGGCCACTACTGCTTAACACAAAACCTTCACTGGCAGTACACAAAGCTTTAAAAAGATAAGAGAAGAAGAAAAATTCTAGTAAGACTCGTTGATTAAAAACAAAATTCTGTTTTTAAATTTCCAGTTTAAAAAAAGAAACAAATGAAAATGTATCGACTGGTTTAAAACGCTTAAGTAATATGCATACCTTCAATAGGCCAGATGATTCCGCAAAGCAGCACCATTGGCAAGAAAGAACCCAGAGCCAAGTACGTGGCCGTTCTGTCTGTATCACAAATTGTGGACACCACAAATCCTGAAAAGGAAAACAAAATGATTACACAGGAAGGCTGAGACATGGACGCGCAACCTGTTCAATACAAGATTCTGGTGTGTCATTAAAAAAAAATTGCTGTTCCATACATTTGGCCGCGTAGGTATTGCAGTTTTGTATGAAACAGCAGATTTTCCCATGGAGGTAGGCAAATACTAGAGAACGTCACCACAAATATTTTTTTCAGGAAATCTATACTAATATTATAAATGCGAAAGTGTGTCTGTCTGTCCGTCTGTCTGTCTGTCTGTGTGTTACCTCTTCACGCTTAAACCGCTAAACCGATTGAGATGAAATTTGGATAGAGATAGTTTGAGTCCCGGGAAAGGATATAGGATAGTTTTTATCCCGATATTCCCCCAGGATCGAAACTTACGCGGGTAAAACCGCGGGGCGCTGCTAGTAAAGAATAACTTCATAATTTTTATTTGTGCCTTTTCTTTGGTCGTACATATGTTACGTGTTCCAAACTAAAAGGAGGAAAAAGGTAACTTGGTTTAAACGAAAACTACGTAGTTTCACAATGTCAACCGGTACCATGTTTTAAATCTAAAAGCTTCCTATTTTTGCCCAAACATTTTTGCTTACATGTGATTTTTGTTTATATGCCAAAGTTCATTCGAATTTTTGCTTTTGTTTTTTATTTTGTTAACGCTCACAAGAATTTCAGGTAACTTCGAACGAGGAGAGAGAATAGAATTGCTGTAGTAATCTTGGTAGATAGAAAGTTTTTCTTTTGTAAAAGTAATGAATTCGCCATTGACTTCCTTTTCGACATAATTCCTGATAGCCACTAGTGGACAGCATTTTATGAATAACAGATCATGCCTTGAGCTGATATCAGACGCTTCACTCGAGTAAATAATATCACTCCAGTGAATGTTCATTTTTGTTTAATTCCAGCTTTACACGACTTTTTTTTAAGTACTTTATTAAAAACGCAAATAGTTTTTGGTGGTTCATTAATTTCAAAAAGGGTCCATCATCGTAGTTCAATAAGATTTTAGAGAATACGTTTAAATATTTCCCTTTATTAAATCAATCTTACTTCCTCACATCTGGGGGCACGGGAGTGCCCCTGCCAAGACGAGCCAAGCGAAGCGCAAGAGCACTACCTACCTCGTCGTTATTTTGTACCCTCATAACTTGGTATCTTTTTTCTCAAAGTGAATTCAGACATGCTTTCCTAGGATTAATTAAACTACTCCCTACGGGCATAAAATACAGACATAGTTCATAATACTACAGTCTTTTTTTTTGGTTACGGGGCCCCTACAAAATTTCCCATTGTCCTGTAGACATGAATAAACTTTCATCTGACCCTTTCATTTAATTTTTCGATCATTCAGTAGGCGAGTGATGGATGCCGAGTCCCGAAATCCAGCATTATTGATGGATCAGTTGTCTTTTAATGAATTAATTTTTCACTTCTGATTCATTTTGTGTAAGGTCGTTTAACTTCGAGTGAAAGAAAGAGAATGAAAGGCAAAAATTAACGCAAAGTGTAGCATCTGTTGTCTGATCTTTTACGCCACATTTTTCATGATCCACAGAAAATATCATTCAACTTACAGCTTAGTACGACCGTTATTCCAAATGCGTCCACACTGTTCGCATTTGGAATAACTAAGTTATTCCAAATGCGTACAGTACTAAGTTTGAAACAATTGAGCCTGGTACCTATGACTACCTAAGACCCTTCTGAATATAAACCTAACCTTACAGCAACTACGTAGCACCCTATTTATCCTAACGCCCTACCCTATCACACAAACCACACCAAACGTGAGTTACATTGGTTTTACGTGCGGGAAGTCTGTTACCAGGAGATCGACGGGAACAGACGGAATTTGGGTAGGAATAGGTGTTTGTGTACGTCGTACAATGTACACAGGAAACGGTTTTCTCACCGCCAATCTCAATAGGTCACTTCTTAGCGCTGACGGTGTGCCTGTATGTGGAACGAATGTCACTCTTGATACTGACATGTGATGCTGTTGCTGGAGCGTGTAACTCTTGCGTGTTCACGGTTGAACACAACCAATAAAACAGCCTTATCAATTCCGCTTACCGAAAGTCATTCCACAAAGTCCCGTCATTAAAGTAAGGCAGATGACCCATCCAACAGGTCCCTTGATAGTCAGGCCAAAGAGCAGGAAACCGAGGAGAAGCACCATTCCTGACTGTAGGAACATGATCAGCATCTGGACTAGCACGTGGGAGAACAGGATCTCGGTACCTTGAAAAAAGAAAAAGAAAAAAGGTTAGGCTTTTTTTTTTAAATAGAGTTGTTTTGTAAAGTCCACTTTGAAATTTTATTGTATTTGAAATTGTTTCTTGAAATAATTGATTTACATAAATATTTACAAATTAGGGCCTTATACTAGTGGTAAGTAAGAAATAATTGGATTCTACCTGAACTTGGAATAAACCAGTATCTCAGGTATCTCATTCAAGTGCTTATACATAAATATTATCTAAAATTCCTACAAATAGTAAATAATTTATCTTCTTTAATTATGGTTATATTATATTCAAATAGAGAAAAATAGTATTCTACTTTTTTGCATCATCGTTACACATTTTTACAACCATATTCTATTATGATTTTTGCAATGTTACATTTTTAATAAGGTCGTACAGAAAAATTTGCCATTTCAACAAAAATGTTTGCATGTTTACTTATAATATAAATTGTAAAAACTAAAATTAATTCTACGTATTATATAACTAGTAAAAGACAAAATAAAAATAATTATAAACATAAAGTAAAAGTAAAAAAAGCTTATAGATAAAAAACTTAGAATCTCACTCAAGTGGTTGCAGTCGAAAGTGCCTTTGAAACCAATTAGATAATTATTTTTAAGTAAATTGTATTTATTCCCATTCGCTCGCTCTTGTATCCTATGTCGGCGTTTTCTGTGAACCAAGGTATCTGGAGACGTGGTTTCTATGAACAAAGTTTACGGCAAGAAACTATCTATGAACAGAGATCTCTGTAAACAGTGCTTCCTATAGACCGAGATATGTACAAACAATGTTTTCTATCAACAATTTTTTCGGCGAAACTTGCTGTCGAAGAATAGAGTTTTCTATTAGCTTTGCTTTCTATATTTAGTCGTATCGTACAAGCGTGTTTCTATCTTAGGTTCCACACCGTTCCAAGGCACGGGGGTGTCACACCGCCAACTTTCAACTCCGGGCTTTAACTAAAAAATTCTTCATGGAATACCCAATAACACTGCTCGACATGGGAGTCGAATCCAGGAGCCCATGTTTAGCAGTAGCGCTTGCGACCACGAGACCAACGGGGCGGTCATAGCCTAGTCAAGTTTGAATAAATGACTTTTGATTTTGAAGTAACTTCTACCTTGGTTCGGTAGAACTTACTACACAATCATTGTACCATTGTACCTTTACAAATTCTAAATGTATTGTATTAATTTAAGCAGTTCAGTTTCAGCGCCATAACTTTTCCCGGGTGGGGTGAAAATCTAATTAGGGTTCCACAAACGCGTAATTGTGTGCCACTTACAACTGCCGTGGTTCTTAACACTGATTAAAGTTTGGTTCAGTAACTGGTTTTCAAACTGACGCCTTAACTATTAAACGAATTGCAAACTCTTTTGAATAGATTAGGAGTTAGTCAGCATTATTCTTTAATTATCCCATTACACACAAAGTCTATTCAAACTGTTTCAAATTAATATTATTTCAAGTTAAACAAATATCTACATTATTGTAATATTGACTAGTACTATTGAAAAGTAATATAAATGTTTGAAGTTGTATCGTAAACTGAACTTTATTGTACATAGGATTTAAAGTTATTTTTCCATAAACTCATATTTGTTTACATTTATGGCAAATAAATCGCGAATGCAGATTACATACATAAACTCACGCCTTCTTCCCATGAGGGTAGGCAGAAACTTACTGACCGCCATCTGTTACGAATACACATACATCTATAATATAAAAACGAAATGACGTTTGTTAGTCTCACTAAAGCTTGAGAACGGCTGGTCCGATTTGGCTAATTTTGGTTTTGAAATATTTGTAGAAGTCCAAGGAAAGTTAAAAGATGAGAAATTATAAAGAAGTTGTAAGGAAAATAGTAAAAGCAACAATTTTATTATCCCATACAAACTGTCGCGTCAAGGAAAGAGTGTGCCCTCAAATAATGTACAGTCATCGACAACAGTTTGGAGTGACATCAGCAAAAAAAACTCATGATCAGATATACTTAAGTTTATGAAGAAATAATTATGATAATATTTTACTTTGTTACTCGTACCTGTCAACAGGGTGCGTTCAGAAATTAAATAATAAAGAGGTAATAATGTCACGTGCTAACCGCACTGATGGCTGAGCAGCGAGACACAGATCATATTATATTGACCACTCAAACGTCCCGCAACCCGAGGTTACGTCATCAGGATGTCCCTTTGTACTTGTTACAAGTCCTCCAGAGCTCCACGAACTCTTTCTTCAGCCCTCACGGTTTTGACTGTTATGACGTTTTTGTATTTTGACCTAAGTATTTAATATCTACCGAATCAGCCTTACCTAAAAAAATATATGACTAATTTTAGCACAAACCTGCTAAAAATATACAAGAACTTCAGAAAAATATTGATAAAAATGCTATAAAAAGCTCCTTTTATATAGTTAACAGGACGTTACTACCTAATGCTTATAAAAGCAACATCAAAAATTAAAACGTACCTAAATTTATAAGCCAAGTACATTGTTACTGAAAATATTTTTAGGTAAGCATAATATTCCAACAATGGAAGATTCCTGAAGCATTTATAAATTACCTTTCACACAAATACCACCCATGGGTCAGAATCCTCTTTGTATTTAATTTTCCTTCAATAAAAATGACTATTTTTGTTGAATGAAAACACAAAGTACAACGCATCATCATTTCGTAGTATCACATTTTGTTTTTTTTTGTCTTGTTTTCATTATTATTTATAGACATTTTAGCCCACGATAAGTAAAGGACATTTAAAAAAAAAATTAAAGCTCAGTTCATATTGGATATTGCTGACATCGTTGAAGAAATAGCATCGGTGGACCTGGACTAGACGTGAGGCATAAATATTAGAACAGGTATGTGGATTAGGTATTTTTCGATGCGAGTCCGTACCTAATCCAAAGCGTCGAGGATTAGGTATGGCACAAAATATTCGTACAGCACAGAAGGTATTTTGTACCTTAAAATGTGGGAGTTAAGTTTCAAGTTTAATTAGCACTGCCGCCAGCGCCATCTTTGTGAAATACCACTAGACTAAGTTAGTGGGCCGGTTAAAAACAAAAGTATTCACGTTAAAGTACCGTTTGCCCATAAAAAAACGAAATTAATATAATCCACCATTCCACAATATATCAGAAACGGAACGTCCATACTCCATGCCGAATATTTCTTACCCAATCCCCATACCAGGCCAGCGGCTCTACTGAATAAATATTCGGATTAGGTAAATGGATTAGGTATTTTTAAATACTAGGATTAGGTGGATTAGGTATCGTTTTTACCTAATCCGACCCATGTCCAACCTGGACTAATAGTTAATATACAAAATATAAGTTAATATATCGCAGGACAAGGTACGACAAGACGACGCTTGCCGCGGTTGGTCTGTGGATGGGTGACCATCTTTACATACCGAGACCCCTCCGTGCCTCGGAAAGCACGTTAAGCCGTTGGTCCCGGTTGTCATTCGTGGATCTTTGACAGTCGTTACGGGTAGTTAGAAGCCCGAAAGCCCGATAACCAGTCTTACCAAGGGGTATTGCCCAGTAACTAGGTTGTGGAGGTCAGATAGGCAGTCGCTCCATGTAAAATACTGGTATTCAGCTGCATCCGGTTAGACTGGAAACCGACCCCAACATAGTTGGGAAAAGGCTGGGCAGAAAATGATATCGCAGGACAAGAGAATAAGAGGGGCAATTCTCGTAATTTTAAAAACGTTCAGTCTGATCTCAGTCACAATCTGTCAAAAATACCTCTAATTTTGCTACATTTTTGACATTCGTCTGTCGCTGAGATGAGACTGTGACTAAATTTTGAACTTTTCAAATTATGAGAATTGGCCTTCTGAAATGCTGTTTGGCGCGGTAGGAACAGAAATGGTAGTAATATCCATTAATTTAGAAGGATCGTGCTGCCGTCAAAGCTTGTCTAAGAACATAACCTTTCTAACCAGAAAGTTTTTAAACGGTTGGCCGAAGCAAGAACCTGCTCGAGTCAAGATTCAAATATGACTCTGCGCTAGAGTGCAAATTTGGCCCTGTTCCACATGAGCTGTGTTCTGTCAGCAGCACGTTACAGGAACCGATGGACGCTACTGAAGGTGCCAAACTTGTAGCCAAATTCTGGGTTGACTCTATTTAGGTTACCATCGACACGCCACAAAGAAGAAAACTAATTTAATATAGCTTACCAGTAATTCCTGAAACCAGTGACCTCTCCAGAATACCCTCGTTCCTCTCAGCCAACATGGAGCCAGAAGTCAGAGCAACAGCCAAGAAGAAGACAATTCTGTCGACAAAAATATGATTAGAAGTGATTTATAGGTAGAATTCCGCTTTCTTCCCATCCTTCTCCATACGAACACTACCTTTTGGAAGGGGCGACTAGAATCAATTCAATTTTACTGTAAGTTTTGACATTCAAGTGCCTTTAATGTGCCTATTTGAAATAAATTATTTGACTTTGACTTTGAGTTATTATAGCCAGAAGCGACAATAGGCGTGGGTGGCAGGCATGGGCACTTGACTACGACCTCCAAAGATAGTCTTTGGAGGCGCGAGGCCCTTCACAGTTTCCTTTGACTCGTGAAATACGTTGATGTAAGGTCCTCAAAAGAAATTCTATAACTATTTTATTATTTCAAATTTTTTTGAGTTGTTTTACACTATTTTATTTTTATAAAATATTTTTATCAAGTATTTTCATTGAACATTTGATAATACACTAAATTTTTTTCTGGCTTGTAATATTTAATAACCAATACCAAAACTGTGCGATAAAAAACTACTTAACCGTTTTACGGTGTCTACCTTTGTGCAGTGCCTTAAAGATTAATGTTAACGATGAATCTGTTTTTCCGCTCAAAGTGCTGCGAAATGAGTTTTTTTTACTGCTATGTGCCATTTCCGAATTTATTAAATTTTCTTTATGATCATACTTACGTAAGAATAACACCGGGACCCGCAAAGTCTGTGAAGTTGGGCACGTCCAAACCGTAGATGGGCTTGTTAAACTGAAACAAACGAAATTCTATAGTTAGTATTACAAACATCACGCCTATAACCTCCGAAGTGTAAGGTAGAGGTGTACCCACATTTTGGTAGTTATGTTTTAATACATTTAAGGACACTGAACGAAACACAATAGAACTTTTATTGTTATTACGACGAGATGCGTTACACTGAAATAAATAATTTCTTACTACAGCACATTAAAGCGTTTTCATTAAGATTTACTGACTTTATACAGTTAGTTATGTTTGTAAAACAGTAAAAGACAAAACAGTAACTTTTAATAATTGAACATTCTATTTAAGGGGGAAGCGCTAAGGTGGCCCGCGAAACACAACTCTCTAAGACCACGTAAGTCCAAAGAATGATGATTTCATGAAACAGTTATTCTTTGGACTTACATGGTCTTAGAGAGTTGTGTTGATGACTTTAATGATTATAATTCTGTAAACACATATTTCTTACGGCCGCGATTCATATATTAATCAACGTACAACTTAATACTGACCAGCAAATTCCAAAAAACCTAAAAAAAAATTGAAGTTCGCGGGTTACCCTGGCGCTTTCGCCTTAAGTACTGAAAAAAACAACAAAAAGAAGAGGAAAACCACCATTACCGTAATGTACTTAAATAAATTCCAATTGTTTGAACGATATCACCAAATGAATAAAACAGTTAATTTTGTGACCTTTTCGCTACTTAAAACGTTAAAGTTTACTGTCATGATGCTAACATTTTGCCTCGAGCTTTAACTGCTTTCGGATCAGTAAAAAATACTGTTTTGAACGTTAGTCTCATATGGAACTATTTAAAGCATTTCAGATTAATGTTTTTTTCATTTTTATTTACTGCTTATTTCTTTCAGTGTGTCCACGTGCTGACGCTACTCGTCATCATGCACACATTCACAGCGTGTTGTTACAAATAGTACCACAAGTAAAGCGCGCGTCGTTTCGTGAGATAAACATACTGTAAGACGATACATCATTGGATACATACATAGACAGGACTGGCCATGATTCTGGATGGCAAGTCGCACACTTTAGCCAGGTGCGCCGTGGCTTCCATGAAGGCAAGCGACAGGTCTCTGTTCAACATCCATTCGACTTGCTTGTCTGTGAACAAGAAAAAAATAAATTAAAAATCCATACTTAAGGGGGAAGCGCTAAGGTAGCCCGCGCAATTCAAATTTTCTTACGTTTTTTGCAATTTGCTGGTCAGTATTAAATTGTACGTCGATCAAAATATGATTCGCGGCCGTAACAAATATGTATTTACAGAATTATAATCATTTAAGTCATCAACACAACTCTCTAAGACCACGTAACCCCAAAGAATGACGAGTTCATGAAACAGTTATTCTTTGGAGTTACGTGGTCTTGAAGACGTTAATGATTATAATTCTGTAAATACATATTTGTTACGGCCACGAATCATATATTAATCAACGTACAACTTAATACTGACCAGCAAATTGCAAAAAACCTAAAAAAAAAATAATTTCGCGGGCTACCCTGGCGCTTTCGCCTTAATGTTTAGTAATGTCAACGTCATGTCTCATAGTTGTCAAAATAAATATCGGCTTGACAGATGGTTGACTGGCACCTTCTACTTCACGACGAACAGAGTGCGCACGCCGCTTAGTTCTCTTACATAATAAACTTGAGGGAAATTAAATAGTATGAAAGTGTAAAACAGTGTTCTAAATAAAGTATCAAGAAGTCCAAGAGGTGGTTTTCATCAAGATCCCGAACACTTAATATTATAAATTCAAAAGTAACTCTGTCTGTCTGTCTGTTACCTTTTCACGCCTAAACCACTGAACGGATCGCGATCGAAACTTACGCGAGTGAAACCGCGAGACGCTGCTAGTTAATTCTATGGTACACTAACTTCTGCCCGCGACTTCAGTCCGCAGGGAAGCCAACTTTACTATACTTTAATGTCCTTTATAATGCGCACAGCAAAAGAGTGGAACTCTCTACCTGCGTTTGTGTTTCCGAGTGAATACAACCCGAATCTCTTCAAAGTAAGAGTGAACAGGCTTCTTCTGGGTAAGCTCACTCCATCGTAGACTTTATCTGTGTTATCTCTGACCTAGATTAGAGTCAAGAGCAAACCCATTTCGAATAAAAAAAAAACACTTATCCCATGGCACCCAGTGCCCAGGGCCTAATGTGCAGGGCCAAGTGACAACGGCCACCACTACGGGATACAGGATTACAGCCCAATCCCTCTCAGAGACAGGAGGCCTGTGTCCCAGCAGTGGGAACATTATAGGCTGACTAGCAGTGCCCCGCGGTTTCACCCGCATAAGTGTCGATTCCGTGAGAATATTGGGATAAAAAGTAGCCTATATGTTAATCCAGGGTGTCAGCTACCTCCATACAAAATTTTATCAAAATTAGTCCAACCGTTTGAGCGTGAAGAAGTAACAAACATATAAACGACGATATTGCCTTGCCCTTGCCCTTTCCCAACTATATTGTTGTCGGCTTCCAGTCTAACCGGATGCAGCTGAGTACCAGTACTTTACATGGAGCGACTGCCTATCTGACCTCCACAACCCAGTGACTGGGTATGAATGAATGCACTTATATGTACTGTAAAAGTTTGATTCTGCAATTATAAAATGGATGACAACAAACATTTTTTCCGCCTCAAACCCGACACAGAAATCAATGCCTTCTACAGTGACAGACATCGTGATAAATTCTCATTAAGTAGGTCATAGAACACCAAACATGCCTCTTACATACCCATACATTTAACCGACTTCAACCCTTTGCTCTCAGTAAATAAGTAAACTGGGGGTGTTTGTTACCCCCTAGCAATAAAAGCCACCTCATCCGGAAACCCGTGTCTAATAAGGGCACATTAATTTTAAGAAAACCCTAACTTTGAGGGTCGAGCAGACCTCGTGATTGATTGTTTAATTAAAGGTCAATACAGCTGTGGCTGTGGGTTACAAATAGTTACAATACAGATCTTTTACTTCTGGCTGACTGGAAATTCGGTCCGTGTACCGAATTCAAAGGTTACTGTTAATTACTTGGACACCTGGCTTTAGAAATTACTAATCCAGTAGGTACATTTAAGGGTCGACAAGCTAGTCCGCAAAATTAAAATTTACTTAAGGGGCTTACAGGACCTAAACACAAAAAAAACGCAAGTTTTAGAAACAATAAAAGTATATGATCGATTACAGTAAACAAAATCACAAAAATATATGATATTCGTCAGGATATATTCTAGGTAGATAGTGTATTGATAACATAATACATGCAACTACTTTGATACGATAGAAAAAAATCATGAAGATACCTCTAAAAACTTCCTTATTACAATAAAAACCATACTAATATACATATAATCATTCTGATTTTTTGTCAGATTATTCTACAAGCAACATACTAAAATACTAGTATTTTAATTTTTTAGTCCAAACAATAGATTTTTTGTAATGAAATAATTGCTTCATATTTTGCAATAAATTATCAGTGTTGTGTCATTACGCTTCTCTTTCTTTGCTATGCAGTCCGACAGAGACCGGGCTTTAGGTCATGTAAGCCCCTTAAGTATTTTGCAATTTGGAGGTCAGTGTCAGGTTGTAGGTTGATTGTTACCGTCGCGAATCATATTTTATATGATTCGCGACTGTAACAGATATGAATCTATGGATTTATAATCATTAGCTCCTTGAGTTATAATTGGCATTACAAATGTAATTATGTCATGAAATAGTCATTAATTAAGGTAATATAAACTTTTTATTGATGATTTCTATGATTATAATTCGATAAATAAATATTTGTTACGGTCGGAAATTATATTTAGATCAACATACATTAGCTGATACTGACCTACAAATTGCAATTGTAAAAAACATTTTTTTTCGCGAGCTACCCTGACGCATTCTTCTTAGTGCCTTGCGCTTTAGTAACGATTAATTGAATTTTGAAAAGAAGTAGATGTTACTGAAAAAAGTTTTGCAATTACTTCATACCACCTTTTCATGAACACTTCCTCGTTACTAATAAACGTATTATATCAGATGAATAGTTACACACCGATTTCTCTCTTTCAGTCGTCAGTAATTTGACTTTTGAAAGAAGAAGCCAAAGCGTTGTGTAACTATACAGACGCTATACAACGTTTATTAGTAAGGAGGTTATGGTGTAGAAAAGGTCAATAAATTGATATACATTAATGTTACTAGCAACCCACCCCTACTTACCAAGACATCAAGATATCTTTATTATATGTAATTAAACCTTCCGGAATAAAGTCTAAAGTCAAATTTGACTCGAAAAGCTACTTTTAATTTACTTCACACTAATATTATAAACGCAAAAGTTTGTGTGTATCTTTGTTTCTTCTGTGACTTCTTGACGCAAAAACTACTGAACAGATTTGAATGAAATTAGGCACACAGACAGTCTATAACCAGGACTAACATTATAGGATACTTTTTATCTCGATATTCCCACGGGTTCGACATTTACGCGGGTTAAATCCTTTACTTTTGCGATTAGCTTTACTTTTGTATACTCCCCTTACTTTACCCCTTATTCTTTGTAACTACCCACTAAAGTTTTATCTCCAAGCCCGCTTAAGCCAGCTAATGAAGATCAAACAATACTCTTAATCCCTACCACGTCTGAGTAAACCTACAAGCAGGCGCGATGCGCGATTTTATCGCGTGTCGCGCCTGTTTGTAGGAGCCTTAAATAAACAAACGGTTAATCTCTTTGCTGAACCCCGGTTTAACCTCAAAACGGGTACCTAACGAACGAACCTACGTCAGAAATGAAGTTTGTAATCAAAAGTTACGGGATTTTGTTTTGAGAAAAACATTTAAATTGGAAATTGTTTCAAATAAAACGTTTATTTTTATTTTTGCTAAGTATTCAAATACATTTTCAATTTCACTCTTAGTTGATAAATATTAACAAATGTCAAGGACCTCGCATATTCTGGAATGACTGTCAAGAATAAAACGTCATTCATTTCTTTGATTCTTATCATGATGAATAATTGTTTTAAATCACTGTCAAAATCACAGTGATCTTTATCATCATCATGTGCGGATTAGGATGAAATTCAGCACATGTGTGGACCATCATCTGTCTAGCCTTTTCCCAACTATGTTGAGGTCAGCTTCCAGTCTAACTGGATGCAGCTGAATAGGTACCTACCAGTATTTTACATGTAGCGACTGCCTATCTGACCTCCACAACCTAGTTACTGGGTAATACGATACCCCATGGTAAGACTGGTTGCCAGACTTTCGGGCTTCTAACTACCCGCAGCGACTGTCAAAGATCCACGAATGACAGCCGGGACCAACGGTGATCGGTGATCGGTGATTTTTATGATCTGTACAATAAGGTCGCTGTAAGGAAGCTATGTTGTCAGAGGTGAAATAAGGGTCAGCTCACACCGAGACGCGACGCGGCGCGTCGTGACGCAACAATAGTGCAAATGTGTATCTTTTCGTGTAGTAAATAGAGTTAGATTTTGAATAGCTCTATTGAAATGTGCGCGCAGCGTCGCGTCTCGGTGTGACTTGACCCCAAATGGGAAAGGACTATAATCACGGAGAACCTACTCGAATACTAATTCCACTTTAAGAACAAACCTGACGTACATGTGACATGTCTAGTCGTGAATAAATCAATTCAAGCATTCACAACGATTAAAAGTTTTTGTTGGGCTTTAGGCGCGGTTAACATGAGCGAGAATCCGTAAATTCGACCCTATTAAATTCAACCCCATTTATTGCCCTATTAAGAATACAAGTACCTACAGACGCCAGCACATTATGCTACTACAATCTGTCAAATTTCTGTAATAGATTTTCAACTTTATAGCTAAAGTATAAGGTTCAAAGATGTTTGGAAAAATTTGACAGTTTTGGGTACCTTGATGTGCTGGCGTCTGTACCTAATCTGTACCTAACAAACTTTTCTAGTTACTGTTATAATAGTACGTCAGTATTAACGCAACTGCTGAAACAAGTTGATAAAACGAAAACATAAACGCTGAAAGTAAAAAAAAAACTAACTATGTTGTTTACGATTTAGACATAATCTGTGTCACAAAAAGTTTTAAAAGAACTGCAAACTCAAAAAGTAACGATACTTTTAAGTCAAAAGAACTATCGTTCAAACTAGGACAACATACCATTTTTGAGAATAACTTAGTTTTAAATTAAGATGTCATGTCGGCAAAAAGGTTTGGGAATAAAACCTTTTTGGGTAGTCCAAAACTATGTGTATAATAAAAATGGGAAATCTCTCTAAGGAGCTCCTTGACTTGTTATTTGTAGTTTTTGGTGAGTTTTAGAAGTTAAAATTTAGTGAACAAATTCGTTTCTGCGTTTCGTCTGAGCACTCTAAGAATGAGCCCAAGGAGATACCTCCTTGGGCGTATTATGAAGGGGCTAAGGAAAGTATACCACGCAGGACTGCCCTTTAGAGAAGGCCATGAAAACCTGTAGTATATAGATAAAAATGGTATTAAACAAATACAATGTGATGGTCATATCTAGATAACGGATTAAGTATCCTACACAATTTAATTTTCCAAACATGTAATCAAATGTATTTTTGGAAAAATAACAGTCATTCAGAAATTACCTTAATTCACAAAGAAAAAACGTTGATATTTGGTTAAGCTGAAATGACCTCAATTACAGTGTTACCGACGCGAGAATGCGTTCTTGACACCTGTAAATACAAACGAATACGTGCTTCGCGAATTTGATCTTTATTAGCTACTAGAATTGCCGCACTGACAGGTGTCAGGAACGTATTCTCTCGACGGCCTGACTGTAGAAACAAACAAGGATTTAAACATGGAATATATTTTGTTTTTTTACATCAATTTTGTCCAGGGCCCTATCACTACTTTATACATACCATGTTTCTTCCAAAGTTATCGAATTGCGCACACGTCATCACAGCCATTTATTTTTTTAATGATTTTCAGCTGCAGATAACATATTTCGTAATGCCGATACAACCACTCGGCCTTTGACACAAATGTACTACATCTAACTAAAATATGAATAAAGAACCTAGAACGCGAGCAATACTCCCATAAACAAAATTACTAAAAATAAAAACGTCCGAAAGTGCGTCTGGACATACTGTAGTTTATCTCGATTGTCGATTTTGGGCGGCCGGACGTTTTAGGATTTTCGAGAGCTGTCCATTTTCGGCAATGTACGCGTGACTGGATAATAATAATAAATTAATTTATTGATCACATTACCAGATCCTTATGTTGTTAGTAAAAGTCAGAACCTAATATTAGTAAAAACAACACTCTATAAACAAAATTGAAACGAATGACACCTAAGTGTGCAGCCGTATCCAGTGAGCCAGCATGGGGCTGTCCCACCTATCACACAATACACTTTTTAATTATTATTTTATTTTATACAATATTTTGCCAAGTTCTACTTTTTTTTTCAAGTTATACTGCTGCTTATAGCCATTTGTCTGCAATTTCATTAAACAACGTTGTATATTCTTATTCCTTAAAAAACCATTATACTTAAGGGAAAATACCCAGCATAACTTGCCACCATATTTTTCCGGCGTAACAGGAAAAACTGTGGAAGAAATCGTGCGTAAATATTCTTTCCACCTCTATTTTTTCAGTAAATTTGTAGTCCCTTGTGAAAATTAAGACAACTGGCACTTAGTTCAACAAATAAGGCTCGTATAATGAGACTCAAGACAAGAAGGACCTTCGTTAGCGTAAGTAAAGTCTGGAATTAAGGGGCTTACAGGACGTAAACACAAAAAATGTAAGTTTTAGAAACAATAAAAGTATATGTTCGACTACAGGAAACAAAATCAGAAAAAAATATATAAGATAGGTATTCTTTAGGATATATACTAGGTAGTGTGTTGAAAACAACACATACATACAACCAACTTGATACGATAGAAAAAATTCATGAAGACACCTCTAAAAACGTTCTTTTTACAATAAAAACCATACTAATATAAATACAATCATTCTGATTTTTTGTGAGATTATTCTACAAGCAACATAATAAAATACTAGTGTTTTCATTTTTTAGTCCAAACAATAGATTTTTTGTAATTAAATAATGCATCATATTTTGCAATAAATTACCAGCGTTGTGTCCTCGCGCTTCTCTTTCTTTTCTATGCAGTCCGACAGGGATCGCGCTTTAGGTCATGTAAGCCCCTTAATGATTCTGTATCTAGATAGGGACACATTAAATTTGCTGAGGAAAGTTCATAGACGTGATCGGTATCAATAAAAATTAATCAATGAATACGAAACCAGCTTCTACCTGTGGCTATGCCAGCGTGGATGTCGGAAATTGTTCCACGGAAATGTGCTACAGGGACAAAAAGTAGCCTATTCCCTTACCCAGAATGCCATCTATATTCTTGGGTAATTTTATCGAAATCTGTTCAGTGGTTTAGACGTGAAAAGGTAATAAACAGACATAATTACAGTGTTACTTTCGAATGTATAATTTTAAGTACGGTTATTGTAAAACATTTTAAAAGAGTGACTATGGAATTTCTTCCCAGAGGGGTCAGTGGCTAAATAATAACAGCCGAAGAGGTCAATCAATCAGGTTAAGCTACGCTTGCCGCGGTTGGTCTGTGGATGGGTGACCAACTTTACATGCCGAGACTCCTCCGTGCCTCGGAAAACACGTTGAGCTGTTGGTCCCGGTTGTATTTCGTGGATCTTTGATAGTCGTTACGGGTAGTCAGAAGCCCGAAAGTCTGTCAGGGTTATCAAGGGTCTGTAACTGGGCTGTGGAGGTCAGATAGGCAGTCGCTCCATGTAAAATACAGGTATTCAGCTGCATCCGGTTAGACTGGAAGCCGACCCCAACATAGTTGGGAAAAATCTAGGCAGATTGAGTAGCTACGCATCGCAAGGTCGCCAGTGATGCAGTCTCCACGTAGAGGCTGATCGGTCACGCTTCCAAATTGACGAGGTCGCCAGACCGCAGCCAAGAGAGTTAACTGTCATACATTTCAATACGAATAGTTTGGATACGTAGCCAGCGACGACGTCGCAATGGCGTCCCAGTGTGTTAATGCTCTTAGGAAAAGTGCATAGCAATATCGACTCGCTAATCGAAATTGCGATTATTTTAATTGATAGGAAGGAAACAGCGTGGATAAAAATTGATTAAAAGACCCTTTTCAAATCTCCAATTTTTTATATGGATCCAATTATTAATGTCAAAACAAATAACGTAATTATATTTCGAACATCACTATTACTACACTGAAAAAAAAGAATGATTGATTTTACTAAATTCCGCGTAAATTTTATCAAATCCGCGGGTTATATAGGTCCTACACACGAAATTGTTGATTTTACCAAATAGAACTGAAGGCCAATTCTCGTAATTTAAAACGTTCAAAATCTAGTCGCAGTCTCATCTCAGCGACAAAGAAATGTCAAAAACTTGTCAAAATGTAGGGAAATTTAAAGTATTTTTTGACAGATTGAGACTGAGATCAGACTGTGAACGTTGTTAAAATTAGTAGAACTGCCCCTCTGGTTGATTATGAAAATCAACAAAGTGGATTTTGTTAAATTCACTCTTGTTATAGTAAAATTAACTATGAAAAGGGTTGACTATGGCAGTTTATTACTCAACCTACACTACTTTAGTACAGACGCCAGCACATCAACCTACCACAATCTGTCAGATTTTCCCAATCAACTTTGAACCTTAAACTTTAGCGATAAAGTTGAAAATCTTTTAAAGAAATCTGACAGATTGTGGTAGGTTGATGTGCTGGCGTCCGTACATTCAACAATTCTTTTTTTTCAGTGTATGGAGGAAAGAAAGGGGTTTGTGGCTAGGAAATTACAGCAGCACGGAACGATCGAGGTTAAGCTACGCTTTCCGCGTTTGGCCCGTGGATGGGTAACCTTCTTTACATACCCCGAAAGTTTGTGATTTTTCGTGGCTCGGAAAGCTCGTTAAGAGCCCATACTACCTTAGCTAAAATTCACTCTTTATCTCACTCGCACGATACTGCAGTGCGATTCTGTAACCATCTCACCGTGAAAACTTAGGTGAAGTGAGCGTAGAGTGAGCTGTCAATAATGTCAATTCTTAGCAAAAACAAACTCACTTTACCTAAGTTTTCACGGTGAGATTTTTACAAAATCGACTGGATGCTCATGGACTGAGTGACAGCGAGTAATTTGAAAACAATAAGAAACATAGTACCTGCTGTATATTTAGTTCATTTGTTATGCAAAGTTTCATGATCTAATTTGGAGTATATTTTTAATACTAGCGGTTTATTGTTCGGTTTGGAGGTAACTTTGTAATTTTTTTCTATCGAGAAAATTTTATGGAATCGTGTTTTCGCCAAACATAGTATTTAACATTAATCCTCAACTTTACTATATATTTATTTCAAAATGAATGCTGCAATACTTTCGACACAACGGCGGATCATGCTAAGCTATTTATCTTTTTAATATTTGTTATTTTTTTTGTTTTTCACCTTTTTTGATGTTTTTAATGCCTGTATTGTGTCTTTTGTTGCACTGAATAAACGTTTTATCTATCTATTTGAGGTAGTATAGGCCCTTAAAGGCTCCATCAAACAGGCGCGACAGGACACGCGACACAAAGGCACCGCAAGTCACGCAACGAGCGTTGCCTTTGTGTCGCGCGCGATTATATCGCGTGTCGCGCCTGTTTGTAGGAGCCTTAAGCCGTTGGTCCCACCAGTCATTCTTGGCTCTTTAACAGTCGTTACGGATCGTCAGATGCCTGAAAGTCTGACAACCAGTCTTACCAAGGGGTGTCGTGTTACCCAGGCTTTGGAGGTCAGATCGCTCCATGTAAAATACTGGTGCATCTGATTAGACTGGAAGCCGACCCCAACACAGTAGGGAAAAGGCTAGGCAGATGATGATATCAAATTGAGGAAAAGAAAATAAGTTTCCACACACTTGCATGATTAGCACCTTGGTTCCCATTCAAAATTAAACTGTAATGCTTTCAAAATTAAAGTCCATAACTCTTTATGGCTTCCCTGTTTCAATAAAAAATTACATCAACGGTCCAATCACGGTGATTGGGGCATGAAAAAGTATAATCATTAAAAAAAATTAATTTAAATATAAATTATACAAGTACCTACGTAGTAGGGACCTTCAATTTTAACGGGAGACCTACAAAACGTTAATTAAAGGGCGGGACATAATCTCCGTATAAAGTAGGCAAAATAAGTAACAATTTGACCTTCATCCCCCCCCCCCTCTCTTCCTTTTTTTACTGGTTGTATTTCCTGAGCGCGTCTCAAATAAAATATTTTTCTTTCTTTCTTATTATAGGTATACCATAAATAGCAAATCAAATTTAGCCTATAATATTCCCAGACCTGAGATACAAGTCTCCTTTCTATAAGACGGGCGTGGACCATAGGCGAGCCCAGTGTGTTGGTGGATGTCATATTTATTTATTTATTTCTGTAACTGCCCGTGACATCACAGCGGGCCCTATCAGAATACCAGCGCTGCAACATTTATTTTTTTAATGTCGTAGCACCATGCTGAGATAGGAGCCTTATGGCCTCGTATAAGACTTTCTGTTTCATTTTCCTTTTGTTACTTTTTTTTTAAATAACTTGGACTTTTATTTTGCTGTGTTTAGTTTAGTTTGTGATCTTCCTGTACGAGTCGCAATAAATACTTTTTTCTTTCTTTTTTTTCTATATGTGTTTGAATTTTTGGTTCTAGGATTTTTTTTTTACTTTTAGGTTTCCTCACGATGTTAGGTTCGGCCGAAAGATGCGTTGCGTTGTCCGTTGTGTTGTCGGGAACTCTCCCGAATCGGAATCTTTTTCGTGCCAGACACACGCTTCTCGGTATACGAAATATGAACGTAAAATATGTATAATCGTGAGTCACCAAAAGAGATAAGTAGTCAGGGTCATCGGATATACCTAGTTGAAGTTTAGTAAGAAACCGATGGGTATTTTCTAATAAAATTTAATTCGATAAATTAACTGTTTGTTTTCTATTAATTAAATTAAATTTTATTCGAAAACATCCATCGGTTTATTACTAAACTTCAACTTTACTCGACGACCCTGGTTACTTATCTCTTTTGGTGACCGTACATAAATTAAATATTTTATTTATTTAGGATCTTCTCGAGCAAAGCTAATGGGATCAGATCGTCAACGTTGAAACAAACAGGCTTGTTTACCGACAATATAACGGATCAGGATTCCTTTAGACGGTTCTAGACAATATTGCGATCAATCATCCGAAACACTATTGCCTATGTCTATATTTATTTTGATATGCTCAGTGTCTTTGAAAATTAGATATTTGCCAGCGTACAGTCAGCCTCTACAAACTGTGTTCTATAATATTATATCAATGTGTAGCTACAATTATGTACCTACCCATATCTATACAAATATGTGTCTGTTTGCAAGTATCGGTACTCATTATATCAAAAAAGCTATTTTTAAATCTTTTGTCTGTCTGTTTGTTACGGTTAATCTCCAAAACGATTGAACCGATTTTGATGAAATTTGATATTGGGATACTTTGAACCCTGGAAAAGGAAATTGGCTACTTTTTAATGATATAGCACGCGGGCGAAGTCACGGACGGAAGCTAATATGGAATAAGTTTTGTGGCTACACAATATTTTGTAACAATGAATTCTTACAGGTTTGAGTATTGTTGAGGCTGTCTATAACCGCCGCGGTTTTGCACGAGTTCAACCTATTTACCTATGTGGTATTAATTAGCTGGGTTATTGCGTAACACACTGACAGTAGGAATAGCTTTTTGACAGTTCAACCACATTCAATGCGTTATTTACATACATAAATAAAGAAAGAAAAAGTATTTAAATCGCCCCATAATAGAAGAAACTTTGATTATAATGACATTTCGAGATTTTGAAAGAGCCCATTAACATTTATTTTACCTGACAGCAGCAATCTAAAATCAACCAATCAATTATTAATTTTTTTCAACTTTTTGGATGTTTTTAATACCTGTATTTGTGTCTTTTGTAGCACTGAATAAATGATTTATCTATCTATCTAACTAACCTTAATCCTATCAATCCTTAAATCTATCTTTCCTAAATGATACATCTTAATAACCTATTTTGATAACTTGTATAATAATTATTGTGTTTGCATGCCAACAAGGCAGAATGTACACGGTTCTTTATTATGTTATTTACGATCCTATTTGTATGTACCTGCATTCAAAGCAAATAAATATTCTATTCTATTCTATTCCATTCTAATTGTAACTAGAATATAGATAACAATGATTTTGTCAGTGGCAGCAACCCAGCAACAACTTTATTGGAACGAGAATAGATCTCTATTCTCGTTCCAATAAAATATTTTGCATCACTGTCCGAATCACAGTGATCTCACTGTGATTCGGACAGTGCTGCAAAATCAGAGGTATGGATAGCAAAATAAAAATCAGCTGTTCCCTACATTTTGACGAGTTATACGAACAGAAGTTTAGGGAACAGCTGATATTTTTTTCGCGATTCAGGTTTGGTCTTACAGTAATAATGAGCATATTGATACTCATCAATATGCTATATGCTATCGTCTTAAGAGGTCATTGTACTCACAATGACCTCTTAAGGCGTGAATTATACAGAAACGGCTTAAGGCTCCTGCAAACAGGCGCGACGCGCGACGCGAATCGCGCGCGACACAAAGGCACCGCTCGTTGCGCGACTTGCGGTTCCTTTGCGTCGCGTGTCGCGTCGCGCCAGTGTGTACGAGCCTTTAAGGTGAAGGCACGGCGCAGGCGCACGTCGCCTTCGTACATTTTGTATGAAAACGTTTTGAAGCGGCATCATGCCTGCGCCGCGCCTTTACCTTACGCCGTCTCTGTATAATTCACGCCTTAGAGGTTGTTGGTGTTTTTCCAATAACCCTGTATATGCTAGTTGCGCAACAAACTTTGCTTGCGCAATGCAGGATTTTGCGTGACGTCAGTTGAATGCGTATTTCGCAAGTGGCGATGGTAGATGTCGCCACATACATAATTACCTTGTCTTCGATTAGCTTCAGTGGATACGGTTGAGCAGACCTCTCTGCTCAACCGTATCCACATAGGTGATGTCTCATATTTACTTAGCGCGAACTAAACTGAGATGTGGATTGTGCCTCGCAAGCTGGCGGCGGTGCGCAGTGGAGACGAGAGGAGATGTGAGCGGCGTGCGGCGAGTGGCACCACTAGATCTCCTGGGATCTAGCGGATGGGTTGTGTGACGCAGGCGTCGCACAACCCATCCGCCGTGCCCGTCAACGCCTCATCCAATGCTCACCGCACTCAGTTCAGCTCCGCTTTAGCTAGTACACACACACATACTACTAGTTAAGCTCGAAATCCGTAGTTTCGGTCAAAGTTACGGGCGTTTGCACGTCCGCACGACTTGCGAAGACCAGATCTATGCGGGGCCCGAACCCGAACTATGAATGAATGACAACGCGATTTTTGACAGTTGTCTCTAATCCCGAAGCGAATGTGCCTATCCGAAAAATTGAATTTGGCACTTGTTTTGACGGATAAACTACTTATGGACTGGCCCTTATCTTCGTTGACGGTCATAGAGTGTAGACCCCCTATTCCGGTTAAGCCAGTACGCATCTCCGCACACCATCGGTGGGTACACCCTAACTGTTAAGCATCTCCTCTCCGCTCCGCTTGGCACATCTCGGCCCATCTCCACTTTAGTAGGGTCCAGGCCTAAGGGTGCGTTTCCACTGAAGCGGAGCTGTTCGGAGCGGAGCGTAGACGTACAAGAATCGAGCAATCACATTGGTTGAAATCCTCACGATTCCTGCACGTCTCCGCTCCGCTCCGCCCAGCTCCTCTTCAGTGGAAACGCACCCTAAGGCACAAAGGTGCCTTTGTACTACAAATTCTTATTGTTTACCTGTTTCAAAAGCTAAGCTAATTTCAATTTAACAATGAAAAAAACAAAACTCGGCAATTATAAAGGCGCATTTTCAATTAAAATGCCATACAATAGGGTTAAAAACAAAAGCAATGGTAACGTTTTTTTTTTTTCATTTGTAATTCGTGAATACGACCTGCAGTGCGATTCTGTAACCATCTCACCGTGAAAACTTAGGTGAAGTGAGCGTGGAGTGAACTGGCAGTGTCATCTTACCAGATACTAGGGATTGACCAAGCATACATTTACAAACATAATCGAGATTTTAATAATATTTTTTTAGCCTAATCCTATTGATATTTTTATATAATTCAAAGCTAGTATTTTAGTGGTCAAAACATTAATATTTTGTGGAGTTTTACTTACAATAAAATAGCAAAACAGAAGCGCAGTCAGAATCTCAATCCTGTTTTTTTTTATTTTTTCCCTAGTCTAGTAAGTCCTTATATAGACTGAGGCGCGAGCGCGTCACGCACGAACAGTAAATAAAATTAAAACATTCACGTTTATGACAGCTAGACTGATGAAATTACGCATCGACATTGTTTGGTTATTATGAGCAATTGTAGATCGAGTCTAGTAAAGACTGCGACGATGTTCAGCGTTGTTATTAACCCAAATCTATTGAATTAGAAGAGATAACCGAGTGTGTCAAGTCATCGAGTGCTAACGGATGCCTAGCTGACGGACCATAGAATGTAATCCCACGTAGTTTGTGTGGCGTGATCACTTCACCCGATTCACGACACTAAATGTCGTAAATCGGGTGAAGTGAAGGTGAAGTGATAAGATCACGCCGCGCTTGCGCGTTAATCACTGTCATTATCACATTGCAGATTGCGTGATCACTTCACCTTCACTTCACCCGTTTCACGACATTTAATGTCGTGAATCGGGTGGAGTGAAGGTGAAGTGATAAGATCACGCCGCGCTTGCGCGTTAGTCACTCATTATCACATTAGAGATTTGTTTTTACATATTTAACTTGTAAGGCGTCATGTATAAGAACATTAGGAAAATGCAATACCAACGTCAAATAAGTGCAAATATTTTATCGCTCATCGCGCGCCCGTGTTTGCACTGCACCTCTAGTAACCCTTAAATGAAGAAGTGGTTGGTGTCAACCCTGAAGTGTATGTATGGTCCCTAATAGTGCATAACGTAGTAAGTACACTCCTTTAGAATATAAGTAAGCAGTTTACATCAATGCGCATTGTAACATAAATTCACTAGATATTCATTAAAGTACATTCTATCAAGCTGGTTGTCTAATTCTAACGACCCTTGAACCCCCAACATTTCATGGCGACCCTGCCTTAGAGTCTGCCAAGGGGCAGATTAAGCAAAGTTTTCGCTGAGCGATTTTCAAAATGTGTAACTCTAAAGTAGAAAAAGACGAGGTATTCGCCAATCAAAACGCGGCTGGTGGAGGTGTTGACGCCGAGGTGGTGTTGCCATGGTTACGAGATTCGAGTGGAGTGATATATAGTACATTCCGAATTGCACTGTAATCGACTACAGCGTGCTTACACCTTGACCCCAATTCTGCTGTATGGTATTTATCTATTATTCCCCGCATAATCTTACCACGCCGTACGGTTGTCAAGCGTGGTATTTTGACAGTTCAAACCGGTTTCGGTCATTGTGTCATAGAGAATACGTTAATAGCAGATGTAGTGATTAGGTTATTAAGGAATTGACGTGGTTTCGAAGTAATGAATCATTAAGTGGTCATAGTCAATTAGGGCCCTTTTCTGAATTAACGTGAACGCGATAACGATGTCCCGTGAATCGACATATATGAAGTCATGGCATGTGCCATCTTGCGATAACGCCGACTACCGACCATGCCCTAAATTAATAATTATCACCGATCTTTAAACCAACGTGGCATTTTCGAAATTGTTCTTCTGGCTACAGTCGCCACCTTACCAAAGAAGAGGAAATTCGTGGTGTATACACAAATAAATACTATAATCCAACCATGAGTAACTATTCAAGTGAATAGGTATATTACTGACTCTCAGCTGCCATAGTGGTCATTTATCTAAATCGGAAAGCAAATTATTCATGTGAGCGATGATGACTTAATTCGGAATAAGCCATATTTCACGCCGCGCAAGCGCGTTAGGCGCTGGCGAATGTTTTGACCACTAAAATACTAGCTTTGAATTATATAAAAATATCAATAGGATTAGCATTAAAAAATATTATTAAAATCTCTTTTATGATTGTAAATGTTTGCATGGTCAATCCCTAGCATCAGTGGGATGACACTGACAGCTCACTCCACGCAAGTATTCACGGTGAGATTTTTACAGGAGAATTGTCGACCTGTTGTTTGAGAGTTCGTTCACTAATGGCATTTATGTTAATGGCAGATTTTCAATAATTTTCTGAATCGGTTGAATCGAGGTTGTTTTAAAATCAGACGCATTAAACAACTAAAGTTTACCGTATTTTTTATCCAGAAACTACGCCATTTTTTGTTAATAAAGCCTAGGTACCTATTATTTTTCAGTAGATTGCCGTCTGCTTAAGTATCTGGACTTTGACAAAACTAGACTGCCGGTAATCTAGGGTTAGCATTAACAGACCCTTTCATCTTTTGAAGAGAGACGATGAAAATGGACCGCAGTCTTTTTGAAAAAACATTAATTCCTGGTTAACATGAGCTAGCGTTGATTATTCTTGTGTTTAAAGAATCATCATCTGCCTTTTCCCAACTCAGCCAGGTCAGCTCAGGGTCAGCTTCCAGTCTAACCGGATGCACCTGTATACCAGTATTTTACATGGAGCGACTGCCTATTTGCCCTCCACAACCTAGTTACTGGGCAATACGATACCCCTGGGTAAGACTGATTGTCAGGCTTTCGGGCTCCTGACTACCCGTAAAGACTGTCAAAGATCCACGAATGACCGCCGGGACCAACGGCTTAACGGATGTCTTTAAAGGATATAATAATATTATCAAATAGTTTTTATTCATTTACTAGCGACCAGCCCATGTTTTGCACGATTGTTACGATTTGAGAAAACATCGAGATTTATTTATTATAAAAGCAAGCTTAATATTATTTACTATTATTTTTTTTAAACACATAAGCTTTTCGGAATAAATTATCTGCCTAATAACCTTTATTTATAACATCTTACTTCAAGCACATAAATGTACAGAGGCGGACTTAATGCTAAATGCTTGTGCTTAATGTTATAGAAAAGATAGCTTCTTGATAGTTCGTATAAACTGATTCTCCTCAGAGTAAGGCATTCATTTATAAAATAAAAACCATCATTTATTTAAACATTTGACGATATAAAAGTATTTTTTCAGTTATTTTCTACAAAATCAACATGATCACTTACCGGTCTCATCCATATGAGCTTCCATGTCGGAACTCTTGACCATCCAGTATGTGAGCTTCCTGGGGTCTGTGATCCTCATCTGCAAGGACTCGGAGAAGTTGGCAGCGAACACCAGAACAGCTCGAGCTTTGCCATGTGACGCTTCTTCCATAGCCAGCTCTTTGTTTGGGTAGTATATCTAGCAGAGACCATAGATATTATGAATTAGTAACTAGGAGTAAAAGGTTAGGATGCTATTCTTTTAGACTTCATTCGTCGCTTTTTTGCCAGGCGAGATCGACGTCAAGAGCAAGCCATTTTCCAAAAAAAAACCCAAATTCATTAGCTACGATCAGCTGTGCGTCAGTAACCACTAGTAACACATATGAACTGCGAAAACCGCTCTTATTGTAACGGAATAAAGGCCCTGTGACAATCAAACTGTCACCATGGTGTCAGGTTGACGGTAAATCTTTGGTAAAGATTCTCAATTTTAATTGCCTCGAAGTTAAAATAAACTTATTGCACAGGTTAATCTGGTATGTAGGTGGTTTTGCTTAAAATTTTCAACCGAATGTTTAATTTAGTTTGAACGTTTACCACAGCTTCTATCACAAGCTCAACTTTTACCAAAGCTTCTAACTGCCCCACACCCAGTTTTACTACCTCTATTTACAAGCTTCCGGCCTATTGATGGCTGATATGAGTTACTTCACTATTAGTAAGCCATAGTTTTTTTTTTAATACAATAATAACTGATACAGTAAGGAATCCTGATCGAGGTGACCCGGCAGAGAACTAAAATTGACATAGCTTACACAGAATAAGTAAGCTGAAGTTGCAATGGACCGGCCATATTAGCCGTAGAAATAATGACCGTTGGGTTAGACGTGTTCTGGAGTCTTCACTCCAGAACTCTTCTACCCCAACGGTCATCGGTTACCGCGAACCGGCAAACATGAGGTAGGACGCCCTCAGGCTAGGTGGACCAGAGATCTTCGTAGGGTGGCTCAGCTGCATGAGAGTTGCCGAGAATCGTGTTGGAGAGGCCTGTATCTAGCAGTGGGCTGCTACAGGCTGGTGGTGATGACTTTTGACAGATCAACATTTGTAAGAAAACACATTTATCACAACTCACCAAGTTAGATTGTCGTTTCGACAAAAAGTCCAGATATTCACAGCTGAATCTCGTCAAATTCCATTCGTACGTATTAGGGTCCTGCGGGCAAAGGTTCTTGTCGTAATCACAGAGGGGTTCCGTAGAGTTGACTTCGTAGTTCACCACGGCGATCGGTAAGCCGACCGGATAGTGACCAATGGCGAGGCAGAAGAATATCATTTGGGAGACTGGGAGGCCGAGGAGGAAGGCTAAGGCACTGGAATTAAATAAACAATGATTAGAGACACATTTTAAATATTCATCATCATCATCATTTCAGCCGAAAGACGTCCACTGCTGGACATAGGCCTCCCTCAAGCAGCTCCACTTCGACCGGTTCTGTGCTTCGCATCCAACGGGTTCCTGCGGCCTTCACAAGGTCGTCGGACCACCTTGTGGGAGGCCTTCCAACGCTACGTCGTCTTCCGGTACGCGGTCGCCACTCCAGAACCTTTCGGGCCCATCGGCCATCTGTTCTGCGAGCAATGTGCCCTACCCACTGCCACTTAAGTTTGGCAATTCTTCGGGCTAAGTCGGCTACCTTGGTTCTCCTGCGGATTTCCTCATTCCATTGGTTTAAATATTGTAATACTAAATATACGGTTTGTATTTATATATGGGCCGGCGTCGCCTGAAATAAATACCCGAAGCAAGGAAAACCTGAACAGGTGGAGATTCATAGACGACTCCGCCTTGGAGTGTAAAAAAAGTGGTGCTGTTGCACAAACGATGGGACACTTAATATCACGTCCTACGTGTCCTGTCAGCTGCATGTTACAGAAACTGATGGACGCCAGTGACGGCGCCAAATACGTAGCCGAATTCTGGACCAGGTCCATTTAGATTGCCATGGACATGCTAAGAAGAATACCCGTTTTGACTAATATTAAACATTAATTTAGATATCTCCTAGTGTGTCTGTGGAAAAGATCATAAAATCCAGGCTCTAGTGAGTATACTCATGGTCGAACTAAATATAGATCCTATACGATTGTTGTAAGAGGTTCCTAGAACGCATGGCGGTTTAATGGCGATATTAATTTAACACACGTGTTTCGTAAAATAGCATCTTGGACCAACCTGTACTTAAAGAACTGTAGCGCAGGTGACATTTGCCGGGGTTACGAATCATAACATCACATTAATGAAATTAAAACAAATAACGTGAAAAGAGTAGGCGAATTGAAATAAAGACAGAGAGCCCCATGATGGCGAGCGGCGCAGGCGGCAGTTTCAAAATTACGAATTCTTTTATGTTCTTAAAAATACTCTTGTGGCGGCATCTACAGCGCCACATAGGAATTACGCATCATACTAACGTCACGCAAAATCCTACATCGCGCAAGCAGAGTTTACCACGCAACTCACATTATACAACGTCCTGACATCGATCGTCGGACAGTTGACCAGACACGACACCTATCTGGTCGGATTATCCTCCTTTTTCTATGGAGGAGAGTGAACCCTACACTTTGTTCCTCGCATCTCTATACTCTATTCAAATACATGTTTGGGCCTTCCTCTCACTTTTGAACACAATTCTGTATTTTGTTAGTTTGCCAGACCTTTCGTTAGATTAGCATCTTTCAAATTCTAGACGAAAAGCTGGTATTTCGAAATAGTTTATAACAATTTTTAGTCCATCACTTACGCAAAATTCCTAAACAAACTCAAGAAGTTCTTCCAAATTAAAGCTTTCATGTGGTGCCACTTCATAGGCATATACATCTCTAAGCTCCTCCTCGGCTTCTCTTCTGGAGGCATCGCCTCTATGGGGTTGATCAACTCTGGGGTCACCACCACACGACCCTTGCTGCTCATAGAAACATTGTCACCGAATTCACCAGATATTTCACCAATTTCTGCTTCTTCCAAGTCTATTGCAGACGGATTCTGAAAACAGATTAAAAAATTCTGATAAGTCTACTTGATTAAGCCTTTTGCTAAAAACCATTTGGAACCATTTAGATTTAGAAGTGCTGAATAAAAAAGATAAAAATATATAAATATCTTATAAAGTTTGATGGTAAACGCAAAATAACTGTTATAAGTACATAGGATAAGTCTACATTGACAGCCGATAAAGAAACGTGGCTAAAAGAATAATTAGTACTGTCAAACATACATCAGTACACTTGATCTATGAAAAACACCCTTATAGCTACGAAATAAGGACGATGAATTTTTGATATCTTATGGCGTGGGTAAAATCCCATACCTACGTCATATCCTCCTATTTCATAGCTAACCTATTCTTAGGTAAAATGCTTACTGGTATAGCTGGAAGTTCCACTCTCTCCACCACATCAGCGAGGATACTGGATCTCCTTCTCTTGCCCAAGTTCTGGAGTACCGACAGCTTCAAGAACACGTCTTCTAAGCTCTCGCCCTGGTAGCGACGCATCAGCTCAGTTGGCGATTCTTCTGCTAAGAATCTACCGCCTCGCATGAGTCCGATCTGGAAGAAATAAATGAAAAACGATAAATTTTATGTACACATTATAATTATGTATATATAATTATGTGGTTCATCAGGAAAGATTTACATACATACCAGAAGGCAAATTCACGAAATTTAAAACGTTCAAAATCTAGTTGCAGTCTCATCTCGGCGACAAACATATTATGTCAAAAATGGGCGAAAATTAGAGGTATTTTTGACAGATTGAGACAAATCAGACTGTGAATATTCTTAAAGTCCCTCTAGTGAAAGAAGATTTGAAGAACTTGTAGAATACACTACAGACTCATCACCATCGCAACTATGGTTTCAGTCTAACAGGATGCAAATGAATACCAAGATTTTACAACGAGTGCCAATCGGACTTCCACAACCCAGTTACCCCTTGGTAAGAGTGGTTATCATATATATTTTTTTTTTAATTCAAAAGTGTTGTATTTCTGTGTTGTTCTTTAATAATTGTATGTCTACTGCAACAAATCCCATGACTGAACACGATCAAAAGTATAAAAATTCATTTTAGATAATACTTATGTATAAGCACTTCAGTGAGATACCTGAGATACAGGTTTATTCCTAGTTCAGGTAAAATCCAATTAATTCTTACCTACCTCTAGTTTGAGGCCCTATTTTCTAAATATTCAATCAATTATCTCAATAAACAATTTTTATTTCATATTTAACGCTCTCAAAAGTTCACAAAACATCAACACTATCTAGCCATACTAACATAACTGAATACACACATTCAAAACAAAATTAAATAATTAAATAAATCATTACTTACAAGATCAGCCTGCTTAGTCTCATCTATGTAATGAGTCGTGATGATGACAGTAGTGCGTCCACCCTTGGTAATATCCACCAGATGGTCCCAGATGCTGCAAAGAAACATTTAAATAATTAAAATTTTCATAGAACAGCACTTAGAATTTTCGGCCGAACATTTTAGTATAAACTAAAATTGTTAGAATTTGTAATTAATTTAAGCCTAGACAGGTTTTAAATTAATTACAAATTCTAGCTATTTCGTATTGTTCGATTCAATATCAATCATAAATATATTTTGTTGTAAGATTAATAATCGATTTTATTTTAGTCTGGTTTAAGTAATTGTCTGTGGTAAAGTATTTTAATTTCTAATTTTCATATTGGCAACATCGCCACTTTTGGTTCTCTCTTCTTGACTCTGCATCATTGTAAGATCCAAACAGATCCCAGTGATTTCATTAATAAATACGTTTTTGCCTTATTCAATACAGCATTTTTATTGTACCCGTATCGTTAAAGTTTGCTGCATAATCAAAATTTTTAAGCTTGTAACTTTTATTTCAATGCAATACTGATCGTTCTTTTTTCAATACAAGATTTAGGGGTTTAAATTTTTTTCGGAAAAGTTTAATTTTTGTGGTCTCATTATTGTTTAACAGCGCTAAGAAGCTAGCAGCTATGCTATTCATAACTTTCTTTTCTTTAAAAGTTGCCAACTCGAAGCCTCTTTTGTACACACGACGACATAATCAAACTATAAGTACATTTCCAATATAAGATGACTTCAAATTGTACGAAAAGCCGCAATATTGCGAGGTCAGCTAAAACTGGAAATGTTTAGCTTGATATTATGTTGTCGCGTGTACGTAGGGAATCGATGCGAGTTCTTATGCCCTTTGTACAGACGCCAGCACATCAAGCTACTACAATCTATCAAATTTCTTTAATAGATTTTCAACTTTATCGCTAAAGTATAAAGTTCAAAGAAGTTGATAGGGAAAATTTTTCAGTTTCGGGTAGCTTGATGTGCTGCCGTCTGTACACATACGTTTTTCTTGCTCTGATTAACTACGGTTACTACGCGCCGTGCGTAGGCACGCTCGTCAGTGTTGTATGGTTCATTATGGAGGCTTGTTGACACACACGTTTTTGAAGTGAAAACTTCTTCAGGCGCGTTGGGAATTTTTTAAGATGGGAAAAAACCATTGAACTCGCGCCACTGTTACCGTAAGCGACACCACGCGTGTTTTGCTTATAAGACGATTAAAAAAACACCCGCTTCGGATGTGTTCGGCTGTCCTCGGGATATACTCGGTTTTAATGTATATCCGATATGTCAGTGAGTGATGGCAAAGTATTCTGTTTATGTTTTGTTTTCACTTCTGTCGGCGTTCCCGGAGTGCCACTGTTTTTTTTCCGTACCGTGTGGGCTTTATCCTGTCAATTTTATATCAATTGCATTCAAACGCGACTTTAAACCATTTAAATGTTGACTTATTATAATATTATAGTTATTTATAGTTGTAAAAGTGTGTGTTTAAAGATTGTCTCTGTATGTACAACACCCCATAATTTTATTTATATCTGCTGGGGAAGCTGTGCTGCTGGGGAGTTTGTTGCGTCACCTCTTCTTCCCAATGAAAGCACTAGGAAATGGTGAAGGGCGGGCGTTTTGGCGTACTGTCTTACGTAATTTTGAAATTCGAAAAGGGCTGATTCTCAGCCTACCTAATTTGAATAAATTACTTTTAATTTTGATTTTTTTTTCGTTTTCACAGGTACGAACGCCAGCACATCAACCTACCACAATCTGTCAGATTTCTTTGATAGATTTTCAACTTTATCGCTAAAGCCTAAGGTTCAAAGTTGATTGGGAAAATCTGACAGATCGTGGTAGGTTGATGTGCTGGCGTCTGTACAATTTTCAATAAGTGGCTGTACAGCTTAGGGACTATGTTCGTAAAACGATTTCCACGACGAACTTCTTCGTCACAGAGTAGAGGTTTGAGCCCCAGGTTTATATGCTGACTATAGTTTTTTCACAAAATAATCTCACCCCTGTCGCAACACAGGGTCGACTCCGACTGTGGGTTCATCGAGGATTAGCAGCTCAGGCTCGTGGATCAGGGCAGCTGCCAATGAAGTCCTTCTCTGTTGACCTCCTGACAGGTTCTTGACTTGTCTGTAATAAAAAAAAACAGCTTACTACCTGGTTCACTGTCTCTTAGCCACTATTGTCCCATTGATGGCCAAACGCATATTCATTTATTAACAATTATAACTGATTTATATATGGATGTTTGTAACATATATCTTTTTCGAAAAATATTTATGTAAGTAGATTTGCACAAACACTTTTACACGTCAATTATATATTTTTTTAAACTAGATGAGGTCGGCGTTTCCTATCTGCCTACTCTGAGAAGAAAAGCCGAAACAAACTCTGAGGGCTTTTCTTAAGCCCAGACATAATCTTGGTTAGATCATGTGAAGACTATGTAGATTGAAGTCTGAGATGGTCTTTTGAGGAAAGAACTACACAGATTCAGTGGAGCTGTCCAGTCAGTGCACGCAATCACGCATTTGTCAGTAGGTACTTAGTCGTGCAGCTCAACTCAATGTAATTGCACAACGATTATATTACCCAAAATGTCTCACATTTAAGGCTCCTTCAAACAGGCGCGACGCGCGATAAAAACGCGCGCGACTCAAAGGCACCGCAAGTCGCGCAACGAGCGGTGCCTTTGCATCGTGCGCGATTACATCGCGTGTCGCGCCTGTTTGTAGGAGCCTTTATTCATCGTTTCAATGACGTGATGCTATCTCTATCGTAGCAAATCACACAGCCATCGCTACTTAGAGATTATAAGATACCTACCATCAAGGCTAGGTGGCCTACATTACCATGTAGGCCACCTAGCCTTGATGGTAAGTATCTTATAATCTCTAAGAGAAGTTTAGTAAGAGATTGTAGGTTACCACCTACAATCTCTTACTAAACTTCTCTTAGTAACTTATAAACAGATAAAAAGTTTTCAGGTAGGGTCTTTAAAAATTTGAACTTGAAAACTTTTTGCGGTGAAACCTTAAGGTGAAAGCGCCAGGGTAGCCCGCGACATTCATTTTTTTTTAGGTTTTTTGGAATTTGCTGGTCAGTATTAAGTTGTACGTTGATTAATATATGAATCGCGGCCGTAAGAAATATGTGTTTACAGAATTATAATCATTAAAGTCATCAACACATGCTCTCTAAGACCACGTAAGTCCAAAGAATAACTGTTTCATGAAATCATCGTTCTTTGGACTTACGTGGTCTTAGAGAGTTGTGTTGATGACTTTAATGATTATAATTCTGTAAACACATATTTCTTACGGCCGCGATTCATATATTAATCAACGTACAACTTAATGCTGACCAGCAAATTGCAAAAAACGTAAGAAAATTTGAATTTCGCGGGCTACCTTAGCGCTTCCCCCTTAAACGGTTTATCTAGGAATTGACAGCAAAAACGTTACTTAACTTTTTAGTGCCATCAATCAGCGGAGGTACAGATGCCAGCACTTCAAGCTACTACAATCTGTCAATTTTTTTAATAGATTTTCAACTTTATCGCTATAGCATAAGGTTCAAAGTTGATTGGAAAAATTTTACAGTTTCAGGTAGCTTGACGTGCTGGCGTCTGTACTTGCTTTACCAAGAAGACATTAATTACAACAAGAACAAATCAAATTAATGTAAGACTTACTTGGTAGGGTTTGGTAGTTGCAGCAACTGGATCAAGAAGTCTATGCGTTCCTCCACATCCCTGGTTCTCATGTTGGCGATCCATCCGAAATAGATGAGTGTTTCTCTGATGGAAAACTCGCCGAAAAGGGCTAGTTCCTGTAACAAATAATATTATGGTTTCAAAACTTTTGTGAGTGTTATCTTAGCTTACGAATGTTTTCTTGTATCAGGTATGCATTTATGCAAGGTCAAATTAAATTAACTAGTGAAACTTCCCAGACGTTATGGTTACCGATATCTAAACATGATAGGTATAGACGCCAGCACATCAAGCTACTACAATCTGTCAGATTTCTTTAATAGACTTTCAACTTTATCGCTTTACCATAAGGTTCAAACTTGATTGGGAAAATTTAACAGTTTCGGGTAGCTTGATGTGCTGGCGTCTGTACATAGAACAAATAATTATTATGTATGGCTAGCAGAAAGTAGATTCCAGCCTTTAGGCGCGATTGGTCCAATTAGCCTGGGTGTTTTAGTATGTGTGAGTACATGATTTTAGGTATCTTTAGCGGTATGAGGTCTGAGTGCGGGACGGGACCGGACGTCATAGGGGCGGCGGAAAGAGCGGGGGAGGCGGGGCCAAGTCTCTTCTTTCGTGGCACGCATTGTAATGTTTTTGCGTGCGGCTGCCTTAGCCACGAGCCCCTCTCGACAGCTTCACCTATTCCTATTTTATTAGTCAAGGCTCTGAATATTTAATCTTCAGCCGCTAATGTGTCTTTACAATACTTCACTGTGTCTGTTGGTTTAACAAAGTGATTCATATTAGCATGCTAACGACAAAACGCTTAGAAAAACATCTGCTGGATTACCTTCGGGGATGTAGTGTCGGATATGGATTATAATGTCACTGTTTACCTGGGTAAGAACTAAAATCATAAACAAAACCCTAGTTTCGTGTAGTTTTAAGGCTTGTACACACAGGCGCGACGCGACACGCGACACAAAGGCACCGCAAGTCGCGCAACGAGCGGTGCCTTTGTGTCGCGCGCGATTCGCGTCGCGCGTCGTGCCTGTTTGTAGGAGCCTTTAAGGCTCCTTCAAACAGGCGCGGCAAGCGACAAACTCGCACGCGACACAAAGGCACCGCAGGTCGCGCAACGAGCGGTGCCTTTGTGTCACGCGCGATTATATCGCGTGTCGCGCCTGTTTGTAGGAGCCTTTAGGGTATCTGGGTACTCGCACGCGACACAAAGGCACCGCAGGTCGCGCAACGAGCGGTGCCTTTGTGTCACGCGCGATTATATCGCGTGTCGCGCCTGTTTGTAGGAGCCTTTAGGGTATCTGGGTATCTGTTTATGAAATTTGTTTGATGACTTTTTGTCGTGATGATTGAATTTTTGGGAATTTGACGGCAGCGTATAAGGCCTGTATTCTACAAGTTATGTCAACAAGTTTTCATGTGTTCACACGACTATATTATCAAGCTATGCATTTCCAGTTTTAGCTGACATTTTCTTTGCGTTAACAAGCGTACGTCTTTACTTCAGCTATATTGTCACTGTTTTCTTCCAAACAAAAACCTAATACAAAATACAAGGCGGCGAAAATGAATCACCCTATCGGAAGATGTTATAATTTTTGCAAATGGTGTCGTACGTTAATCATATTTGACATTTGTGAACAAGACAGCTACAGTATAAAAACAGATAAGCAATGTAGAGCTATACTCCGCAAGGATATTGGATATTTTGAAGGAAGCGTTTCCTGGTTGCGTAATCTCCCGTTTTAGCGATTTGGCATGGCAAACTCGCCCGATTCAAACATCCCAGACTTCTTTCTTTGGGGCTATTTGAAGTCGCGGGTTTATGCTAATAACCCTCAGACAACCGCAACCCTTAAGGGGAGAATTCGACAGGAATGCGAGTAGTTATCACCGGAAATCCTGCATCAACACTAACGGCAGCCACTTGACAGATATCATCTTTTCCACTTAACAGAAAAAAATGTAAAGGTCCAAATAAAGATTTCCATCACTCAAAATCAATTTTATTTAGTAAAAAAGATACTGATTCAAAAACAAAATTGGATGATTAATTTTGCGCCACCTTTTGTTTGACAGCTCATTCTAAACTCGCTTGACAATTCGAATCCAACCAGAGTTATTTTATTGCCAGCTTCACCAGCCTTTACTACATAAGGTCGACTTTGGCAGACAACCTTTACTGTACTAACAACTTCTTGAGACACAAAGTCATGAACAACAACGACCTACTATTTTTCAAGGAAAACACAAAGAGACATTAAAGAAAAAAAAAACACTGGCACTCCGGTAGTGCCGACAGAAGTGAAAACTTGAACAATTACGAGTGTATTTTGTGAATCGTCTTATAAACAAAACACGCGTGTTAAGGTGTGTTCCTTATTTTATAGGGTTTTTTGCAAATCAGGTATGATGACCAAAGTGACTGGTTTATTCTTCTCGTGAAAGGAATTTATTCAGATTTGCTCGTCGTCAGTTATATATCCGTGGTTCAGCGCCATCTCGTCGTTGTTGGATGAACTACGTAGTTAGTACGCGAGGCCTACGTAGTTAGTACGCGAGGCCCTCGTAGTTCTTCCCGGTGTGCATAGATGGCGCTGTCCTCAACAACGCGCGTCACGTCTTACGAATTTTCGATCAGGGTCACGTGACCTGACGCGAATTTAGAAGTTTTTACCCATTCCAAAAAAAGTACACAGCGCCGCTAAAGAAGTTTTCACTTCAATAAATAACTACCATCAACAACACAAATCATTGCCATCTAAACATGTTATGGGTCGTTTTCCTGGCTTATTTGTACGTCCATTATCCATTGTTTCTTTATCTACTTTTGATCATTGTAATAGTGAAATGAGTCAGTGATTTGCTTGTGTATATAATACGATAGAGGCTCGTGGGTTAGTGACAACAGTGGCACTCCGGGAGTGAAACGTTGAAACTGAGTACATCCCGAGGAGAGCCGAACACATCCGAAGCGGATATTTTTTTAATCGTCTTATAAACAAAACACGCGCGGTGTCGCTTACGGTAACAGTGGTGCCAGTTCAATAATTGTTATTTCCCCATCTCTAAAAATGCCCAACGCGCTTAAAGAAGTTTTCACTTCAATAACAGCGGCGCGGGTCGAAGGTTAAGCTGCGCTTGCGGAGGTCGGTCCATGAATGGGTGACCCTCCATAACTAGACTCCTCCGTGCCTCACTTATATGACAACATTGATTGATGTTAGATACGGTACGGAAGCGTACCGAGTGGTTGTGAATAGTTATGCTGGAAACGTCTGCAGCTGCCATGTTGGCCCAACATGGCCAGAGATCGCACAATACAGCTCCCTGTATTGTGCGATCTCTATCCTCTCTCTATCTGGGCCCTTTTTCCTTCCAAACCTCCGTTTGGAAGGAAAAAGGGCCCAGCAGTGAGATACAATATAGGCTAACAAAAAAAATCGGAACGATAATTATTTTTTTTTTTAAAAAAAAAAACGTTGCCCCACTCTAGGAATTACTCCTGTATCGTGGGTGCGTATACAAACATTTAAATTCACATACACAAACAGCCAGACCCGGAACAACTACCTGTAGGCAATACAAATATTTGTTCCGTGCGGGAATCGAACCCACGACACGCAGCGCAGAAGTCGATCGCTCAGCCACTGCGCCAACCGCGTCGTCAAATAAATGCAGTATAGTAATAAATGCAGTATGAAGACAATTTCTAGCTCATTTTATTAAAATTCTTGATAAGCAAAAATGATCTCCACTTCTTCAATGAAGAGGCGAACTAATGAAGGCTCTTTGAAAGTAATTACGGGAATATTAAAAACCACGTAAATGAAAAGACTGATCATTCATGATATTCAGCTTGAAATAACATGCATTCATTTCATTAGTTGATGAAAGAGATTATATCTATGATTCAAAATAGATGAACGCTTGCTTCGCACGGGTACAATGTGTTTGTAGATCTATCGATAGGAAACCCTCGTGGATCTGATAAATATGAATTTAGTATTTAAGGGGCTTACAGGACCTAAACACAAAAAAAAACAAGTTTTAGAAACAATAAAAGTATATGATCGACTACAGTAAACAAAGTCAGAAAAATATATGATATTCTTCAGGATATATGCTAGGTAGGTAGTGTGTTGAAAACATAATATAACTAATTTGGTTGAATAGAAAAAAATCATGAAGATGCCTCGAAAAACTTTCTTTTTCCAAAAAAACCATACTAATATACATACAATCATTATGATTTTTTGTCAGATTATTCTACTAGCAATGTATTAAAACACTAGTGTTTTAATTTTTTGTAAATAGATAATTGCTTCATATTTTGCAATAAATTACCAGCGTTGTGTCATTACGATTCTCTTTCTTTTCTATGCAGTCCGACAAAGACCGCGCTTTAGGTCGTGTAGTCGCCTTAATGCCAAAGATGCCTCACTGCACTACATCGAGGTCGCGGTTTAGATAGCTACCAAACTACAAAAAACTACAAAAATATTTATTGCAACTTAAACATTGTGTTATACATAAATTAAGGCAGCCCCAGTAAGTTACAAAAGTACTTGTGTCGGAGCTGCCTCGCTCTTCCCATAATTGGTAACTTAATAATGATGAGGCGTAAAAGGTTTTTAAAAAGAAAAAAAAAGAGAAGAGTAAAAATAAAATAAAACATTAATTTAGCAGCTCTCGCTGTGTGTATGTTTAGCTACCTCGATGTCACCTTCATCTAAAACAAATGCATGCTAATAGACACTCACGCACACGCCTACCATCGAGGTAAACTCCAGCATTTGTTTTAAATGGAGGTGATATCGAGGTACCGAGCTAAATAAACCAGGGCCACGAGATATCGCAGGGTTATCTTACAGCATGTAATTACCCTAAAAACACAACGTATCCAAAAACAAAAAAAAAATGGAAGTATCTTCAGTAACTAGTCAAACAGGATATTATGTCATCTACTTCTGAAAATTGTTATTTAAAGTTCAAAGTAAGAATTCATTTAATTCGATCGGAATTAAGTGAGGTCAAACAACCATTAAATTGTAAACCATTTGAGACAGATCTTCTGGGTTTTATTAACTGACTCAGAAAAGCTAAAATTAGATTTCATTATAAAGTGGGTTTTACACAAAAATGTACCATCACTCTGGAAAATCTTATGTAAGTGCTCGTGTACACGAGAGACGCGTTAACGGCAGAGAACTGTAGTCGTTGAAGCGTGTCGCTCCTGTGTACACTTAATTAAACTTTTAATGCAGACGAGTTTGTCTGCATTAAAGCGATGAACATTGTTTTTAAATTTTTTTTTTAATTCTTGAATTTAATTATAACATTACTAACAGAATCTAATTATCATTAATGAGTTGGTTTTTCTGTCTTTGCCATTTGAACGTTTTATTTTTGTATGATTCTAATGAATAATTTAAAAAAATAACTCTCGTTACTTATGTTAAAATTATGGTATGCAACACAACTTACGAGTACACAACGTTATTACTCTGCAAGTCATTTGTTTCCACAAATTATAAAAAACTTGTTTTCAAAATCTGCTCAGCCTTTTCCCAACTATGTTGGGGTCAGCTTCCAGTCCGACTGGATGGAAGTGACTACCTATCTGACCTCCACGACCGAGTTACTGGATTAATTAGTTATAAAATAAGTTGTATTGATAGTAAGAAAAATAATGTACATATATCCTCCATTTTGTCATCTAAACTAATATTATAAAGAGGTATTTGTTTGTATGTAAGTTTGTATGTAGGAGGTAATCTCCGGAACTAGCAGTCGAATTTGAATAATTCTTGCATTTGATAGCCCATTTCTTAAAGAAGGTTATTGGCATGCAGCTTAGATGAGAATGCTAAGAGGGATGTGTGGTGTTACACGAATAGATAGAATAAGAAATCAATACATAAGAGGAAGTCTGAAAGTGGCACCGGTAACTGAAAACGTGTGTGGAAACCGGTTGTCATGGTATGGACCATATGGTATGGAGGAATGGGGAAAATGTCGTGAGGGAAGTTGGATGGATTGGTAGGATGGCTATAAGAGTAGCGGAAGACCGAAAAAACGATGGATGGACTGTGTGAATGATGATATGGTTAGAAAGGTGGTGACTACCGAGATGACGACTAATCTATACTAATATTATAAAGCTGAAGAGTTTGTTTGGTTGAACGCGCTAATCTCTGAAACCAGTCGGATTTTAAAACTTCTTTTTGCATTTGATAGCCCAATTCTTGAGGAAGACTATAGGCTATTTAACATCACGCTACGACCCTTAGAAGCCAAGTAAAAGGAAAAAATGTCAGAACGAACGCTAAGCGAAAATAAAGTGGTAGCACGAGCGCCTGCCGGGTCAGCGGGATTGTCCCAAAGGGTTACTGCTGGCCCGGAACATAAAGGGCTAAAGGAGGAATACGGGTGGGTTTTAGTCAGTAAGAGTCTGACACTCCTTTCCGCCCCACCCAGAGCGGGAGGGGTAGTTTGATGATTTCCAATCCCGACAAAAAAAAAGCACGAGCGAGCGTTTGGATGCGACGGGATGGGTTGAGTCCGAAATTTCACGCGAACGAAATCGCGGGCAGAAGCTAGTTATTCATAATTATGCAAAGATATGTGACGGCATTATAAGCCGTTTTTAACCGACTTCATAAAAGGAGGAGGTTCTCAATTCGGATGTTTGATTTTTTTTATGTATGTTCGGGCATAACTCCCTCGTATATAGACGGCTTTGCAATTTTTTTTTTTGTTCGAAAGAGTTTTATTCCGAAATAGTCCCATTTCATTCTTAAAGATCTGATGATGAGTTTCGCAGACAGACAACGGAACTCTTCAATAAATGCCAGCAAATCAACCGCGATTGGTGCTATAGCATATGTACTATGCATTGTTTACGCAATCACGCAACATAACATCACGCCTATACTCTTTAAAGGGGTAGGCAGATGTGTTCAATAGCTCACTGATATTCACATTGCAAGTACTGATATATGAATTTGTTTAAGGTAGGTAGATACTATTAAAAAGTGAAAAATAAAAACGTTTTTACAAAAAAAAAAAAACAACCGACTTCCAAAAAAAACACTACAAAGTGAAAAATTAATTTAATTTCGAAAGTCGGTGTCAAAAAACGAAAATACGGAACCAACGACACCGACTTCCGAAATTAAAGTTATTTTTCACTTTGTATGGTTTTTTTTGGAAGTCGGTTGTTTTTTTTTTATATACTATAAACCATCACAGACACATCCGATTATTTCATCAACTCGTCCTACACGCCTGCGGCCCATATAGGACGACTTACGGAAAATCAAAATAATATTTTCATTCTGTCCATAAATTGTCGTCATAATACCAATTTCCTTCACAAGAAAAATAATCTATATGACAAAATTATTGCCAACAAATTACGACAAAACAGTTATATAACTACCCTAACAACCCACGTATCAAATGAATCAAGCTTCACTGATCACTAAACTATTATTTTTTGCTGACATTGACTTGAGCAACCTCGGTCAACCTTAACGCCTTTTACATAAGGCTCATTGTCTTTTAGCAATAGGTTGTGCGTTAAGACGTTATTTAAAGTTACATAAGTGTCATATAAGACGCTTTGTGGACACAACTTGCCGTGACGTTAGCAGAAACTTTGAAACAATAAGAATCCCAGAATCCTAGTTTTATCGATTTATTCCGGTCTGATACCCCGAACCCCCCCTCCTCCCCCTCCTCGATCCCCTGCTAGTTCGTCTTCAGTTTTAATCTCTGTCTCATGCACTTTATCTAGGTTACTCTTTTTGATAGGTAAGTACAGTCAAGACAAAATAAACGTTTCATGTTTTACAAAATTAAATAAAGTATTTTTTTAATGTTCTATCCGTTCTCGATTGGATCTAAGAGATTAGGAGAGGGTTTTGATAAGAAGTTTATTCTAGTTATCAAGTAGTTAGGTAAGTATCTAGTACTAAAGAATAATATGTTTCAAGAACTAGTGTCGCCAGGGTTAGATTCATATTACAGCATAATGGTTATGTTTTGACGGTATTCCTAACCGAGGGTAGTCCTCTGTCCGAGAACCCCATCAATTGGTGAAAAAACTACTCAATGCTGATTTTGTTGTATTTATGACATTAAACGCATTTTCTTTATTTCTTTCAAAATGGTGATCATAATTAGTTCGTATGTTCAAAGTAAGGGCCAGGAAAGAACAAACGCAGTATCGAAAACGGGAAATCAATGAATAAGTAGGTACTTACGCAAAATCTTTATCGGTATTCGTAACTCGATGTTCTATAAGCATTGCCAAAAAACAAGCTCTATCTACAGTACCCAGCGATAAATATTACACATCGACCTTTGGAAAGAGACAATCGGCTAATTTCGGCTTCGTAGAGCATTATCTCTGTCGCACGAAATACAAACAGTCCGGTTTCTATTAGGAGCTGTTAAAACAATTATGATTTGCTTCTTTTGATAATTATTTTTATTCTTTGTATAAAATCGATAGGATCGAATAGGTCGATGTGCAATATTTATCGCCGGGTACTGTAAGTAGTTACTAACCTGAGGCATATACCCGATCCTAGGTCCGGGCACTCCACTGCCTGGACTGCCAGGCTTTCCACCTAGCACCCAGATTTCTCCGGAGTTCAGTCTTCGTCTGCCCACTATGCAGGATAGCAAGGTGGTCTTTCCACACCCTGATGCTCCTAGAAGACCGTATCTGGAAGCAAAAGGTTGTAATTAGATGGGATAGAACAAGGAATTTAAAAAACATATAATTTCCACGAATTTGTCCGTGGATATGCCGTATAAAATTCCAGCACAGGATTTCATTCTTACGCCAAAAACCACTGGAGGTTTGGACATAGCAATCCAGTTGATTCACAATTTAATTTTTATGGAATAGGTTTTATTGTCTTTCTTCCATAAAAATTACATCTACTACACTCGAAACTAAAAAATAAATAAAATAAAAAAGCCTTTATTTCTTACAAACTTAAAAAGTACATAAATAACAGTGAGATGACTCGTATGTAAGGTACCTATATATTTTTATAAACGTATGCATAGGTATAACTGTCTGCTATGCTTAATGACCTATGTTATTGACTAGTTATAAAAACTTGTGCTTTCTAAATATTATACTTATAATATAATCTATGCTTTTAACTAATAATTATATAATCCTATTTTATGCTTATAACAATTATATTATAACTTTTCTGTATATCTATGCTTGTATTACTTAAATATCTATTATTTCTAGTATGTATATAATAAATATATAGTCAAAACTAAAAAATAACTACATACTTTTTTATCTCCTTCATTAAGACCTGAGGAATCTGTAATTATTTTTTTTTAATTTAACGTTACCCCACACTAGGAATTACTCCTGTATCGTGGGTGCGTTTACAAACATTTAAATACACATACACAAACAGCCCGACCCGGAACAACTGCCTGTAGGCAATACAAATATTTGTTCCGTGCGGGAATCGAACCCGCGACACGCAGCGCAGCAGTCGATCGCTCAGCCACTGCGCCAACCGTGTCGTGTACGATGTGTTTGGTGTACATATTAAAGAGTATTCTATGTATCTAAAATGATTCTTCTAACCTCTACCCTAAAGGAGTTGGGTCACACTTTTGGAGCCCATTCTTTTAAATTCATCCCCATACCCGCAAATTCATTCACTGATCACAAATTCTCAGAAACTTTAACCCATCAACTACAAAATATGGAACGTATATCAAATGTCTCACTACTACGGGTCGCACAAGCAATAAAGCAAACAGCGAGTTAAGGGAAAGAGACACAAAATCAAGTTACTTCTATGAACAACAATACTTCAAGTGTACTGGTTTGAAAAATTGCAAAAGTTTGTCTGTAAAACTACAACAACGGAATCAGGAGAATAACTTCCAGTTCCTACACATTTGGGAAACTTTTGTATGATAAGATTTATTTATGCGATTGGTTTTGTCGGAAACGTTTTTGGGACAAAAAACCAAGATGAATGTCTTGGACATAATTAGTGGTACATTTTAAACACGATTAATTATTACTAACACCTCGCCCTGGCTTTACGCGTATGCAAATTATTATGTATGTTGTGTTTGTGTGTATGTGTTGTTTGTGTTGTTGTGTGTGTGACTAAATCCAACGACAAACAATTTAATTTTACTTTTTTTTAATGTTTGTCTTTGGATTTAGTCGCTGAGTAGGCTAAGCGACTAAATCCAAAGACAAACAATCTGGTTTTATTTAAAAAAAAATGTTTGTTACTAGATTTGGTTTTGATAAAAGATTTGAATAGCATAGTAGGTAGCTAAATTTATTCGAGAATCTTGTCTAAGAACTGAAAAATGATGATTCTCCTGTCCTTATCCCAATTTACTTATGGTCCTAATTTACTATCAGTTGTCATCTCGGTACTCATCCCCTTTCTAACCATATCACCATTCACACATTCCATTCATCGTTTCTTTGGTATTCCTACTCTTATAGCAATTGAAATTCATACTCAAAACTCTCCTCACGACATTTTCCTCATTTCTCCGTAACACATGCATACTATGACAACCGATTTCCACACAAATTCTCAGTTACCGGTGCCACTTTCAGACTTCCTCTTGTGTACTCATTTCTTATTCTATCCATTCGCGTTAGACAACACATCCTTCTTAGCATTCTCATCTCACCTGCATGCCTTTCATTCATGCCTTTTGTGGCCCAATATTTCTGATTGAAGTACTGTAAAACTGATGAAAAACTGAAAAATGATATCTTCATGAAATATATTTTTTCTAACACGAATGTCTGATAATTATTCCCTATTCGACACAGTTGTTTATCCAAATAATTTCAACATTTTTATGAATTTCAAATGTATTTTTCAGGATTTTAATTCCTCGTCCGCAATTTGAAAACATTATCGTTTTAGTTCACACCATTTGGCTCAAATTATTTAAAAAGTGTCCAAACCATTCCTTTGAATGATCTTAGCCGTTTGTCAAATTGAAAAGACCCGTTTTTGACGTTATTTTTAGCGGGAAATTCGGTAACTTTTCTTAAAATGGGAAAGCGGAAAATTAAGAATGATTACGTTTAATTTTTTTATAAAAATTTATTTATTTAAGTTTGTTTAAATAGTTCGTTATGGCCGTTTACGGCTAATACTTACGATGAACGTAGTCATCGTCGTCCATCGTCTTTCTGTCTATATTAGAGTCCAGATTTCCCCCCTGAGGGGGATTCTGTCAGGGGGGAATAGTGGAATAAGCCAATACATGGTAATAGAAATAAAACTAAAAGATTCGGCTTTACTCCGTGACTGTACTAATGATGAAATTAGGCAGTGGGTCCAGTCGACCTCTTCAAAATGTGATTAGGTCAACTGGACCCGCGGGTCCAGTTCGAATGGGTCCAGTTGACCAAAGACTCTACTTGGGCTCGGCGCAACACATTTTCTTCTTCTTATCTCCTCTGTTGCTATCATTCACTGCCTTCTCTTTCATATCATTCCTTATATATTATAATTAATCCTTATTTTCACTACGAATTGAAAAAGTTTCTTTTTTCAGACAATTTAATTATAAGCGATCGAGCGCTCGTAGCACGTATTATTTTGTACTCAATGCTTTCATGGTTATTTTATGTCTGATTTAGCATCACTGTGATCTTTATTTAATTGTCGTTGCTGTCAGATGTTAAATTACTGTATAATCGTATATAACAGGCAGGTTTCAGAAATGCCTTAGTTAAAATTCTGCAACATGCAGTACAACAATGATCGGTGCTTGTTTTGTTTTTTTTTTGTTTTTTTTTTTTTAAACGTTGCCCCACACTAGGAATTACTCCTGTATCGTGGGTGCGTTTACAAACATTTAAATTCACATACACAAACAGCCAGACCCGGAACAACTACCTGTAGGCAATACAAATATTTGTTCCGTGCGGGAATCGAACCCGCGACACGCAGCGCAGCAGTCAATCGCTCAGCCACTGCGCCAACCGTGTCGTCGGATGTCTTTGTTTTGCCAACAAAACAAAGACATCCTAAATTCTCAGGCTATTGCGGATCGTTGCCAAACATTGTTGAGCGTCATGGGAAGCGCGTCAATTGTTGCCTAATGAATACACGGCTTAAAACCGTAAACATTAATTATAAACGTGAATGAGTCCTAGGAAAATGCCATAATATTTATTAACAAGGCTTAGATGTAATGATTTATAATGTGGTGTATTGGTACACCGATAAATTAGGTTTGTTTTCATAGTATGTACAGTCGCACGTAACTTGGCAAGAATCGTTATTCGTTGGATGCGTTTTTCCTTTCTTTAACTTTCTTCTAAACAGACATAATTATTTTAAAATAAATAACAATAACCATGGAATAATGACAAGGAATAAAAGTGGTCATTGTTTTGTAGTATACATGCACCAACTTACTCCTACTATCCCCAAAACCTTGACAAGATACGTGTGCCTATAACGCAAAGAAATGAGAGAATGTTTATAAAAAAGGCGAGACGACATCAATCACAGATATGATTATACTGACTATCATCAATAGTCTGTCTTTCACTGAAAATATGTAGGTTATTGGTTTCGGCCGTAAGGGAGTGAATACAGAGATAATAAGAAAGTAAACTATATTCATTCATCAGGATACCCTGTGTCACAGGATCCAGTCTCCTTTGAAAGATAATATGAATTATAAAAGATAAGTTAACAAATGCAACGGTTTCAGTATGATGAATTAAACTTAGGACTAAAGGTAACTTTTGACAGATAATAATATGAATTATAAAAGATAAGTTAACAAATGCAACGGTTTCAGTATGATGAATTAAACTTAGGACTAAAGGTAACTATGTAATAGGAACGTGTGTGTGTAATGAGTGTAAGTATGCGTGTTGAGTGTGAGTGTTTAGGATATGTCGGAATGACTATGCTGCAACAATAAAGGCTCCTACAAACAGGCGCGACACGCAATAAAATCGCGCGCGACACAAAGGCACCGCAAGTCGCGCAACGAGCGGTGCCTTTGTGACGCGCGCGATTATATCGCGGTTGGTGCAGAAAGATAATAAGAGACGACCTTACGAAGGCCGCAGGAGCCCGTTGGATGCGAGAAGCACAGAACCGGTCGAAGTGGAGGTGCTTGGGGGAGGCCTATGTCCAGCAGTGTCTTTCGGCTCAAATGATGATGATGATGATGAGAAAGATAATGATCAATGAGAGTTCAACTTACATAGCTCCTTTAGGTACTGTCATGTTTAACCCATCTAAAATAATGTTGGGATTCTTCTGTGAGCCGTATTTCTTGTGTGCTCTTCTCACGCAGACTGCCTGTTGTTTCCTGTGAATGAAAACGGATATTTAAGACGTCGTCATCTTTGATAGGCACATCTATACTTATTTATACTAATAAGAAGAGTGAAGTGAAGAGTACTGAAGAGTTTGTTTGTTTGTTTGGTTGAACGCGCTAATCTCTAGAACTACCAGTCGGATTTGAAAAATTCTTTTTGCATTTGATAGCCCAATTCTTGAGGAAGGCTATAGGCTATTTAACTATACTAATATTATAAAGCTGAATAGTTTGTTTGTTTGTTTGGTTGAACGCGCTAATCTCTGGAACTACCAGTCGGATTTGAAAAATTCTTTTTGAATTTGATAGCCCAATATTTAACATCACGCTATGACCTTTAGGAGCCGAGCAAAAAGAAAAAAGTCAGAAAGAACGCTAAGCAAAAACGAGGTAATAGCGCGGGCAGGCTATGCGATGCGACGGGGTGGGTCGGAGTAACAAGAAATTTCACGCGGACGAAGTCGCGGGCAGAAGCTAGCTTCTGCCCGCGACTTCGACCGCGTGAAATCCAAAGAATAACTGTTTCATGAAATCATCATTCTTTGGAGTTACGTGGTCTTAGAGAGTTGTGTTGATGACTTTAATAATTATAATTCTGTAAATACATATTTGTTACGGCCGCGAATCATATATTGATCGACGTACAACTTAATACTGACCAGCAAATTGCAAAAAACGTAAGAAAATTTGAATTTCGCGGGCTACCTTAGCGCTTCCTTCTTAATAGTAGTTTCGCAGATGAGCTCCTTCACGAAACCATCTATTCCATCAAAGAGCTAACTAACCTAGAAGCGACAGTAGACTTCTGCGTCTTGAACATCTTGTGTCTCCTGGCGATGAGCTCCTTCTCAATGGTGCTGATGGTGATGGGCGCCTCCGGAGCTCGGACATCCTCCATGGATATCGTCGCCCCCTCATTGTCGTACGCTGGCATTTTTTACTGTAACAAGGAGAGGAATTGTTAGCGTTTGAAGATAGGTAGAATTTTTTTGGAATAAATTATTATGAGGCTTATTGGCTCATTTGTAGGGTTTTAATTCCTGTAACAGCAGGATACCTATGTAACCTTTAAGGCTCAAACAGGCGCGATTTTTGATGCCTTTATGATTGAACCCAAAAAATGGGTTTTTATGTGGTAGACGTTTTGTGTTATTTTTTTAGGGTTCCGTAGCCAAATGGCAAAAAACGGAACCCTTATAGATTCGTCATGTCTGTCTGTCTGTCTGTCCGTCCGTCCGTATGTCACAGCCACTTTTTCCGAAACTATAAGAACTATACTGTTGAAACTTGGTGAGTAGATGTATTCTGTGAACCGCATTAAGATTTTCACATAAAAATAGAAAAAAAATAAAACTGGGGGTTCCCCATACTTAGAACTGAAACTAATTTTTTTTTTCATCAAACCCGTTTGGGACATCTATCTATGGATAGGTCTTCAAAAATGATATTGAGGTTTCTAATATAATTTTTTTCTAAACTGAATAGTTTGCGCGATAGAAACTTCCAAAGTGGTAAAATGTGTGTGTCCCCCCTGTAACTTCTAAAATAAGAGAATGATAAAACTAAAAAAATATATGATATTACCATGCAAACTTCCACCGAAAATTGATTTGAACGAGATCTAGTGAGTAGTTTTTTTTAATACGTCATAAATCGTAAGCCGCAATCTTAGCTGCCATATCTTATTTTAATTTAATTAATACTTATTTGTTTTTGTTTTAATATTCATTTCGACGGATGCTTTTAACGTACCGCATTGTTCTTACATGCATAATTTCAACATGAATGATGTAACCAATATTTCGTAACCATAGTATTTTGATTTAAAAGGGTGTCCGTGGAGTTTCTTACCCGTCCAGCTTGCCCTGATGAAGGTAATGGGTAATACGGACACCAGCCCGTTTTACCTTCATCTACCTACTATTCTATTTCGGATTTAAGTTTGATTTTTGATAACAAAACAATCCTCGATTAAATTAATGCTGTTTACCACACCTGTAGATGAAAATAATAAATTTTTGGGCCCAAAAAGGAATAAAAACGTGGGGCGAACAAGGAATATTAATAGGTGGGGCTGGGGCAAACCTTATTGTGAGGCAAATGCTAATAAAATCCTGAGTTCATCATTACGCCTCTTTTTTTTTAAGAGAAAAATGTTTTAATCATAAAAAATTAACAAACATTTCTTTCAGTATCGGGGATTTTAAGCGGAACTCTTATACAATATATGGTCATCCATCCACAGACTGACCTTGGCAAGCGCAGCTTAACCTCTAAGATTGACCAATGTGCGTAGCTGTTATTCAACCACGTGACCTCTTATTAGCAAACCTCAGTATTTACATATCTCACAAAAAAGTAAATAATTATAAATAGATTAAAAATAAGAACCTACTTTTCCGTGAGACAAATGACAAAAAATTATGCCTCTCATTGTGCGCACACGCAGATTGTTATGTTAGGTTATAAGTCAATTACTAGGCAGCCATTACTGTTAGCGATGACAAAGGAAAACATTACCTATTGATAATAAAAATCACAATATGATTACCTGGGACAATGGTTTATTTATGTCCAGTTACAATATACTTATCTTATTATCGATCCATTACATACCGAGACCTCTCTGTGCTTCGAAAATAACGTTAAACCATTGGTCCCAACTGTCATTTGTAGATCTTTGACAGTCGTTACGGCTCGTCAAAAGCCCAAAAGTCTGAGAAGCAGTCATACTAAGGAATTGTGAAGGACTGTGTGGATTGTGAAGGTCAGATAGGGAGTAGGTCCATGTAAAATAGGTACTAGTATTCAGCTGCATCCAGTTAGACTGGAAGCCGACCCCAACATAGTTGGGAAAACACTATACCTACTTAGTACAAGGAATCTTTATTTTGGGTTGAAACTGTCAAAGTTTCCCTGATATCCAAATGATCAATTTAACGATGAGTCGGCCATATTATGCTAACGGCTAACTGGAACAAAAACAGTCAAAACATTTCTATAAATTCGATCTATTCCGAAAAGCAGAGTGAACTCGGGCATAAACGAGCCATTTTATGCACTAGTTGTACAATGTACTATTATTTGACGATATTTTTTTGTGGGGTCAGCGACCACAGCTGGTGTAGTCACTTGTAATATCAGTTTAAAAATAAACTTTTTGGTGTGTTAACTTCACAGACGTTATGACGACATTTTTTTTATTGTTTATTGGGCTCGCTCTTGACCTTGATCACGCCTGATGGAAATCGGTGGATGAGGTCTATAATGGAACGAGCGAATTAAATTAAAGAAAGCAGTATTATATAGAGGTATGAGGAATAGGGTGTAAAGTTCACTCATTCTCCATAAAAAAGGGAGGATCCTCCGACCAGACGGGTGTTGTGTCTGGCGGGCAACTGAACTGCCCGATGATTTATGTCGGGCCGTTGTATAATATGCTAGTTGTGCGGTAAACTCTGCATGCGAGATGCAGGATTTTGCGTGACGTCAGTATGACGCGTAGTTCGCATGTGGTGTTGCAAACACCGCTACAGCAGATTTTCTCAAATCATATTTTTTTTTTTTTTTTTTTTTCAGGATGGGAAATCATCAAATGAGTCCTCCCGCTCTGGGTGGAGCGGAAGGGAGTGTCAGACTCTTACTGACTAAAACCCACCCGTGTTCCTTCCTTCGCCCTTTATGTTCCGGGCCAGCGGTAACCCTTTCGGACAATCCCGCTAACCCGGCAGGCTTCGGCCCTGACGGGCCCCTTCACTTGATGCTGACATCTCTTTGAGGCGCGCGTGGAACACGTACGCGCCGTCCGGCACGGGCCTGGTCCTGATCGGACGGTGAGCTACCCATTACTCTCCGCCCGCAGGCCCGCGCCTACGGTGGCCGGGAGTCGTCACGCGGCTCCCGACGCCCGGAGCGTCTCCCGCGGCGGCTGGGACGGGAGGCTCTCTCCCTCAGCCGTCCCGCCGCCTCCTTCGCTAGCATGACTGCTTCGCAGAAGGAGGCGAATGCCCCCCACTCCCTCTCGCCCCGGACCATGGCTTGAACCAGGCCCGGACGCGAGAGGTCGCCGCCGCTGCCGATCGCCTCTACGAGGACACGGCGGTGCTCCGCCCAAGCGGGGCAGACCTCCACCGTGTGCTCCACCGTGTCCTCTGGGCGATCCTGGCAATGGTGACACCCGGGCGTTTCCTCCCGCCTGATTATGTGCAGGAACCTCCCGAAACTTCCGTGTCCGGTGAGGACCTGCGTCAGGCGGTAGGTGAGGGCGCCATGACGCCTCTCTAGCCACTCCTCAAAGAGGGGTCTTACCGCCGCTATCGTGGCGTGCCCTGCGCTGGGTTGCGACAGTCGCTCTTTCCATGCCGCCATGAGATCGCGCCGGAGGTCCGTCCGCTCCGCCGCGATTTGCTGCGGAAGCGGAGTTTCCCCCCGGCGTAGTGCCTCCGCGCGCCACTCATACAGGCGCGCGAGGACTATCGCCTCCAGATCCCATGGCGGCAGTCCGGCAAGGAGGCTTACCGCCTCGCCCGAGATCGTGCGGTACCCCCGGATCAGCCTAACGGCTACCACCTTCTGGGGCGCGTTCAAATAATGGGCGGCTCGCCGCCGCAGTGAACGCGCCCACACCGGGGCCCCGTATAGGGCCATGGACCGCACGACCCCCGCGTAAAGCCTCCGGCAGGAGGCGTTTGGCCCCCTCAGGTTGGGCAGGAGCCGCTTGAAGGCGGCCCCGGCCCGTTCCAGTTTGGGAGCCAAACGTCGGAAATGCTCGACGAAGTTCCACCGGCTGTCGAGGACGAGACCCAGGTATTTCATCGTCGTCTCGACGCCGATGTGAACCCCTCCTACCGTTAGTTGGGATCCCGATGGTGGCGCATTCCGGGGCCCATGAAACGACATGGCCTCGGACTTGTGCAATGCCACCTCGAGACCCAACTGCCGGATCCTCTCCACGACTATCGCAACCCCGCGTGTCATCGTGTCGGCTGCCGCCTGATGCGACCTCCCCTGCGCCAGGACTAGCGTGTCGTCAGCGTAGCCTCAAATCATACTTCAAGTAACAAAACAACCAGCGCGGCGGTTGATACCCTAAAAAATTTTTATAGTGTTTAGATATCCATCTAGTCTACAGAGTTTCGCTAGCTAATTTAATTTGATGTAGATGCGAAAATAACTCTGTCTGTCTGCCTAAGGCTGGGGGCACACGATGCATTGCGGCGGCGGTGCGGCGCCGCAGCGGTGTCACTGCGTCGTCTTACATAGAAATATCTGTGGCATGTCACACGATTGTTCACGCATAAACAGTTAGTGTACTCTGTCCAACGCTGCTACGGCGCCGCTGCGACATAGCAACGTTGCAGCGCCGCACCGCTCGTGTGCCCGCTGATACGGTGAAATCTTTGCGTTGCGGCGCCGCAACGCAACGTGTGCCCCCGCTCTGTCTGTCTATTTTTTACCCGTCACGCCTTCACGGCTGATCGGATTTGAATATTTGCCACACGAATAGACTATTTTATGACCTGACCGGTTTCAACTCCTGTAGTGATTTGTATGAAGAGGCCTTAAGTAGAGTTAGGGACCTAGAAGATGAATTAATTCATGCCAATAGTCGTATCATCCAGTTAGAAAAAGAAATAGAATGTAATCAGGTTAAAGAAACAAACCACTTATATAATGAATTATTAAATAGTAATTGTAACCCTCATTCCTTAACAACTATTGACCTTACTGAAGATTCCTTGCTAAATCAGAATTATAATTATAACTTTAGTCATAATAAAATGAAAAAATATGCAAGAATGAATAGAATAATTAAAAAATGTAATCAATTTAGAAAACAACAAAAACACTTTTCCAAAAATATTCCACTGAGGAAAGAACGTGTTGATCTAATGAATAAATTAACCAATTATCAAATCAAATTAGAAGACAGCAAAAAAATCTATGAAATTGATACACAGCGCTTACAGTCTGACATTCAGGAACTTGAGGGCAGACTTAGTTCCCTTTATATTAAATATGTGGGGTCTCAGAACCAAATTAAAGAACACATTCTTGCCGCTAATGAGTTAGTAAAGTGTCAGTGTACTTGTCAGAGAGTTCCCCACACTGTCGCTGTCCAGCCTGAGGTAACGGAGGACCCGTCCCAGGCTGAGAGTTTGTCTCAAGAGTGTATCCTTAACCAGGATGTATCTGATATAGTACAAGATCTTTCTCAATTGGAACAGTTTGAAACTGGTAGTTCTCCATCTTTCAGTAGTCATGATTGTTATGATTCAGTTATGTTCTCGGATAGTATAGGAAGAGGGTTAGGTAAATTAATTAGTAACAACCTGAGTTATTCTACTCAAAATAATTGTATGCCAGGGTCAACCTACAAACAAATAATGGCATCAGTAAAAGGAAATGTATTTAATCCTAAAACTAACATTACTGTATTTGTAGGTAACAGTTCTAAGGTTAAAAAATATGAAATAACTGACTGTGTAACTGAGTTGTTAAAGTTAAATTGTAAGAAAATAATATTGTGTGCTTTCCCATATTTTAAAAAATTAACAAATAGACAAAACAATTATATTTATACGCTTAATAAGCATATGCACTTTTTAGTTAGTCATTACAGTGACAAGCTGGTATATTTTGATACCAACAGTTTTGTAGAATCTTTAAAGTCGACTAGGGATACTGTGTATCTGCCTGTTAGTTTTAGACACATAATAGCAAGGCTATTAGCTTTTTATATAAACTCAGACATAAGTATTATGTCGAAGTCTTGTATTATTAACACCACAACAGTTAGTAATAATACTAATAATAAGGTGGTTTGCCTGAATGAATGTAGCTCGAATGCTATAAATATTTTTACAAATTGTACGAAGGAGGTTCCATTTCCCTCACGCACTATGAGCTCACTGCCTGGTGATGACATTGAAGTCTTGGGATTAACTCCGGATAATCATTTAAACTAGTTTGTAAGACAACAGAAGGTACCAGTAATAATATTCTTATACCTAACAACAACAAGGTATCTTCTTGCTCTAAAATACTTAAATATCAAAAAGGAGACCAGCAGAATGCCTTGACATTATTTCATCAAAATATTCAAGGCATGTCTTCCAAATTATTAGAAATTGAAATGTTTTTAGAAAAAACAAAGTTTGACATTGTTTGTTGTACTGAACATTGGTTAAAGGATTACCAAATGTTAATTAATTTTGAGAACTATAGTGTGGGCAGTTGTTTTAACCGTAAATCTATGTTGCGTGGTGGTTCTCTAATCTTGATAAAAAATTGTTTAAAATCCAAGCAACGAAATGACATAGTGGGTTTATCAATTGAACATTGCATCGAACTGTCCTGTGTTGAGCTAGATAAGCATGTTATAGTGTGCGTTTACAGACCCCCTAATTATCAGAACTTTTCTGTATTTGAGTCAATAATGGAAGATGTCCTAGCGAAACTTGCATCCAATAACAAAGCCGCAATTATTTGTGGTGATTTTAATATTAATATTTTGGAAAATAATTTAAATAGCAGTAGATTATTAAGCCTTTTTAAATCGTTCAATCTATTTAATGTTTTTACAGAACCGACTAGAATAACTCCAACTTCTGCTACTTGTATTGATAATGTCTTTTGCGATTGTGATTATTTAGATAAAACCATCGTTAATTGTCTGCCGTCTGATCATTGTGGACAAACGGTATCATTTAAGTTTAAAACACCTTTGCAAAAAGTGCAAATACAATTTAGACCAATAACGACTGGTAAACTAAATAGATTCAATAGCACCCTAAATAATAAGTTGAATGATCTGGGCTATGATATGGATGATGCAAATAAATTGTACGAGGATTTCTTTTCAATAGTGCACACTCAATTCAATATAACTTTTGAAAAGAAAACAAAAAACATTTGCCCTAATTTTTTATTTAGTGATTGGGCAACTAGAGGTATTAGGAAAAGTAGGGAAAGACTGTTCGAGCTGTATGGCCTTAAGCCTTACATCAATACTGAAACTTTCAGCAAGTATGTTGCTACATATTCCAAAATTTTTAGAAATTCTTGTAAAATAGCCAAATCCCTGTTCATTAGCAATAAAATCAAATCAGCAGAAAATAAAATAAAAACTGTTTGGAAAATTATAAATAACGAAACTAGTAGGAATAAAAAACGAAACACTGATTACTCATTGGAGACTTCACGTGGTGCCATAAGCTCTAACTTAGAAATAGCTCAGGAATTTGTAAATTTCTTCACTAATATTCCATCAAAAACGACGGAAGCCTTAGATTCCTCATCAGACGTATCAATTGATTTATTAAGAGTGAACTTTCCAGCCTGCCCGGTTGAATTTCAATTTAAACATATTAACCCCATAGTAGTAATAAAAGCTTTTAAGCAAATTAAAATCAAATTGACCGAAGATCTTTGGGGAATGTCCATTAAAGTCTGTACCTCTATAATTGAGACTATTTCACCTTACTTAGCCTTAGTATTTAATTCGTGTGTTGATCAAGGAGTCTTTCCCGATTTAATGAAATACAGTAAGGTAATACCACTTTACAAATCCGGGGACAGTAAGGACACCAATAATTATAGACCCGTATCCGTTTTGCCGGTTTTCAGCAAGGTGTTTGAAAAGATAATGCTTAATCAGATGCTCAATCATTTTAACACGAATAAAATCTTACACGATCAACAGTATGGTTTCACCAAAGGACGTTGTACGACCGACGCTGGTGTAACTTTATTAAAACACATTTTTAACGCGTGGGAAGAGGCCCAAGACGCCATAGGAATCTTTTGTGACCTCTCCAAGGCATTTGATTGCGTCGATCACGAAACCTTGCTTTTGAAACTTGAGCATTACGGACTTGGAAAACTTGCGCTCAGTTTAGTTAGTTCTTATTTAAATGATAGACAACAGCAAGTTCAAATAAATGGTGTCAATTCGAATGGTTTAACCGTAAAAATGGGTGTGCCACAAGGCTCGATATTGGGTCCTTTCCTCTTTTTAGTGTATGTTAATGATCTACTCCATTTATTAAAAAATCAACCACAAATGGTGTTATTTGCTGATGACACTTCCTTAATTTTTAAGGTAAATAGACGTGCTACAAATTTTGACGATGTAAATAACGCCCTACTGCAGGTCCAAAATTGGTTCACTGCTAATAATTTAGTATTAAATGGAAAAAAAACTAAGTGCATAAGATTTTCTTTACCAAATGTCAAGAGTAGTGATTGTGAGATAATATTGAATCAAGAGAAACTAGAATTCGTCGATGAATCTGTTTTCCTGGGGATCACGCTCGACTCAAGGCTACAATGGGGTCCTCATTTAACATCTCTTGCAGGACGGCTAAGTTCAGCAGCTTATGCTGTCAGAAAAATCCGTCAATTTACTGATGTAGATACCGCGAGACTAGTCTACTTTAGTTACTTTCATAGTATCATGTCTTACGGTATTTTACTTTGGGGACGGGCTGCAGACATCGATTCTATTTTTATTCTGCAGAAAAGAGCTATCAGAGCCATTTATATTCTCCGCAGGCGCGATTCTCTAAGGGAACTGTTTAAGGAAATTAACATCATGACGGTGCCTTGTCAATATATCTACGAAAATATCATGTATGTAAGAAAAAACTTACATCTTTTTAGTAAAAGAGGTGAAAGACATAATTATAGTACTAGAAATAGGGACCTATTAGTTCAACCAGGTTTCAGACTGGCTAAAGTAGACTCATCTTTTATGGGGTACTGTTTAAAATGTTATAATAAAATACCTCCCCACATTCTTGAAATGAATGAGACAAAATTCAAGTCTTGTATAAAACGCACACTATGCAGTCAGGCATATTATAAGTTAGGGGATTACATCGCTGATAAAAATGCCTGGCTCAAGGCTGGTCCTGCTCCACAACCACAACTAATTGATTAACACTTGAAGATTCTGTTGGAGCTGCTGAAGATTGTAAGACTATCTTTGCATTGTATAAACTCAATTTCCTTGTATTGTATAATTGCATAGCACAGATGTGAGTTCTATGTATATACTATACACTATGTACCATTTATCGGGTAATGTGTCTTTCATTGACTTGAATGTGCCCTGGCGGCTGATAGTATGTCATGCTCACACAAATGTCTCGCTGACGGTGGCGTGTGTGTTGGATCATTTAGCTCCCTTCAAAATGGTTGAGCTGAATGGTGCCGATCTATGCGTCATGTTCGTGAACGGGCGCCGTCAGTTGGGGCTGGTCATCACTTAGCTGCCTCGGCTTATTTTTAATTATTTTATATTGAATTGTTGTTTTCTTACCATTAGCTGTACTCTGGACACTTTTAACGCGTACGTCTTTTTTACATCGTTCTCACATATAATTATAAATTCACATTATTGATGTAACTAATATTTTTGTAAAACTATAATTTAAAAGAGTGTCCATGGAGTTTCTTGCCCGTTCTTCTCCATAGGTACCTACGCTTTGGAATGGGCAACTAGCTTCATATTTTCTGACTGACCGACTTTTTGACAATTCAAAAGTGCCTGTAAATGGTTTAATTGAAATAAATGTTTTGAGTTTGAGTTTGAGTTTGAGTTTGAGTTTGTGTCATTGTGTGACATTGAATACTTTTTATCCCGGTAGTACGTTCTTAAGGGCTAATTTCCGTCCTCCACGATCGCGAGCAAATGCTATCTAAACATAAAATAGCACATAAAATAAAGGCTAAAATACAAGGACTCTAAATACGGAAACATACCACATACCTCAGAAAAACTACTATTAATATTAATAAATTAATAACCACAAACTTTGCGGAACGATGTGTGTAAAAAAAGTTGTTTTGAACATCGCAACAACAGTTTAAGTATAGTACAAAGTACAGGACGGAAAATTACAACCTTCTGTGACGTAGAAGAAGATATGTTTATACTTATTGAATTAATAGTAAATAATAAAGTATAAACTCTTCTAGGAAATGTAAACGGCATAGTTCTGACGACAATGTTTGTCTAAGTGAGATTTGTATTGTAAACCAGCCTACTGTAGGAATGACTACAATTAGGAAGCGTTGACAACCACCATTCATCATCATTCATTCTCCTGCCTTTATCCGTCGGCACAACATGTTATTTCTTCCATACTTCTCTATTAGTCACCCCCTTTCTAACCATATCATCATTCACACATTTCATCCATCGTTTCATTGGTCTTTTTTTTCAGGATTGGAAATCATCAATTGACCCCTCCCGCTCTGGGTGGAGCGGAAGGGAGTGTCAGACTCTTACTGACTAAAACCCACCCGTGTTCCTTCCTTAGCCCTTTATGTTCCGGGCCAGCGGTAACCCTTTCGGACAATCCCGCTGACCCGGCAGGCATCGTTTCTTTGGTCTTAGGGGCAGACTTTGGTGTGGGGTTTTTTGAACCGTTTTACTTTTTAAAAATTTGTTTGTCTTTGGTTTTAGTCGCTTAGTAGGCTAAGCGACTAAATCTAAAGTCAAACAATTTGGTTTTGCTACTAGATATTTAAAGCATAGTAGGTACAGTACCCGGCGATAAATATTGCACATCGACCTTTGGAAATTGGTGTATTTTATACAAAGAATAAAAATAATTATCAAAAGAAGCAAATCATAATTGTTTTAACAGCTCCTAATAGATACCGGACTGTTTGTATTTCGTGCGACAGAGATAACGCTCTACGAAGCCGAAATTAGCCGATTGTCTCTTACCAAAGGTCGATGTGCAATATTTATCGCCGGGTACTGTAGCTAAATTTATTCGAGAATCTTGTCTAAGAACTGAAAAATGATCATCATCATTCTCCTGTTCTTATTCCAATTTATTCAGGGACGGCGCAACTTGTTTTTTCTTCCATACTTCTTTATTAGTCGACATCTCGTTAATCACCCCCTTTCTAACCATATCATCATTCACACAGTCCATCCATCGTTTCTTTGGTCTTCCCCTATTCTTATTGCCATCGACATCCATGCTCAAAACTTCCCTCACGATATTTTCCTCATTCCTCCGTATCATATGCCCATACCATAACAACAGATTTCCACACAACTTTTCAGTTACCGCTGCCACTTTCAGACTTTCTCTCCTTTTAACAACCACATTATCCCTACTGAAAATATCTATTTAGCCCCTAATGTCTCATTGTTAGACAAAGGTCTCTCATTTTCCTTTTCCACACACGTCTGTCCACTGCCATTGCTGGCAGTCCTTCGGTAGGAGTCCAGCCCGTCGATTCTGTAAAAATCTCACCGTGAAAACTTAGTTAATGTGAGTTTGTTTTTGCCAGGAATTGATACTATTGACAGCTCACTCCACGCTCACTTCACCTAAGTTTTCACGGTGAGATGGTTACAGAATCGCACTACAGTTCGTCCCACCATCTTCGTCTGCCGCGATGTTGTCTAGCGTTTAATGAGACCCAATCAGTGGTTCTGTTAGCCCATTTTTGCTGAAAATAGGTCCTCAGATCGATACAAACTTATGCATGTCGTCTACGAAACTACTCAAAAGTAACATGTTACAAACTCATAACTCCAATGGGTAACCAGAACGTTACATCACAGTATACAGTTACATCGCAGTAGTAGTAAATTGTTTGTCTTTGGATTTAGTCGCTAAGCGACTAAATCCAAAGACAAACAATTTGGTTTTGCTACTAGATTTTAATAGCATAGTAGGTACAGTACCCGGTGATAAATATTGCACATCGACCTAAAAGAAAAAAAATAATTATACAAAGAATAAAAATAATTATCAAAAGAAGCAAATCATAATTGTTTTAACAGCTCCTAATAGATACCGGACTGTTTGTATTTCGTGCGACAGAGATAACGCTCTACGAAGCCGAAATTAGCCGATTGTCTCTTACCAAAGGTCGATGTGCAATATTTATCGCCGGGTACTGTAGCTAAATTTATTCGAGAATCTTGTCTAAGAACTGAAAAATGATCATCATCATTCTCCTGTTCTTATTCCAATTTATTCAGGGTCGGCGCAACTTGTTTTTTCTTCCATACTTCTTTATTAGTCGACATCTCGTTAATCACCCCCTTTCTAACCATATCATCATTCACACAGTCCATCCATCGTTTCTTTGGTCTTTCCCTATTCTTATTGCCATCGACATCCATGCTCAAAACTTCCCTCACGATATTTTCCTCATTCCTCCGTATCATATGCCCATACCATAACAACAGATTTCCACACAACTTTTCAGTTACCGCTGCCACTTTCAGACTTTCTCTCCTTTTAACAACCACATTATCCCTACTGAAAATATCTATTTAGCCCCTAATGTCTCATTGTTAGACAAAGGTCTCTCATTTTCCTTTTCCACACACGTCTGTCCGCTGCCATTGCTGGCAGTCCTTCGGTAGGAGTCCAGCCCGTCGATTCTGTAAAAATCTCACCGTGAAAACTTAGTTGATGTGAGTTTGTTTTTGCCAGGAATTGATACTATTGACAGCTCACTCCACGCTCACTTCACCTTAGTTTTCACGGTGAGATGGTTACAAAATCGCACTACAGTTCGTCCCACCATCTTCGTCTTTGTCTGCCGCGATGTCGTCTAGCGTTTAATGAGACCCAATCAGTGGTTCTGTTAGCCCATTTTTTGCTGAAAATAGGTCCTCCAGATAAACTTATGCCCGTCATCTACGTTACTACTCAAAAGTAACATGTTACAAACTCAAAACTCCAATGAGTAACCAGAACGTCACAGCACTGTATTTCAATGGCGGTCCGTACACACGGCGACACATCAAGCTATACGTTTCCAGTTTTAGCTGACCTCGCAATGTATAGGTTTTTCGTACAATGTGAGGTCAGCTTATACTGGAAATGTGTGGCAATGAGCTTGATATGTCGTCGTGCTACACGATGCAACTTGCTAACGCGTTATAAACTAGTTTGCGAATTGTGATTGGTTACGTCTTTTACGGATCGCCAGTGAAATACTTAGCTGGGAAGAAATAGCGCAACAAGGTCCACATTAGCTCAGTTAAGGCTCCTACAAACAGGCGCGACACGCGATATAATCGCGCGCGACACAAAGGCACCGCTCGTTGCGCGACTTGCGGTGCTTTTGTGTCGCGCGCGATTTTATCGCGTGTCGCGCCTGTTTGAAGGAGCCTTTATCTGTTAAGTTAGACGAGCTAGAGAGAATAGGTACAACTACCTAGGCATATTAATTAACTTATGAGTTGTTTTTATGTAGGTAATTCAATTATTAAATTTCGGTATGATAATATTATTGTGGCGTGTATTTTATTCCTTGGTTACTAATATTGTTAAGTGTATTTACTAACATAAATATGGATCTCTGTATCTGACTTAAATAAATTATTAATACCAAACGCTTTTTTCTTTACTTTGTCCGAAGTAACCACAACGACATTGGATTTCCTTTCATGAGAACAAACTTTTCCGTTTTGAAAGGAAACCTTCAAATCTTTCTTAGAACGGAATTAACCATATTGATTATTCTTTATATAATATCTTATCCAAATAAAAATGAAATGACGTTTGTTAGTCTCACTAAAACTCGAGAACGGCTGGACTGATTTGGCTAATTTTAGTTTGGAAATATTTGTAAAGTCCAAGGAAGGTTTAAAAGGTGAGAAAATATGAAGAAGTTGTAAGAAAAATAGTAAAACCAACAATTATTTTATTACAAACTGTTCGTACGTAGGTACCTGTCAAACAGGGTGCGTTCAGAAATTAAATAATACGGAGGTAATAAGATTGTACAGATGGATTTATTCAATTGTTTGCTCTGTCCTTTACTCTTTTATTTTATTATTTTATCAAGACAAACATTTTTATATGTAGCTTGATATATCTTTCCAAGTTTAGTCACAAAATAAATTTCTGAACGCACTATAAATATTTGACAACAAAAAAATATGTTATTTCTGAACGCTTTAAATTGAATAGCTGTATTGTAATTGTGTTGTATAATTATGAAAAGAATGTATTTTTGGTTTTCTGCAAATTTTTAGTTATTGAACTTAGTCACAATATTCAATTCTAAGGCGGTACCTACGAGGTTTGCCGGGTCAGCTAATATCTTATACAAAGAACTCATACAATTTACATACGCCACAGATAATAAAAAAAACTATAGGTACTAATTATTATGAAGAGTTTGTTCGTGAACGCACAAGCTCTTCAACTTAATAACATTAGTTCTGTCTATATAAATAGAAGTCAGATAAAAAAAATCTAAACTCTTGAGGAAGGTCATAGGCACACATCACGCTATGGACCTTGGGGGCCGAGCAAAAATAACAAAAATCAGAAAGAATGCTAAGCGGAAAGGAAGTGATTGCGCGGGTGATGCGATTACGACTTGGTGGGTCAGGGAAACAAGAAATTTTACGCAGACGAAGTCACGTGCAGAAACTAGTAACAGATAAAGGAGTTACCTTGAAATAGATGGATTAATTCGTCATCACAAACCGGTTAATCTGAGGTCATCAGAAATACCCAATAACCCAAGAAATCATGGTTATCGTATCTTCAAAGAAAAAAACATGGGTTTGTAAAAATATCGATTAATATTAGAATCGATAATGTAGGTTTCGGATTTTTTCCGGTAAAACTCGATTTTGGAAAAACAAGTTTGTTCTACGCCTAGGTTTTTAAATTTTTTTTATGTCTTCAAACGACCATTACAGGCACTAATCTACATGGTCTTTACACGATCTGACCAAGATTAGGTATGTCTTAAAAAGAGATTTTGAACCTTGAGTTTGTTTCGCCATTTCTTCTCAGGGGCAGCTAATTACCCTTGAGAAGTAATGGCGAAAAAAATTAATAAAAAAATTAGTGAAAAAGTGATTCGACATTTCATATACCTATGGATAAAAAATGTCGAATCCATCTAACTTATTTTTTTACAATATTATCTACGTGTAAAAGTGATTCCGAATTATCCTGTTTACAGAATAAACAATTTTATTTCAGAACATTTCGACAACATATTATTATTTCTCATCCACTAAGCAAACCGTGCCGTCTAAGTAACCCATCTCCGAGAGTTTCTGCGAACATCTTATGGGACAAACAAAGTTAATGTAATTTCCCGTTACTCCATCAGTGTCATGACATTCCTGAAATTGTCTTCTCGACAAACATAACAATGAGGTTGGACATGATTATTATTTTTGAGAAGATTTTTTCTACGAAAGGAAAGAGTATTATAAGAATGAGTCGCAATCACCGTTTAAGATGAACAGACTTATTACCTCTTTCTTCGCAAAGTAAAATTAAAGCCCCATTAGAGCCCCCATGAAGAGAGATGAAGAAATCTTACGAAGAACAGACTTTTTATCTTTTTCTTCGCAAAGTGACATTAAAGCCCCATTAAAGCCCCCATGAAAAGAAATGAAGAGATCTTACGAAGAAAAGAGTTATTATCTCTATCTTCGCAAAGTGACATTAAAGCTCCATTAGAGCCCCCATGAAAAGAGATGAAGAGATCTTACGAAGAACAGACTTACTTATTATTTTTTTCTTCGCAAAGTGACATTGAAGCCCTATTTACAGAATGCAAGTTCTCTGGCATAATAAGTCCTCAAATTTAGTTCGAATTTCGACCATGGCGGCCAATCTCGGCCCGAGACCAGCCTTCGGCGCGGGAGGTATTATTAGTGCGCAAGTGTGTGTGCAGTCACAGGTGAACCCCCTTTCCCCTCACTCTCATAGTTCGATGGGAGAGTAATAGTTCGACCGGAGAGGGATCAGGCGCAGGACCAACGGGGTATCACACCGCCAACTTTCAAACTCCCGGCTGTTACTAAGAAATTCCTAATGTCAAAACCCAATAACACTTTGCCTGACTTGGGAATTGAACCCAGGACCCCACGCTCAGCACTTACGACCACGAGGCCAACGGGGAAGTCCTCGGTATACAACAGAATTGAAGCAACAAACGACTTGTTTCGTCTTCATACTGTTTAGACGGTGCAACTTTTAATTTTGTCTCAATTTATGGTAAAGTATTTTTATCTCACGAAGCGACGCGCGCTTTACTTGTGTTTTATTTTATTATTTGCTATTATTTTACATATTGTTTATTTATTTCTGTAACTACCCGTGACATCACAGCAGGTCCTATTAAAATACCAGCGCTGAGACATTTATTTTTTAAATGTCGCAGCATCATGCTGAGCTAGGAGCCTTTTGGCCTCGTATAGGACTTTCTGTTTCATTATCCTTTTGTTATTTTTTTTTATATAACTTGGAATTTTATTTTGCTGTGTTTATTTTAGTTTGTTAGGTAATACGATTTCTTTCTTTCTTCTTTTATTTCACAAACGATGGTGTCCTGCGTGTCCAGTCAGCTGCACGTTGCAGGAACTGATGCCGCTAGTGACGGCGCCAAACACGTAGCCCAATTCTGGGCCGAATCCATTTAGATTGCCATCGACAAAATGAAGAATGGTAGGCTTATAATATTAACTGATCTGAAGGCTGTAAGTATTATCGACTAATTTCAACCTTATTTTGTACTTAACCTTGATACTAAGTATCTTTTGGTGTGTAGTAATTAGACAATGTAACAAAAACGCGAAGACTTAAACAATGTCCGGGGTTAAAAGTGACATAACTTTTATGTGAAAAACTCATATTGTTGTCTTGTACATAATGGCGTTGTAAATCATTGTAATATTGTTGTAGACAACCATCTATTACAATGGTTTATCTAATAAACCTCGGCATTTAATTATTTACCCTTTATTGCACAAACGCCAGCTCATCAAGTTACCCGAAACTGTCAAATTTTCCCAATTAACTTTGAACCTTATGCTTTACAAATAAAGTTGAAAATCTATTAAATAAATTAGACAGATGGTAGTAGCTTGATGTGCTGGCGTCTGTACACCACACCACGTTCGCCACGGCATGTATGTACTTGAACCTCTAATAATTCCCATTTTGCACTCCTAAAAATATTATTGAACACCGTAATATTAATGATTGCGCCTCTTTTTGTGAACCTCAAATAATTCGGGTTTTTGGGTCCTAAAAATTATAAATAGCCAAGAAACTGCGGCCAAGTTGTATCTAGCGCTCGCCAGACGCTGCCGTGACACCGCTCGCTCGGCTCGCGCGCGATTTTTCTCAGTTGTAACCTACCCCATTTGGTTGGGGTACCCTAGCTTTTAGCTTAGTTATGCATCCAATTCGGCCGGCGCTTGGTTGCTCACAGATCCAGCCTAACTTAACCCGTTTGGTAACCTTAACCTAGTAACTACGACAAACTGTGAGAAAAGACCAGAAAGTTAAAAAGAAGCTCAATTTTTTTTTAAGTGTCCTATTTAGAGGGTCAATATAAGTCGATCAGCAAAATATTTCCCAAACGTGTATTTGATCCACGCTAAATCAGATTTAAACATAAACCAAAATTAAATATTTTTAATTATTTCTTGTTACCTTACACGTGTTAGTGTTAAATGACACTGACCGTTAAAAAATCTAAGAATATTATGAACTTAACATTTTATAGCGATAAAAAGAATTACCTAAGTGTTAGTTTTTTATAGCAAACAATAAATTAATATAATTGGCACTTGGCACCTTTTATTATACATTTATGTATTAAAGTGAGGTTATTAAAATGAAAAATATCTTTATCAAGGAAGACTATGACATGTTTTTGTGGTTAATAACCTAATACCTACAACTTTTTTTTTATCTGTACTTATCTATATCATCACCATCTTTTCCGCCCAGCCTTTTCCCAACCATGTTGGGGTCGGCTTCCAGTCTAGTGCGACTGAGAGTCGCTTCATGTAAAATGTTGGTATCTATCCGGATAGCTGAATACCAACATTTTACATGGAGCGACTGCCTATCTGACCTCCACAAACCAGTTATTGGGTAATACGATACCCCTTGGTAAGACTGGTTGTCAGGCTTTCGGGCTTCTGACGACCCATAACGGCTGCCAAAGATCCACGATTGACTGCCGGGACCAACGGCTTAACGTGCTTTCCGAGGCACGGAGGGGTCTCGGTATGTAAAGATGGTCACCCATCCACAGACCAAAAGCGTAGCTTAACCTGATCGATCGACCTGTGTGGCTGTTATTATTATACACAATTAGACATAAATATAAAACTCCCGCCTTCTTCTAGTAGGCAGAAACTACAAAACGATACAACACGAAGACTAAAAGCTAAAAAGCTCCTTCAAACAGGCACGACACGCAACAAAATCGCACGCGACACAAAGGCACCGCAAGTCGCGCAACGAGAGGTGCCTTTGTGACGCGCGCGATTCGCGTCGCGCCTGTTTGCAGGAGCCTTTACGGCGGATACAGACATTGCGAGGCATGCGCAGCGCACGCCGGCCATCGCATGCTTCGCAATCTGTGGACGTTCATATTCGTGGTGAGGCTACTCGTTACTCCACGAAAATTAATGTCGAGGCGTGTGTTGCGCTTGCGAGACGTGCGCGGCGATGCGCGGCGCATGCCTCGCAATGTATGTACCCGCCTTAACGTTGTTGGAAATAGGTATCTCCCTCCTCTTCAACCCGTATCCACCCAATATGTAGTACCAAGTGTAGGTATCCTCCAGGTCCATCGCCCGCAGGCAGATGATGATAGTCTTCAGAATAGAATTGCTCAGCTAATACGAGTACTTGAATTTGATTGGAGTTATTTAATTGATCAAGGGCTGATTTTTCAATCATTTGATAACTTTATTCGAGGAATAATTTTGACATTTTGGCAGTTATTTTTCATACAGAAACTGTCAAACGTGAATTTTATTCCTCGAATAAAAGTTATCTGGCGATGGAAAAATCAGCTTTAACACTAATAAATCTGATGCGTCAGACGAAAAACTTAGACACCTGCATTTCTGCGTCATTAATGGAAAATTCTAAATTTGATATTGGCACGCTGACGCAATATAATGTGACGTCTGTACCACGGTTATGTTATCCATTACCGCGTCTATACGCATACATACAGACCGGTCTAAAACCAGTCATTATTGAACGTTGATCCTTCCAAGAAAAAAGCTAATCTCGGGTTACATTAGTTCAAGCAAAAAGTTTGAGTAGTTTTTGTTTTTTTTTTATTGTATTATCTACCTACACGTTGCTGTGGTTTATTATTTTTATTAGAATACATGGGTAAAATGGTGTTTTAAACAGTAGTTTAAAATTACATTATTAACTTGAAATGTTCAAACAACATTTTTGCAAATATCTCATCATCTGCCTAGTCTTTTCCCTAACTATGTTAGGGTCGGCTTCCAGTCTAACCAGATGTAGCTGAATACAAGTAGTTTTCATGGAGCGACTGCCTATCTGACCTCCACAATCCAGTCACTGAGTAATACGATATCTCTTAGTAAGACGAATACTTTCGGGCTTCTGACTACCCGTAACGGATGTCAAAGATCTACAAATTACTGCCGGGACCAACGGTTTAACGAGCATTTCTAGGCACGGGGAGGAATCTCGACATGCAATGGGATGGGCCCATGCACGGACCGCCTCCGACCGGCCGGTCGGAGCCGGTCCGTGGATCGAACGGCCGATCGATCGACCTACAATGCGTGCCACGAAAGAAGAGACTTGACACACCACGTGGTTTGACATGCGCAGAACACGATTTTAGGTATCTTTAGCGGTATGAGGTCTGAGTGCGGGACGGGACCGGACGTCATAGGGGCGGCGGAAAGAGCGGGGGAGGCGGGGTCAAGTCTCTTCTTACGTGTGGCCCGCATTGTACCTGTGCCGATGTTATTAATTTTAGCCACAAACACCTAATTTTGCAAAAATGTATTGTAGATAGGTATATCATTTTGACGTCAGAAAAGTGTTGATTCTCAGCCTCCTAATTTGAATAAGTGACTTTTGGCTTCTCTTCAAAGCAATAGTGAACAGGCTTCTTCCGTGTAAGCTCATTCCATCGTAGACTTTGTCTCTGTCACCTCTGACCTAGACTAGAGTCAAGAGCAAACCCATTAAAAATAATAAATGACATGCATTTGTGTCTTTTATTAGCTCTATCGTAAACCAATCAGTATGTATAATCTCGATAGAGCAACGGTAAGGATTAAACAAAATGAAGTAATGACAAAAAAAAACACTGTTTTCTTCCAATCTTACCCATTCCAATGTCTGATCTTAGGTTAATTTACAAGATACAACTAACACAAGGACTGGCCTTTTTAAAGGTTGTTATTAAAGATAGTTAAAAACAAGCTATCTAATCTGCATTCGCGATTTTTTTGCCAAAAATATAAACAAATAGGAGTTTATGGAAAAATTACTTTAATTTCTACACAGTAAAGTTCAGTTTACGCTACAACTTCAAACATTTTTATAACTTTTTCAATAGTGCTAGTCACTCCGAAATCAACTTAATTCTCCATTAAAATATAGTCTTTTCAGACGTGTATTTTCAGAGCTGTTTAAAGGTGGTTGTAAAAGGTAGCTAAAATCTAGCTAACTCCGTCATTTTAATTCGTTTGTATCATACTATTCAGTTTGTATTCTTTCTGTGCGAGTCCCAATAAATACTTTTTCTTTATTTCTTTCAAAAACTATCTTAGCAATAGGTCGCTAATTAATTACAAAACACCCTTAAAATAGGTACCTACCATATTATCTAATTTAAATGAAAGAAATCAAAAAGGGAAAAAAATTATGTAGGTATTCTATTTATGAAAGGCTGCTAGTCGTTCATAAGCACAAATTAGTTAGTCTGTTGCGTTTTCACGTGAATTTATCACGTGCTGCGTATGCGTCGTTCTGACGCAATGACCTTTGCAAGCGGTAAATTCCACGCACATTGAGATGTAAAAATAACATACAACATTGTGCAGAATGTTAGAATGTCTTTATATAATAAGAAGTAGTATTTTTATAACATTGTCGTGATTTCTTTCACTGTTCTGGTTGTTTTTATAGTATAAATAATATTATATCCAAAAATGTGACAATTTGTCATTATTTTGTTTATTTTTGGTGACTTTTAAACATAATTCTGCCTCTGTCAGTTTTAAACGATTGACTGAAACAGAGCAATGTTTTTAATATTTACATTGTAGGTATTACAAAAACGGTCTTCGCATGGTGGCGTGTAGCAGCTGGATGAGATGAGAGTAGCTGCGGAACGAGTTAAGGCTCTTTCAAACAGGCGCAAGTCGCGATAAAATCGCGCGCGACACAAAAGCACCGCAAGTTGCGTAACGAGCGGTGCCTTTGTCTCGCGCGCGATTATATCGTGTGTCGCGCCTGTTTGTAGGAGCCTTTAAAAAGCGTGCCATGAGAAAAACCTATCTATGTCCAGAACCCTCATTGCGTAATACACTATTAATCTGAATCATTTTGAAAGATATCTATACTAATATTATAAAGCTGAAGAGTTTGTTTGGTTGAACGCGCTAATCTCTGGAACTACCAGTCGGATTTGAAAAATTCTTTTTGCATTTGATAGCCCAATTCTTGAGGAAGGCTATAGGCTATTTAACATCACGCTATGACCTTTAGGAGCCAAACAAATAGAAAAAAGTCAGAAAGAACGCTAAGCAAAAACGAACGAAACGATGCGACGGGGTGGGTCGGAGTAACAAGAAATTTCACGCGGACGAAGTCGCGGGCAGAAGCTAGTTGTTAATCAAGTGCTTCTTATGTTCGTAAAAATTTGTCTCCACAACAACGTAAATAACGCAATGAATGTTGTTGAACTGTTAAAATTAAAGCCTTTTCTACTGATAGTATTTTATATACTATCAGTAAAAAAGGTTTTCTGCTATTGGAGGATGATGATGATGATGAAAAAACAACTCCATTTTATATACTGGCCCCTGCTTCGCTAGGGTGCAATGACGACATGTTAGAACATCGAGATTTCTACATATACCTACATCTATTGTAAATATTAATGTATTATACACAAAATACTTTTTATTTTCCTAGATGGGAAATCATCAAATGACCCCTCCCGCTCTGGGTGGAGCGGAAGGGAGTGTCAGACTCTTACTAACTAAAACCCACCCGTGTTCCTTCCTTAGCAGACTTCCTGACCCGGCAGGATACACATAATACTTCAAGAATAAATGCTCTTAATGATTTGTAAAATCCGCATCAAAATCCGTTGCGTAGTTTAAAACTACAACACAGACAGACACGAATAACTACATTGTTTTAAAGTCAGGGTTATTTTAAATTGGCTAAATAAACTCTCGTTTCGATGGGCAGCGACCGCTGTAGTGTTGTTACTTAAAACACCGCTACAACGGTCTTTGACCTCCCAAAATAAAACATCAATAATTTTTTTTTTCTTTCATCGTCTTTAGATATGGATACCCATCGCTTCTGCGGAGTTTAGCTAGCTAATTTATAATAACCCTGTAAAGATATAAGTCTAGAGCTGAAATTCACTTAAATTTCCATGAACGGGATTTGTCAACCAAGGGCTAAGTTTCTTCAACGGAAGTCGCAATTTAACTGTCATTTTCACCGAGTATTTCAACTAACTTCAACATTTTCAGTTTCGGCTTGCTTAAGCGGCTTACTTCAGAGTTTCAGGAAACTTTGAAAGTTCTCGCGAGTACCCTTTGGCGAGTTGATTTTTATGGGCGTAAAGTGTTCTTTGAATCTTATATTTTATCAAAACAGTCGTGACGGCCAGTGGCATAAAAGCCTGGGGAGGCTCTCGTTAGGCAGCTGGATCAAGGGCTACATTCAGAAAGCGGTATTCTGGACACGGCGCGTATATTTAGTAGGTTCCTCTCTCAGGTGCCCTGATTACCGGTAGCCCAGTTCCCAATACCGGTGGGCTACTATTTTTAATTTTTTTTTTCAAAATTACTTAAAATTTTAATGTATACAGGATAAATTTTAACCAGGCTGTAACCAGTAAATCAGTGCATGATCCTGAAACCCTGCGTTGAAATGTATCGACCGTTATTAAACAAAAATAGCTTTACCATACATTTTGACCGCGTTAAAAATGTATCCTGTATGTATTTAAAAGTACTAAATAAGTAACGGTGACAAAAATAAAACTGCCTTGTGTAATCAATAATAACACACTCATTTTAACCAGTTAATGGCTATTGAACTTATAAGGAAGAAGATTATTACATGACACTGAACTTTATGGTCAGGCCAGGCCTTTACCTTGACACCAATTGGCTATGGTCACATGGTTTAATAATTATGCAATTTATCGGATCGGGTCTTCTTCAACCATATTTGGTCAGATGTGCAGGTAAATTAAGCATTTGTAAGTACTGGTTTTGATAATTATTTTTTGAAGGTTGTATGGGATTCCTTTTATGCTGTGTGGTCAGGTAATTTTAAAGGAGGTTGCATCTTGAATATTTTCAAGGTGGATGAGTTATGAAATTAAGCATGTTACCATGGCAACAAGAATCCCTCGATGGATTACTAGCTATCCCCGTGGCTATAATTATAATCTTTTAAATATGATCATTCTTTTTTATTTCCATGGAGCGTTCCATACTTGGCATCAGGCTAATAAACCGAGTTCCGAACGTCGAGATACGAAGACGTACGTAGGCCTTCGATATGGGAACACGTAATAAGAAACTCAGATGGAGTTGAGCAGGACACAAGGCAAGACTCGACGCAGTGATGATAGGTGGAGTAAGTCTGTGACAGAGTGGCGTCCAAGGACGAAAGTCAAAAATATAAGGACTAACGTTGAATACAATTAAGGCTCGGGAGAGGTCATTTGATGATTTCATATCCTCAAAAAAAAAAAGGCTCCTACAAACAGGCGCGACACGACACGCGACACAAAGGCACCGCAAGTCGCGCAATAAGCGGTGCCTTTGTGTCGCGCGCGATTATATCGCGTGTCACGCCTGTTTGTAGGAGCCTTTACAAATTACTGAACTTGCTACATTTTAACTAGATTTTATAAAATTTTGTCTTGAAAACGTACTGTTTCAAAAGCTCAGTAGTTAAGGTTGTGTGTTCTATTCCTTATTTTATTTTGTAATACTTTTGTATTACATTTTTGTATTTTTCTAGTTAGAACTATAGAAAACATGCACAATCAGCAGATTCTAACCGGATGCAGCTGAATATCAGTATTTTACATGGAGCGACTGCCTATCTGACCTCCACAACCCAGTTACTGGGTAATACGATACCCCTTGGTAAGACTGGTTGTCAGACTTTCGGGCTTCTGACTACCCGTAACGACTGTCAAAGATCCACGAATGACAGCCGGGACCAACGGCTTAACGGGCTTTCCGAGGCACGGAAGGGTCACGATATGTAAAGATGGTCACCCATCCACAGAACAACCGCGGCAAGCGTAGCTTAACCTGATCGATGGACCTGTGCGGCTGTTATTATTTAGCCTCGGGCTCAGATTTTAGGTAAAACAGTGCCAAAATATGCAAACTCACGTGCAATCATGCATTTGCATAAAATAAGCTCTCTAATTTTAATATCACAAACTTAAATATTGGTACTAATATTCGGTTCTTATCTATATTAATAACAAAGCTGAAAAGTTTGTTTGTTTCAATGCGCTAATCTCTGAAACTGCAAGTCGGATTTGAAAAAATATTTTTGCATTTAGGTAATAGCCCAATTCTTGAGGAAGGCTGGCTATTTAACATCACGCTAGAACCCTGTGGAGCCGAGCAAAACGAAAAAAAAGTAAGAAAGAAACGTAAGCGAAAACAAAGCGGGCAGGCGATGCAATGCGACGGGGTGGGGCGGGGGAACAAGAAATTTGAAGCGGACGAAGTCGCGGGTAGAACCTAGTATTAATATGACAACATAGAAATTGCTAATGTTACCGTATAAATCCGTCTCTATGGCACACAATGACTGATTACGAAGGAATTACATAGCCTTGGCTCTATCCATGCGGAAACAAGATGGAAGTTATTAACAAACAGTAGGTACAATTAGATATTAATATTCATCATTTTATAACAGCTATGTTAATATTGACAATGATCTTCAACTGCAACTGACTGGAATGGAAACTACGAAAAGAAGATGATGATTTTATAAAGAGCCAAAAGAAGTTACTTCTATACATATCATAAACTAGCTGTTGTCCGCGACTTCGTCTGCTATCTACGATGAAAAGAAGACTATGTATTTCTCCAGGTCATGGTCTACCCGTGCGCCAAATTTCATCTAAATCTATTCAGCCGTTTTAGCGTGAAAGCGTAAAGAAGTTTTATAAGGGACAACTGATACATTTTTCGCGATTACGATGTTGGCACTATGGAGAAAGATGTTATATTTGATAGTCTGTATCACATTTAAATATGAATATATCCTTAATCTTTCTGAAGATTATCGCTGAATATGGGCCATTTCTGCGTTTCCATAAAGCGCTGCAGACTTTTGAGGACCGCTTAAAGTCATTAGTGAAGCGATCAGTAGTTGCTTCATCCATTCACCTCACTCGATGGTCAGTTCGTGGTGACGTCGTGTGGTGTGGTGTGGTGTGACCACCCGTTGACCTTGGTGGTCGTGGTATTAAGAAAGGCTCATGCAGAACAAGATTATTATGTGGGTTTCATCATATTAAGCCTGTAAACTTCCATTAATTATGGGCTACAAGAATGGGTAATCAGTTTTTATGCTGTAAAAACCCACAAGTTGTAAATGTAGATTGGCAAGCCGGAGTCGTGAGTTCGATCCCCCCTGATGCAATATAGAAGTGGAGCCACTTCTAAAACAGACATGAATTAAGGATAAATAGGGTCAAATGAAATTAGCTAGAGAAACTTCACAGACGTGATGGGGTATCGACGATAAAATGAAACAAAAAGATTTTCTAAACTCATTTCAACCAGCGCCCGTTGACTCTGAAATCAGCTGTGGTTCTAAAATTAAAATTATGAGTTTAGAAAACCTTTCTTTTTTGTTTCATCTCATTAGTGTCTGTGAAGTTTCACCAGCTAATTTACAAGGACCAAAAAAACATAAAGTACGCAGAGCGAAAACGAAGTAATAACGCGGGTGACGGATGCGGTGCGACGGGTGGGTTGGGAGAACAAGAAATTATACGCGGACGAAGTCACGGGCAGAAGCTAGTAAGTTATTCACATAAAATACATATTCTAAATTTCAGTCATCATCATCATCTGCCGAGCCTTTTCCCAACTATGTTGGGGTCGGCTTCCAGACTAACCGGATGCAGCTGAATACCAGTATTTTACATGGAGCGACTGCCTATCTGACCTCCACAACCCAGTTATTGGTTTACGATACCCCTTGGTGTCTTACCAAGGTGTATCGCAAACCAGTAACTGGTTGTCAAACTTTACTTTAACTTATGACATTCTACATTTCAGTACCTACGTCAATGTGGCGTTTCCCTTTACTGATTAATTGACAGCTTTCACTTCCCAGAAATTATGCACATTGTCATATTATACCGAATAGTCATGCGTATGACGCCTCGACATCATTAATTGGCATAATGTCAACAATACACTGACCTCGAGGTATTAAACTATGTTTGCGGAAATGTATGCTATTAATATTATTGGAAAACCCCTACTAGGGGCTTGATGGAGAAGTGGATATAGGATTTAATATTGTTAGTGATAATAAACAAAACATTAAAATAATATGAGCAAAGGACATTGCTCGTCGTCCATACATAGTTGGCCTAAGATCCAACAGGGAGGTGTATTTACTTTATGGGTTTTAGATAATGTATATATTTGATTGAACTTAAATTAAAACAACGGACACTTTTGAGAATTCGGAAAAAATCAAAACACTTTCGGATTTTGAGGTTATAATTACGTCGATAAAAACATTCGGTATGTAGCAATAACAGAAGGCGCGCGCCAAGTGACATTACTACCAAATGTCAAATGTCATCTGTCAATTCATCAATTGTCAGTGTCCATATTATTGCTCGTTTGACGTTTCAAACAGCGCTCAATCGAGTTTTTTGATAAGCCGTATTATGGTTCCGCGACATCATTTTTACAATGTCCTTTAATGGTGGAACAGTTGGAATTTTCCTTTTTTGTACAGAGCACAAGCTCTGTCATAAAAACGGTGATAATTGTAAGCATCAAATTTGTTTTGATTAAAGTGTCTATATTAAGAAAACAAATAACCAACAGAAAATACTTGAAGGATTGATGGCCGGTGGCGCAGACGAGTCGTGTAATTGAGATCGCGTATCGACAAACGTAGTGTGGGACGCCCCCATCTAGATGGACCGACGACCTCAAAAAGGTGGCTGGGTCAGACTGGATGCGGAAGGAGGAGGACAGGGGGTTGTGGCGTAGCCAGGGAGAGGTCTAGGGCCAGCAGTGGACTGCGATAGGCTGAGTTGATTTTGGTTGATTGAAAGAAAGAAAGAAAGAAAAAGTATTTATTGCGACTCGTACAGGAAGATCACAAACTAAACTAAACACAACAAAAAAATAAAAATCCAAGTTATATAAAAAAGGAACAAAAGGAAAATGAAACAGAAAGTCCTATATACGAGGCCAAAAGACTCCTATCTCAGCATGATGCTACGATATTTAAAAAATAAATGTTGTAGCGCTGGTATTCTGATAGGGCCCACTGTGGTGTCACGGGCAGTTACGGGAATAAATAAATAATATGTAAAAAAATAAAATAAAAAATAAATATTTTTTTCAACCTGCGCCAGACGTAACCTCATTACTTGTCTATGCCTTGAGTGTCAGAGGCACTCTGGTGTGTCTGTGGCATTGTTAGCTAATTTTGTGTTGATTTTTCCAGAAACTGGGTGTTAGTCATTTATAAGTAGTTAGATCTAATGGGCATTACCCATCTTACTTTCCGCGAATTTCACAGTAATTTACCAATGTCATAGTAATATTTTTTACCAAGAAGCGAGTGACACATTCGTGACAAACAAATGGTAATCCCATACAAATATCATTACATTAACTACTAGTGGTATAATAAGTTATGGCGCTTCCAAATTAACTGTTAAATACACCTGCTAACAGAATGTGGTTTATAGTTTATTTGGTTTATTTTGCGGTAAGTAATATTATACATAGCGTAACATGGCGGGCTCGTGGAAACGATTGATTGTTGCATTTGTACTTGCCGAGTTATGTGCTGGCATCCGAAAAAGGGTTAAGGCAGCTAGCGTGCCTTTCCCAAAGAAATTAAAGGGGTAAAACCTTTGATTACCTGCTTACGTTAGGTTGACGCCTGTTTGACGGCGAGGCGAAAGGCGATACGGTGCCGATCCCTTTCCGATTTGATACGTGTGCTATGACCTTTAAGCGGACCTTTTTAATATGGAAGTATTACCGTAGAAAAAAACGTTTAAAATAATTGACTTAATAAGTACTCGTATATGTATATATATAGTAATAATAAGTTGTCAAAAAGATTCCGCATTCTAAATACCACGAAGAAAGTTGATGACCTTCAAACAGCCAGAAAAGAAAGATTAACGTCAGCACTTCTGTCTTCCTATGATGAAGGTTAATATTACATTAACTGCTCCTTCCTTCCGCACAGCCGATGAGTCAATTGATTTATAGTACTAAGTTCTTTCCGGCTTATTAATCGATTCGCAACGAATAATACTCGCCCGAAACGGGCGAATCGTCACTTTTAAATAATATTAATATTTTTTCTACATGAGATTCGCACGAAGTTAATTTATTTGTGCCCGACTTTATAACTCCTGAAATATGTAGATATTAGGCAATTGGTATTGCAATGAAGTAAAGACAAAAAAAAGGTACACGTTTTATAATACCTATTTAAATCTAAGCACTTGTGCGAGTTAGTGTTCATTTCAATTCAATTAATTTATTTCAGATAAATTAAAATCGTTAGTAGTTATTATAACCATCCATACATGTTTTTTTTCCTTTTGTCTTTACTCTATTAAATTTTTGCGAGTCGCCTATAGAAAAAATAATATTATTTAAAAGTGACAATTCGACGTTTTGGGCGAGTAAATTCGTGCGAATCGACTAATAGGCCTTCTTTACTGTAGGTTGGCGTAGACCTATATGAAGACGTGATCATTGTGAACAATGCAATAATATGGATGCATATAAAATAAGTAGGGTGTAATAAATCTACATATTAGATATTTATTACTTATTAGACAATGACTTAGATGTCTTACTAGGTACATATTATTTATTGGACAATGACTTAGATGTCTTAGTGTCAAAGTAAAAACAGCCGCACGCTTCGATAGATCAGGTTAAGCTACGTTTGGTGCGGTTGGTCCGTGGATGGGTGACCATCTTTACATAAAAAGACCCCTCCGTGCCTTGGAAAGCGCGTTGATCCGTTGGTCCCGGTTATCATTCGTGGATATTTGAGAGTCGTCTAAAAGTCTGACAACCAGTCTTACCAAGAGGTACCGTATTATGCAATAACTGGATTGTGTAGGTCACATAGGCAGTAGCACTATGTAAATCACTGGTATTCAGCTGCATCCGGTTAGACTGGAAGCCGACCTTAACATAGTTGGCAAAAGGCTATTACGAAGATGACTTACATGTCTTTATGACTGTAGAGATAAATGTGAAAGACATTGAGGTTTACTAGGAAAACTGAAGGTCAGAAAAAAGCAACTTACTAGTGGTCAGATATAAAGTAATACCTACTGAACTAAAATACTGTTGTTTATTGTACAGACGCCAGCACATGAAGCTACTACAATCTGTCAGATTTCTTTAATAGATTTTCAACTTTATCGCTATGGTATAAGGTTCAAAGTTGATTGGGAAAATTTGACAGTTTCGGGTAGCTTGATGAGCTGGCATCTGTACCTAACTAGGCCTGATGCACCTTGATTAAAATAATAAACAACTAAGCACCTAATTAATAAAAATAACAACATTAAATCTTAACTTAAACAACACTATAAACAAACTAAAATATAGCGTCTAAAAATTCACCCGCATCGCTGTCGACTGGTAATGTACCCAAGAGACTGGCGGCATTACCACGTTGTATGGCAATGCTTAGCCTGGGAAATATAAATAGTTTGAACAACACATTATAGATAACATTAACAAATTATGACATCAATATTAACCACAGAATCAATTACGTAAATCATGAAAAACCACAAACCATATAATTTCGCGTTAATTTCCTACTTTCAGTATCTAAATCACAATTTAACTAAATGTTAAATGGAAATTCACCATTTCGCACACCTGCGCACAACTTCCGCTTTCATACCGATTGCTTTAATTATTTCAATTTATAACAAATATATTTGTAGCTGAATTATATGTTGAGCAGTGGTGGCCTAATAGTAACGGCCGCGAATTTTACTTGTAGGTCGCAGGTTCGAACCCTCACTGGCGCTTTACTTTGTGTCAATTATTTCATCACCACTGCTCTCACAACGGTGAAGGAAAACATCGAGAGGAGACCAGCATGTTCCAGAACCAAAAATTCGAAAACATGTGACATCTACCAACCCGCAATGGGCCCGCGTGGTAGATTATAGCCCACTCCCTTTCACAGAGAGAAGGCTTGTGTCCCAGCAGTGGGAAACTCTCAACTCATTCAAATAATGTAAATCAAACATCAGAATTGTATTTTGACAAATTATTCTATCCCCAGCCCACCTCTAATTTAACACATTCTGTTACAATGTCGTGTCGAGATAAATGCTTTTACTGAATGTGTCATAATCATAATCATAACTCATAACTCGTCCAAAGACAACTAAATCGTGTCACACAAGTTTAGATAACGTCCAACTTAAATACAAGTTTAAATTACGAATTGTAGTATGAATTTAGTGATGTGACCGGTGGAAAAGTCGGATTTTTAGAATGGGTTCCCAAATAATAGACTCGCCCCTGTTGGTGTACATACACACGAGTGTCGACGAAGGAGGCAACTGCAGCCGTCAACGCGTCGGCGACTGCCGTCAACAACATGCCAATGTTGTTGACGGCTGCAGTCGCCGTCATGGTCGACGTCATGTAATTTGTAGTCGACGGCAACCGTGGACGCGTCGATGGTGGGCGTCGACGGCTGTCGGCGCCTGCCGTCGACTACATGCCAGTCGTGTAATTTGTAGGCAACGGCAACCGTCGACGCGTCGATGGTGGGCGTCGACAGTTGTCGACAGATGCCATCGCGTCGACAGATAGGTACAGTTGCCTCTGTCGTCGACGCATGTCGCTGTGTATCTGTATACACACTTACATGTTATTTAAAAAGAACTGGCTGGTATATATAATAGTGGATACTATAGGTACAACTCTGTTCACTCCCTTCGGAGAACACACGCGTGATATAGGTTTAATTAAGTTGTATAAACTTCAAACGCAGTTTGAAAATGATTCACCCTCGTGGATGGTTCAATTAAGTTTACAAATACCAAATATCCAATCCATACTTCACATAATTATTCAAACTGTTCAATAACCAAATACACTACGGAATGTTTACCATTTATCATCAAAAATTTTCATCAATTTAGGTAAATATCGTTCATCTCTCGTTAAAAGAAGCTGCTGAGAGTCGCGATATCTAAAATACCTAAATGTAAGTCCAAAGGACCTTAGGCAGTCAGCCTCACTTCCTCCATCTTGCCACCACTCTGCCTGAGCTGTTCCAATAATTATTCGAGGCGATATGAGAGATGAACTCATCACCATCATCTGTCTGCCTTTTCCCAGCTATGTTGGGGTCGGCTTCCACTCTAACCGGATTCAGTTGAATACCAGTACTTAACATGGAGCGACTGCCAATCTACTGGGTAATACGATACCCATTGGTAGGATTGGTTGCCAGACTTTCGGGACTCTGACGACCCGTCACGACTGTCAGAGATCCACGAATGACAGCCGGAACCAACGGCTTAGCTTGCTTTCACGGAGGGGTCTTGATATGTAAAGATGCAGGTCACCCAGTCACTGACCAACAGCGGCGATCGACCCCTGCGACTGTTACGATTATTATCAAACGAGATACAAAAAAAATACACAACGAACACTGCAAAAAGCAGTTTTCGAACTTGACATAAGTTAAAAAAATAATTTGTTATAAATATGTCAATCAATTAATCTTCAATATGCCAATGGTCAACTTTAACTGTGGTTGGATTAAACTAATAGATCGTCGCTAGTTAAAATTAAAAGGGGTTGTCGTAACTTTATTAACAAATCACTAATATAAAAGTAACCTTGTCATCAGTTTTTTTGCGCGATATTTCAACACGATGAAACAAAAGAAAACGGATGTTCTCAACTCATAGTTTAAGTAAACACATTACCAGCGGACTTTGACCCCTCAAAAAAACACATCAAATCTTTTTTATTTTATCATAATTATTTAGATATCGATAACAAATTACCAATCATGTCTGTGAAGTTTCGCTAGCTAATATACTTTGACCCTATATAATTTCTTACTGTTCAATCAACGCATCGAATGTAGAAAAGAGAACCAAAATAAAAATGCATACATACACAATTCACGCCTTCCCATGGTGGTAGGCCCAAACTACAGAACGCCACGAACTTCATAAAAATATATTTTCAAATATTACCTGATAAACAGTGACTTAACAAATAATTGCCAAATTATTCTTTATTATTTAAATTATTCCTCTTCTATAGCACATTCTGTCTGTTCATTAAAAAACACACAAAAAGTTTCCTCATCCAAAAACAACACTGCAGATATTTTCATAACATTAACTATAAAATAAAAAAAAAACTACCTAAATTATAGCTGCATGCTAATAACATTTACCAAATAAAGCACCACAAAGCTACACATAAAGGCTCCTTCATACAGGCGCGACACGACACGCGACACAAAGGCACCGCAAGTCGCGCAACGAGAGGTGCCATTGTGTCGCGCGCAATTATATCGCGTGTCGCGCCTGTTTGTCTGTCTGTCTTAACTCCAAATTTAGCAAAACCTCAACTACTCACACGATTCCCCTAATTAGTAAAAATCGCAACCGAATCAGTCGAGTACTCGCCTACTCGCTACATCACTAGAGCTGACCGACTTGCTACACCGCCATTCGGAGCATCTCATTCATCATGAGCAGAAATCATATCAATTTATACCGACAATGATTGACACGTCACTCATCCTCCATAGAAAAGGGAGGATCCTCCGACCAGACGGGTGTTGTGCTGGCTGATTCATGTCGGGCCGTTGTATCTATGCTAGTTGCGCGGTAAACTCTGCTTGCGAGATGTAGGATTTTTGCTTGACGGCAGTATGATGCGTTGGTCGCACGTGGCGTTGTAGATACCGCTACAGGTAGATTAGAGAATTCGTCTCCGCTCTTCAGGATGAAAAGTATAATATGTCCTTACCTAGGTCATGGTAGGTAGATCTGTGTGCCAAATTTCATCCAAATCCTAAACGGATTTGGATGAAATTAGTAAAACCTCAACTACTCACACGATTCCCTAATTAGTAATAATCGCAACCAAATCATTCGACTACTCGTCTACTCACTACATCACTAGCGCTGACCGACTTGCTTCACAGCTGCTATTCGGGGCATGTCCACATTGAGCTGTTACACAATTATTACGAAGAAGTGTGATGATTATCATTATTTTGTTTTTTGTTGCAAAGTATTGCGGATCATCATCTACTTAGCCTTTTCCCAACTATGTTGGGGTCAGCTTCCAATCTAACCGGATGCAGCTGGATACCAGATTGCGGATATCCGCTAATGGGAAGAATTGGGAAAGAGGTATATAAAGTACCTAACTAGATCATTACGCAACTTTTGCATACTATATGAACCATTCAAGGGTGGATTCGGTACTATAATATCATCCCTAAAAGACAAGTTACAATGCGTGCCACGAAAGATGAGACTTGACCCCGCCTCCCCAGCTCTTTCCGCCGTCCCTATGACGTCCGGTCCAGTCCCGCACTCAAACCTCATACCGCTAAAGATACCTAAAATCGTGTACCGCGCATGTCAAACCACGTGGTGTGTCAAGTCTCATCTTTCGTGGCACGCATTGTACTTACTTGTCTTTGGCAGTAATATATTCCTTTATTTTTCCAGATATGTTAAAATATATCCCACGTATAGAAAGTGATACAGTACCATTAAAGCCATGCGAGAGCAACGGTGGCCCAGTGGTAACGGTCGTGACTCACGAGTTGTAGTTCGTAGGTTCGAATCCAGACAGGTACTTTACATTGTGTAAATTATTTCATCACCACTGCTCTCAAAACGGTGAAGGAAAACATCGTGAGAAAACCGGCATGTCCTAGAACCAAAACATTCGAAGAGATTTGTGATCTACCAACCCGCACTGGGTCAGCGTGCTGGATTACGGCCCGCTCCCTCTCTCAGAGAGAACGGCTGTCCCATTTCAAAACCTAGTAAGGGACACTTTTTACAAAAATCGTTTTATTGCATAATCTTGCTAACCTAGAAGGTCTCTACCAAATACAAAAACCCCAGCGTTTTAATCTTACATAAAAGGAGATATATTTAAGCATCGATACCTAGTAAGTGCACCTTTCACTCCCTAGTGACCCTTTTAAAACCTAGTAAGTCACTTCAACCAATTCAAAAAATACATTCCAATAGGCTGACCAATATTACGTTTATGCGCTCTCCTGTAAAATTTCATTTTAAGTCCTTACTAGGTTTTGAAATGGGACAGCCGAGAAGGCCTGTGTCCCAGCAGTGGGATCATTTAAGGCTGCTTATGTGTAGTGCCATTAAAAGGACTCAAATCCAGACTCCGGGCAGACTGAAAAACCCCAATAAGACTGACTCTGGCATTGATCCCAAAAAATTTAGGAGACTTTTCGCTAGTAGAGTGAAATTTAGGAAAAATTAATGTACAGTACCCTGCGATAAATATTGCACATCGACCTTTGGAAAGAGACAATCGGCTAATTTCGGCTTCGTAGAGCATTATCTCTGTCGCACGAAATACAAACAGCCCGTTATCTATTAGGAGCTGTTAAAACAATTATGATTTGCTTCTTTTGATAATTATTTTTATTCTTTGTATAAAATACAAAAAAAGGTAAAGGTCGATGTGCAATATTTATCGCCGGATACCGTAATGATTCTCAATGATTCATGGAATGTCATGTTCATGGCTTCATTGGTTTAGGTTGAGCGTTATTCAACACTCAGTTAGATTACAAGGAACTGTCAATGTATTCTGTAAAATTCTCACCGTGAGAACTTAGGTGAAGTGAGCTTCTAGTCAAAGTATTTTATTTCACATAAACCTACATGGGCACTTATGAAACGTCAGAAGCTAGGTGCACAGTTCCAATTGGTTGTTTCCTACGGAGCAGAACCGGCAAGAAACTCGGAAACACGGTTACTCTTTTTAAAAATAATTGGCTTTTACAATGTTTTCAAATTACAGTAGGTATGAGAGGACAGCGTAGGCCTGTCAACAAGTACCAGGTACTTGATTAAATAAAAAATGGTCTACAGATCTAAAGTCTACAAGGCCTACAAAGTCCTCACATTTACAAAATAAGAAACACTGACAATTATGTGTGTATTTATTCTTGATAATTCAAAAATTGACTATCTAATTATAATCTGTTTTTAATTTATTTTTATTTTTTGTGTATCTAATTAATTGTAATCCTAATAATTTTTTTTTTAAGTTATTGGCTGTACACCAAACATTGAAACGATTGTTAATTTATGACTTTAAATTTCTTATTTGTTTAATTGTATATGAAGCAATTGTTTTCATAATGGGTTGTTTTTTGAGAAACGTAACATTTCTGTAAGACCACATTATGTATAACCAAAAAACATACAAATAAATACTTTGACTTTGACTTTGAAGAATCTATCAAAACGAAATCTAGTGAAATGTCATCCCATCCGATGCTAGAGATTGACACTACTGACAACTCACTTCATCTAAGTTTCCACGGTGAGATGTTTTACAGAATAGCACATCTGGAGGTTTGCTTCCTAAGCACGAAATCCGTAATTACAGGCGATTCTAATTCCGTATCACCTACGGATATAAGATTAGTTTGGGGCCCACCTAATAATGAATAACACCACGACTTGACAGCTGTCCCTTATCCCGATGTGGTTTTACCGTCCCACAAAGTTGATTAGTCGGGAGTTGGGTCCGTAAGTTTCGAACGAGCCCGTATCTTTGTTGAAGGACTTACGATAGGATAGTAGGCCCGTATTTCAATAATTAAAACGCATAAAATCGTCCTGCGAAGGAATTCGGATTTTTCGAGTTTCGATTTTGGTTGTTATGGATTTCACAAATCAAAAATCTGAAAACAAACACATTAAAAAATTAATTCTTAAAATTAAGTAAATATTACTAGACATAGGATAGAGGTAATTTAAGACATTACCGCGGTCATCGGTGACCGCGAACAATAGATTTTCTATTCCGTCTGTTGTCTGGCAGTCAAAATGGCATAAAATAATATTGTGAAATTCAAAAATTGCTCTTAGTGGCTGTTTGTAGGTATATTTCAGAATATATACGATATACAATATATATATATACAATATCTACCATCATTACATTGCAAGACTTTAATTAACTCTACTTAACAAACGATGGACACTAAGATAATTACATGAACACGTTAAAATTATTTCCTTTACGAATGAGCAATGTAGCAATTTGTTATGGAAAAACCCCAAATACACTGTTTCGCAAACCGTTATTCAGCTTGTGGTTAGGAGATCTTGAAAAAACGTTATTGAGTTTGGCTAAGTTTATTTTTGTCTGTCTAACTTTGAGGTTTTTGACCGACTCCTCAAGTAGATTGCAGGTTCAAACTCTAAGCTGAAAAAAGTCTACTAGTTCATCCATTAGCGTTCTTCAGTGTCATGATTATGAGGTTTTTTCTGAGTCAGCTTATCTTGCCAGTGATTTTTAAGGTTCCGTAACCATAGGGACTCTATTACCAAGCCTCTGCTGTTGATCCGTCCGTCCATCTGTCTGTCCGTCCATGTGGCTGTATCTCAAGAACCGTAATAGGTAGACAGTTGATGTTTTCACAGTGTGTATTTCTATTGCCGCTATAACAACGATACGTTTCTTGTATGGAGACCCCCTTTAATTTTTTACTTTAATTTATTTTAAATATTTGTTGTTATAGCGGCAATAGAAATACACACTGTCAAAAATTTCATGAGATACAGCCTGATGACTGACAGATGGACGAACGGAGGGACAGCAGGGGCTCAGGGTTCCATTGGCATCCTTTAGATACCTACGGAACCCTAAAAATAATGGACATAATTAAATCTCTTAATCCAAGTTCCGTTCCAAAATACCAAGAATTTAATAAAACTTAATGTGATTAAGTAATAGTCACTCGTGAGTTACAACATAATTGTACATTTCGGAGCAACGTAACCGGCCAATGTTCGGCACACATTGGGGCCAAGGATTGGTCCACCGGAACTCGTTTCAAGACAGTATAATAAACAGTTTTTGTATTGTTATGTCATTGGTTATGCGAAATTTTTAAAGTAAACAATTGAATTATTTGGTAATATTTGTAATTTGTATAAAAACAAATGATTGACATAAACATTAAGTTCTTAGATGAATGATTGGTCTCGCTGCGTCGAGTGCAGCGAGACCAATCATTCATCTAAGATTAAGTTATTTTTTGCGTAATGTGGTACTTATGTTTTTTTTTGAGGTTATAACATAAATGAGCTTCTAAATATAGTTACTTAGTCAGTATTACTTTAAAACTTTGCTAGTAAAAAATATGAGTTTTTGCTTGTGGATATTTCAAGCATAGGTACTTTGGTTTGGTTTTCAAATTGCAATACTACCTACGCCTTATTAAAACTCGCCCACGTCCATATTTCTAATTAAATTGCTACCCGTTAAGTGCTTATACCCCAGCAATATCTTATCTTTTTATTTAAATTTCCATTATTAGCTGACTTCTCATTCTTCCAAAAACTTATACATTGTGAGGTCAGCTAAAACTGGAATGCGTCTCTTGATATGTCGCTGTGTGTACACCAGAAAATACATAAAGCAAACAGGCGCGACACGCGATATAATCGCGCGCGACACAAAGGCACCTCTCGTTGCGCGACTTGAGGTGCGGTGTGTCGCGTGTCGTGCCGCGCCTATTTGAAGGAGCCTTAACAAAAAATACATTTGATAGGTACTACAAAACATACAATGGGCGGCCTTATCGCTTTCTGCGTTCGTTATTTATTTATATTTTCAATAAACTTCTACTTTAATTGTGCCCCACAAAACAAGGTAGACTTGCTCTACTTAAACCGTCCCATTAAAATATTATACCCAATCAATATCAATTCCACCAACGTTGGTCAAACTTCTGTGTATTTTCCTTAACATTGGCCCTAATGTATTGAATCGATACTTAGTAAACCGAATTAAGGTCACTGACCATTCGCAGATCTGTCAAGAATTGGTTCAAACGAGATGTGGTAATAATGTTAGGTAATTTAAATTGACTGTCTATTTGGTTTATTTTATTGCTTAATTCTTAAGTAGATACCTAGTAATGGTTTAAGGCTCCTACAAACAGGCGCGACACGCGATAAAATCGCGCGCGACACAAAGGCACCGCAAGTGGCGCAACGAGCGGTGCCTTTGTGACGCGCGCATATATATCGCGTGTCGCGCCTGTTTGAAGGAGCCTTTAACCACGGATCAAAAAACCGGCCCTTAATTTGTAAAAGTTTACTAATATAGTGTTTGTTTAAAAAGAAACTAGCAGAAGTACTTACATTATTTTCTGTGTGCTTCAGAAACAGCCCGAAGCTCCTTGACCTAAAATTAAAAAAAAAAAGAAACATATAAGTCTCTATACTCCATTTGAAATAAGATTAGACATTTAAATAAACCTTTTTTACATTCCGTTCAACTGATTTTCACTTATATACCGTAAACATAAGGATGGTATTAAAAGCAAAAAAGTGGTTACAATACCAACTGTTCACTGCATCAGCCATATGTCATGTCACCAACGCACTAGAATTCAAAATCGGTTGAACGGACGGTAAAAAAGGTTTATTTAAATGTCTAATCTTATTTCAAATAGAGTATAGAAATTAGGTACTAATTATATAAAATCACTAGCACAGCCCCGCCGTTCCACCCTCATATATTTCGATCCCATGGGAATATCGGGCTAAAAAGTATACTATGCGTTAATCCTAGTTATAAACTACCTGTGTGCCAAATTTTATCCAAATCCATTCAATAGTTTTTGCATGAAAGAGTAACGAAAAACCATCCATCCATCCTCACAAACTTTTGCGTTTATAACATTTAGAAGAAGAAGATTGATAGATTCGATTTAAATTAAAAACTAACTACACAGCCTTCTGTCAAAACTTTTCACCTGTGTTCAAACAAAACAAGACGTTATTTATAGATCAAAATGGTCATAATTCTCCTGCTCTTATCCCAATTCAAGGCTCCTACACACAGGCGCGACACGCGATATAATCGCGCGCGACACAAAGGCACCGCTCGTTGCGCGGCTTGCGGTGCCTTTGCGTCGCGTGTCGTGTCGCGCCTGTTTGAAGGAGCCTTCATTTGGGGTCGGCTCAACATGTCTCCTTCTTCGCTTCTTCTCTATTAGTCGTCATCTCAATAGTCACCGTCATTCTAACCATATGGTTGGTGAAACGATGGATGGACTCTGAAAGGTGATATCATCTTTCACACAATCCATCCTTCGTTTCTTTGGTCCTCCCCTACTCGTTCCGTACGGACGTAAAAATATCGCAGCGGGATTTTTCGCGCACTATTTAAGGTCCCATTAAAATAGATGGACAAACTTTTAGAAATCATTCAGACCACCAAAATAAGGACGATGGTAAAAAAAATGTATAAAAATAACGCATAGATACTTATAAGAAAAATAATTATCAGCTAACGAAAGTACACTAATGTGTCGGCAATGTATTTTAGTTCAAAATAAAATCATTTTAATCAGTGTGGTTTTTTTTTGCTTGGGTATCTTTGGTTAGACGAATTGAGCGCTGTGTTAAAATTTTATTCATCTATTTTAATGGGACCCTGTATAGATTTTCAACTCTCTGAGCGTTGAAAATTCAACAAAACGCAGCCAAAAATACACTGTTGAATTTTCAAATCTGTTCGCTAAGCCGTACGTTGAAAATCCAGTGCGCGAAAATAAAAAACCGCGGGAAAATCGCGAAACTGGGCTTATAGCCTATAAATCGAAATATTGCTAAATATTATTCCTTTCAGCTACTTTAAGCAAACCTCTTGGTGACCGTGACCGCCATTACTCCTCAAACCATTCAAACTTCGAACTCACCCAAATTCAAAATGGCCGACAACGGAAATACTTATCACTCTATTTTCCCATTGTTCTTAGCTAAAACTATCAAAATTGATTGTAATTAAAGATATAACGGTAACTGTCTACCTGAATCGCAAGGGTTGTAAATCTTGAGCACAAAAGGAGGTTTCCCCTTAAAACTAATTGTGTTGTTTGAATGGCTTTGTAACCCCATGGAATTTATGGGTGGCAATATTTGAAGTTTGTTTAGCCAGAAGAAAATTATATAGGCGATGATAGCACGGTCACATTTAGGTAGGCACAAAGATAGCATCAAAATAATGATCAAATTGGGAAAGTGTAACTGAATTAATGCACATTATGAAAGTAGTCTGTTCATAATCGATTTCTATCATTTTTTTTATTAATGTTCATAATGTATATCGCACAGTTAAATCATTATATATACCAAAAACCTCAGAAGCCTTTGATGGCTTATATATGGCTAGTGAGTTCGGAAATATATATATCTAATATAGGTACTACAAAAAAACAAAAGACCGGAAGTTTGTAAGTTTTACATTCAAAGAATATAAGTTTTAATTAGTAGATTGTTTGCCAAGCGAGCAAAGAACTATTTTGAAGCCGAGAGTGTTGTAGCTCGCTGCGCTCAGGATTCTACTTTAGAAACCCTCGCTGCGCTCGGGATTCTACTCTAGAATCCTTTGCTCCGCTCTGGATTCAAAGTGCGTCACTCGAGTTTAAAAGTGTTGCTCCCGAGGTGAACACTCTACTTTTTATCACCCTCTATGAAAAAATAAGTAAGTGCAACTTATGAATAAGAACAGCACCTATTTATTTACATACAATTACTTAAGGAAGACATACTCATTTTTTATAAAACTATGTAAAATCCTAATTTGAATAAACAATTACGAACGAAGGCAGAATCCTTTTCGCGCGTTTTAAATTTATTCACAAACTTTTTTTAATTTGGCTCGCGCCTTTTACTTTACCATACAGCCTGTTACTTGTTCATACAATGTTCGTGATTGATCTCTTTGGTGATTGGAACTTTTACTAACAATATCCACATTACAAATTCAAATCACTTTTAGTCCCTAGGGATTAAAGAGCTATTTTAGTCCCTGTTTACGAAGAAAACGAAAAGTCTATTTGAGTATATGTGATAATAATGTATTTTTTTCTCCCACAAATAATGACAACTACGTAAATTACAGTCTAATACATCCGCTGTATAGTCAAAATAAACCCAAATGTCGAAATACTTTTTTTATCGGGGAGGCATCTCGCAGTTCAACCTATGAGGTTGTCGTCTGATTAACTGGGCTCGCCTGGGGATGGTTTAATAACTTAAGTTATGACGAAGTGCCTATACACTAGACCCTTATGTGCGTGTGCTAGTGTGTGCGTGAGTACATCTGTAATGAGACCACAATTTTCTCCCACAATCAGTATAGCTAACTTAATAAATAAATAACGGTTTATACATAGTAACCAAAAATTCAGTGTATGTATAATGTTTATAACATAATATTCTAATATTGGGTATTTGGTGGTTTGCGCTAATACCGGGATATATCACAGTAATATTATATAGGCGAAAGTTTGTGAGTGTGTGTATGTGTGTGTTATTATGTTTGTTACTTCTTCACGCTCAAACGGCTGAACCATTTTTGATAAAATTTTGTATGGAGATAGCTGACACCCTGGATTTACATAAAGGCTACTTTTTTATCCCGTGAAACCGCGGGGCGCAGCTAGTAACTCATAATCAAGAATTTTCCTGAAAAAAAAAAAACATAACAATGCAAAGTAAGACACTTTTTATGCCGATATTCCTACGGGATCAACATTTACGCGGGTAAAACCGCGGTGCGCAGCTAGTTGTATATGTATATTTACATGGAAGCGGTGAAAGTAAACAAGGGCTAAAAATTTTCTTAATGATATGCAGTGACAAACAAATAAGTATATTTTAGAAATTAATTATTTTAGAAGTTTCTGTCATTTTTTTTACCGACTTCGACTCGACTTTGCAAAGTGTAACTGATAGTAATAACATTTCTTTTTATATGAGACTGCAACTGAATTATGTTTTAACAAGAATTCAGTTACTGGACTGTTTTTTTTTTCCATTTATTAGCCAAAAAAACAACCATTAAGAAAATATTAAGAACTTACGATATTGAGTGCAAAGGCAAGGCCAGTTTATTTAAACACTTATCTACATAATAATTTGTTACACAAACATTTGTATGTATTAGTACCGACTTGAGTAAATAAAGTGACTCATTTAATAAATATAACAACCATTATTATTTATTTGAATCGAATCGAATGACTAAGGAGGAGATTTATAATTTCCATATTAAGTTTTTCATATTTATTTGTTGTAGGTGATAAAAAGAAATAATTATGTGCAAGGATGGAAAAGAAACGGAATAAGATAACTATTCCGTTTATTTTTTATAACTTAATATTTTTTTTATTAAAAAAAAATAACAGTGGGTATTTTTAATCGTATTTAAACAAAACGCGCACGGTGTCGCTTACGGTAACAGTGTCGCGAGTTCAATGGTTTTTCCCCCATCTCAAAAAATCCCCAACGCGCCTAAAGAAGTTTTCGCTTCAAAAAATCCATTTCTTATTTTTTTTTTTCGACGGAACAAACATGACGTAAGACGTAGGTTCAGACGCCAGCACATCAAGTTACTACAATATGTCAAATTTTTAATAGATTTTCAACTTCATCGCTAAAGCATTATAAGGTTCAACGTTGATTAGGATTTGACAGTTTCGGGTAGCTTGACGTGCTGGCGTCTGTCTGTACCTTGTTTTACAATTTGTAAACCTGCCGGAACAAATATCTAGGTATATGTAGAGTTAGACCGACCTTATTAACATGTACCTACACCGTCTGCGATAATCGAAGAGCAAATAGTTTTTATGTAGAAAAAAATAATATATCTTGACGTCAATTCGTCCATTCCAATTCCAATCGTTCTAACATAAATTAACATAAGTTAGATAGATAAAACGTTTAAGGCAACAAACAGGCGCAACACACGATATAATAAGGCTCGTACACACTGGCGCGACGCGACACGCGACACAAAGGCACCGCAAGTCGCGCGACGAGCGGTGCCTTTGTGTCGCGCGCGATTCGCGTCGCGCGTCGCACGGTAGGCTGAAAATCGGCTTTCATAGACTTAGGGATTTCAATTTGCAAGTGCTTGTTTTTATGCCGGATATCGCTTCTATTAGTCATTACTATGTACAAAAATGACACCCGAGTTAATTCTGCCCAAAAACGAAGGAAATATAATTTTTTTACGAAAAATTTGTATGAAGCTAGTATGAAAAATCGAATTATCTCCTAAACGGCATGTTTAACCGTAATATCCTTGGAAGTGGTCATAGTGCTAATTATTTATGATTTTTTGGTTGCCGATTTGACGAAAAATTTAATGCCGTTTTTTTTTAAAAAATCGTCAAAATATATTTATTTATTTTTACATGTAAAACGATCCCTTTTAGTGTCCAAGTTAAAAAGTTCGATATGTTATTAACCCAAATATTAAGAACACACAAAACAAGAAAAAATAAACAACAAAAATTGCTGTTTTTTTGACACATTTTTATTAATTTAAATAAAAAAAGGTTGTCAAACTCTTATTCAAGTAACATATAAAGTTATATTATATACAAAATAATTTAATTTAAGGAATTAATACTAAGCATTTGTAAAATAAAGTAAAATAAATAAAAAAAAGACAAAATATCATTAAATATTACAAAAAAAAAGACTCAAACACACTCAAATACAAATTTACAAATATGTATATAATTTTTTTACAAATTTTCCTTATCACCTCGTTGTCAGACTCCAATTCTGAGTCAGCATCCAGATTAGATATATCCAAAAACTCGAACTCAGTTTCCTGAAATTTAATTAAGTCGAGAGTTTCAGCAAAAAACCTTTGCTTTTTCTTGGCATCTAACTTAGGCCTTTGTGCACTTAGCAAAGGATCCGAAGAAACAACAAGCATATTTAAAATGTCTTGATTGGAATCCTGCCTACTTCTTTTCCGCGAATGATGTTCTCGAAACCTCCTAAAATCTTTGTTTCGAAACTCTGAGGCTTCTTCCGAGAGAGTCCCAATCGGCATAATATTATTTTTCTCGATTATGTCAGCCCCATGGATTAATAATTTATGAACGGTCCAGTCGTATAATAATACGTACTTTTCTGCTGTTTTGCGGGCACAATCTCTAAATTTTATTATATCGACCTGCTCTCCAGATGTAATTGCTTGTAAAATTACAGCAAATCTTTTGATAAGGTCTTCATCCAAACCGGTTATAGCTGCGGTTTTATTAGGAAACTCAAAGAATTTTCTTGCAGTATTCCCGTCATTGGTGGTTCCCGAGCCTTGTTTTACTATATCAATCACAGATTGAGCTCATCTTTGAATTTATTTTGAATTATTTTTTTCCTTGTCTGTAGCATTTCTTTGTGCTCATCACTTCTCGCTGCCCACCGTTTGAAGTCGAGCCTGTATGCAATGTGTAACAGACATTCCATACAATTTATACGGCCGTGTAGGGATGACAAGCCAAATTCATACAGGTCAGAACACACAATTTTTGATGTTACAGCATCTAAGCGGTTCATTTCTGTAGGTTTTTCTAAGCACAGGTAGCACGATGCATTTGATCTAGCTTCAGAAAGGTAAGTGCAAACTTTAGCGTCGATCATCGTCATCATTAGTTCATGAGTCACCCTATTACATATTATTATTGCACTCTGTGGGGATAAGGGCCTCAATTTCTTCATCCAATTGTTTTTTCAGCTCAAGGACAACTGCTTCACTCTCCTTTACAAAAGTAAACTGAACTGGACGACAATAAAAAACTGAGCATGGTTTTGGGTTCGTCCATAAGATGTTGTCTCCATCTGTCAGTTTTAGTGGCACCAAGGAGGTCATGAAAATGCTCGAGTCATCTTCCTCACCCTCCATTTTCTGCTTGTATCGGCTTTGGTTAGAAGCATCATCAAATCCCCACTTGGATATCAGCTTCAACTGCTAGTTATGCTCTTCCAGCTCTTCGTTAGAAAGGCTTTGAAGGATTCTTGTATTGTAACTGTGATATCAAGTAAAGCTTGAAGTGTAATCCTAGCCGATGAATCAGTAACTGTCACTGATTGCTTCGGAGGGTAGCAATCAAGCTTAGTTTGTTGCACTTTATAGTAAGATGGATAAATATCCTTAGCACCTTCCCGAATGGCAGCCTCTCGCAACGTAATATATTGCCACTTTGAGAGTTTTAGCGAAAGAAGCAATCCAAGCGCCTTTTCTCTGCCAACTCCTTCGGAAATATAGGAGTGATGCTATTTTATGTTACGTGTAGGTAGTTAAAAGTCCGTGTTCTTCAACATAAACATTAAAAGGGATCGTTTTACATGTAAAAATAAATAAAAATATTTTGACGATTTTTAAAAAAAAAACGGCATTAAATTTTTCGTCAAATCGGCAACCAAAAAATCATAAATAATTAGCACTATGACCACTTCCAAGGATATTACGGTTAAACATGCCGTTTAGGAGATAATTCGATTTTTCATACTAGCTTCATACAAATTTTTCGTAAAAAAATTATATTTCCTTCGTTTTTGGGCAGAATTAACTCGGGTGTCATTTTTGTACATAGTAATGACTAATAGAAGCGATATCCGGCATAAAAACAAGCACTTGCAAATTGAAATCCCTAAGTCTATGAAAGCCGATTTTCAGCCTACCGTGCGTCGCGCCTTTGTGTAGGAGCCGATAATCGCGCGCGACATAAAGGCAGCGCTCGTTGCGCGACTTGCGGTGCCTTTGTGTCGCGCGCGATTATATCGCGTGTCGCGCCTGTTTGTAGGAGCCTTTATGAATGGTGTAACTAACCCGAGTTTGTTTTATTTATATAGATATTAATTTTATTTCGGTAAATAATTGAATTAGATATCTGTTAAACAGGGTTATTTATCGGCTATCTAATTCTGAGTTGTCTTTTTACACCGTTAAGGTTAAAATTTCTAGAGAAAAAACTTAATTCAACCAATTTTCCTAGCCTTATCTCAACATAGTTGGGGTTGACTTCCAGCCTAAACGTATGCAGCAGAATATTAGTATTTTGAATGCCTATCTGACCTCCATAACCCAGTTACTGGATAACGTATCGTGTTACCCAGTAAAAATGGTCCTTTGATAAAACTGGTTGTCAGACTGTTGAGCATCTGACTACCCGTAATGACTGACAAAGATCTACGAATGACAGCCGGAACCAACACCGAGCACACGGAGGGGTCTCGATATACACATAAAGCATGGTCACCCATTCACCAACCAACCGCAGCAAGCGTCTGTTATTATTTTGCCACTTTATAGGCTCGTACACACAGGCGCGACGCGACACGCGACACAAAGGCACCGCAAGTCGCGCAACGAGCGGTGCCTTTGTGTCGCGCGCGATTCGCGTCGCACGTCGCGCCTGTTTGTAGGAGCCTTATATCAATCGTTGATATAAATTAGATTAACCAAGTTATAGCCGACAGACTTAAGGCAAAACCCGAAGGTTAGAAACATCGAAACTTTCATTTTTACACGTCCATTATAACATAACTGAGGACTGTGACTCAGCAAAACTGATGACTGACGAAGTATTGCAAGAAAAACGTGATGTGCCTACGTATTAAGAAATTTAAATGCATCGGTTCAAAGAATCTGCTTTGAAATACAATTCTGCTGTTTTGCGAATTTTAGGTTATATACCTACTAAGCCTACTAAGTTTTATACCTAAGTTAAATACGTACTAAGTTAAATACCTACAAAGTTTTGCATATAAATCACGTAAAGCCGTTGGTCCCGGCTGTCATTCGTCGATTTTTGACAGGCGTTACGGGTAGTCTGGAGCCCAAAAGTCTGACAACCAGACTTACCAAGGGGTATAGTGTTAAGGCTCCTTCAAATAGGCGCGAAACGACACGCGACACAAAGGCACCGCAAGTCGCGCAACGAGCGGTGCCTTTGTGTCGCGCGCGATTCGTGTCGCGCCTGTTTGAAGGAGCCTTTACGCAGTAACTCGGTTGTGGAGGTCAGATAGGCAGTCACTCCATGTATACTGGTACAGAGAGGGCGAAGCTACAGGATGACCCACGACACTCAATGCACAATTTTAATCCAGTGCAGTGCAGTTTTAGTTCAGTGCTACAGAAACTTAAATAAAAGCCGTAAAAAATTCCTTGGATGCGTGAGTCCACCCAAAGGCAACCCCTCCACTGGAAAATATGATCTTTGGATCTGTTCATTCCAAAGATCTTCCACTTATACCTCTTATCTTAAGAGTCTTTCATCTGGACACAGGTTAACGTGGCCTTAAATAGAAAACTATACAGGCTGTAAGTTTAATCACCGTTATCCTCTTAAGGGGTCATTGTACTCATCATTATGAACAACTTATACTATGGGAACTAACCTGGAATCGCGAAAAAAAAAACAGCTGTTCCCTACATTTTGACGAGTTAAGCGAACATAAATGTAGGGAACAGCTGATTTTTTTTTCACGATTTTAGTGTTGGCTCCATAGTAAAAGTTGTTCATAATGATGAGTACAATGACCCATTAAGAGGATAACGGTGATTAAACTTACACCCTGTATATAGACTCATACTCAAGTAGGCCGCAGCAAGGTCAACCTCCACAAATGGGGGTTCATGGAAGACTCAGACCTCCGGTGTGTATGCGACGTCTCTCCACAGACAATGACTCACCTCCCATCTTGCACCGCATGTCCTGTCACTTACACACGTGATTACCTAATGACCGCGTCAGCAAATGGTATCCGCGTTGCTGAATTTTGGGCCTAAATTTTTTTAAAAACTTTTTTTTATTTTTCTATTTTGGCCATCGACACGCTAAGAAGAAGATGAAGCTGCTTTCGGTTAGACTGGAAGCTGACCCCAACATAGTTGGCAAAAGGCTAGGCAGACGATGTTACATACCTTCAGTTCAAGATGTTTAAAACCTTTGGTTTTATAGGAAAAACGGTGTAAATTAATTTAGGTAAGTAAGAAAGAAAATAATTGTGTTTTAAAAAAATGGCCAAGTGGGAGTCGGACTCGCACACGAAGGGTTTCGTGACACAAGGCAAAAACACCCAAAAAATCACGTTTGTTGTATAGGAGCCCCCCTTAAATATTTATTTTATTCTGTTTTTAGTATTTGTTGTTATAGCAGCAACAGAAATACATCATCTGTGAAAATTTCAACTGTCTAGCTATCACGGTTCATGAGATACAGCCTGGTGACAGACAGGCAGACAGACGGACAGTGGAGTCTTAGTAATAGGGACCCGTTTTTACCCTTTGGGTACGAAACCCTAAAAATCTACCTTTTTTAAGCTTTTAAAGTTTTTTTGCACTATTATTTAAACTTAGCTGTCACCTCTATCTAACCTCAAGTACATTGACTTTTTGAATCAAAAAGTATCAATAGAATTCAATGTTCGATGTTTTTTGTATTTTGTTTTTGCTGTCAGTTCAGCAAATGATGTATATCTTATTTCTACAGACCGGCAACCCAGGAGTGTGTTTATAAATGAATGGTAAATATTATTTAGTATGTATATAGACAGAGTCAAATTAAAAAAGCTAGATAACTCAGAGGACGGGGTGGGTATCGATAAAAAAATAAATAAATAAAAACATGATAAAACAAAAAATGTCTCAACACGACAAAAATGAAGAAAACAGACGTTCTTAACTACAACTAACTACTTATTACTTATTTATTTTAATAGCATATTTTCAAAATTGCTTATTGTTAATTTGTGTCCTAAATTTATTATAAGATTAAATTTTAAACATTTTGCTGTGCCCTACAGGGTCCATAATTGTATCTTAGCTTTAAGCCATTGTAACACCTGTACAACATTATGGAATGCAAATAAATATATCAATATGAATATGAATAACTCATAATTACTCCAATTAACAAAACATCCAGCGGTCGTTGAACCCAAAAAAAAACCATCAAAGCTTTTTTTTTTAATAATATTTAAATATCGATACCCATCACGCGTGCGGAGTTTTGATAGCTAGTTTAATGTGACCCTGTATAGTACGTTAATTATTGGAATCATTAATTTAGTTACCACGTAAAGGCTCCTTCAAACTTCCAACTTAAATGTATAAAAAAAAATAAAAAAAAACAGGCGCGACACGACACGCGACACAAAGGCACCGCAAGTCGCGCAACGAGCGGTGCCTTTGTGTCGCGCGCGATTATATCGCGTGTCGCATCTGTTTGTAGGAGCCTTAAAGCAGAGGAAAAAACCTGTTGACAATCCGACAGAGCCCCACATGTAAAGGTAAAGGCTCCTGCAAACAGGCGCAACGCGCGACGCGTATCGCGCGCGACACAAAGGCACCGCTCGTTGCGCGACTTGCGATGCCTTTGTGTCGCGTGTCGTGTCGCGCCTGTTTGAAGGAGCCTTAAGGCTTGTTAGTGTCTAAGGAAGTATATGTATAAGGATCCTAACAGATGTAAGTTCCTGCTTCCATGGGATGAACGCGTGAGTTTATGAGTTACTAGCTGCGCAACGCGGTTTCACCCGCATAAGTGTCGATCTCGTGGGAATATCAGGATAAAAAGTATCGTATGTGTTAATCCAGGGTGTCAGCTACCTCCATAAGCAATTTTATCAAAATTGGTCCAGCCGTTCGTGCGTGAAGAAGTAACAAACATACAAACACACTCACAAACTTTCGCCTTTATAATATTAGTGTGAAATGTGATGTAGTACGCTAATTAATAGTGCCCTGTAATTAAGATACTTGCGAGATCTATAATTATAACAAAGATTGTGGATTCATGTTGTATATATATTTAGTTGGTAAGCTTTTATTCATATAAATACGTAAGAAGATTTCATGGCAAGCAAGCTACTCGCATACTTTAGTGGAAGCTACTGGTATGTACAGAAGCCAGCACATCAAGCTACCCAAAACTGTCACATTTTCCCAATCAACTTTGAACCTTATACTTTAGTGATAAAGTTGAAAATCTTTTAAAGAAGTTTGACTGGTTGTAGTAGCTTGATATGCTGGCGACTGTACATACCAATTATCTGTCTATAAATTCAAATAAAAAAGCCTTTATATTACTTCATGCATACCGGCTGACTTATGAAAAAGAAATATCATTTTTTGTGAAAAAAAGAGATTTCTGTGCCATAAGCTTCTTACTCTGTTCACCTTTTATACCCTGTTTTTGTCCAGACGGTAAAAAAAGTCAACTGGTAAACAATATAGATAATTTTTAAAGTTACCAGTATGCTAATATTATTCATGCATTCGATTATGGGCTGATTTTACCAAAGTCAGATATCTTTTATTCGTGGAATAAAATTGACGTCTAACAGTTCTAGTATGGAAAAGCTGTCAAAAATTCAAAATTTATTCTCATGATAAGACTTATTCTAAGTATAAAAGTTTGTTGGAATGCGCCCTAAGGAACAATATTTCGTTGATTTATTTAGTGTCAGTGTCAGGAACAGGGTCAAAGCTACCGGTGGTTAGGGCTAAAGAGACAGGAACCTCCTCGCAATGCGAGCCGTATTAGTTCTTTTTATCTGATATACGACTATTATCTAACTATCTGGTGTATTGTGTGTCTTTTAGTCTGTGCTAAATAAATGTATTTTCGTTTTTTTCTTTCTTTTTTTCTGTATCGAGGAGTAGTGCCTTCTGAATCAGGCCCTTGATCCAACGGACTAAACGCTCCTACAAACGGGCGCGACACGCGATATAATCGCGCGTGACGCAAAGGCACCGCTCGTTGAGCGACTTGCGGTGCCTTTGTGTCAAGTGTCGTGTCGAGCCTGTTTGAAGAAGCCTTAATGAGAGCCTGTTATAGAAGTTGATCGAGGCTTTCAGCCATCAGGTCATTGGCCGATACGACAACCGGCACAATGACAGTCAAGCTCACATTCCATTGTAAGTGAAGATATTTTATTTAAGGAACATAATAATTATTAAATGGTAAATTACCTAACAATAATAATATAAACTATACTCTATTAATAATCCTATAGAATTTCTCTCTTCTCTAGATATTCATTTTATTTCATTATAATTAGACCTGCTGTTGACCTTTTCATACGATTTAGTCAGTAAATGAATATATTACGAATTAATTAAGTTATATTTTTAGCTATTAAATTAATATCATAATAATCAATATATAATATACATTCATAAAAATTATACGTAACAATTAATTAAATACCTTGCGCTTGACAATTGGCACAATACAAAACTTTATCGAATCCATGATTACTGAGATTTCATCTACCTACCTTATAAACCCATACTATTTACAATCAATCTCCAATAAAAGTTCAGACTGCCAAACTAAAATTAAATTTTACATTCATTCCATTCAATATTTACGACGTCACCACATTGCAGCCGGCGGCGAGTTATTTACCTCTGAAGGTGAACGAACGGTAATAATAAGGATTTTTTGTTTATACCGTTAGTAAAAAAAGTATAATTAGCATTGACAAAGCTTGCAAGTCACTGGAGTGGAAAAAATAAGTTTATAGCTAAATCAGGTACGATATAAGTATGAATGCTAAAGCCGAGATCTATAAACGTCACTTAGTGTGTATGCACACGGCGTAGGAGTGTCCGTCAGCAAGCTTCCATAGTGATTCATACAATACCAACTAAAGTTATCAGAAATAATAATCGTATCTAAATTGTCTTAGTTATTAATAAACTTGAAATAATGATTAGATTTTGTTATTTTAGTCTAGTTTCTTATAAACTAGGACAAGAACAATAAATATTATTTTAGTTTTCATTAAAATAAAATTGATTTTCCAGTTCTTGTAGTTATCGAAAATTTCACTACTTTGCAGATAAATAATAAGAAATATAACTGGCTTCGTTAAAATGGACAATGTATTTTAAACCTATCAAAATTCCATTTCAAATTTAATTAACGACATTCCAATTATCACCTTCGATTTTAACAAATCAATTGATTTGAATTATTCACTCACTTATTCATTCGTTTTTGATTCATTACGATTACTTTTCAGCATTTCAAATATGTTTTTTTTTTAAGTTCAATCTTTAAATAATTTATGTCAGTTGAATCGACGCGGGAATAATCAAACATCTGTGCACGTTTAACAAAATACGACTGAAATAATACAAAAACTATAATACAAATTACAATCACCATTGACCAACAGCAATGGGGTAAAAAAATCTTTAAATTGTTTGCTAAAATTTGTCGTTTTTTACACAAACACACTTCGTAATGTCGACACTCAATCTAAACAGATTAAACTCTGCAAATCCTACTAATATTATAAATGTGAAAGCTTGCGAAGGTGTTTGGATGTTTGTTACTGAAAACTGGCACATAGATAGACCATTTCCTGGATTAACACATAGGATACTTTTTACCCCGATATTCCTACGGGATCGAAACTTACGCAGGTAAAACCGCGGAGCGCTGCTAGTAATTTACATGAATATCTCATGGTACGGTCAGCATCAAAAGTCGATTAACACTTCAGTTTTTTTAATCTCAGTTATTGAGCAAAATATTTGTTCGAAATTGCAGCAGAAGTATAATGCGATTTTGAACAAATATTTTGCTCAATAACTGAGATTTAAAAAACTGAAGGGTTAATATTTTGCTCAATAACCGAGATTAAAAAAACTTAAGTGTTAATCGACTTTTGATGCTGACTGTACTATACTATACACACTAATAGTACATACTAATTCTATGCCCATAATATCTCACATTCTCACAAATGTATGGAATTAGTAAGTACTATCATTAATTAAGGAATTAGTAAGTATTATTAGTAAATATTAATTATGAATTTTAATTGGACCTAAACATGATACTTTTGCATGCCTTGTAATTGGTAAAATATGGCTGTTTCTGTATTTAATATATTGTGTAACACCTTATCTTGTACCCGTATTTGCAAAATAAAATATCTTTATCTTTATCACAAACGTCACGTTTAACGTCAGTTGATTGTCATAATTATTGAATTCTGTTGTGGATCAATAATCAATACACGGAGTTACTCAAACTAATTAGTAACAAGAGGATGTACAGATGAATAGGACTCATCAATAATTAGCACGCTTGTTAACCGACTTAAAAAAATATGAGGTTATGGATAATTAACCATAACCTCATATTTTTGCAGGAATGTAATTTTGTTCTAAGCCTTATTATGTGAGTTGAAAATTTATGGTTTATTTACAATATTTATTTTGTCTTTCCCTACTGTTACCTATTTTGACCTAAAACTTACAAGTCTTAGGGCTGATTTTTGTAAATAGTCAACACTTTTATCTGAAGAATAAATTATGGCGGTTAGACCAGGTTTGACATATTTCCTAAACAAAAGCTGTCAAACCGCAATATTTATTCCTTTTATAAAACTTATCTGACTTTTGAAAAATCAAGCCTTTTATGTAGAATATTCGAGAAAATCCGGTTAGTAAATTGGCTACTTAATAGACTATTACAACAAAAAACAATGTCAACCTTTATACAAAAGCCAAGTAATAACAATTAATTAAGTAAATAAATAACTAGTATATTCAACTCCAAAATTAAAAGTCCACTGAACAACACTTTGATATTGCTACCATAAATCTTCCGACTGACTACGGTTTTTTGGAGCTCGAGGCTAATTATTCACCCGCACGGGTCGATCAAAGGTTAAGCTACGTTTGCCGCGGTCAATTTGTGGATGGGTGACCATACATTACATATCGAGATCCCTTCGTGCCTCGGGAAGCACGTTAAGCCGTTGGTGTCTTCTTCTTCTTCTCTTCGTTTAATGGCTTTTGCGGAAAAACCACCACAATTTAGCCAATGTCAAGTGTAAAAATGTAAAAATAGTATACTAGGCAACGTTGTACGGTTCAATCAATAAAAATCTTCCAAAATCGGCTGTCTTTCGTAGATCTTTGACAGTCATTACGGGTAGTCGCCGAAGTCTGACAACCAGTCTTACCAAGGAGTATCGTGTTACCCAGTAACTGAATTGTGAAGGTCAGATAGGCAGTCGCTCGATTTGAATTACTGATATATTCAGCTGCATCCGGTTAGACTAGAAACCGATCTCGACAAAGTTGGGACAAGACTATGCAGATGTCCATGTGCCTTGCCGTTTAATTTCCATTTGGCAATGGTTTTTGATGAAAATTCAACGTCATAGCTTTAGCGTCTGGGTACAGAGGGTTAGTAGAGCAATATTGCAAAACAGAGCGAATGAAAACTATGCTCTTTGCATTCAGAAGGCATTTTTAGACGTAGTTTTGCGAGAATTTATAGTCGATATTTTTTTTGTGTAACGATGTCTTCATTCAATGTTGTCAAAAAACCCCGTAACAGACCGACAACACATAACCCCCCTATCGATTTTTTAAACTCTTTTATTAACGAACTCTTTTAGTCATCGACTTTGTTAAATGTTTCTCTCTTGTAAGTTTTTTTTGTTTGCATTTGATTCAATTCGTTTGAGATTCAATTTGAATATTTATGCTGTTCTTTCGAATAATTCTAACATTAAAATATCTCAGAGAGCCAAATCTTCAGAACATTCGAATTCTAAAATCAAACGAATACTGCAAACCATTTCAAACGCGTTTTTTCTTCCATAAAATTTCCCAAATGTGACACTAATGTTTTTTCTGCACATTTTTGTCAACTCCCTCTTCGCCGGAGGGGATAAAAGACCCATGGGGTACTTTACGATCCAACTTCAGCAGTTTTAAAGTAATCATGCGTTTGACTATAAGGGACTTATGGTCTGTTTGTCCTTTTTTTTTTGGGTGGGAAATTATCATTAACTTCTCCCGCTCTGGCGTCTCAGACTTTTACCGACAAAAACCCACCCGTGTTCCTTCATTTTCCTATGCCAGGAGCCAAGGTTTCTCTTTCGAACAACCTACGACCGACCCTGGCAGTGGTCTGTTTGTCCTTAAAACCAAGTAAAACAGAAAAAGTGTCAATTTTTAAGTGACGTCAAAAAAGAGGTGGTTATGCATTTGGCGAGTTATTTTTCATGTCTGTATGTACACCGATTTCTCCGTGATTACCTACCTACTGGGCGAATTATCGACATAGCTTGCAGAGTAAGCAAACTGAAGTGGCAGTGGGCTGGCCATGTCTGTCGAAGGACCGATGGCCGGTGGAGCAGATGAGTCCTGGAGAGGAGACCGCGTATCGGCAAGTGTAGTGTGGGACGCCCGCCAGCTAGATGGACGGACGACCTAAAGAAGGTGGCTGGGGTAGACTGGATGCGGAAGGCGGAGAACAGGGTGCTGTGGCGCAGTCTGGGAGGGGCCTATTTCCAGCAGTGGACTGCGGTAGAGTGAGTTGATTGATTGACTGGGCGAATTTAAGTGATTCTTTTTTAATTTTCTAGAGGGAGAAAAACTAAAACACAAAGCCAAAAAAAACGGAAAAGCCCAATAACACTTTGTCTGACCTGCGGTGCTATTCTGTAAAAATCTCACCGTGAAAACTTAGGTGAAGTGAGCGTGGAGTGAGCTGTCAATAGTGTCAATTCCTAGCAAAAACAAACTCACTTCACCTAAGTTTTCACGGTGAGATTGTTACAGAATCGACCGGCAGGTAATCGAACCCACCTTACCCTTAGCACTAGCGCTTGTGATTACTTAGACCAAAGAGGTAGTTTACAGAATGAAGAAATACAATAACGTAAACGCCAATTCTCAAATATCTCAGGATCTTGAAGTAGTTTCAAGTTTATTTTGTAAGTAAACTGGGGGCCTAAAAAGGACTCTTTGGCAGAATCATAAAAGGATAACATTATGAATCATAATATGGCGAAGACAGTCCGTGTTTTTCTTTTTTTTCGCTGCACTACGTAGATATAATCAAAGAGATTGGGATTGGATTGACTAGTATTTTAGCACAGACAAAAAAAATAACTGAAACATCCTTCACCATTTGATACGTTTAACATAACAGTTAACTGTCCATTAAGATTCATTTTTATGATTCTGCCAAAGTGCCCTTTTTAGGCCCCCTGGTAGGTACTCACAAGGTTAGGTAAATTTGACTAATGTATGTGAATGTATTGTACAAACATTTTTTGACGTTTAGTATCGAGCCTTACAAAGACTGTTTAGCGAAAACCTAGCTATTTACAATGTTTACAAATTTCAGGAGAACTTCTTTGAAACATGAAAGTTCTATATTTATATAGACAGCATCGAATCAAAATGTTTTTATTGACATAGCGCACGCTCATGGTATGCGATGTGTAAAGCTTAGATTTGATGCAACAAAACAAGATGTTTATCACAATCAGTCAAATTAATCGAACTGATGTCCTGAAATAGAAATAAAAGGTAAGCTGACTTCTCATTGTACGAAAAGCTAAAAGGTCGAGGTCAAATAAAAGTGGAAACGTATAGCTTGTGTGCGATGTATTATGTTGTTGTGTGTACCTACCTATTAATATTTTATCTGCTACGTCTCAGATTCGAAACTTAGCAAAAAATTCTTAGGATATTATTCTTTGCTTAAGGGGCTTACAGGAACTAAACACAAAAAACGCAAGTTTTAGAAACAATAAAAGTATATGATCGACTACAGTAAACAAAATCAAAAAAACATTCGAATTGATAACCTCCTCTTTTTTTGAAGTCGGTTTAAAAATGTATGATATTCTTTTCGGCATCTGTCGACCCGTTACGACTGCCAAAGAATGATAGCCGGCACCAACGGCTTAACGTGCTTTTTCGACCAACCGCAACAAGCGTAGCTTAACCTGATCGATCTACCCGTGCGGCTGTTATTACTTAGCCACATGCCACTTATATGTATACCTATTTAAAAATATCGAGTAAATACCTTAATAACATGTCAATATAAAACCGAAACCTATTTAATTTTTACATTACGTTTAGTTTCCTAATATAGGGTGTCTCAATAAGAGTGCACTTTTTCATTTTAAAATAAAAGCATGTATTTTATGAGAGAGTTGTGATATTTTTATTGGATTGTAAAGAAGACATGTTCCGATTAAGTATGGAATAAAATATCCAGCAAATGGCCCCCATGGCTCTGATGACAGGCCATCACTCTTTTCATGAAATTATCCATGACTTTTACACAGAGTTGTGGCTGTATCTCACCGATGACGCGTTCGATCTCTGATTTGAACTCAGGAATTGTTTCTGGTTATTTCGTATAAACCCGAGATTTCATAAAACTCCAAAGAAAAAAATCGCAAGGCGTTAAGTCGCACGATCTGGTTGACACATTAGGTGCACTTTCTCGACTGAAAAGAGTTTTCGAGCGGTTTCAGCGTAACTTTCCCATTTTTGTAAAGAGTTTTCACAATTATAACGGGTTGTTCTTTCGAAAAGCGCTCCATTTTTAATAATCGGAATAACGACGAAATAGGTGACGGCTGTCGAATTTCAGAGTTGCCACTTGAACGAAAAAAAAAATTATTCTAAATTTAAAAAGTGCACTCTTACTTAGACACCCATTAGAAAGGATTTAAGAATGAACAAATTTTCACAGATACGTGATAATTCTTACTAGCACCTAATCCACGTCATTTGTAGATGAAACTAATATTATTTTTATCGATGTCTCAGGAGCCTCAAAACGGTGTAGGAAAACATCATGAGAAAACATGTTCTAGAATCAAAAAATTCGAAGACATGTGACATCAACAAACCTGCATTAGGCCGGCGTGGTGGATAATAGCCCGCTCCCTCTCACAGAAATAGAAGAACAATCAGACATAATCAGATTTTAATGTTTCCATTACTGGGGCACACCAGTAATGGAAACATTAAAATCTGATTATGCTGAGGTTCCTCTTTATCAGACCCAGTTACCGAACTCTGAACCCTATGGGGTTTCGTTTTCACAGTATTATGATACTGTGAAAACGGAATCAGACGTAAACGGTCTTAAAATGACGAGAATTGCCCCTCTTGTATCTGCAATAAGAACGTCCATAGTCTGATCTCGATGTCAATCTCAATCTGTCAAAAATACCTCTATTTTCCCTATACTTTTGATATGTTTTTGACATTTATTGTGGCTGAGACGAGATTGCAATTAGATTTAAACACTTTTAATTACGGGAATTGGCCATCTGAGGGTCTACTCTTCGAGTCCGACAGCGTAGATCCGAAACTTCGGAGCGAACCCAACACCCGAATCCACACGATTAATTAACTTTTTCGAACGGGTAAAATACAAATCGGTAGTAGAAACAGCTGTCAAATCGTGGAGTCATTCATTTATAGGTCGGGCCCCAAATCAATCTTATGTCCGTAGGTGACATGGAGCAGGGAAACCTGAGCACGAAAACCGTAAACTCGGGCGAAATTACGGGCGTCTCATACTCCGAATAACTTACGGACATAAGAATAGTTAGGGGCCCGAACCAAAACCGAATGACAACACAATTTGACAATTGTCCCTAACCCCGATTTGTTGTAGCCCGTCCGAATTTTCTAGATGTCACTTGTTATATTATAAAAAACATTCTAGATGTCAATTGTTATACGTCATAACAAGTGAAGTACATATTATATACGTCATACATCATCGATGTAGACATCCCGTTTCTAGCCCTAAATCACACTTCACACTAATATTATAAAGGCGAAAGTTTGTGAGTGTATTTGCATGTTAGTTACTTCTTAACGCCAAAACTACGAAACGGATGTGGATAGAATTTGGCACACATATAGTTTATAACCAGGATTAGCACAAAGGATACTTTTTATCCCGATATTTCCACGGGATCACACACATAAAAGTGAAATGAAAAGCCGTAGGGTCGACGTGAACAGCGGGTAACAAACGTCCTGTCTCGCTCTCACAAAGGCAAAACTTAACCAAAGTTCTGACAAACTTGACATTAGTCAAACCCATACAGTTCCTTCCTAATTACAAACATTCAAAAGGTGCCATGCCGTCTCTTAACTGCCAAGGCTTAAGGCTCCTACAAACAGGCGCGTCACGGCTCCTACACAAAGGCGCGACGCGCGACGCGAATCGCGCGCGACACAAAGGCACCGCTCGTCGCGCGACTTGCGGTGCCTTTGTGTCGCGTCGCGCCAGTGTGTACGAGCCTTCACGCGATATAATCGCGCGCGTCACGTAGGCACCGCTTGTTGCGCGACTTGCGGTGCCTTTGTGTCGCGTGTCGTGTCGCGCCTGTTTGAAGGAGCCTTTATGTGTAGCTTTGTGGTGCTTTATTTGGTAAATGTTATTAGCATGCAGCTATAATTTAAGTAGTTTTTTTAATTGAAAGAAATGCTTTAAGTTTGAGTTTGATTCATGTAACTAGCTCCTGTCCGCGACTTCGTCCGCGTGAAATTCCTTGTTCGCCTGTCCAACCCCGTCATCGCATCATCTGCCTACGCTATTACTTCGTTTTGCTTAGCGCTCTTTCCGACTCTTTTTCGGTCCAAGTTAGGGTCATAGCGTGATTTTAAATAGCGCATAGACTTGCTCAAGAATGGGGATTGTCCAAAATTTCTAACCATTAGATTTTATTTTATTTTTTGAAAATTTAGAGTATTTTGAGAAACTAATTGAATATTTTGATGATTGGCTCAATAGTTATTTTATAAAAAAATATTTAATTATTTTAAGTTTTTAAGGTACGTGACGTCATCAGTGGCATAAAGATTAAGTGCCGTTGCCTGACTAGTACAAAATTAAAAATTTTTATCTGTCAACACAACGTCATCAATCCAAAGAGTACTGTCACATCTGTCAAAGTGTCAATAGGCCGAATAGACGTCTTAAATAATCGAATCCTATCTTAGCGTATTTATTTACAAATGGTTTTTTTATGTGTAAGTGTCCTCCAAGGAATATACTACTCTCTATCGTCACTAGAACAATCGACGCGGCGACTTAGAAATAGAATAATAACGCACGCGGCGACATTATTACTATTATCGCTGCAAGTTGGAACAAAGCACTTCCTGTATTCCATAACTCTTCCAGTATATTAAATATTGTCGAGTGTTGAAATAATGTATGTAATGTAAACAACATTGTTTTATTTTTGACATATTTATAATAATATGACATTTGACATATTGTAGACAATCTTACTTTTTTTTTCTGAGGTAACGATACAAAACTGTACGGCCAAAGCCGACGTAATTTGAAGGGCAAAGAAGGTCAATCGTATTTTATCAAAAATATCAATAAAACATGACTATTTTTCATAATTAATTAGTCCGTAATGATCAATAACGCTATTCCTCGAAATGGTTTTTCAATTACAACATTTAAAAAAATATGAACAATGCCCATTGAGCACAGGATACGCAGTAAGAATTTTTCAAATTCGATTGGTAGTTTTAGAGATTAGGGCGTTCAAACAAACTCTTCAGCTATATTATTAGTACAGATATCTACCATCAAAGTGAAATGTTTTACAATCTATAAGATCCATTCTTTTACTCCATTGTATTACCTCGAAAATGTATATATTATCGTAAGGGCGTGTGTCCACCGCAGCCGTCGCCGGAAGGTCAGCGAATCAAGATTATTCGAGCTGAACGTGATGTCCAGGTGACGCCGATCGTTTTCTACCGTGACTGAACTCGGCGGCTTAGTATGTTATGATAGACTTTAGATCATGCCTCGAGACGGGAGTAACTAAGATTAACAAGATAATGAATGATGATGATGATGATTGGGAAGTATATGCAGACTTTCTTCAGATTTTTGTATCTACTATACATCTGGGATTCTACGTTAAAATCTCCACCAGATGGTTCAGACGCCAGCACATCAAGCTACCCGAAACTGTCAAATTTTCCCAGTCAACTTTGAACCTTATGTTTTAGCGATAAAGTTGAAAATCTATTAAAGAAATTTGACAGATTGTAGTAACTTGATGTGCTGGCGTCTGTACATAGTCTGATTTGCTGGATAATTGCGCACACACTATCAGTAGCGATGGCTTTCATTTCGACAGTTCAACTACATCCATTGCGCTATTTACGTTGTCGAGCAGACACAATTTTCAAACATATGAAGCAATGGGTTAGCAATTTCCTTCAAATTATTTTGTATTGTGATTGAGATTACGCAATTAGGGTGCAAAAAAGTCATTGTTACACAGAGCGTGTCTCTGATAAGGTTAAAAATAAATACCGCCTTTAAATCAAAGTGAATTTTTCCCAAATTACTAATGACGATGATACGTAAAAAAAATCTCCGATGCGACCTCGGATTACCCTTCTGCCCTTTACCCTTTGATCACCACCACAATGAGTCCAATGTCACTGTAATTAGATCGTTCACGACCGAGGAAAGGAAATTATCGTCAGCAATTATGATTTTACTTTGAACGCTACGAAATGTAAAGAATTGGACGGATTTGCGACTAAACTGATTTTGCGTTGCGATTTGCGACTGATTGAAAAGGGAGAGTTGTGTTGATTTAGCTTTAGCTTGTAGTGAGCAGTTCCCTTGTGATCTTAATTTTTTTACAAAAAATCACAGAGCTACTTAGTTGTTATATCTAATAATATTTGGGTAGTTACCCCACGGCTAAACATCAAGCTATACATTATGTATAGCTTGATTTGCTGGTGTACCAGCAAATCAAGCTACCCGAAACTGTCAAATTTTCCCAATCAACTTTGAACCTTATACTTTAGCGGTAAAGTTGAAATACTATTAAAGAAATTTGACAGATTGTAGTAGCTTGATGTGCTGGCGTCTGTACGAAAAACCTACACAATACGATGTCAGCTAAAACGGGAAATGTATAGCTTGTTAAGTCGTCCTGCGTGCCTATCTGTTATAACGTAGTTTTTGTAAAAAAAAATTATCAGAAAAAACATAATATTGATACTTCCTCGAAACTTCAATTATGTCCTACCAAAACTAGTTATCAAATAATCACCATTCGCTTCGTGTAGCTATCAATTATTTTGGTACAATTTGACATTTATCTCTCTGAAATCGGAAAAAAAACTTATAATTCTAATACTTACAACCAAAAAGATATCAATAAAAATACTTGACGCAATAAACCACAAAAAATCATAACTAAGTAGGTAGTTGTTATGTTGTTGTTAATTAAAAAGCAAAAAAGGTACAGACGACTGCACGTCTGTGGTAACACCTTTACCTAGTGTAGTACAGAGTTTTAATAAAATACGAGGCCCGATTGTACTTACTGCTTTTGTTTACTACTGACGAACATAAATAATACATTTTAAATTTTGTATATTTAAGAACCATGGATCCTTTTATTATGATTTTTTGATGTTGACTTGAGAGCATGGCAGTTGAGAACATGTTATGTTCACTTAAATGTCTCACTGATGGTGGCGCGTATGTTGGATCATTCGGTGCCCTACAAAATAGTTGAGATGGATGGTGCTGATCCACTGTACATGTTTTAATTGAAATAAATGCTTTGAGTTTGAGTTTTTGAGTTCATACCAACATACTTGATAACAGAGTTCGTAAAAATCAGATTTTAGATATTTTTCAGATAATTATAACGGATATAATTAACAAAAAAATAATCTTTGTTGTATATAAATAAAAATGAAGTATTATTTATACATTTCGAACGGTACACGCAGGAGATTCCCAAAAAAATTAAAATTATTGACTGTACGGGGTAGACCTTTTATACCAACGTAACCTAATACAAACCCTACATTATGGATATACGGTTTGAATTTCAATAAAAACCTTACAGTACTTGCACGTTATTCGGTGAATCCCGAAACTTATGATTAGATTGCCACTTCGAGAAAGGTATTATAAATTGCAATTCTTTGTTAAGTGTTGTCAGGGAAAATAAACTTTGAATATGCTAAATGTCTAGTTTTAACATTAAATGTCAAATGACATATATTAACATAAATGTCAATTGATATACTTATATCCACATAAATGTCAATTGATATGGGGATAGGGTAATTATATCCACTGATATATATCAGCGAACCCTGCTTGATATTAATCTTGTCGCTCAATTTAACGATATTGGTACAAAAAACTTGTAATTTTTTATAGGTATGCTTGATTATAATTTTTTGACGTACATACAAGAATGTATGACGTCCGAATAAATCAGGTTATATTGTAACTGAATATTTTTGATTTATTGCTCTTGGAATTCACGCATAAATTATGAGAAACTTAAATATAATTCTGTTGTATAATTTTTATTACAGCGACACAGATTCCTTTGAACTGCGGGCGTTTTGAGGGGCATGACTTACATAATTCTGACGTTCGAAAAGTGGTGATTCTCAGCCTAATTTTAATAAATGACTTTTGGTTTTGATTTTTTCACAAAATAACAAAAAACAGCATATTGAATATAGACTTTCAATAAGCAATGTCTAAGTTATGAATGCTAGCCACTGTCCAGCTACTTATGGATGTATAACTTCAATTAAAACTTCTTCAACCTTTTAACTTTTCACTTACTTACAAAATAAGCGTAAATTTTTTTCTTCAGACTTTATTAAAGTTGCAACGTCAAATTCCCGTCTATATTCCATTGATTTTAGTTTTATTTACCAACGAATACTTAATAAAGTATTCGTTGTTAAATAAAACTAAAATCAAATAAAAATATAATATTCTAACTAAACTTAAACTTAACTAAGCTTAAAAAGTTTGGTTAATAGTTTAAGTTTAGTTAGAATATTATATTTTTATTTTAATAATTTGTTCAGCTTTATCCTCCTAAATAAACCTATCGCTTAGAGTGATTGAGTACTTAACAACAAATAATGAAATATGTTTTGTAGTGGCAATGTGTTGCGACTAAACATATTTAATTCAATGTGTCAATCCGTATACATCCTAACAAAACTATAACAATCGTCGCCACAGTTCTCCTTATAACGACTTTCCTTATTGAAGATTTTCACTCCCATTAGGCAAGAGTTAAACAATTGGCATTGTGTTAATTGCTCAGCACAATTGTTGAAGTACGAATTATAATGTTGTTTGAAATATTTTTTTCCTCTTACTGCCGGTAACTCTGAAGGTTTGCACCTGACAGGGTCTATGCAAAGAGTCGGTAAATAAGTGTTACTAGATCTACGATCAGACGTCTAGACGACCTTCTGTGGAGTTGTGTGTACTTTTAGGTAAGGAAAACAGCCAGTTCTTCTAAATACGGAGATACATTCTCACCAATCACCATAAGCAAGTATTCGACCATCGTAGCCTGACCAGTGAGGAAAGTGAACGAGACATTCATGTTCGTATTATCTAGTTATTTAGTAACATTTAGTGTTGGGATTCCAACACCTTCTTCTTTCACATTGGCACAACATCTTTATACTGAGTTTGCAATTTAGCTCCCAAACATGTACACCAATAAAGAATTTTGAAAAAAAAATTTCTATCCCCACACATAAAGTTCAGTTTTCGCTACAACATAATACAATACCATAAAGTTGATATACCTTTAAGTGAAAATAGCATCAATTTAGGAACGGATTTGAATATGGAACATTGTGTCTAACATGATATTAAATCATACCTCGTTTGCACAAACTTTTACGATGAACAAACTTTTAATTACCTATGGTGGCCCAGTGGTAACGGCCGCGACTTACGAGCTGTAAGGTCGTAGGTTCGAACCCAGACAAGCGCTTTATTTTATGTAAAATTATTTCATCACCACTGCTCCCAAAATGGTGAACGAAAAAACATCTCGAGGAAACTGGCATGTCCTCGAATCAAAAAATTTAAGACATGTGACATCTACTAACCCGCACCGGGCCCGCGTGATGGATTCCGGCCCGCGTGATGGATTCCGGCCCACTCCCTCTCACCGAGAGGAGGCCTGTGTCCCAGCAGTGGGAAAATTATAGGCTGAATGTGTAAAATTTTAATTTAAGCATTCCTTTAACGATCAGGGAAACTACAACAAGTAATAAATGAGATGATGCAAAAAAGACTTTCAGTAGTATTCGAATCATCATCAGCTTACATAGGTATCTCCAATTGCACGCCATTCATCTCGATTCTTGGCAACTCTTATCCAGCTGCTACCAGCCACCCTGCGAAAATCGTCGCTCCAACTCGTTAGGTGGAGCGACAATTTACGAGGTAGGACTCCCTCAGGCTTGAAGGCATCTTACCTTACGTTTGCCAATTCGCGGTCTTCAATCAAGAACACGTCTACCCCAACGATCAACGAATAGAATACCGGACTTTTAAAAAATTAAATCAAATTCTAAAGAGCAACGTAGTTTGAGTCTTTGGTCAACTCGACCCACTCGAACTGGACCCACGGGATCACTCAACCTAATCACATTTTAAATAGGTCGACTGGACCCACTGTCCAATTTCATCATCTTTAGTTCAAAATGTATTCGCGCATCCAAGTAACCAGCTATTTCACACACCAAATGCTTATATTTTATGGAACGGATTCGATTATCAATTAATTATAAATTACCAGAACTAACGACAACTAGCTAATCGATTTAATTGTGTAACTTTGGTCAGAAAACCGTAAAAGGTTTGTTGTAACAACAGCCCGTTTTACCTATTACCTAAGGTTTGTTGTATGTGTAATGCATCACAAAAGAACAAAATATACTTAGCTTATATTGTGTACAACATTTGGGCACATTGGAAGGCGTCAAAAAATTAATTGGGCAATATTAAGTCTATGTAAAGGTGGTTTCACACCGGCGCTTGCGTGGCGAGGAGTGTATGGGATTTGTATGGCAAAATTACAATTATCTATCATCTTTGGTCTGAAAGGTCTGGATGCTTGAGGATATCCGAGGTGAGAATTCAAATATTTGTTGGTAAACATTGAACTATATTGCTGCATGAATACAGTACCTTATTATGAGGTAGATACTTGGATACACAAATCTCGCACGCTCGACGCAGCACACCACTAAGATCACGATATAAATCTTTTTGAGTGAAAAGGTCAGCGATATTTCAATTTTCGTCCAGCCAATGACTCCTCGCCTCGCCGGTGTGAAACTGCTTCTAAGATCTCGCGAGATATCACAGTAGCAAGGTATTACAACATACTACATTTGACTCACCACGTGTTTGGTAACATTCATTGTACACTAATCTATCTGTTTAGCTTGCAATATGAATAACTTGGAAGATTTCTAGATTAATGTTATCTGGGGAGTTTGTTGCGCCACTTCTTCCCAGCACAAGGAAGTGGTGAAGTGGGCTCTTTGGAAGAATGTCTTATATAATGTTGATGTTCAAAAAGTGCTGATACTCAGTTTAATTTGAATAAATGACTTTTGAGTTTGATTTTCTTTCAAAAGATTTGCAAATGACTTGTAGGATTACTGACACACTACAATAGAGTTTAGTTTTTATAGATGTGTAGTTTTGACTTTACGCCTTTGCACACAGCATCATCAGATTATTAACGTTATATAAAGGATTAATATTATGACGGTACCTTGCCAATTTATTTATGAAAATATTATGTATGTAAGAAAAAATCTACATCTTTTTAATAAAATAAGCGATAGACATAATTTTAATACTAGAAATAAAGATAAAATACATCAACCATTTTTCAGATTAGTCAAGGTACACACATCTTTTATGGGGTACTGTGTTAAATGTTACAATAAAATACCTTGTGATATATTGCAATTAAATGAAAGAAAATTTAAAACTCACATTAAACGTACACTTTGTAAACAAGCATACTATAAATTAGAAGATTATATCCAAGATAAGAACGCTTGGAAACATGCTGGTCCTGCTCCATAGGACAATCTAGAGTCTAGACAAAATCAAACTGGTTGCTAATTTAATTGTAAAATATATTCTTTTTTTGATATTGATTTACATTCTGTAATAACTTTAACTTACACCCTGACTTATTACTTGTAATTTTTATTTTATTTTATTTAAATGAAAATCGTTTACTTTTACCATGTTTGTAAATATATGAGCACCATGCATCTATCAGATAATTAATTTATATGTCATGGTTTCATTTTTAATTCTTTTACCTATTGTGGTATAGTAATTTTATTTTAGGTGCATCGTCTTCACATATTATTATGATATAATTAATGTATACAAAATATTGTAAAACATTTTAAAAGAGTAACGGTGGAGTTTCTTGCCCATTCTTCTCCATACGAAAACTACCCTTTGGAATGGGCGACTAGAATCAATTCTATTTGTTGTAATTTTTGACGTTCAAAAGTGCCTTTAATGTGCCTATTTGAAATAAATGCTTTGACTTTGACTTTGACTTTTATAGAAAAGTATATTTACAAGGCAGACGTGGGCGGACAGGAGGCCGTAGATCCTAAGCCCTAGAATCTACGGCATCCTCTCCCAGTGTTTCTGGTTACGATATGCCACTCTAGGGCCTAGAAGGACATATGTCACCTTATTGGTGATGTTCTGCAGAAGATCAAGAGTGTAGTATTCGCAACCGATGTGAAAAATGTTGACCGTACACGAAACGAAAGAAGTATGTCAGGATCGCAGCAGATGGCGTTCTGTAGTTTATGCCTACCATGGGGAACAAGAAACTAAGAAACACGGAACCAAGGTAACCGACATAGCCCGAAGAATTGCCAAACTTAAGTGGCAGTGGGCAGCATTTCTCGCAGAACAGATGGCCGATGGGGCCGAAAGGTTCTGGAGTGGCGACCGCGTTCCGGAAGACGTAGCGTTGGAAGGCCTCCTACAAGGTGGCCCGACGATCTTGTGAAAGCCGCAGGACCCATTGGATGCGAGAAGCACAAAACCGGTCGAAGTGGAGGTGCTTGGGGGAGGCCTATCTCCAGCAGTGGATGTCTTTCGGCTGAAATTATGACGATGATGATGGGAAGAAGTCGTGAGATTATGTTTGTATGTATCCGTGTCTCCAGCGCGTGTTTTTTTGAACCATTACACGAAAAACCTTATTAATTTACAATTACACATAAACATTTGTTTTCATACACAAGCTGTCTCCTGCGTATTAAAAATTAGTAACACATTAATTTTAAGTAGATGTCGTGATCGTGTCGTAGTCGGCTTTAAAAATACAATATATATAACTAAAACTTTGTTCTTTTTTAAGTCCAAACTCAAAAGGTCATTAATTAAAAAAACCTAATTGTACTTAGAAAAGGTATGTAGTAGGTACGGTTTTCTTTAAATTTAAGTTTTCTATACAAACGACGTCCCATAAATTGTTTGTCCACTAGATGACTAGACCATATAAATTATCACTAATTAAAATTCTTGTTCTGACTATGACACCAAATTAAGTAAGTGGCTCGCCTTGAAGTATGCATTGGCATCGTAGGTACGTGCGTATTGCCATATAGACGATTATGAACAGGTCATCCCCTCTTTTCTTTTCGGTTCAAGGGTATGTTGACCATGGGATTCAAAACCTTACCACATAGTTTTAATGCCGGTTCTACACTACAAGAAACTATATTTTGGAATGAGCAGTTTAATTCAATTGAATTCACTTTTCTTATATTTTTTTGACTTTCAAAAGAGTCTTTTAATGGTTTAATTGAAATAAATTCTTTGACCTTGACCTTCAAATGGACAGACGTCTTGAAGAGCTCTTTGTAAAGAGGCTTGCCCGAGGATGTACCCACTAGCACAATTCCTTTTATTTTTGACCCCAAGCAGCATTTCTGTGTGCCGATGCCGGTGTGAAAGATACAGATAAGCATAAAAAAGATTACTAAAAAATAAAACATTTTCCGCATAAAAACATAAATAATTACCTTTTAAAACCCCATTCATGCAAAAAACAGAGCTAAAGCTAAACTTGATCCCAGTAATTTTACAAAACTGGTTATGAATGACGCACTTGCTACAGACCTTACGAGGTTCTGGACTTAAACAGGTTTGAACATACATATAGTGAATGTTGTAAATACTGGGTGTATTCTTGTTCGTAGACAGAATTAATATCTATTTTAAGCCTTGAGAATGCAGAAATTCAAAGGTTATGTGCGAAATACATAATATCTGGAGTTGTTGACTCGCCCATAAATAAATTAACTTTGTGCGAGTCGCCTATATAAAAATATATAATTTAAAAGTGACAATTCGCCCGTTTCGGTCTAACAAATCGACTAATAAACCGAAAAGTCTTCTGGTCTTAATTAATAGGTGCTTTTGATGCTCTAAAAACCTTCTCAGTAAAGAAAAACAAAATCGCCTCTTTTTATGGGTTCTTCCTTTTAAAATTGTCCTGTTTTTGGAAGATTATTTAAACGAAAGACTTCCTTTACGGGACATGTCATTTTATAGTATGACGTCCTTACTTCATCACCTACATTACTAGATGTTAAATCAATATCAGTTATCAGGTATTGGTACAGTGCGTGCCACGTAAGAAGAGACTTGACCCCGCCTCCCCCGCTCTTTCCGCCGCCCCTATGACGTCCGGTCCCGTCCCGCACTCAGACCTCATACCGCCAAAGATACCTAAAATCGTGTTCTGCGCATGTCAAACCACGTGGTGTGTCAAGTCTCTTCCTTCGTGGCACGCATTGTACTCTATGTAAACTATATGTATGCGAGAGGCCTGTGGCTAAATAATAACAGCCGCACAGGTCGATCGATCACTAAACTACGCTTGCCGCGGTTGATCAGTGGATGGGTGACAATCTTCACATACCAAGACCCCTCCGTGCCTCAGAAAGCACGTTAAGCCGTTGGTCTCGGCTGTCATTCGTGGATCTTTGACAGTCGTTACGGGTCGTCAGAAGACCGAAAGTCTGACAACCAGTCTTACCAAGGGGTATCGTATTACCCAGTAACTGGGTTGTAGAGGTCAGATAGGCAGTCACTCCATGTAAAACTCCCACAAAGGTAACTAAGATAGAAAAGGTTCTAATGGTTGAACCTCAAATAATTAACTAGGACCCTACTCATCCAAATCCAGTAAGACTGAAAAACGACTCGATTTTAAAGTACAGGCTTACATTGCCCTTGCTTCACCCAAAATTACCAAGACTTCTACGTACCTACCCAAAGGTAAAGAGAGCATGAACATAACAAGAAGTTTTCTTAACAGATGGCCATGATCAAGCGGACGTGAGGAAACAGTGACGTCACATCAGTAATAAGCTAACAACTCAAGTAAATAGTAATTTATATGAAGGCCGGTGAGATTCGTAGGTAAGGCGATGTACATTGACGGTTTTAATTGAGGTGAGAGGGGGATTTGGGTATTAAAGCAGCAATAGTTTTCATTAAAGTAGCAGGCGTGTACCGGCATTACTTTTTATTAGCCTGGTACTCCCACCGGGCTAATAAAAAGTAATAACGGTACACGTACCCAGAGAATTGCCAAGACGCTGCCAACCTTGCATCGTTTAGGATCCATGAGCTAATTATTTCACGGTTAGGTATATATTGATGTACAGAAACTGATCCAGTGGGCGTTTTATACTTATGATAGGTAATAGGTAATACGGGCTGGTGTCCGCAACTCCACGTCAATGCGCGTATTTCGCGTACGGTTTATACTAATACAAACGCATTGATGATTTGATATAATGTTTAGAATTATTAAAATAAAGATACTGCAGTCCAGCCTTTATTTAAAACGTCTTATTCGGCGATCAAGCCTGCAAGCGTCTGTGTTCCCTTCTAGATATAACTCGTCAGCCTTCAAAGCAAGAGTGGACAGGCATCTTTTGGGTTTGCTCGGTCCATCGTAGACCTCAACCATCGTCAAAACAAGACAAACCAGGAGCAAGCCCATGAAACGTTTGACTGTACCTACTTACCTGTCAAAACGAGACCTAGATTAAGTGGATGAGACAGAGATTAAAACAAAAGAAGAACTAGCAGGGGATCGAGGAGGGTGGGGGAGGGGTTCAGGGGATCAGACTGGAATAAATCCCCATTTCGCAATAAAAAAATTCTCAGTAGTAGCCCAGGGAACCAGGATTTTTGCCCGATTGATGGCAATAGCGTCTCCCCCTATTAATTACATGGGACTTGAACGTAACTGGCGAAATGTGGGAGTACCTACTGTACAGGCACACCCCTGCCTAACCCTCCGGAGATTACATGCGTGATGTTATGTAGAAGAGAATTCCTTTGGCCACACGGAGGAAACTAACTATTCAAAGGTACGCCAGCACAGCAAGCTACCCGAAACTGTCAGTCCCAATCAACCTTGAACCTTATGCTGTTGCGATAAAGTTGAAAATCTATTCAAGAAATTTGAAAGATTGTAGTAGCTTGATGTGCTGGCGTCTGTACAAAGTTCACGTCGTATCAGAGTTATATTTTAGTTTAATGGCTTATGAGATACTAGCGGCTCCTCGCGGTTTCACGCGCATAAGTGTTGATCCCGTTCCCACGGGATAAATAGAGGGATAAAAACTATCCTATGTCCTTTCCCGGGAATCAAACTATCTCTATACCAAATTTCGTCTAAATCGATTCAGCGGTTTAACCGTGCAGAGGTCACAGACAGACTAACACTTTCGCATTTATAATATTAGTATGGATAGGCATTGTGATGTTCCACAATGACGCATTAGTTCTAAGAACAGTATTTAGTGCGGCGTTACGATGATCAAGCAAGTTCAGCACTTGTGTATTATAAACCGATAATTTTGATGGAGGTTCTTTAAGAGCATTTTGTGTAATCTTTCAATTGAACGTTTCACGTGTCTCGATATATTTGATACTGGGTGAGTCTAAGGGTCTAAACAGACGGACTACATTTGAACCGCATGCCAACTGCAACTTCGCAGTATGGATGCAATTGACATTAACTAGGTTTCGAAGCAGTTAAAGTCAACTGCACCCAAAACTCAAAATCAAAGCATTTATTTCAATTAAACCTTGTACAGGCACTTTTGAATTGTCAAAATTAAATAGTTTGTCAGTTAGTCACAAAGTTGAAACTAGTTGCCCATTCCAAAACGTAGATCTCTATGGAGAAGAACGGGCAAGAAACTCCATGGACACTCTTTTAAATCAAGATATTACAAAATCTTGGGTACATTATTCTTGTTGCTTCTATATGTGAAAACAATGTAAAGAAAAAGACACAAATGAAGATACAATTCAAAATATAACATTAAAAATAAGCCTTGGCAGTTAAGACATGACCAGTCTCCAACGACGGCGCCCGTTCACGAACATGACGCGTGGATCAGCACCATCCAGCTCAACCATTTTGTAGGGAACCGAATGATCCAACACGCGCCATCAAACAAACTGCATCCAAACTGTAATGTGGCAGTCCGTCTGAAGGAAGCCTTAAAGCCAGTTTCTCGAACGAAAATTATCGCAAAATATGTCAAGGAGCACAGGTGACCCAGTGGTAACGACCGCGACTTACGAGTGGCCGTAGGTTCAAACCCCGGCAGGCGGTGTATACCTACTTATTGTCTAGGCGCTGTGTCTGTACAGGCTAGTTAGATCAGAAGGCCAATTCTCGTAATTTAAAACGTTCAAAATCTAGTCGCAGTCTCAGCGACAAACAAATGTCAAAAACTTGTCAAAATGTAGGGAAATTTGAAGTATTTTTTGACAGATTGAGACTGCGATCAGACTGTGAACGTTGTTAAAATTAGTAGAATTTCCCCTCAGATATAACAAGATCTTATTAATAGAATTATTATAAAGGCGAAAGTTTGTGAGTGTGTGTGTGCGTTTATGTGTTTGTTACTTCTTCACGCTCAAACGGCTGGACCAATTTTGATAAAATTTTGTATGGAGGTAGCTGACACCCTGGATTAACATATAGGCTACTTTTTATCCCGATATTCCCACGGGATCAACAATTACGCGAGTGAAACCGCGAGGCGCAGCTAGTTATACATAATACAACATCACACATTGTTTGAAGGATTGGACAAAAGTGTACCTATAATGTTCTTATTACATACATCATCATCTGCCTAGCTTTTTCCCAACCATGTTGGGGTCGGCTTCCAGTCTAAAAGATGCAGCTGAGTACCAGTATTTTACACAAAGCGACTGCCTGTCTGACCTAAACGACCCAGTTACTGGGTAATACGATACCCCTTGGTAAGACTGGTTGTCAAACTTATTACACAAAAATGGCAAATGGCCACGAATATATCATGGTCAGTGACCAACATCTTCGTGAGGGCACAGCCATAATTAATCCAACCAATTTTCTAATACCAGACAAATAAACAACCACTCGTGATTTTTGCCCGATTGATGGCATTAGGCTCGCATGACATAACTAGGTTTATTATAGGCTTATATATTTATGTCAAGTCACATATCATGGAACCTAACCATAACTGGCAAAATGTGGGTGTAAAGAAAGAAAATACGTTTACGTTTCGTCGTTTTTTTGTACTATATGTATAGGTACAATGTTGCCCAACCCCTCGAAGATTACAGACATATGTGGTGTAAATAAACTACACAGACTTGAAGGGCAATTCCCATAATTTAAAGAACATACACAGTCTGATCACAATCCCAATATGTCAAAAATACCTCTAATGGCCCTACATTTTTGACATCTTCGTTGCGCGTGCAAAAGCCGCCATGTGTTATTTAGTTATTTTCGGTTCATTATGCAGTTTTAATCGTTATTTCAATACACACATACTGTATAAACAGCTATGTGATAAGTGCAATATTTAAAGAGTTAAGGAATGTAGCTATGTGATATTCATACATCGAAAGTTCCGTATAAACACGCTAAATGTTATAATTCATATATAGCTCAAATAAGTTCACTAAAAACACATAGCGACTGTAGCACGCGCAACGACGACATGTTTTGGACGTTGATTATCGCTGAGATGAAGTTGCGGCTAGATTTCGAACGCTTTTAATTACGGGAATTGGCCTTCAAATCATAGGTCTACTCACAACAACAACAACACAGGCATCCCTTTGTAGTCCGACTTCCAGTTTTAATCAAACAAAAAGCTTAATGTTATCACCATTGCCACGACCGGCGACCCCAACCCTTTCAAAACTGCCTCCATTTCAGTCTACAAACCCGCATGCCAAAAGAACTACCGGTAAGGTCATGCAGACAGTTTCGTGCAAAACATTGACATTTTGACTGACAGCTGAAATGCGTTTGTGCGAAAAATGTTGAAACTATATTTGCTCTACAATGTTAATATTAGTGAGAAGACTTTGTAGTGTTAGTCAAGTTAATAAATACAGCTATTTATAAACATTGACCTCTACAGGTGACTTCTGGCTGACTTCATGGCTCTAGGACAAAGTTGTATAGCACATGGAGCAAGTTGTATGGAGTTTCGGGCCCAGGGCAATTCGAGTTGATACTGAATAAAACCTGTGTTTATTTAAAGTACAAATTATGATGAACATTAATCACTTTATAGCAGCTTTATAACTAGCGGGGTTTATTAAATATTTGATTGACAGCAAAGATAAGTTCGGGTATTGATATTTTTTAAACAATTTTTGCTACGGTACCAATATTATTTCGAAGAAGATTTTTGTGTAAGTCTAGGTAGCCGACACATAAACCTTGATCTCTGCAGGTCTCGGAAGCTACTCTATATTTGGTCTTAAGTGACATAGCCGTGAGTTAAGGTTGAAAAAAAACATGGAACAATTTGTATGGGGCTTCGAGTCCAAGATAAGACGAGTAGATACTGAATAAAATCTCGTTTATTTCAATTATTCAGTTATTACAATCATTAATCACTTTCTAAGACATAGATTTTTCTATTATTTTTTTGGGGAGGCCTATGTCCAGCAGTGGACGTCTTTCAGCTGAACTGATGATGATAATGAGATTTTTCTAGTGGGGTTTTAAAAATATTCAATTTGACATTTGAGTGACAGCCAAGATACTTTCGTGTGAAACAGGTGCAAATTAATAAATGCCTATATTTGGAATGGAGTCAAGGTGGCTGTCATGTCAGAGTGATCCCTAAAGGCTGGTTTTAGGAACCTACTGAGCATTCTAAGGTTTTGAAGAGACAACTTAAGGCGAGGGTTAAAGTTTGACAAACAACAATTTCTATATTAAATCTGACAAGACTTAGCGTGACATTCTGAGTGACGTGATCTGGAACTAAAGTTAAGTCAGTTAAGTAAGTTACAAAATGTAATTACTTAACAGCGAGTTAGATTTCATAATCTTATACTTATGAAGTATAGGATTACGAAGTAATAGTAAATAGTTTTAGTTATTTTAATCAGCTTGTATTAGGTATTTAATATTTATTGCTTAGCATCTAGCATGTAATTATGATCATTAACGATTCATTATTTTGTGACTTGACTTTTTTGAGACACAACAGCTTTAAGGCTCCTACAAACAGGCGCGACACGCGATATAATCGCGTGCGACACAAAACACCGCTCGTTGCGCGACTTGCGGTGCCTTTGTGTCGCGTGTCGTGTCGCGCTTGTTTGAAGGAGCCTTTACTTTCAACCCTCATTAATATAGTTTCTTAAGGGGGATACGCTAAGGTAGCCTGTGATGTTCTAATTTTCTTACGTTTCTTGCAATTTACCGGTCAGTGTCACGTTGTATGTTGATTAAAATTTTTTCCGTATTTATTTATTTATAGGGGCTTTTACGCACAGCGTACGCCAGTCCCATCGTATCCTAAACAATTGTACTTTCACAGAACGTGGGCCATGAATTTGAACAAACCCTTCGCATCGTCGCCGTTGATTAAATATCACTCGCGACCGTAACAAATATGACTACAGACTTATGATCATTCTAATGATCATAAGTCTGTAGTCATATTTGTTACGGTCGCTGTTTCTAAACAGCGATACAAGGTGTACATCACCGTTTGTACCATAGAAATGTTTCTTATATCTATGGTTTGAACCCACCAGGTGGACTACAGACAGACCAATCCCTCTCAAAAGGAGCAAATTTGAGTTCCAAGCGGTCTACTCCCTAACCACGGCCGAGGTTATGGGCAATCCCTACTCCGTATCACATACGGACATAAGATTAATTCGGGGCACGAACTAATAACAATACTGTAGCGTTACCTAGAACGCCACATGCGAACAACGCACGTCACGCAAAATCCTGCATCTCGCAAGCAGAGTTTACCGCGCAACTAGCATAGATACAACGGCCCGACATGAATCATCGGGCAGTTGCCCGCCAGACTCAACACCCGTCTGGTTGGAGGATCCTCCCTTTTCTAAAGAGTGTGAGTGAACTTTACACTCTGTTCCTTATACCTCTGTAATACCATTTGACAGTAGTCCCTACTACCAATATGTTTGCTTGCCCGTTCGAATAATTGGCACACTTGTTTTGACGGCTCCACTGCTTTCAGACGGACCCGTATCTTCGTTGACGGAAATAGAGACTAAACTCCCAATAGTGGGAACATTATAAACTGATTACGTTATTAGGGTAATATTTTTAAAACCAGTATCAATTAGTAATAGCATTATGCATTTTATCACGACCGCATCTAAATATCTTATTAATAACACGTCCGCTTTCATTTAGGTTGATGAGTTCAGTCGTTAATATTGTAACAATGGCGGACGTTGGGTGGCCATTTTGATGACTCCTTTATTGCCAGTTTTTGATACAAGCAATTTTGACAAGAGACTGTTTGTTTTTTATTATTTCGTAACAGTTCTTTCACAGTTATCTAAACTAATATTATAAAGAAAAGATTTTTAAATATATACACTTTAAAATACGGTTTGGCATCTTGTTTGGACTATATGGAGAGTAATGAGAAATTGAAAGTTTGATTAAATTATATGTAAGCATCATTACTACAGTTAGTGTGTGTAACGTCAGTGCTTCCATTTCGACGTCAAATCTTACACTGAGCTCCTGGGCTAGATGCGTGGCGTCAACTGCGCAGTCAGATTCAACTGCAGATAACTTCATGCAATTGAATATATCGACTGCGCGCGGTTGCTACGATGCAGTCCGTCTGATGGCAGCCTTATTGCAATGTCAATAAAGATCACTTTGATTTTGCCAGTGATGCAAAATCAGGGGCCTGCATATAAAAGAAAGCAAAAGGAGTATGTAAGGATCGTAGCTGGTGGCGTTCTGTATGTTTGTTTGCACATGGATAGACCATGACCTAGATTAGGACATAGTATACTTTTTGTCGCGATATTCCCTCTGATTCGAGACTTATGCGAGTGAAACCGCGGTGCGCAGCCATCACACATATATAAACATACGCCCTCTTCCCATGGGGTAGGCAGAAACTACAGAACGCCACCAGCTACGATCCTTACATACTCCTTTTGCTTTCTTTTATATGCAGGCCCCTGATTTTGCATCACTGGCAAAATCAAAGTGATCTTTATTGACATTGCAATAAGGCTGCCATCAGACGGACTGCATCGTAGCAACCGCGCGCAGTCGATATATTCAATTGCATGAAGTTATCTGCAGTTGAATCTGACTGCGCAGTTGACGCCACGCATCTAGCCCAGGAGCTCAGTGTAAGATTTGACGTCGAAATGGAAGCACTGACGTTACACACACTAACTGTAGTAATGATGCTTACATATAATTTAATCAAACTTTCAATTTCTCATTACTCTCCATATAGTCCAAACAAGATGCCAAACCGTATTTTAAAGTGTATATATTTAAAAATCTAATGCGCGGGACACCTAAACGTAATGCCTAAATATTACACGTTGAATTTTCAACTTTCCACGCTGAGCCGAGCGTGGTTACTGTAACAGCGCGATTTGGTTTAGGTATCCCTTTAGGTGTCGCCTAATGTTAGTGAAAACGGGTATTAATATAGTATTATCTTGAGCTGAAGTCTTATCTTTTAGACTCTGTTTACCAGACCGGATGAACACAAAAATAATTTGAAGAGCAATTAATATTTCATTGCTACAAAGTACATACAAAACCAAATTAATTACTTACCTTGTTTAGTAACTTACAAATTAACAATGTAGTAAATACTTGATATAAAACTAAGACCCCGTTGGTCTAGCGGTCTCAAGCGCTACAGTTCAGCATGCGGTCCTGGGTTCAATTCCCAGGACATACATCCACAGGCTTAAATTAAGTATAATAAATGATTTTATTTCTGCAAGTAGGTTTGTACACGTACTTTTACACGTCAATCATATTTTTAAAACTAGATGAGGTCGGAGTTTCCTATCTGACTACTCTGAGAAGAAAGGCCGAAACAAACTCGAAAGTCATGGTCTCTTTAAGAAGTCCAGACATAATCTTGGTCAGATCATGTGAGGATCATTTATATAGGTGTCTGAAATGGTCTTTTGAGGAAAGAACCACAAAAATTGAGTGGACCTGTCTAGTCAGTACACGCATTTGTCAGTGATCGTGCAGCTATACTCGAAAAAAAAGGAAAACATAGGGACATACAAGTAGTCAATACTTATTATTCTGTAAAAAATAATTGCTTTATGGTCATTTACCAGAAAGTAAACAGGCGAGAGCGTTTCTATGGAGAAACGACCACCCGCATTTCCTCTTAAGAAGCTCAGCTCAGATTAGCTCAACTTTATAAAACGAACTACCGCAGAATGGAGTTTAGTTTTGTCATTCTATCTGACCGACTATGTTGCTCATACCTTTTCATCGATACTCTCTCAGTATAGATGTTATTAGAGAATTAACAATAACATCTTATTGTTTTATCAAACAACTGGTTACAAGCTGATCACTATCTCAGACAAAACTAGCTTGATTTATGGCCGTTTATTAATTTCAATCTGCACCTGCCAAGCCAATCTACCTAGCCTTTTCCCAATTATTTTGGGGTCGGCTTCCAGTCTAACCGGATCCAGCTGAATACCAGTATTTTATATGGAGCAGTGATGGCCCAAACGGTGAAGGAAAACATCGTGAGGAAACTGGCATGTCCTACGAGTAGAACCAAAAAATTCGAAGACACATCTACCAACCCGCAGTGGGCCCGCGTGGTGGGCCGACTCACTCTAACAGAGAGGACGCCTGTGTCCCAGCAGTGGGAACATTATAGGCTGATTATAACATGGAACGAATACCTATCTGACCCCCACAACCCAGTTACTGGGTAACACGATACCCCTTGGAAAGATTGGTTCTCAGAGTTTTCGGCTTAAAACGGTATTATATCGTTACAGATATACTTTACATCATAATAAGCACAAGACTGCGTGATTGCGTGGTCGTCAGATCATTAGACGAATAATTGCGATGAGATGAGTTTTTAACCTAGTAGTTAACCTACTAAAGACATCATTCGTACATGCATAATCACACATCACACGAACAATTACCTATGTTTTTTTTTTTAAGCAATTCTGTGTTTATCATCTACCTGCCTCTTCGCAACTATGTTGGGGTCGGTTTCCAGTCTAACCGGATGCAGCTGAATACCAGTATTTCACATGGAGCGACTGCCTATCTGACCTCCACAACTCAGTTACGGGTAATACGATACTGGTAGAGCCCAGAGGGTTTTTGAGCAAGCATATTCCAGGCAAAAAGTTGATAGCTCAGTAGGTGTGGCATGAGGTTCGGTGAGTACCTGAACAGGATTGGGCGTGAGGCCACGGCAAATTGCCACCATTGTGGAAGCGACCTAGACTCTGTACAGCACACGCTCGAGGAGTGCCCTGCGCGGGCCTCCGAGCGGCAGGTTTTGGTTGCCAGGATTGGGAGAGACCTGTCTCTGCCAGCAGTAGTGTGGGCTATTCTGACGGAGACAGAAAACTGGAGAGAAGTTGCCTCCTTCTGTGAGATCGTGATGGTCCAGAAGGAGGCTGACGAGCGGGATCGTGAGAGAGCCAATCACGCACTTACCCTGCTACGAAAGTGCGAACTTTGTAGAAGATACACATTGGTACTTAATACGACTATCGTAGCAAATATAATTTATAAACTTGACTACCAAGAAAAGACCTACACAGTCCTCTTATTTCTATTAACAATGTATTTGGAAAACATTGTAAAAGTCAATTATTTTTTTTAAAGAGTAACCGTGGAATTGCTTGCCGGCTCTTCTCCATAGGAAACGACCAATTGGAACCGTGCACCTAGGTTCTGACGTTTCATAGGTACCCATGTAGGTTTATTTAAATTTTGCGTAGAATTAACGTTTTTTTGTGTCACGTTTTATCAGATAAACGTATCATAAACGTCCAAAATGGCGCCCCGTTGCCGGAGTTAATTAAAGTTTTTTGTTCGTCTGGCAAAAAATACAGGTTTACTAAGTTCTCTGTCTGAAATATAGACAGCTGACATGAGATATATCACCTGATAGCTGCCATTATAAATAACAAACGGCTTATCAAATTAGTGATGATATCAGCATACTACTGCTGGAAAAACAAGGTGTTAGGTTAAACGAGGGACATACCAACTCTCTTTTTCTAGTACACATAAACATACAAAAATACACGGCTTCTTCCCATGAGGGTCGGCAGAAACTATAGAACGCCGCCTGCTAAGGTCTTTCCAACAGATGTAGATAGACCCAGATAACGCAAGTATCACGATCTGTATGAAAACCAACCGTGCCATTTTTGACTACCTACTATGACGTCACACAAGCACTTTTTAGTGTTGGGAAAATCAAATCGATTCAAAGACGCCGGCCGCGCACGGTACCCGTCTCGTCCCGCCCCCGAGACCTTTTTTTTTTTGTTCTCGGGGGAAAACCTTCAAAAGGCGCCTGGTCTTTGGGGAGAAAACCAGGGAATGTGGGATTTTTACCTCACTAAAACCACCCCAGTGTCACCATCTGCACTATGGAAGGGGGCACAGTTACCTCTCAAAAGACCAATCCGGAGCCCCCTCACCCCGGGGCCTATCGCTAGTGCTCACGCTCACCCAGTCCCAGCAGTATACAGAACTGAGCGCGAAAGTGGCGGCTTACGATTTTTGTACGTAAGCTGGGCACGCGAAGTAGGTAGTTGCTCTTGCTTTATCTATATTTATCTATATCTGTGGTCTTTACACACGCTTTTTGCTTCGTTCATATTTCTAGTCATATACATCCACGCCGCCGGTTGCTAGTACTACGCACCTGACTTTTCTGTAGAACATCACAATAAGGTCACTATAATGTGCTCATGGGCCTCCCTTCGGCGACATTTTTTTGCCGCCTTTCTTTGTTGTCTCCTACTAGAACTACATTAAAATATGTTCTTTGTTTAACCTAACATCCTGTATTAAGTCTCATCTAATCTCCCAAAAAAAAACTGTTGCCATTTTATTGTCAAACTAGTCATTAAAATTGTGTGATGCATAATAAATAAGCAAGAAAACCCAACTAATTTTCAAAAAACCCACGTGACCTGTAAATAATAACTTCTTTAAACATGTTTGGTTGATCTTTTGGAGCTATTTAAAGTAGGGATTGAAAAGGTTCCTAAAATACCGGTAAAGTACCGGTATTTAGTGGTTCCGGTTGCTAGAACCCGAACCGGAACCGGAACCTAAATTAGAACCTTTATTTTACCGGTTCTTTAGCGGTACGAGTACGAGACCGAACGAGTTCATACGATGCCGCTCAGCGCAGGACAATAGCGGCAAGATAGGATATTTTGTAAGAGGAGAGAGGGGTACATTGCATTTGTAGATCATTCGCATCATTCGTTGCATGAACAACGCGTGCGCCCTATATTTGTTTCATTGTTTGATTTATATTATACATTCGTGTACTCGTCTGTTGTACAATGACCTCTTAAGAGGTTGTTGGTGTTTTTCCATTAACCCTGTATATTCAATAAATAAAGGAGATGATAATATCTAAGTGAATATAATACGATTAAACTTACCTTTGTCCATTTTATATTAATTTATTAACAGTAACTGTAGATTATATAAACAACTAATAATGATTACTGTCAATATTTGCTGACACTGTACAGACTACACTGACTGTTTGCTGACTTCTACTCACCAATAATTCGAAGGCTAACTGAAAGAAAAGATACGCTAGCCACGCGTCAAACATTATCCCTTCTTTCTTAGAGAACCTTTAAATCGGATGATACGGAACCGGTATATTGGAACCTTTATTTGGAACCGGTACTATGGAACCAGAACCAAACCGGAACCTGAACCGGAACCGTACCGAAAAGAAGAACCTTTTTAAGAACCGAAATGAAGAACCGGAACCCAAATTCGTACCGGTTTTCAATCCCTGATTTAAAGATCTTAACGGCTCCTTCAAACAGTCGCGACACGACACGCGACACAAAGGCACCGCAAGTCGAGCAACGAGCGGTGTCTTTGTGTCGCGCGCGATTATATCGCGTGTCGCGCCTGTTTGTAGGAGCCTTAACGCATTTAAAATGTACATACACAAAAAAAATTACATAACGTCATAACTCATACCTGTGTGGGACCCTCGATGCGTGTATGACAAGATATCGTCGATTAAATGGAAAAATGGCATTTTTCAAATTTTTTGAAAAATAAGATTATTACATAAAACGAGTCTACTAACAAGATTATTTTATATGTAAAAACGACACTTTAAATAGTTCACGCCAAGTTCACCAGATGTCGCAAGTGTCATTTCGATTCAAAACGAATTTTAATGAAATTAAAAACTTCAAACGCTTGTACTGTAAAATTTGTACTTTCTGAATTACGTCATTTTTCTATTTAACCGACGATATATGAACGTAAACGAGGCAAAAAGAGTATGTGAGGATCGTAGCAGATGGCGTTCTGTAGTTTCTGCTTACCCCGTGGGAAGATGGCGTGAGTTTATATATGTATCATCATCTGCCTTTTCCCAACTGTTGGGGTCGGTTTCCAGTCTAACCGGATGCAGCTGAATACCAGTATTTTACATAGAGCGACTGTCTATCTGACCTCCACAACCCAGTTACTGGATAACACGATATCCCTTGGTAAGACTGGTTGTCAGACTTTCAAGCTCCTGACTACCCGTAACGACTGACAGCCGGGACCAACGGCTTAAGGTACTTTCCGAGGCACGGAGGGGTCTCGGCATGTAAATATAGTCACCCATCCACGGACCAACCGCGACAAGCGTAGCTTAACCTGATCGATCGACCTGTGCGGCTGTTATTATGATTTATTCCGATCTAATCCCCTGGAGCCCCTCCCCCCCTCCTTGATCTCCTGCTAGTTCGTCTTCTGTTTTAATCTCTGTCTTATCCACATTATCTAGGATTAATCCATTGGCTCCTCTTATGTATGTATGTGTAACTTATATTGGTATGAGTACTATTTAAATCAGGCTTTACTGTAACACCCCCCCCCCCTGTGTGACTTCGCCATTTAGAAAATACAGGCATGAAGCAATGATACCATTCCAAATTAAACTAGTTGCCTTACTCAGAATGCACGTCTTCACTTCGTGCATTCGTGATGGGTCTCTTCCAGTTGCATTGTGTGTTAGTTTCGACACCACACCGTGAGTCAGAGACTAAAACAATAACAATCTTAGTTTGCACATCATCGGATTTATTACCCCGATTAAATGGCTTACTGCCGCAGTCAGAGTCGGCACTTAATCAACCAATCAACTCAGCCCATCGCAGTCCACTGCTGGACATAGGCCTCTCACAGGCTGCGCCACAGCACCCTGTCCTCCGCCTTCCGCAGCCAGTCTACCCCAGCCACCTTCTTTAGGTCGTCTGTCCATCTAGCTGGGGGGCGTCCCACACTACGCTTGCCGATACGCGGTCTCCACTTCAAGGCTCGTCTGCTCCACCGATCATCGCTCCTTCGACAAACATGGCCAGCCCACTGCCACTTCAGTTTGCTTACTCTGCAAGCTACGTCAGTAACTCCGGTTCTTTTCCGGATAATTTTATTCCTGTTTTTATCCTTCAAAGCATTATAACAAGCATTTTATACCAGTCTATTGTGTTATCTTAGCTCGTGTTGAAATTGAAATGTTCTCAGCATGTCATATTTTTGACTGTTAACGCTGGTCAATAAAATTGATGAGAAGTGTCGTCTCGTCGTCTCTGAGTGTAGTAGTAAGGGTTACAACGTAGCTTGTTCTATATCGTTTTAATTAGCGTAACTTTGAATGATGCAAAAAAAAATCTGATGGGATCGAACATACATATAAGAAACTAGCCCTTTAAAATTGGGTTACCATAAATCCAAGTAAGCAAAGTAAGAGTAAGCAAATGGACTTTTTAAACCTAAAACAAATCCGGGAATACAATCCCGGATTTGTTCTAGATTTAAAAAGTCCATTTGTAAATCGAATGAATATAAAACATAAAGAGGTCGAAAAATCCTCAAAAACCAATAAAAACTTTAAAAGTCTTAGGAGGATTAGGAAGGAGGTCCTAGTTCTTTAAGAATATTATATGCATATTATAAATTGTAAAAGATGAATCATGATCTAATCTACAGATTATAATTGTTATCAGGATTATCATAATATTATTGATATTGTACACACGACAGCACATCAAGCTACCCGAAACTGTCAAATTTTCCCAATAAACTTTGAACCTTATTCTTTGGAGATAAAGTTGAAAATCTATTAAAGAAATTTGACAGATTGTAGTAGCTTGATGTGCTGGCGTCTGTAGAATTCATCATCATTCTCCTCCCCTTATGCCAATTTATTCATGGTCGGCGCAACATGTCCGTTCTTCCATACTTCTCTATTAGTCGTCATCACAGTAGTCACCCCCTTTCTAACCATAACTCATTTACATTCCATCCATCGTTTCTTTGGTCTTCCCCTACTCTGATAGCCATGTATAATTATTTACCTTATTAATATACTGAATAACTTAAACATACCTAGACAAATGTTACAGTTTTTTTTCTCCATTTTTTCTTCATCCGGCTAGCTCATAATCAGACTAAGTTAAGAGTTAATTTATTTTTAATTTATGTCGTAATCAAAGTCGCTCAATAGTGGCTGGATTGCGTCGTGGAGGTCACGCGTTCGAATCTTTCCCTAATATGCAACGTTATTGCCTTGCAATCTTTCGAAAAAACCCATAATGATCTTCTAATGATTTGCTATGACCGGTCTGAGAGACGATCTTCAATTTTTTTCTTGTCCACAGAAATAGGTATCGCGCTGTCATTTATCAATTATGAAAATTGGCTGTATTTTACGTATTACATCACAATGATTGTGGGAACGACCACAAGTAACATTAACGTATGTATCTGTGTCATTAAAGTCCGGCAATTTGTGTAAATGACGGGATTTTACGATTAGCAATAACTACAGACGACTAAGAAAAAACCTAATGGTCAATCGAAGAATTGAAGGTAGACAACAATGGTGACTACCTTATTTTTTCTTATTCAAAATTAAATTCCCACACTAATCGTAAAAAGAATAAAAACTCACGGTTAAACTTCCAAGCGTCGAGAGCACGAAAACATTAACTATACAAACTACAAACAACAGCACAACACAACACAAACACTGCTAAATTCTTAATTCGTCAATAAATTGATAAAATCCGCGTTCTTATTACAAAAAGCCTCCACGTCCGAGCGCTTCGAACGTTGGTATAACACTGAACTTGAAAACAGATTATAAGAATCGTGCAACTCCCGCGCAGGTTGGCGCCTTGATTACCTTCAAGAAGTTCCTTCCAAAAGCCTACCTTTACACCTAGAACATAGTGTATATAATCGCTTATGTAACAGATGGTAATAATCAGATACTCGTTTTGTAATTTATATATTTTGCGGATTTTCCACTTAAGCAAACATGCTTGGTCAATATACTAGATGCTCTTTGTTTAGACTCAGTCATGGTTTTTTAATCAAGTCTGACTTTGACCGTCGACATTATTAATTCTGCACAATAATTCATATAGGATAATCTAGCTAGAAGTATGGTAATTTGTCCTATGACTCTTCACTGAAGGCCTATATAAATCATCATGTGCCTAGCCTTTTCGTTTCCAAGCTATGTTGGGGTCTGTTTCTAGTCTAACCGGATGCAGCTGAATACCAGTATTTTACATGGACTGCGACTGTCTATCTGACCTCCACAACCCAGTTACTGGATAGCACAATACCCCCCCCCCCCTTGGGGCCTTGGTAAGACTGGTTATCAGACTTTCGGGTTTCTGACTACCCGTAACAACTGTCAAAGATCCACGAATGACAGCTGGGACCAACGGCTTAATGGGTTTCAACGGCTTAATCGCTGTGGAATCTGACCTTACTAAACCAAATTGGCAAAACTAGACCACCCAATTCTTTTATAGCCTTTTTATTTGTCCATTCCTATACGGGATGCCTTGCTCACCTAATCCAGCACGGTTGTCCATTCTTGGGCACCGGTTAGCCTTCACGACATGCTGCTAGAGAACTTTTGGACAGCCCCAAGGTTTTTTTTTTTCAGGATGGGAAATCATCAAATGACCCCTCCCGCTCTGGGTGGAGCGGAAGGGAGTGTCAGACTCTTACTGACTAAAACCCACCCGTGTTCCTTCCTTAGCCCTGTATGTTCCAGGCCAGCGGTAACCCTTTCGGACAAACCCGCTGACCCGGCAGGCTTCGGCCCTGACGGGATCCCCAAGGTCTATCCTGAGGCAAGCGTGTCAAGGTCTTGTGCGACTAATAAATATATTGGCAGTATTGATTGTAGTGAGCCGTGGTGGGCGAGCGGTAACGGCCGCGACTTACGAGTTGTAGGTCGTAGGTTCGAACCCAGTCGCTTTACTTTGTGTAAATTGCTTCATCACCACTGCTCTACAAATCGGTGAAGGAAAACATCGTTAGGAAGCAAGCGGCATGTCGTAGAACCGAAAATTCGAAGACATGTGACATCTGCCAATCGGATAGATACATGTATCTATCCCATTATTAATTTATCTGACATGGCTTAATTTTAAATCATTTTACCGATTGCGTTTATTCTAGGCCGTGCATCGTCTTCACATATAATTTTAAAATTAACGTATACAAAATATTGTAAAACATTTTAAGAGTACCTAACCGTGGAGTTTCGTGCCCATTCCTCTCCATACGAAAACTATCTTTTGGAGGGGGCGACTAGAATCAATTATATTTTATTATAAATTTTGACGTTAAAAAGTGCCTTTTATGTGACTGTTTGTAATAAATGCTTTGACTTTGACTTTAAAACCGTGCTAATTGAAACAAGTATTAATATAAATTGTGTAGGTACAGACACCAGCACATCAAGCTACCCGAAAATCTATTAAAGAAATTTGACAAATTGTAGTAGCTTGATATCCTGCAGCTGGCGTCTGTACATGATTATAACACGCATATACTCTAACGTGATGTATCTAAAAATCACATAACTATACTTAATACGTGCTCGTTTCTCGCTGTTGCAAGGTTGCAATCAAGTAAAACAATCTTATTTCCGCATACATAATCCAGTTTTTATGTTGATGCTCTTGATGAAGCCGCTAGGTTCAAATGCTTTGAACCCTTGCTTACAACGTAATTAGCTAAGCTAAGTTAATTAACCTATGATGTTCCCACCGCTGGGACACGGGCTTTCTTTCCGTGAGAGGGAGTGGGCCGTATTCCACTTCGCGGGCGCAGAGCGGGTTGGTGGAGGACACATGTCTTAAAATCTTGGCTGTGCTGGTTTCTTCACGTTGTTGTTTTAACCAACGTTGGGGCTCTGCCTCGCATAGGATCTTAGCATTATGTTGAGCGATAGCTGTTTTGCGTGGATGTGACGCATGTTTTTACTTTTTCCCCTTGTTATTTTTTTTTTGTTTGTGTTCTCTTCTGTGTCATGTTTACCGCAAATAGGTGTATTTTCTTTCTTTTTTTCTTTGTTCCGTACCCAAAGGGTAAAAACGAGACCCTATTATTAAGACTCCACTGTCCGTCTGTCTGACTGTCACCAGGCTGTATCTCATGAACCGTGATAGCTAGAGCTTGGTATGCTGGCGTCTGTACATTCAAGTACTGACGCCAGCACATCAAGCTACTACAATCTGTTAAATTTCTTTAATAGATTTTCAACTTTATCGCTGAAACGTAAGGTTCAAAGTTGATTGGGAAAACTTGACAGTTTCGGGTAGCTTGATGTGCTGGCGTCTGTACATAAGTGTGGAGGTTCTTTCAAGCTTCTATAAAGATATCTTCTTATCCATACCTATTTTATAAAATATAAGCACAAAATGTTACTATAATACTTACGCATCAATCTATTTTTAGAAGACATTTATCCTCGACCCTGCCTTACAGGTTTTTTTACATTTGAAGGTTGACAGTAAACAATATAGTAGAAGCTTGGAGGTCACAAATGTCAAATGAGAACAAGAATAGTTTAATTACAGACATCAAGCTTCTTCAATCTGTCAGATTTCTTCAATAGATTTTCAACTTTATCGCTAATTTATAAGGTTCACAATTGATTGGGAAAATTTGACAGTTTCGGGTAGCTTGATGTGCTGGCGTCTATACATAAAAGTTTGGGTACCTACATGTCATCGTTATCATCATCATTTCGGCTGAAAGACGTCATTGCTGGATATAGGCCACCCCCAAGTGTAGCCGCATAGACAGGTCTTGTGCCTCTCGCATCCAACGGATTCCGTCGGCCTTTACAAAGCGCCAGGGTAGCCCGCGAAACAGTTTTAAAAATAACTGATAAAATATTCATTACACCTGTAAAAATGTAGGCACTAATATTGTTTATATACTCGTATACGCCTCATGTAGCTTTAGTCATATTCGCTTTGCGACTTGTGATGTGCAAGCCTCTTATTACTACAAGAAAAATAATTTTTCAAGTAGAACCTTTGCTACTAAAACAACTTTTGCCAGTTGATAGTCAGATCGGAGTTAATGAACTAAATAGGTGACAATTTTGCACCTAACCAATTTTTTTTTTGGTGTAAGGGGGGCGCAGGTTGATTCTTGCATCCCGGTGCCCAATATGGTTAAGACGGCCCTGCATGAGACTTAAACATAACTGGGAAAATTTGGGTGTTCTTACTATGGGTACCACTCAGCGAAACCCTTCGGAGGAACAAGACTTGAAACATAATACCTACGTTTAGTTGCGGTTAAACATGACGCAAAGAAAAAGCACAAAAAAAAACAGTGGCACTCCAGGAGTGACGACAGAAGTGAAAACTTGAACAAGGATAGTAATTTTATAAATGTGTTTGAAGATCTTTCTTCGCAAAGAAAATGTACCGCGCGTTGATGTCCTTATAATGGCCAAAACTTAAAACGGAGGTATCGGTTACGGTAATAGTGTCGCGAGTTCAATGGTTTTTTCCCATCTCAAAAAATGCCCAAAGCGCCTATTATGTTTTTCACTTCAAAAAACAAGTTGAGGGAAAATATGCGTCACATCCACGCAAAACGGTCAATGCTCAGCATAATGCTATGTCATACAGGCAGTCGCTCCATTTAAAATACCTACCAGTATTTTAAATGGAGCGACTGCCTGTATACCTACCTATTCACCTGCATCCGGTTAGACTGGAAGCCGACCTAAACGTAGTTGGATACAGGCTAAGCAGGTGATGGACAAGCACCTATTAAATCCAGTATGGTAATGTGCTTGTATCGGTTACTGGGGAAGACCCGTATTCTTGTTAAGTGGCTTCAGTGTTGATTTTACATTAAAAAAATATGACTCATTTTTGTAAATATATGCAAATCTAAAGTATTTACCTACACGAATCATTGAATTTACAACACTAATTATTTAAAATTATTTAAGTAAGTAATACAGTATTTTTTTAATTTAATTCCTAAACTACAGTGCTCAGACCTTGTCGCTCATCGAGTCGCGAAAGTTCCGCCTTGGGGTTTGCCAAAGAGCAATGGAGCGCAGGAACTGAATGAAAACGAAACACCACGCTGCGCTCCAAAACGGATATGAAAGAAAAGAAAGAAAAAAAGAAAATACATTTATTTAGCACAGACTAAGAGACACACAATACACCAGATAGATAATTATAGTCGTACATCAGGAAAAAAAAAAGTAAGATAAAAAATAAAAAGTGCAAAGTCCGATGTAAGAAATTAGCAGGAAAGTGTGCCTCACGGCTGCGCCAAAAAGGCCCAGTTCAGCAAAAATGCCAGACAACTGGTGCCTGACGCTGGTTTTCAACTGGACCTGGTGTGTGAGGTGACGGATGTAAATCAGTTTTATACTGCATCGTGATGTGTGTAATGTGTATGCATAATTGAATAAATAAATAACAATAAATTAGTGTCATATAAAACAGTAACGAATAGGTACCTATGTATAAAAAGCGTGATATTGAGTAACATTGCAAAACTAAACAATAAATAAATAAATACTAATAAATAGATAAGTGACATGGCCGCATGATAGACCTTCTTATGCAAATAAGAAATTCTCCGAAACGAGTCAGAACAGAAACCTAGAGATATACTAGACGTACGCAAAAAGGCTGCCAAGCTGAAATGGTATAGGGCGGGTCACGTCAGCCGCATGCACAGTGACCGCTAGGCAACAGTCTCCACACGGTGCGCGCCTGAGGATGGACGGCGCCGCGCGCCGCCGAGACCGGCCCAGGAAGAGGTGGCGAGGCAACCTAGACGCGTAACGCAAGAGTTGGATCGAGGTGGCGCTTGAAAAGTATCCATGGAAGGATCGAGGTGGCGCTTGAAAAGGATGCATGGAAGGATCGAAGTGGCGCTTGAAAAGGATGTATGAAAGGATCGAGGTGGTGCTTGAAAAGGATGCATGAAAAGATCGAGGTGGTGCTTGAAAAGGATGCATGGAAGGATCGAGGTGGCGCTTGAAAAAGACGCATGGAAGGATCGAAGTGGCGCTTGAAAAGTATACATGGAAGGATCGAGGTGGTGCTTGAAAAGGATGCATGGAAGGATCGAGGTGGCGCTTGAAAAGGATGCATGGAAGGATCGAAGTGGCGCTTGAAAAGTATACATGGAAGGATCGAGGTGGTGCTTGAAAAGGATGCATGAAAGGATCGAGGTGGTGCTTGAAAAGGATGCATGAAAAGATCGAGGTGGTGCTTGAAAAGGATGCATGGAAGGATCGAGGTGGCGCTTGAAAAGGATGCATGGACGGATCGAGGTGGTGCTTGAAAAGGATGCATGAAAGGATCGAGGTGGTGCTTGAAAAGGATGCATGGAAGGATCGAGGTGGCGCTTGAAAAAGATGCATGGAAGGATCAAGGTGGTGCTTGAAAAGAATGCATGAAAGGATTTGGGGAAGACCTTTGCCCAGCAGAGGGACAGAGTAGGCTTAATAAAATGAAAGAAATTCGATTTAAAACAAGCCAACCGTCCCTCTTTTTTTAGGTCATTATAGCCTCAGTATCGTAGTCTCCACGACAACTGAGGAAGTCGTGCAGTATTTGAAGGTGAAGACCAACTGGACTCTGGGGGACGTAAGGTTGGAATCGCGTCACACATTCGTGGTACGAGTTCCAACCCAACATCTACAGACTTGCCTGAAAGAGTACTTTTGGCCGAAAGGTGTGGTGGTATATCGACGTTTCCGAGGACGGTTACGCGACACTACGCAGCGAAACACGACGCCGACAACGTTACGTATTGTGTATATATGTGTATTAGTTTAATATTGTATAAGATTATTTTGTGTATTTTACCTATGGGCCTTAGTTGCCTGTTATTAAAATGATTATTATTATTATTATAGTGCTAGGGAGTTGTTGCGGCACTTCTTCTTCCCAGCTGAAGAACTAGGAAGTGGTGAAGGGCGTTTTGGAGGACTGTGTTATACAATTTTGACGTTCAAAATGTGCCGATTCTTAGCCTAGTTTGAATAAATTACCTTTTATTTTTAGCCTACAGCAGTCCACTGCTGGACATAGGTCTCGCTGATCACACGACATTCAATTCGATTCTCGGCAACTCTTATCCAGCTGACACTAGGTACCAGCCAGCCTGCTCGAAGGATCGCTCCAACCACTCGAGATCCCCCTACGTTACGATTGCCGATTCACAATCTCCAATCAAGAATAGGTCTACCTCTACACCAATCAAAGACTATAAACCACTTCTCTATGACACCAACCGTCATTGGCTCTACGACTAATACAGGGTGGCAGGAATATGGACGTTCAACCAGTTACCATGCAATCAGTAGGTAAGTACAAACGCCAGCATATCAAGATACTAAAATCTGTCAAATTTCTTTAATAGATTTTCAACTTTATGGCTAAAGTCTAAGGTTCAAAGTTGATTGGGAAAATTTGACAGTTTCGGATATCTTGATGTGCTGGCGTCTGTACATGCCCCAAGTAACATTTCATTCGGGCCTAGGTTGTAGAAAATGCCTTTAGGTTTTCTAAGGGTCGTAAAAAGGTTAATGCTTTGCTATCTAGTCATATTAAGTACTTGAGAATGATTAATAAGTCCTAAAACTAATTGTTTATTATTACAACCTTGGAGCCGCTGACAAGAGTTTAAATTAACGTTATTTTGACTTGTGTTTCAAGAGCATATAGTCCTAGGAACTTATAGTTGTCGTAGACTCTTGATTAAGTTCTGGAAAGGCTAGCATTATGCTAAAGTGAGATCTAAAGGTTTAATTTTTAACTTTGATATAACCATAAAGTTATGGAATGTTGAAATTGCTTATAAGAAATTTCTAAAACCTACTTAAAACTTATAGGCAGTGTTATAGTTGTCTAAGTAAACAAATTAGGACTGCGTGGTGAAAACCTAAACCAATAAGCTATTTTTATGAGCTGAAGGCATGCTTAAAGTCCTACAAGAATATTTTAAAGCTTTAGAGGCATCCTCAAATAATGTTAGTTGTGTCCGCGACTTCAAAGCATTCCGTTGTATTGCAAGATGAACCGACACAGGGTGTTATCAAAAAAATGGAGTGGAAGTTTTAAACGTAAAGTGCGTAAAAATTTCTTACGACTAATTAATACATCGGTAAGTTTTTATGATAAATAATAGGTATTAACGTTAGCAGTTTCATTTTGGTATTTAATTATAATTGTATGTTTTGATCTCACTTATCATTAAATTTATTAATGAAACGTGTGCATGGAGGCAACCTGTTGTGTTATGTAGTTAAAATAAGTCCAGTTATGTTTGTGATAAGGTTTTCAACTTGATAAATCTCTGTTATAGTTGAATTAAACAAAGAAACATTTATCTAAAGATTTCCAGTTATATTTTGTTGTCTTTTTTTAAGTTCTGTTATGGAATTACCAATATTTTTTAGTTATAAAAAAGTGTTTATCTTGAGTATCCTTTCCAGTACGATTTTTTGTATACTTAAGTATGTAGGTAGTAAGATTTATAAGCTAATAGATCTCAATTTTTGTCAACAAATACAAAATTTGAATCTAGTTGTAGCTAGTAATGCTTTTTCGTTGTTTTTTTAAGTTTATAGGATTGCATAACAACTAAATAAATGAACCTAACTATAGAAATTATTTATTGTTTTATTTAACCAGAGAAACCATACATTATCCTTATACTTTATTAATATTATCTAAGTGGCACAATTTGCCCCATACATGGAACAACTCGCCCCAAAGTGGGGTTGAATGTTCCCTTCCGAAATTTTGCAAATTTAAATATGCCTGTACAAAAAAATATATAGAGAAACTAGCGGAAATGACTGTACTATTACAGAGACCGATTAAGACTTTTTAATAAAATCTAATATCAATATTGAAATCTTGTCATTTTCATCATAAATTTTCATGTTATTTGAAAATCGGAACTTTCAGCCCTGGCCTCCCCTAATAAAATAAATAAATTAGGTAAGTAAGTACCTACCTAAAACATAGTTGAAAAAAAAATAGAAATTTACTTTAAGAGCAGCCTGTAGCTGTTTGTTCAGCACTCTTGTCATACCGTCGAACGCACGTCCTCCTACAACCAAAACTTAAAAGCAACTAATTATGCGCAGAGGTTGTTTTCGCGACTCGCAAGTCTTGAACTACTCCTGGCGATAACCTTAAAGCTGCGAAAACAGCGTAGCTCCGCGAGATGATCTGTAGCTCTTATTTTGGCAAACATTAAGAGCTTTTAGCTGTTACAGTTCTGAAAAGGTTAATTTTAATGCTTTCTAGTAATTTCCTAACGTCAGCCATATTTTTTTACTGAAATGAAAAAAAATCTAAACAAAAAGCAATATTTTAAGTCATCATGGCAAAATTAAGTAACGTGTGCTATGTGATTTAAAATATATGATTTTTATATGAATAGAAGTTTTATTTCTAATGCAACTTACTACCAACCACCTAATTTTATAATTTTTATTTCATTAAAATATCTTCTAAATTTTTTACTTACGAAAGGCCCGTCTCGTATACAGCACTATTATCCTAAAGTTTCACGATAAAGTGCCAGTCGCACTATTTTTTTGATTTTTCCTGACTTCAGCAAGCAACTTATTATTTTTTATGAATAAAATAACACTTACATCTAGCCATTTTGAAACTTGATATAATGACAGGGAATGGCGCCATTATAAATAAGTATTTAAATCCACGATTGGTGTTTCTGTGTAAAATAAATCTTACACAGAAACATTTTAAAACCTGAGAGTCCTGGAAAGGCATTAATTCATGTCCATCAAAAAGGTTTTAAGTTGTCATTGAGTTACATCCATGACTAATTTAGAACTTAAAAGCTGCCTTGTTAGGTCATATTAACGTTAAATTAAGGTTGTGAAGGTTATATTTGGGTTCTGTGTAAGTAGTTTGAAAGGTTTTGAATTTGAGCTATAGGTTTTGCTGTAGCTCTCAGAAAGGTTCTAAAACTTGGGCCCTTTTTGCACTCAGGAGGTTAATATAAGCTTAATATAACGTTATTAAGTCTATTAAGACTTACGAACAGATTTCCATACAAAGGTTCTAGAACCTTTTCAAAACCTTTCTAAAACCTGAAATGTTACTTGGGTGGTTCTTTGGGAAATAATTTATTGGACTTTGCAGCGTTTCCACTGTCACGATATTCATAAAAGATATCCCTGTTAAAGCGGAAAAATGTTTTAAAACCCTTTAATTATGAGCATTGTGAATTTTTGATCCTCATTTATTAAGTCAAGAGAATTCAACTTTATAAAAGTCTTTATAAAACTTTTAAAAATTTTGTTGAAAATAAGTTTCTAGTAAACCAATTTTTTGCTAAAGACATCTTGCTTGTTATCATCATTTCAAATTGTTATCATAAAGACCATAAATTACATAGTTTTTAAATAAAAATCTTCTAGCTAAATCACGTACTTATGATTAATAGCATTGTCGATCATTGCCTTTTGCCCTTGTATTATGCCTACTCTGTCTCAACTTAAATAATAAAATGAAATAACAATAAATAATTTACTTAAGCCAGTGCCATCTATTATCGAATGACCAAACTAATTATGTAAGCTAAAGGCTGTATGGTAAGGTTCAGTTTTAGCAATAGTTTTGTTTAGCGCCATCTATCTTTAACAAGTGAAACCAAGTAGCCACGAGGCTATATAGAATCAGGGACAATGAAAACCTCAACTTGCTTAAATAGTTCCTTTACAATCCAAAAGATGGCAAAACATGTTCTTTTCTTAAGAAATTTTTCATGTTCTTGTTTTCTCAACTAGCTTCTGCCCACGACTTCGTCCGCGTGAAAATTCTTGTTCGGCTCTTCGGCTTTATCATTAGTATAGATTTATACGGTGTACCTACTAAAGAAGAAAAAAATATAACTCAATCTTACTGCCGGTAAGTAAAGCAATCTTGCGCTGCATTCCATTGGAAGTGCCGATCTTCCTTCGAAGGTACCTACCGATGAAATAACCGTCACAATGGCGCAGACGCTTTACTTTGTGTAAATTATTTCATCTCCGCTGCTCTCAAAACGGTGAAGGAAAACCTCGTGAGAACAACAAAAATTTGAAGACATGACATCTACCAACCCGCACTGGGCCCGCGTAGTGGATTATGGTCCTCTCCCTCTCACAGAGAGGAGGCCTGTGTCCCAGCAGTGGGAACATGATAAGCCGATTATGCTATAATGGTATAATTATGAAAAGCAATGTTATGAGACTATGAAGCATAGCCATAGGTAGGCATAGGTTTCTATTTAGATAACTGCTGGGCGTAGAGCCATGAGTTTTATCCGAAACGAACTCTTAAACAAAGCACAGGACAACATAATTCAAATGGCTGCACCATCATAACCGTCCTCCTGCCCATATCTCAATGGGGGGGTTTTCGTGAAAATTTACGACACCAGTTGGCACCACATTGACAAGAGGTCTTCCATTTCGACCTCTCAACAATGAATATAAAATATATGATGACGTTCATCATTTGATTCATTCATTCGTTCATCATTCGGTCAGGACTAAAGAAAATATTATAGGCTCTTTGACAGATGCCTGGACCTGACGTGTCAGTGCTGCCACCTAGCGAACGTCATTTCAGAAAACCCTCATTAACTTGGAATGGGATCAGTATGTCTTATTCACCCATACATATCTATGAGCCTCTCTATTATCAAATGGCTAAAACTAAGAAATATTTTAGTTCTTGAAAGTCAGTCCATGTAAATAATAGTTTTAACCGACCGTATACGAAATGTTATACATATAATCATGCCCTTGAAGGTATTCGTTGAGGCTCAAGATAACCACGGGTCAATAACATGAAACGGTTAGATTGTATTTCTCTTATTTTAGAACCTTGGTTTTATTTCGTTTATAGAGCCTTCCACCAGCAGGCCAATTACCGTAATTATAAACGTTTTGATCTAGTCACAATATCATCCTAACGACAATCAATGTCAAAAACTTGTCAAAAATTTAGGGAAATTAGAGGTATTTTTGACAGTTTGAGACTGAGATAAGCATATATAAAAGAAAAAAAAAAGCCGGTCGATTCTGTAAAAATCTCACCATGAAAACTTAGGTGAAGTGAGTTTGTTTTTGCTAGGAATTGACACTATTGACAGCTCACTCCACGCTCACTTCACCTAAGTTTACACGGTGAGATTTTTACAGAATAGCACCGCAGACTGTGAAGTGGAATATTAATTGCTAAGTATGACATCTAAATTTTTTGAACGCGTTATTTTTTTGCGTTGGTATATCTTGTTGCATAAATGATTGATTATCTATTTTAAACATTCAGAGTGATAATTTCAAACATTCTATGCAACAAGATGTAAACAAGATAAAAAATAATAATGTAACGTCAACTTTGAACGTTAATATCTTGGAAACGTGCCACTTTACGGGATTTGGTCTTATGTTTTCTGTTTGCATCGATGTCAGGTAGTGTTGCCCAAATGCAAGACCAAGACAAGACCTTAGCCAGTCTTGGTCTTGGTCTTGCGTCAATACACCTGGTCTTGGTCTTGGTCTTGGTATTGCGCTCTCAGTCTTGGTCTTGGTCTTGGTCTTGCAGCAAGAGTCTCGCAAGTCTTGCGAGACTCTACTACTTAGACTAGACTACATTCAAATACCTATTAGTCTATTGCTCAGGGTGGCAGGGACATCGACGCGTAACCGGTTACCATGGATTCAGTACATGATTCTGGACCCTCCAGCGCTGAAATTTTTCGTCGGCTTTTTCTTAATTTTTTACGTTTTTTTCTGCAATTTTCTACTGTAAACTGTATAAAATCATTATTTCTATCTGACCCAATAAGATTTTTAAATAAAAAATAGTAAATTCACTTATTTCACTTAAAACAGCAATGTAAATAAAACTCGAAAGGGCTACCTGATCAGCTGTATTGCTAAAGTTCATTTGCGAGGTCAACACTGTCTCCGCGCTCACGCTATTCGCTTTCAAATGCCGCGACAAAGGGACCGCAGCGCCAAGCGGTCTCCTCGTATTATTAACGCACTTGAAAATAAACTTTAAAATTATTACAATAAAGTGCATTATAAATGCTTAAACCTGACAAAAAATGCGGAAGATTGCGGGAATCCCCGCGCGGCGTCGAGTCAGCCATGAATCCCAATGAATCTAATAGACGCGTCATAATCATCTACATAATTGAATGACCCATTTACTACTTTTATTTTAGATTCGTTATGAGGGGATAATTATTTTTCTAAAGCTTCATCGATTTAAGAGGGAAGCGCTAAGGTAAATCAACCATGAACCTTAATGCTTTAGCGATAAAGTTGAAAATCTGTTAAAGAAATATGGCAGATTGTAGTAGCTTGATGTGCTAGCGTCTGTACCATAACATCGGCTGGCTTAAAAACTGCTACCTACTAGTACTAGACCTACTCGACTCGCTGTTAGTTTTAAATTTTGCTGAATAGAAGAATAATATAAACTTTGAAACATAAATACCTAGGTACATAATTTTTACCAACCTACTAACGTTAGATCTGTACATTAGACTTAAACAAGTATAATATAATACTCTAAGTAGATATACACTATATATACTTTCGAGCAAAGTTAATTTCATACCTTGTAGGGTATGAAATGAACTTTGCTAGAAAGATATGCTAGGTACATTTTTATCACATATGGGAACAAATTTGTAAGTAACACGCTACCTACCTACTTAATAAATAGTGGAAACATATAATAATCAATACAATACCTGTTAGTGTTATGACGATACGGTTTTGATACTGGGGAACGTCTATCAAAATCGGGATTGAAACCAAATACCTACTATAACGCCCAAAATAATCTCAGTTTGACTTAACTGCGAGACTCAAGAGTCTTGCAGGCTTAGTCTTGTTCTTGCTCAAGTCTTGCAGGGGTCAGTCTTGGTCTTGGTCTTGCTACAATAAGTCGGTCTTGGTCTTGGTCTTGGTCTTGCAGAAATGCAAGAACAAGACCAAGACTGCAAGACCAAGACCGATTTTGGGCAACACTAATGTCAGGTATCGATTTATATAGGTTTCATGCGCGGCCTCCATTTTGCAAGAAAAACAAATTGACGGACAGATAATATATGCCACGGACTGTCAAAGCCCTTTGACATTTTAGCGCCTTTATGACGTTGGAACAAGCCCCGGTTTTCGTAGTGCAAATATTATGACTGATGAGCGGATGACTGTACCAGTGTACCTATCTTTTATGACACGTTGCTAGAGGGGTCAAGTACTCTTCGGATAAGAAAATTCCTCCCAACACCAGTTTTACGTCAAAAAGGGCACAGTGGTCACGGTGGAAACTCGATCAGAAGATTTCAACTTTTATTGCAGACTAGCTGGGCACCGCGTTTTCACCCGCAAAAGTGTCGATCTCGTAGGAATATCGGGATAGTAAAGTATCCTATGTCCTAAACCAGGTCATGGTCTACCCCTGTGCAAATTTTATCTAAATCCGTTCAGGGTGCTTACTCTTCAATTTAATTCCGATAGATCAAAGTCAAAGTCAAAGTCAAAGCATTTATTTCAAATAGGCACATTAAAGGCACTTTTGAACGTCAAAAATTACAACAAATAGAATTGATTCTAGTCGCCCATTCCAAAAGGTAGTTTTCGTATGGAGAAGAATGGGCAAGAAACTCCACCGTTACTCTTTTAAAAATGTTTTACAATATTTTGTATACATTAATTATATCATAATAATATGTGAAGACGATGCACCTAAAATAAAATTACTATACCACAATAGGTAAAAGAATTAAAAATGAAACCATGACATATAAATTAATTATCTGATAGATGCATGGTGCTCACATATTTACAAACATGGTAAAAGTAAACGATTTTCATTTAAATAAAATAAAATAAAAAAATACAAGTAATAAGTCAGGGTGTGAGTTAAGTAGTTACAGACATTGGTATTGTGACGTTTCGTACTCTTGAGTTCGATGCTAGCGCCAAATGATTTTTAGACTGGGTGTCCATTTTGGAGAACTAAGTGGAATTGGGTTCGGGCTTGGCGTGGGGTAATTGTTGACAATATTGTTTTCAAGAGTACCGAATCACGTGACTGTAAAATTAACATTGGAATCATATTGGTATCTCATTGAAATTAAAATTAGTTTGGAGAGTATTTGTAGTTAGTTTATTACATTGCACAAGGCTTATGAAACGTCAGAAGCACGGTGCAGATTGGTCGTTTTCTACGGAAAAGAGTTGATAAGAAACTCCGCCGCGGGCAGAAATTAGGAAAACAATAATTCCTGAGTAATAAAAATCTGTCATATCAGTGGCTACCTACCTACTTATGCGCATAAAAGTTGAACATAAATTATATACGCTGCTCAGTCGGCATTATATAATATTTTTTTGCAATAGTCTGTTGAAATCGAGACTTCCGCAAGCATGAGTAGTTTCATTTGACATTCATATTGTTGATATTTGGAGTTTGAATCGCAACCCCACTGTAATTTAAATATTAATATGTAATTTCGTGATCTTGTGGTGGCCCACCACATTGGTCATAATCGCCAATGGAGGATACATGGCAATAATGTTTATTTCTGCAAATTAGTTTATACAAAAACTTTTACAGGTCACTAACATTTCAAAAATTAGTTTGAAAGTGATTGAATAGCGGGCTAGCCATGTCAGATCAACGTAGTAGATATAGGCAGTTAAAAAAAATATATTTAATGTTGCTTGAACTTTTTTCACGGCTGATTGAATTGGAACTCAGATTTGAAAACAACTTTGACATTTTAGTTTTAAGCTATGCCATCTATCGAGGATATAGAAAACTTTTTTTTTTTTTCTTATGTCAATTTGAAAAGAGCTCAATCATAGAGAAAAATAGAATAGGTGATACAGAGTAGGCTCGTAACTCTGCCAAAACTACGGGTTACGTGCTTAGGGAGTACACCCCCAGAAGACGGGCGTCGTTGCCGTGGAAGACCAAAGGAAACTCTGGCGTGATGACTTAGTTGCATTAACGGGCGATTGGCCGAAGAGAAGGAGGCAACACAAGGTACCTACAGTGGAAAATAAAAATCATTAAAAAACACGACGTAAACTTTAGCTTTGCCATATAATAAAGTATTTACAATGAACTTAAAATTAGCACTTAATGTAAATTTACAAGTTAATGTACTGCTGATTATTATGTACGTACATAATACACCTATTTACATAAACAGAAGTTATTTGTACATGTTTTGATCCTTGCTTACTGCGTAAATATTCCGTAGATCACTGCATATTCTTCTATTCAAATTCACAAATGAAACGACTTCTGGTTGCTGTATCATACTGACAACCAATCCATCTACCAAGACTGGGGATTTAATCCCATCCATACTAATATTATAAATGCGAAAGTGTGTCTGTTGCCTCTTCACGCTTAAACCGCTGAACCGATTTAGATGAAATTTGGTATAGAGATAGTTTGAGACCCGGGAAAGGACATAGGATAGTTTTTATCCCGATATTCTCACGAGATCAAAACTTCGAAGGTAAAACCGCAGGGCGCAGCTAGTTTTTTATTATATGTATCGGAAAAAATGCTCGATCCGCCGTTTATGTAGATTTTTCCGCCGCGTTTTTTTGCCGCGGTTAGTATTCCGTGAATGGGTGACCATTTTCACATATCAAGACTCCTCCATACATACCCCTTGGTAAGACTGGTTGTCAGATTTTTGAGCTTCTGACTACCCGTAATGACTGGCAAAGATCCACGAATAACAGCGCCGAGACCAACCACTTAACGTGCATACTCGGTATGTAAAGATGGTCACCCATCCACAGACCAACCGCGGCAAGCGTAGCTTAACCTGATCGATCGACCTGTGCGGCTGTTATTATTTAGCCACGGGCCCCTCTGCTGCTCTAGCAAGAAATAATATAAATAAAATATAGTTAAAAATTAAAGCCCCCTTTAATTTCCTCTCTCATCATCTGCCTAGCCTTTTCCCAACTATGTTGGGGTCGGCTTCCAGTCTAACCGAATGCAGCTGAATACCAGTATTTTACATGGAGCGACTACCTATCTGACCTCCACAACCCAGTTATTGTGTAATACGATACCCCTTGGTAAGACTGGTTGTCCGACATCATGACACATCATGGGACATCATGGTGGGGTCTCCATACAAGAAACGGGTATTTTCTGCGTTTTGGCCTTATGGTAGGGAGCTCTTCGTGAAGGGCCCGTGGCTAAATAATAACAGCCGCACAGTTCGATTGATCAGGTTAAGCTACGCTTGCCGCGGTTAGTCTGTGGATGGGTGACCATCTTTACATACCGAGACCCCTCTGTGCCTCGGAGAGCACATTCAGGGCCGTATTAACCATCTCGGGGCCCCTAGGCACAGCTCGTTTCGGGCCCTCCCCTTTTCATACCACAACAACGCAATTTGGCTTTTATCTTAGATATAATGTGAAAAAAAGTTTCACTTTTACCGTGGTTTCATAAAACCACACAAGCCCCTTTTTTAATCGGGAGTGCTGGGCCCCTGGTCATAGTGGGCCCCTAGGCACTGGCCTAAAGTGCCTTATGGATAATACGCCACTAAGCACATTAAGCCGTTGGTCCCGGCTATCATTCGTGGATCTTTGACAGTCGTTAGGGGTAGTCAGAAGCCCAAAAGTCTGATAACCAGTCTTACCAAGGCCCCAAGGGGTATCGTATTACCCAGTAACTGGGTTGTGGAGGTCAGATAGGCAGTCGCTCCATGTAAAATACTGGTATTCAGCTGCATCCGGTTAGACTGGAAGCCGAACCCAACACAGTTGGGAAAAGGCTGGGCAGATGGTGGTACGGAGCTCTTCGTCTGCGACTCCGCTGTTCATTGGTCGTTGTTTTCTATATTATTTAAATCTAGGTCATCCAAGGTAAAGTGTCATAAGAATTACAATAACAATAATTGGTTAGTTGCATTCCCTAGTATCGGTGTGGTATCGGTGCATTTGCGTTCCGATACCCACAGAGAAAGGTGTCTTATTTCTCGTGACGTCACTTTCGTTGTCACGGTGCACATAGAGCTGAGAGGGGTTAGAGGTGACCGTGAATTGATGTTTCATATTTTCTCCTAAACTTGCGTTTTTTTTCTTTGCGTCATGTTTTAGCGTAAATAAACGTATTTTCTTTCTTTCTTATGTGTGAAAATTTTAGATAGGAAAAGAAAAGTTTTTTATTTACTTATAACAACCTCATAGTGAACAGCTGTTTCAATTTAGAAACACTGACTTTTAAAAATGAAGAAATATTTTTAAAAGTTGTAATTACATACTTTCAAAGAAGGCTCCCTTTTGTATCTCCTTTGTCTGTTAAATAAGAAAAGAAATGATTTTTTTTGTTCCCATAAGATCTACTCAGTCACATCCATATTTTTTCTGCCGTTTGATTTTTCAACAATATTTTTTATTCTGTTTACTAAGCCTTAAATGGATGAATGACTAAATTGATTATTGCATAAAATAAATTCGTGCGAATATCTAACAATCGGTTATATCCGTGTTTTAAGGTTATCACTATAAACTTCCTAATATCATCTGCCTAGCCTTTTCCCAGCTATGTTGGGGTCGGCTTCCAGTCTAACCGGATGTAGCTGAATATCAGTATTTTACATGGAGCGACTGCCTATCTGATCTCCACAATCCAGTTACTGGTTAATACGATACCCCTTGGTAAGACTGGTTGTCAGACTTTCGGGTTTCTGACTACCCGTAACGACTGTCAAAGATCCACGAATGACAGCCGGGACCAACGGCTTAATGTGCTTTCCGAGGCACGGAGGGGTCACGGTATGTAAAGATGGTCACCCATCCACAGCCCAAACCGCGGCAAGCATAGCTTAACCTGAGCAATCGACCTGTGCGGCTGTTATTATTTAGATATTGAAGATGAATTAATTACGGTTAATCCACTTCATCCAAAACGACAACATAATCTAAAATTACATTTATTGTTATTATTACTCTTTGTAAATTTACAAAAAAGCTGATACCGAACTACATTCAGATGTTTAGACCAATTAGTGCACTATTTGAAGCAGCAGCAACTAATTTCCCTTTAATAAAACACATTCATTAATCTGAAGGCCGCAGAAAATATTTTTACTAAGAAAAAAATCTGTATCTTATGCATTTCCGTTCTATGAAGTCACCAATAGGTAACAAATGGTTGTTCTCAGTTTTCATCAAGTAAACAATAGGGTCTTAAATTCATAATATTATTTACCAAACATGACAATTGACTATGCCATTAAAAAAAAATATGTAAAGATGTCCCCTCTCATACTTTATGACACTACATCGCCCTCGGAGAGAGCGATCTACTGGCTGACTGGCAGTGCGTTCTTGGTCTCCATTCCCGCGCGACGTTTAAAAACTAAACGCGTTCCATTTCCGAATCGCCGTCAAAACGCGCGCCGTTTTCGTAAATCAATTTTCATATCGCCATCTTTTTCTATATTTTGATTAAAATAAAAGTGTTTTTGTATTGTAATTTGATTTGACATGGTATTTTAATTCATTTTTGTGTGAGTGTGTTGTTCGAAAGTAAAAGGAGGTGAAACGTTTGTTACTTTTTCGGTGAGTTGTGTTTGAACGTTCTCGTTTTTTTATGTAATATAATTTTATTATCCATCTGATACTTTAACATTTAGGCATACGATTATAATATGAAAGTTACACATATTTTAAATTAATTATTTTAATTTTAAAAAATCTTTTCATTTACGAAAAAACATATAAACGAAATATATGGTTTGTGTTGATTGAAAATCATTGCCTATTTCTTAAGAGACGGTTACGAAACCTAATTTTCCAGCAATTAGATTCGTTATCTCCATAAATAATGAATTTACCTTTGCCAGAGCAATTACAAATCTTTCAGTTTGATTAATTTTCATTATAACAGGCTGCACGGTTTTAAAAAGTGTTTCATTTTAATATCTGTGTTTTGCAAGAATCACATAATGAGTCATTTGAAGTGAGAGAGCTTTCGTTGACACATTTTCAAACACCGAATTCTCTTTTTTGTCGCCGTTAAATACAGAAAAAATATTTAGTATAAACAGTCTATAATGTTCCCACTGCTGGTGGGACACAGGCCTCCTCTCTTCGAGAGGGAATGGGCTATAATCCACCACGCGGGCCCAGTGCGGGTTGGTAGATGTCAAATGTCTTCGAATTTTTTATTCTAGGACTTGCCGGAGAAAGCGCCTTTGTTCACAAGAAAATAATGACCTACGTACTTCAATATTGCTGTTAGTTTCTACTACCGACTTTTCAACTAACTTGAATGAACTCACTTCATTCATTCATTCATTCATTGACAGCCTTGTCCCATCATATATTATGCTGAGTAGCCTTCTCCATTTTGTGCCATCATGCCATGATTCCCTGAAGGGTAATTGCGTAACACACTCAGTAGCAATGGGTATCATTTTGACAGTTCAACAACATTCATTGCGTTATGTGCGTTGTTGAGCAGACACATTTTTCGAACATAATATGAAGCAAGAAGCAATGGATTATTCAATATCTTTTCAAAAAAAAAAAATTAAAAAAAAATCCTTGACATAATTTTTTCATCAATGAGAATTACAGACCTGGCTGTATGGGCTTGACCCTTTGCCTGTCCTCAAGGACGAAGACGAAAAAAAAAAAAAATTCATCAATGAAACACGATCAGAACATCTAAGATTCTAAGCCGTGTTCAAGACCTGTCAGTGTCATCATTGTTGTGGAATATTGTCACTAACTACTCTTGCTTGAGTACTTTAGCGCGTTTTTCACTTGGCTCATCGCGTTCAGTTTCATTGTTGACATTCGCCTTTAACCGTCAGACTGTTGGGCGAAACCATTCATCGTGTATTTCATCAACCTGTTACACCTATAAATCTTATAGCAGTCCATTTTTCGAACATAATATGAAGCAAGAAGCAATGGATTTTTCAATATCCTTGATCCAGATTGATAGTATGTTGCGCAATTTGGGTGCTGATTTGTGCGAGTCTCGTCCAGGTACGCCGCGGTTTCCCTATGATCTTCTGCAGGTCGTCCACCTAAAGACGGTAGTCCTGCAGTGCTATTCTATAAAAACCTCACCGTGAAAACTTAGGTGAAGTGAGCGTGGAGTGAGCTGTCAATAGTGTCAATTCTTAGCAAAAACAAACTCACGTCATCTAAGTTTTAACGGTGAGATTTTGACAGAATCGACCGGCTGTTTCGGTTTGCTACCGCAAGGAGCGCCAAAGTAACTTAGGTAAGTAGTAAATAGTCATTTACCGAGTTGTCAACCGACGAAAAAAAGGAGAGGGTTTTCAAGTCGACGCGTATAATTTTTTTACTTAATGCTCCCTTTGGCATCACAACGTAAAGTTCAGCAGTAGAGACGAGATACGTAGCAAAAACGCAGAAACTCACTTTTGCATTTCTCATAATTAGGTTGTCAGGATTTAAGTTTTAATTAACCATCAAAAGCCTTAGCTTCGTAATTACACCGCTCTCCCCCAACTACTGGTTTTCAGTTCTCTGTAGAACTTTCCACACTTTCGCAAATACATACAATCTAAATATATAATGGTCCAATTACCGGAATTAACTTCCAAGACAAAACGGATTTGTATGTTCCTGGCAGTTTATTCAATGTACAGTCAGCTACAAATCCCTCACATACACAAGTGACAATCTCATATCTGCGTCAGCGAATGGTGTTAGCGTAGCTGAGTTCAAGCAGGGTAACTGGTAACTGAATACCATTATTTTACATGGAGCGACTGCCTATATAACCTCCATAACCCACAACTAGGTACCACGATACCCCTTGGTAAGACTGGTTGTCAGACTTTTGAGCTTCTGACTACCCGTAACGACTGTCAAAGATTTACGAATGACAGCCGGCTTAACGTGCCAAGTGGCGTTTAGCATTTTCTCCTTTCCAGTGACGATATGTGTTCATGTTTAGTCTGTGATATTCCTGTGCACTCAATAAACATGTTTTCTTTCTGATAATGCAAAGGTCTAAAAACCTAGAGTCTATTAGACAGCTACTGATAAATAACTGACACCAGATAACTAAGGTCGCTACTAAAAGGTTATGGTCAAAAGTATTACATATTGTAAAATATTGGAATCTAATCTTTTTGAAGGTCAGTAAATTAACTGATCAGAATTTTTAAATGTCATGCGGCACAGTCGAAATAAAATTAATCGCCATTTTTTAATGAAAACAATAAATTTGGAGAAAATAGAATACCGTGTTTAGCAATCAGATTGGAATGCATTATGCGGACTTTATTTAAGACAATTATTTATAGAAATAAAAAATGGCACTCCGGGAGCGCCGAGAGAAGTGGAAACTTGAACAATTACGTGTGTATTTTTTTATCATTATAAACAAAATACGCGCGGTGTCGGTTGCGGTAACAGTGTCGCGAGTTCAATGGTTTTTTCCCCATGTCAAAAACTGCCCAGCGCAGCTAAAGAAGTTTTAAATCAAGCCTGTAATTTCCCCACTGGTAGGACACAGGCCTCCTCTCCGTGAGAGGGAGTGGGCCATAATCTACCACGCGGCCCAATGCGGGTTGGTAGACAAAATATCATAAACCCTTCTAATTTTATAAGTGTGAACTGCCGTTTTCGCGCCTAAATTGTTGTAGGTATTTGAAATACTGCCCTGAATATTTGTAAACAAAAATAGTGTTTGGAAAAAAAGAATCTGATGTATTTATACGGCCGTACGTTTAGAACGAACGCTATTGCTGAGCAGTAGGTCCTGGTTTCAATTCCCGGGTACACTGCCCGAGTGTTAATGAGTTTTTCCTTCTGGAATTTTCAGTAGCAGCCTAGCGTCTGGATTTGTGCCGCGGTTGGTGGCAATAGGCTTGCCCTTTCATCAGTTATGATTATGATGAACAGACGCCAGCACATCAAGCTACTACAATCTGTCAAATTTCTTTAATACATTTTCAACTTTACCGCTTAAGCATAAGGTTCAAAGTCGATTAGAAAAATTTGAAAGTTTCGGGTAGCTTGATGTGCTGGCGTCTGTACTTAATCATAACTGATGAAATGTGCCGCTGCCTAACCGTTCGGGAAAGACAGGCGTGATATTACATTATATTTATACAGTGCTTAATCCTTAGTTTTCTTTAGTGGAAATCTACTCTACCAATTAATCTCTAGCAAAAAAAATCCAATCAACATTAGATTTATTTATAATAACTGCTTCTAGTACTCATTCAGCCTTCTTTATTATATGCGTGACAGTAACAAATATCATGTAATCTTGTCTCGCTAGTTTAACAATTATGGCTACCTTTGATAACTAAATTATGCATGTCGAATGGTCTATAATAAGCGATTAAGATATTACCAATATTAAGGCTCCTACAAACAGGCGCGACACGCGATAAAATCGCGCGCGACACGAAGGCACCGCAAGTCACGCAACGAGCGGTGCCTTTGTGTCGCGCGCGATTCGCGTCGCGCGTCGCGCCTGTTTGCAGGAGCCTTTATGAAGTGTTTATGGACCAAGACCGCGAATCGGCAAACGTAAGGACGCTCTCAGCGAGGTAATTGTGTAACAAACTATCCGAGGCAATGGGTTTCATTTTGACAGTTCAACAACATTCATTGCGTTATTTACGTGTTGAGCAGACGATTTTTTCGAACATATGAAGCAATGGATTAGCAATTTCGTTCAAAATGATTCAGATTGTGATTAATAGTGTGTAACGCGATTAGGATGCAGGCTAGGGTGAAGCGACGTTCTTGGGTGGGTGGTCAAAGCTGGATGAAAGTTATCGAGAATCGAGCTGAATGGCGTGAGGTTGGAAAGGTCTATGTCCAAGAGTGGAATGCTGTAGGTTGATGATGATGATGATGAATATTACGAAGTATTGACTTGAAAGATTTCTTGGTAATCGAGTCTTCATGTCAGTTTACGAAATGAATACCAAACGATGAATAATACAGGGTTATTGGAAAAACACCAACAACCTCTTAAGAGCTCATTGTACTCATTGACATTATGAACAACTTTTACTATGGGACCAAATCTGCAATCGCGAAAAAAAATCTGGTGTTCCCTACATTTTATCTTCGTACATACCTATATATAACTCGTCAAAATGTTACAATGTTACAACACGCTTTCTTAAATGTAAACATTCCCCATAAAGCGCTATTTACACGCTGTAAGTTACTTGCCTGTGGCATACAATAAAATTGAAGCAACAAAAGAGTTGCATCGCAAATCGCACCGTGTTTATCAGGATTAATTCACTTTAGACTCTAAGAGCCATACGCAGCCAACTCGAGCCAACCATACATTTTGTTGGCGACACGACCCCGTGAACTCCGTCCACTCTTATGATCCCAGATTGCAAGTTCAGTGAATCGTAAAGATATCCATAGAAGAAATCACCGTTGAGAAAGCACTTATTTGTCAAAAATATATAAAGGGGTGAAAGCTAAAATGATAAACAGTTTGAAATTACTAAAATTACTTTATTAAGTATACCAAAAACGTCGTCTATACTTTCTAGGGTATTTCTCGTGAAAACTTTCTCACAGCGATATAGGCTTCGCGTAGCATTAAGGTCAAGTTATGTAATCTTACAGTAATGAGCTAGAAATGCGAATGTAATTTCATGAATTTGATTCTGATGTTTACAGAATTTAAAAGAAGCCATTTTGACTCTCTCGTTGGTGTAGTGGTCGCAAGCACCACTACTGAACCCATGTTCAGTAGTGGTGGTCGACCTAGCACCACTACTGAACCCACGTTCAGTAGTGGTGGTCGACCAAAGTGTTACTGAGTTTTTTCATTGAGAATTTCTTAGTAGCAGCCCGTCTGGATTTGTTCCCAGTTAATGGCAATAGGATCGGGGAAACAAAACGTGATGTTACGTCATGTGCGAAACTGTTATAAAATATGTATTATTCATAGATTTATGTAGAAAAGTATTTTAATCAAACAAACTTCAAGTAATGCTATTTATATGATTTATATTCAGTACTAGCAACGCCCCGCGGTTTCACCCGGACACGTTTCGATCTCGTGGGAATGTCGAGATAAAAACTATCCTATGTCTTTTCCCGGGACTCAAACTATCTCTATACCAAATTTCATCTTAATCGGTTTAGCGGTTTAAGCGTAAACAGATAACAGACAGACAGACAAACACACTTTCGCATTTATAATATTAGTATGGATATTAGTATGGACTACTGACCCACCCTTCATCATTGTTTTATCGGCCTTAGGGCGAATTTCATCAATGAAACACGATCAGAACATCTAAGCCGTATTCAAGAGCTTTCAGTGTCATCATTGTTGTGGAATATTGTCACTAACAACTCTTGCTTGAGTTAGTTTTTAGCGCGTATTTCACTTGGCTCATCGCGTTCAGTTTCATTGTTGACATTCGCCTTTAACCGTCAGACTGTTGGGCGAAACAATTCATCGTGTATTTCATCAACCTGTTGCACCTATAAATCTTATAGCAGTTTAATATTGAACATAGGTGTCTGCATGCTTTGACTACTCCCATCCATCGAGCAATTTCTTGAAATATACTTAACCTTTTTTTTTTTAAGTGAAAACTTCTGTAGGCGCGATGGGTATTTTTTGAGATGGGAAAAAACCATTGAACTCGCGACAATTGTCACCGACACCGCGCTACATTCGGATGTGTTCGGCTGTCCTCGGGATGTACTCGGTTTTAAATCCGATATGTCAGTGAGTGATGGCAAAGTATTCTGTTTTCACTTCTGTCGGCACTCCCGGAGTGCCACTGTTTTTTTTTTGTTTCCGGGGGGAAACCTTCAAAAGACCTCCGGGTAGGGAGGTCGGCAGTGTGGGATTTTTACATCACTAAAACTCCCGGTGATCACAATCAGCATACAGGGGTGGTCCCGGTTTCTTTCAAATTACCAATTCCGGAACCCCCCCGTGGAACGCCTGCTGGGGGCCTCCCCTGAGCCTCGCTATGCACGGCAGCACGTGACCAGTGTGTCACCGTCTTCCCTGGGGTTACTTTGTAGAAATATACCTAACCTAGGGATAAGTTGAAGCAGGACAAAAGCCTCCCTGGCTTACCTAGTAGGTATACAGTCGTCCATGATCAATGTTTCTACACTTCCGGCCGATTCTGTAAAAATCTCACCGTGAAAACTTAGGTGAAGTGAGCTGGTTTTTGCTAGGAATTGACACTATTGACAGCTCACTCCACGTTCACTTCACCTAAGTTTTCACGGTGAGATTTTTACAGAATACCACAGCACCTCGTGTATACACTGGCTATTCTTAAAATATTACGTGACAATATTCAATAGAATGTCAATAACACAAAATCTAAAACAAAGCCTCCATTTTCCTCTATAAAAACTACTTAGGTAAACAAAAGAGGTTCGCACTACTTTGCTAATTATCTCTGGTTCTCGTCAAGAGCATTGGCCATTATTTTTCCATTGCAAATATGGTTGATCTTGTTTTATGTTAGTTTAATATTAACTAGACAGACATGCGATATTGAGTATTTGTATGAGAAATAATTTTTCTTCTTAGAACTGTTATGCCTAATCTGAGATTCGCTTTATTTGAGTAACAAAAAATTTTTCCATTACTTTATTTGGGTATAATAGTTGGTCTTGCTCTTTAATATCGGCACATGCTATACGAGAATATAAGCTCACTAACTTCTGCCCACGATTTCGTCCGCGTGTTTCTTGTTTTAAGGGGATTACGGACCTAAACGCAAAAAACTCTAGTTTTAGAAACAATAAAAGTATATGATCGACTACATTAAACAAAATCAGAAAAATATATGATATTCTTCAGGATATATGCTAGGTAGATAGTGTATTGAAAATATTACACAACTAATTTGATATGATAGAAAAAAATCATGAAGATACCTCTAAAAACTTTATTTTTACAATAAAAACCATACTAATATACATACAATCATTCTGATTTTTTGTCAGATTATTCTACAAGCAACATACTAAAATACTAGTGTTTTAATTTTTTAGTCCAAACAATAGACTTTTTGTAATTAAATAAGTGCTTCATATTTTGCAATAAATTAGCAGCGTTGTGTCATCGCGCTTCTCTTTCTTTTTTATACAGTCTGACAATGACCGCGCTTTAGGTCATGTAAGCCCCTTAACATAAAACAATTATATCCCATAACACTCTGCCTCCCATTAGTGAACGAATTGTCGGAATCGGATCAGTAGTTCCGAAGATTACCCCCTAGATACAAATTCACAAATTAGACGTCTTTATAATTGTAGGCCTGGGAGAGGCCTATGTCTACCAGTGCACTGCAATAGGCTGAGTTGATTGTGATGGATTGATAATTTTAGTATAAGTAGGTAGATATCGTGGTAATATAGTTAGCCAGTCAGAAGGCTAGTACAGTACCCGGCGATAAATATTGCACATCAACCTTTACCTTTTTTTGTATTTTATACAAAGAATAAAAATACCTTATTATCATTAGAAGCCAATCATAATTGTTTTAACAGCTCCTAATAGATACCGGACTGTTTGTATTTCGTGCGACAGAGATAACGCTCTACGAAGCCGAAATTAGCCGATTGTCTCTTTCCAAAGGTCGATGTGCAATATTTATCGCCGGGTACTGTAGCGCAACTGATTGTCCAGAAAGTTTGAGTTTGAAAGAATTCAAAGGGTTCATTTGGCATAGTACCGTAATTAAATTAAAAAAATAACATAAAATCCCTGCCCTGTCTGCTACTTCTGGTCTTCTGACATAATCTCATCATGGCCGCGCGTCGGTTTCTTTATAAACTCCCACGCACAGTAAGTGGGTGGTCGACTTTGTTCCGGTAACCACATAGCGAGCTACTTGTGGTCACTTCACCTTGATTTAAAGTAGCAGATGGGCACATAATGGCTTCTCCCTCTCCGCTTCTTGATGTTGTAAGAGGCTGCTGAATGATTGCGATGGTTTGGGCAGCAGTGTTTTCTTGCCATGCTAACAAGAACAAGCTACGATCAGCAGGCACTTTTCATGACGTTGATCAGAACAGTTCGTGTCACAGTGCAAAAACTTTATCCAATGGTTTTTCTCTTTTTGTATAGTATATTAGTCTTCTGTATGACTACTGTTTTTATTTATAAGCGAACATTCAAGTTAAGTGACTTCCAAACGTCAAAAATGTATACAGTTGCTAATCACTACGTAACTAAGCAATGTGTATGCATAAAGGGGTAAATGTCTATCTCACAGAGCACGAAGACTCTTCAAGTCTGTGATATGACTGTTGACCTTCATTTGTCAGGTAGCTATTCTGTAAAAATCTCTCCGTGAATACTTAGGTGAAGACTTGAACTGAGGTGTCATTCCACCTGATGTTACGGCTTGACAATATTGTTGTGTAGTGTATAGTGAAAAGATTAGCAAGTCCACAGTGTTTGTAAAGATGCTGTGTCTAGGTTGCGCCAGACGATACTCTTTTAATGGTTCTCAGTCAGCAATGTCCGTATCAGGTAGAAATGGTTTTAACCGGTCAAGCCCCGCGCGTACCCTATGTAGTACGATGCAATAGAAAATCAACTGTGTCTCATTAGCGAGGATCAAGAGATTAAGGAGATCCTACATCCTACCCTTAGATATCTTTAAACTATCACAATCAGCCTGTAATGTTCCCACAACCGGGAAACCAGCCTCCCCTAAGTGAAAGAGAGTCCACCACGCGTACCCAGTGCGGGTTGGTGTATGTCACATGTCTTCGAATGATTGGTTCTTGATCAGTAAACGGTACCGATCAGACAGACAGAAGGACGTTGCCTTATATAGTATGTAAACTAAGAATTAAGATACACAAAGTACAAAAGTCTTGATACCATGAATCAGTAGTACGGTATTCATCCATTTATTATTCGCCTCAAGTATTATCTCCACCTAACATCTGTCTGTATGTTTCGTAAAGGAAGTCGTGCTACTCGTATTAGTATGTCTGTCACGGATTTGTGGACTGAGTTACGTGGATTTAGATTTTGGTATTAGGTGAACAGGAAAATTCTGATGTGTCTGGCAATAAAGAAAAAAAGAAGGAAATATCTTGGTGAACATGACGACGAGAGAGAATACAAACTCAAAATGAACAATTTGGGAGAAAATATACGTCACATCCACGTAAACGGCCGTCGCTCAGCATAATGCTATGACCCAAAGCGAGACAGAGCCCCAGGCGCTGGTTTCATAACTGCTGGTACTGGTTTGGGGTAGACAAAACAGTGAAGATTTTGGAAGAATTATAAATTGGTTCAGTCAGCGGTAAGGAATAATTATTAATTTAATTTTTCATAGGCTAGTTCCATACTATACCTACTAGCAACCTATTTATTTCTGAAGATGGTAGTGTTGTGCGAATTGGCTAACTACTGTTGTGCGTAGCTTTTGAGCTACGCGTGTGTTGCGTTATAATTAAAAAAACTCGGACTTGAATAAAAATATATTCTCGACTTTACATAGTCACGTCAGTTCAAGCACTTTTCTACTACTAAACAAAAAACCATAATAAAAATATTTTACAATTTCTTGAACGTTCGAATGGAACACACCGGCAATTATAACCAGCCTGCATTTCCTTCTAAAGGTAGAGCTATACAGTCTCTACATGAGCTACGCCCACCTTTGAATAAAAGTATTGGCATAGCTCCATTACCAAACCAGACTTTTATTCACACCATTCGAACATCCAAGCCCTTCCTGCCTATCCTATCAGAAACATTACCTAACACCAGACTTCAAGTTTACAAGGTGAGGTCCAACCCTTGCAAGAGAAAGCTTAAGTCAGGACGAACGAACCGCGTATCCGACACTTCGCTAAGTGCCAGGTAAGTTTACACTTATAAGTGCCCACCTGCACTAACACAAACTAACGTCGTCATGCTTAAACTTCGTCGCGCCAAAACTGGTGAAAAAGATGCGACGTGGCCTCCTAATAAAAACAATTGACGTGAAAGTTCACATCAGCCTGGAAGAGGCTTAAGAAAATAAATGATCTTAACTTCAAACTCTTTTACCCCATCGGACGGTATAAGCCAGAGGGAGGGAAAAGCGTAAGAGGCCAGGGTTCATCGACGATATCTATCATATGCCCATACTCCAGAGGAAAACTTCAAAAATCTACCCCATTCTCAATAAATATTAACTCCATGGAATATCAGTCAATACTGATTAAACTGTGGGTGCTCAATCACAAGCTGAACCAATTGTGTCAACTCAACACACTTTGCGAAGGCTATGCCCCGTTAGCAAAGTTGGTTTCAACTTGAGTGTCTGTCACCCCCCTCTAGGAGTGACCACAGTTTCCAAAACCAATTTCCTCCCATAACTCGCATTACTATTTTCTGGAGTACGTTCATGCTATCCCAGCCTATTCAAACTAAAAACATTGAAGACGTCGATATGTTCATTCGTGACCACTTCCAACAGCTCCTTCACATCCTCTGCAGGGCCGCACGTCTCGCTGCTGCGCTCGTCCTCATCCTCTTCATCACCAGCAACTTCCACATAGCTTTCCAGGCAGCTTTGCTCGTCATGTAGCGGGTCATCTTGTCCTCCACTAAATAACATAGCAGCATTATTATCTACATTTAAAACATTATTTTGTCCGCCTTCTTCAAACCGATCTTGTGCAATCTCTTCTTGTTGCACCTTATATTGCATTTTGTGACATCTGCACGGAAGCTCTGCCCGTAAGACATCACACATTTCATTCAATGTAATCCCTTCGTGGTATGTGTATTTGTGAATAACCAGGGCAGCGCCTTGAAGGTATGCGCGTAATATTAGCGCCCAATCGCTCTCACGCCATTTATTATAGGCGGCCACTACTTTAAACTGATTAATGAATTCTTCCAGGCATACGCCGTTGGTGCCCGTAAAAAATTGAGCCATCTCACACTTTAAATAAATACAAAAAATAAATACATTCAACCACTTATCTTTTTTCCCGACGTCGATTCTGCGCCTGTTCTGTCCTCTGCTTGGCCTGCGAGCGGTATCGCCTAATCCTTGAGGCGCCTCCGCCAACTGTTGTGCGTAGCTATTGAGCTACGCGTGTGTTGCGTTATAATTAAAAAAACTCGGACTTGAATAAAAATATATTCTCGACTTTACATAGTCACGTCAGTTCAAGCACTTTTCTACTACTAAACAAAAAACCATAATAAAAATATTTTACAATTTCTTGAACGTTCGAATGGAACACACCGGCAATTATAACCAGCCTGCATTTCCTTCTAAAGGTAGAGCTATACTGTCTCTACACTACTGTATAAAACTAAAAAAAATAAAAGATGTCGATTCACCTAATTTGGGCAAATTCAAAAATTTGATTTAATTTTAAAATTTTTGTTTTCCTTTCTTTTCTACTACTAAAGCCTGTTTTCACAAACACTAGGCGACACCTAAATTTAAAACTTAAATATTATTGCACTGCTGGATTTTCAACGGTCAGGGCTGACGCGAGAGTTGAATATCCAACAGTACTCTTTTAGCCTTAAAGGAACTACACCACCTAAAGCGCGGTCACTTTCGGACTGCATAGAAAAGAAAGAGAAGCGCGATGACACAATGCTGGTAATTTATTGCAAAATATGAAGCAAGTATCTACTTACAAAAAATCTATTGTTTGGAATAAAAATTTAAAACACTGGTGCTTTAGTATGTTGCTTGTAGAATAATCTGACAAAAAATCAGAATGATTGTATGTATATTAGTTTAGTATTATTTATGATTTACGGACACCAGCCCGTATTACCTATTACCTAGTATGGTTTTTATTGTAAAAAGTAAGTTTTTAGAGGTATCTTCATATTTTTTTTCTATCGTATTTTCAACACACTATCTACCTCGCATATATCCTGAAGAATATCATATATTTTTCTGATTTTGTTTACTGTAGTCGATCATATACTTTTAGGCATTATAAAATTTGCATTTCTTGCGTTTAGGTCCTGCAGTCCCTTAAATTAATGTTGCATGTAACCACCGTATAAACTCATGCTATAGTTTACTTACAAACAGTATTTTATATTTATTTTCCACTATCGTACAAAATAATTACCCAGATTATTATCAGAATCTAATCATAAAAAATACAACGATTTTAATTACAAACCCGCTTGATAACTTAGTAGATGTAATTAATTATAACAAAGGCAAACCCTTTGTTGCGAAGTCATCTACAAGCCTTCTTGATCATTATCATCCACACCTACTATAATTCAGTGTTGCAAGGTGCAACAAAATAGCCTTCAGCATACCTATATTTAAAATTCAAAGTCCTGACTGACGTCCAGTTTCCTCATCTCAATTTAACTCTTGCGGGTTGTAGATGCCTATGAAATTGCTACCGTTGTGGCGATATTGAAATCTACGTCAGTCGCATGCGCAGTCAACGCCGCTACCAACTTGTTGACTCGCTAATATTTAAAATTATAATTTCATGAATTTCCGCTGAAGAAAACTAGTTAAAAAAAAGCCAGACACATCATTTATTATTTTAATTAATCATACATGATAAAACCAGAACCTGATTATGTTACTTTTAAACCAATTTCAGGACAAGGATAAACAAAAACAGCCAGCTGTACAAAAACCTTTACCAAATCCTTTGTTATAGTTACTAGATGCTTTATGAATAATCAGAACACCCCAACTTAACCATGCATACCACGAGCACAGAAGTGTCATTAAACCGTTTGACTACCCACAAAAATGTTACATACGGTATTCTACGACCACTGCCAGTGAAATTAACCTTGGTTTAACTGATGCAGCTCACGTCCCACGGTGTAACCCGCCCTTGAGCCAGCTAAAGTGCAGATATATATGTATGCGGTTCGATTCTTGTGCAAAAGAGTAATTGTAGATGATGTGCCAACTGAGATTGTGTGTAAGATGGTCGGTTTGGGACGGGTGAGATAGTTGAGTTACGTGCTATGAGTTTCCAGTCAGAGGTGGGGCGAATGTACAAATATCTCCTGGGCCCCGACTTCTGGAAGTAGAAGAAACAGTGAAGTTTTAGTCCGCAGGACTTCGACAAAACCCTGTTCTCCCCATACGGAGGGTATCCATGAAGAAAAGGTGCTATGAGTTTGGGCCTTATTTAGGGCACTGAGGAGGGACAATATGGCGACGGTCTGCTGCTTACTGGGCAATTGGGCATAGCCTCTAAAAGTACCAGACTTTGCAAAAAAAAATCAGAAAGTCAAAACTTCAACCCAAAATTGCAGCATGTCCCAGAGACATGTAAGGTCTACTTACCCGCACTGGGGATGTGTGGTGGATTACGACCCATTTCCTCTCACAGAGAGGAGGCCTGTGTACCAGCAGTGGGAACATTATAGACAGAATCTCAAACTCAAACTCAAAGCATTTATTTCAATTAAACCATTTATTTACAGGCACTTTAGAATTGTCAAAAAGTCGGTCAGTCAGAACATATGAAGCTAGTTGCCCATTCCAAAGCGTAGGTACCTATGGAGAAGAACGGGCAAGAAACTCTGTCTCTATCTCGAGTCCCTTTCCGTCGAGCCGAGAACCTTGTCTCGCTTCTATGACCCCTGCTAATACGCACATGATCGCTAGACATCTTTTTAAAGTCACTGTTGATGTAAAACCGTTTTAGTAGTACAGATATTCTATTTCACGAAGTCCGTTCGGCTTTGATTGTTTTTTTTTAAAAAAAAAACGTTTCCCCTCTCTAGGAATTACTCCTGTATCGTGGGTGCGTTTACAAACATTTAAATTCACATACACAAACAGCCAGACCCGGAACAACTACATGTAGGCAATACAAATATTTGTTCCGTGCGGGAATCGAACCCGCGACACGTAGCGCAGCAGTCGATCACTCAGCCACTGCGCCAACCGTGTCGTCAAGCATTGTAGTAGTGACGTATCCCGACAAGCGCGCTCCCACAGCGGCTGCCCCTTGCTGCCGTCGCATGAGGCTATTTCCGCGAATGTGTACCGTTTTACTTCGCCCATTGTTGAGTCTCTGTTGATCACAATGTGCATGTGCACGCTTGACAACATTCATAGCCAAACGGACTTCGTGACATAGAACATCTGTAACACACATAACAACTCGCCTGTATTTTCCGAAGGGGTAGACAGAGAGAGGTGTACACCCACATTTCGCCACTTATCTTTAAGTTCCATGTAACATGGGACGAGGCTATTGCCATCAACCGGCCACAAAATTCCAGAAGGAAAACCCCAAAGACACTTTGACTGACCCGGCAATGCAATTCAGGACCCGCTCAGCAGCGCTGAGAGCTTGTAGTAATAATCTCTTTAAAAACATGATAATATTTAATTTATAGTCAACTAGCGACCCGCCCCGGCTTCGCACGGAAACATTATTATTATTATACATATAAACCTTCCTCTTGAATCACTCTATCTATTAAAAAAAACCGCATCAAAATCCGTTGCGTAGTTTCAAAGATTTAAGCATACAAAGGGACATAGGGACATAGGGACAGAGAAAGCGACTTTGTTTTATACTATGTAGTGATTGAAACATTCCACTTGAATTTTATTGCTTTATTTACGAGTGTAACAATAATAATACGTCTGTGATAACAATACTAGGGTCCCTGACCACTTTGTTATGTGCTGACCTCTAGAAATACAGGTTGACTGAGATGGGGTCTCGGCGATTTCCGGTTTTATGGTGAACTCCCCCCTCCCCCATTCACCCTCTTAGGGGTGGAGTTTCGAGAAACCCTTTCTTAGTGGATACCTACTCTTCACAAAGAATACACCCGCCAAATTTCATGTCTCTAGGTTCAGCGGTTTAGGCTGTGCGTCGATATATCAGTCACTCGGGACTTTGAATTTTATATATACGTATATACATACATATTTATTTATTTATTCATAACAATTTTTACGTTGTCTCGAATATTAAAAATTATTTTATAAGTTAAAAAGTACAAAAAAAATAAAAACACTAAAAAACATGCCACTTAATTAATATGACGAATAAATAAATGTCATTTAAATAACTAGAGTAATACTGTTACAAATTAAATACAATTTAAATTAATAATTAATTAATTAAATTAAAAAAAATAACAAATAGATATAGAAAGGGCTCATGGCTAAATGATAACAGCCGCACGAGTCGATCGAAAGTTAAGCTACGCTTGCCACGTTTAGTTCGTGGATGGGTGACCGTCCATTACCCCGTGCCTCGAAAAGCACGTTAAGCCGTTGGTCCCACTGTCACACGATGATTTTTGACAGTCTTAAGGGTAGTCAGAAGCCCATAAGTCAAGACGGTACCTATCGTGTTACCCAGACTGCCTCCGACTTCCACAACCCTTAGAATAAAATACCATATAAATTACAGATAAAATGTAGAAATACTGGGTTGTGGAGATCGGGTAGGCGACTGCTCCAAGTAAAATACTGGTTTTCAGCTGCATACGGTTAGACTGATAGCCAACTCCAACACGGTTGGGAAAAAGCTAGGCAGCTTGAACACTGTCGCATCTATTAAAATCACTTCGATGTCTGTATATCACAAAATTTACAAACGGTTTTCTCCGAAACTATTTTGACGTTTTTTGGATACGTAGAATTCCTTACTCAGTTATTGATTCTCACCTTCAGTATCCTTCATCAATTTTAAACAAAATTGTTTTGAACATAAAGGACACCTGAACACCTATGTTTCCGTATTGGCATGTTTCATCTTCCTTGCATTGAAGATCGCATTGATCAAACTTTAATTAATTTAAGCGTCCGCACTATTAATATTCTACGCACGTCTGTAGGACGTAAGGTGCATCCATTGTTTGTTTTGCTTTGTAAAAATGTGGTACAGTGACGACAATGATATACAATGACAAGTGGTACTTTAAAAAATCTACGTCAGTCTTTCATTCGCTTTAGGGCAGTTTGTAGTGTCCCAAATGGACAGTTCCTTGCGCCACTTCTTTAGGGCACCACTAAAAACATCTTTCTATTTCTTTCAATCGTTTGAAAATGGTCAAAGAATTAGCATTGCCATTCAAAGTTGCAATGCTGCCAGTCTTCTGGGCACGTTTGCTGACAGCGATGCGGACGAGTACTTCTATGCCAAGTGTCCTTTTGTTTTTGTATTTATTTGTATAATTAGTCTGGTATAAACGAAATCACTAAATGCCTTTAGCCCTAAACATTTAAATTCTTTCAGTCTGTCTCGATTATTGAAAAAAACAGATGATTTAAATACGTTTAGCGCTAAACGTATTTATTTTGCAAGTGGGCCTTAAAAATTGTCAAGGGTGCCGTTTTGGGGGCTGTCTTTTGTAACTTTTGTCTTTCAAAAAGAAATGATATTCAGCTTAATTTGTTTGAGGGTATCAAGAGCACACATTATAAAAGAAATATTGAAAACGATTTTTTTTTTGGGCCAGAACCTTTCTGGAAATTCTGCATAGAATAATTAGGATTTGCTGGAGTTACAAGGAATTCCATTCTTGAGGTATTATAAGAATAAGAAAATCAGGAAACTGGAAAACTGCGCTAATGTCAGCATAATGTTGTTTTCTTGTACCCAGTAAGAGCAAACTCATTTACTATGAACTAAGTAATGTGTAAAAATAAATATAGGACCTTTTTCTGTACTGTATTGTACCTGTATTAATGTTTATTTAAACAATTAACGTCTTATATCAAGGTTGTTGAGAACAGGACGTTTCAGGGTTCCGTATTAAAATGGTGCCATGACTGGAAATGGGAGCCCAAGCCGCGCCGCCGCCGCGCCGGTCTGTCTCTTCGTCTGTCTGATAGGCTCTCACCGGTCTGTCACCTTTTAACCGTTCTTAGGTTTTATTTCGCCGTTTTTACAAAATACGTTACTATGGATGGGCTCTTTCATGGAAAATAATAAAAAGGAGCCGGATGATAAACTTTAATACGTGCTACGGAACCTTTATATGTATGCGGTTCGGGTTTTTCAAGGACTGTTGGTAAAACTGATTAGTTTTTGTATAAAGCAAATATTTATTGGAGTTTAGTGTAGTTTTTGTTGTTTAGTACTAATTTGTTATATTTACGTATGAACTCACGCAGGTATGTTGTTCATCCTTCGTAGAATTAATATTTTTATCGGATCAAAATTTACTAAATTGTAATTTGCCGGATATACATAAGGAACTAAACACCTATGCATGACGAGAGCAGTGATGGCCCAGTGGCAACTGCCGCGACTTACAAGTTGTAGGTCTTGAGTTCGAACCCAGACAGGTGCTTGCACTTGGTGTAATTTATTTCATCACCACTGCTCTCAAAACGGTGCAGGAAAACTTCGTGAGGAAACCGGCATGTACTAGATATTTGTAGACATGCGACGTCTACTAACCCGCACTGGGCCCGCATGGTGGATTACGGCCCACTCCCTCTCACAGAAAGGAGGCCTGTGTCCCAGCAGTGGGAACATTATAGACTGATTATGTATGATTTTGATACACTTTAGCGAGTACCCAAGTAATTTTTGTTACTTAGGCGTCGTATAAGGCCTAGCGCATACATACAACTTCTACATCGACTAAACTGTTTAGTCGAGTTGTGTACTTCTCGTGAATTCCACATAACTAAACTATTTAGTCGATGGAGGTGCGCATACAATTGATTAGTCGATCGTCGATTTTTTCTATTTCCAAACAAACCGATCAGTCTTCTTTCGACAACGTCCAAGACAAGGTGTTACATACAATGTCCATTAACAAGAAAGTTCTAGTGTGTGCTTTGCTTTATAGAAATTCGCCGCTTCAAACGCTAATGTGAGACTGACAGACGCGGATCGACTATTTACTCTATGATACACGCACATTAATACACTGCAATACAAATCAAGCGTTTGATCGATAGTTGTCCAACTTTTTAATCCAAAACAAATCGATTGGGGTTTTTAATTTTTGAAGTGAAAACTTCTTTAGCGGCGCTGTGTACTTTTTTTGGAATGGGTAAAAACTTCTAAATTCGCGTCAGGTCACGTGACCCTGATCGAAAATTCGTAAGACGTGACGCGCGTTGTTGAGGACAGCGCCATCTATGCACATCGGGAAGAACTACGAGGGCCTCGCGTACTAACTACGTAGGCCTCGCGTACTAACTACGTAGTTCATCCAACAACGACGAGATGGCGCTGAACCACGATTTGTAAATCTGAATAAATTCCTTTCACGAGAAGAATAAACCAGTCACTTTGGTCATCATACCCGATTTGCAAAAAACCCTATAAAATAAGGAACACACCTTAACACGCGTGTTTTGTTTATAAGACGATTCACAAAATACACTCGTAATTGTTCAAGTTTTCACTTCTGTCGGCACTACCGGAGTGCCAGTGTTTTTTTTTGTCGAACAACTATCGTGTTGACAGTTTGCGCAAGTTCTATAATCGCAGTATAATCCTATAAACTTATGAAACACAACAAAATAGGTGTTCAACTAAAATTGTATGTATGCGGTAGCCCTTAAACAGCTGGGCAGCTATTTAGGTAAATTTTAGTTTAATCTTCTTGGTACGCTCGTTCGCTCATCATCCATCGCTTAATCGCTTTCCATCAGGGCTGGTCAGGTCAAGAGGAGGTCCATTCAGCATTAAAAAATCATAGTAGTATTTTTTTCCGTTTATGTGATTTGCGAGAAGGTAGGGTACAATTATTTGTTCAACGTTTTCTTAGTCAAGATTTATCTTTGGAGTCAGTGACCTAGCTGGTTATAGGATTATCGCCTGCAAAGATAAAATTTAAGATATATGCAAGAAAGGGCAGTACGATGATGATAATATTTATTTCATGCAATGCTCATAAATGTATGATGAATGCTCATAGATTACCCGGTAACGTCAATACAATTATATCTGGGTCGACAAACCATAGGTAATAGGTAATACGGGCTGGTGTCCGCAACTCCACGTCAATGGGCGTATTTTGCGTACGGGTCGACAAACCATTATAATATGATATGCAGTCACAATAATAAATTAATTATACTTAATGCAAGCATAAATTGCTTGCAACGTCTCAGAATGAGTAATGGTTTTAAAATGGTCATTTGAATAGTATAACTATTATATAATTGTAAGTCGCCTGGACGCCAGAGGGAGGACATCGCCGTCGGGGTAGACCACGGCAAAGATGGTGTGACCATCTGATAAATTTCTATGGCCATCACGGCCAGAGATCGCATAAGACAGGGTAGGTTTGGAAGGCATGAAAAGTTTAATTTCGTTTTAATTTTATTTTATACTACGTATGTCAACTGTTTTTCTCTTGACTGTACTTATCTGTCAAAAAGAGTATGAGGATCAGACCTAGTTATAGTGGATAAGACTAAAGAATAACTAGCAGGGGAGCCGGGGGGGGGGGAGTTCAGGGGATCAGACCGGAATAAATCGAACAAGGGGAGGCCTTTGTCCAGCAGTGGGACACAATAGGCTAACAAAAAAATCGTAAATTATGAAAATGAAGTTACCTATTTTTTTTATTAAATCACGTAGCCGAGGTCGTGGGGTTAAACAACCCCACGACCTCGGCTTTGCATATTATAAAGGTCTATTCGACGGATGCACTCCATGCATAAAACCATTACACAACCGAAGCCATTCTAAAATATTTCACGAATAACATCAAAAAAGTACCATTTTATAATATAACCTCACTTTTACTATAGTTCATATAACTTCATTCCTGGATAGCCAAATTTCACCAAATTTTCAGTGAGACTTGCTATTGTATCCTCTTACAAATAAGGCTAGTTTGACTGAGTTAACACCTGGGCCCAGAAAACTATGGAGCCCTTCCTTTCTCCTTTCAACGCAGGTTCAGAATCATGTGCAGACGCCAGCACAACAACCTACTACAATCTGTCAAATTTCTTTAATACATTTTCAACTTTATTGCTAAAGTATAAGGTTCAAAATTGATTGGGAAAATTTGACAGTTTCGGATAGGTTGACGTGCTGGCGTACTGTACTTAATAAATCTAGTCGCAATCTCATATCAGCGACAATCAACGTTAAAAACTTGACAAAAATATAGGGCGAAAAAAAATTTTGCTCGGGTATTTTTGACAGATTGAGACTTATCAGACTGGCCCCTACCACCCTGTAGTCATAATAAAATGCAAGTAATTAATGAATGACACATACCAACCGAAGAAGTCCATGATGACATTATGCAGAAAAATCAATTATTTACACATTGTAAACATGATGATCAGATGCAATTCAATTGTTCTTTAAACAATACTTAGCATAATTGTTTAAACTATGGCACGTATTTACAGGAACAATTAGTTATTTATTTATTGCATTATAATTAGCTTTATTGCCGTCGTAAATAAAATAGAAAAACGTGATTAAACTGTAGTGTTTAGATTATCTAATCTAAACACTACAGGTTTATCACGTTTCTCTATGTGCATACCACGCTAGACTACTGTCTGTGATTTCATTCATACAAAACTAGCTGTGCCCTGCGGTTTCACCCGCATAAGTTTCGTTCCCGTAAGAATATTGGGATAAAAACTATTCTAAGTCCTTTCCCGAGACTCAAACTATCTCTATACTAAATTTCATCCAAATCGGTTTAGCGATTTAAGCGTGAAGAAGTAACAGACAGACAGACACTTTATCGCATTTATAATATTAGTATGGATTGTCTACCTTTGTTTTAACATGATCAGAGTTTATGGTACGAAAACCTTTTCCAAATTTATCTCTACACAAGGGTGAATATTTAGGAAAATATTTTATTTAAGGGGCTGTAATAAAGTGGCCCGAGAATTCAAATTTATTTACGCTTTTTGCAATTTGCAGGTCAGTGTCAGGATGTATGTTGATTAAAATATGATTCACGACCGTAACAAATATGGCTTTGCAGAATTATAATCATTAGAATCATCAATATAACTCTCTTAGTTCAATATTACCCTATTGTACGACTATTTCATGAAATTATGTCATTTATGTTTTTTTTAGGTCCCCACTCCCCACCTATGAAATCAGCGTTTTGTATGGAGAATTTTAAAGAAGTTGCATTTTTCATACTAACATTTTCTTAATTTATTTAACAACCATGAACACTAATGTTTTAAAACTTTTATGCACTAATGTTTAAAAACTGAGATAACGTATGCCACTTAGATTAAGCGACAAAGGTAAGTTTTGGCTAAGTTAAAACAAATACATAGTGGTCATTTCTACTAACAAAAAAGGAGTCATTTTTAAGGTATTTTTTATGTTTAGAAAACTATATGTACTAAGGTTTTTTTACTATTGGTAGGTAGTTGTCTATGATGCTCATAATCCGATAGAATATCAAGCATTTGATGAATAATTTAATTAATAGAAGTGACAAGGTTTTTTATTTGTGAGAAAACAACGCCAATTTCATAGGTGGGGACCCAATATATTACAGAAACAGTTCGGATTAGACCAATTTGATATTATTATATTCATACTGAATAGCATCGTTCCGTATAGCATTCAATAATAGAATTAATTTGATACTTTCTCTACTTTTTATTTTTTCTTTCTTTTTCTCTTCATTTTATTGATACTACAATTAAATCATTATTCACAATTTAAGAGTTTGTGGCTAAGTAATAACAGTCGCACGGGTCGATCGATCAGGTTAAGCTACGCTTGCCGCGGTTTGTCCGTGGATGGGTGACCATCTTCACATACCAAGACCCCTCCGTGTCTCGGAAAGCACGTTAAGCCATTGGTCCCGGCTATCATTCGTGAATCTTTGACAGTCGTTACGGGTCGTCAGAAGCCCGAAAGTCTGACAGCCAATCTTACCTGGTATACTGGTATGCAGGTGCATCTGGTTAGACTGGAAGCCGACCCCAACATAGTTGGGAAAAGGCTAGGCAGATGAAGATGATATGAGTAGTTTAGGTTCAAATACGTAAGTGTACAAAGTAGGTACTTTCTGTCAGCTGCATTTGTATCAGAATCATAACATACATACAATGCGTGCCACGAAAGATGAGACTTGACCCCGCCTCCCCCGCTCTGTCCGCCGCCCCTATGACGTCCGGTCCCGTCCCGCACTCAGATCTCATACCGCTAAAGATACCTAAAATCGTGTACTGCGCATGTCAAACCACGTGGTGTGTCAATTCTCATCTTTCGTGGCACGCATTGTACGTCGAAGTGTTACGTGTTGGCAACTGGCTAGGAAATACCGCCGCGTATCGGATGTGTAATACGAGCACATACAACTCACACATAACATGAGCATCGACGTTGGCATCACAGACATTTGATCTAGAATAAGGCTTATGTCTGTGTGCAATCTATTGCTGTTATGGTTACCCACAGGCGAGCCGACCTAGATGCGTTTACGGGAGATTGGTCGGAGAAGGCAACGCACAAAGAACAATCGAAAGATCTCTGCTCAACAACACAGGTCGCAAAAAAAACGTAGTGGGGTCGAGGGAACCCCCAGCAGTAACGAAGTTCGAAAATATTCGCAGCCACCATCTTGGATTTTTATGTTGACGTCATTATTGGCTGCAGCACCCTCGAAAACCATTTGAAAACTATCTCTCTCTCGTTGATTCTTTATTACACTAATTATTATAAAGGCGAAAGTTTGCGAGTGTGTTTGTTACTTCTTCACGCTCAAACGGCTGGACCAATTTTGATGAAATTTTGGTTGGAGGTTTATTAACATATAGGCTACTTTTTATCCCGATAATCCCACGGGATCGACATTCACGCGGGCGAAACCGTGGAGCGCAGCTAGTATGTATTGATTTCTGAGGTACTTTTGTCGGTGGTTTATCTATTCATTAGCGCTATTGGTTCGATAACTTGTGGAAGTGCGTTTCCGAACACCGCAATGTAAGATAAACTTCGTTTAAACTCAATAATATGTGCGCCATTTATCGGTTCCATAACCATATTTGACGTTTCATTTCATAGCAAACTACATCAACAACGTGTATTAATGCATTAAATTGCCTGTGAAAGATAAATATTAAAATTATTCAGTAGAGACTACAATGAGTGTTAGCATCATGAATACAGGGGGCCTAAAAAGGCCACTTTACCAGAATCATAAAAGGATAACATTATGAATCATAATGGACAGTTAACTGTTAAGTTAATTTTTTACGCGAACTCGTATACAGACCCATCTAGCGGCAACTAAGGAACTAATAATTACTAGTTTATCTGGGGACTTCAGAAACCGGGCATTAGTAAAGGGTGAGGAGACCGCTCTATGGGGTTCATTATGTAATACATAGTTCGCATCCAGTAATACTGGAATGTGTCTCGCTCAATGGCAGTTGAACTTCGCAGTGCAGAGTCATGCCTAAAATTATTCGATGACGGTATGAGATCAGCATTTTAACAAGAAGTAACTCTATTTGAAATTCAGGGCACGAGCTGAATCCCTAGTTCGATCACTACGCGAAAAACCAGAATATCCTTTTTGTGTGACTTGGGAAAACCCTGGATTTGAGTCTGGCGACCACACAGCAATAAAGCGATTGTTTAAAAAATATTAACATACAAATAGGACTATTCATAATAACTTCGGCTGTGGTCCTGTCGTGGCGCTTAGTCATAGGGCCTGCAATTGCTAAATTATGCGTAAAAGAAGTCTTCTTCTTCTTCTTCTCTTCGTTTAATGGCTTTTGCGGAAAAACCACCACAATTTAGCCAATGTCAAGTGTAAAAATGTAAAAATAGTATACTCGGCAACGTTGTACGGTTCAATCAATAAAAATCCGTAAAAGAAGTCTCTTGTTCACAAAAAAATTGATGGATACTGACAGCTAGCTGTCAAATTCTTAGATGACGCGACGTAGTAGCGATATTTGAAGTGAGTAAGTGGCAGTTTTAATCTTCATTACAACGACACTTGAAATTGGAACGTAACACGACGGCTTGGCGGCTATAGACATGGTAGTAGGAAGTACTTCTCGGGACGAGATCCTTTACAAAGAGTCTTACTACGACAAAAAAAGCATACAAAAACGTGCCGAAAAGATTCACCAAGATAAAAAAAAAAACGTTTATCACTCAAGATCTCACACATGTATGTTATGAGTTTACAAAACGTTAAGATTTCGCGTGAGATGATCAAGTATTACGAACGCAACCGGAATTCCGCTCAGTGAAAGTTGATATAAGTCTTATTCTGAATCCGATGTTCGATTTATTACAACGAGTTATGTTGGTATGGTGTCTTTTGCAATGTGTGGCTGTGAATTCTACAGATGATTTAAGGGTTTTTTGTACTGATTTAAGTTATTCATAAGTCATGGTGGTCCAAAGTTTTATGGAACCTCTGGAATATGGGTTCAATAATAACTGAGCCAAAAGTTATTTTAAAATGTCGGAACTTTTTAAGTCTACCTTCTTGGACATCAGACATCAGTGAAGGAAAACATCGTGATGAAACCTGGATTTATAATCAATATACGTCTCTTTACCTGTCAAAAAGAGTAAACCTAGATAAAGTGGATAAAACAGAGATTAAACACAAGACGAACTAGCACGGGATCGAGGAGGGGGGGGGGTGGAGGGGGTTTCAGGGGATCAGACCGGAATAAATCCTGAAATCGGCAATCAGCCTTGAGCAAGCGTGGTGATCAGTACCTACTCATGCTTTCAATGATTACGCATGCTCATTCACAATCGATTTACAGGTGGTGGAAATCGCAATATTATCGAAAGGAAAACTGTAGCAGTGAGCAAACATAGTAACTGTCCATATCTCGTTAATTGAAACAATGGAACATTGCCAAGCCGGCTGTCCTGTTATAAATTAGCCCAAGTAACATTGATGCTGAACACATAATCTATTAGAGCTGAAAACCCTTAGTTATTCAAGGACAAATTCACCAATATGCGAGATGAGCTAATGCTTTTTTGCAATTTTCAGGTCAATGACAGATTAATATGTTGATTAAAATATGATTCGCGACCGTAACAATAAATGATATTACAGAATAAAAATCATTAGATAATGACTCCTACAACTATACAATTCCTTAAGGCTACGCCGAACGCCTAGTGGCGCCCTCATCGTTTGTTTGGTTATTTCTTTTATTTTTGAATGAAAATGCAGAAAATAAGGACACACAGTGACACACACACACATTGTTTAGTTTTATTATAATCACTAAAACGGTAAATAGTGGCCACTACTATCCGTTTTAGTGATTATAATAAAACTAAACAATAAAAAACTACCGTTTATAATAATATTAACATGTAATCTTGTGGAGCACAACTTAACGTGCTTATTTTCTGCATTTTCATTCTAAAATAAAAGAAATAACCTAACAAACGATGAGGGCGCCACTGCGCGGTCGGCTTTTGGTCGGCGCCCTCTTAAGCCTGAAAAGTGATGATTTCATGAAATAGTCATTCATTAGGGTAATTATGTACTTAGAGATAATTGGTAATTTTTATGATTATAATTCTATAAATAAATATTTGTTACGGCCGCAAATCATATCCTGCAAATTTGCAAAATCGTAAGAAAATTTGAATTTCACAGGCTAAGCTAACGCTTTCGCCATTCAAGCATCCAGCCATCCAAGAAAGACATTCCATCATCTGCCGTAACCTACACAAACATTAACAGGTATCACAGATATAACTGAATGCATTCCGTGACATAATGCGTTATGTCTCGTCTGTAGGTCGACCAACTGGTTGGTAGGGAGCACTGTGTCAGCCAATGAGGTTACCGTAATGTTTGCCGGCAGAGAGTTTTGAGGTCTTTGATTTGTTGTTCGTACTTTGAAGGTATTTGTTTCCTGTGAAAAAGTCATCATCTCTCTATCCTTTTCGTCATCATCTGTCTAGTCGGCTGGTCGGTTTTCAGTCTAACCGGATGAAGCGAAATACCTTGTTATTCACATGATCTGACCAACCTACTTACAGAAATAAATGATCCCACCAAAAACATTTCATGTAAAATGTTGCCAAGACGACCACATAAGGTTTGCCCTGTGAAAGTGTTTCATAGGTGCAATACCTTCGCAGTCAAAATGTATGAAACAGCAAATTTTTTTTTTAATAACTTACATAAATACATGGCGTTCAGAATCATGTAGGTATTGAATCCATGATAACAGGTTGCGCGTGGGTTTCCTCAGCCTGAATACTTTTAATGAATGTGCCTCTTTTGTGATCCTCAAATAAATCTCATTTTGGTGTTATAAAAATACTAAACTGAGCAAAGTAACTGCGACCAACTTGAATGCAGCGCTCTCGTGACTCGCACGCAGCTGCAGTTATTTATATAACCTCATCCATTTGATCGGGGTGTCCAGCTTAGTTACTGCGACCTGTCCATGTCCATTAATTTTCTAAGAAATAAAAATGGAAATTATTTGGGGTTTGATTGAAAATATGCCTTTAATAAATACTTTGCCAGTCATAAGAAGCTGACCATGCTCTACAGTGGACCTTTACAGGCCGCTACGGTGACTCAATCTGACTCGATCCATCGAGAAAATGTGGGTGTGACGTAATGTGTCATGGCGCGTCTGATTGTTTCTTGCCAGGCCACAGAGTAAAAAACTTTTGCCGGTTTCTCGCTGTTTGATTGTGAAACTCCTTGTTGGTTATGCTCAGTTCCTTGTCTGTGGCCTGTATTCTAGAACATCTGTGTTAAGTTCAAATCGAAGCAAACTATAACATAACATAACGTCACGCCTGTTATACCCGAAGGGTTAAGCAGAGCTGTACCTATAGTACACTTACATTTCGCCAGTGATGTTAAGTCCCATGTAAGGGGGCGAGCCTATTGCAATCAAACGAGTACAAAGTCAGACTCCGCGAGCTACTACTGAGAAATTCCTAAGGGAAAAACCAAATAACACTTTGCCCGGGATTCGAACCCAGGACCTCTTGTTCAGCAGTAGCGCTAGCAACCACTAGACCAACGAGACAGTCAATCAGGAAAACTATTGTATAAACTATCGAATAAAATCAGATTGAAGTAGAGATTTATATATGTTACTAGGTGTGCACTCAAAACGGTGAAGGGAAACGGCGTGAGGAAACCGGTAAGGCCTAGAACCAAAAATTCGAAGACATCTAACCAATCCGCACTGGACCCTCGTGGTAGATTACAGCCCACTCCCTCTCAAAGAGAGAAGGCCTGTGTCCCAGCAGTGGGAACATTATAGGCTGATTATGCTTTACGCTTATAAGATGTAATCCGTTTGCCGGGTCAGCGGGATTGTTTCCGGGTCAGCGGGATTGTTACCGGGTCAGCGGGATTGTTGCCGGGTCAGCGGGATTGCTGCCGGGTCAGCGGGATTGTTTCCGGATCAGCGGGATTGTTGCCGGGTCAGCGGGATTGTTGCCGGGTCAGCGGGATTGTTGCTGGGTCAGCGGGATTGTCCGAAAGGGTTACCGCTGGCCCGGAACATAAAGGGCTAAGGAAGGAACACGGGTGGGTTTGAGTCGGTAAGAGTTTGACACTTCCTTCCGCTCCACCCAGAGCGGGAGGGGTCATTTGATGATTTCCCATACTGAAAAAAAAATGTGTAATCCGTCAGTTCTGAATAGATTCAATCATTTAATCATCCTTTTAGATTACGGTCGTTACCACCAAAAATTTTGAAATTACAGTTGTAATAAAATGTTGAAAAAACAGTCGCCGCAGAGTTATTGACAATTCAAGAGGTCTAAAACAGGATTATTAGGTATTGTCACGGCTTCCATATAATATTTTTTTAACCATCTGCACCCTCTGAAAACTCAGGAAACTGAGGTAGGTGACCAATTTGTCAATATAAATGTCAAAACAGTACTTAAAGCAGTGTTCATAATCTCAGATAATTTACATTCCATCGCCACTTCATCAGTTATCTACTTTAGTGAAATGTATTCTAAGTTGATTTTTAAGTGATAATTTGTAACAAAAAGGTCCTAATAAGTTTTTGGTTGCAAATGGAATTTGAACTTGGTTCACTATGACATTCAGTTTGTTGTTCCATAACTTGAAAATCATCTCAAATTCTTAAATTTAAATGTACGCGATTTACGATGTTTACGTGGTTGGGCTATACCGTCGCTAATAAGACTGTTTGTTACCAATTTTTACAAAGGTAAAGTTTGTACGTACGCATCTAATTTGTAATGTATATTCAATATACAGTTAGAGGATCGGGGTCATTGTAATGTTGTCTTTAAAAGATCGCTCTTAGCGATAAGACCGCCCATTGTGTCACCCTTTGTACAGTTTCTATATTTATGTCTGTAATTTATATGGTGTACATAATAAAGAGTATTCTATTCTATTCTATTGTACAGGTGACAGTTAGCTAGGATAATATTAGTAATGAATGGTCAAAAGTCACTAATTAGTTTAGACTGATTGCTTTTTGTTGACTGCATTAATTCTTTAACAAAAATATTAAAGGGGTTAACTAGGTACAGCTTCTGATTTAAGGCTACACTAGTTAGTCATTCGTCCATAGAGTTTATTCCACCGTTTTGCAGTATATTTTAAAATATTTGAAAGTTTGAGCGTCGAAACTTCCATTATTTGAACGCATCTTTGGTTGTAAACAAATAACTACCGGAGTATTAAAATGGCAAAATTGTTACAGCAAAGGGATAGATAATTTATTCAAGAAATCAAGTATCTTAATTTTGAATAAATACATCCAGTAGTTTATTATAATCTAAACCGTGTTATGCCCGTGTTTTGTGTTGTTGTGTGTGTTTGCCTTTTGGCCTCGTATAGGACTTTCTGTTTCATTTTCCTTTTGTTACTTTTTTTTTTATATAATTTGGAAATTTATTTTGCTGTGTTTAGTTTGTGATCTTCCTGTACGAGTCGCAATAAATACTTTTTCTTTCTTTCTTTCTTATGTATATCGTGTTGAGATATCGACACCCATCACGCCTGCGGAGTTTCTCTAGCTAATTTAATTTGACTCTGTATAAGATAGAGGATTTTTGAAGTGAAAACTTCTTTAGCGGCGCTGTGTACTTTTTTTGGAATGGGTAAAAACTTCTAAATTCGCGTCAGGTCACGTGACCCTGATCGAAAATTCGTAAGACGTAAAACGTCAGACGTAAAACGTAAGACGCGCGTTGTTGAGGACAGCGCCATCTATGCACATCGGGAAGAACTACGAGGGCCTCGCGTACTAACGTCAGACGTAAAACTTAAGACGCGCGTTGTTGAGGACAGCGCCATCTATGCACATCGGGAAGAACTACGAGGGCCTCGCGTACTAACTACGTAGGCCTCGCGTACTAACTACGTAGTTCATCCAACAACGACGAGATGGCGCTGAACCACGGATATATAACTGACGACGAGCAAATCTGAATAAATTCCTTTCACGAGAAGAATAAACCAGTCACTTTGGTCATCATACCTGATTTGCAAAAAACCCTATAAAATAAGGAACACACCTTAACACGCGTGTTTTGTTTATAAGACGATTCACAAAATACACTCGTAATTGTTCAAGTTTTCACTTCTGTCGGCACTACCGGAGTGCCAGTGTTTTTTTTTTATTTTTCTTTTCTAATCATCATCCATCTGCTCCTAGTATTTTAATGCCAAGTCTTACATAAAAGTTTACCAGCATGCAAAGGTGAATGGAAACCTACTTTAAATATTGACGGCAAACCGCTAAGTAAAATATTTATGACTTAGGTACAGACGCAACAGCACATCAACCTACTACAATCTGTCAAATTTCTTTAATAGATTTTCAACTGTATCTCTAAAGCATAAGGTTCAAAGTTGATTGGGAAAATTTGACAGTTTCGGGTAGCTTAATATGCTGGCGTCTGTACCTATTAAAATACAAGTACATACTTGGTATTATTAAAGTAGCAAAATAATGACTACAACTGCGAATTTAACATAGTAAAGTGGTGTTTATCACGCGAATACCAATCATAGTTTTTGTTGACCGTTTGTACTTGTGTAAAAGTAGACATTCTACACTTGTGTTTATAATGGCAAAGGCAGTCACGAATAAGGCTTTAAATCTTAAGGGGCTTACATGACCTAAAGCGCGGTCACTGTCGGACTGCACAGGAAAGAAAGAGAAGCGCGATGACAACGCTGGTAATTTATTGCAAAATATGAAGCAATTATATAATTACAAAAAATTTGCAGCTGGGACTAAAAAATTAAAACACTAGTTATTTTAGTGTGTTGCTTATAGAATAATCTGACAAAAAATCAGAATGATTGTATATCAATTAGTAGGTATGGTTATTATTGTAAAAAGAAAGTTTTTAGAGGTATCTTCATATTTTTTTTTCAATCGTATCAAATTACATAGTTGTATTATGTTTTCAACACACTATCTACCTAAAATATATCCTGAAGAATATCATATATTTTTCTCATTTTGTTTACTGCATAGTCGTTCATATACTTTTATTGTTTCAAAAAATTTCGTTTTTTGTGTTTATGATATGATTTAGGTTCTGTAAGCCCCTTAATGGGTTTAACATAATAGCATAATCAGCATAATCATCCTATCCCCTAAAATTATACTACTAGGTACAGACGCCAGCACATCAAGTTACTACAATCTATCAGGTTTCTTTAATAGATTTTCAACTTTATCGCTAAAGGATAAGGTTCAAAGTTGATTGGGAAAATTTGTCAGTTTCGGGTAACTTGATGTGCTGGCGTCTGTACTATTACCACTACTTACTTCACTTATTTACTTTAAAAAAAAACAATTTTTTTGCACTTCTTGCATTTTTTAACAATTTTTTTTTTGTCTAAAATAAGTTTCTTCTCGCCATTTCGAATTATATAGATACGTTTGGATATAATATAGTCGAACCGGAGAAAGATTAGTTTTCTATCGAGTGGTCCACATAGATTTCCTATAACCACCTCTATGTTCTGTGGTGTTCTGTGGTGGGACGATGACTTTTTCACCGGTTCGACTACACACGATTCCGCATCAGTCAAAAGTCAACATAAAGGCACGCTTATAAATTTAAAAAATGTTGAAAATATAGTATTTTTGCGTATTACGTATTTCTTCAATAGTATATAGTACGCTGACCCAAAATACAGTACAATCATATTTATATTTTATTTATTTATATATACTTTATTGTACACCAGAAAATACATAACAAAAAAATACGATTATGAATCATACTAATATTATAAAGGCGAAAGTTTGTGTGTGTGTGTGTGTGTGTGTGTGTGTTTATACGTTTGTAATTTCTTCACGCTCAAACGGCTGGACCAATTTTGATAAAATTTTGTAAGGAGGTAGCTGACACCCTAGATTAACATATAAGCTATAAGTTATTATAAAGCACTAGGTTCTGCCCGCGACTTCGTCCGCGTGAAATTTCTTGTTACTCCGACGCACCCCGTCGCATCGCATCGCCTGCCCGCGCTATTACTTCGTTTTTGCTTAGCGTTCTTTCTGACTTTTTTTCTTTTTGCTCGGCTCCTAAAGATCATAGCGTGATATTAAATAGCCTATAGCCTTCCTCAAGAATTGGGCTATCAAATGCAAAAATAATTTTTCAAATCCGACTGGTAGTTCCAGAGATTAGCGCGTTCAACCAAACAAACTCTTCAACTTTATAATATTAGTATAGATATAGATAGTATAGATAGATAAAGATTGGACTTTGGACACCACCTAACCAACGATTATATTCAGCCTCACAATTTTTAATAGCTAATTTTACGGTCAGCATGCAATACTATGGTTTGAACGCAGTGGACCATGCCGCCATGCCGTCGAAACGAGCACATCTGCCGCTTGATTAACACGCAATCTTTTTTGCTTTACGTTTTTTTTTGCGGAGGAAATTATGTAAGACATGCAGAGAAAATCTAGAAATAGCATTTTGGAAATTGTTTTGGTTTTTATGTTGTTTATGGTTGAAAGTAGTTTTGAGAGATGGTGTGGAATTAGCGGGCAAGGCAGTGCCACTGCTAAGACAAAGTAAACAAACTGTAAATAGGGCACTATCAATATCTTTTCTCAAAGCGATGCAGCTTATTTTCAAATCTTCATCGTGTTCATAACTTACTGAAAGACATGATGGTATATATTTTTTTGGCATTTCATAATCACTTAGTGAGAGTATGTACCTACAGTCAGCCTCAAAAATATTTACGCATTGACTAAAATTCATTTAATTAAATGAATAAAAAAGATTATAGAGACTACTAAACTATCATAATTATGTCCTTTCCCGGGACTCAAACTATCTCTATGACAAATTTCATCTAAATCGGTTCAGTGGTTTAAGCGTGAAGAGGTAACAGACAGACAGACAAACACACTTTCGCATTTATAATATATTAGTATGGATGGATTGAGGTTCAATAACCTCAATCCATCCATACTAATATTATTGAATGTTCACAATTACAGTCAGCCTCAATAGGCCGACTGTAAATGTGAACATTCAATAAGTTATTTTTAACCTGTTGTGTGTTGTGTTATAGATTTGAGGATTCCGTAAAAACAGTTTCGTTTCATTCTCTTTTAATTAACATAAAAACTATTTCCCTGTTATTTTTATCACACTGCATTATGACGTTGATGAAATAGTTAAATCAAATAATGTGTTAACATTTTTTTGTTTAAGCCATGCAAGCACTCAAAGTATGTAGGATGTATTTTTTGCTGTAATGTCCATTGTAATCTTTATGTCAAGCTAAATTGAATAAGCCATTACCTACTTAAAGTGCGAATGACGCACATTAAGATGAAGTAAAGAGGTTCTAGTGATTGATAATAGTGTAATATACGAAAAGGCCATATGAATGACTGCATATTCAGCGTATAATTTGCCCACTGCTGGGACACAGGCGTCGTCTCTGTGAGTGGGAGTGGACTGTGATATACCACGCGGGCTCAGTGCGGGTTGGTAGATGTCACATGTCTTCGAATTTTTGGTTCTAGGACATGCCGGTTTCCGCACGATGTTTTCGTTCACCGTTTTGAGAGCAGTGGTGATGAAAATTATTTACACAAAGTAAAGGTTGGAACCTACGACCTACAACTTGTAAGTCGGGGCCGTTACCACTGAGCTACCACTGCAATGAATGACTACAAGGCACAAAAAATAGGATCACATAACGTCTTATTACGTATTTATTGTAGATAAGCTCGACATCCGGTGATTAAAATAATACTAGCGAACTTTGTACAGTTTTTACGACTTGACACAACGTCGAGATTATCTTTACTACTTATATGTATGTTTTATAAAGTATCATCTATAAATGGTGGTGAAAACCGCATCAAAATCCATTGGTAAGTTTAAAAGAACAACGCTGTTACACAATCGACAGACAGACACAAAAAGCGACTTTAATTTAAATAATTTAGGTATAATTTGTTTTAGATTAATTTATATTATTATTATTTTAGGTATAATTTGTTTTAGATTTATTTATTATAGAAGTATATTATCGGGACAGCCTCAGAAGTGTTGCAGAAATAAAATCCAGTAATATCTCCACAGCACTTTAATCACAAAACTTACACTTGCTTGTACAACGGTTGCGCGATGTCTGTCTATCTCCACGACTGTCAGTTATAACATTGACTTCGATTATCAATACAATATCTTTAATTAATATAATGGCTATTAACAAACGATTATTCATCTACAATTAGTTGATAATTAATAATACATTTAATTATTATCATTTAGATTCGCAATGTAATATATTTCACTATAAACTAAAAATGTTTTTTAAACTGTAACATCTCCCGACCTGTTGCTACTTAATACAGTCAATACAACATCTATCTATTAGAGGTATAATAATTCCAGGATATATAGAATAATATTAATCAGACGTACATTATACTAATTAGGCTTACAGCTCGGCCTTCCTGTGAAAGCGAGTCCCTTCGCGAAAAGAATGACTATTATCGGGATAAACAGAGTATTATTAATATATATATATATATATTAATACGTTTATTACAATTACAAAATGATTGAATTAAGAAAGGAATCATTGCTGTTATTATTATACCACAGTACAATTGGCAATGAAGTAATTATTTTCATGGTCATAGAACCCAAATCAAACAGAACCTGTAGCTTGTAAACGCTACAGACTGATACTAAAACATTAATAATATATTATGTTCAGACATAGTTCTGACATACACATCTACACGGATCTGACATCTAGACATGAAACAAGCACAAATGCTGATCGAGGCTTATAATACACTAATCACACTACATGATACACTAATCTAATATAATCGAAATAATGTTATTTAATCATAGTACATTAAATTTAATAGTAATTTATTTACATTAGATTAATATAAATAAACAGTTTAACGAACAAGAACATAACTTTTATTTAGTTTTCATAAGATTAATTTTTACTCATTATCTGAACCACTTTCTTCACAACTACTTTCCAAATCTCTACTAAAAGGAGATGTCCGCTTTTTGTATGGACGTTGGTTTTTTATTCCAAGAAAAATCTAACCAGCATCAAACTCTGTTCAAATAAATACGACAAAAATATGGAACTCAGAACTACTGAAATTATATTTTTAAACCCCTCCATTTAAGCGAAAAATCATAAAATAATAATTGACGTTATTTGTAGTTGGCAACCCTAATAAATACTCCGGCACTCTGTGACAATGTCATATTTGACAGATGATTTTTCAGCTGTCACTGGCGTTAGAGATGTGCCAACTCAGGATAAGACACGCCTTAAGGTTACTCGGATTGAAATTCATGTGACTCGAGTTGAACTCGAGTTACGGAACTCTGGTAAATGGATGAAATTGAACGAATTATTGTTTTTTTCACCTCTGTTTCGCTACGATTTTTTTTTTTTTATAGATGTGCAAGTAAACGTATATTGAGGCTATTTTAATTATTTAAAATACAATTTCAGTAGAATCTAAATATAAAATAAGGTTCAAATACATGCCAAACCAGAGATGTCAATCACGTACTCGCTTCTTCATTTACCGTGGCAATCTAATTCAACTCGATCGCGGCATCTCAATCTGAGCGCAACTCGAATAATCGAGTTAGCCATAAATAGCTGGCGTCACCAGCTCAATGTGTTATCAATTCTCGCCGAAAAAGATCCTTAGAAGATTAGATGTAAATATGTTTAGTCAATTTTATGAAAATTAAGAAAGATACCTTAATAAACGATTTCTCATCAGTAAAATCAGGGATTTTTTTAGTTCAGGGAATTCGTTAATAACAAATTACCATATAAAGAGTATTCGGTATAAAACAAGACATTTATTTTCTTAATGATTTTACATTAAAAAGTTTAGGAAATAAATAAAGTATAGTCTCAATAGAAAACACAAATGTTGATTTTCTATGCTAAAAATTGATTTTTAAAAAATCGATTGTTTTCGCCCAATAAAACGATTAATTGAGGTCAGATCGCCATCCCTACCGGCTCCATGTGTCATTCGTCCGACGTCATGCTCCTACATCAAAAATTGATTGACGTTGACGCTCACTGCCAGTAATGACAGTTCTCCTGTGTCAACTTTGACAAGATTACTTTTTTTTTTTTTTTTTTTTTGGTGTGTTCATTTTATTATTCTAGATAATGGGGAGACACACTGTGGAACTAATGGCGCTAGCATAGCTGGTTCCCAACATCGTCATTGGTTGAAAATGTGGTAATGTCATTTTATATTTCAAAATATCATAACCTCATTGGTCAGATTGAGACCAGTTATGGTGGCGCCATCTTAGATTATCTTTGCCTGTGTCTGCCCATTAGAAGGTTTGTTCGTTTTAGATGTAAATTCTCACGAAAACAAAAAACCATTTTTCTCAAAATTTAGGTCTTTAAAAATGTATGATATAACTAGAACGACTAGTTTTAGGGATGTCTATCCAAATATATTTAACTTACTCTGGTTGGAATTATTAAATAATAAAAAAAAACCATTTCTGGACATGTCCTTTAATTTATCGTCTTCACTTAGAGCATCGTTACAGTTCAAAACGTCGTTGTTTTGGGATTCACAGATTATGACATTGCACGAGTTTAAGATATTTTCCAATTTGTCAACATACTTATATTGTACACGTGTCAAAAGGGTTCCTTTCTCAAGTGTGATTGAACTGGGTGATGTATTGTGAATCAGTAGCGCGCTACGCCCACCCTTTACCTCATATTCTCCAGGGAGAAGGTAGTATTCCTTCCCTTCTGGCCCCCGCAAGGAACCATTAACATAAACTCGTGCGTCTACGCTAGGATCCGTAGAAACTTGCACAGCGCGTAAAGTATTCGACGGGATTTCAGCATCGCCGCTAATTGCAAGACGCATTTTAACGCTTGGAATTTTGTTAAATATCACAGCGGTAGGGGTTTTTGTAATAACGATATCTGGTTTCTCGGTAAAGGAATGTCCTAATAGAACTGACTGGTTGATTACGAAATCGTTTACTACATATAAATTTATCGTCTCCTTTATGCCTTGAACTTCGACGGAAACAATCGTCATACCTACTGGAGAGATTAGGTTAGCGCCTATACCCCTAATAACAGGTAAATCTTCTGGTACTACAATGTCTAAGTTGAGTTCCCTAGCTTTTGTTAGCTTTATAAGAGAACATTGACTGCCTAAATCTAGATGACAATCTAAATTATGGTTATTGACTTTGATCTCAAGCATGTATTTAGCAGTCAAGTCTTCAGATTAACGTAATTGGGACACTTGTTTTTCGGTTTTATTATCATTCAGACTAGTTTCCTTTTCGCGATCTTTATTCAAGAGTTTGTTTTTAAAGCAGTGAATTGACAAATGACCCGATTTATCGCAAGTGACGCACTTAGCTGGAGGTTTATCACAACGGAAGCTTGGATGACCAATTTGATCGCAATTGTAGCACGTCATTTTCAACCCCGCTGGTTTTGATAAAAGAGTTGTACCCTTACGTTCGTTTCGAGGTTTAAAACTAGAATCAAGATTTTCCCGACCATGCCCTATTTTCACAGTTCTGAAATATTTCAGCACTTGCTCTGGCTCAGAGAATTGTGCAGCCTGCGCACCTATTTTAACAGCCCTATCTTCAACGCCGTATAGCAAGCAATCGACAGCCTGACGCCCATAGATCTTACACCTATTTAGCAAATTAATTTTGGCATAATAGTAATGTTCAAGTGACTCTCCATATTTAACCCTTTTACCCAGCATTTCAGTCAAGAGTTCAGCATAGTCTTCGCGAACAGGAAAAGATTCAATCAACTTCTTTTTCCACTCACTCCATGTATACATCATTGTCGGCAAACTTTGATACCAAGTCTTCGCTACCCCTGTCAACTTTGGCAGGGCGTAGTGAATTATTTCTCTATCTTCCCAGCCATAAATTTCTGAACATTCTTCTACCTTTGTCAACCAAGTCAAAATAGTTTGCTCCTTTGTCATAGGATCAAACTCGGGAACAATATTAGTATTAAAAGGCAACTTCGACTTATCTGAACTCTTAACTGATTGCAAAATTGACAAAAATTTATCTAAAATATTCTCAGTGGAGTCTACACTTCTAGGTTTCTTAGAAGTAGATGACATTTGGTGCTCACCCTCGTCTCCCCGCTCAAGATGATGGCTCCTCTTCCGGTCACGTCTAGAACCCGACCTTGAATCCTTATCGTCCTCCGGTCTCCTACCTCGTCGACTCGTACTTCTCTCTCTGGTACCCTCACGGTTATAGGATCCAGCGCTCGACGAACGGCTACGCCTTGACCTCGAAGGCGTACGAAGAAATCTCTCCTTAACCCTTTGTGGACGAAGCACCCTTCGTCCTTGACGCTCTCCGTCAATATTGTCATAATTATTATCAACCTCAGTATCACGCACCCGTGATACCCCTGGTTGTTCCGAATGTGTCCTCCTAGCCTGACCCTCATACATGGGTACTCTTGGCCAAGTTGCGTAGCTAGACTCACGCCTCAAGTCTAGCGCTTCCCGACCCTGACCCTCAAACCTGGGTACTCCTGGGTCCGAACTAAGAGTCCTATAATCTCGGGTTTGACTCTTCTCTATCTCCATGTCAACCACTGAAACTGACAGATGACAGCTTAGTAAACCATTATTTTTAACATCATTATCATATATTAAGTTTATGCAGCTGTATAAATGTATAGTTTAATATTTTTCGATAATAGTAACTTAATCACTCCCTGATTAAGCTCGATCTTTATTTATTTATTATTTATTTATATATACTTTATTGTACACCAGAAAATACATAACAAAAAAAATACAATTATGAAATACACAGTATCACATAGTACTGCTACTACCTCCGTAGCACACCACATAATGTTCATCTCGAAATACGCAATCATTTCAGAAACAGAGAGAGAATAAAAAAAAACATTTACTCTCTTCGATTGCAAGAATCGACCCCATAGTACCCTTGCCAATCGCGGGCAACGATAAATAATGTTTCCAAAATATTTGTGTTACGTGCTTTGTACGGCAAGCCCCGAAATTCTATATATCTATACATGATATAAAAAAAAACAACACGCGTTACTTTCGAAAAGCGTGGATACTTACACAAGCGCCAAATAGTTAAATGATAATTCCATTTATCTTATTGTGGAACAGTATGTTTATTTGTTAAATACTTTTATTTACAGTAAACTTTTTTTTTTACCAACTAGCAACCCGTTATAATTATCACTTTACCCAGGAGATAAATAACCTCAATTTGATTTTCGTCGTAATTACGTTGAGTTAATATTTGATTTACATCGTTATAAAATTCGAATCAAACAATTAAGTTGTTGGTACAATACAAATAAATGTCGGTACTTACGTTTTTCTCGTAGGCGTAAGTCGAAAAGAGTTATACTTTTCGTTGATCCCACTTCTGAAGCTATCGGGACAGCCTCAGAAGTGTTGCAGAAATAAAATCCAGTAATATCTCCACAGCACTTTAATCACAAAACTTACACTTGCTTGTACAACGGTTGCGCGATGTCTGTCTATCTCCACGACTGTCAGTTATAACATTGACTTCGATTATCAATACAATATCTTTAATTAATATAATGGCTATTAACAAACGATTATTCATCTACAATTAGTTGATAATTAATAATACATTTAATTATTATCATTTAGATTCGCAATGTAATATATTTCACTATAAACTAAAAATGTTTTTTAAACTGTAACATCTCCCGACCTGTTGCTACTTAATACAGTCAATACAACATCTATCTATTAGAGGTATAATAATTCCAGGATATATAGAATAATATTAATCAGACGTACATTATACTAATTAGGCTTACAATATCAAGTACTCACATGCCATCAGATTAATAATTTAGGTATAATTTGTTGTAGATTTATTTATTACAGAAGTATATCAAGTACTCACATGCCATCCTAGACAACGCTGAATGTGTCATGCACCTGTAATTACATCGGCACCTGGTTGCCATCCATGCTCGTAATTATGTGATATGGGTCCAACAAATCATCATCATCTGCCAAGCCATTTCCCAACCATGTTGGGGTCGGCTTCCAGTATAACCGGATATAACAAATATAAATAGTTTTGATGTTTTGTTTTGATGTTAAGTTTAGATTGAGCAAATTCAATTGAATTTTTTCTACACTAAAAATTGAATCTACACGGCCTAACTCTACCGACCCTAACTTCACAAATTCTACATATCAGTAAAAATATATGGCTTTGCCGTTTCGCTACCGTCGGCGTCGTGGAGGTGATGTGAATATTTAGTTTCTGAAGTAAGTAACGAAACAGCCAAGCCATACATTTTTACTGATATGTAGAATTTGTGAAGTTAGGGGTCAGAAGCTTGGCTCTACATGAGATCAGAGGGGCAATTCTACTAATTTTAACAACGTTCACAGTCTGATCTCAGTCAAAAAATACTTCAAATTTCCCTACATTTTGACAAGTTTTTGACATTTCTTTGTCGCTGAGATGAGACTGCGACTAGATTTTGAACGTTTTAAATTACGAGAATTGGCCTTCAGTTATGTATAACCTTACCTATTTGATCGTGGTGCTTAGCTTAATTAAGCGACCACTCTTAGAGCAAAAGTCAGAAAGATAAAAGGAAGCTCATTTATTAAAAAAGGGAGTTTTCAGAGGATAAATTTAATATTTCCCCTTAAACTCAGTCATTTTATTTTTTGTATTGTTTTTTCCACTGCATGTCACCACAACATAACATCGTGGAAGCCGGCCCCAACATAGTTGGAAAAAGGCTAAACAGATGATGATGATTATCACTAAAACGAAAGTCATTATCATTGTAGTTTTTTTTTCGGTGGCATAACAGAAAAACATACTTACCTATTATTATGTGGTTATTTTAGTTACCAACTCACCACGAATTGTTTCATTTGTACATCCCATTAAAAATTGGCGGCCCACAGGCCCATCAGCATCACAAATGAACAAAAAAAATTATTTACCTAACTACGGCGTCAAAAAATCGCGGAAAATTTATAGCCATTGTATACATATACAACATAGATCGTTAAGCAAATCGTTTTGTTTTGATCTTGGATTGATTTAGTGTTCTCTAAGTAATCTGCAGATTATTGTTTACACCGATTTGAACGTGCGTAAAATTAAGATTTTTTTATTAAGATGACGTGATCTTTTTAGTCCTATAATTTCGATTGGCAACCACATAGTCAGCCTACAACGTTCTTACAGCTGGGACACAGGCCTCCTCTCTGTGAGAGGGAGTGGGCCGTAATCCACCACGAGGGCCCAGTGCGGGTTGGTAGATGTCACATGTTTTCGAATTCTTGGTATTAGGACTTGCCGGTTTCCTCACGATGATTTCTTTCACCCTTTTTAAAGCAGTGGTGACGAAATAATTTACACAAAGTAAAGCGCCTGTCAGGGTTCAAACTTCAAACCTACGACCTGCCGGTCGATTCTGTAAAAATCTCACCGTGAAAACTTAGGTGAAGTGAGTTTGTTTTTGCTAGGAATTGACACTATTGACAGCTCACTCCACGCTCACTTCACCTAAGTTTTCACGGTGAGTTTGTTACAGAATCGCACTGCTGAAACTAGCAAGTCACGCAAAATACTTTGAGTTTGAGATCCATTTTTTTACTTTTATCCAAACTTTTTGGCCATTTTGAAAACTTGTCATACTTTACATATTTTTCGTTTGGCACTCCTTTTAATAATAACCCATACTAGAAGAAAAAAAAACCTTGCTCTTACAATAGAATGTAGGATTGTAACGATACTTTAAACTTACAATAAAGTTTATAATATTAATATGTTATGAACTTATGAATGAATATAAATCTTTTTATATATACAAAATCCTGTTTGACGTACAGGCTGAAGTGTAGATATTGTTTTATTTATCACCCTGTCACCTACGTCATTAACTTTTTTTGCTAGCCTATATTGTGTCCCACACTGCAGGCCAAAAAAACAAAAAAGGCCTGCCCGTTTTAATTCCAAACCTCTCCATTTCATGCAATCGCTCCCCATTAACAATATGCCTACATAATATTATGTTTTGGGATGCATGAAGAAGCCTCCTCGTGTCGCGCAGTTTTCCGACGGTTACTCGACTGAACCGAGCGCTCGGCTCATCCTGTATAGTCACACCCAACACTTATTTGACTGGCCAATTCTTCCCTTGTGGTGGTAGGGCTAACGCCCGCCTGGTTTGCGACCACCCTCCCACCGGAGTTCGGCGTCAAGCAGCCTGCTGTGTTTCGTCGATGCGTGGGAATTCCAGTGCCTTAGGCATCTTCTGTTCACGCTCGTTCCATCATAGACCTCATCCATCGCTTTCCATCAGGCGTGATCGAGTTCAAAGAGCGGTCCCTTTCAGCAATAAAAATATAAATACAGTGTGACGATTATGTTATCAAATTAATTGAATTAATTGAAAATACGTGGTGTATTTTGCATATCTACACAAAAAAAAACATACACAATTAAAATAATTAATAACAATAATTAACATTTTAGCCGTGGGTTTTTCTTTTCGATTAAGAATTTAATAGCTTAAAACTTAATTTGTGATAATTTGGTAACAATACCATTACGTTGGTGTTGAATTGTTGATACCATCGCCCCGCGTGTATAGTGCCTTATTATCAAGGGTGATTTATTTCGTGCCAATTTTTAAGCTATTTATTTTGTTGAAAAAATCAGTTTTCTATTGTTAGTAATATTGTTTATTTTATTATTTAAAATGACTGATAACAACTTGTAATAAGTTCTGCTGTAATATTTAGGGCTGATTTTTCATTCGACCGATATAATTTTTATTTGTGTAATTAAATTGACGTCTGATAGTTTTTGTATGGAAAAACTGTCAAAAATTCAAATTTATTCCTCCAATAAAGTTATCTGGCGTTGGAAAAATCAGCCCTTAATGTAATCAGTAACCTAATCACCACTGTATAAACTTCAAAAGCGGAAAACTAATAATACAAATGAACTTTCAAAGAAAGCGGCAAAATATGCAGATAACAAAGGTGAATGTAACCATCCTTAATCAATAATTATAAATATTAGTTTAAAACTAGTTGCAACATTTGAAAGTTTTAAAAACATATTTGAACCAGCACTTTAAGGCCAGTACATTGCCCAATTTGAGTGGCAATCTAAATTTTTCTCATGAATAATTGATAAATTAATAAAACTAGTGATGTGACCCCGTTTCTACCGTATGTTTTTTGACCTCAGAAAACGCTAGTTTTGCTACTTCTAAACCGGACGTCCTCAGATGGCATTTTGTGAATTATATTAGAGGTTTATTGTTAAATTTATTTAAATCACAAATATTCGCAGAAGAACAAGAACAAGAACAAGAACAAGAACAAGTACAGATGAATTAAATAAAAAACGGGCAGGCGATGCGATGCGACGTGGTGGGTCGGGGGAGCAAGGAATTTCACGCGAACGAAGTCGCGGGCAGATGCTAGTTAACTATAAAATAAATTAATTGTAAGACAAGTTTAAATGTAGGTCAATAAAACGCGACATTTGTAAAACTGTTTTGGCTATTTAATTATTAAGTCATCATCTGCCTAGCCTTTTCCCAACTATGTTGGGGTCAGCTTCCAGTCTAACCGGATGCAGCTGAATACCATGGAGCGACTGCATATCTGACCTCCACAACGCAGTTACTGGGTAATACGATACTCCTTTGTATCACTCCATCGCACACACGTGTCGTGTTACCATTCCTCCCCACCAAAACGCAAAAAAAAATCAGTTATACTAACTTAATGGCATTACAAGTAAACAAACTGTTGTACATATTTACCAAGTTGTTTACCCGACACTTCATGGAATCCCATCCTTTAATTATAATCTGATGAGCTATATAGGTACACATAATATAGAATTATGTATTCTATATTATGTATTTAATTATTAAATATAATAATTAAAGGATAATGATTTAGAACGAAGTTCCTTATGAGCTCAACACAATTACTTTTTTCTATTATACCGAACTTATAGATTTATGTCATGTGGGGACTACATGACCTAAAGCGCGGTCACTGTCGGAGTGTATAGAAAAAAAAGAGAAGCGCGATGACACAACGCTGGTAATTTATTGCAAAATATGAAGCAATTATCTATTTACAAAATACTTATTGTTTGGACTAAAAAATGAAGATACATACTAGAGCTTTAGTATGTTGCTTGTAGAATAATCTGACAAAAAATCATAATGATTGTACGAGTATGTAAGTACAACATATATTAGTAGATATGGTTATTATTGTACAAAGAAAGTTTTTAGAGGTATCTTCATGATTTTTTTCTATCTTATCAAATTAGTTGTGTTGTTGCTGTGTGTTGTGTCGTTGGTGTGTTGTAGCATATTATATCCTGAAGAATATCTTATATTTTTCTGATTTTGTTTACTGTAGTCGATCATATACTTTTATTGCTTCTAAAACTTGCGTTTAGGTCCTGTAATCCCCTCAATAAGCTTGTCTAACAGACCGCACGTTATATCAAATTTGGCGCTCTGCAAATTTGGCGAATGACAGCTAAACCAAAAAAAGTATGACGTTTTGACCGTCACGATACTTTTGCTATAGTTATCTGTATCTGTGTGTTTACATGCGTATGTTACTATAAAATTGAATGTACAGCCGCCAGCACATCAAGCTACCCGAAACTGTCAAATTTTTCCAATGAACTTTGAACCTTATGGTCTAGCGATAAAGTTGAAAATCTATTAAAGAAATTTGACAGATTGTAGTAGCTTGATCTGCTGGCGTCTGTAGTTATTAAATGTTTTTATAATAATTAAAAATGTAGGGGTTTATTAATTTATAAACGTTGATTAATGTTAAGAGACGCTTAAACGTCAAAAATGTATGGTAAAACAGGCGCTAATCATTACTTAGCTTTAATCAACTTTTATAGATAAAGAGGAAAATGTTTATTTATTGAATGATAAAAACTTTTTTTTTCTTTTTGTCCTGTTCGTTTTATTACTTTACTTTTCCTCTTGTCTTCATAATTTATTATTTGACAATATTATAGCAACAATCGGACATGAACGCTTCCTTTGTATGACATTGACAACGTGAACCGAATTTAAACAGGCGCCATATTGGATATCAGGAAGGAAACTCCGGTGTTACAAATTATTTCAATGCTAAATATAATTTGGTGATCAAATTAAATAGTAGCACGATTGGATCGTTTGTGAGGTCCTTAGAGAATCAGACCTATCTAGAAGATAATCTTGTCAAGACACGACGTAGCTTACAGCGCTGGAGCGTTGCGGTTATAATGAGTGATCAATGATGACCCGATCGGCTTGCGCCCCCTAAGACCCTGCGCCTGGGTGACACGCACCTCTTGCACCCCCGGGTAAAGACGGCCCTGCTCTTTAGTTCGCTTGCACCAGAATGACATTGAAAAATGTCTATGTCACCATTTGAACTTTCGGGCCTCTCCACACGTATATGTATATCATACGTAATACGTACCTATTAAGTAACAGTCGTAGCACATAACTGGTCGTTTTCGAGAGTGACCTCTGTAAGCCACTACGGCTATCCAGTAGTGGCAGGGTTGGTTGATTTACAATGCGTGCCACGAAAGATGAGACTTGACCCCGCCTCCCCCGCTCTTTCCGCCGCCCCTATGACGTCCGGTCCCGACCCGCACTCAGACCTCATACCGCTAAAGATACCTAAAATCGTGTACTGCGCATGTCAAACCACGTGGTGTGTCAAGTCTCATCTTTCGTGGCACGCATTGTAGATCGATGATTCAAATCACATGACTGTTTTTTTATAAAACTCGATTATTTAAATGGCAGCCGCTCCATGTAAAATATACCAGTATTTTTTGTTGGGAAAAGTCTAGGTAGATGATGATAATTATTTAAATGAAACCGCCTAGCCTTTTCCCAATTACGTTGGGGTCGGCTTCCAGTCTAACCGGATGCAGCTGAGTACCAGTATTTTACATGGAGCGACTGCCTATCTGACCTCCACAACCCAATTACTGGGTAACGGCTCCTACACAAAGGCGCGACTTGCGGTGCCTTTGTGTCGCGTGTCGCGTCGCGCCAGTGTGTACGAGCCTTAATACAAAACCCCTTGGTAAGACTGGTTGTCACACTTTCGGGTTTCTGACGACCCGTAACGACTGTCAAAGATCCACGAATGACAGCCGGGAGTCCCGGGACTAACGGCTTAACGTGCTTTCCGAGGCACGGAGGAGTCTTGGTATGTAAAGATGGACACCCATCCACGGACCAACCGCGGCAAGCGTAGCTTAACCTGACCGATCGACCTGTGCGGCTGTTATTATAAATTAGCCATAATACCCAAAACCAAAAAATGATGATTTTAATACTTAAGTATCACTATTTTGTACAGACGCCAGCACATCAAGCTACCCGAAACTGTCAAATTTTCCCAATCAACATTGAACCTTATGCTTTAGCGATAAAGTTGAAAATCGATTAAAGAAATTTGACATATTGTAGTAGGTTGATGTGCTGGCATCTGTACATCATCATCATCATTTCAGCCGAAACACATCCACTGCTGGACAACGGATTCCTGAATTTAGAACATACGATTTAAAAAAAATGCGAACCGTTTCTGAAGTCAACGTCCCGAATCTCTTCAAAGTAAGAGTGAACAGGCTTCTTCTGGGTAAGCTCACTCCATCGTAGACTTTTTCTCTGTCACATCTGACCTAGACTAGAGTCAAGAGCAAACCTATTACAAATAAAAAAAAAATAATAAAAAAAGTCAACGTGGTCAATAATAATGTCAATCGAATAGAAGAAACAAAAACAACTTACAAAAAAAAATTAATGAAAAAAAAACTGAATAAAATTTGATAAAAAATTGCCCATCCCTGAGCGATAGTAATAATCACTAATCTTATTCGAATTTATTATCCACCATAACCTTCCTATAAGGTCGACAGGCCTCTCTAATCGTCTAAAAAATTTATTATTTAAAATGCATGTCATGCAACACTGTGTATATATGCAAATAATTTCGTCTATATTTTGATTTATTTCAAGGGTATTGAAGCAGTTACGATAAACCTTGTGCTGAGGTACTTTGTTGTTTTCGACACTTTATTGGTCCCTTAGTACTTTCATACATATCAATCTGCCTAGTGTGGGGCAACGTTTTAAAAAAAAAAAAAAGCCTTTTCCAAACTATGTAGGATTCAGCTTCCCGTCTAACTGGATGCAGCTGAATACCAGTGGCGATACCTTCATAGAAGCCGAAAAGCCCGGCTTGCCCTAATAAAATCATAATTCACAACAACAAACGTACTTAAACCTATCAATAAAAAATATATTTAAAAAAATACCAGTCTAACATTCGCAACACACACGTACACAATAAGAAAATCAGCCAATCCCTCAGTTGGCCGTTTACGTTGAAAATCTGTGGGCTTTCCCTAATTTTGATCAATAGGCACGCCACTGCTGAATACCAGTATTTTACATAGAACGACCGCTTATCTGATCTCCACAATCCAGTTACTGGTTAACACATAACGATACCCCTTGGTAAGATTGGTTGTCAGACTTTTGCGCTTCTGACTACCCCGCCGATCCCATTTCAAAACCTAGTAAGGGACACTTTTTACAAAAACCGTTTTATTGCATAATCTTGCTAACCTAGAAGGTCTCTACCAAATACAAAAAAAAAAATCTGCGTTTTAAACTTTCATAAAAGCAGATATATTTAAGCACCGATACCTAGTAGGTGCACCATTCACTCCCTAGTGACTTTAAAACCTAGTAAGTCACTTAACCAATTCAAAACCTTAGTGTCTTTTACAACCATTAGCATTGTTCCAATATTACGTTTATGCGCTCTCCTGTAAAATTTCATTTTAAGTCCTTACTAGGTTTTGAAATGGGGCAGCCGACCCGTTACGACTGTCAATGATCTTGCGAATAACAGCCGGCACAGTTTTGATATGTAATAGATGGTCACCCATCCGCGAAACGACCGTGGCTAGCGTAACTCGACTGGCTATTATTATTTAACCACGAGCCCCTGAATAGATATATTCCATTAATTTGCTTGTTGGCTTGGAAATACAGAGATTTACTAACATTAAACCCTCAAAACTAAAAACTAATCCTCTTCTCCGTGGAACTCTGCTTTCCGACAGCTGCAACTTGGGAATATGCGCTTTCTTGCTTCTACCATCCTATCTAAAAAAACTTAAGTGTTTGGCCAGGCTGGGGCGCGGGCGCGGGTGCGGGAACGCGAGCGGGCTGCCTGTCCGCACTGGAGCGCGCCTGCGTTCTGCGTGTTGTCGTGTCCAGTGTTTGTTAAATTATAATATGGATGAAGAAGAATTATTTTTAATAGAAAAAAGCTCGAACTAGTTTAAGAACCCCGGTAGCCGCGTGGGCCGCCCACCCCCGCGCCCCGTCCACTGGCATCCACTGCGGCCACTTGCTTGAACGAGCTATGGCGTGAGTTGCCCGCGCGCTCCCCGCACCTCTCACCGCGCCCGCGTGCCCACTATGGACACTCAAAGGAAGTTCATAATATTTGAGTTCGCCGCGCCGCTGCCGCCGCCCCCGCCCCGCGCCCGCGCTTCCAGTCTGGCCAAACACTTAAAGTAGCCAGCTCGGGCACTGACTCACCCCCAAATTAAACCACTAGTCTACCTTCCCTATAGCTTCACAGTACACACATAAACCTAAACACATAGGAAGACTTACACAGTCGTGATTACTCCCCTAATCACGTATTCACTCGTCCCTGTTCACTGGCTGCCTATCACACCATAACGAGCCACCATACCTGTCACTTTCACTCATCACACGGTGTGACATTTCAATTATTTATGTAACATTATCAATATTGTAATAATGTATAGATACCTACGTCAGTCTTTTGTTAATTGAGTTGCGCTTGCGCAGATCTTCTTTTGTTTTTTTTTTTTGCTTTTATTTCCGTATTGTATGTCACGCCCTGATTTCGCTTGAGTGCAGCTGGTCTATTAAAAAAAAAACTTAGGGGCAGTGAGCTTGAAGTGAGCTGTCATTCCACCTGAAGCTGTTGATGCTATGCTTCAGTTTTGAAGAATAAATAAGCATCATCTTTGCTATACAAAAGCTGTCAAACTGTAATATTATTTTATTCCTCAAATAAAAGTTATATGATTATTGAAAAATTAGCCTTAAAGAAAATAATATTCAATAATACCAACGTCTAAACCTGCTAAACTTGAACACCGAAACAAAATCATTAGTTACGCAGAAAATAACAACACACATACTGCCATTTGAGACAGATTTACTCGCCATGCGTTTATGTCTTTTATACCCCTCCAAGCACAAGCGGAATCATTGGTCAGCCCGATTGTGGTCGACTGCAAAGAAGGGTTTAGTATGTGCTTAAGACACCACCTTTACTATGGGGTCGAGCTGCTGACATTGAATCCATCTTTATTTTGCAAAAAAGAGCTGTCAGAGCCATTTATAATCTACGTCGCCGCGAATCTCTCAGGGAACTTTTTAAAAGGATTAATATTATGACGGTCCCTTGCCAATTTATTTATGAAAATATTATGTATGTAAGAAAAAATCTACATCTTTTTAATAAAATAAGCGATAGACATAATTTTAATACTAGAAATAAAGATAAAATACATCAACCATTTTTCAGATTAGCCAAGGTACACACATCTTTTATGGGGTACTGTGTTAAATGTTACAATAAAATACCTTGTGATATATTGCAATTAAATGAAAGAAAATTTAAAACTCACATTAAACGTACACTTTGTAAACAAGCATACTATAAATTAGAAGATTATATCCAAGATAAGAACGCTTGGAAACATGCTGGTCCTGCTCCATAGGACAATCTAGAGTCTAGACAAAATCAAACTGGTTGCTAATTTAATTGTAAAATATATTCTTTTTTGATATTGATTTACATTCTGTAATAACTTTAACTTACACCCTGACTTATTACTTGTACCATGTACCTTACTTTTACCATGTTTGTAAATATGTGAGCACCATGCATCTATCAGATAATTAATTTATATGTCATGGTTTCATTTTTAATTCTTTTACCTTTTGTGGTATAGTAATTTTATTTTAGGTGCATCGTCTTCACATATTATTATGATATAATTAATGTATACAAAATATTGTAAAACATTTTAAAAGAGTAACGGTGGAGTTTCTTGCCCATTCTTCTCCATACGAAAACTACCTTTTGGAATGGGCGACTAGAATCAATTCTATTTGTTGTAATTTTTGACGTTCAAAAGTGCCTTTAATGTGCCTATTTGAAATAAATGCTTTGACTTTGACTTTGACTTTGACCACGACGTGCCCCTACTCATGTGCTGAGGATGGCCACCGGCCTTCCATGGAGTACTTGTTTCCGCCGACCTTTAAAATCAGCTGATCATAACATCCTGGTTTTCTCTTTACACTCTAGCCTAGGTCAAGAACCTCGACACAGCCACTAGGGCAACAATTAACAAAAATGTCGTTATCCACTTAGGTCGACAATTTCGCTAAGATACGAGGTCGATGACATAACTAAGGTTGGCTCATTGTGTTCCGGTCATCCGAGATCACACGTAACCCATTGCATCAAGTATCTACGAGAGTGCTTGTGTCCATTGCCGCCGACACGCTTTTTTCGACACAGACACGACCACTTAGTTACCGTAATTAAAAATATTCAAAATCTAGTCGTAATAACTCATATCAGCGACGACGTCAATGACAAAAATGTAGAATGTGGAGAATTAAAGCTAGTTGTCAGATTACCTATAGAATGTGAGCGTTCTTAAAAATAAGGGAATTGTCCCTCAGATGTTTGATGTGTCAATATTACAACGTTGTCGGATGTCAATCCCAAATGATTTAAATTTAAGACAAACCGGTCGTTGTATGAAGGCAGTGACTTGATTCTGTTTAATTAAAAAAAAACGTATCAACATAGGTGGTATATTGAATACATCTGAGGGCAGATGAATCGATGTGTCGATGTTATGACAGTTTTCTCTGATTTCGACCTCAAATGATTAGTATTATTTACCCAAACCGGCTTTTAAATGAAGGCTCGGTTTCATTTGAATTTAGTTTTTCTTTTATTAAGTAAGACTTCACAATGACTTTACAATCCCGTTGCTGCAAATATTTTGTTAAATGCACTAAATTAATTAATTAAACTTGCATTTTTTTACAGAAAGATCGGCCTAATTTATTTGGCAATTACAGATGAGTCCAAGTAGTAATAAATACATAACAATAAATAATTTTACTCACAGACTTTCTTGGTTTTAAAAAGGAGAAACAAATGTTTAATGTAAGTAGTTTATATCTCAAGTCGCGCAAAGGCACCGCAAGTCGCGCAACGAGCGGTGCCTTTGTGTCGCGCGCGATTATATCTCGTGTCGCGCCTGTTTGAAGGAGCCTTAACACGTTTGTTGCGATGTCTAGGAATTAACGTATTCTGCTATGTATATAATAATAAGGTATAACTATGTTTTTATCACCTGAGTATATCATTTTATTGGTGTTTTTGTACTCTTTATGTAAAAAGAACGTGTATGGAATATATTATTGCAAAGCGTAGCTATTATTATGTGGATGTATGATGGTGTATTTCGAGAGGTACTCATAACATGTTAACTTCTTGAATAATTCATAAATATCCATTGATATACAATATCGTGATATATACCCACTGTTATACCGGGTCAAATAATTAGCTAGCGAAACTCCGCAATCGTGATGGATATTGATATCTAAACATGATAAAACAAATTTAATTCGAACCTGTATATAAGCGAACTTTGCATACAACCAGCTAACATGCGAATTCTTTCATCTTTGACCAAACAATTCTTGAATAATTCGTAAAGGCTCCTACAAACAGGCGCGACACGCGATAAAATCGCGCGCGACACAAAGGCACCGCAAGTCGCGCAAGTGCCTTTGTGTCGCACGCGATTATATCTCGTGTCGCGCCTGTTTGAAGGAGCCTTAACACGTTTGTTGCGACGTCTAGGAATTAATTGGCTGACTTTGAATTACTAATTTATTTATTTTATTATTGTCTCATAACCGCATTAGTTTCTAATTTTTGGGTCTATCAAGACCGTGATCGTGGCTTGTAATCCTTGATCAGGTAAATTGTTATCTAAATTAACTATCAGCATCATCTACATATAAACGTAATCGTTATTATTCCTCAAATCGAGGGCCTGCTTCCACGGTTTTACCGCATTAAAATCAATGAATGTTGCTGTTGACATCTTATGTAATTTTTTAAAACCTTCCTGACCGGACTGTGGGCACAATGGCCAGTCACAGGTTTACTCTCTCTTGCCTAAATACTCTATAAATAAAAACAACTAACAATAAATTTACTACACTTATCATAAATGCATTTACAAATTAAAAAAAATCCGTACAAAAAATTCGACACATCATCAAAAAACACGTGTATCATTGGACAAGCGCGTCAATCACACGCACACACGCACTTTCATTAAATAAAGGCTCGGCGCACGTGTAAACATACGGCCGCGTTTGTGTGCGGACGCCGAAAGAGTTCAGTGGGCCAAACCAACAGGTTTGAACGTCTGACTATGGATACGACCCTGTTTCCGTTGCCGTTTTATTAATATTATAGTGGAATAAAATGTGAATTCCGCATTATTTTTGTAGCGACATTTTAATGTTGGGCCTGGTCTAATAAGATCAGTGCACACTGGTGACCCAGACAGGCGCTTTACTATGTGTAAATTATTTCGTCACCATTGCTCTCAAAAACGGTAAAGGAAAACATCTTGAGGAAACCGGCATGTCCTAGAACCAAAAATTCGAAGACGTGTGTCGTCTACCAACCCGCACTGGGCCCGCGTGGTAGATTACGGCCCACCCTTACGGACCACCTCTCACAGAAAGAAGGCCTGTGTACCAGCAGTGGAAACTTTATAAACTGACTAGCTTCTGCCCGTGACTTCGTCCGCGTGAAATTTCTTGTTACTCCGACCCACCCCGTCACATCGCATCGCCTTCCCGCGCTATTACTTCGTTTTTGCTTAGCGTTCTTTCTGACTTTTTTTCTTTTTGCTCGGCTTTTAAAGGTCATAGCGTGATGTTAAATAGCCTATAATCTTCCTCAAGAATTGGGCTATCAAATGCAAAAAGAATTTTTCAAATCCGATGGTATTTCCAGAGATTAGCGCGTTCAACCAAACAAACTCTTCAGCTTTATAATATTAGTGTAGATTATGCTTGTCGTCTATTTATGACTCATCTTTGCAGAGTATTTCTTTAGAGAAATGTGACCTGCTTTCAATTCGTGGTATGGCATATCTCATACCAATATAAATTGGTCACAAAATGACAAAACGGAACATGTTATTTAACGGGCTTACATGACCTAAAGCGCGGTCACTGTCGGACTGCATAGAAAAGAAAGAGAAGCGCGATGACACAACGCTTGTAATTTATTGCAAAATATGAAGCAATTATTTAATTTAAAAAAAATATTGTTTGGACTAAAAAATTAAAACACTAGTATTTTAGTCTGTTACTTGTAGAATAATTTGACAAAACAGAATGATTGTATGTATATTAGTATGGTTTTTATTTTAAAAAGAAAGTTTTTGGAGGTATCTTCATGATTTTTTTCTATCGTATCAAATTAGTTGTATTATGTTTTCAACACACTATCTACCTTGCATATATCCTGAACTTTATCATATATTTTTTTGATTTTGTTTACTGTAGTCGAAAATATTTTTTTTTTAGGAATTTCTCCTGTATTGTGGGTGCGTTTACAAACATTTAATAAACTCACATACACAAACAGCCAGACCCGGAACAACTACTTGTAGGTCATACAAATATTTGTTCCGTGCGGGAATCGAACCCGCGACACGCAGCGCAGCAGTCAATCGCTTAACCACTGCGCCACCTGTGCCGATTCAAATCGATCATATACTTTTATTGTTTCTAAAACTTGCGTTGTTTGTGTTTAGGTCCTGTAAGCCCTTAATTAAGGTATGTAAGTAGATTGGTAGGTTAGTTTGAATAAAGTCAATCTACCAATGCCGTTAGGCGTTTATCCTGCAATGAAAATGAAAAGTCGTAAACTTGAAAATCCGTATATTTACCTAAATCATGCATAGTAACATGGGCACCAACTCTCTGTTGAGATAAGACAATAAACGATGGGACACTTAATATCATGTCCTACGTGGCTTGTCAGCTGCACGTTACAGGAACTGATGGACGCCAGTGATAGCGCCAAACACGTAGCCGAATTCTGGGCCGACTCCATTGAGATTCCCATCCATTTAGATTCATTCATTTAGATTGCCATCGACACGATAAGAAAAAGAGAGATAACTACATCATCATCATCATTCATATTACGATCACCAATCATTTTGCCAGGCATTATTGATAAAAGTAGAAATTTTGATATTATTTCCATACCAGATGTACAGACGCCAGGACATCAAGCTACTACAATCTGTCAAATTTCATTAATAGATTTTCAACTTTATCGCTGAAGCATAAAGTTCAAAGTTGATTGGAGAAATTTGACAGTTTGGTGTAGCTTGATGTGCTGGCGTCTGTACCTACTAAGCTGTCCTTGTGTTGACCCAGAAAAAGAAGACCCCCAACTACTCTGCAATATTTACAATGATTGCCCACAGTACAGCGACACGATTTTGCGACCGACAGATCATAAATGTACATAATGAACGCGTAACATCATTACGTAATTATAACATAACAGTGATAACACCATAGCGCATGCTTCGAGCCGTTTGTCTAAGATAATCTCTAAGTTGATGTGTTTTTAGTGGTATTTTAGAACGTGAGAATTACCCCATAATGATGTCTGTTTCTATCTTGGAGCCATAATTTTTAGTTTTCTAAAGTTTACTACCTTAATTCCGAGACCTGCACGTAAGTGGTAAAAAATCCAGTACAAACTGACCTCTTATTCTATTAAAACTGCGTACTACGTTAAGCTGGCTGGTCCCGGTTGTCATTCGTTGATCTTTGACAGTCGTTAAGGGTCGTCAGAAGCCCGAGAATCTGACAATCAGTCTTACCAAATAGTATCGTATTATTCAGTAACTGGGTGGTGGAGGTCAGACAGTCATTCGCTCCATGTAAAATACAGGTATTCAACTATAACCGGTTAGACTGGAAGCCGACCCCAAATATAGTTGGAAAAAGGCTAGGCAGGTAATGATGATCTCTTTTTAAGAAGTACTTACATAAATTCGGGGTGAGAGCCTGGTGATCCGTCACACAGGGTATCCTAGTATGAATGCCAGTCTCTCACAAAGGATCATATTTCATGCATTTTTGTCAAAACGGTATAATTCTTGTCTCTTTTTATCACTATGTGAACTTTTGTGAAAAGAGAAAAATAAAGATTATTATTATTTATGTCTGATATTTCTTGGGAACCTGGGGTCCCGGACCTTTGGAAGGCGTATGAGTTTTTAATTAATTGAGGCACCAACCGACGATTATCCCTGTTCGCACTATGCAGTGCGCCCAAGGACAACCCTCGGTTGGTATAGGACAAAGACGATATTCTCTATGGTGTAGGACTATTGCAGGATATGGAAACAAAGATATTGGATTATGGGTTTGGGTGGATAAAGGCTCCTACAAACAGGCGCGACACGCGATATAATCGCGAGCGACACAAAGGCACCGCTCGTTGCGCGACTTGCGGTGCCTTTGTGTCGCGCGCGATTTTATCACGTGTCGCGCCTGTTTGGAGGAGCCTTAAAGTGAACTTGTTATTTAGGACTACGGAAATTCTATAACCCCTGCCTTTTTTTTTGAGGTTGGAAAATCATCAAATGACCCCTCCCGCTCTGGGTGGAGCGGAAGACATAACCCCTGCCTGACCTATGTTTTATATAAATTACTCTGATAAAATGGCAGGGAGTGACTTGTACACTCATTAATGGGACCCGGAAAACAGTCGCTAGCACATAGTGTCGTAGCGACAAGGGGGCAACATATCCTGAGGTGCTTATGAGGAGTGGAAAGGTATTCCACGGCTACCAGGACAATCCCGGAAATACGGTCAAGATCCCTACCAGCATCTTACTGGAGTACTTCCTTCCTCCAAGCACGTTTGCTCTTGCAAATCTTCACTCAAGCCGGCTAATAAAGACAAGCCAGAGGTGAGGAATAAGACTTCTCCCGGGAGATAGGGTCCGTGGGGTCGCTACTGCCCAACAGCTCGCCACATGCTGCCCTGCGGGTTTCTGTATCTCCCTTGGTCTGACTCCTCACCCTAAGACCTGTTCCGGCAAAGTAAACTCTTCCGGCACAGGACTAGAGTTGGAGCGCGCAAGCCCCACCACGACGTCAACGTAGGGATACGGTGGTGGGGTTATTTATTACACAGGCCGACAAAATTTGACGAACACTCTTACCCAGAAACCAGACTATACTTTACCGAAGGATTTTGACGCGCTGAATTCGAATCTGGCCTCAAAATTGCTCTATCACGTCAGGGTTTCGAGATATCCTAACCTAAATGTGCAAAAAATACCGTTTTTTCTCATTTTTGAGGTTATGTAGCACGGCCGATCCTATTTTCTTTCAAAAATTATTAATAGCATCTCTAAGGACTAGTCTTCCTCTTTAAAATGACGTTGAATTTACTCAAATATCTTTTTTTTTTCGCTGAGATATCGCATTTTGTAATTTTCGTGTACGTGGATTGTAAACAATCCGAATCCGAATTCAGCGCGTCAAAATCCTCCGGAAAAGTATAGTCTGGTTTCTCGGTAAAAATTTTGTCGGCCTGTGTTATTATTACACATCATTCAAATCAAAACCTCTACGATATTTACTACCAACTTTCCTTTAAAAGAAATCTTGATTAGAACGTCGTCGTGCGTAGACAACAATCACATTGAAATCAATGGTTTCCTTCTAAACACTGACTTAGCAATGTAAATTAGCCATACACTCTTATAAGGACTCGCACTCACTGACGTTAAGTCGCCAAATGACTCAACGACGCCAAAAATGTCGCCGATCGTTTCTGGATGATTCTCGTCAGACGATTATGGGATGGTTACAGCGGGGTATTCGCGCTATCGTATTTATAATGAGCCTGGTGTGATAAGTTGTGTAGTACGTAATTAATCTATACTATAATATTATAAAGCTGAAGAGTTTGTTTGTTTGTTTGGTTGAACGCGCTAATCTCTGGAACTACCAGTCAGATTTGAAAAATTCTTTTTGCATTTGATAGCCCAATTCTTGAGGAAGGCTATAGGCTATTTAACATCACGCTATGACCTTTAGGAGCCGATCAAAAAGAAAAAAAGTCCGAAAGAACGCTAAGCAAAAACGAAGTAATAGCGCGGGCAGGCGATGCGATGCGACGGAGTGGATCGGAGTAACAAGAAATTTCACGCGGACGAAGTCGCGGGCAGAAGCTAGTATTTAAATATAGCATAATCAGCCTAAAATGTTCCCACAGGCCTCCTCTCGTTGCGAGGGAGTGGACAGACAGATGATGATGATATTGATGTATTGTATACTCAGTAACTCGTAGAACAGTTTTTGGTCCTTTTACCAGTTTTTATTTTATTTTAGTCGGTTACATGTTTTTTTTAAATCTTTAATTTATAAACTAGCTGATGCCCACAACTTCTGCGATCCACGATGAAAAGTATGTATAGGCTATGTCCTTCTCCGGGTCATGGTCTACTCATGTGCCAAATTTCATCAAAATGCGTTTAGCCGTTTTAACGTGAAAACGTAACAGACAATCATACAAAAATCAAATCTTGAATGCAGAATGAATTATTGAAACGTACTTTGTTAAACATAACCATAAGACCAAAGATCAAATATATTGAAAAACCATTTGCAAATGTCTCAATTGTTAACACTACATAATTATCTACAATACATTAATCAAAGAATACATAATTGTGATGTTTTTCATAAAGATTAATACGTTAGCTTTATCGTTATCTACACTTGTACAAACAATTCCATTATTTACCTATTAAATACTAGTGAATGCCTTTTATTCCACAATTTTAACAATGAATCATGGAGCTGAGGTGTCCGAGTGGTTAAGGAGTTGGACTTGAAATCCAATGGGTTATACCCGCGCAGGTTCGAATCCTGTCCTCAGCGAATCTTTTTTTTTTTATTTATAATTATTAATGTACATTTACTAATTCAGAAAGTACTGTAAACAAGCGTTATACACAGTACTAACTCGTTCATTTTAGATAAAATATAATGATTTTTTGATAAGTTATATACACACAGTACCTATACATTCGTTTCAGGTAAAATGTAGATAACGTTTTTCTGTCCTTATCGCGCAGTTGGTCGCACTAACTAAGCTAGGGTCGACCAAACGTGTTAGGTTCGGTTAGAACTATGATAACCGCGCGAGCCGAGCGAGCGAAGCGAGCGGTCCGTGGTAGCGGCAGGAGAGCGCTATATCCAAGGCGGTGGCAGTTAGAGGCGCGTTCATTTTATTAGTGATCATTGACATTATTAGGAAAGCAAAACAGGAATTATTAAAGGTTCGATGAATGTCATTTTCGATAATAAAAATTATTTCTTCCATACAAATGTCTACCCACTTACCTAAGTATGTTTATTTTATGTAAAATCATACATCATTTCTTTATTGTGAAACGAGTCACGATGCCTCTTCGTCATTCTAATAGAATGTTATTCGCAGTCATAGATTCTTGACGTTGTAACATCATAATATTAAACTATAATTATTAGTACGTACATCGATAATATCGTCCCCGGCCTGCATACGATAGTATCAATTATAATTGTATCAATCAACCTGAAATAACCGAAGGAAGCGATCTAAGTAGCGTGAGCAATTTAATAACGCAAAATTAACACAACAATGACTAAATTCCGTAAACACCACCCAAGATCATGCCTGCAAAGGTTAACACTACCGCGGAAGGAGGGAGGCAGGGGACTTATTGACATTTTAAATTTACACAACCGACAGATTACAACCCTCGGAAAATACTTCTTCGATAAAACTGCGTCTTCAACACTTCACAAACTAATAGCACAAAACGATCAACAATTAACACCTCTTAATCTTAAAGACACAACTGAACAGCAAAACGAGAGAGTGACTGATGACAAAACCAAATGTCTAGAGTGGACCCAGAAGTCTCTACACGGGAGACATCGTCAAGATTTATGCCAATTAAATGTCGACAAAGATGCGTCGAACGCGTGGTTAAATCGAGGCGAACTTTTTCCGGAAACTGAAGGGTTCATGCTTGCAATACAAGACCAAGTTATTGAGACCAAAAACTATAGAAAATACATAATAAAGAATCTAACAAACGACACATGTAGAAAATGCAATAGTTCACCAGAGACAATCCAACATATCACAGGCGCCTGTAAATCAATAGCCCAGACAGACTACAAACATCGACACGATCAGGTAGCCAACGTAATACACCAAAAACTAGCTCATAAATACAAATTTATAGACACCATAGCACCATATTATAAATATATCCCTGAAACGGTACTAGAGAACCCCACTACAAAATTGTATTTCGACCGAGCTATACTCACCGACCGCACAATTCACTTTAATAGACCAGACATCACGTTAATTAACAAAGTAAATAAAACCGGGTTCCTAATAGACATCGCTGTGCCAAATACACATAACTTACAGACTACAATAGCCGAAAAGTTGTCCAAGTACACCGAACTAAAAGACGAAATAACCAGACTTTGGCATCTTCAAAAAGTCACAATAGTCCCTATAGTGCTATCTACAACAGGAGCAATACCCAAACAGCTTCATCAGTCCCTTAGTTCTCTCAACCTGCCATCTACCACCTACCACCTGCTGCAGAAGGCAGTGATTCTCAATACATGTAGGCTAGTAAGAAAATTCCTCCAGTGTGAGTCCGATAACTTGCACCATTGCTCGCACTCAAAGATAGTTCCGGCTAACATACAGCCTACTGCGGATAACCACGCAGTATCTACTATTACTCCAAGAGTTAATCCCACTGATGAACACTTGGCTTAGGCCCGTGCCATCAGCTATCCGGCTAGGCCGAGGAAAACAAAAATCTCTAAATAATAATAAAAACTTTATTGCAAACCTCGGTCCATAATGTTAGTAACAGGTAGATGAAACAGACTTACTTAACTAATATTAGTAACACACACAATCAACAAGTACAATTCAAATAACAACAGACAATAATATACAACACAATGTAGAAAACAAAACATAAAAGCACATAAATGACGTATAACTGAAATACGACACAGGTCGACTCAAAGTAGCTACTTAATATAGCCTTTAAAGCATTTTATAAAAAACAAAATATTTTCACTATCCCACAAAACACTCCTGCAAATAAATTTCATCCGGGGGGTAATTGCGTAACACACTAAAAGTACCAATGGCTTCCATTTTGACAGTTCAACAACATCCGTTGCGTTATTTACGTTGTTGAGCTGACAAATAATAGGGAATATGCATGATTTTTTTGAAGTGAAAACTTCTTTAGCAGCGCTGTGTACTTTTTTTGGAATGGGTAAAAACTTCTAAACTGGCGTCAGGTCACGTGACCCTGATCGAAAATTCGTAAGACGTAAAACGTAAGACGCGCGTTGTTGAGGACAGCGCCATCTATGCACATCGGGAAGAACTACGAGGGCCTCGCGTACTAACTACGTAGTTCATCCAACAACGACGAGATGGCGCTGAACCACGGATATATAACATTTTGTTTATAAGACGATTCACAAAATACACTCGTAATTGTTCAAGTTTTCACTTCTGTCGGCACTACCGGAGTGCCAGTGTTTTTTTTATTTATAAAATTGATCCTCATTCATGTAATAAACAGGTTAGTAAAACTGTTTTTCGGATAACTATGAAATTAAAAAAGATAATATGAGCCATCGAAGATTTGTTTCTATCTCTTTCTGGTAAAACGAAATTTAACACGGAGTTTATATGGCCGTAGTGACATGTGACGTCACAGTCTATGTCGGATCTCTCTGTCTAATTGGTGTGTAATCAATAGTTTTAAATGCTCATATCGGCCGTGTTTCTTGGCCGATTTTAATTTTAATTTCACTTTTTGTCATCTCTACTACGGTATTTTCATATTTTGTTAATAAATGCCATGAAAAAAATTCATGCATATTCCCTATTCGAACATATGAAGCAATGGATTAGTAATATCCTTCAGAATCAGAATCAGAATCTTTATTTGTAAAACATAGGTATTTACATAAAGGTCTTATAGTAACATAATTGAGCGCTATGCTTTGCCGTGAAGGCATACAAATGTTAAAAAAAATAGGATTTAAAAAAAAAACTAGAGTACTTAAAAACGAAATAATACAAACAATGAAAAATAAAACACAAAAACAAACTAAAAAATATTAAAAATTATCATTTATAAAATCTGGGACAGTATAATAACATTTTTCTATTAGAAAAGAGGTGAGAGCTTTCTTGGCCTTCAAAAGGATTGAGATTGTGATCGTGAGTTAAGCAATTAGGGTGCTGATTACCCTAGAAAACTGGTTTTCCGCTTTTCTCTTTCACCTTCAACGCAGTTCGCGGTTTGCTCGTTTCCGAAGAATTCTGGTCCTAGGATCCGCATTGTCATGGTAAATTCTTGTATGACTTACAGAAATCGTCTTCTTCTCGTGCCTATGAATATAATATTTTTTCCGATCAGTACAGTAGTGACTAGTTGGATAGCTCTGTCGTTTGCCTCATTTAGGTACCATGGAGGATGCAGGGTCAATTATACTCCACTGGCCAGAGTGCTTACTCTTCAATTTAATTCCGATAGATCGACATTGGAATTGTGACGTTTCGTACTGTTGAGTTCGATGCTAGCGCCAAATGATTTTTAGATTGGGTGTCTATTTTGGAGAACTAAGTGGAATTGGGTTCGGGCTTGGCGAGGGGTAATTGTTGACAATATTGTTTTCAAGAGTACCGAATCACGTGACTGTAAAATTAACATTGGAATCATATTGGCATCTCATTGGAATTAAAATTAGTTTGGAGAGTAAGCCCCCAGATTGGATCTGCAGCGACCAACTAGAGCCTGGGCTCTCTAGTAGTAGTCCTAATTCACTTTTGTTTTCGTAGTACAGCAGACTTTTGACACTTGTCATTGACTGTGCGGATTTAGAAGTGACTTTGATCATCTTCTCAGCGTATACGCGTGTCGATAACAAAAATAACACGAAAAAATATATACTTAACGCTTTTTAAATCTATTTGGCCCAAAATTCAGCAACGCGGATACCGTTCGCTGGCATGCGGTGCAAGTTAGGTGCAATATACAGGGTCCCATTAAAATAGATGGACAAATTTTAACACAACGCTCAGTACGTCTAACTAAAGATATCCAAGCAAAAAAAAAAAAACACTGACTAAAGTGATTTTATTTTGACCTAAAATAATAAATTGCCGGCACATTAGTGTATTTTCGTTAGCTGAATATTTTTCTTGTAAGTATCTATGCGTTATTCTTATATATTTTTTTACCATCGTCCTTATTTTGGTGGTCTGAATGATTTCTAAAAGTTTGTCCATCTATTTTAATGGGACCTTATATAAATTTGATAGTGAGAGTTAAAGAAATGCCTGGTTGGTCTTCCTTTTACATACAAAAGGCCCCAACACAAGTAAACCTAGCTCAGGATAAAAATCTACCTCATAAGAACCAGTATTAGCGCTAGAAGTGCAACATAAACCTTATAATCAACACTTCTAAACAGCCGCTTTGCTGCACGTTCAAGAATTATCTTCCAGCCATATAATTCACGAAATAACAGTTAAATACGAGAGAAACCTTGGAGATTATGTATAATTGTACGTTTAGGTAGGTACTATTTTCGCGTGGCGACCGGGAGTGCTCGTAAGTGATATGGGTGCTCAAATTGCTCACTTCCTATAAAAGTGCTCACAATTTTAAATATACCTTTTCTTCTGAGATGTCTTGGCATGTAAAGCGGTTACACCTGAACACTTACGTGCGGGCATTTATCCTACTTTTCTTGTTAACCCTTCCAACTAAGCTATAATAGTGCCAGAAGTGAACTTCAAAATGAAAGACCTCTCTTTTATCAGTCTGCATATTAACCGTCAATATACTTATTATTTAAATTTTAATAGCCTCCGCCCGCGACTTTGCCACGTGTTGTGACGATAAAAAGTAGCCTATGTCCTTCCCCAGGATTCAAAGTACACCCATATCAAATTACATCAAAATCGGTGCAGCCGTTTCTGAGATTAACCGAAACAGGCAGACAGACACAAAATTAGTATCGTATATATTTTTTAAGCATCTTCAATTTTGTTCATTTGTATGTAGGTATAGATTCCCTTTTGGTTCTTGATCCTGATTTCTTACGGGAGTCTCAATTGGGCTATTATAAACCTGGTGTTAGACTAGACACGAACATAAAAAGATAATTAGACTGAAAATGAATGACTCTTCACTTCACATAACTATGCATAAGCTGACTCAGAACTTTGTAGGTAAATCAACAATTCAATAAAACCAATTGTGTATGCCAGACGCAGCAAGATAACTCAATCGATTAATTATTAATTACCGAGAAGGTCCGTACGGATTTAAAATGTTCGTCACACATCTAATCATCAATAAATCACCAAACCGAGGTTAACAACTCACAATCTTTGTCTGGTACTTGCGACTGAATTTCATTTGTTTTTCACAAACTGGACATCAAAGGGGCAATGGGGAAGTTTCATGATGTTGTTAATACTATATTTAACGCAATAATATTAAAATATAGATCAAAACTAACAAATCGCTGAAAAAAAATTGAAATCCATCAAATCCATCAATAAATGACTTAGGGCTGATTATTCCAACGCCAGATAACTTTAACGGAGGAACAATTTTGAATTTTTGACAGTTTTCCATACAAAAACTGTCAGAGGTCCAATTTTATAACACGAATAAAAATTAACGGTCGATTGAAAAATCAGCCCTTAGAAATAGATTGTTGAAGTCTACGTAGTTTAGCATGGAAAGTCTGTGGTCTCTGATTCGCCAGTGACGTCATTTGACCTATCCAAGATCGTCGCACCACAAATCGTTCAAGTATCACTGACCTCTATCATACAAGCTTGTATAATACTGGTCAGTGTCAAGTATTAGTTTCGTAGTCGCGCTAGGGCTCTCAAGCCGTTTGTAGTTATTTGTTTTTTTTATTTATGTGTGTAGTTTTTATTACACTATAATGGAAGAAAGAGAAATGGATAGGTCAAATGACGTCACATGCTGGAGCGCCGCGTGTATCAAAATTATTCTTGCAAGCACAACTTCAGTCACTTTTTAATTTCTAATAATATTTTAATGATTCTTTCAGTTTTGTTTCATTTTACTTAAATTTTGATAGTAAACCCATAAACAAAAAATGGGAACTTCTTCATTCTCGAAGTTTTAACACAGTTCACATTATCTCAGTCACAATCACAGATTACAATATAAGTCACAATTCTGATCTCAGTCAATCACAAACTAATAAGTCACAATCGGTTCGAAAAACCTCAATTTTTTTATAAGTTTTTAACATTTGAATGTCACCGTAACGAGATTGGCGACTAGATTTTAAACATTTTTTTTATTACTAAAATTGGCCTTCTGAACTTCGCAACGAATTAATGGTAAATATTAATATTCTTAGATCAGACTGAATGTCTATGATGACTGATAATACATGATGGAGAAGGACTAACATGGGTAAACATGTTTCTTGAGGCAAGCAGAGGTTTCAATTTGGAATAGCAATCAGAATGGATCAACCAGTGTAAAGATGACTAATGCACGAACCGTGAAGCCCCGCGCGTATCCTATGTAATATGATACAATAGAAAATCAATTGTGTCTCATTAGCGGAGCTTGAAAGGTCACCCTAGGTAGTGTATAAGCAAAATCAGCCTATAATTTTCCCACTGCTGTGACACAAGCCTCCTCTCTGTGAGGAGGAGTAGGCCGTAATGCACCACACAGATCCAGTGCGTTTTCGGTCCGGATACTCCAGTTTCTTCACAATGTTTTCATTCACCGTTTTGAGAGCAGTTTATTCATCTTTACTAACATAAAATCATTTCCTTGTCAACAGAAAGAAGATGTCATCATTCTAATCGGGACCAGCGCACGCAAAATCCAATATGGCGGTCTGTTCAGCCGCCGTGATCATCGAGAAAGCCAACAAGTACTATGGCAAGCCTGGCAAAGCTGACTTCAAGCCTGTCCTTAAGGATATGGACATGGTTGTTGATAGGGGAATTATGTAAGTACCAACAATGGCAATGTTAAAATAGTAGATTGTTTGCCAAGGGAGCAAACAACTATTTTGAAGGCGAGAGTGTTGCTCCCGAGGTAGACACTCTACTTTTTATCACCCTCTATGAAAGAATAAGTAAGTGCAACTTATGAATAAGAAAAGAACGTTCATTTATTTACATACAATTTTGAGTAAACAATTTACGAACGAAGGCAGAATGCTTATCATGCGTATTTTTTATTTTTTTCACAACCTTTTTTTTAATCTGGCTCGCGTGCGTTTTACTTTATCATACAGCCTGTTACTTGTTCATACAATGTTCATGATTGATCTCTTTGGTGATTGGAACTTTCATAACAAGTAACAATATCCACATTCCAAATTCAAATAACTAGTCCCTGTTTACGAAGAATACACTAGCTCTTTTTGAATAGATGTGATAAAAAGAAATATATGTACTCCATTGGTACGCTTGCCAAGAATCTCTAAACTTCTCTTGCAAATATAAAAATCACAGCAACAACTTCAGTTAGCCAACCAAAATCATATAAAACCTGGATCGTTGACTGTGTCTGTCACAATAGAAATAGTATACATATTAAAACAAGACTCTTTACATAGAAAGAACAAAAAAGAACAAAAGAGAAAATAACGTTTAATTGCACTAAATGTGACACGTAAAGAAATTAAAAAAAAAACAGTGGCACTCCGAGAGTGCCAACAGAAGTGAAAACAAAACAAACGAAATACTTTGCCATCACTCGCTGACATATTGGATATAGATTAAAACCGAGTACACCCCGAGGACAGCCGAACACATCCGAAGCGGGTATTTTTGAATCATCTTATAAACAAAACACTCGAAGTGTTGCTAACGGTAACAGTGGCGCGAGTTTAATGGTTTTTTCCCATCTCAAAAAATACCCAACGAACGAATACCGAATTGAAGTTTTCACTTCAAAAATAAAGTACTCATAGCTGTTGGTAGATCCTAAAGGCAGTCTTGCGGAGTTATTTGAGAATTGTGATCCTTAGCTACGCTTTAAAAAGTTCGTAAATTATCTAAATTCAAGAAAAATCTAATTAAATCAATTATTTTCCACAGATATGGTCTACTCGGACCTTCAGGATGTGGCAAGACCACGTTACTGTCCTGCATCGTGGGCAGGAGGAAACTAGACAGTGGAAATGTCTGGGTCCTCGGTGGAAGACCTGGTGAGAAGGGCAGCGGTGTGCCCGGACCCAGGGTTGGATATATGCCTCAGGTATGTGTCATACTACCTTAAGTTATCATCATATCAGAAGGGGCCCGTCAGGGCCGAAGCCTGCCGGGTCAGCGGGATTGTCCGAAAGGGAACATAAAGGGCTAATGAAGGAACACGGGTGGGTTTTAGTCAGTAAGAGTCTGACATTCCCTTCCGCTCCATCCAGAGCGGGCGGGATCATTTGATGATTACCCATCGTCAAAAAAAAACGTTATCATCATATAATTCATCATCTGCCTAGCCTTATCCCAACTATGTTTAGGTCGACTTCCAGTCAAATCGGATGCAGTTGAATAACAGTATCCTCTACATCCGATTTACAGACCCGATCCGATTTCCTTACCATACGTACCTTTACTAAGATTGGTTGTCAGACTTTAGGACTCCTGAGTACCTGCAATGACTGTCAATGATCTACAGAATGACAGTCGGGACCAACGGTTTAACGACCTTTTCAAAGCACGAGGGATCTTCGTATGTAATGATGGCACCTATCCACGGACTAACCTCGGCAATCGTAACTAACCTTGATCGACCCGTGGGGCTGTTATCTATTAATTAGCCACGAGCCACTCTATTTACTAAACAACCCACCGAATGGAAAGCGTCTACCGCCGCTTTTAGAAACTTGCAACACCGAGTGGCTTGTGGCGGTCGATGCGTTTTCAACATTGCACACTGGAAGTCTCATGTGTGATTGCATCGACCTTCGTATCTTACAAATTGAATGCAGCTTTGACTGGTGACAATATCTAGTAAAATATATACGGTGGTATATTTTTAAACAGACGCTGAAATCTATAATTATTTACTTATGATAAAATGCAGTCGACGATATTGGGAGGAACACGCCTTCCAAAGCACAACTTGGAAAATGCTTATTACTAGCAGGGGATTGCGATGTTGTACTGATTTACGTTAAAAATTCTTTTTTTCTCCAGGATATTGCGCTAGTCGGCGAATTCACAGTCCGCGACGCAATATACTACTTCGGCCGGATCTACGGCATGCAGATGGAAAAGATGGTGGAACGATTTGAGTTCCTCTCCAACCTTCTAGACCTGCCCAGTGGAAACCGCCTTATTAAGACCCTGTCTGGGGGTCAGCAGAGAAGGGTGTCGTTGGCTGCTGCCCTGGTGCATGAACCTGAACTCCTCATATTGGATGAGCCGACAGTTGGATTGGATCCGGTGTTGAGAGAAAGGTTAGTTAAAACATGAATGTGATCTCTTAGTGTCAAAATTGAAGAACAAAACTAGTAAGTCTTTGTTTGGAATGGCGACACCGCGATATGTATGGACAAAATAATCTAATTCAAAGACAATGGTTAGGCTTCAGGATTGAAGGACCAAAAACTTCGTAAGACAAAACTATGGTTTTCCATAGCGGAGAATAACTAAAGTTTATTCGAACGTATGTTTCAAATTCATATTATTACAAGTTAAACAAATATCAACTTTATTTTAATGGTAATTAAGTTGATGAAAGTTATTTTTCCATAAACTCATATTTGTTTAGGTACATTTTTGGCAAATAAATCGCGAATGCAGATTACAGTGTGGCAGGGACATCGACGCGCAACCTGTTACAATGGAGTCAATACATGATTCTAAACGAAAAATAATAGCTGTTCCATACATTTTGAGCGCGTAAGTTACGTACAAAAATTTATACATGCTAAATTCGTGGTTACAGTTTGTGCGTCGATGTCATGCCACACACACAGTACACACACAAACAGATAGACATACACACACACAGTAGTGTATAGAGTTTATTTAGTTTAATTTCAAATATGTTATCTTCGTGAATAACCTTACAGCATCGCCAATATTTCCATAATTAATCGTCTATACCTATGGCATACTTGGCCTATTTGGCGCAGCCGTGAGGCACACAATACGATCTGTTTTTTTTTTTTGTTGTTATGTGTGATTATTGTGTGCCTTACTTAACCTGGGCCAAATAAACTTATTTTCTTTCTTTCTTTACACATTAAACAGAAGAATAATTCATATTTAAAACTTTTAACAAAGGCTTTATTAGTCAAAATCTGTCACGTAATATATTATATTACTTACAATATTTATATTAGTATGTTTTCATCAATCATTTATGTTTTTTTTATGTATTACTTACAATATTTGCATTAGTATACCTATTAAATTACAAATGACATATTGACGTCACGTATATACCTACTTATAATATTTACATTTATTATGTAATAATTCCTATTCAAATGAAGACTCCAAATCACACATTGACGCTAATTCTCTCCATTATAGCCACTATTTGACACAAATTAATGCTATTATGTCAAAAGGTAACAAAAATTATCACAGAAGATTTTTTCCTACTGTTTTTTGCTGAATAATGTGCTAAAGTCAAAACTATTCATTTTGGTAAGTGTGATAAACGGCTCTTTAAACGATTGTCATCGATAACTAATTGTACAAAAAACTTTGTTGGTACCAAAAAAAAATGCCCGAAGAATGATCCATTCATGTACCTATAATTTACTGATCATTTTTAAACTTAGAACAAGGTTTTCAAAGTTGTACTTCAGTACTATTTAGTAGGTACAGATGGTAAATGGAATGGTTACAAAGTTAGTTATTCCTGTGGCATCACCAAGCATATTATCCTGGTTAGATTTGAGTCGATAAGCGCAGGACTTCAAAAATCCTCTCTAAAAAAAAGAAAAATCAAATTTGTTTAGCCTAGATTAAGGTACACAATATAAGAACACAAAAAAAAACTTAATTCTAATAACAGTACTGTGTGCCTCATGGCTGCGCTCTAGAAAGCAATAGGATTAAATTATCTCAAAAACTTCGTGAGGTAGGTAGTCGCAAAGATACTGAAAACGGTTTTTAAGATAGAGAGGGTTGGAAGAGGAAAAGAGCACATTATACAATAGGGAAAGAATATGAGCATTCCGGCGAAGGCGAATTGGTAACCACTTGAGCTTCACACGAAATTCGGAAACTTAGTCATATTTGCGCAATCCGAATATGAACCTTATATCTACAGACATTTTGAAGCCGCTCAAGTTTATCGACTTTGTTGTCTTTTGTTCCTCTGGATATCTCTCTGTCCTTTTGCTAAAACAAGGGTCTGTAAGTAAATCATCCATTTTCCTAAGATGACAGGAGCGATAAATACACGTATATATATACGTGTACCAGGATTAATGCATAAAAGACTATGTACTTTTATATAGCGAAATTATTTAAATTATATAATTTTTTATGATCTATAGATGAATAAAAACAATTATATATTTTTCCCTTGGCTTGTCAGCCAAAGCTTAAAGCCTACTGTCTTCTTAAACCAAATTATTGTTTGTTTCGTATTTCTTGCCAATCATTGTAACGGACTCGCAGAGGTAAGTTGCATGTAAGCACTAAATAGACTATAATATCTACAGTACCCACGGCCACGATCGCTTACCCAAAATTGTTTCCGTGCTTCGAGCACATGAGGTGAACAGACATTCTTCAAAAAGTTTACTCAATATACGGAACTAACCGACGCAGAGCAAGTTTTACCTTACAATTCATAAATTACGCAATGCCGAGCAGAAAATGTGTCATCTAATCATCTTATAAAATAATGCTGTGTGAATATTCGCGTAGATTTATCAGGGTACAAAGGAACGTTTCAAGGTTTCTTTCAACAATAAAATAGGTTGCTAAATCTTGAATTTACAAAAATAAAATGACATTCAAAATAAAAAGCTACCTACTTAGAGTTATAAGTAGTATTAAGTTTTATCTATACAAAACGAGGCTTGCATCATTGCTATTTCAGTGGTTTCACGGGATGTCAAAACTGAAATTTTCATAAGTGTACAAATTCTAGAATTACCATCAGGCCCAAAATCCCATTATTGATGAATGTTAGTGTACTTTTGGAACCTAAGGAAAAGTACACTAAAGTTTTTTTTTTAAAGCTTTTGAAACTGTGTAAGTCCTGTACCTTGCTTAGATCTCATTGAATCACCGAAATATAACGTATACTTACAGTACCCGGCGATAAATATTGCACATCGACCTTTGGAAAGAGACAATCGGCTAATTTCGGCTTCGTAGAGCGTTATCTCTGTCGCACGAAATACAAACAGTCGGGTATCTATTAGGAGCTGTTAAAACAATTATGTTTTGCTTCTTTTGATAATTATTTTTATTCTTTGTATAAAATTAAAAAAAGGTAAAGGTCGATGTGCAATATTTATCGCCGGGTACTGTACACCTTGATTTAAAATAATAATATGTACATACATTGAAAAAAGAAGCAATATGGCATCAAAAAATTCGTCCGCATCGCTGTCAACAGGAACAGTGCCCAAAAGGTAGGCAGCATTGTCACGTTGCATGGCGATGCTGATTCTTTGGACAAGAAAGAAGCTAGCCCTCTGGTCACGTGAAGAGTCGACCAACCGCTTGGCGATATCTTGAAAAACCTATAGCACCTTGATTTCGGATAACCTATAGATCCAATAACAGAACATTTTTCATTTCATATTTTTTTGATTTTTCATTTCATTTTTTATTTCATTTCTGTGCTAAATAAATGTATTTTCTTTCTTTCTTTCCATTCCACATCATCTTCATTTTATTGCAACAAGCAACCTAGAAGATAACTCATATCCTGGTTAAGATTAATCAGTCAGCAGTGAGGAAACCTGCGTAACACGCATAATATGACAATCGATCGCAATGCCTATCATTGGGATAGTTCAACCACGTACATTGCGTTATTCATGTTGCTGAGCAGAAAAATTTTACATACATAAGAAGCAATGGATTAGGATTTTCCTTCAAAATCCTCGGATTGTGATGGAATGTTTGTTACGCAATTAGGGTCACTAAACGCCTCCAGACGTGACATCAATACAATTTCCATTGAGTCTCGTTCAGTATCCTTCAGTGGGTTAATAAGTCTGAAATCGCCAATCCGTCTTGAGCAAGCGTAAAGATCAATGCTCATGCCTTCTCTGGACAATAGAAAGCTAATATAACATAATCAGTCTATAATGTTCTCACTGCTGGGACTCAGGCCTCGTCCCTGTGAGAGGGAGTGGACCGTTATCCACCACGCGGGCCCAGCGCGGGTTGGTCGATATCACATCGTCTTCGAATTTTTGGTTCTAGAACGTGCCGGTTTCGTCACGATGTTTTCCTTCGCCATTTTGAGTGCAGATGTGATGAAATAATTTAACACAAAGTAAAGCGCCTATGCACACCATGTTTTTAAACGCACCGTTGACGCGTGTTTCTAGCGATACAGACGCGATACGCACGCGAGTCAGACGCAGCCTGTAGACCTTCTGTAGGATAAAAGCGCGCCGTCGACGCACGTTTCTAAAACGCGCGTCAACGGCGCGTTTAAAAAACGTGGTGTGCACAGGCCCTAAGTTCGAACCTACGACCTCCCGACAACTCATAAGTCAAAGCCGTTACCACTGAGCCACCACTGCTCTTCTATACTCCATTTGAAATAAGTTTAAACATTTAAATACACCTTTTTTACAGTTTGTTCAACCGATTTCGACTTCTATACCGTAGGCACAAAGATGGTATTAAAAGCAAAAAGTGGTTACAATACCAACTGTTTACTGCAGTTGCTATATTATGTCATGCAACCAATGCAATAGAATTCAAATTCAAGAGCAACTGCTCTTGCGTTATCTAGGTGTATCTGTATGCCCAGGGTCTGCCAGACGTGAGCAGTCCCTTTTCACAGGCAAAACATACTGTGACAATAAGACTACTATCCCAAAAACTTTCTTTCCTTGACAATACCATAATAAGTATTGTCTTACCGCGGATGTCCATTGTTTTAAATCACAATGAGTGAAGCTTGATCACTGATATACCATCTATTGTCCATCAGTAATCATTACGTCAGAGACCAATGAATTTGTTTTGGAAAAGCTGACTTATTCGGTAGTACTAGCTCTCTTGGAATAAGTCACCTTGGAGTTTAATTTTGGACAGTATTTGTTTCTAGGGGTGCCAGGCTTAATAATAACAGCCGCACGGGTCGATCGATCAGGTTAAGCTACGCTTGCCACGGTTGGTCTGTGGATGGGTTCCATGGGACCATCTTTACATACAAAAGCACAATAAGCCGTTGGTCCCGGCTGTCATTCGTAGATCTTTGAAAGTATTGTATAGTTACGGGTAGTAAGAAGCCCAAGAGTCTGGCAACCAGTATTAACAAAGGGTAACGTAATACCCAGTGCCTATTTTAAAAAATATTTGACTTTGAATTTGTCCAGTAACTGGGTTGTGGAGGTCACATAGGCAGTCGCACCATGTAAAAACTGGTAAGTAGGTATTCATCTGCATCCGGTTAGACTGAAAGCCAACCCAAACATGGGAAAAGGCTAAGCAGATGACGCACCAAAGAAGACTATAAAAATTAAGATGCAAATAAGTTCTATTGTTCAAAAACATTAATTCTTTTATTTCTAGTCACGTATCATATTTACATGCAATAAATCTTTCAGATCATAATACCTATAGCAGTTTACATAATCTCAGATAATTTGCATTCCATCACCACTTATCAGTTATCTACTTTAGTGCAATGTATTCTAAGTTGATTTTTGAATGACCATTTGCAACAAAAACGTCCTAATACGTTTTTGGTTGCGCTGAAATTTGACCTTTGTTAAGTTGGCATTCAGTTTGTTGTTTAATAACTTGAAAATTAACTCAATTTTTTATTCAAAATATTATATGTTATTCTTTTAAATTAAGTACACATTTAACTATATTTTTTTTTGGTTATTAAGGCAACGCAAACATAAAAATATTTCTATTTTTAGGTTTGCGTTGCCTGTGCGGTCGGGAGACCACACACACACACTCGTATATAAAATAGACAGAGAGAGAGAGGGAAAGTGTGAATTTAAATTAAACCATTTACACGCACTTTTGAATTGTCAAAGAGTCGGTCAGTTAGTCAGAAAGGTGAAGCTAGTTGCCCATTCCAAAACGAAAATCTCTATGGAGAAGAACCAAAGACAAGAACGGACACTTTTTATCAATACCTAATTACAAAATCCTGGGTACATTAGGTATTCTTGTTGCTTCTATATTATAGATATAGGGTAGACCGGGGACAATAGAACCATTTTCTAAACATTGGTTGATTACACGAATTTAACTGTCGCTTTTTGTTTTAAATATTATTTTTTTACAGCCTTGGTTTATTATTTACCGAAGAAAATATCTAAAGTTGGTCTAGATTGAACAAAAGTTGGTCAAAATTGACTTTGAATGAAATGATGGCTAGTGCTACAAATGACCCCCTTTAAGGGTTAATTGTACCAAAACTGCGTAGGGTAATAAAACGCGAATAAAGGTATTAATCACATTTTCTCAGTCATTTGTTTGAAGTCTTACGGGTTTATAATCATTCTTAAAAATTAGGAACAAAAAATTCGTGATATCGGTGTTTTAATCAACACAAATGTAATGTAACACAAAAATTCTTGACTTAGAACAAAAATAAAATAAGTTTTTATAACATACAATCAACTTTGGTTTACATGTCGCATATTTGCTATTATCTAGCTTTACAACAATTATAAAATAAAAATAATCAACAACAATAGATGGTATGGAGGTAAAATTGACCCCTGGTACAATTGCACCAAAGTAACTAATTTAGAAAAAACCATCTAATAGTCACATAATTCTAAACTTATAGTTTCCAAATTTATCATAAATCAAAAGTTTAATATCCATTTAAACTGGCAACAACAGTTACTTGTCGAAAAGGCTTTAGTAGTACGAGTTACAGTCAATAATATTTTACGTAAAAATTTACCCCGGCTTGCCGGAAATCAAAAATTCTCCATTAACACGTCCGTTTCACAGCAAGCGCGCCAGCGCCTGAGGGGCGCCTCGGGACTCAAGTAGCGCGTGTGCTGGCGCACTCACACATGCAAAATCTTTCTCGGTAGTAGAAATATCGATGATGGTACTATTGACCCGTGTTACTATTGTACCCGGTCTCCCCTACAGCGTGACACATTTGGGACGAGTAGGTATTGAAGTTTTGTATGGGAGAGATGATATTTTTTATTCGCGATTACGACGTTGGTCCCATGGAGAAAGTTGTTCAGTTTGATGGTCTTAAATATGACCACACATTTCTGATACACGCTGTATACAGTATAACAGAAATATTTCACAGGGCGGTGAATAGCAGTTTGCATCGTATCCTAAGTCCGGCAATGGCCGTTAATAGGGTTCTTTCTTTCCACATCGACCTTCACTTTCAGACACGTTCTTTCATCACGTTAATTGGTTAATCTTAACTTCATAAGGTGTGCAATCATGACGGAGCATTTTCCTTCTACCTACAGTATAGACTCTCGTCATATTTGGTAAGTAATATTCAAAAAGTTCCGATTTGTGTGTTTGTGTTTGTGTGTCTTCAGTTGATTTGAAAACAAGAAGGCAATTTCACGACATTATTGACAACTCTTGACATAGAATAATCAGTTTATAATTTTGCCACTGCTTCCTAGCAGTGGAGACCTGTGTCCTCATAGGCCTCCTCTCTGTGAGAGGGAATGGGCTGTAATCCACCACGCGGGCCCAGTGTGGGTTTGATTACTCTTAACATAGCTTTGTTATCAATTACTAACAGCGCCCCGTGGTTTCACCCGCATAAGTGTCAATCCCGTGGGAATATCGGGATAAAAACTATCCTATGTCCTTCCCCGGGATGTAATCTATATCTCTACCAAATTTTATCGAAATCCGTTCAGTGGTTTAGGCGTGAAAAGGTAACATACAGACAGATACTCGTAGACAGGCAGAGTTATTCTGATTTCGAGTTTCGAATTTATAATATTAGTATGGATGAATGAATGGGATGCACGAAACATTTACCCAACTAACTCTTAAATAAAAATCTCTTATAAGAGATTTTTTCTCTCTTCTCTCTCTTTATACCAATCTTAATCCAACTTAAAAGACCATAACCAAACCGGCCGGCAAATAGGCCTCTCTCATAACACCCAGCCCTCCGCCTTCCGCATCCAGTCTGTCCCAGCCACCTTCTTGAGGTCTTCGGTCCATCTAGATGGGGGGCGTCCCACACTACGCTTGCAGATACGCGGTCTCCACTCCAGTATGCTGTCATGTAATTGCCTTTTTTTTTCATCAGCTGAAGAATGAGATAAAAAAAGACACTAAGAAAATTTGACAAACACAAAACAATCAAACAAATCGGAGCTTTTGAATATTACTTAGCAAATATGACGAAAGTCTATAATGTAAGTAGAAGGAAACTGCTCCGTCATGATTGCACAAATTATGAAGTTATGAGTCATTGCCGGACTTAGGATACGATGTAAACTGCTAGTCACCGCCATGTGTAATATTTCCGTAATACAGCGTGTATCAGAAATATGTGGTCATATTTAAGACCATCAAACTGAACTTTCTCCATGGGACTAACGTCGTAATCACGAAAAAAATATCAGCTCTCCCATACAAAACTGTATCTACTCGACTCAAATGTGTCACGTTGTATATCAATATAGAAGCAACAAGAATAATGCACCCAGGATTTTGTAATACATTGATAGTGTCCGTTCTTCTCCATATAGATTTTCGTTTTGGAATGGGCAACTAGCTTCAACTTTCTGACTAACTGACCGACTCTTTGACAATTCAAAAGTGCGTGTAAATGGTTTAATTTAAATTCACACTTCCCCTCTCTCTCTCTGTCTATTAGAGTACACACGGAAGTGTGAATAGCTATGCTGGACTCGTCTGCTCCACCGGTCATTGGTCCTTCGACAAACATGGCCACCCTGCACTGCGACTTTGAAACACACACATTGAAACAAATCAAAAACATTATCATGGCGTCTTTAAGAAATCTGTGTGAATTTATGATTGCTTTTTATTCTTAGTCGTCAATGATATACATAACTTTTAAGGGGCTTACATGACCTAAAGCGCGGTCACTGTCGGACTGCATAGAAAATAAAGAGAAGCGCGATGATACAACGCTGGTAATTTATTGCAAAATATGAAGCAATTATTTAATTACAAAAAAATCTATTGTTTGGACTAAAAAACTAAAACACTAGTAGGTATTTTAGTGTGTTGCTTGTAGAATAATCTGACAAAAAAACAGAATGATTGTATGTATATTAGAATGCTTTTTATTGTAAAAAAAAAGTTTTTAGAGGTATCTTCATGGTTTTTTCTTTCGTATCAAATTATTTGTATTATGTTTTCAATACACTATCTACATATGTAGCATAATTATATCCTGAAGAATATCATATATTTTTCTGATTTTGTTTGCTGTAGTCGATCATTTATACTTTTATTCTTTCTAAAACTTGCGTTTTTTGTGTTTAGATCCTGTAAGCCCCTTAACCTCATAATAATTTCGCGCGTCTTTTATTTATTTATTTGACATGCGCAATGCCTTGACGCAATCATTTCCTTTGCAAAGCTACCAAAATATTATTCAAACAAACATAAGATTTAAGATGACGAGTCTCCTTATTGTCAAGGTTTAGATGCAAACAATGAAAAAAAACCGGTCAAGTGCGAGTCAGACTCGCGCACCGAGGGTTCCGTACAAATTTGTAGGTATGTCATGTAAATAGTTTACACGGGATTTTTTTTTACCGTGCTTCCTGCCAAATTTCATGATTCTGGGTCAACTGGAAGTACCCTATAAATTTTGATTCCCTTGAGAGTGTCGAAATATACGTTTTTTGCGGCATAAACGGCCGTGTTGATTTTTACCTTAACTTAGAGATTTGATTTTATCACAGCTTTGAGGGAGTGTGAACCTGAGTATATGGTTTTAATTTCAACTCGATACCTCCACGCGTTCCCGGGATAAAGACAGACAGACGGACAACAAAGTGATCCTATAAGGGTTCCGTTTTTTTCCTTTTCAGGTACGGAACCCTAAAAAGAAATAGAGTTAAGAAATCTTTAAGTTTCATTTCGTTCGTATTAATTCAACTTAGACTGCCTACCCCGACTGCCTCGTTGATCTGGTGTTTGCAAGCGCGGATTAGATTCGCAGGTCGGGCAAAGTGTAAGGCCGGTATCCCACTGACGTTTTACGAGCGTTGGCGCTTCTTCAACGACTGCGCAGCGCCAACGTTGCGCAGACGCGACGTTAAGGTGAATGGGTAGGTAGTTGAGACCGCGAAATTCAAATTTAGTTACGTTTTTTGCAATTTGCAGGTCAGTGTCAATCTTGATCAAAATATGATTCGCGACAATAGCAGGTACATATTTAGAGAAGTATAATCATTAGAATCAATAATACATCTTTCTAAGTTAGATTTCTACCGCCAACCACCAATCTCTTATGGAAAAATGTTAGTGGTAGTCGGGAGTTTCTTGGGGCAAGCGTTACACCCGCTGAACGCAACGTTAACGTCGGACACATGCTGCGATTTGCATGAAACTCGCGTCGTTAACGTCGCGTCTGCGCAACGTTGCCGCTGCGCAGACGTTGGAGAAGCTTCTTTACTAGTATCCCACTCAAAACAACTGAAACCTTAAAGTCCTCGCCCTCGCTCGCTTTTGATTTAGTAAGGGCGAACGTTTCAGCCTGCCCGATTGAATTTAACTTCAGGCATATTAACCCCATAACAGTAATTAAAGCTTTTAAGCAAATTAAGATCAAATTGACCGAAGATCTTTGGGGAATGTCCAACGCTCGTAAAACGCCAGTGGGATAGCGGCCTTATTCGGTTTTTCAATCAGGAATTTCTCAGTAGCGGCCCGACGTCTACATTCGTGCCCGATTGATAGGAATAGGGTCGCCCCCCTATTACATGGGACTAACACATAACTGGTGAAATGTGTGTGTACTATAGGTATGACCTCTGCCTTACCCTTCAGGGAATACAGGCTTGATGTTATGTCAAACTCAAACTCAAAGCATTTATTTCAATTAAACCATTTACAGGCACTTTTGAATTGTCAAGAAGTCGGTCAGTCAGAAAATATGAAGCTAGTTGCTCATTCCAAAGCGTAGGTACCTATAGAGAAGAACGGGCAAGAAACTCCATGGACACTCTTTTAAATTATATTTTTACAAAAATATTAGTTACATCATTAATGTGAATTTATAATTATATGTGAGAACGATGTAAAAAAGACGTACGCGTTAAAAGCGCCCAGAGTACAGCAAATAGTAACAAAACAACAATTCAAAATTAAAATAATTAAAAATAAGCCGAGGCAGCTAAGAGATGACCAGCCCCAACTGACGGCGCCCGTTCACGAACATGACGCATAGATCAGCACCATTCAGCTCAACCATTTTGAAGGGAGCTAAATGATCCAACACACACGCCACCGTCAGCGAGACATTTGTGTGAGTATGACATACTATTAAAATGTAAAATCAAAGACGTGATGTCCAGTGCCTCGGACTGTGCCTGCGTGGTGCAATACGGCCCACTCCCTCTCACAGAGAGGAGGCGTGAGTATCAGCAGTGGGGACATTATAGGTTGATAATGTAATTGCACATACCTACATAACGTCGCCTTAGAGTGAAAACCTCGGGAAGGTAAGTAGCATTTTATGCATTTCGGACAATCTTATACTTAGTATCAAACAGTTCTGGCTATAAAAGCGAGTTAAATTTCCATATTAATTAATAAGAATACAGAACCACCTTTTTTGAAGTCGGTAAAGAAAACATAAAAGACGCCGTACAAAAATTTTACACCACGCAGTTCTTTCTTCCTCCTGAAAAGTTACTTCTTTTACACTTACGAGATTTTCACTCTAAGGCGTCGATAGGTACATAATTATTTTGCTCTCGTGAGGTGCGTGCGCATTATGACACAATATTTTCTTATACAAAATAGATATACTTAAGTACGTTGATAAACATTCTGCTCTTCAAGTATCCTAGAGTGGTTATAAGATTTAGACGTCTCGACTTGTTAACTTAGGATGTTGCGTATGTGTGCGTACGCGCTTGCAAGTGTGTAGTAGATGACACCAATAAGCCGCCAAAATTAAGTTTGTTGTGGCTCTTGATGTTTGACACTTGCAAGTGTTACGGCGCAAAAGTTCAAATAAAGGAATTAACTTCATACGCATAAGCAGGATACAAAGGTCTAAAGGCTCCTACAAACAGGCGCGACACGCGATATCATCGCGCGCGACACAAAGGCACCGCTCGTTGCGCGACATGCGGTGCCGTTGTGTCGCGCGTGTTTGAAGGAGCCTTAAAAGTTAGTAAAGAACATTTTCGAAATGTCTTATTTAAAAAAAAGATAACTGGAAATCTGTTTCTATGGAAAATTTAAAATCGGTCTAATTTGGCTGTAGCACCATTTTTCGAAAATGTTCTAAACTAACTTTTTAGACCTTTGTATCCTGCTTATGCATATGAAGTTTCAATAAAATCGGTTCAATTATTTCGAATAACAAGGGCTTGAATGTTTGTATGAAATGCCGTACGTCGTAAACGCTCTTAAAAAAAAAACAGGACCCCTTTGTCGTTATAAGACGTTGCTGGCCCGAAAACAACTGCAAATATGTTCATATTCCTCGTAAACTAACAATTTATCCATCTAACCTCTAAAATATGACATTTTAATAAAGCAATCAAAATAACAAATGATCACCTCGGAAGAGACCTTCGCGAATACTCAAAAAGTCACCAATTATAATATTCAGTTAACCTATAAACAGCTTGTAAACGTTACGAGACAAATATTTCTCATCCTTGTGCAGAATCAATGTCAAGAGAAACCAACACACCTGACCCTTTAGTACAGAGAAACGGTTTCACAATTCAATTCACATGTCATAAAACTCAGAAATGTTACCTTAAAAGGAATAATTTTTCTTTTATTTAACCATGACATACTTAGAGGCTGTCTCTAAAAGGGCTTCTTTTGGACATTTAGTGGTTCTTTCATAAGTAATCTTGCCTATTTAATAAAATAATTACTATTAATCGTCAATTCTTGATTACTTGAGTAGAGTTTTCTTTTAGTCAAACAAAATAACAAATATACTATATATAATAGTATATTTGTTATTTTGTTTGACTCTCAGTGTTAGTATATAACTAACACTTTGCCACCGACTTCGTCGCCCTCTTCCTAAATCAACGGGGAAAAAAAAAACAAAAAAAAACCTAATAACAATTTTGAAAAAAAACCGCCTTTATTACTTGTCTACATCATAAAGGGAACCTCTGAGCTTTTCAGCCAAGGGTTTGGGCTGGGCTGTTTTTAAGTGAATGAGTAATGACTTTTCTTTATGTACTCGTAGGTATTTTTGTAGGGATCGGACAACATACCATGTTGTAGCTAATTACTTCTTGGGAAATTTTAAGAGCTAGAGTTTCGAAATTATTTTGGTTTATAGTAATAATTGTCGAATGATTTTGATCAATCTTAATAGGACCAAAATCATCATCATCCACTTTCCGACTTCACCCACTAGGTACCATACTCTCTTTTCTTATGCCAATCCCCTCGCTCCTGTTGCATTGTGGCAACAAATCAACCTATTGATTTTGATAACTGAATTTTAGTCCTAACCAAATACCATCATAAAACTTACATAGTCATCTGCCGAGCCTTTTCACAGCTATTTTTGGGATTGGCCTCCAGTCTAACCGGCCGCAGCAGAATACCAGTATTTTACATGGAGCGACTGCCTATCTGATCTCAACAACCCAGTTACAGATGTTCTATGTCACGAAGTCCGTTTGGCTATGAATGTTGTCAAGCGTGCACATGCATATTGTGGTCAACAGAGACTCAACAATGGGTGAAGTAAAACGGTACACATTCGCGGAAATAGCCTCATGCGACGGCAGCAAGGGGCAGCCGCTGTAGGAGCGCGCTTGTCGGGATACGTCACTACTACAATCAAAGCCGAACGGACTTCGTGAAATAGAGGTGACACGATACTCCTCGGTGAGACTGGTTATGACAACCATACTAAAAATGCAACAACATTATATTTTTTTCTTTTTCATTAGGCCGCAATTCTTCTCCAAAAAGCAATTCATCCATGTTTACTTGTTAAACAACTAACTTTTATTGCTTTACAACACTTAGGTGCTGTAAGGTGCTCAGTGATGCTTGTCAGCCATTATTGCCAAATCAGAGTCTATCTCGTCACTGTGATCGCAATCCGTTAAGAAATGACGCCAATAATGTGATAGGTCACTTTTTTAGGCTGCACTTTTTTAATATGATTGGCGATTTTGGCACAAAAAAGAGAACTGATAAAAAAATATTGAAATGGAGTCATCAGGGCGGCAGAGACATCAACGTGCAACCTATTACAGTACCCGGTGACAAATATTGCACATCGACTAATTCAAATTGGTGTATTTTATACAAAGAATAAAAATAATTATCAAAAGAAGCAAATCATAATTGTTTTAACAGCTCCTAATAGATACCGGACTATTTGTATTTCGTGCGACAGAGATAATGCTCTACGAAGCCGGAATTAGCCGATTGTCTCTTTCCAATGGTCGATGTGCAATATTTATCGCCGGGTACTGTAGCACGGATTTAGCAAGACTTTAGCAACAACGATAACATCCGAAAGACATCCACTGCTGGACATAGATCCCCCAAGGTAATTTCATCTACGTTCAAAAGAAAAAAGAATTTCCTAAATTTACCAAGTACTATGTCTGTGTAATTAACGCAATTTGTGTAAACAATTAATTTCCCTGACTGAAAAGGTTTTCAACGTTTTATAGGAAGATATTAAATGGACGTACAAGAACTGGCCTTCAGGTTTCAAACAATTGCAAATTCTAATAAAATATTTTATTACCATAGTATTGAACATAGGAAATATATTTTTTTCTGTACATTCCTAAGCTTTGATAACCAGTCTGACAACCAGTCTTACCAAGGGGTATCGTATATTACCCAGTAACTGAATTGTGGAGGTCAGATAGGCAAAAGAACCATGTAAAATACTGGTATTCAGCTGCATCCGGTTAGACTGGAGGCCGACCCCAACATAGTTGGGAAAAGGCTAGGCAGATTCCTAAGCTTTGATAAAAATAACGCATGCGTAGTAAAAAGCCATATAAATAGGTGTCAGAGGGGTAATTGCGTAACACACTATCAGTAGTAATGGGCTTAATTTTGACATTCATTGAGTTATTTACATTGTTGAGCGGACACATTTTTCCAACATATGTAGCAATGGATGAGCAAAACGAAAAAAAAAAAAAGAATGATTCAGATTGCTAGTGTGTTACGCAATTAGGGAGCACGTATTCTAACAGTTTTTTTCACACTTAACACACACCGAATATCATCATTGTTAATATTAATCTGCGGTTCTTATTTCAATTTATTTGGGGACGGCACAACATTTCATTCATACACGTCAAAAATAAATTTGATATGTCTTAAAACTAGATGAGCTGCTATGTCGCATGCTAATTCCGCAATTCAGTATTTTCTTGCCAAATGAAGCAATATAACCCGTTGCATATAATTACGTGTATCACTCTAGGAACAATCCACGCTGCGTCACTCGGCTTGGCAATGTCGCGGTCGTCAATTGTCGGCTGTTGCAACCGATCGCAATTACGTGCGTTTGCGCAATCGTTGCATGCTCCGTTGGTGGTTGTTGATGTTGATGTGATAGTGATTGATTATGTGATTGTGTTTTTTTTCCATGATTCGATTAGTTAGATATCTTGTTCCCACTGCTGGGACACAGGCCTCCTCCCGGTAAGAGGGAGTGGGCCATAATCCACCACGCGGGCCCAGTGCGGGTTGTTAGATGTCACATGTCTTTGAATTTTTGTTTTTTTTTTGTCATTAGAATCAGCAATGAAACTTCTTGAGTTAGAATCAAACTCAAATGTCATGATTTTATGAAAAAGTGATTCAATGAGGTAATGTGAACTTAGAGATGTATCATTGATGATTTTTTAAATATTTGTCCAATGGTTTACAAGGAAAATGAGGAATGAGGACAATAATTTGCAAGGTATTTAATAACATCAAAGATTGCCTCATTGGTCTAGTGGTCGCAAGCGCTCTACTGAGCCTGAGGTCTTGGATTTGATTCCCGGATGGGGCAAAGGGTTATGGGGTTTTTCTGCCTGAAATTTCTTAGTAGCAGCCCGAAGTATGGATTTGTGCCCGATTGATGACAATAGGGTCCCCCTGTTACATGGGAATTAAGCATAACTGGCAAAATGTGAGTGTACAGACACCAGCACATCAAGCTACCCGAAACTGTGAAATTTTCCCAATCAACTATGAGCTTTATGCTTTAGCGATAAAGTTGAAAATTATTAAAGAAATTTGACAGATTGTAGTAGCTTGATGTGCTGGCGTCTGTAGGTACTATAGGTACACCTCTGTCTTACCCCTCAGGCAGTACAGGCGTGATGTTATGTAATGAAAATGAGGTGTAAATACTTTAAATAAAAGAATTACTATAGACGGAGGAGAAGATGGTGGGACACCTTGGATGGCTTCCTGAAGAATTGACGAGCTGAATGGGGGAAGGCCTTTGCCTAGGAGTGGAATTTTAAAGGAAAGAAAAACAGTTGAAGCTTGTAGAAAAAAAACAATAATCGCAACATTGAACGTGAATCCGAAACGTTATATGTATTGATGCAAAGACATTAAATTATTTAGCAAAATCTCTTTGTAACTACGACTGACAACCAAAAGGTGATGGGGAAGGCTTCTCTGTATTGTTAGCATCGGGGGGATGCTAACTGAGATTAACGAATGAAAGACTATTTACTTTTAAGCGTAATTATTATGATCTTTAAATTAAGAACATTTTTTATCTATTTTTCCTTTGTCTTGTCAGCCAAATCTGACGCCTACTCTTTTCTAATCTTAAACTGAATTAATATTTGTCTCGTATTTCTTGCCAATAACTTGTAAACGGACTCGCGGAGGTGGCATGTAAACACCAAATAGGCTAAAATCTGTACAGTACCCACGATTATTAACTAAAATCGCGTTTTTCTTTATTTTGAGAAGAAGATTTTCTTCTTTTGCCGTCTATAAAACACGACGATGAGTATTCATCAACGTATTCAACCTCCCCACCCGCCATAGTGATCCTGCGATGCGCGCTGTTCCTCATCAACTAGTTCTTTGACGTATTTATCTGAAGTCCAACCTCTAAGGCTTGCCGTGCCAAGATCGTCTAGCATCTGATATTTATTTAAGTTTTTCTAAAATAGCATCTTGGAACAACCTGTACTTAAAGAACTGTAGCGCATGGATCATTTGCAGGGGTCACGGATCATAACATCGCATCACTGAAATTAAAACGAATAACGTGCAAAGAGTAGGCGAATTGAAGGAAAGAGAGAGAGCCGTATGTCCGGCGTAAGCGCAGGCGGTAGTTTTCAAATTACGAATTATTTTATGTTGTTATCATTTTTATGATTACCTACTGGCCAATTAGTAACCCCACACGTGTGTTACATTAATGTTAACATTGTAGCGGCACGTTAATTCTGTGAATAAAATTGTTTCATAATATTAAAGTAGGGACTTTGAGCGTAACTCGTAAAAGGTAGGCACTTACTTGTGTCCATTTATTCTAGTACAAATAAGTATAGAATAACAAGTACATAGGTAGTTGTTAAGTAAATATGTACTTTATGCTTAACATCAATTAAGGGGCCATATTATACAAGTATTACGTAAGCACTATAGGGGGCGGGGGGGTCTTTGCATTGCTTATTTTTGATGACATGGGGATGAGGTGTCTGGATGGTGATTACGTCAGCAGTATTTAATGTTTTACTTTTTCGGATTTTCTACAAATTTTGTCGATTTTGGTTTGAACACATGCCAACCCTACTTATCTATGCTTGAAAACGAAACGCATATAACTGCTGCTCATGAATCAATAAAGAAACCAGAACACATTGAAAAATGCATGTACCAATGTTTACGTAAGCATGGGAGGGTAAGAGCTTTGCTTATTTTTGCTGACGAAGGGGAAGGGGGGCTTAATAATTGCAAAAATCTGCTTACGTAATCTTGAACGGCCCCTAAGGTAAATGTATGTGACATTAAATAAATAAGTATTTTGCAGACTTATGCTAAAAAGTAACATATAAGTATTTATTTCCATGAAATTATACTAAAACCTATAGGATCCTTTTTCCCGTGACGAAATTGAAAAACGCCATGAAAACTAAAAAAAACAATTTTTGATTTGATTTCATTTTCTTATCTTTTCAAACACAGTTAAAAAGAAAAAATAACTACCTACTTACCTTTGTTACCAATAAATCTACATAGGTTAGGACTCGAATCAATTTACAAACATTGCCATTCAAGTACCTACTACCGGAGAAAATCGTTCAATTTCCCACAACGTTTTCCCACGTCGTTTTTCGTCTCATAATCCCAATGATGTGAAAAGAGGTAATGTGTTTATAATGTGTTTAAGGTTCTTTTGACGCTTGCATAACATTGACAGGGTAACGCTTTTGGTAAACCATCATCTGCCTAGCCGGAGCCCTTTCCCAACCATGTTGGGGTCGGCTGCCAGTCTAACCGGATGCAGCTGAAAACCAATATTTTACATGGAGCGACTGCCTATCTGACCTCCACAACCCAGTTACTGGGTAATACGATACCCCTTTGTATCACTCCATCGCACACATATGTGGTGTTATCACTCGAATAAAATCCTTCACGATCAACAATATGGTTTCACCAAAGGACGTTGTACGACCGACGCTGGTGTAACCTTATTAAAACACATTTTTAACGCGTGGGAAGAGGCCCAAGATGCCATAGGAATATTTTGTGACCTCTCTAAGGCATTTGATTGCGTCGATCACGAAACCTTGCTTTTGAAACTTGAGCATTACGGACTGGAAAACTTGCGCTCAGTTTATTTTAGGTAATGCGATACCCCTTGGTAAGACTGGTTGTCTACACCACTGGTTGGCCCCACAGAGTACTGTGGGCCATAAAACATTGTAAGAACTTAGCACATATGTTATTTTATAGTAAATCAATAGAACATGAGCTAATAACTCGTGGTTTGCGTTGTTTGTGCATTTGTTCTTCAAACAACTGATTATTGTACAATCACGTTTTTCTTTATGTACAGACGCCAGCACATCAAGCTATCCGAAACTGTCAAATCAACTTTGAACCTTATGCTTTAGCGATAAAGTTGAAAATCTATTAAAGCAATTTGACAGATTGTAGTAGCTTGATGTGCTGGCGTCTGTACTTGTTTCATAGAATATCTTAAGGTAGGTAATACATAAAGTAATCATTATCATCTTACCCATAATGGTACGGCTACATTGTCGCGATAAGGCGAACTACAATTTGCGCGCTCTCTCTCGTACACTGCTTGACGTCTCGCAGTAAAACTAAGAGCGCGCGAAGTGTAGTTCGCGCTATCGTGATAGTGTAGCCGTAATATATGACGTCCATCCGGTCCACCGCTGCAGCGCTGGACATATAGACCTCCCTCAAGTCCTGTTACAACGACCGATCATGCTGGATAAGGGCAGCCCTTATCCAGCCGAATCCTTCAAATAAATCGGTTGTTGGTCTGGTCCTACTTTCTTGTGGTGACCTACCAACTTGGATTGCCTACCCACCTACTATGCCTAAATAACTGTGGTCGACACTCGAAAACTCTTCAGTAGCCACATTGCCTATACTTTCTAAGATTCCACGCCCATTCCCACTTCAATTTAGCAATTCTTCGGGCTAAATTCGTGGATTCGTTTTTTTTCCATATACCGTCCCACTACTTAGCAAAGGCCTCTCCCAAATCTTTCCAGACACTCTTTCCCGCGCCACTTTGAACCAGCCCTCGCGGTTCGCGTCCAGATCGTCTCACAATCTCTTTCCGGGCCGACCTCGGTCGGCGGCGCCGTCCGTCTTCAGGCACCCATTGTGTGGAGGCTTTTGCCCAGCGGTCATCGTGCATACGGCTGATGTGACCCACCCAATCCCGTTTGAGTCTCAATAACTATTCTAATTTTAATTTATGCCGAAACGGGAGAAGTGTGACCCAGAATTGAATTGTTTTCCCCGTTAAAAACCGACACCACACGGATCTCGCGCCAACTTGTGGGTCAATAGAAACCAAGGTAAGCACAAACTCCCGCTCTACATGATGCCCATAGGTATTGGCCACAACATTCGCCACAATGTTGGCCAAGGTGATGAGCCTATAAACAGTGGGCCAGCCATGCAACAGGTGACTTAAAATAACCAGCTTCAACTACTACCTATACCATTTAACTATCGTCCTGCGTCCCAATGATTAAAATAATTATACCTACTCCACGCGACTGACTAGTTTGATACAGTAAATATTTTCATCAAACACTCGATAGTTCCCATAACACTATTATTAGTTGAATAACACACATTGAGGTCACTATGCTAGGTTATAATTCCCGCCAACTTCTTTCATTGTATTCTACTTTAACCTACATTTCTTGGGCTTATTATTATTTTTTTGCTTTATAACAGCCATTTTGCAACATAATATTTATTACTCTTTAGTCAAATATTGCCTCACATTAGGGATCACCCCTGAAGAGTAGAAGTTCCGTGTACTACAGGGTGAGAACCCGCAAGAATCTCACGCCATAAGGGGGTGAGACCCCTATTTCTCAAGGGGCTAGAGTTCCATTTAATAGCGTACAAAAACCTCCAAGTGTTCATTTTAATGTGATAAGGGACAAGACTACACTCTTGCCACAAGAGTGCCATGTAATGGAGGGCAAAAATCTCACGAATAAGGGGGTGAAAGTCCCATGTAATCCTATGTAATAGGGGTGACAATCCTAGGCAACTAGGAGACAAAAAAAACTTTAAGAACTAAATACATAGCAGTACTATAAACCATACTATGTATTTCAATCGTCATGCACCGAAAGAATACATAATAAATGTGCAACCGACACCAGTTTTCTTTTCGACATAAAAAGCAAAAACAAGCCTTGCGCAGTTTTTAGGAGACTGACGTTTCATAGACACTTTTCCAAATACCGAGCCGGGAAAAAAATACAGCAGATCATGATAATATGGACAACTAACTTATGGCTTATCATCATCATCATCAGTTCAGCCGAAAGACGTCCACTGCTGGACATAGGCCTCCCCCAAGCACCTCCACTTGACCGGTTCTGTGCTTCTCGCATCCAACGGGTTCCTGCGGCCTTCACAAGGTCGTCGGACTACCTTGTGGGAGGTCTTCCAACGCTACGTCTTCTGGTACGCGGTCGCCACTCCAGAACCTTTCGGCCCCATCGGCCATCTGTTCTGCGAGCAATGTGCCCTGCCCACTGCCACTTAAGTTTGGCAATTCTTCGGGCTATGTCAACCGACCTAGCCCGAAGAATTGCCAAGCTTAAGAGGAGAACCAAGGTAACCACCTTGGTTCTCCTCTTATGGCTTATATAGCTACGTTATACACAGATACCTTCATAAACTCACGCCTTCCCATGGGGATAAGCAGAAACTATAGAACACCATCTGCTAGGATCCTTATATACTTCTTTTGCTTTTGCCTCGATTTATGTTCATACATCAAGTCATACACGCACGCCGGTTGCGAGTACTACGCGCCTTTTTTTTTCTGGATGGGAAATCATCAAATGACTCCTCCCGCTCTGGGTGGAGCGGAAGGGAGTGTCAGACTCTTACTGACTAAAACCCACCCGTGTTCCTTCCTTCGCCCTTTATGTTCCGGGCCAGCGGTAACCCTTTCGGACAATCCCGCTGATCCGGCAGGCTTCGGCCCTTGCGGGCCCCTTCCCTTGATGCTGACATCTCTTTGAGGCGCGCGTAAAACACGTACGCGCCGTCAGGCACGGGCCTGGTCCTGATCGGATGGTGAGCTACCCATTACTCTCCGCCCGCAGGCCCGCGCCTACGGTGGCCGGGAGTCGTCGCGCGGCTCCCGACGCCCGGAGCGTCTCCCGCGGCGGCTGGGACGGGAGGCTCTCTCCCTCAGCCGTCCCGCCGCCTTCTTCGCTAGCATGACTGATTCGCAGAAGGAGGCGACTGCCCCCCACTCCCTCTCGCCCCGGACCATGGCTTGAACCAGGCCCGAACGCGAGAGGTCGCCGCCGCTGCCGATAGCCTCTACGAGGACACGGCGGTGCTCCGCCCAAGCGGGCAGTACTACGCGCCTGACCTTATATTATATGACCTTATATTATATAATATGTCCTCGTAGGGCGTCCCCTCCCGGCGTTTCCACTCACATCTGCCTTATAAACACCTACGATATTACCAAAGATATAAAACTACCCCACAGTAAAACAATTCAGGCGTCAGCCCGAAGGTGATAATTCTGTCCATTTATCAAAATACGTTTGGGTTGACTACTCTTTAAAAGCTTTGATAAAACGAAATATCAATTGTTTTATTCGTTTTAAAGATTCACACTAGATATCATTCTATTTTTGCTCACCATTGTCTTTAATTCAAGTATTAAAACATTATCTTTCGTTGTTCTCAGGATATGGGACTTCCTCGCCGAGCAAGCACGACGTGGAACGACGGTTATCATCACCACACATTACATTGACGAGACGAAACAAGCACACAAGGTAAACTAAAGTTATCACATTTTACCTACTACCTGGAGAAGGAAAGGTAGGAAAAAAAGGCTCCTGAGGATGCTGAAAAAACCTACTTTGAAGACTCTGCTTCTTGTCGTGGGTGACAAAACGTCAGTGCTATGAAACGGTGATATCCAGAAATATAGGTACAGACGCCAGCACATCAAGTTACTACAATTTGTCAAATTTCTTTAATAGATTTTCAATTTTATCGCTACAGCATAAGGTTCAAGATTGATTGGGAAAATTTGACAGTTTCGGGTAGCTTGATGTGCTGGCGTCTGTAAATACGGTGACACTATCGTTATGAGACCTGGACTTTAATTTCCTGAAAAACATTGTGAGAAAACTGACCACCACAGCCTAGTAACTGGGTAACAAGATATCCCTTGGTATGACTGGTTGTCAGACTTTTGAGCTTTTACTACCCGTAGCGACTGTCGAAGTTCTACAAATGACAGCCGGTACCAACTGCGTAACAAGCTGCTGTCCAAGGCATGTAGGAGTCTCGGTATGTAATGGATGGTAACCCATCCGCGGACCGACCTCGGCAAGGTTTGGCCAATAGCCTGACATTATAATCATAATTAGTTTATGTGTTAAACAGGCATCATCAGGTTTTCAGAAAGCGGGAGTTATTAATTAAAATCTAATCCAATTAACCATGAATTAACTGTAATAAAATGTATGAGCAACAATTAAAATCAATGATTGCGTTACATCCATCCATTGTGTTAATAATGAGCTGTTATTACTTGAACAACCTTGAAGTTTTCTGTCTTGGAAGTTTTCTTATTTGCAATGGTTTCATGACATCGTTGATGGAACTGCTTGACTTGTTAAGGCATGGATTTCATCAATAGAACATCAGCTATCTTTTGATGAACTTAGGGCTGATTTTTCAATAGTCAGATAACTTTTATCTGAGGAATAAATATTGCTGTTTGACAGTTTTTGTACAGAAAATAATCAAACTAAAAAAAATCAAACTGTCATAATTATTGTTCTTCAGATAAAAGTTATCTGACTATTGAAAAATCAGCCTTAATATACAAAGGGCCGAACGATAGAGATATCCCTTTTATCCAGTTAGATTACGAATTTTAAGTTAGAATTTAAACTTGTATTTTACTGAACGCCTCCATATTTTAGTATTTATTTTTATTTATGTATTCAAAATTTGTATTAATAATTACATACATAAAGTCTGCCAAACTTCATAACAGTTTCTCGCCAGTTGTTCTTGTTGAACAATGGATGGATTACTTGATACATAATTATAAACTTATACAATCGAGATCAAAATTGCAAATTATACACGCATTGCCAATTGCCACTGTCCATGCATGGATGCGTGGTAGATTACAGCCCACTCCCTTTCGAAGAGAGGAGGCCTATATCTCAGCAGACTGGGAATATTATAGACTGATTATGTATGACAATATATCCTCTATGATGACATGTGTGCATTGAAGGCTCCTTGAAACAGGCGCAACGCGCGACTCGAATCGCGCGTGACACAAAGGCACCGCTCATTGTGCGACTTGCAGCTTTTTTTTTATCGCGTGTCGCGCCTGTTTGAAGGAGTCTTGATGCAACATGCGAGGCTTCTTACAAAAGTGTCGCCTGTTTTTCTTAGCTTATGATCGCAAAAGTTGCATCACTAGAATTATACACTACCTATTTCCCTACACTATTTTCTAATAGTTATCTTACTTCTGCGACTTTTTAAATTGATTTGGGGTCGGCACAGCATACCGTATTCTTCCATACATCTTTATCTACATGAAACAGTTCTTATATCTTGATGATTCAAAACTGAAAACTCAATGCATTTATTTCAATTAAACCATTTACAGGCACTATTGAATTATCAAGAAGTCGGTCAGTCAGAAAATATGAAGCTAGTTGCCCATTCCAAAGCGTAGGTACCTATGGAGAAGAACGGGCAAGAAACTCCATGGACCCTCTTTTAAATTATATTGTTACAAAAAGATTAGTTACATCATTAATGTTGAATTTATAATTATATGTGAGAACGATGTAAGAAGGACGTACGCATCAAAAGCGTCCAGAGTAGGTACAGCAAATAGTAACAGTAAAACAACAATACAAAAATAAAATAGGCTTTAGTAAAATAACTACGGGAAAAAATAATGACGGGATTAGCAAAAGCTTCCCAACCCTTAAACACAAAATACTTACTCATTGAATCTTTCCCAACAGATTGGTTTACTCCGCGATGGTCAACTCTTAGCCGAAGACTCTCCAGAGGATCTCCTGAGGAAGTTCGATTGTGACACGCTTGAGGAGGCGTTCTTGAAGCTGGCGATGAGGCAACATGAGACGCCGAGACGGCGGTCAAGTAAGTAAACCTCTATCAGTAATATATTTGGAGCCTCAAATCCAGAATTAGTGATCTTCATTTTTTGATCGTTTTTTCATTCAACCCTTGAAAGTTACACTTGAGTGAAACTTTGTAACTTATCGAAAATCATTGATGGCTTGAGTTATAAATTACAAGTACAAAGTGCAAAACAAAGACAACAAAAAATACGACCAAACAAAGATAAACAAAAAAATGAAACAACAAACAAACACACAAAGTAGACAAAGACCAAGTATACTCAATGGGACTGACAAAATTATCCCAAACCAAAAATACCTACGTCACAATCTTCTTTCCTCTGGAGTTAAGATAGGTCATCATTCCGGAAAGGGTTTACCTCAAGCATACAAAGCTTAAATGCGTCTTTTCTCAGACAGATAAAATTAGAAGAAGAAAAAACAGAATGTTACCTTAAAAACATTCTCAGTGAGCACTGTCTGTGGCACTGTCTCTAAACTTTATTAGCTAACCTACGTCCAGAAAAGATTTTAATTCCTTATAAATTTTGTAATTTCCATTGCAGCACTAACAGTGTCCCCGGACGTGATCCCGGATAGTATCTGTAACGGCGTTGACAGCCGCTACCACTCACGGGATGACTTCCCCACCATCACCACTAGCACTGATGTAAGTTCTTATAATAATGTGCTCAAATCCATTTAATCCATTGGCAGTCTATTTCGAATTCTTCTTCTCCCTGCGTCATCGTAGCTTTACGATAATAGATAGAGATGGAATACTATATAATGCACACTAAATTAAGAGAAAAATAAATGGATTCTGCAAAAAGTACTAAGTAATTCAAGGCTTATCGCAATCAGCGAGGAAAATCACTCGTGCCTAGCGTGCGGGTTCATCATCTTTCGTGGAGACTCTTTGAATGCATCTTTTAACATTTTGCACCAGAGGGGCAATTCTACTAATTTTAACAACGTTCACAGTCTGATCTCAGTCTCAATCTGTCAAAAAATACTTCAAATTTCCCTACATTTTGACAAGTTTTTGACATTTCTTTGTCGCTGAGATGAGACTGCGACTAGATTTTGAACGTTTTAAATTACGAGAATTGGCCTTCTGATCCCGTGCAGTAACTTTGGCAAAATCATCATCATTGCTATCTGCGTGGTAATTACGTAACATACGAATAGTAGAAATGGCTTCCATGTTGACAGTTCAACAACATTAATTGCGTTTTTATGTTATTAAACAGACAAATTTTTCGAACATATTTATTTAAAGCCATGGATTAGCAATATCTTTAAATGATTCTGATTGTTATTGATAGTGTGTTATGTAATTAAGATGCGAGTTTCTTTATTAGAGTCAGCAGTGCGATTCTGTAACCATCTCACCGTGAAAATTTAGGTGAAGTGAGTGTGGAGTGAGCTGTCAATAGTGTCAATTCCTAGCTAAAACAAACTCACATCACCTAAGTTTTCACGGTGAGATTTGTACATACAGAATCGACCGGCTGATTTGAGATATAGATGTTGATTGCTGTGTAAATCCCATTTACAAGTTATCAGAAGATATCATGTAGTCAGGAAATGTTTTCAGGAACTCAACGAACTTGGGTACCTATGTCAATGTTCAGAAAATTCTGGCCTGTCTTTCAAAATATGAAATACTCAATATCACGTTTCAGGTGCTAACAAAGAAGGAGAAAAGTCCAAAGGACAGCAAGAGATTAACAAAGTACAGGTATAAAGCAGTATTCATCAAGAGTATACAGCAGTTCTCAAGGCATCCTGGGTGAGTTATATTCAGAAATCAAATACCTTTGTTTACAAAGCACTCCTCGTGCAAGATTTTGTTACTCTACCATCATAACTACTCTATTAAGTAAGCAATATTGCAACTGTATACGGTTTGCAGAGTCCAGAGGGTCTAGGTATGTAGCAATCGCTTTCAAGGCATTTCGTATTTCTTCAACGATTTGCAACAAGTGGTAATCGTGGGAAAGGTACTTTTAGAGATAGTTTTACTTATGAATAATACCTATGTGCGTATTTCACCAAACTTTTATACCTTGGATAAGCCATATCCTGAGAATAAATTTTGATTTTTTTTTAATTTTTTCCATACTAGAACTGTCAGACGTCAATTTTATTCCACGGATAAAAGATATCCGACTTTGGTAAAATCGGCTCTTGATAATATAAAATGTTTTGTTTTCCAGCGGTCTAATCTTCTCAATCCTGTTTCCCATCATCCAAGTGGTAGCATTCTTCACAGCAGTGGGTCACGACCCGCGGGATCTGCACATCGGTGTCGTCAACGAAGAGGCCGCTTTTTCACCACGTAACTACTATCATCAATACATAGACAGCATATAATGTCCCCCCACTGCTGGGACACAAGCCTAACCTCTCATCGAGTGGGCCATAATAATATATAATCTAACTAGCTTCTGCTCGCGACTTTGTCCGCATGAAATTTCACCGTCCCCCCCATTCAATTTTCAATTCAATTCACTTTTACTCGGTAACAATTCACATTACGTTTGAATATAATCCAGCATGAAATATTAACTGTTCACCCTCTTAAGGCGATTAATTTCGAAAAACCCTTTCTTAGTGGATACATAAAGAACACACCCTCCAAATTTCATCTCTTTAGCACCAGCGGTTTAGGCTGTGCGTTGCTCTGTTGACATAACTATTTAACGCTACTAACCGCCTTACGCTCCACCCAGAGCGGGCGGTGTCATTTAATGATTTCCCATCCTCAAAAAAAAAGACATGGCTCTTTAATGCTACTAACCGTGATTCTCTCGTTTATTTCCAGTCGGACTAGACATATGCAGTAACACAAGCCTAGTAACAACGACGCTCAACGAAGACGAGACCTGCGACTACTACATGCTGAGCTGCTGGTTCCTGGAGGAAATGGAGAAGAAGATGCTGTTCCAGGTATGTAGACCTTCTTTGATAGGCTTCGATGTCTACTGCTGCCATCAGCTCTCTGTCGTCGTCTGTGTTCCCTCCCACATTTAACTCGTCTGCCTTCAAAGCAAGAGTAAACAGTCATCTTCTGGGATCGCGCGTTTCATTATGATGACATAAAAAATACTGCTGGATTTTGGCGTCTTTGGTGAGAAAAATTGTGATAGTAGACTTTCACATTGGTTAATGTGATGGTGATTGCTGGTAGTAGTCCTTACCTAGGGTATTATGAGGAGTTTGTTGCGCCACTTCTTCTCCCCAGTGAAAGCAGTAGGAAGTGGTGAAGGCCTGGCGTTTTGGGGACTGTCTTTCATAATTTTGACGTTCGAAAAATGCTGATTCTCAGCCTAGTTTGAATAAATAATTCATGATTTTGATTTGAGAGAGAAACTGTAAATTGCAAGACCTCCAAAAAGATTGTAAATGAAGATTTAGCTTGAGATACCAGATCCCCTTTACTAAGATTGACATAGTGAGTTAAATGACATGTATATTTTGCCTACAAAATTTTGCTCTAAAATTCTATGAATTCGTGATGACAAAAGTAATGCACCTCCCACAGAAAATAAGTAGCCACTTAATAAAATTCCGGGACCTTAATTGAAAAATAAATGTTCATGAATCTATTTGTGCCTTATCCAAAACTTTGCAGACGCCATACAACACATCAGAAGAAGCGAAACAAGCGGTATCAACCGGCAAGCTGTACGGAGCGCTACACTTCTCCAAGAACTTCAGCAGCGCGCTGGGGAAGAGGATCGCAGACGGCGAGGTGGACGACGACATCGTGGAAGACAGCAGTGTCAGCGTGTGGCTGGACATGACGAGTGAGTGAACATCCACTAACATCCTTACTTTAGCAGCGACAATGTTCTACAAAGGTGACGGGGGTCAAGGTGGATTGCAGAATCATCCATCATCATCATCCTTAGTGCAAAGCTGCAGTGCGATTCTGTAACTATCTCACCGTGAAAACTTAGGTGAAGTGAGCGTGGAGTGAGCTGTCAGTAGTGTCAATTCCTAGCAAAAACGAACTCACTTCACCTAAGTTTTCACGGTGAGATTTTTACAGAATCGACCGGCTGATCATATCATCTGCCTGCCTTTTCCCAACTATGTTGGGATCGGCGTCCAGTCTAACCGGATGCAGGCTGAGTACCAGTATTTTAGATGAAGCGACTGCCTGTCTAACCTCAGACTGGTTGTCAGCCTTTTGGGGTTCTGACGGCTGTCCGTAACGGCTGTCAAAGATCCACGAATGACAGCCGGGACCAACGGCTTAACGTGCTTTCCGAGAGGGGTTTTGGTATGTAAAGATGATCTTATGATGGTTTGGTTAGTGCAAAGCTGATGGCAAAGTGAATGACAATATCGTGGATGATAGCATCATCCACGATCATCTGGGGTCACTGGGGAAATAAGCAAAGAGAGGTGAATTTCAAATTGATTTTTATTAATAATTTACAGGATAATTGCGTAACACACTAAGAAACAGTAGGAATGGCTTTCATTTTGACAGTTTAACAACATTCATTGTGTCATTAGCGTTGTTGAGAAGATACATTTTTCGAACATATGAAGCAATGGATTAGTACTATCCTTAAAAATGGTTCAGATTGTGTTGGGTCGTGTGTTACGCAGTTAGGGTGAAGATAGTACAGACGGCAGCACATCAAGCTACCCGAAACTGTAAAATTTTCTCAATCAACTTTGAACCTTATACTGTAGCAATAAGGTTCAAAATATATTAAAGACATTTGACAGATTGTATTAGCTTGATGTGCTGGCGTCTGTACAAGAACAGAGGGGCAATTCTACTAATTTTAACAACGTTCACAGTCTGATCTCAGTCTCAATCTGTCAAAAAATACTTCAAATTTCCCTACATTTTGACAAGTTTTTGACATTTCTTTGTCGCCGAGATGAGACTGCGACTAGATTTTGAACGTTTTAAATTACGAGAATTGGCCTTCAGATTGGACAGTGAGCCCCAGGCGAGGCATATTGTCTGCGAAAATTTTCAAATTTTTCTACATGGGTGTCGTTTTCATGGTGCTAAAAGCAAGCAAGCTGATAGTGAAGTCAAAATGATTTTTTTTTTCAAACGATTGGCAATGACGTGGTTGATGAAGACATTATTTATTTATACATATATATATATACTATAATGTACAAAACAAAAATACATAAAATAAAAAACATATCAGACACTACAAAGTATACAATGGGCGGCCATATCGCTTTCTGCGACCTCTTCCAGACCTTGCCTTGCATTGGCCTTGGACTTAAGAATGTTATTACTCTCCCCAGATCATCAGATCTCGAACTTCATGAAGACTCAGCTCCACAAGGCGTATGAGAGCTTCACGAGACGAGCCATGATTGCGTGTGGCCGACCTGAGAACTTGGTACAGGTATGACATCCACTATTCATAATTATTATTATTATATATGATTTTTTTTTTCTTGTCATATTGCATAGCAATTTTCAAGCTACGAGTATTATTTTTGAAGTGAAACTTCTTAGGCGGTGGGTGATTCAATAATTGAACGAGAATTGAGACTGAAATTTCAAGGACGCGTCACGTTTAGGCACATTTCGTTACACGATAGAGAAGTAAGATATAACCTTCTCTGTCTTTCAAAATAAATCTCTTATTTTTTAAGAAGTTTCACTTCTATCATTTGTTCGGTACTGCACGCGCTATATTTTTTTTAAGTTGAACATTTTATTTACTAGCAGTGCCCCGCGGCTTCACCCGCATAAGTGTCGATCCTGTGGGAATATCGGGATAAAAACTATCCTATGTCCTTCCCCGGGATACAATCTATCTCTCTGCCAAATTTTATCGAAATTCGTTTAGTGGTTTAGGCGTGAAAAGGTAACATATATACAGACAGACAGACAGAGTTACTTTCGAATTTATAATATTAGTATGGATAGTCTGGATGAACACATCTCGTTTTGCCGGTTTCAATTATGTTTTTGTAAATATTTTATGAAGTTTTATAAAACAATTAGGTATTTCTTAAATTTTTGTAATTTCTTATTGCATATATATACTGCTGTGAACTATGAAGTTATAACTTTTATTATTTTGTCATTACTTATGAACTACTGCTTCAGATATTTTCTTAACGAACACACTGATCATCATATTAAGTATATACTGGTAAGTACATACCTGTTAGCTATACAGGACGACAAAACAATTTGCTAGCCAATTTCAGATTTTTCACAAAAGATTTTTTGTGAAAAATTCCTAAGAATTCCTAAGATTTGTTAATTGCAAGTTTAGTTAAAAATAGCCTTTACACATCTTAAATAAAGCTTTTTCAACTTATACAAAGATTTTTCCCGAATTCTGGGAAAAAAATGTCGTCGTTAGGAAGTCTCCACTTTCTGTCTCTGTTCTCCGAAGTTTAGGTAAATAGAGACAGCCTATTCCGACCACTGCTTATAACACAGCAAATTGACGTGGGGTGTCAATTTGCCAAAACAATAATTTCCCCGACTGTATTTACAACAACTAGCAATATTCAGTAGTTATTTATTTATTCCACTTCATACATTACTTACAGTACCCGGCGATAAATATTGCACATCGACCTTTACCTTTTTTTGTATTTTATACAAAGAATAAAAATAATTATCAAAAGAAGCAAATCAAGAGAAGCAATTGTTTTAACAGCTCCTAATAGATACCGGACTGTTTGTATTTCGTGCGACAGAGATAACGGCTCTACGAAGCCGAAATTAGCCGATTGTCTCTTTCCAAAGGTCGATGTGCAATATTTATCGCCGGGTACTGTACTTGCTAGAGACAAAATATAACTTTTTATCTTTTATATGAAAAACTAATGTGCTGTGTGTGCGTCAGATTCCAGTGCACTTCGAAAAGCCGGTGTTCGGTAAGAGTGAGCCGCAAATCGTCAGCTTCATGGCGCCGGGGATCCTCATCACGTAAGTTATACTTAATAAACATTTATCACATTACATACTGTACGCCGAAAAAAACACGTTTTTTGCATGGTGCTCCCATTACAACAAACGTGTTTTTTTCGGCGTTTAATAGCTATCACGGTTCATGAGATACAGCCTGGTGACAGACGGACAGTGGAGTCTTAGTAATAGGGTCCCGTTTTTACCCTTTGGATACGGAACCCTAAAAACCGCGGGCTACCCTGACACTTTCGTCCTAACCCATCTTAATGTCTCCTAACCCATGTTCCAGCATCATCTTCTTTCTGTCGGCCATCGTGACGTCGACGCTGATGATCTCAGACCGGCTGGAGGGCGTGTGGGAGCGCTCGGCCGTCGCCGGGGTCAAGCCCAAGGAGATGCTCAACGTACACATCACGCTGCAGTCCACTATTATTATGTTACAGGTTGGTTTAAGGCTCCCTTCAAACAGGCGCGACACGCCATAAAGGCACCGCAAGTCGCGCAACCTTATACTTTAGCAATAAAGTTGAAAATCTATCAAAGAAATTTGACAAATTGTAGTAGCTTGATGTGCTGGCGTCTGTACGTATTACATTACCCTAATCTAATCATCTCTTCTTAATTCCAGACAGTGGAGATGATGGCCCTCGCCTTCATCGGCTACGGCATCCCTTCAATAGGCTCCAAGCTAGTGTGTGGCCTGCTGCTGTTCCTGCAAGGTATCTGCGGCATGTGCTACGGGTTCCTGCTCTCGGTCTACTGTCCCAGCCACACCATGTCCTTCTTCGTGGCTACCGGGAGCTTCTACCCGATGATTTTGTTGTGTGGTAAGTTAAAAAAAAAAACAATTTTCTTTATTTTGGACGGCCATATTAGCTGTAGAACCAATGACCATTATTAGACGTATTCTTGAATGGAGACCGCGAATCGGCAAACGTACCTAAAGTAGAACGCCCTGGTCAGCGGGATTGTCCGAAAGGCCCGGAACATAAATGGCTAAGGAAGGAACACGGGTGGGTTTTAGTTAGTAAGAGTCTGACACTCCCTTCCGCTCCACCCAGAGCGGGAGCGGTCATTTAGTGATTTCCCATCCTGAAAAAAAAAGGAAGGACGCCCTCAGGCTCGGTGGGGCGATGATACGAGCAGGGTGGCGGGTATAAACTGGATGAGATTTGCCGAGAATCGAAATGAATGGCGTGCAATTGGAGAGGCTAAAGTTATTTTTGTACTAGAACAAATCTACACCCGGAGATTATTTATTAACCTTTTACGACAGCAATAAAAATTCGGAGCTTGTGCTGCGTAATTGGAAACAGACCACTCCCTAATACATAAGATTAATGTCATAACTGTCAAGATATGAGTTTACCTATAGAACACCTCCTGCCTAACTTTGAATAACAGACGTGATGTATCTTTATTAGGCTTTCGTACCCAAAGGGTAAAAACGGGACCCTGTTACTAAGACTCCACTGTCCGTCTGTCTGTCTGTCTCCAGGCTGTATCTCATGAACCGTGATAGCTAGACAGTTGACATTTTCACAGATGACGTATTTCTGTTGCCGCTTTAACAACAAATACTAAAAACTGAATAAAATAAATATTTAAGGGGGCTCCCATACAACAAACGTGTTTTTTTCGGCGTTTTTGCCTTGTGGTACGGAACCCTTCGTGTGCGAGTCCGACTCTGAAGTATTTTATAAAGAAAAACTAGATCTATACCATCTCTTCGCTTTTCGAGTGATTCTAATATATCTTTTCTCTATTCCCAGGTATCCTCTGGCCGCTAGAAGGCATGTCCTACACCCTCCGCATCGTAGCCCTCACTCTGCCCTTCACGATCCCTTCCAAATCCCTCCGAGACATCATGGAGAAGGGAGCCACCATCACGGACCCCTCAGTTATCTACGGGTTCCTGACGACGCTCGCGTGGATAGCGATCACTCTAGCTTTAATTTACTTACGGTTAAAATTGAAGAAAACGTAGGATACAGGAACTGGTTCTTAGGACTTTTAGAAATGATGATAATTTAGTGTGTTGTGATGTTGAAGAGCAGTTGGTGGTTGAGTAATGCTTGTGTAAGTGATTTCATAAGTATTTAATTAATATAACACCAGCGGGGTACAGTGCGTGCCACGTAAGATGAGACTTGACCCCGCCTCCCCCGCACTTTCCGCCGCCCCTATGACGTCCGGTCCCGTCCCGCACTCAGACCTCATACCGCTAAAGATACTTAAAATCGTGTACTGCGCATGTCAAACCACGTGGTGTGTCAAGTCTCTTCTTACGTGGCACGCATTGTATGGGTGACATTTTGACAGTTCAACAACATTCATTGCGTTATTTACATTGTTCAGCAGACACATTTTGCGAACCTATGAAGCAATGGATTAACAACATCTTTCAAAATTATTCAGATTGAGATCAATTGTGTTACGCAATTAGGGTGCAGGGTACCCAAATAGGGAGCAGTGGTGGCCCAGTGTTAGCGGCCCCGACTTAAGGCTCCTTCAAACAGGCGCGACACGCGATAAATCGCGCACGACACAAAGACACCGCAAGTTACGCAACGAGCGGTGCCTTGGTATCGCGCGCGATTCGCGTCGCGCGTCGCGCCTGTTTGCAGGAGCCTTTACGAGTTGTAAGTCGTAGGTTCGAACCCAGACAGGCGCTTTACTTTGTGTAAATGATTTCATCACCACTGCTCTCAAAACGGTGAAGGAAAACATCGAGAGGAAACCGGCATGTCTTAGAACCAAAAATTTGAAGACATGTGACATCTACCAACCCGCAGTAATTATGCAATATCGGGATATCGTGTGACCCATAAAATGGGTTGTGGAGCTCTGATAGGCAGCCTCCACGAAAGATACTGGTATTCAACTGCATTCGGTTAGACTGGAAGCCGACCCCAGAAATAGTTAGAAAAAGGCGGGCAGATGATGATGATTAATACCAGTCTGTTACTGTCCCACTACTGAGCAAAGGCATCTTCTTATACACAGAAGGCACGAGCATTGATCACCACGCTTGCTCAAGACGGATTGGCGTAAGTTTTTATTAAATTAAATTCAGTTTAAGCTAGGTACATTAAAAGTGGATTGGTGCTAGAATCTTTCATGTTTAAAAAAGGAAAGAGGGTAATAATGACCCAGAATCTGTCAATGTCTCCTTTAGACTAAAATTTTTGAATGATAACAATTCGCTCATTTGTTTACCTTCCAAAAAGGTATGGCGATTTAAGATAATTTTTATCTATTTAGGGTAAATTTTACCCATGTAGGGTAAATATTACCCATTTGGGGTAGGTTATTTTATGAACATATTTAGTAAAAATATTGTGAAAACTTACACAGGCAACTATCAGCCATCTGTTATTCTTGTCTGATAGAAAATGAACGAAATACAAAATTAAAATGTGCATTGTCGATTCACACATTCACTGTGTACAGTAATTGTGCTAAAACTGGTGGGACATCGGATTCAGTAGCGAACTGTTACAAATAATTTATTAATTAATACGAACGATGATAATAGTCTTATGACTTTAATTACATTAAAATCGGTAGCATTTATGAGCTTTCATCAGTTTGGCAATCGACATGATCACATATTTTTGTCTTATTTTTTCGTCACAGTGGCGCCATCTGGTGGAAAATAAAAGAACTATGATCGATGTTATATTAATCTTCAAATAATGTACTTTCTGATGACTGCTACAGGCATCAAAAATATCTAAACAGAATATTCACTGGGTATAATAATTTGTAACTAATATATTGTGTGTGTATTGCCAATATTAAAAATTAATTTTAGTAGATGTAAATCAACCATAAACGCCGGTTTAAAATCTGTGACTAAATAATCTATATTTTCGGTTAAGTGGTATATTTAGTTTGATAAAAGATTCTTTCACAATTCCAAAAGTTAGGTAATATTGGTAAATATTTTTCAATTAAAATAAGGTTTTAAAAAAGTTGTGAAAGGATTCCTTTCTGTCGGGTAGCTGTACGTAGCTAATAATTATATTTTTATGTCTCTCTGGGAATGCAGAATATGTGATAATTATCTTCTTAAATATTCTGTAAAATATACATGGTTACAATTAAATTAGTTGGCGAAACTCCACAGATGATATGGTTATCCGTATCTTATTTGTATTCACATCACAAAGAGGTAAGTTTTGTGAGTTTTTATGTAGAGGTTAATCTTCGGAACTACTGATCCGATTCCAATGGGAAGCTGCAGTATTGCCGAGTGTCATAAGAAATTTCACGCGGACGAAGTCGCGGACAAAAGCTGGTTGAAGATAAAACAAAAAAAAAATATACTTATTATGACGTAAAGCAAAACAGCCGTATTACGAGGCAAAAGATTTAACTCATAATTTCAAGTATTACCTCCGGGTAATACTTGAAATTATGAGTTAAGGAATTTTTTTTTAAGTTAAAACTTCTTAAGGCGCGTTGGGCATTTTTTGAAACGGGAAAACCTATTGAGCTCGCGCCACTGTTACCGTAACCGACACTTCGGATGTGTTCGGCTGTCCTCGGGATGTACTCGGTTTTGTATATCCGATGTGTCAGTGAGTGATGGCAAAGTATTCTGTTTGTTTTGTTTCACTTCTGTCGGCACTCCCGGAGTGCCACTGTTTTTTTTTTCACTACATATCGATACATACCTATCACGTCACGTCTGTGAAGTATCGCCAGCTAATTTAATTTGACCTTTTATAGGTACTAGCAGTATATTACTGCTAGAGTTAGTCGGAGGTAAATCATGACAATGAAATAAAAAGCTTGAAATTTTATGGATAGTGTTTATATAAAATGTTAAAGTGCTGAAATGTTATGTTCAAAAGTAATAGAAATATTATAGGGAAGAATATTTTAAAGGGACATTTTTGACATTCCAATGTATAGGTACTGTTAGAGCTATTCCTCATTAGTGCGTTGCGTCGTCGCAGCGTCGACTCAATAATGACTAATCAAATTATGACAATTTAATTATTATTTCAATTAAATTAGCCCATAATTGTTTAATTTATTAGTCATTATTTACTCAACGCAGGTGTGGCATACAATGCGTTGATGCGTTGCGACGACGCAACGCAACGCACTAATGAGGCATCGCCCTAATTTAACCTAGGATATGGAATTTATAACAGCGTGTATCAAAAATGTTTGGTCGTACTTCGGGTGTCCAGACTGTGGCGCAGTGGAAGCGTGCTGGGCCCATAACCTGTGGGGCAGATGAGGCGGCGTGGCTGTGCGTAGAGCATCAGGCAGATCCAAAAATAAAAGCAGTGTTGTTTACAAATGTATTGGCGTTATATTTGTCAAAATATCACACATACATTTGATGTCTTTTATTAACGATTCTATCAGATTACAATATAAAAATATTAGACGACGGACAAAACATTCAAGTAGCAAAGATGGACACAAAGACAAGAAGGAAGTACATAGAGCAGGGAACCGGAAACGTCACTTGTCACCTGTCACCTGTCAACGTCAAGTGTTGAGTAAATGTAAAGCATACAAAAATATATTTTAACACAGACTATCAAACTGAACAATTTTATCCAAGGGACCAACATTTGGATCGAGTAGGTATTGAAGTTTTGTCTGGAACAGCTGATAATATTTTTCGCGATTACGATGTTGGTCCCATGGAGGTAGTTGTTAAGTTTGATGGTCTGTACCACACCCCTAAATATAGCCACACATTTCTGATACACGCTGTATAACCATACCTAGAAGACACGTGTATTTTCTATAATTTAATAAAATATGCCGTAATTCTTAGCAATGTTACCACTGTTGGTTGGGCACTTTACAAATGATACAAAAATACTACACAAGTATTTGGTAAACGCATTTTTATTGGATAGTTTGTACGTATATTAGAATATTTTGTTATATCTTTCTCCTCATAGAAAGAACTTTGCCGAAGTGGTGACGTGATACCATGTGATTTGGGTACCTATTTATGAATAAAGATTTTTCCTAAAACATTTTTTTTCATTGCTATGTTCCGATTTTTTCTCTGTGATCTAGGTCCTAACGAAAGCGATAGGTCGCGTTACTACTTACAACGCTTCACCTCGCGTCCTAACCAAAAGCGGTCGCGTCCATAATCTTGTTACTGTACTTTGTTCTTTGAACGGGAACGCGTGGTCGCGCCTTTCGGGTGACATTCGTATATCGCGTAACATTAGCGTTACGGTTCTGTTTATCAAAAAATTCTGCGACCAATTTTAGCTGCAATATTAAGAAGTACCCAAACGTAAAAGCTGCGTCCCTGAATAGCATAAGTAATAAGGAGCTGGAGATATACAGACGCCAGCACATCAAGCTAATACAATTTTTAAAAAGCTTTTTCATTTTGATTTTCAACTTTGTCGCTAAGCATAAAGTTCAAAGTTGATTGGGAAAACTTGACAGTTGCGGATAGCTTGATGTGATGGCGTCTGTACATTGATTGACATAACATCACGCCTTTAATCCTTCCCCGAAGGGTTAGGCGGGTGTGCATATAGTAGTTACCCATTCACCGGTTGTGTTTAATGGGGCTTTAGGACTACTGCAACCAACTGGGCACTAATCCAGATTCCAGGTTACTTTTAAGAAATTCCTGATGATCAACCTACTAATACTAAGTCATAACCGACCTATAATGCACTAATTATACGTTCCACTCATATCACTCCAAGAGCCACTTTCCTGCTGGGGTAACATACACGAATCGAACCCAGGACCACCATGCTCAGCAGTAACGCTTGCGACTACTGGACCAAGGAGGAGCATATGTACTTCCTTAAACATATTTCTAGGCACCCATGGTGAACTAAAATCAAGGGCTGCGACCGCGCCTGGTGGTACCTACTTTCTTCAAAAGATCATTTCAGACATCAATCTACATGATCTGACCAAGGTTATGTCTGGACTTTAACCTCTTTGTCGGCCTTTCTTCTCAAAGTAGTCAGATCGGAAACGTCTACCTCATCTAGCTTATAATTTATTTTTTTAGACGTGTAAATGTGATTACAATATCTATACGGAATAAAAAACTTCATGTGTGTATGGTTGGGTGTAATTTGTAGCAAGTCTGGAGGATGAAAAATAAAAACACGTAAAATTCAGATATAAAAATTTTATTATTTATAGGAAATATTTTGATTTAACAACAACTCTTTCCGCATGAAGCGCCCGCGCCGCCGAGCGGACGAAGATCATGGCACATTGATATTACTCTTGCTATTTTACTTGTATGGATACCGCTAATTTACGAATAAGTTAATTTTGATAAGAGTGTAACAAGTTACCGCATCGCAAAAGTAACAAAAACGTAAATGGCGCGGCTCCAAATTGTTTCAGACTGTAGATTTCGATTTACGAAGCCAAAATTGTGTGTTCAGTACCAGGATATAACGTCAACATTCGTCCGGTCGTTGAACTTCGTAAAAAAGCGCCTGCGCAGCGACGCAAGCGCTCACACTGACAGCACGAGGTTTCGTTGTCAGCAAACCGTCCGAGGTTCCTCACAGCGCAAAACGGTACCTCAAAAAGAAAAAAAAAGTCTATCCACTTCATCATTTCGTCCGCAGACCACAACACACCGCTTATTGCGACATTATCACATTTATCAAGCATTATCTGTTGATCCCTCGATACAGGAAAAAAAAACTGATTTTTTTTAATTCTGTGTTTTCACAGTTTTCGCCTAACTATAAACTAGTACTTAAATTATAGCTCACTCATCACCTATTTCGCTCGCATTCTCGCTTCGCAACCACACTCTATACAAGATGTCTTTGCATTTATACTACAGAGCGACATATTTTTACATTGGATCTCACGGGGGACAGTCAATTCCTATACTATTTATTGCTTTTGAAGCAATTATATATTTTAAAAATAACACTCTTCCACTTACAACCGTCTTAGACAACGTTCGTACATTATTTAGAAACGTTTATAAGAGGAAACAGTACAAGCTGCATAGGCATATTTTTAAATATCACACATTTTTTTTAAATTACATAGCGAAACAGCGTGTTCAGCTATCATCGGAACATCTAGAAGGAATTGACCGGGCCCCTTACAAAATAGACGAGAAAAAAAACTAAAACTTACGCAGTTCCTATAAAAATCGATGAACATAAAAAATGTTGTGGAGATTATGGAGAGGGCCTGAATACAGCCGAATATCAAAATAAAAGTTAGCCGTTTCACGTGTCTATGTACAGAACCAAATAATTTGGGGTCCGCCTTGCAAAACTATCACATGTTCGGAACAAGTTACTTATGTACAAAATTGGATACGTTCGGGATTCTAGCGATCAGAAACAGGTGAGATACACGATGCAAGATTATTGTGGATTACACTAGGCCTTGTAAAGGTTTATTTCAACTCCAAAATCCTATTGATATTTTATGCAGACTTATAAGTTTTGCAGAAACAGACACCACACAGGCGACGTTCTATCGAGCGACAGAGCTTCTACTTATCTCAATAAGTGGCTAGCTTTCATAAACACTACCTTTTAACTATTAACACAGAATTATCAAGTATTCTAGGAAGATTCCGCTCGATGCAACGTTGGTTTAAAGCCTCGATTTACATATTATTAAAACAATTTCAGTTACAAAAGTATGTATAAATGTAAGTAGATACATTAAACGCTAGCTGTTAACGTAGAACTAGACACAAAGTTAAAAACAAATTCATATTATATAGTCGAACATAATTTCCAAGCTTTACACAAAATACACATAATATTAACTGTACAATTGTGACGTAGTCTATCTGTTCAGGCCTCCATTCAACACTACATATTTACATTATAATAACCATACTGTTCAAGCTTCCAATCACAATTTTTCAATAAGTAATATTTGCCGAAATTACAAAATAACGGTGTGGTCTTGATGAGCTTAGCTGGTGGCTAGAAGATAAGAATTCAGGACATATAGTTACGATTCAAGGAGGCAAAATTATGATGGAATATCTGTATTCCAGAATCATAACAAAAAATTTATTTGTACAGGAATTCCCTAATTCACTATTCATTGTGTCATAGAAAATACGTTATCAAGAATTAAAAGCTACATAAAAATGGTAAGACTTGAATGTTCAACAGCGAGCGACGTCTTTATCTGTCATGAAGTAAAATCGCAACGCTATTTACGGAACTAGAAAAAACGAATCGACGAAGAAATCTAACAGCAATTTATTGTGACATTATATAGTTAAAATACAAAAATACATGCCTAATTTAAGATCAATTAAAACTAATAACTATAACATAATCATATGAGAATGAGAATGAGAAGAAAATGCCAATACTACACTGCATCACTCATCAAGACTAAGAAAAAAAATTAAACCATAATTGTAACAAGAAAATGTTAATCGCCAATGATTGTAAAAACATAATCACAAAGTAACTTAGTAAAGAAAAATACATAATAATATATATAGTAAATAAATAAAGTATATTATATCAACAACTTCGAGCGTAAGGCACATTGCCTACAAACTTGAACGGCATTATTACGCTGAAGTTTCATTTTACGTATGTATTCTGTCGATTTTTGTATTGTAACTGTGCCTTACAAACGTGAAATAGAGATAGAACTCATAACCAGTCTATAATGTTCCAACTGCTGGGACACAGGCCTCCTCTAATCCAGCACGTGGGCCAGAAGGGGGTTTATAGATGTCACACGTCTTCGAGTTTTTGGTTCTAAGACATGCCGGTTTCCTCACGATGTTTTCCTTCACCGTTTTGAGAGCAGTGGTGATGAAATAATTAATTCAAAGTAAAGCGCCTGTCAGGGTTCGAACCTACGACCTACAACTCGTAAGTCGCGGCCGTTACCACTGGGCCACCACTGCTCTGTTGATAAAACTGGGAAAAGGATTAACTATATTTTTGTGAAAAAACTGAAAGTAAAAATTGGCAGGAAATACGACTATTATGGCATTGTATCTAATGTTTCCCAATGTGAGAAGAAAAGTATCACAGTATAAGAATATTGATATAAGAATATAAGAAGTATTTAGCGAATTTGATGTCTAAAATCAGTAATAATGGAGAAAAAATGCTTGTAAACCCAAGTACGAATTGAGTAAAAATTAACCGTATGGTACTTGAAATAAGGTGCAGAATGAATCGCAACAAATTATGAAACAGTTATTTCTTATGTTTCAAAATTGAGACTTAATTTAACGTTCAAGAGGATTCTTTTCACGTAAATAAGATGCAGTTACAATACAAACAGACTATTTCAATATGGCGGTGGACTCCTTCAAGTAAAACCTTTTCGGTTATCGTTACTAAGAGTTTGATACCTTTCTGAGCGCAGTACTAAAAATGTATGAGATCTAATCAAATGTCAAGAGATCATTCTGCCTACCCCGCGGGCGCGGCTTGATGATATGTACGTATATTGTAAATGTGCTGTGTATTCGAGATTATCGGAAACTACTGTACCTATTTCGATGAAACTAAGATTGTGTTTGGTGGATATAATTTAGTCATAAGATTTCAACTACTAGATTTTTTTTTTTCAGTTAAAAGAATTCGCAGACCACCCGAATTTTATCCTTCAAAAGACCCTAATTTTACTCTGTAAAAAAACAAAAACCCTACTACAATATTAAACGTATTTCTACACAAGAATGATATATCGTATCGACGATAATGAAAGAGGAATCTCTATACATCTCATACAAAACTGAAATGACACGTGAATGAGACCCGCAGTCTTCCGATCTCATACATTCGTTCCTCCACGCCTTCTTCCGTTACACCTAACTAATCTCATATAACGGATGTGTCCATTCCTTAAAAAAGGATTTATGTTAAAACAATAAATACTTAATTACCGCTTAGAACCTTAAGTAAGAAAAGCGTATAAATTATTTTTTTCTCAGAAAATTTGAATTAACGGACTTATTTCCTATCTACCTAGGTGCTGTGTCGTATTGTATGAGGAAATACAAATGTATAGAGTCACTAGGTATCAAGTTCAATATATGGAGCAAAAATCATGTTTATGTTGTCAGAAATGCGAAATCTGTAGATTGACATGTCAACGCAACGCATTTTTTTTTTGAGCATTTTATTTTATTTTTACTTAAGGGGGAAGCGCTAAGGTACCCTGGCGCTTTCGCCTTAAGGCCGCAGACAGGCGCGTCGCGACGGTGCAACGCGATTCTGGTAGACCAATTTCTTTAAAGTTTTCATAGAAACGCCAGACGCAGACGCGTCTAACTGTCGTGCATTTCTGTGAGCCGGGTCCTTTACGTTATCATCAGTAAGCATCTTTCCCAAATCAGTTACAGTAGAAAATCAATGTCATACTAAATGCTGATTTACTCGCATACATACCAACGGATGAATTTGAGAATATTCTTTTAAAAATGAGCTTACATCCTTTACACAATACGACACAACTTTTACAATGGCGGCTTTCAACGACTGAGTTTTAAAAGGAGTCGCGCTTATGGCTCGGTATATCTAGTATTTGTTATTTTATTCACTTACATTTATTACATTTCCATTTGATAGAAAATGTATTAACTTTCAGACTGTCTTCTTCTGTGATGACAAACCCCTGTATCTACGATTTTGATTGTACTTTTAAGATACATTTTTTTTTTATTAATTATTGAATCTAATACCCATTATCTTACCACGGCCAAAAAAAAATAGTCAAAATGACTCCACGATTATTCAGACTATAAAAACTCATTACCGAAAACGATGCAGTCACGAATCACGATTCAAAAGTTGTAATTTGTTACTTGATTCATGAATGAGTTGTTGTTATCCTTGCAGTACTTGTAAATATGAGACAATCAAACAGGTTTGAGACGGCCCTCTACAAAGCCGAACTTCTTCTAAAACCTTGAAATACACTGCTTGCGAAGTTGCTTCGACGAAGTACTGGTCGAAATTGACCGAAGTCCAAAGTACGTGGCTATATGTATACTCATGCTAAGAAGTTTGTCAGTTAGGTGTTATTGGCACTTCGCCGTCGACGGGACGCTTCGAGGCCTTTGACTCGGGCGCAGAAACCGACAACGATCCGAAGTCGCCCGAGGCGAGCCGAGGTTGTACGAAGCGAACAGAAGTGCCCTTCTACTCTCTCGTATTCGCATTACTTCGATCAATTTCTTAAGTAGTGTAGACTGCTATATGTACTGCCGGATTCTTTACACGTTATCCTTTAGCAGCGACTTCAAAAACGCCAAACAAAGTTTGTGATGCAGCGATATCAAACGATATGTCGTGAAAGCCACCTTGCAGTGTAACAAGTTTATATTTTGACGCCCGACGCACCGAGAAAACGCTTATAATGCCTATGTATAACTTCTGTATTTCAATGAGCTTTTATTTTAGTGTAGTGAAATATATTGAGCACTGTTTAATATTTATTGAACTTATTTGTCGTAACGGAAACCCGCTTTAAACTAAACATGAAAATAAACTGTTATTACTATTTCGTCCGCATGCGGTTTTGTGAGATTTTAACGTATTTTTTTTAACAGACTAAACAAAAAGTTTAGGTTTCATAGACGCGACTTGTCGCACGACATTTCGCCCTTATGACTCTTGTGACACCGCGATTTCTTGTAAAGTCGCATCGCGCCAGGGTGTGAACTGCACGCGACTTCATAACAAATATATTATAAGACGCCTGTGGCATACCATAAGTTGAAACAACAGTAAAAGTTTCAATTTTATTGTATGCCACAAGCAAAAAACTTACATCGCGTAATCTAAAGCTCCATCTTTAGATATAGATATCGCAATGCGACACGTCACAAAAGTCGTGTCTATGTCTCGCCTAGACACAAATGTCGTCAGTATGGACATAAAATTTCCCGCATGCAGTACAGACCCACAATAACAACATTCACATAAGGTATATAAAACAAATTATTGCTATCTTGCGTATACGCACACTATTTAGTCCACGTGGTATGTAAATGGAACGCTCATAAGCCTTTGCCACCGATTGGCTGAGACGGGTCAATGGTGCCGACATTACTTTGTAGTTGTTTGGTGAAGGTGCAACTCTGCAGTCGATTGTAGACTTTATTTTAGTCAGGGCATGAGATATTTGACATGAGAAAAGTTCAATGAGGGTTTTCGTGAAAATTTACGACACCAGTTGGCACCACTGTGACAAGAGGTCAACTTCAACTTCAACTCTTGATTAATGGCTTCTGTGGAACAAACACCACAATTTTGCCAATTTCACGTACTAAAATCCACTAAATGAAAAAATTAAATATCTCTGACACGTGAGACAGCTCGCTACTGCGGCTGATGTGTCTCCAAAAAATATGATGATGTGATGATGATGTGATCTCTGTTGCCATCTATAAGCGACAAGAGGTCTTCCAATATAAAATATATGATGACGTTCATCATTCGATTCATTCATTCGTTCATCATTCAGTCATGACTAAAGAAAATATAGGCTCTTTGACAGATGTCTGGACCTGACGTGTCAGTGCTGCCACCTGGCGAACGTCATTTCAGAAAACCCTCATTGTGGTCATATTAGGTGTAGAGTTCAAACATTGACAGTTTTTTTTCCGAGGTCAAGTAATGCTTTAGAATTTATCTTGGGACTGTATGTTCAGTGCAAAAGCGAGATGGAGCTAGTCATGTTGGATAAAATGTTCCTTTTTTCGCAACGAAACAATGATGGCTTTCCTTTAACCATTCAAAACCCCTGATTAATGGAGTAATAATCAACGGCCAATCGAACATTCCATTGCCATTTACTCAACTAGAGAGCTACAAGGATTTGGCGCGGTTGGTAAACATTCGTGAAATTGTTTTCCTAAATGTATTGAAAAAGCAGAATGGCGGCACTAGTTCCGATTTTGGCCACGCGCGAAAAGATCCCTGTACATTTGTGTCTATGATTTAATGTGCGGTTTAAAACTGTTTATTAATGGCAGTACAGTTGCACCTTCCCCAACATTTGTGCATAACCCACACATTTTCTTACAAACCTACGCGGCATTACGTAACATACATGCGGCACACGTCACGTCCCGGTGCGCGCTAAGCTAGGGCGGCTGCTAGAACTTGTCTTGGAAGATGAACAGGTTGTTGGTGGCTGCGACGGCAATTATACTCTCGTGAGGGTGCCATGCTGTATGCAGGATTTTCTTGTTGAAGTCCAGGCAGTCTACGCTTATCTCGTCCTGGGGAGAGGAAGAAAATGAACCGTAAAAACTCAAACCCAAAGCATTTATTTCAAACTAACATCTGCCCGCGGCTTCGCTCGAGTGGATGTCGGAAATTATCCCACAGGAACGTGCTACCCATCCATCAGCCTTTGTTCTTTTCTAGAATGCAATCTACCTCCTTGACAAATTTTATCGAAATCTGTTCAGTGGTTTAGGCGTGAAAAGCTAACACGTACAGCCAAAGTTACTTTCCAATTTATAAGTATGGATAAATAATTTTTGTATTGTCTAGAAGTTGATCAGTCAGAAAGATGAAGCTAGTTGGCAATTCCAAAGCTAAGTAAGTTCATATGAAGGAGAACGGGCAAGAAATCTATGGACATTCATTTGAATCAAAAATATTGGTTTATTTATGTCGAAATTATAAGATTGTCGCTATTTTTATAAAGAAATGTTTTACTGTGAAAAATAATGTTGGTTAGTACCTTCTTACTAACCAACATTATTTTTCACAGTAATCGCGAATGGTTGCTGCTGTAGCGTTATTTAGCGATAAAACTGCTAGATGAAACATAATTGCAGTAGCACATTCAGAAACAGCATAGCTACGCTGCCTCGACGGAATTTTAGAAAACCGCCTAAGCCGCCTCGGCTTTATGGACAGAAGTCGTGAACCGCGTGTCGTGGCTACCTTCTTCCTCTTGGCCGTGGTGGCGACCCGGCGCGCGCGCAGCGGCTGTCGCGGGCGCTGCGCCGCGTCGCGCGCCGCCTCCAGCGTGAGCTCGCCGCGCCGCGCCGCGCCGCAGCCGCCGCCGCAGCCGCCGCGCTCGAATATCCTGCCGACGGACGTGGTAGTATATCAAGGATAACAAAATACATTTTTAATACAGTTGCTCAAAAAGTGGCGTATTGCAGGGACGTATAGCGTTCGAGATGTGGGCTATTACATACTCGTGCTTTTTTTTTATCTTTCCCGAACTCGTGCGTTCTCTTTCCCAACTGTCAAAATAATGTCTATTAAAAAGAAAAACCAACCATGAAGTTTTTTTTTACTATAAAAATTCATAGAAGTTTTTATGATTCATGCAAATACGTATATTTCTAAAAAGAAGCTACTAATTTGTTTCAATTTCAGATTTAATGATTTGATTGAATCAGTTAGGTTAGGTTTCATTTCATTTCATCTCATTAAATTTCATTTTCATTTCATATCAATAAAAAAATTCTACTGAAAACTTGGCTGTATGGGCATAGTTCCCTTTGCCTACCAAAATGGGTGAATCAAAAAAATCTCTGTTTATATTCTACGGTTGGCGCCATTGGTTAGTTGAATTTATTGTGTTTTTATTATTTTATTAAATTGCTTTATTTTTTCGCAACTGTATTAAAAATAGTCGTTCAGTACACGTGCGAAACCGTCATTGCAACTTGTTCCGACTGTCAACCCTCGCCTTCGGCTGCGCCTCGGCTCTGGTAGACATTTGTCGGAACTCTGCAATGACAACCTTTCCGCACTTGTAATGAAATATACTATTTTAAGTCTTCCTTAACAAAATTCAAAAGCACAATGAAATGGCAATATGTTATCATCATTCATCATAAAGCCGTCTTCGAATACCGCACAAAAAAACACGCAAATCTGTTTTTCAATGCGACAATCGACCGACGACCTTTATATTACCTGAATCTTGTGGTTTGCTAATAAAGATAGCTAATGAATCACAACGTTTAAAAAAGCCGCAGCGTCAATCAACAGACGAGCCAAACACGCACCAAAAAGAACTCAATATAATTTTCTACTTCTCTCTATGCATAGATGACCATCCACTTAATATCGGGACCCCTCCGTGCCTCAAATGTAAGAATGATGTATTCAGCTGCATCCGGTTAGACTGGGCGCTAACCACAACGTAACTGGCAAAATCCTAGACAAATAATGAGTTTACTCACCTAAAGAATCCATTATAAGAGCCAGTCATGAGTCGCTGGTCGTCGCCGCTCCAGCAGCACTCGAACTTGTCGAAGATGCAATCGTTCTCATACAGAGAACAGAGCTTTGACCGTAAGTACTCGTGGACTGGGTATGTTTCTACAGGTTTAGTCTCCATGCGGAGATCCCACACTTTTAAACCTAGGTAGTCACGTGACATCATGTATCTGGAAAGAGATGAAATCTGGTTAAGACTTATTATAAATTTCTACATTTATATGGCCATCAACCGTAAGCGTTTGTGTGGTGTGTGTGTGTGTGTGGTGTACTCTATTCTATAGTTTTGGTAATGCTACAAAACCAGTGTCACTGGGCACATGGTCTGCGACTGTGTTAGCACATTCATACTACAGGGTAAGAATATACTGCATGGCGCCGTTGCAGTAAAAACACCAACTGTTTTCCAAATGCAGCCATGGCCTAAATTGGATTTTTAAATAATGCCGTTAGGTTTCCAGTACTAACCCGGAGTTTAGAATTGTGTTAGATAGACTCGCTAGCAGTTGAAATGGCATTTGATCATGAAAACTCTTTCTGAGATTGTCTTTGTTGTGATTGTTTTTGCAAGCAAGATCAACCCACTTATTACAAAAGGGTAGTAGCGTCATTGTCAAGATAGATCAGACGTAAAATAAATTATAATGAACCCTGAACGATCCCGAATCGGTCTACAAAAACAGAAATTCACAGGACAAGGGTGACTTTTAAGGATATTGAAAACAGAGTTACTCTTCTTACCTGCCAGAATTACTAAGCTTGACATCGCTGATGGAGGATATGATCTCTGAAAAGAAGGACCGCGCGTGCGGGTCTTCTGGCTCCTCGAACAGCTTGGCGTGACGGTCGCACAGCGCCGCCGCGCGCATGTCGCACAGCCTAATCGTACCTGTGAAGATGGAAATAGGGGTTAGTTTTGTTTGACAGTAACAAATTGTATTTAATCGTCCGATTTCAACAGAAAACGAAAAGAAAAAGATTCAAAGTTTTGAAATCTCGGAACTCTTAGGCTAGCTTGCACCACAAATTACTAAAATAAACATATTATCCAAAACATCATTCTGTCTTTGTAATCTTCAAACGACTGACACAAATAGAACTATGTCTTAATTAAATACTGTTAACGCTAAACACAGTTAGTGATTTGTGATGCACCTTAAAGTTGAAATGATTTTACTTCTAATATTACTTGGATGTAGTTGCATGAATTTCAGCTTCGAAAATCTTAGTTACTTCAGGTTTCGTATTTCTAGAAATCGAGTGCACTTACATCAAAATTCATTCAATATTTTTATAAATGAGTGTGGTATCTGATTACTCACCCTTACTACTAGAATAGACAAAGAGATTGCATTCAGTCGGATGAAACTCCGCCGCGGTTATGACCTGGAACAACACAAATAACATTTTATCATTAATAACTGGCCAAGTACGAGTCGGACTGGCACACGAAGGGTTCCGTACCACAAGGCAAAAACGCCGGGAAAAAAACACGTTTGTTGTATGGGAGCCCCCCTTAAATATTTATTTTATTCTGTTTTTAGTATTTGTTGTTATAGCGGCAACAGAAATACATCATCATTATTCCTATGACATGAATGTTTGAGTTTGAGTTCATTGTCTGGTATTTTTTAAATATATTTTTTATTGATAGGTTTAAGTACGTTTGCTGTTGTGAATTATGATTTTATTAAGGGCAAGCCATGCTTTTTTGCTTCTATGAAGGTACCGCCACTGGATCACACAGGTTATCATTTTATAGTGTCCTATCAGAACTTCTGTTTATTTATTTATCGATTATAGATTTGTTAAGTATATTTGTAATTAATTAGAACAGTCCCAGTGCACCTACACTAATTATAAATACATCTATTGAATCGATTTCTTGTAGTACTGCAGGTTAATAAGTAATAACCCCTTATGTAATTGGCTATAACGTATTTTAATAGTAGAAAATGTTATATTCGCCATTTCCAAAATATGTTGCGATAGGTAGATTACAGTCTGCTCTAAGCAGGGTGCTAGTTTCAAACTTACAACTACAAACAAAAAACTATTCTAAACGACCCCACGCTTTATTACGCGTTTTCGCTGGCAAAATAACGAAACGAGGCTTCACAAGACGAAGTGTGGCCAAAGAGCATGCTATATTAACGTCGCGTGGCATAGCGTATTAAAAATATGTTTCCGGTGTTAAGATAGCAGCTTCAGATTAATCCTTACTGCAATTTATTTTTAGTCAGTAGCCTACGATGACAAGCATAACGTCGTTGCGCGTGCAAAAGTCGCTGTGTTATTTAGTTATTTTCGGTTCTTTATGCAGTTTTAATCGTTATTTCAATACACACATACTGTAAAAACAGCTAATGTGATAAATGCAATATTTAAAGAGTTAAGGAATGTAGCTATGTGATATTCATACATCGAAAGTTCCGTATAAACACGGTAAGTGTTATAATTCATATAGCTCAAATAAGTTCACTAAAAACACATAGCGACTTTTGCACGCGCAACGACGATAAGCAATCAAGTTTTGTCACTGCTGGGTCACAGGCCTTTATGCCAGAGGGCGGGCGGCGTAATTCACCACGCGGCCACAGTCGGATTGGTAGGTGGTCAGTGGTCACCCCGTGTCTTCGAATTTTTGGTTTGAGGTCATGCCAGTTTCCTAACAAAGTTCACCGTAATTCACACACCGTTAAGCGCCTCCCTACGACTTACAATTCATAAGTCGCGGCCGTTCCCACTGGGCCACCACTGCTGATGGTGACCAGCCATATTTATAAAATGCACTGACCTCTGTAAGCTCCTCCATATTGGCAGGTTTAATGTCAACAATGTTGAAACTCTGGTCGGTGATCTCAAGGTGCCACAGGTTGATGCGAAGGTCGTCAGCAGAGAGGTAGGTCTCCTGGTCCGAGTTCAACGATATGGAGTTTATGTGGTAAGTGTGGGCGTTGGCGAATATTCTCCTGTTGACAATACGATAAAATTTATAGTTAGGTGAATAAAATATGGTATAAGGGCTATGGGTAAGCATGCCAAATGTGGCAAAAACATCGTAGCACGTTGAATCAAACTGGTCAATTTCATTGCTTCTTAGGACTACGCTTTGTTTAGAAAATTTCGCCAATATCCATTGCACTACGTATCTTTAGAAATCACTTTCTTAACAATTAGATAATATCTGTCAAATGTCTAGTTAGATTTTCGGATGGATGTACCTACCAAAACTACAATAACGTATCATGAAAGATGGCATCATTTTTTATTACCCTTTATTAAAAAGAACCAGGTTCTTAACAATTAATTACAATCTAGCCTAAAATACTAATAAGCAGTTTAAATCTAAGTTAATTTACACATTTATTGACTAAGAAATTCGGGAGCGTGTTATGCCATAATAGAGAAAAGGCCTGTGTCCTAGCTTTGGGAAAAATTATAGGCTACATTATGTGTTATCTCATTGTCAAGCACGTTGATGACAAACAGTATTCGGGGAAGACGGAATGTGATAGTGAATTTAAGGCTCCTGCGAACAGGCGCGACACGCGATATAATTCGCGCGCGACACAAAGGCACCGCTCGTTGCGCGACTTGCGGTGCCTTTGTGTCGCGTGTCGTGTCGCGCCTGTTTGAAGGAGTTTTTAAGTACCTGAAGACCAATTCTCGTAATTAAAAACGTTCAAAATCTAGTCGCAATCTCATCTCAGCGGCAATCAATGTCAAAAATGTAGAGAAATTAGAGGTATTTTTGACAGATTGAGACAGATCTAACTGTGAATACGAGAATTGCACTTCTGGTTTATCTACCTATTAATATTAGGGAAAGGAAGAGCATACACATACCGTTTATATTGTTTTTAACCTCATTCACGGTAACTTCCCTAAACCTTCTCAAGGTTATCCACACCGTAACACCGCTAAAGTACGTCAGAATGAAATCGGGTTCAGTAATATCTCGTAATAGGTTTAAAGATCAGCATTATGCGTACATAGTACATACTAATCATTGGTTTGTGCGATTAGCACCTAGGAGAATACTGCCTATAATTAAATAATCACGATTTATAGACCGGGAGATGATGACACATTTTGGTAAGTCATTTCTTACAGTATGGCGCTTTCAGGGGGGTTCATATACGTAATAAGTGAGAGGAAAATGATGTTCTTACCGGTGGTGCGCGGGACGCAATTGCAGAATAATTAATTGAAATTGCTCGAAAATCCGGAGGTGTCAAACAATTTCTTTCACAAAATTTCTTCAATTTATCGGTATTTCAACAAAAAAAACCCGGCGGTCGCTATGTGCCATACTTCTCCGGTGGGTGTTTAGACCCGCCATACTTTTTTGAAAATGTTTTTTTTTTATTTTTTTTTTATTTTTTTCTTACAGACTGATTTTTTTTTTAACAATTGCTTTTTATTAATCTTGTACGAAAATCACCATGCCATACCATTCCGACGGTCCAAAATACCCGCCATACCCCCTCAAACATGTCATTTTTTTAAATTCGAGAAACCATTTCTTTCACCTTAAAATTTGGTCTAGTAGTTGTTTTTATGATTAGAAACGTAATTGTTATAATGCCATACCTGTAGAGTGGGTGATATACGTATAATGTTATTAAATAATTGTAAAATTTTATGCAACATTTGAACAATTTCTTACAGTATGGCACCATTTTTTTTTTAAAGTTGGTTATGTGAGGAACGTAAATACGAAATTTGAAAGTTGTATGTAGGGACAATCTTGTTTAATTAAATAATGTGTTATGTCGTATAATATTCTACGCTCGAACGTCTTCGAACTATCTTCCTCAATACAAATTCCAACGCAGGTATACAGCAGCTGCTGGTCAGGCGTACTGTAGCTGAAATACGTCGCTGAAAATCGGTTTTCCGGGTATGGCATCACTTTTGGACTTCATGATGAGTATGGGATAATTTTCCTGAATCATACTTTTTATAAACTTTCCAAAAATTAAAATGCCATACTGTAAGAAATCCTTTCATTTTTTTAATTTTTTTACACCGCAGCGTGCGTATGACGGTCTTTCGTACCATGGTCACCGTATGGCATATTTTTTTCAACTCATAATAGTATGGGAACAATCTGATTTCATTTATGCCATACTGTAAAAAATAATTTCACGGCTTCTATAGGCGTGTTTTAAAAATGGTTAAAAAATACAATTTTTCAAGTATGGCACCACTTTCATACTGCACTAGAAGTATGGCGAATATAATTTTGTCTCACTGTACCATAAACTGACCACGACTTAAGTGCCATACTGAAAGAAATGGTTTCTCGAATTAAAAAAAATGACATGTTTGAGGGGGTATGGCGGGTATTTTGGACCGTCGGAATGGTATGGCATGGTGATTTTCGTACAAGATTAATAAAAAGCAATTGTTAAAAAAAAAAATCAGCCTGTAAGAAATAAATAAAAAAAAAATAAAAAAAAACATTTTCAAAAAAGTATGGCGGGTCTAAACACCCACCGGAGAAGTATGGCACATAGCGACCGCCGGGTTATTTTTGTTGAAATACCGATAAATTGAAGAAATTTTGTGAAAGAAATTGTTTGACACCTCCGGATTTTCGAGCAATTTCAATTAATTATTCTGCAATTGCGTCCCGCGCACCACCGGTAAGAACATCATTTTCCTCTCACTTATTATGTATATGAACCCCCCTGAAAGCGCCATACTGTAAGAAATGACTTACCAAAATGTGTCATCATCTCCCGGTCTATTACTAGGAACTGTAATAAACGTTGGAGGTATCCTTGGGACTTTATGGGTCGACCAAGGTGAGTGCAAGCAGGCTATGGAAGCACTCCCTACAATTGGTCGCCGCTTCATGAAATGGTTCTCCATACAGTTGTATGCAGCTGTTGTTTAGTTAGTCGGAAAACCATTTCATTGACACGTGACCAGCGTGAAGCTACTGTAGTTACAGTAGCTTTAACTGGTCACGTGTCAATTAATAAACACCTCTTTGTCATAGGGGTCACAGACAGTACATATGTTGTGCAGGGCCTGTAAGGAGGACGACGAGACAGCGCCACATGTGCTTCTTCTAAACTGGCCAGAGGTCGCCACTTACAGGCCAAAGTACTTCGGTAACCCAGGTAACCTACGTGAGATGGTCAGTAACACCAAGGCGTTGCTGGCCTTTCATGAGGAGCTGGGGTAAATCGAATGATCGATTTCATTGAAGTGGAGTTGCGGATACCAGCCCGTATTACCGATTACCTATCGTTGAGAATCGGCAAACGTACAGCGGTAAGGCGGTTCACCCACTGAAGATGCGTCCCGCCGCGGTGCGCTGAGCGACAGATAACGCGCGCGGCGACGGAGGCGCAGATCTGCCTTACTTAGCGGTGTAATCTGCTCCCCCGCGCGGTGATGCAGATTACGACAGCCTCGTTGTCTACGTCGAGATCCATCGTGCAAATGTCTTTACAGTATCAAATCACGCCCGGGACTGCGGAGCCGGTGTGTCATATCCCGCGGCACGCCCCGCGCTCCCGCGCAGATTGGCAGAAACTGCGCGCGGGGCGCCTTCCCGCGCATTTCCGCGTCGGCAGTGTGTTGTGCTAGGCGTGATTTCTATATAAATTGAGATACTTGCATACAATGGTAAAATCTGCCAACCCGCGCTACGCGACGCAGCGCGGTGCAGCGGGTGGAGCGCCTAAGACGCATGACTTTCAGCTATACCGAAGACGTGTTGTATAGACTTAATGCACCTGGAAAACCCACTCGGTTTTTAACTGAAAGTGCACCTGGAAAACCGGGTGTTCTATCAAAACTTAGGACAGGCTTTATGTCCAGCGGGAGGTCGACTTTTTTAATTGTGTTTTTGGGACTGCTCTTGATTTCGAAGTCGCCTGATGAAAAACGAAGGATGACATCTACGGTGAACTAGCGTACCCAGAAGATACCCGGTTCACTATTACTTTGAACGTTGTCGGGTTATTTACAGGTAGTAGAGAACACACACGCCGGCAGGGAGTTCCATACTTTGACTATACATAATTAGCCTATAATGTTCCCACTGCCGAGACACAGGCCTCCTTTCTGTCAGTGTACAGACGCCAGCACATCAAGTTACTACAATCTGTCAAATTTCTTTAATAGATTTTCAACTTTACCGCTATAGCATAAGGGTCAAAGTTGATTGGCAAAATTTGGCAGTTTCGGGTAGCTTGATGTGCTGGCGTCTGTACAAACAGTGGGAGCGGCGCGGGCGGCGGAATCCGCAAGCGGGTGTCGTTAACACACAGCTTCTTCTGCGTGTGAACATAGAGCGGCGTGGGTGCGCGGTATCCGCAGCGGAACAAGCGGGGGTGCCGGCGGCGCGGGAGGAAGCAAACCAGTTTGCATTTCCCGCTCGTGGCGTCCGGTCATGTCTTTCTCGACAGAAGACAGAATTCAGACATGATAATGCTACTACGCGTTTACGGTGAGTTGCCCCGCGAAGTACTATGTTCACAAGTAGGAATCTGCGTTTACCGCCCTTCCCGCATCCGCTCCCACCGCCCGCACCGCTCCCAGTGTACACTTAGAGAGAGTGGGCCGTAATCAACCAAGCGGGCCGAATGCGGGTTGGTAGATGCCACATGTCTTCGATTTTTTTTTGGTTCTACGACATAATCGATATTGGGTAAAATCGCAAAACGCAACCTGATAAATTTATCAGGTTGCGTTTTGCGATTTTGCGAAAAATGCTTGTCATCAGTCACGTTAAATTAAACGTGACTGACGACAAGCATTTTTAACTACTCCAATAAAGCAATATCATAAAGCTATTTAAACCTACGAATTAGCCAAACACTCATAAAAACAAACCGACTACCGTTAACCCACTTTTCCCTCTTAGATAACCATCGTATTTATGAAACGGATGTCAGATAAAAAGTATATTAAAAACGTTTCATAATCCTATGGCTGAACTCGAGTGTTGAGGTAAATATACCTGAATATAATTTAATTAGATCGTCGGGGCCTTATCGCGAGACAAACATTAGGTGCCGATATTGAAGCTCTTGATTTTGCAATATGTTGTTGATAACAGCAAAATGGGTCCTGTGCCTCATTCACACTATGAATGTAGTTTTTGTAAACTAGCAATCGGCTCAGTTAATATTAGGTTGTCACCGCCACCGATGGCATACCAGAGGCATCACAGGTGTGTTGCCATCCCAGAGACAAAACTGAACCGTCTTATCATCATCTACCTAGCCTTTTCCCAACATGATGGGATACTCTAACCTGATACATCTGAATTGTCTTACGTGCCAGTAATCACAATGGCACCCATGGGTACAGTGTTCCAGTATACACAGCGTCGCTGCTTGGCGGCAGAAATAGGTATGATGGGATTGCTTCCTTGTGTTTATTGTAGCAGAGACCAGCTCGTCACAGTTTTTTTATTTTATTTTTTATTATGGAATTGGCCTGCTTCTTGACCACGATCTTGTCTGATGGAAAGCGACAGATGATGTCTACGGAACGAGTGTTCCGTTTCCGTGCCCAGAAGATGCCTGTTTACTCTTGCTTTGAAGGCTGACGGGCGAATTGTAGCAGTCACACGTTACTGGTACAGACGCCAGCACATCAAGCACTACAATCTGTCGAATTTCTTTAATAGATTTTCAACTTTATCGCTAAAGCATAAGGTTCAAAGTTGATTGGGAAAATTTGACAGTTTCGGGTAGCGTGATGTGCTGGCGTCTGTACATCACTCACCTAGGAGACGCCTCCACCATGAGCTCAGCCGGCCGCACGGTGGGCACGCGCAGCTGCGTGATCCGCGACGGGTCGCGGGGCCGGCCGCCTTCCTCGCGCGTATTGTAGCCCGTCACACGCTTGTCTCGTTCGGATACCTGCAAATGTCGTGAGATTAGTTATGTGCAGTCAATATCCTGTCCTTGTTGTTACTCTGTAGTGCCTAGAACAAAGGCAAAACATAATTAGAAATTTTAAAAAAGGGGATCTGGTGGTGTATGTTAATATAAGTCTGAAATCGCCACCCAGTCTTGAGCAAGCGTGGTGATCATGGCTTGTGCCTTGACAGCGTGTCCTAGACCATTTTGGATACATTCAGCCGATTTGGGTCGCCTAGCTGAGTTCCACAATTACCACTAATTTGTTTTATTATTCAACAAGAATTGTGTCTTTGCTAGCAAGTAAATGAAGTGTGAGCAGCACCTCAATTGCACCGACAATATAATGCGACCATTGTCGTCCTGTTGCCCTGTTTTTATGTACAGACGCCAGCACATCAAGATTCTACAATCTGTCAAATTTCTTTAATAGATTTTCAACTTTATCGCTAAAGCATAAGGTTCAAAGTTGATTGGGAAAATTTGACAGTTTCAGGTAGCTTGATGTGCTGGCGTCTGTAACTACTGTGCTCAACATGAATTCGTCTTCAGTCACTTGCTTCACTTGTAGATAAAATTGAGTCCTAAACTGCCATATAGGTTTGTGTGAAACAAAACAATTTAAATTTGAAAGGTAACCCATTCGTTATGCCTGTTATCAATCAACAGGTAAAAGCCATAAATATTAATATCAATGTTTTGATACACAAACCATACTGGACACATTAGATTGGTATCGAATGACGTCACACTCTCGTCAATAACGATCAATGACACATGATCACAAATAGTTGCGAGAGCATAATACTGTGGAATGTTAGCGTCCAATTACATGGGCATTTTTGAGAGGACGTCATGCCTTTGATACTAGATTGGGACACAGACAATTATTTTGTTAATATTATTATAAACGGTAGTTTTACATTGTTTAGTTTTATTATAATCACTAAAACGCATAAAAGTGGCCACTATTTTCCGTTTAACCTCTTTCGTTTTTTCCTCAAGCTTATCCGCTTGTAATAACGTTACAGGTGAAACGTTACAGAATCATTTGTGTCGTTATTCTTCATACTTTTTCGTCATCTTTTATGTCATGAAGCTGGCAAAGTTGAGTATTCAAATGAATAACGTTATTATATCGTTATACTAATAACGATATATTGATAATATTGTTAATGAACAGTATAAGATTTCGTTCCGTTTGTGAGTATCGTTATAGCAAAGTAATCAATTTTGTTACGATCCTGGTGGAAGGAACGGTACAATTTATCGGTACCAGAACTACGCATAACGTAATTTTGAGTAACATTTCAAGTCCAGTTAGAACCAGGTCTAGGCTGAGGTAAAAATAATTCCATCTGCCGTCGCCATCAAAGCTTAAAAATATAGTAATAAAAAACTAGAGTCCAACCGAATTTCGTTTTCGGTCTTCGACAATTTTCAGCTTGGATATCCATTTTCGGCAATTCACGTTCTCGGCGGAAAAAAAAATACAATTTTCGGATGGGCTCTAGAAAAAACTTAAAACTAAAAAAGAGAAATAATAAAAAACTTTGAATACATACAAGACTAACCTTCCACAATTTGATGGTCTTGTCATTGGTCGAGAGCAGGAAGTGGGCCTGGTTCTTCCGCTTCAGCCACCGAATCTTGTTGATCTTCTCTTCAATCTCCAAAGACTTGAGGTAATCGAACTCAGGCTCGTGTGACTGAAATGTTGAGTACACATTGTACTCCCCCTTCTTCGGAACGCATTGCTTTGAAGCTGGGTCCCTCTGGAAAAGAAACGGGATATTTTTGAAGCATAGACTACTACATGTTAATTGAATTGCTTACAGCTGGTAAACGCCAGAGTGATCATCTTCACATCAAGGTCAAAAGCGTGCCGATTAATTACATAACATAATCCATACTAATATTATAAATGCGTAAGTGTCTGTCTGTCTGTGACCCCTTCACGCTTAAAACGCTGAACCGATTTAGATGAAATTTGGTATATAGTTTGAGTTCCGGGAAAGGACATAGGGTAGTTTTTATCCCGATATTCCCACGGGATCGACACTTATGCGGGTGAAACCGCGGGGCGCTGATATAGTTAGCCTATAATGTTTCCACTGCTAGGACATAGACCTCTCTTTGAGAGGGAGTAGACAGTCATCCACCACGCGGGCTGAGTGCAGTAGATGTGTGATGTCTTCGAATTTTTGGTTCTAGGACATGCCGGTTTCCTCACGATGTTTTCCTTCACCGTTAATTAATAAAAATAATTTTTTTTAATACAGTTGCTCAAAAAGTGGCGTATTGCAGGGACGTATAGCGTTCGGGATGTGGGCTATTACATACTCGTGCTTTTTTTTTACCTTTCCCGAACTCGTGCGTTCTCTTTCCCAACTATCAAAATAATGTCTATTAAAAAGAAAAACCAACCATGAAGTTTTTACTAAAAAAATTCATAGAAGTTTTTATGATTCATGCAAATACGTATATTTCTAAAAAGAAGCTACTAATTTGTTTCAATATCAGATTTAATGATTTGATTGAATGAGTTAGGTTAGGTTTCATTTCATTTCATCTCATTAAATTTCATTTTCATTTCATATCAATAAAAAAATTCTACTGAAGACTTGGCTGTATGGGCATAGTTCCCTTTGCCTACCAGAATGAGTGAAGAAAATAAATCTCTGCTTATATTCTACGGTTGGCGCCATTAGTTAACTTGAGTTTATTGTGTTTTTATTATTTTATTAAATTGCTTCATTTTTTCGCAACTGTATTAAAAATAGTCGTTCAGTACACGTGCGAAACTGTCATTGCAAAGAGTTCCGACAAATGTCTACCCGAGCCGAGGCGCAGCCGAAGGCTCGGGTAGACATTTGTCGGAACTCTTTGCAATGACAACCTTTCCGCACTTGTAATGAAATATACTATTGCCTCGTTCGTTTAGTGGACACAAGTGCTTTTGCCGAGCATGAGGTCACGGGTCCCAGCTCGAGCACTGTTATTGGATTTTTCCATTAGGAATTTCTCAGTAGCAGCGGGGAGTCGGTATTTTTGCCTGGTAGATATCAATAGGCTCGTCCTCTATTACGTGAGAAACCGCGAACCAGGCATAACTGGCCAAATGTAGGTGTACAGGTACACTTCAACCTAACCTCTGGGAATACAGGGCTGATGTTATGTGAAAATTTTCTGCTCTGGGAAAGAGAAGCGCGATGACACAGCGCTGGTAATTTATTGCGAAATATGAAGAATTATTTAATTACAAAAAATATATTGTTTGGACTAAAAAATTAAAACACTCGTGTTTTAGTATGTTGCTTGTAGAGTAGTAGTATTAGTATGATTTTTATTGTAAAAAGAAAGTTTTTAGAGGTATCTTCATGATTTTTTCTATCGTATCAAATTAGTTGTATTATATTTTGAACACACTATCTACCTAGCATATATCCTGAAGACTATCATATATTTTTCTGATTTTGTTTACTGTAGTCGATAATATACTCTTGTTTCTAAAAGTTGCGTTTTTTGCGTTTAGGTCCTGTAAGCCCCTAAAGCTGGGTGTAATGTATGGACGATGAATCACATGCTATAGTTAGGCGAGATATTTGGTCACATCAACGGGTCGGGAATGCAGTAACGTGACAGATGTGAAAAGAAAGTGGAAAGAAGCATAAACGTACGAAATGACTCATTACAACAACATAATCATATGAAGTGATTTCGCGTCTGGTTGACGTCGCGCTAGCGTCACATATGACGTGACCGTGCCGAAACTAACGTCGCGTATTGACGCAGCGTTGGAGTCTCGTAAGCAATCTACACGTTTTAAAATCTACTGCTGCTTGCGTATAGTCCGGGACCCAAATTATCGCCGTTTTCACTACTAAGGGTTTTAATGTAACCACTATTTTTGAAGACAGGAAATATTCTTTGAATTTACATAGGTAATAAATGCAACATATATATGAAATCGTGGAAAAGCGGTGATAAATACAATAAATAAATGAACTAACCTGAAATATAACAACCCTGCCTCCCTTGTCCCCCGTAGCGAGCAGTTCCCCATCATGGTTGAACTCCACGCAGGAGATCAGGTCAGCTTCCGTGACATCGTCTTCCAAAGTGCCCTTCACCTGGCTGAAACACCATGTCGTCTCGCCACCATTGCCTGGAACACATACCATTGAAATGAGAATAAAAATACCTAAATATGCATATACCTATGCTGTTTGGGCTGGCTGTGTGTAATCTTTGATTCAATCATTGTTTTTTCACTGGTTGGAAAACACAATGTTTTCTGCCTTAATGATCTGATGCGAGCCTGCACCGTCCTGTCCGTAGGCATGGGTATGGGTATGATAACTCCAGACAAATCTTTGTTTCGATATATCCAAGTGGATATATCAATGAGAATCACTTCAAGAAATAAACAAATCCCATATCCGTATTGGAATTATATATTATTATATCCAATTTTTTACCGGAGCCAGTTAGCCCATGCCTACTGGCCCGCGGCGGCGGGCAGCGAGGGCGGCGCAGGATGCGTCGCGACGACTCGGCGAGTTGGCGAGCGCTAGCGCCCCTCGAAGAACGACCTATGCCAAAGGATGGTGGTGATGATGTGGTTGAAATGAGGTCTCGTTTTAAGGTTCAAGAAGATTTTTCTTGTCGAAAAACCACTACCAGTCCAATTTGTCTTTTTTAATCTGGTCCTTAGCAGCTTTAAATAGAGAGAAGGGAGTGTAAAGAGAGTAGTGAGGCTTTTGCCCTGCAGTGCGACATCACAGGCTTATCATAACAATAATTTGTCTTTTTGGTCGGATATCAGACTGAATCGGAAATGTTTTTTTAAACCACTGGCCAAGGAAAGCGAAAAAAAAAACCTGCTTTCTTGATTTTCCTTAGAACGATCTGTCTATTTAAACTGGCATAACCTAGCTGGTTATAAAATTAAAAACTTAACTTGTTAATTTGACCTCGTTTCTACATCGTAATATCCACAAATATTCAAGATTGTTTTAATAAAATAGTCAAAACCAGTTTAAGACTGTCTCAAAACATCGGATTACAAACCGATTAGGGTATTACGCAATTTAGTCCAGTTTATACCTATATTATTTATTTAATAATTTAAATACATAAATGAACAGAGGCGACTTTAATGCCATACATTTTCTACCAGTCAACTGTGTTTATTAGCGAATAGGTGGTAATGACAACCTATGCAAGATGTTAAGATTTATTAGATTAAGTTTTTTTTTTTTTACTTTTTGTATTTTGCTGTAGCAAACACTAAAAATCCACCAATTAATCAAAATAATCCAAAAATGTAGGACTAAAATGCTGAAAATAATTTACTTAGTTAAGTACAAAAATTCGTCTATGTAGGTAATATGTATTTGGTACAACCAAACTCTTTGTAGGGTTTCTTGGCATCACATAAATGTCGGTAACCAAGCGACACTACAGCGCGAAATAAATTGAATTTCAGTAGATTCGAGTTATTATTTTAAAAAAAACTTCGACAATCTTCGTAAAATTCAACAGATTGTAGTGGTGGCCCAACCGTAACGGCCCCGATATTCATGTATTGGTGGATTACGGCCCACTCCCTCTTTATAGACAGGAGGCATGTGTCCTAGCAGTGGAAACATTATACTTGGGCTGATTGATAATGCTAGTGTTGCCCTAGCTAGAGAAAATTCGTTACTTGACACGAGGTAGACTCTAGAGCTAGACTGTTCTAGAGCCGCAGTACGCGAAATTATTTTCTTGTGGACAAGGCGCTTCAAAATGGTTAATTATAAAAAATTAGGTTGAGAATTAGCCCTTTTTCATGTCGAAAGTTACAAAAGACACCCCAAAACGGACGTATTTCACCACCTTCTAGTATTTTAGTTGCGAAGAAGCGCAGCAAATTCCCTATACAGTTTTAAAATGTTCAACGAAGATAACACAAAAATAAGTTAGTAAACATACACGAGTGTCGAAAGTCACAATAGTTGAAAAACAGACCTCAAAATGACCAACCACATCCTAGTATTTTGGTTGGGAAGGTGTGGTGTAATTCCCCAGAAACAAGTATCTGTCTGCGTGGTAGCAAAGTAAGTAATGAAGATAATATTATCACAAATAATTTATTAGTCGACACACACATTAATAATTATACAGAAAGAAATGTTAGTAAACAACGAGCATAAAAGTATTATTATAAAGTCGTAAATGCAATGTATTATACAAAAGAAAAACAAACATTATGTCAAGATAGCGAGCGTAAAGAATTATCATTCCGTTGTTATCAATAGTTTAGTAAAGTTATTAAAAATCCGAGTAATCCATAAAATAAATTAAGCTACGTTATCTTAAAATTAAACGATGAAGTAATTTAAATTGTTCTCTCAATGGTCTTTCATTCAATTTATAATTATTCGTAAGCACGAATCTGGGCAGACGTTACATAATTTTAGTTTTTTTCGATGTAGGAATTATTCAGCAGTTGGATATTATATAATTTATAGCCCTGAAATATCTCAAAGTCGGGTTAGTTACACCATTTATAACTCAAGAAAGGCTGGACCGATTTTTATGATCTATGATTTGTTGGATTTGTCTCCGCCCTGAATAGCAGAATAACTATTAAAACGTGGGAAAAATTCACGTAAAAATTAAAAAAAAAACCATTCATTTTCTCATAAATTTTGCATGGAACGGCTTTTTTATGATATCTCAAGAACGGAATGACTGATTTCGTGGGCGTTATGGAGTTTGCCGGGGCAGCTAGTGGTGTGATAAAGTAACCTGCCTCCACTTACTGTCAAGTACAAAAATATCTGGCGCCGGTCAATTACACGTGAACGGCAATGAAACGATTGAAAATTGACCCATTTATCAAATGTACGTACAATCACAAGTCGTGTTCCAGTGCACCCGACACGAATGATGTCTCCAATTGGCGAAATTGTCTTGGATCCTAATACGATGGTTGGAATACCAGGGTACTTCCTTCTTTTTCAACATCTCTACACTAACTTATAATAGAATACAGTAAATAACCACGCATTTTACTAATTAATTAACAAAAAAAAACGTTAAACAGTACAGTTCTGTGACATGTCCTGACAGTAAATGGAGGAAAACTTTAATTTTGGAACCTGTTTTTGGAACGTAGAACAGTAATACTATACTTGTGAATGGGACTAGTGGTTTGGTAACATTACACCTTTCTTTTGAGCCTTTGTAGGGTGGGTTTAGACAATGGGCCCACAAGGCTTGACGCGTAACAATAAAAGGAAGCACCTTGTACATATGTAGTACGTAATTGAAGGATATAAATAGCGTTGCCATGATAATTAGTGCTGGCAGTTGCATGTCTGCCGTAAGATAGTACTTGTATTGAAATACTGGGAAAAACTGCCGATAATTTTTTACTATAGAACGCAAATTACATTCTTGAAGTTGTTATTTAGAATTTTCTTTTTTTTAAGCTTACTCATCATGTCAGACTCTCATGTCGTACAAAACAAGTGCTTCATTTATCCAGCCAGAAACGTGTTTATTGAACATTTTTTTTATTTGTTTTACTCTTCTTTGTTCAACCTCCTTTTGCCTACAGCCAGCTAAAGGCCAGATTTTACCCAAATTTGAATTGATATCCAATACAAAAAGGGTGCCTAAATAAACACTTAACCCTTCGACACCAACGACACTGATAAGTGACGTAGTTTGTGACGCAAATAAGCGCCAAACTTATCGACTGTCTGTCTCGATTTATAGACAATATACGTACTAATGATATACATACCTATAGAGACGAAAGTTTCATCGCCATATTTTAGCGTTGACACGAAAACGACGGGTTGAAGTAGACTTTATATCCGAGTTGGCTTAGGGTCTAAAATTGTCGAGTCTACAGGAAATTATCATAAATAAAGGTTGCCAGAAATTTGGCTTGTCTAAAATTAATTATTAATGCCTAAAACCGTTGAACTAAGTTGTTCTCTAATGAGCAGGGATTGGAAGGATTAACAAATTCAAAGTGATGATATTGAAATATGACAAGACGAGGTGTGGCGCATAGAGCAGAATTTAGATAAGGAGCAAATTGTTGACCAGAAGATATAGCCAGACTAGCTTCCGCCCGCGGCTTCGCCATAATCTGAACGAAATGTATAGGGATGCCGTGGTGTATAAAATTTGGTAATACATAGATAGATTCGTTGAGGACATTTTGATGGACCTGAAGGCCATGTCTCGTACTTTAAAACGGTCAAAATCTAGTCGCAATCTCATCTCGGCGACAAACAAATGTCAAAAATGTAGGGGAAATTAGAGTTATTTTTGACAGATTGAGACTGTGAGAACGTTCTTGAAATTGCAAAAATTGCCCCTCTGATAATAATGGGCTGGGATAGATACCTACATTTGATTTGAGTAAAAAAATCTGAGATGGGTTGCAAACAAATCTGACGACGTCCCGACACCGAAACTTCAAGCCATACAAAAACAGCCTATCAATTACTTCATCAAAGATTACATGAAGCCGTAGAACACAGATATCAATTTCTTGGTAGAAATGCTTTTCAAATCAAGATCTGTAGGTCATCAGTAAGTTCAAGGTCGTTTGAGAGACAGTCAGTTATCATTGTGTAAACATAAGTCAGTTTATTTACGTATTGATATCTTGATGCGCGTCATTCTTACTTGTCACAGCCTTGGTTTTAGGCAGGTGACAAGAATATTTAGAATGAGGATAAACGGTTAATCGGATTGAGAATAGGTGGATATTGGGTTTAATAGGCTAGAAGTTGCTTTTGGTTATTCTACAATCAATTTGCCTAGCCTTTTCCCAACTATGTGACATTAATCAACCCACACCGGACCCGCGTGGCATAACCCACACCGGGCCCGCGTGGCATAACCCACACCGGGCCCGCGTGGCATAACCCACACCGGGCCCGCGTGGCATAACCCATTCCCTCTCACCGAGAGGAGGTCTGTGCCCCAGCAGTGGGAACATTATAGGGTGATTTTGTTATTGAATTATAAACATTGTTATCAAAAATATACGCATAAAATAATGTTCTTATCAACATACAAGACTTTTAAAAATTGTGATTAAATTTATGAATGACCAATACTAAACATTGTTATCAAAAAAATGGCCACATAATATTGAGAATCTAATAATGTTGCTATCAAGCAATATTTGTAAGTATCTGAATATCAATTTTGCTAGTTTCACATTAGACCTTATCTTGTTGCCAGTAGATAAAATTGCTTGTTTTAAGGTAGCTTGCTAATAAAACTGTTTTTGTGATAAAAACACTTATTTAGTTTTGTATTTAACTGTTGCAATCACACAAATGATTTATTTTTATGATATTCAGCTGCATCTGGTTTAACTGGAAGCCGACCCTAACATAGTTGGGATCCTTACTCCTATAGACATTCACATTCATACTCAAAACTTTCCTCACGACATTTTCCTCTGTAGGTGCATTGCCATTCCATAGACAATGCTGAGACATTTCTAAGATTGTTTTTTTTTTTTTATTTAGTACCTAATACCTCTTTGGTCACTCTCAGCCTACTTACGCTTAGTAAAATAAGATGTCAAACAAGGCGAGGTTTTGCTTAACATTCCAGAGCAGTAAGATTCCTGCTATACTTGATATGATGCCAAATTAGCACAGGTCTTAGCAATACGTCATTTTCCTTGTGTCATTTTAAGCGGCGTATAATTCTTCGTGATATATTAATTTGTGGGAAGATGGAATTCACAATTGAGAGTATCTGTTTGAGTATCTCTTAAACTATTATCGTTTCAAAAAGGAGTCTTGGGTTAGCTATTTCGTACATTAAATATTATAACTACTCAGTAGCTATTCAGTATCATGATAGTATAACTTTCTGGCTCTTTTAATGTTTCAATATTTGTAATGTTTAGGTCTTAAACATCTACATATTTAAAATATTTGACAAGAAGCTTTTGGAAGCAATTTGAAAACAAGCTTTTGGTAGCAAGACTTTATGCATGAAATGTGCAAAAATGCTTTTGTTATTGCTTACATGTGCATTGTGCATTGCCGCAATATACAGCGGGTTAATTGCGCAACACACTATCATATATCAGTACCAATGCGTTTCATTTAGAGACAGTTCAACCACATTCATTGCATAATTGACGTTGTTGAGGAAACACATTTTTCGAAAATATGGAGGAGCAATGTATTAGCAACCTCCTTCAAAATGATTGGTAGTGTGTTACGCAAAGATTTAAAGTAAAATTTGACCGAAAGGTCCAGTTACCAGGTCATAAAATTAAAAAAAAAATGTGTTAAGCAATTAGGGTGCAGGGTGGCAAAGACATCGACGCGCAAACTGTTGTTATGGATTCAGCATAATTATGATTCGAAACCCAGCTTTGAAATTTTTCGTCGATTATAAAAAAAATTCGCTGTTCCATACATTTGGACCGCGTTTTCTATGAAACAGCTGTTTTCTTTTTTTAAATTGTCAAAAAAATCTACTCTAGAATCATGTGCTGAATTCTGGGTTACAGTTTGCGCGTCGATGTTTTTGTATAAATTTAGTTGTTTATAATAAAAACATGTTTTTAAGTCCTACTAGGGTAAACTGATGGTTACCCTGGGCAAATCATAAAGCCGCCTATATGGTTTAAATCGGTGATCCTAACAGACTATAATCCCAATTTGATAGCTACAGGTATTTTCATAGATAAAAATACACACATGGTATTATTACATTTTCACAATGATAATAATGTACAGACGCCAGCACATCAACCTACCACAATCTGTCTAATTTCTTTAATGGATTTTCAACTTTATCGCTAAAGCATAATGTGCAAAGTTGATTGGGAATATTTGACAGTTTCAGGTAGCTTGATGTGCTGGCGTCTGTACAACAAATTTTTAGGTAACTGTCATCATGTGCTTTGTTTTGACCACCAAAAAATGTATTTTTGACATTGTTTTATAACATGGTTAACCTTTAACCCAAGTGCGTGAGAAGGAGAAATTAATTTTACCAGTAAGATAAAGACATCAAAGGCTCCTGTATTTTGCTAGTTTTATGGGGTTGGTGCAGCATTTACTCCATAGATTTCCATGAGCCATCATCCTGGTATTACCCCCATTCTAGTCATATAATCTTTCACTCTATTAAACCAATCCATTCTTTCTTTGGTCTTCTCTAACTCCAATAGGGGTTAAGTGTAGGAACTACATAATTACTTGTGCTATAAGATCCCTAATTCTGATCTAATTAAAGTTGTAGTATAATAAACTGTAAAATGCCTATAACCAATGCCTTGTAACGCGATAACCTTAATATCAGAACATGAATTGCTAACACAAGTCTCATTCTTGATTTTCACCATACATGACACATCATAATTATTAACAGTTATGTATGACACTTTATTAGTTCATATTAAAATGATTCACTAGTCATCAAGCACTACTAGGTACCTGCAAGAATAGAATTTGTAAATTGATATAATATGGTCTATACAGCTAAACTTAATCTATACAGCTAAACTTAATTTATATAACATGAAACTAGGCAGTAGAATTAAAATCATCATCTTTACCCTCAGCAAAATCAACCTTTAATGTTCCCACTGCTGGGACACAGGCCTCCTCTCTGTGAGAGAAAGTGGGCCATAATCCACCACGCGGGCCCAGAGCGGGTTGGTGGGTTTGTCTTTGATTTTTTGGTTCTAGGACATGCCGATTTCCTCATGAAGTTTGCCATCACAGTTTTGAGAGAAGTGGTGATGAAATAATTTACATAAACTAAAACTCCTGTCTGGGTTCGAAGCTTCTCGTAAGTCGCGGCCGATACCACTGGGCCACCACTGCCCAAACACAATTGTGTGAAGAAACTTAATGTATGACAGTAGCTGATTTAAAACAAAAGAAACACAATATGTTTTGATGCTCATCATTCTCTTGCCCATAACCTAATTTATTCGGAGTCAGTGCAACATGTCTTTTTCTTTCATACCTCTCTATTAGCCTTGTGTTCACCAACATTTAATCAACTGATTAAATATTTAATCAGTTCTTTATTTAAAATTTCCTTACGATATTTGACATAAACCAACTGTTTAAATACCTAACCGGTGGTTTGAATGTTGGTGAACTTAGGCCTTAATCGTCATCTCGGTAGTCACCCCCTTTCTAACCATATCATCATTCACACAGTCCATCCATCGTTTCTTTGGTCATTCTTTTTACCATAAGTATCAACTCAAAACCAGTATCAGGTACCTACCAACATTTTCATTATGGAAAACCAGTTTTTATCATCACAACTGGCCTTAATCAGTCCCTATGTAATGGCAGATCACCCATTTAAATTGATTCCAGTCACATAAACATTTACATGAACATTAATTACAGCAATTGACTATGGAACCTTCACATAATTCCTTATTTAACGGACAGTCCATAATTGAAAATAATTAAAAACTTTTAAATCTTTTATTTGTTATGCAAGAATGCATGATGCGTTTCTTCGTAGTATTATGATAATACTGGCCGACCGGCGACTGTCCTCTGCTCTGAATGTTTTTTTTACCACTTGGCAAAACATTGAGACTTTTTTATTTATAAGAGCTGACCCGGCGAACTTCGTAATGCCTCATAATCAATAAATATAAAAGCCGTTCCATACAAAATATATGAGAAAAAAAAAAGCATAATATAAACATCCGAATTAAGAACCTCCTCCTTTTTTGAAGTCGGTTAAAAATGAATTATTTTCATTATTTTTTTTTGTGAATTATTTTTAAGCAATTTAGGCAAATTGGAAAATATTTCCAAGCAATTTAGGCAAATTGGAAATAATAAATGCCCAATATGTCCAAAAAATCCATTACTAGGTACTTAGAAGTAATTAATTTGTGAGTTTATTTTCCATTTTACAATGTCCAATAATAACTTTTTATTTGTGAGTGTGCTGCTCTGCTAATTTACAAATCACTAGTATGTTGTTATGGATAATAATAGGCCCTTTTGTTCTTACAAAAGGGCCTATTATTATTAACTGTAATGCTGTGGCTACAATGTTCGAATCAATCTACCTAGACTTTTAAAACTATGTTTGTGTCGGTTTCTAGTCTAACTAGATGTAGCTGAATACTAGTATTTTAAATGGAGCAACTGCCTATCTGACCTCCACACCCCAGTTACTGGGTAACACTGTGGGTACAATGTTCCATATCAGGGAAATTACCCTAAAAGCTGTGTTATTCGATGAACTATGAATGCATCAAATATACACAGTATATCCAATTCCTATGGTAGGTGTTTGCAGAAAGTAATTTGTATTCAAAACCAATTTTTTTTTATGTAAATGAACTGTACCAAAATTGTGTAGAGGTAATTTTTTAGCTTATGTATAGAATTCGTCTATTATCCCTGTCTGTCTGTGTTAACAATGTATGAGGAAACTGATACATTGTCAAAGAGATGTATTGTAGCCTATATGATACAATACAGAGAACTCTTTAGAATATTGTGCCCATAGATGATACTATAAAACCTCTTTTGTGTTTTCTTTATTGATTGTGCTTGGCAACAAACACACTGCTGGAGAAAAGCGAATTTAAGTGAGAAATACAAACTGTATTATTACAATCATGAGACTATTACATGGACAATACAGAGAACTCTTTGGAATATTGTGCCCGTAGATGATACTATAAAACCTCTCTTGTGTTTTCTTTATTGATTGTGCTTGGCAACAAACACACTGCTGGGGAAAAGCGAATTTATGTGAGAAATACAAACATTATTATTACAATCATGAGACTATTACATGGGATGCATAACTGGCAAAATGTGGGTGTACTATAGATATGCGTCGCGGTCGGCCCAAATCTTTGGGAATTACAGGTGTTATGTTAAATTCAAGGCATTATTATGGTATAGGTACACATGTAATCCATACTCCATACTAATATTATAAATGCGAAAGTGTGTCTGTCTGTCTGTTATCTCTTCACACTTAAACTGCTGAACCGATTTAGATGAAATTTGGTATAGAGATAGTTTCGAGTTCCGGAAAAGGTCATAGGATACTTTTTATTTACTTTTTATCGCTGATAGTTAGCCTATAATGTTCCCACTGCTAGGACAACAGGCCTTCTCTCTTCGAGAGGGAGTAGACTGTCATCCACCACGCGGGCCCAGTGCGGTCAAACTACCTCTTAGTTTGAGTCCTGGAAGGACATGGGATAGTTTTTATCCCAATATTCCCATGTGACCGAAGCTTATGCGGGTGAAACCGCAGGGCACTTCTAGTTAAAAATATAGGGAAGAGTATCTGGTAGTACCTAAATGGGGCAGGCCTAGCAGTGGGACAGTTCTGAGTAAATAAAAATAGTAAAAAAGGGTTTACTTACCAAATAAAAAATAAGGTATAAGAAACATTGCAGTACAAATTACAATACACAAATGAAAATATTTAACTCATAACAATTTTAGAGAATTAATATTGGAAATTTTGTAGGAATATATCAAGAAAATTATCACAGTCACTTCATCCATGTACACTTTAATCCTAGACACTGCTAATTACAGGTAAGTCTGCTTATAACTGCTTACTTAACAAGGAAAAGAGGTCAAGAACAAATGTCATTAGGAGGAAAGTTTCAATTTTAATGTGTAAAAATGGTTTATCCAGTGATGAAATTGTTGCAAAGGTATAAATGTATACAACTTGTGACTATTTTATGTTTTAAGGGCTGATAGCTAGCTAGCTAGCTTTATTCAAATAGCATCTTTCAACTCATCCATTATCCACTCATATCTGTATGGTACTTCCCTCACAAGACCATATCAACAATCTACATGGTCTTCACATGATTTGACCAAGATTATGTGTGGACTTTAAAAGAGACTGTGGCCTCTAAGTTTGGTAATGTAATGGTAATACAATTTATTCTATTATATGTATAAGTGGGAACCAAAGAAAGTATAATCAGGACATCTTGACTAACTTGTGGGTCCTGACCTACCAGCTGAACCAAATGTGTCAACCAAACACACTTTGCGAAAGCTATGCCCCATCAGCGAAGCTAGTTTCAGTCAAATAGCATGGACTGGTTGGAAGATGGGTTATAGAGCTTAGCATAAGCATAATCATGAATCTCAAGCTGGCAGCTCCGTAGGGCTGGCGCGCACGATCGGGCCAGGGCCGAATTGATGGCCCCGGGCGCTTTACTAGAAATAGAGATTTTAAGCAAGACCCAATATGTTCTACATAAAAACTCTAAATTTACTGAGAAGCAACAATTGGTAGATTTTTTATAAACAATAGAAAGCAAGAAAAGGCTTACTTTCCACAGTTCTCTGCCTCTAGACTATGGAAAAAAGACTCAGAAAATTATGAAAAAAATCACAGATGATCTCTCCAATATGTCCTATTCGAAAACTCTGAATTTACTGAGAAGCAACAATTGGAAGATTTTTTATAAACAAAAGAAAGCAATAAAAGGCTTACTTTCCACAGTTCTGGACATCTAGACTATAGAAAAAAGACTCAGAAAATTATGAAAAAAATCACAGATGATCTCTTCAATATGTTCTACATGAAAACTCTAAATTTACTGAGAAGCAACAATTGGAAGATTTTTTATGAACAAAAGAAAGCAAGAAAAGGCTTACTTTCCACAGTTCTGGACATCTAGACTATAGAAAAAAGACTCGGAAAATTATGAAAAAAATCACAGATGATCTCTCCAATATGTTCTACATGAAAACTCTAAATTTACTGAGAAGCAACAATTGGAAGATTTTTTATAAACAAAAGAAAGCAAGAAAAGGCTTACTTTCCACAGTTCTGGACATCTAGACTATAGAAAAAAGACTCAGAAAATTATGAAAAAAATCACAGATGATCTCTCCAATATGTTCTACATGAAAACTCTAAATTTACTGAGAAGCAACAATTGGAAGATTTTTTATAAACAAAAGAAAGCAAGAAAAGGCTTACTTTCCACAGTTCTGGACATCTAGACTATAGAAAAAAGACTCAGAAAATTATGAAAAAAATCACAGATGATCTCTCCAATATGTTCTACATGAAAACTCTAAATTTACTGAGAAGCAACAATTGGAAGATTTTTTATAAACAAAAGATAGCAAGAAAAGGCTTACTTTCCACAGTTCTCTGCCTCTAGACTATGGAAAAAAGACTCAGAAAATTATGAAAAAAATCACAGATGATCTCTCCAATATGTTCTACATGAAAACTCTAAATTTACTGAGAAGCAACAATTGGAAGATTTTTTATAAACAAAAGATAGCAAGAAAAGGCTTACTTTCCACAGTTCTGGACATCTAGACTATAGAAAAAAGACTCAGAAAATTATGAAAAAAATCACAGATGATCTCTTCAATATGTCCTACTCGAAAACTCTGAATTTACTGAGAAGCAACAATTGGAAGATTTTTTATAAACAAAAGAAAGCAAGAAAAGGCTTACTTTCCACAGTTCTGGACATCTAGACTATAGAAAAAAGAGTCGGAAAATTATGAAAAAAATCACAGATGATCTCTCCAATATGTTCTACATGAAAACTCTAAATTTACTGAGAAGCAACAATTGGAAGATTTTTTATGAACAAAAGAAAGCAAGCAAAGGCTTACTTTCCACAGTTCTGGACATCTAGACTATAGAAAAAAGACTCAGAAAATTATAAAAAAAATCACACATGATCTCTCCAATATGTTCTACATGAAAACTCTGAATTTACTGAGAAGCAACAATTGGAAGATTTTTTATAAACAAAAGAAAGCAAGAAAAGGCTTACTTTCCACAGTTCTGGACATCTAGACTATAGAAAAAAGACTCAGAAAATTATGAAAAAAATCACAGATGATCTCTCCAATATGTTCTACATGAAAACTCTAAATTTACTGAGAAGCAACAATTGGAAGATTTTTTTATAAACAAAAGAAAGCAAGAAAAGGCTTACTTTCCACAGTTCTGGACATCTAGACTATAGAAAAAAGACTCAGAAAATTGTGAAAAAAATCACAGATGATCTCTCCAATATGTTCTACATGAAAACTCTAAATTTACTGAGAAGCAACAATTGGAAGATTTTTTATAAACAAAAGATAGCAAGAAAAGGCTTACTTTCCACAGTTCTCTGCCTCTAGAGACTATGGAAAAAAGACTCAGAAAATTATGAAAAAAATCACAGATGATCTCTCCAATATGTTCTACATGAAAACTCTAAATTTACTGAGAAGCAACAATTGGAAGATTTTTTATAAACAAAAGATAGCAAGAAAAGGCTTACTTTCCACAGTTCTCTGCCTCTAGACTATGGAAAAATGACTCGGAAAATTATGAAAAAAATCACAGATGATCTCTCCAATATGTTCTACTCGAAAACTCTGAATTTACTGAGAAGCAACAATTGGTAGATTTTTTATAAACAATAGAAAGCAAGAAAAGGCTTACTTTCCACAGTTCTCTGCCTCTAGACTATGGAAAAAAGACTCAGAAAATTATGAAAAAAATCACAGATGACCTCTCCAATATGTTCTACATGAAAACTCTAAATTTACTGAGAAGCAACAATTGGAAGATTTTTTATAAACAAAAGAAAGCAAGAAAAGGCTTACTTTCCACAGTTCTCTGCCTCTAGACTATGGAAAAATGACTCGGAAATTTATGAAAAAAATCACAGATGATCTCTCCAATATGTTCTACTCGAAAACTCTGAATTTACTGAGAAGCAAAAATTGGAAGATTTTTTATAAACAAAAGAAAGCAAGAAAAGGCTTACTTTCCACAGTTCTGGACATCTAGACTATGGAAAAAAGACTCAGAAAATTATGAAAAAAATCATAGATGATCTCTCCAATATGTCCTACTCGAAAACTCTATATTTACTGAGAAGCAACAATTGGAAGATTTTTTATAAACAAAAAAAGCAAGAAAAGGCTTACTTTCCACAGTTCTCTGCCTCTAGACTATGGCAAAAAGACTCGGAAAATTATGAAAAAAATCACAGATGATCTCTCCAATATGTTCTACTCGAAAACTCTGAATTTACTGAGAAGCAACAATTGGAAGATTTTTTATAAACAAAAGAAAGCAAGAAAAGGCTTACTTTCCACAGTTCTGGACATCTAGACTATAGAAAAAAGACTCAGAAAATTATGAAAAAAATCACAGATGATCTCTCCAATATGTTCTGCATAAAAAATCTAAATTTACTGAGAAGCAACAATTACAAGATTTTTTATAAACAATAGAAAGCAAGAATAGGCTTACTTTCCACAATTCTCTACCTCTAAACTATAGAAAAAAGACTCAGAAAATTATGAAAAAAATCACAGATGATCTCTCCAATATGTCCTACTCGAAAACCCCTGATATACTGAGAAGCACATATTGGGTCTTGCTTAAAATCTCTATTTCTAGTAAAGCGCCCGGGGCCATCGATTCGGCCCTGGCCCGATCATGCGCGCCAGCCCTACGGAGCTGCCAGCTTGAGATTCATGCATAATCAGCATTTAATGTTCACATGGCTGGGACACAGGCCTCCTCTGTGTGAGAGGGACATAGTGCATATATAATGTGTGAGGGTGTTATAGAGCTAGGAGCTAGGTTTTATTTTGATATTCAAGAGTCTATCGCATTAGTTGGCTATTCCTGGTCTGAAAAATTAGAACCAATATGGCATGTATGACTACATTATATTCTGTAAACTCTGTATTGTATCAATGACCACATTGCATAAATGAAGAGATTCTATAAACTGTTTGTTTGCATAGAGAATGTAGATAGGTTTTTGGTATCTCATAAATTAAACTTGGAAAATGCACAGTCAGAAGTTATAGCTAAGTATTGATAACTGAGAGAAAATTTCTAACATAATATGGTGGAAAAATAATAATCGGTATGGCTGCAAACAACTACAATTTGAAGTATTCTGTAATATCATGTCCAATATATTTCACTGTATATATCTCATTGAATTTGACCATTGTCAACTCCATAAAAGCATTAGAAACTTTGTAATTGACCTCCTTGGAGAACATCAGAGTTCTGCAGGTAATTCCTGTGCCTTTGCCTTTTCCAACTTTGGATGACAACAAGTATTAATAGTCTGCGGTGTTTATGACCAATAAAACTTGTGAATATGACCTGAATCTATGTTTCTGTTCTAGAGAAAACTGTATGATCTTTGCCTGTTAATTTCTGCTGAGTAATAAATAGAATTAGAAGATAATATATCTTAGATTCATGATTAGTTATTGCTTTGTTATGCTCTAAGACATTGAGGTTATCTAAAAGATGATAATGAGTAAGCACAAAGATCCAATTTGTAGGTTAAATTCATATTTTGTTGTTAATTTTGTTTGTGCTCAGATGGTATTCATAAATGTTGTTGGAAGTCAATTATGTACTGAGAAATGTGACCTTTAGGATGTCTATTACAATAAGAAACGTAAATATATGCATCTCTTTCACACACAGCTGTTCAAACGCAAATTAGAGAGGGACATCTGACTTTACAAAATTTTAATAATGTTCCCATGTTATAGAGAGGGTAGAGTATTCAGATATTTAGTAAGAGAACAGTTAGTAATGATTGTATTCAACAAAATATTTAAAACAACAAGCAAATTGTTGATGAGATTTAAGACTAACTGATTTATGGCCTTCCAGAATTGTCAAAATACTAAAAGTGACAAAAAAACGCTTACCTGAATTTAACTTCATTGGAATAACGTGTTTTCTTGATTACGAATGAGCCCCCGGGCGTTCAACAACGTCTCTAGATACTGTTCTAACGAAGATATGCTACTTTTTTGCTAATTACAATCATATGTTCTCGCAAACAATTCTGCTAGCCCGCATTTTTATGTAACAATGACGTTTTTTATTCGAAAACAGACGCCGAAAGACCGTTGCGAGAACTTCCTCACATCTACATCTCTAGCAATAGTGAATTCAGAGTGCAAAAGGTTAAATCTATCGGCGTAAGTAATGATAACCAAACATTAATCCAAACAAGCTATCGTCACAGGATGTAAACACTAAATACTAAAAACCAAACTAATGACAATAACATTGCATTTACCGTCGGAGTTCGAACGATAAAACATCTTCGACTTATTGCGATTCCCAAATCCGATTTCGCCCTTGACTAGCGGGCGCAAAAAGTCATCACTTACCGGCCATGACAAAGCCCAGCACAAAAACTTAAAGAAGTTCGATAGTTTTAGTACACAATCACTTGAGTGTTTTGCTAAAACATCACACAGATTTGCCGATTAAAACGGATTAGAATCATTTCAACATTACATCGGTAAAAAGTAATGGCGCTGAGAAATACATACAAATAATTACTGCAGAATTTAGTGTTGCCATACTGACATTCACTAAATCTACTAACAGCTTGTGTAAATAACTAGCAAACCGTCGGGCGGCGTCGTCGCGTCGTGCGTGAGAACAACCTTGCGAAAATCTCAAGCAAACAATAATTACGACTATACTAGCTAAAAGCAGAGCTTTGTGAGGGCTCGCGTCGTTTTTCTGCGTGGTAATAATCTTTGAGGCAGTTTTTTTTAATATTTTTATATAATTTAAATTATTATTTTTTTTACTGATAACACATCTACATATAAATAGAAATTATTATGTTAAAGCACAAATCAATAGGCGTAATAGTTTTTCCGTAAAGTGTACCACAAAATGCTCAGGTTGTGGGATATAGCAGGGCTCGCTTCGCTCGCCCTGAAAACAACTTTGACAAAATTTACCAAAGATGCAAGTGGAGTTTGACATAAATTTACCTTTCTGATACGTTTATTAAAATAAAAACACAAGGTAAAACAACACTAGAAAACAAAACACAAGGTGTATTTGAAAAAAACCCGAGAAGGGTTCATAGAACTCAACATTACGAAAAGCTTTATGGTGAATGCGCAGTGCGTGCGTTTTTTGTAATTTGCAGGTCAGTGTCAGGTTGTATCTTGATCAAAATATGATTCGCGACTCTAATAGATATGTATTTACAGAATTATAGTCATTAGAATCACACTAATATTATAAAGGCGAAAGTTTGTGAGTGTGTGTTTGTTTGTTACTTCTCCACGCTCAAACGGCTGGAACAATTTTGATAAAATTTTGGATTAACATATAGGCTACTTTTTATCCCGATATTCCTACGGGGTAGACATTAACCCAGGTGAAACCGCGGGGTGCAGCTAGTTATTAATATATCTCTTTGTGTTAGATTAGTTCCATAAGTACTTTTCCATAAGAGATTTGTTCTTAGGGAACAAATCTAACTTAGAAAGATGTATGAATGATTCTAATGATTATAATTCTGTAAATACGAACCTGTTATAGTCGAAAATTATATTTTGATCAAGATACAATCTGACACTGACCTGAAAATTGAAAAACACGTAAGAAAATTTGAATTTCACGGGCTACAACTGCACATTCACCTTAAGTTTAGAATCAAGTCAGAATAGGGTTATTCCGACTTGATATATAAATGAAGTATTAAAAACAGCTGAGATCCGTGTTTTTATGTTCCCACGAGAAAATGAATAGAACAGCTAATACTTTATTTTGGGTGACATTTAGCTACCGGATATTATTATTTTAGCTTAAGCAATAACATGTACAGTACAGCGGAGTAAATGAATAGTGTGTTAATCAAACTTTGAGTTTTAAAGCAATATGCAGTAACATTAGATACTTTATTTTATTTGGATATTTTATTTGGACCCCAAAACCATTATAAAAATAATAAATAAAAATTGCTGAAAAAGTAAAAAAGTATAAGAAGTAAATAAAGACTAAAGCTTTTGTTACTGATTTGCTAATTAGTTTTTCAAAGCATTCCGTTCAGTTTTTTTGTTTTTGCTTCGCGTGCGTTAGTTTGTTAGTTTTTTTTTGTGTAATTGTTCTATGTTATGGGTTTGGTTTCCGCACTTAGTCCTACAATGGACCATTGTGCGTAGTGTAATTATAGTGTTGTATGTATTTATAGTATTTTTTAAGTTATATTAATATTATATTGTATGTGTTTTATATGGGCCTTGATGCCTGAAATAAATGGATAATAATATTAATATAATATTATTAAATGCAATACACGACTACACAATAGTCATACTGTCATTTCCCAATACAGCATAAATATTATAATTAGTTAAGTTTTCCACATACCTACTACGATAGTAGAATTTCATCAAAGTAGCAACACCATGACTAAATGTCAAAATGAACGTTATGAGGAAAAAACAGTCATGGAAAAGCGCGCATTTCATTTGTCCACTGTACTGCCACCTAGTAGTTATGTAATGAACTAAATCCTGTTTAACCGACACTCGGTGAAAAAAATATGGTCAAACAAAACATTATTTTAGTTTGAAGGCGGAAAATGGGGTTTTATTCCTTAGAAACAGTCTTGTTTATCTGAATCACATAGTATTGTGTATACAGGTATGACAAATATATTATTTTTTATCAGTAATAATGTACATTGGTATGTACAGGTGTTTCCGTTTTCCGGTAGACCATTGAGAATTTCGAAAACTTGAATTTAACGAACGTCAACTCAATATTGTCAAACAAGCAAGCAAGAATGTCATAATTTTAGAAACATTCTGGAAACAGGAATAATTGGTATTAGGTATCGAAAGAGGCAAAAAATAAAGAAAATACCTACTTCAAAATGTGTGATTCAAAACCGTGTCCCCCGGTACCAAAAAAACCATGTGCACCAGAAGATAAAAAAAAGTGCAAAGAGCCGAGGCCGCCCCCCCCTGTCAAGCCACCAGAATGCGTGGAACCTATGCCCCCCCCTGTGGTGGATAAGGTGTTGTTCGCGGCGGTAAGATATCTAAAAATAAATAAAGTACAGGTAGGCATGTACCTAGAGAAAGAAGTCGTGACTTGCTTATTCCGTAGTTTATCATGCTGAACATTGGGTAGGTAATATTATTACCTTGTAACTATGTTAAAGCCGGCTGGCTATACGATATGTTGGCCTAAGGGTTTACCGAGTTTGACACTCCCTTCCGCTCCACCCAGAGCGGGAGGGGTCATTTGATGATTTCCCATCCTGAAAAAAAATGAAATGAAAAAAGGCGAGTACCTCCTTAATGTCGACTTCATACGCTTTGAAGCAACTTGCTGCCGATCCGATCGAGTATGTAACAAATCAAAGTAAGTCTGCTGAGGGATTTTGTACAGACGCCAGCACATAGTTACTACAATCTGTCAAATTTCTTTAATAGATTTTCAACTTTATTGCTAAAGTATAAGGTTCAAAGTTGATTGGGAAAATTTGTCAGTTTCGGGTAGCTTGATGTGCTGGTGTCATTTTCTATACGATAGCCTGTCGGATGGTTGTGCAGGAGTCTCTCGCCCTGACTGCCCCCGACACTTCACCGGAATGTTCGCACCGTTGGCTGAGAGTTCTTGGCCAACATGTGTTAGCGCCTTAAGGCTAAGCGGGTTACCAGCTCGAAAGTATACAGGCTAGCAGGGACATCGACGCGCAACCTACATGTACAGACGCCAGCACATCAAGCTACCCGAAACTGTCAAATTTTCCCAATCAACTTTGAACCTTATGCTCTAGCGATAAAGTTGAAAATCTATTAAAGAAATTTGACAGATTGTAGTAACGTGATGTGCTGGCGTCTGTACCTGTTACCATAGATTCAGTAATGACTCTAAAACCCTCTGCGTTGATAGTATAGGTCGGTCTTAAAAAAAAATGCTGTTCCGTACAGTTTCACCGCATAGATATCGTACTTTTCTATGAAACAGCAGATTTTTTTAGATAACTGACGATAAATTTCTGCGCTCGGAGTCTAGAATCATGTCCTTAGTTTATGGTTAATTTGTGCGATGTCTTTGCCATCTTGTATTTTGGTATGTACAACAGAATCCTTCTATTACGTATAAGGTAGGAATGTCGTTTTCGTCAACAAAAGTAGGTTCCTAGTCTTCTGTGTTGTACTAAATACAACAAATCATAAACGCCGGCTGCAAAATGCACATTTGCTTCGTCCGTTAACCATTTCTTGCACAATGGCGACCAACAGGAGGGCCAGGTGCATACTCATCATACTGCATGGTCGAAGTTACACGCAAACTTAAATTGGCGGCAGAATTGAGAACTTAAACTAAATGTACTGACATTTTCGTTTTCCCTTCGCAAACAGCGCCTCATCGGAATGCAAATATAACTTTGTAAAGGGACAGTTAGCCATGTACCGATATGGGTGGGTTTTTAAACAAAGGTATTGCAGTCTTGCATCATTTAACCGCAGTTTTAATTATATTGTCAATGATGAAGATACTTCAATTTAAAAACATGTCTTTATAGTTTTTTATTGATATGACCTGACACTTCTGTGGGAAAAGGAGCAAATTCGTAGAAATACATTGCTGGTTTCTTACATGAAAGTTTGTTGTCTGTGCCTTGAGTTTTCTCAGAATTAGAGTAGATGGCGCTCCCTGTCTTATAATTTCGCACATAAATCCTCAAAATATTTTGGTGTATAGACGCCAGTATATCAAGCTATTACAATCTGTCAAATTCCTATAGATTTTCAAATTTATCGCTAAAGCCATTAGGTTCAAGGATGATTGGGAAAATTTTAGTTTCGGGGAGCTTAATTGATGTGCAAGGGACCTAAAAATGCCACTTTGGCAGAATCATAAAAGGATAATAACATTATGAATCCTAATGGAGTTAACTGTTAATTAATCGTATCAAATCCCATTGGTGAAGGATTTTTCAGTTTTTTTTTTTTTTTTGTCTGTGCTAAAATACCAATCAGTCCAATGCAAATCCAATCCCAATCTCTTTGATTATACCTACGTAGTGCAGCAAAAAAAAAAGAAAAACAAGGACTGTCTTCGCCATATTATAATTCATCATGTTATCCTTTTATGATTCTGCCAAAGAGGCCTTTTTAGGCCCCCTGGCGTCTGTATATATTTCTTCGTTATACCAATCTCGCAGATTTATGGAGTCTTTTTTTCTTTATGAACCAGTCACCAAGGCCGTCTTTACCCGGGGGTGCAAGGGGTGCGTGGCATCCGGGCGCGGGGTCTTAGGGGGCGCAAGCCAATCCTTATACCTGCACGTACCATGCGTAAACCTTCTCGAAATTGAAATTAATAAAAAACCACTTACCATTAAATGACTCAAGTCAAGATGGTTGACAAATTTGGCTATAGTATACCTATCGAATTGAAAGTTGATTACAAAACAGACGAGATCATAAAAAAGATTGCCGATTTTAGAGCCGGAAAAATTAAATTTGATGTTTGAAAATGTACCTAATTTTATTGTATAGTAAGTAAACGCAAAAATTGGGGCGCAAGCTGATTTTCGCACCAACTCACTCAGTCCTACCAAATGTCTCAGGTTATTAAGGGGGAAGCGCTAAGGTAGCACGCGAAATTAAAATTTTCTTACGTTTTTTGCAATTTGCTGGTCAGTATTAAGTTGTACGTCGATCAAAATATGATTCGCGGCCATAACAAATATGTATTTACAGAATTATAATCATTAAAGTCATCAACACCTTCCCACTCTCACCACCACTCTCTAAGACCACGTAACTCCAAAGAATGATGATTTCATGAAACAGTTATTCTTTGGAGTTATGTGGTCTTGGAGAGTTGTTTTGATGACTTTAATGATTATAATTCTGTAAATACATATTTCCTACGGCCGCGATTCATATATTAATCAACGTACAGCTTAATACTCACCAGCAAATTCAAAAACCTAAAAAAAAAATGAATTTGGGTACTTTTGAAAGGGATATTTTATTGACCTATCTATAATTACTATAGGTACCTACTAATAATAAAGCTAAAGAGTTTGAACGCGCTTATCTATGGAACAAACTGTCGGATTAAAAAAAAATTGCATTTGATTGATTCTTGGGGGAAGGCTATAGGTGGCTTTAGGTTTTTTAAATTTACGCTATGGCCTTTAGGAGCCGAGCAAAGATGAAAAGACAGAAAATAGCGCCGGATGATGCGATGCGACCGGGTGGGTTGGGGGAACAAGACATTTCACAAAATAGTCTTTGATAATAATAATACCTATACGATTCTTTACTAAACGCGGGGCCAATGCAAATTGGTGAAACCATGTGGAATTTTGTCTTAGAATTTTTGATAGATAGATGAATCATCAAAACACCGATTCAGAAAGTTGATTTCCGCTTACCATTTTTATTTCCATGGTCGAATATGATGCTTAACTTCTGCAGGCTGCTCTGCTTGGCTTCGGCGAATAACCGCCTCTTGTTCTTGGGTGATGGCTGCGTGGCTAAAGGTGATACTACCATCGTGGTGGTGGCCATATTGTCATACCACCATGGCGCGGACAATCTGGGGACAAATTTATAAATGATGATAAATTATTTATTTATTTCTGTAAATTGTTTAAAAAAAAACACTTTTACACGGCAAAAAGGTTAAGAACAAACAGCCTTCTAATTAATTTACAGAAAACTTATTTCATGATCTTCAGAAACAGGACTAAACCACCAACAGACTTAAACATAAATTATGCTGGAACAAAAATTAATGAAGTTGATGTAACAAAATTCTTACACGTAGATTGTACACGTAGATTGTAATTTAAATTGGAAATCACATGCGGAATCTGTCTGCTTGAAATTAAATAAATGTTCCCATATGTTATACATACTCACAAAAATTGTAAATTTATCCACTGTCAGACAGCCTACCATGCATACGTGGTGTCCACGCTGAGATATATAGGTAGCTATCAGTGGACTTTAGTCTACACATTGCCCGTATGCACTTTTTTTGGGCTTTAAAAACAGACTCCCATTCCGTTCCCCCAGAAAATTACACCATATCTCAGCGTGGACATGGACATTATTTCAAAAAACTTAAGAATCTTACAAAGTAAACGAAACGAACAGGCTAGGTAAAACCTAGCCTGTTCGTTTACGAGATGTCAATCTTAGTCAAAAGTAATATGCATATTTATGTATGAAAATTTCCGAAGTGCTAGATATAGAAATAAAGTTCAGACTGTACCCTGCAAAACTCATTTAATGGACTCCAGTGATTATATATGACATCTAAGATTTATAATAAATTGCCATGTTGTATTACAGACATTGACAACTGGCACATATATTTAAGCGGAAGCTAAAGGAATTTCTAACTGATAAAGTGTATTTCCAGATTTACAATCATAGAAATGACATGTGAAACTCTCAACATTTTTTCTACTTCGACTTTATTTATTTATTCACTATTTACTGACATTTATTTAATTACATATTGACTACTAAATACTCCTTGACATATTGAAAATACGGTTAAAATAATTCTCCAATTTAATAATTTTGTAATATTCATTGTAAATTTTGCATGCCCATGTGACGGCAGAGCATGGAGAACATTATCAAAACATTGTGTAACATCTATACCTACTCCTACCCATGTTGGCAAAAATAAATGATTTGATTTGATTTGAAAAATAAATGGTTTTAAAAATAGATGAGTTCGGCGTTTCATATCTGACTATTCTGAGAAGAAACACAGAAACAAACTCAAAGTTCACAGCCACAGTCCCATTTTAAAGTCCAGACACAGTCTTGATCAGGCCAATAATGGATTGTGAGATGTCTTTGTTACTTAAGTATTTTATGCTATATTTTCTCTAACATACTTAGTTGAAATATTGTGCTAGTCTCAATCACACACAATCATGAGCAAAAGTTGTCGCGTAAACTTTTCATTCTGCCCTTATCCTCATTTATTTGATGTCGGCGTAGTTTGGCTTTTTCTTCCGTACTTTTTTAACTTCCTTCCTAATTGGTTTTAAGTTTCTTGTATCAACTTTTTACCTATTGTGGTATGTAATTTTATTTTATGTGCATTGTCTTCACATATTATTAATATATGATTAATTTTAAAAGAGTAACGGTGGAGTTTTTTGCCCATTCTTCTCCATACGATAACTACCTTTTGGAAGGGGCGACTAGAATCAATTCTATTTTATTGTAATTGTTGACGTTCAAAAGTGCTTTTTATGTGCCTATTTGAAATAATTGCTTTGACTTTGACCCACAACTGAGATGTCCCTTCTATATATTTTGGCGTTTCCTACCAACATTCAGGAGGCGAAATCTACTAATTTACCAACGTTGGTTGCAATGGACTCTTCGTTGTTTTTGATAGATTTGCCATACAAAATCCCAAAAGCCGCCCTACTTAGGCCCCACATCTACAACTTAAAGTAGTCGTCTAGCTGATGGGCTACTCCACAGAAAATGCTACATGCATTATGCTGTCAAATGGCTTAAATATAGCACCTATCTAATTGGTTAGAGTAGTACGTTCAATCCTACCTTCTTCATCATTTCAGTTCTCAATTAAAAATTGAAGCTCATCATTACCCACTGCTATTTCTGGATCTGATGATTTGAGTCTAATAAGAAAATTGAGTACAGTGTCAATGATATAATTGACTTGTGTACATTCAATGACCTTTCAAAACACAACTTTATCATTTCAGTAGGTACCTACTTGGAAATTGATGAAAGCTAGCTTGAACTGGATAAAATTGCGCGAATGCAGTTTAAAACAGGATTACTTTGGCATAGTGTGTTTGGACACAGTCCAAACACACTATGCCGAAGGTACGCGCTCGAAGTTCCTCGACTGATTTTATGTTCCGAAGTATTCGGCTAATATGATACACCTTAGGTGCCGAACTTACGCGGCAGAAATTCAGTTACGCACACGCGGGGCGTGGGCATGCCTGCTCCCGCTGCTCCCCGCCCCGGATCTTTTTTGGCAATCGAACCGAACTTCGGTCGCGTATAATGTGTGCTCTACAGAATACGTTGCCGCCGAATTGCCGTTGAACTTACGCCCGACGGCCCGACCCAACGTAATTTCGGCATAATGTGTCGTTAGTAATTCAAATAGCATTGCAGGCGTAATAATGCCGAACTTCTGTCGCGTACCTTCGGCATAGTGTGTTTAGACACCAAGACTGTTTGAGGTGTTTTTTTTCAATTAGGTGCCAACATGGAGGACGAAAGAAACGATTGATGCATTGTGTGAATGATTATATGGTTAGAAAGGGGGTGACTACCGAGATTACGACTAATTATGTAGAGAAGTATAAGAAAAAGACATGTTGTGGCGACCACAAATAGAATTGGTTGAGGGCAGGAGAATAATGCTGAGGTGCAATCATCGTTATAAAAGTCCTCTACTGCATGGATATAAGCTTCTCCCTCTCCTCATTCATTTTACTGAATCCTCGGCCATTCTTATGCTACTTCAATCTGCCTAGCGTTTTGCCCTATTATGGTGGGGTCGGCTTCCAGTCTAACCTGATGCAGCTAAATCTGAATATTTTAGATGGAGGGACTGCCTATCTGACCTCCACAAACCAGTAAGTGGGTAAGACTGGTTGTCAGACTTTCGGGCTTCTGACGACCCGTAACGACTGTCAAAGATCCAAGAATGACAGCCGGGACCAACGCGAACGGCATTGTTGTTGGAATTTATTTTAAGTATTCGTCATAGTGTCACTTTTATTTCGATGTGTTTACTTTTTGTTTCTTTATCGGCACCTTGTTTTATAATCATGTGGGTAATTTGGTTATTATCTAACATTGTACTTTTGTGTGTTGTGCTGTCTTCTTGTATGTGCCAAATAAACGGTTTATCTATCTATCTATCTATCTATCAAAAATACAAACGTGTGAAAATATATTTTATGCAAACAATTATCCATACGACAATGAGCAGTCCAAACAGCTGTTCGCACGAAATAATATTTTGCTACAGTATAATAATATAATAATATATAAATAAATAAATAAATAAATAAATAATAATATATAAATAAATAACGCGTGGGGTGTGAGAATTGGCACAAGAAAAGTGAGGCCTACAGTGGCCTCCAAAAGTTAGTTGACATTTTTCTACTTCAACTTTGACGCCTAGCCTTTTCCCAACTATGTTGGGGTCGGCTTCCAGTCTAACCGGATGCAGCTGAATACCAGTAGTTTACATGGAGCGACTGCCTATCTGACCTCCACAACCCAATGGGCATTGATCATATTTTTTTAAATGTTGTAATTGAAAAACCATTTCGAGGAATAGCGTTACTGATCATTACGGACTAATTAATTTTGAAAATTATTCATATGTTATTGATATTTTTGATAAAATACGATTGACCTTCTTTGCCCTTCAAATTACGTACGACTTTGGCCGTACAGTTTTGTATCGTTGCCTCAGAAAATAAAAAGTAAGAGGCAAGTATTGTCTACAATCTGTCAAATGTCAAATTATTGTAAATATGTCAAAAATATAAACATTCTTGTTTAAATCTCATTATTACATTACATACATTATTTCAACACTCGACAATATTTGATGTACTGGAAGAGTTATGGAATACAGGAAGTGCATTGTTCCAACTTGCAGCAATAATAGTAATAATGTCGCCGCGTGCATTATTATTCTATTTCTAAGTCGCCGCGTCGATTGTTCTAGTGACAATAGAGAGTAGTATATTCCTTGGAGGACACTTACACATAAAAAAAACATTTGTAAATAAATACGCTAAGCTAGGATTCGATTATTTAAGACGTCTATTCGGCCTATTGACACTTTGACAGATGTGACAATGTTGACGTTGTGTTGGCAGATTAAAATTTTTAATTATGTACTAGTAAGGCAACGGCACTTAATCTTTATGCCACTGGATGACGTCACCTACCTTAAAAACTTAAAATAATTAAATAATTTTTATTAAAATAACTATTGAGCCAATCATCAAAATATTCAAATTAGTTTCTCAAAATGCTCTAAATTTACAAAAAATAAAATAAAATATAATGGTTAGAAATTTTGGACAATCCGCATTACTAGGTAATACGATACCCCTTGCTAAGACTGGTTGTCAGACTTTTGGGCTTCTGACGACCGGTAACAACTGTCAAAGATCCACAAACGACAGCCGGGACCAACGGCTTAACGTGCTTTCCGAGGCCCGGAGAGGTCTTGATATGTAAAGATGGTCACCCATCCACGGACCAACCGCGGCAAGCGTAGCTTAACCTAATCAATCGACCCGTGCGGCTGCTATTACTTAGCCACAAGTCTCCAACTTTGACAACCACATTATGATTTTAAATTCTTGTGATCCAAATGATTGAAACAATATAACGTTTTTATTTTCAACTACCGTAGACTTATCGTAAAAAAATCATCAAATCGTCCCTAGAGTACTAGTGGGGTAATTGCCTTACACACTGACAGTAGGAATGGCTTTGACAGTTCGACAACATTCATTGCCTTATTTACGTTGTTGAACAGACAATTTTTTTGAAATATGAAACAACTAGCAGTGCCCCGCGGTTTCACCCGCATAAGTGTCGATTCCGTGGGAATATCGGGATAAAAACTATCCTATGTTCTTTCCCGGGACTCAAACTATCGCTATAACAAATTTCATCCAAATCGGTTCAGCGGTTTAAGCGTGAAGAGGCAACAGACGGACAGACACACTTTCGCATTTATATGGATGGATTAGGAATATCCTTCAAAATGGTTCAGATTGATTAGGCGGCTGATTTTTTTTACACCACATTGTGGCATCACAGCTTGAAGGTGAGAAAATGTCAACTATATATAATGTTACTTTTGAAGGCCACTGTATGTTCAGCAGTGGGTGAAGTTGGGCCCTGGATGCTGATGATGAAATAAATGAAAACGAAAACGCGAAACCGTGTGATGTCGCCATTAAAGTGGCACGGTGTATAAACGTAATGAGACCGATAAAACGGTCACCACCCACGTATAAATCTATACCTATCTGTCATGTCTATTTGACAGCTGGGAGTGCCACGACACATAGTACTCTATTATTTACTAATACAATGTTGTTGGACTAGACATGAAACACGGAAGGAAACTCGATCAGCTGATATTAATTCATCAGTAAGTTGTTTGTTTACGTCTAAACTACCTACTACGAGGGCGACACTGAAAGTTTTTAGAACTTGCCACTTGTAAACGATAGGTATAATAAAAAAATAAGTTCAAATTTTGAAAATGGAACTCTGCCAATATTATTGTGTATGTATTTTATTTATTTGTCATTTGTTTACGATTTGGCAACAAATTGAAAATTGTCTGTGTCACGTAAGCATGGATTTAACGCGAGAAAATTTTCGCACAATGATTTTTTATGACTTCGATGTCATTTAAGTCGACAAGAAAGTTATAATGATAGACTTCGATTGGCCTTTCGCGATGAAGCCCCATCTCGTACCACTGTTTACAACTGGTTTAATGAGTTTAAACGTGGTCACACTAAACTCACCGATGATCTGCGTGAGGGACGGCCTTCTATGGCGACGACTGAAGATAACATCACTGTTGTGCGACGTATGATAGAGCAGTCTATATCATACGCCGCATATCACTGATGTTGACGTCTGAATACCGAATCTGCTGATAAGTCACTCTTTTGTCAGTACAAAAGAGTGACTTATCAGCAGATTCGCACAAGCTTAGGCATCGGTATGAGTCAAGCGCACATAATCCTCCATGAACATTCAGCCGTCAGGAAGCTTTGTGCCCGGTGGATACCTCATAATTTGACAGAGGCCCAAAAAGTCCGTCGTGTTGATTGGTGTCGTGAAATGGTTCAAAGATTTAACGGAGGTGACTCCAACAAGTTGGACGATTTCATGCAGGAATTGTAACCGACGGATTGTTATTGGCTTTGCAGTCACGCGACTAACGAGCGGTCGACACTACCCCATACAAGTTAAGACATGATTAAAAACTTGCCTACTAAAATTACGTCAATTTACGTCAGGCGCTGATTAATTTGACAGGACTGAACTAAAATTTATCTTCTGTCCTTTTCTTAATGAAATAGAAAGAAAAAGATGCACTGAACTTAAATTTAGTTTAGTTTGTGAATAAGGGAATCGGCGCCATTGCCAACCCTCGTCCACTAAATGTGGCGGTAGTAATGGTCGAATTCCTGGAAGTGCAATTATGCGTTTTGATGCTTTTGATTTTGTCAATTTTAGTTTTTTTGCTTGCTTCCACACGTTATGGGAGAAATGAAAATAGCAACCTTTTATTTCCGCACCAGGGTATACAATTTTTTAATCATTAGAAGCAGTAACTTCAAAATCCAGGGTAAACTGTTTTGGTTCCATATAAGTACGGCAGTTGTGATCGTAGCATGCTAAAAAGTCTGATGTAGTTTTATTCCGGTTTATAGAACATCAATACATAAATGAATGGTATAATTTAATGGTAGTTTCCGATATCACCATGGATGCTAATATAACTTTGAAAAATAAATGTTTTACTCGTTTTAAATATTATTTCGATTGCGGCGTACAAAAAACAATATACGTGTTCCTTAATCAATAAATTCCGCCAAAATGAAATTTTGAAATTCTTTAAGGATTTCAGTCCTATTGACTTGTTGTGAAATTGTTTGGTAACTTTAGCGGCTTTATTTTGTTGACGGTAAACCGTACATTTAATAGATTGAAATTTATTCCTTAAATTTAAAGCCGGAATCTTTTAATTTTGTCACACTCTTTATAAATTGTTGGCACTAGTTGAAACTCCTTGCAAGCTTGTTCCCGCATGTTATGGAATCAAATTTCTATATCATTCTTGTTAACATCTTGAATGCAGGTATGATTTTTTTGACTTAATAAGTTGATTGCAGTTCTGAAAAACATATAGCAGTCGGGACCCATATCTACATACATATACTTATACCGTCTGCATAATACTCGGGCATTGAGATGGACATGAGTTTGGCAATAAAGTGATCAAGGTTGGACCAACCATGTTGAACGTACTGCGAACTAAATAACAGAATTAACTCCTTGAGGTAACAACCAGTTTACTCACGTGAATCGTCACATTTCCCAAGCATCGCATTCTAGCAATCGAAGAGGCCCGTCAGGGCCGAAGCCTGCCGGGTCAGCGGGAATGTCCGAAACGATTACCGCTGGCCCGGAACATAAAGGGCTAAGGAAGGAACACGGGTGGGTTTTAGTCAGTAAGAGTGTGACACTCCCTTCCGCTCCACCCAGAGCGGGCGGAGTCATTTGATGATTTGCCATCCTAAAAAAAAAGCGACGCATTCTTTTGAACTGACCGCAAAGCCAAAATTCGTTTCCATTTGTGTACCTACGTTTTGTTTTTATAAAATAGATACCCATTATATAGTAAGTCAACCCCACCCTTTCTATTTATAAAATTAAGAACCAATACGGATCGAGAACACTACTCCACTTCTTGTTAAAAATAGTATAGCATCATGCTATACTATTTTGTTATAAACAACCATGAAACAACTTGCAAAGAATTTCAACCAGTGTCAATAAACTCCATAATGTCACAAATAAAACCTAACCTAAAAGTAGTTTTATAACCTCTTCGTATGCAACAGTACTTTATTAAATTACGAGCTGATCTGACCAACAGGAAAAAAAAAATCCCGTTGGAAAGACTAGTCTGACCATCAATCTGACCACTTCCCAACTATGTCGCGGTCGGGCTCCAGTTTAACCGGGTGCAGCTGAATACTAGTATTTTATATGGAGCGACTGTAGGCAGTGGACATCAGATAGGTCTGGACTCCACAACCCACTTACTGGGCAATACGATTCCCCTTGTTAAGACTGGTTGTCAGACTTTCGGGCTGCAGACTGTCAAAAATCTACGAATGACTGCCGGGATCAAACTGGGTATATTGCTAATCCAATGCTTCATATTATGTTCGAAAAATGTGGCTACTCAGCAATGTAAATAACGCAATGAATGTTGTTGTACTGTCAAAAGGAGAGCCATGCTATGTACAGCAGCCAGCACATCAAGCTACCCGAAACTGTCAAATTTTCCCAATCAACTTTGAACCTTATGCTTTAGCGATAAAGTTGAAAATCTATTAAAGAAATTTGACAGATTGTAGTAGGTTGATGTGCTGGCGTCTGTACTAATAGCTTGTTGCGCAATCACCCCGCGGATCCGAAAAGATGGGATCTCCATTCGACCTGAGTAGTTCTGGTTGTGCAAGAAATTAGGGCAAGAAGAAGTGTGTCAAACTACTTATGAAATTGAGAGAAAAATGATCATCAAGATTATGACGTTGACACTGTAAACATGCTAACCAGAACAAGGTCAGCAGACAAGATGTGATTATCAAATACACAACGGATTTTTGGCCCAAATTCAAGGAAAGTACGCTTTTGTATTATTAAAGTGACTAATTCCCACGTTCAGAGGGGCAATTCTCATAATTTTGAGAACGTTTACGTTTGATCTTAGTCTCCATCTGTCAAAAATACCTATAATTTCCCTACAAGTTTTTACTTTGGGTGTGTTTAGCGGATACAAGCGCTTACTAAGCGCTAACAGCGCTGACTAAATTCTCGGCTAGGACACGAAATTAGTCAGCGCCTTCACTCCGCGGCAGATATTTTTCCCGTTTTTCGCGATTTATTTCCAAAATTTCACCAATATATTGTTTTGAACTGTTGGTTTGGAAATAGAGTAATGACGATGGAGAATCTAACGATTATTCGTTATGAATATTGTGAAAAGCAATATGAGGTTATGTTCACTAACTGTCACAGCGCGTATTTTCAAAAAAGTATTCAGCACTAGAGGCGCTGAGCATCAAATTAAGCGGTCGCCATCTTATTTCTAAGCGCTTAGTAAGCTCTTGTATCCGCTAAACACACCCTTTGATTGTCGCTGAGTTGAGATTATGACTACATTTTGAACGTTTTTAATTACGGGAATTGGCTTTCAGATTTCGGAGAAGTGTGAATTGGAGGATTTTGTACGTAATCATTAAAAAAAATTTCTTTATAATATTAAAGACAAGTAAGGTTATCTAATACAATTTGTGAGATGTTCGGTCTTTGGAATTGGAACCCTCTTGGGATATTGCGACCAATGCCTCTAAAGCAGGCATGTGTATTGTGTATGTTGTGACGCCCCGTCGATTACATCTGAGTCTCATTATTTTTGGTTGTTTTGTTGGTGTGTACAAACCTGACACATGGAACAGAAGTAGGTAATAAATCTTAGCCTTTTCGGCCATTTATCAAGAGATGAAGTTCTTAGCGAATAGCCTATAGTTTGCTCTTAGCGATTTTGTGTCATCCTAAAGGGGTTTGGAGCCTATGGAGCTACTGTCGCGCCATTTTGAAAATGACGGCCACTCATGAGACAGTATTCTATTCTATTCTAAATTTTTAAAGGCTCAAAGAACAAGAAAACCAGACGACAAATGGAAACTACAATCATAATAATTCTCCTTCCCTTTTTTTTTCAGGATGGGAAATCATCAAATGACCCCTCCCGCTCTGGGTGGAGCGGAAGGGAGTGTCAGACTCCTAAAACCCACCCGTGTTCCTTCCTTAGCCCTTTATGTTCCGAGCCAGCGGTAACCCTTTCGGACAATCCCGCTGAATTCTCCTCCCCTTACCCCAATTCATTTGGGGTGTCGGCGCAACATTTGTCTTCTTCTTCCATACTTCTCTAATAAATAATCGTTATCTCAGTATTCACTCCCCTTTCTAGCCATATCATCTTTCACACAGTCCATCCATCGCTTCTTATTCGGTCTTCCCCTACTCTTAAAGCCATTCACAGTCATACCGTCAAAAGTCATACAAAACCAGTCATAGTCATAACTTTCCTCGCGACATTATCAACAACAAAACATATAAAAAGTGGTAACTTTTTTGTATACTAAATATAGAAATAACACTAAGGTTTGACGTCAATATAAACTGGTCCTTGTTAATTTTGGATCTAAACAAAAAATAAATGACGCAAGCAGTTAGTTTTTTTAGATGCAACGGCGTATTTTTTTAATTCGCCATGGTTTACTGTTAATCCATCTAAATTGAACTGCCTCGTTGTTCAAGAAGTCGCAAGCGCTGAGCATGTTTTTTTTCTGGATGGGAAATCATCAAATGACCCCTCCTGGGTGGAGCGGAAGGGAGTGTCAGACTCTTACTGACTAAAACCCACCCGTGTTCCTTCCTTAGCCCTTTATGTTCCGGGCCAGCGGTAACCCTTTCGGACAATCCCGCTGGTGGTGTAGGTACTTTAGGTGCATCTCAAAAAAAAAAAACAAAAAAAAAACAAAAAAAAATCTCTGGCTAACCCTTCGGCAAACACAGGCATGATGTTATGTATATGTCGCAGCCAACTCTACTTTCTCTGCGACGGGTCAGGTCATTGGCCCCGCCGCCTGCCAATTTTCGGCCGTAGAGGATAGGGAGAGCCGCCAATGTCATACCGACACACCGCGTCCGCCATCAGACGGTGGCGACCCCGTCAAGGCCGCTGAAGGTAGGGAGAGCGGCCGGCGCACCGCAATACCGGCGCTCCTCTCCCGCCGCGGCCTCCAACCCTCAGCCGCGATGGTTCCCATACGACATCGCGGCCCGCCTTAGTTGCGATGTCGCCCAAGCGGCACTGCAACCTACTTGTTGGCCGCTACGTCGTTGGCTTACTGGCAAAAGCCCTGACGAGCGGCCCCTCCTCGGGTTCCTCTTCGCTTCACCGTGGGTGACCAAGCCACGGCTACTGAGCCCCCCCGCCTCGACAATGCGGGAACCCACCGGGGAGATAACAGTTCTAACCGAACCAAACCCATTTTGTCGAATTGCCCGGGCTTAGTTATTGCGACCAATTCGGCTATCGCGTGATTGGTTACAGTTCCAACCTAAACTATAATATTGAATATCATTCAGTCCGTTAATTGAACGGCCGCCGTTTAGTTAAAAGGCTAGGCGGATAGGGAACAGCTTGGTCCCTTAGTAAAAGTTGTTCATAATGATGAGTAAAATCTTCCATTTCGATTTGTCGCATGTTTTCAATTTCACGCTGTATATGTAAATCGAACTGTATGCTTCAGATAGAAATATCAAGTCTATAATGTTTTAACTGCTGGCACCCAGGCCTTCTCTCTGTGAGAGGGAGTGGGCCGTAATCCACCACGCGGGCCCAGTGCGGGTTGGTAGATGTCACATGTCTTCGAATACTTGGTTCTAGGACAAGCCGGTTTTGTCATTTTTTGATTTTTTCCTTCACTGTTTTGAGAGCAGTGGTGATGAAATAATTTACAGAAAGTAAAGCGCCTGGCTGGGTTCGAATCTACGACCTACAACCTGTCAGTCGCAGCCGTAACAACTGGGCCATCACTGCTCCTATTCCTAGACAGAAATATGTATTTATATTTTACTAGCTTCTGCCCGCGACTTCGTCCGCGTGAAATTTCTTGTTACTTCGACCCACCCCGTCGCATCGCATCGCCTGCCCGCGCTATTACTTCGTTTTTGCTTAGCGTTCTTTCTGGCTATTTTTCTTTTTGCTCGGCTCCTAAAGGTCATAGCGTGATGTTAAATAGCCTATAGCCTTCCTCAAGAATTGGGCTATCAAATGCAAAAAGAATTTTTCAAATCCGACTGGTAGTTCCCGAGAATAGCGCGTTCAACCAAACAAACAAACTCTTCAGCTTTATAATATTAGTACCTATAGATTTGCACTAACAGATTTCTCTTTTTTAATAATTTTCTAGACGATGTCTTTATCAAAACTTGGGAATCTTTTCATACTATATTCATATACTTTATCTGTTGCACATCAATTTCACATAAAATTTCCTGCACCCTAATTGCGTAACACACCACGGTTGGCGCAGTTGACTGCTGCGCTGCGGGTTGCGGGTTCGATTCCCGCACGGAACAAATATTTGTATCACCTACAAGTAGTTGTTCCGGGTCTGGCTGTTTGTGTAGGTGAGTTTAAATGTTTATAAACGCACCCACAATACAGGAGAAATTCCTAGAGTGGGGCAAAGTTTTTTTTTGTCAGCTCAACAACGTAAATAACGCAGTGAATGTTGTTGAATTGTCAAAATGAAAGTCATTCCTACTTTTAGTGTGTTACGCAAGTACAGACGCCAGCACATCAAGCTACCCGAAACTGTCAAATTTTCCCAATCAACTTTGAACCTTATGCTTTAGCGATAAAGTTGAAAATCTATTAAAGAAATCTGACAGATTGTAGTAGCTTGATGTGCTGGCGTCTGTACCTCTCCTAGTTATTCCAGACTTTTTCTGTGATCATTGCGATGTCGTTCGTTGAACTTCGTTGACTTGTCTATGTCGGTTATTTTTGTCCTAAATGAAACTCAACTGTTCTGAATTGAATTGAATCTTGAACTGAAAGCTGTTGTAAAGTTCATTGAATCGTTTTGTACCAACATGAAGGATATTTTAATTAACAAAGATATCTATTTAATAAAAATGAACCACCATTATTTTTTTTTTAATATCGGATAATAGAATGACCTTTCCCGCTCTGGGTGCGGAAGGGAGTGTCATACTGACTAAAACCCACCCGTGTTACTTCCTTAGCCCTTTATGTTCCGGGCCAGCGCCAGCGGTAACCCTTTAGGTACCAATAAACGTTGTATAGCGTCTGTATAGCTACACAACGCTTTGTCTTCTTCTTTCGAAAGTCAAATTACTGGCGACTGAAAGAGAGAAATCGGTGTGTAACTATACATCTGACATAATACGTTTATTAGTAAGGGTAAATAAATAACAGTTTAAAAAATATGGATCTAGTTTTGAAAGAAGCAATGAAAAACGCTTGTAAACATATCAATACGATATGGCACGTGACTTGCTTTAATTAATTCTTCCTCACGAGACCAGAAAAAACTATAAGTACATATATTTACTCGCTTTTTGTATGTGTCTGTGTTGTTCTTCTAAACTACGCAACGTGTTTTGTTGCGTTTTCAACATCATTAAGGCGAGGTTGTTGCATTTTTAAGTTTTTTGGAGCTATTTATATCTAATTAATGTAAATATTGCGCAAAATAAAAATCATTTTAACAAAATTGAACATATCGATACCGGAAATTTCAATTGTCGTAAAGGACATTTTGCCGAAAATGAGTTATATACATATTTGGAATCAGCGTCGCGAGCTCTATCGATTGGTATATTTGAAATATTTCTATCTTTAAAAAAAAGCCCTTTACGACCTGGGTTTTCAACAGCTCTAGCTCGATTTTTTATACTATTTGGGATGTATCGTAAAAATAATTTTCAATAGGGAGCGTAAAGTCATGTTTTAATTATTTTATGAGGTCGTAATGTAATTTTTGCATTGAACTTGTTATACGACATTATAAACAATATCGATACCAGAAATTTCAATGGTCGTAAAGGATATTTTGAAATTTCAATTGTCGTAAAGGACATTTTTCAGATTAGCCAAGGTACACACGCCAGCACATCAAGTACTACAATCTGTCAAATTTCTTTAATAGATTTTCAACTTTATTGCTAAATCATAAGGTTCAAAGTTGATTGTGAAAATTTGACAGTTTCGGGTAGCTTGATCTGCTGGCGTCTGTACATACCTACATCTTTTATGGGGTACTGTGTTAAATATTACAATAAAATAACTTGTGATATATTGAAATTAAATGAAAGAAAATTTAAAACTCACACTATACGTACACTTTGTAAACAAGCATACTATAAATTAGAAGATTATTGTCCAAGATAAGAACGCTTGGAAATGTGCTGGTCCTGCTCCATAGGACGATCTAAAGTCTAGACAAAATCAAACGGGTTGCTAATTTAATTGTAAATTTATTCTTTTTTTTAATTTAAATTGATTTACATTCTGTAACTACTTGACTTACTACTTGTAATTTTTATTTTATTTTATTTAAATGAAAAATGCACGCATATGGCAAGCATAGAAAAGAGATCATGTCATGCAGAGAAGTATAGTGATGAAGATAAAGCATACACAAAAGCTTTCATCCGAAGCCTTCCAGCCGTTCCTTCGCATTATTGTCGTAAAAAGAGTTCATGTCCATATTTACCTCAAGAATTTAAATATGCTACAAATTTATTTAGGATTTAGGTATCTCAAACATTGCCAAAATAATTCAAAATTACACCAAGTACCATACAAGTGAAAAATTTTTTATAGGAGTATTTAGATCTACCGTCTTTAGGAACTGTTAAAGACATTCTTCCTGAAACTGACTAGGAAGACGATATCGACGCAATTGATCTCTATGATTTTACATTTAAAATGTTTAAATAATGTTCCCAGTGGGACACGGTTAAATTCTAATTTTATTATTATAAAAGACCACTATGTTTTGAAAAAAATATTTAGTGTTTATGTTTAACTAGCGACCCGCCCCGGCTTCGCACGGAAACATTATTATTATTATACATATAAACCTTCCTCTTGAATCACTCTATCTATTAAAAAAAACCGCATCAAAATCCGTTGCGTAGTTTCAAAGATTTAAGCATACAAAGGGACAAAGGGACAAAGGGACATAGGGACAGATAAAGCGACTTTGTTTTATACTATGTAGTGATAACTAATAATTTTAAAAGACTGAAGTTACTTGTCATTTAATTATAGGTACTTTAGAATATCAATTGTTTGAGTTTTCAGTTCTGGTGGGCTAAATTATTTTTGGTTATTTTAATTATATCTATACTTAGTATTATAAAGCTGAAGAGTTTGTTTGTTTGGTTGAACGCGCTAATCTCTAGAACTACCAGTCGGATTTGAAAAATTCTTTTTGCATTTAATAGCCCAATTCTCGAGGAAGGCTATAGGCTACTTAACATCACGCTAGGACCCTTAAGAGCCGAGCAAAAACCAAAAAAGTCAGAAAAAAGGTAAACGAATTAAAAGCGCAGGCAGACGATGCGACGGGTAATCCAGTCAAAATAGACAAAAATAAGTCATAACTTAGACAAAATTCGCATAGAGCTGAAAATTGGCAGAGACGTTATATACATCATTATAAATGAAATGTCAAAAATCCCCTTCGATCCCACTTCTGCAAAAAAAATTATTCAAGGTCAAAAGTACAAAATTAAGGTTTTTTGCATTTTTCTCGAAAACAGTAAGTATTATCGTGAAAATAGATCAGACAAAAGTTATAGATCATACAATTCTCTACAAAAATGATCCAGTCACTTTTTCTCTTACGACTCACCATTCGTGAGATATCGCGGTTTTAATCATCAGAAATTTCATATTTTACATAATATGCACACATTTCTGCACCACCTATGAGGTAATGTACTTAGTACATTTTTTCTAACGTGGTTTCCCCAGTAGGTGATGGAGATAGCCCTTCAATTAACTCCCCTTGACCTGTACATACAGCAGGAAGCGGCGCTAGCCGCCATCAGGCTAATGCATCTGGGCATATGGGGCAAAAACATTACCAGTCCACACGCTAAAATCCTGGACCGGGCGATTGAGTACCAGCCTCTCATCGCTGCCCCGTGTGACAGAACACCAAACCAACCGATGTTCAACAAGAACTACATTATACAAACAGTTCAGGAAGAAAGGGATCAGTCAGGAATCAATGAAGTGCGCATTTATACAGACGGCTCTAAAACACAAAACGGTTCAGGTGCTGGCGTGCACTCCCTTGACCTAAATATTAACTTTCACATACCACTAGGCACACATAGTTCGATCTTTCAATGCGAATGTGTTGCCTTAACACAAGCTGCAACAGCAGTAAAGCGCTTAGGCATCCGGAACTATGGCATTAAATTCCTATCCGACAGCCTATCTGTGCTCAAAGCTTTAGGAAGCAAACAAACTAACAATAAGCTAATTTTTGAGTGCCATCTAGCTCTGGAGAGTTTATCGACGTCTAATCGTATTACTCTCCAGTGGATCAAAGGGCACAGTGAATCTCTGGGCAATGATGCTGCAGATGAACTTGCGAAGAGAGGCTCTGATATGAGGGTGCTAGGCCCGTACCCACTTCTCCCTTTGCCTTTCTCACAATTTCGTGCGTGGATTCGCCAAAGATCGACCGAACTTCATAACAACAGATGGTCACGGGCAACAGACTGTAGACAGTCAAAATTGGCTTTACCAATGATACACCCGCGATTAACCAAAAAACTTCTCAGCCTGAGTAGGACAAACATCTTTTCAACATAGGCGCCACGGACAGCCCCCTTTGCAGAGGCTGCCTTGATGCCGAGGAATCAGCTGCCCACGTCATCCTGTATTGCGAGGCCGTGGCTTCTCAACATGCAGAAATCCTCGGAACAATGAGGTCGCTCCGCGAAGCCTGTGAAGCTCCCAGGAAGCTTCTGTGCTTCTGGGCGGAGCTAGACTGGCTCTGTTAGCCAGAATCCCCACGCACAACGGCCCGAATGCGGGAAAGGGAGTCCCATCATCATCATCATCATTCCCCAGTAGGTATACTCTACGATCTATTGTAATAAAGAAAGTTTGATCAGTTTTTTTAAGTGGTGCGGAAATGTGTGCATATTATGTAAAATATGAATTTTCTAATGATTAAAATCGCGATATCTCACGAATGGTGAGTCGTAAGAGAAAAAGTGACTAGACCATTTTTGTAGAGAATTGTATGATCTACAACTTTTGTCTGATCTATTTTCACGATAATACTTACTGTTTTCGAGAAAAATGGAAAAAACCTTAATTTTGTACTTTTGACCTTGAATAATTTTTTTTGCAGAAGTGGGATCGAAGGGGATTTTTGACATTTCATTTATAATGATGTATATAACGTCTCTGCCAATTTTCAGCTCTATGCGAATTTTGGCTAAGTCAAATGTCTATTTTGACTGGACTAGGGGTGGGTCGAGGGAACAAGAAATTTCACGCGGACGAAGTCGCGGGCAGGAGCTAGTTTTAAGTATAAGACTGTTTTGATCAATATTCTTTGAGTTTCATTAATAATTATTAAAAAAAAAACTAGTTAGTAGATTAATTTATTAGCTGATTATTCAAAAAATTTAGTTGTTTTTCAGCATCGCAACGATTGCTTGCGATTTAAATAAAAAAATAGCATCACATTTTGTTTAAATTTTGAGTTCATATTAGAATAACATTTTTGTTACTTTCTTTATAAAATATTTTGATTAATAAATAAAAAATAATAAAAAAACCTTTTATTTCACCTAGTTTTACTACCTATTGTAGGTATTTCTTAACTAGATCTTTAGTTTTTTGTTCCTTTTACCCCCTTAGTCTCTGATTTAATTGACTTATACTACCCATTAATGATCAAGATTAGTCCTTTACGACTCATCTGACTTTACTATAACCAATTTTTCGTGGCTGTAAAGTACTTAAGTTCTATTTTTGTGGGCTGTAAAGGACTCTCATTTTCGTCAATTTTTAAGTTAAGTTTATTTTGTTAATTTAAAGCGATAGAACACGAAAAAATAGTTGGGGTTTCTTTTGACATCATGAATATTGTACTTTGTTTGAAAAAGATATTAGTTAAAAACAATTTAGTTTTTTGTTTTTTGTCTCTACTGAAAAGTCGTGTTTTGTCCTTTACGACAATTGAAATTTCCGGTATCGATATGGTTAAGCGCTGACTAAAGACGGAAACGTAATTACTAATAATTGACTCCATAAAAAAAATCGCAAAGATGACACTAAACCGATATTTCGAACGTACTTCTTGGCAAAAAATTATATTACGAAACCATCTAAGTAATATATCAAAAAATAGGTTTTAATATTTTCTAGCGCTGGGTAAGGAAGATTTTTATTATAAGTGATTATTTATTTTCGTAAGAACAATAATCAGACGCAGGGATTGAAAAGGTTCCTAAAATACCGGTAAAGTACCGGTATTTAGTGGTTCCGGTTGCTAGAACCCGAACCGGAACCGGAACCTAAATTAGAACCTTTATTTTACCGGTTCTTTAGCGGTACGAGTACGAGACTGAACGAGTTCATACGAAGCCGCTCAGGGCAGGACAATAGCGGCAAGATAGGAGATTTTGTAAGAGGAGAGAGGGGTACATTGCATTTGTAGATCATTCGCATCATTCGTTGCATGAACAACGCGTGCGCCCTATATTTGTTTCATTGTTTGATTTATATTATACATTCGTGTACTTGTCTGTTGTACAATGACCTCTTAAGAGGTTGTTGGTGTTTTTCCATTAACCCTGTATATTCAATAAATAAAGGAGATGATAATATCTAAGTGAATACAATACGATTAAACTTACCTTTGTCCATTTTATATTAATTTATTAACAGTAACTGTAGATTATATAAACAACTAATAATAATTACTGTCAATATTTGCTGACACTGTACAGTACAGACTTCTCACCAATAATTCGAAGGCTAACTGAAAGAAAAGATACGCTAGCCACGCGTCAAACATTATCCCTTCTTTCTTAGAGAACCTTTAAATAGGATGATACGGAACCGGTATATTGGAACCTTTATTTGGAACCGGTACTATGGAACCAGAACCAAACCGGAACCTGAACCGGAACCGTACCGAAAAGAAGAACCTTTTTAAGAACCGAAATGGAGAACCGGAACCCAAATTCGTACCGGTTTTCAATCCCTGATCAGACGATATTGAGCAGTTCAAGCCTCACGCCGCTCACGCCTGCTAGCCAGTGCCTGCGAGAGAGAGATGCCCCGATACGTATTATGCGGGGAGTGAGGAAACGTTATCATACCTACACACCGCACTACAAGAGGGCCTTAAGAGAATTTATTCCGGAAGGTGTAGGTTTGTGTATAACACATTGATATTAAACTTACATAATTATGATAAAGAAATCTTGATGTTTTGTCAAGTCGTAAAAACCGTGTGAGTCTACTCTTTAAGCCGAAGGTACGGGCTACTCTTTATCACCTACGGACAAGATTACTTCGAGGCCCGAACTAAGAATTAATGTCAACACCATTTGACACTAATCCTTATTCCCGATGTGTTTTAGCCCGTCCAAAGAGTTCCATTAATCGGGAGTAGGGTTCATTCCGTGTCTTCGTTGACGTATTACTTAGAGCGTACTTTCAGCCATTGGCCCTTCACCTGACAATTAGAGTGAGTGCACCTGTGTTTGCGCACACTCGTGCACTATAACATCTCCCGCGCCGAAGGCTGGTCTCCGCTGAGATTGGTCGCAATGGCCGAAATTCGGTCTGGAGGACTTTATTTACTTAGACGGTAGGCCCCGGAATGGGTCGCGTCGCCGTCGCTAGGCAGACTTAGGCAAGACCGTTTTGAAGCCAAACTGAGCAGGATTATTGTGCCCGACTATTCTTTTGTGTGGTTTCAATAAAGTTTTGGAATGCATGAAGAAGCCTCCTCGTGTAGCGCAGTTTGTTCCGCCAGTTACTAAACTGAACGCTCGCGCTCGGCGGATCCTGGACAGCAACACCCAACACCTTATTTGACTGGCCAATTCTTCCCTTGCGGTGGTAGGGCTAACGCCCGCCTGGTTTGCGATCACCCTCTCACCGAAGTCAAGTCAAGTCAAGCAGCCTGCTGTGTTTCGTCGATGCGTAGGAGTTCCAGTGCCATAGGCATCTTCTGGGCACGGTCGTTCCATCACAGACCTTATCTATCGCTTTCCATCAGGCCTGATCGCGACCAAGAGCGGACCCACTCAGTAATAAAAAAAATCTATAGTTTCGTTTACTTGTAAACTATATTTTATGTTCGTAATTTCGTTACAAGGGGCTGACATTAAGGCTTATCCCTTTGCCAAATTGGACTTCGAAAATGCTTATGAGAATTGATGATAGTTTTACAGATTGGGCAAATTTATACAGCATGTATCAGAAAGGTCTGGTCATGTGTAAGGGTGTGGTACAGACCATCTTGGGACATCGTAATGGTATGGTCACCCATATAGGACCGACCTCTGCAAGCGTAGCTTAACCTGATCTATCGACCCGTGCGACTGTTATTACTTTGCCACGAGCTAAATCACGTTGCATTTTGTGATAAATAGTTCCGATCACATTCTCTCTCTTAAGCTTTTGTTAAATAGTTAGAAGTGAACTTATCAAAGAAAGTATGCTGTATGTTTTGCACCGAACAAAAACAGCTGTATTTAATCAAAAAGAAAACAGTCGTTGAACCTGCCAAATAAACCTTTATTCCACAAAAAGAAATTAGAATAGAATCTCAAACACATTTAAAAAGGGCAAAGAGCAAAGACCTCGTGCCTAAATATGTCCAATAGATTAATCTCGAGTTTGGAGAGGAAGGCCAAAGAAAAGGTGGATTGTATGAGGAAATGGAGGATTGTATGAGTAATTAACGAAAGAGAAGGGAGTGAATGATAAGCGTGACGGTTGACAGGGGAGAATGGAAGAAGGAAACGTGTTGCGCCGACCACAAGTAACACGGGGGCGGGAAGATAATGATGAGATTGATCTCGAGTTTGTCTTTACCGCATGAGGTTGTTCTTGTTAGCTAAGCATTTAGAGGTACGAATAATTCAACAATGTCAAACACCACCCTGTAAGGACGATAACAATTACTACGGTCCATTGATCGCGACTTTCGGGTAGGGTTGACCAAAATTTTCGACCAGCTTTAAGGCTCCTTCAAACAGGCGCGACACGCGATAATATCGCGCGCGTCGCGCCTGTTTGCAGGAGCCGTTTAAAAAATATTTAATTAGCACCCCATGCGTAACACTAGCTATCAATCTCAATCTGAATCATTTTGAAGGTATTGGTAATGCTCTCTTTCAGATTTTTTTCTCTACCTACTTATATTTTTTCTAATGAATAATTGTTATCGACCGGCGTAATGGAAACTGTAGGAGGCCCTCGCACACCTAGCCTAAGGGCCCCCGAAAGGAGGAGCGAAAATCTTCGCGGGATTATCACATACGATACGCTAAGAAGAAGACTAGAATATTTTGGAGAGCGAAATCAATAAAATCCCCAATTTCTTGCACTCCCGGAAACCGGAAAACAAAAACTGAATCTTGACCACCAAATGACTGTACTATTATACCACATTGCACATACAACTCTTTGGAGCTGCAAACCCTAACATTTGAATTGCACATTGACCTGAATTCTTAATTTATGAATGTAATGACATACAATGTACTGAATGTTATAATAACACGTCCGTTCCATTGTTTTATTTCAACAATGAATAAACCCTCGCGCGCGTCTCATTTTTTTCTTTCTTTTTTCTTTTTTGGTACGAAGTTCATGAATTTGTTATTGTCTTTGAATTTTAATGTTGTCTTACGACTTTTTTATATTTTGTCAAGTTTAATTTAATGTCGCCAAGGTTGATGATTTCTTTGTTACAATGACTTTTAACCTTATAAAAAATCTGATAAGGGATCTACCCATTTAGCACATTATTATGATATGACGTTTATATAGGATTCTCACCTTTTAGAAATGATGAAATTCTGAGTAAACCTGTTCATCATTTTCAGGTAAATCAGGTACCCATTCGTGGTTCATCCACATGCAGCTATTAAGTTGGCATGAATTATTACACTCGTGCTTACCAATGGAGTATTATAATACGATAAAAAGTATCATCATGTGTCTACGTAATAGACCAAGAAGCCGAATAACTCTCTGTATTTCCTTATCCTTTCTGTATTATAACTTTCAGAGACAATCTTTTAAAATGTCTCAAATATTAACTAAATTCGTCAAACATTACATCTGCCGGTTGATTCTGTAAAAATCTCACCGTGAAAACCTAGGTGAAGTGAGTTTTATTTTTGCTAGGAATTGACACTATTGGCAGCTCACTCCACGGTCACTTCACCTAAGTTTTCACGGTGAGATTATTATAGAATAAGCACCGCTGTTGTTCAATGGAACGTATCTTACGTGGTCCTACCAATGGAGTAGCAACTTATTAATTGTTAATTATTATTTCTCTCCTCAAAATAAGCAGCGGCGGACAATTGAAACCGATTCTAACTGATTTGATGCGATTCGCTGCAGATATATCGAATAATGAATCGTTTGCGATATGTTTTGATACTGCAGTATTGTCTATTAGAAAATGTTTAAAGAATTTGAAATAAAAGTTCCGCCTTGGAGTTTGCCAAAGATCGATGGAAGCAGCATTCTAGATGTAAAAAGACAGGACAGAATTTGGAGCACCACACTGAGTTCAAAAACGCCCGTTTTTGAACTCAGTGTGTTGTGTGGTTTTAGGAACTGGATGTAAAAAAGAAGGCTGCCAGGCTCAAATGGGATTGGGCGGGTTACACCAGCCGCATGCACGATGACCGCTGGGCAAAAGTCTCCACACAATGGGTGCCTGAAGATGGACGGCGCCGCCGCCGAGGCCGGCCCAGAAAGAGATGGCGAGATGAGCGCGAAGGCTGGTTCGAGGTGGCACGGGAAAAGACTTCGTGCCGGTCGATTCTGTAAAAATCTCACCGTGAAAACTTAGGTGAAGTGAGTTTGTTTTTGCTAGGAATTGACACTATTGACAGCTCACTCCACGCTCACTTCACCTAAGTCTTCATGGTGAGATGGTTACAGAATCGCACTGCTGGAAGGGTTTGGGGGAGGCCTCTGCCCAGAAGTGGGGAAGTGGGACAGTATAAAATAATAAAAAAAAAATTAAGAAACTTTTCTGTTTACGGTGATCCTGTGATTCTTTCTCTTCATTCGTCAATTTTTAAACTTTTTTGTTTTTAAATTTGTTTCAGGACTCAACTGACCCAGTCGACCAAGAGCGGGCGAAATGTTTAGGTAAGTTTTTATTATACATTTTTTTTATGAATCAATGCATCTTTTATAATCGTTTAATAGCGCTCCTTCACTGGGAGCGTTCTCATGTAACGTAATCTATAGATATATTGCGACCTAGCCGACTTCTACCTATTTTTAACCGACTTCTAAAAAGGAGGAGGTTCTCAATTCGGATGTTTCTATTTTTTTTTAATGTATGTTCGGGCGCAACTCCCTCATATATAGACGGATTTGCAATTTTTTTTTTTGTTCGAAAGAGGTTTATTCCGAAATGGCCCCATTTAAATTTCGTAAAGATCTGATGATTAGTTTCGGAGACAGACAACGGAACTCTTCAACACTAAAAAGTGAAAGAAATAACTTTAATTTCTAAAATCGGTGTCAAAAAATTAAAATACAGAACCAACGACACCGACTTCCGAAATGAAAGTTATTTGTTACTTTGTAGTGTTTTTCTTGGAAGTCGGTAGTTTTTTTTTAAGTTTTATTATAACCTATCCTGCTGGTTTCAAGAGAAGAGCATTGATGGCCCAGCGGTAATAACTCCGACTTACGAGTTATAGGTCGTGGGTTCGATCCCAGAAGGCAGGCGCTATTTGTATATGTCATTTCATCACCGCTGCTCTCAAAAACGGTGAAGGAAAACACCGTGAGGAAACCGGCATGTCCTAGAACCAAAAATTCGAAGACATGTGACATCACCTACAAGAATGGTCCCGATATGCCATAGTAAGAATTTGTTGTGTGGAGTCTGTGTCTTGTACCCATTTCTTTTTTTTCGTCTGTGTCTGGAACCCATTTCGTTGCAAAAAAAAACAATAAAGAAAATGTTGCAAAACCCTGGTTATGATGACTTCGAACAATATATCTTGATCTGACACTGGCGGTGGCGGGTTGGTAGATGTCACATCTCTTGAATTTTTGGTTCTAGGACTTGCCGGTTTCCTCACGATGTTTTCCTTCATCGTTTTGAAACCAATGGTGATTAAATAATTTAAGTACACAAAGTCAAGCGCCTGTCTGGGTTCGAACCTACAACCTACAGCCCTTAATTATGTCGCCACCGTCGACCGTTACCACTGGGCCACCATTGCTGAACTTTTTTTATTTTTATTTTTATTATAAGGACTTTTACACATTGTGTATATCAGTCCAATTATACCCTAACCACATCTATTGCTGAACTTGAGGAAACTTAATTGTTATTAACTCCCCTGACTTTACAAGCATGATGATTTGTAGCTATATTTTTCCAGTACCTCATTCTATTTCTTTTTTTTACAGAGGATTGCCACGTAGAACCAATTTACAATTTACTTAAGGAGTGTAACAAGAGGGTGACCAGGAAGTTACTTTATACCGCTGAAACGTGTCACGAAGAGACCGTAGACTTGATGGAAGCCTTAGACAAATGCGTCAAAGACAAGGCTTTTAATAGACTCGCTTAGGCCACTACAAGGATCGTTTGGCGCCTTAAGGCGAAAGCGTCAGGGTAGCCCGCGAAATTCAATATTTTTTACGTTTTTTGCAATTTGCTGGTCAGTATTAAGTTGTACGTTGATTAATATATGATTCGCGGCCGTAACAAATATGTATTTACAGAATTATAATCATTAAAGTCATCAACACAACTCTCTAAGACCACGTAAGTCCAAAGAATGATGATTTCATGAAACAGTTATTCTTGGGACTTACGTGGTCTTAGAATGGTGTTGATGACTTTAATGATTATAATTCTGTAAACACATATTTCTTACGGCCGCGATTCATATATTGATCAACGTACAACTTAATACTGCTGACCAGCAAATTCCAAAAAACCAAAAAAAAAATTGAATTTCGCGGGCTACCCTGGCGCTTTCGCCTTAATGACGCTATGCCCAGCACCATAATTGCGTAATGCGTAACACACTATCAATCATAATCTGAATAATTTTGACGGATGTTGCTAATCCATCGCTTCATATGTTCGAAAAATTTGTCTGCTCAACAACGTAAATAACGCAATGAATGTTGTTGAACTGTCAAAATGAAAACCATTCCTACTGTTAGTGTGTTACGCAATTACTCGGCTGGCGATTTTTTTTTTTACACTCTGTGATTGGGATGCATTCTGCTGGATTCTCTGTCATTGAGAATCCAGCAGAATGCATTGAGTGTTGAGCGATAAAATCCTGTAAAACGCGCGGGCTTACATGGGGGCGTTGTTAGCAAACATGTGTAAAATTGTCACAGAAATTGCATTGTCAAACCAATATAGCGGCGTTAGTTCTGATTTTGGCCACGCGGCAATAGTATCCTGTAGCGTTGTAGATATTCTTTATCGAAGAAAGGGTGATTAAGTGTCCCTAGTTTTGAATATAGACATTTTGAGTTATGTAGTACGCGATGATTGCGTTCAGATAAATGGTAGCTAGATTTTTCCAGAAGTCTTGTTAATTAATGTTTTTATGGTTTTAAATACTTGATCTATTATTTTACGAATAAAAATCTACACATTTTTTAACAACTGAAATACTTCTTTTTAGTAATTAGTCAGCCGCTTAAATTATCTTCTTTGCCTACTATTTTGCGACTTCTAGTGTAAGCCCACATTTGCCCGGGTTTTTTTTTACCGCGAATTTTTTTACCGTTCTCTGGATTTTCAACTCTCTGCGTCGAACTGAGCGTTGAGACAATCCAATAGAGCGCGAGTCCCCGTGCGAACGTAGGCTTAGTCTAACCAATTCATTGTACGAGATTCTGATTCTGTTCATAATATTTCAATACCTCATTAAATACAAACCCTTTTCTGTTTCTGAGAAAACGAAGATTAACTTTAGGGAGAAAGCTCTATTGTATCACATGAATCCACATTTCTTGGGAAAAGTTTATTAAACGCTTCGTTTCGCGATAGGAAAGGTGAAAATTTATTATCTAAGTGGAAACTTGTTTTATTGGCAATGAATAGGTAGGTACAGTGTTTTTATCTCACGAAGCGACGCGTGCTTTACTTGTGGTAACCAAGTGTACAAACTGTAGCGTCATCACATAAGACACACACACTTCCGACTTCGCCATTGTCTCGCCGGACGTTACGGTGAGCCCCTGCGCTTACACACACACATTCACAGCGTGTTTGTATACACATCGTAAACACAAGTAAAGCGCGCGTCGCTTATTAATATCAAAATACTATAAATTGTAGGATTCTTCTGTTTATGTTTCCCATGTTTAACTATATGACATTACCAGGAAATTAAACCTAACAAACAGATGGTGTCATTTCCAACAATGCTACTTCCAAGGCCTAGTTAATGTTATTTTAAGTCATGTACCGTCACCCAATAGATGCGATCATGAAGAAGCACAGAACCGGTCGATGTGGAGGTGTTTGGGGGAGGCCTATGTCCAGCTGTGGACGTCTTTCGGCTTAATGATGATGACAGTCACGAGCACAAATACATATATTACTATGGACAGCTCGGCCATAATATCTGATTTCATGATAGATTAATATCTGTCTTCAAAATGGCAGCAAATATATGTGATCATTTAAGAAGGCATATATCTACCTGTGGCAGCACAAATATCAAAGGAACACTAAAACTTTCTAACGAGCCAAAATGAACTGCAAAAAGAATAAAGTACAGACGCCAGCACATCAAGCTACCCGAAACAATCGGCTTCTTAAGAATGCAATATAATATCCGACGTGTCTTGCGTTATAAATATCTGCCTACTTAGTTAAATTCTGAAGAATGATCACCTCCTCGTTGTGATCAAAAATATCTGACATCACTTTGGTAGCATAAAAACGTAGGTAACAGTATAATGTTTCGAGTTTTCTTCTTAAATCGTAATCAATGCCGTTCATATTGCAAAAAATATGTGAATCCCACCTAGCAGCATCAATATCTGATAAACGTCGGATATTAATGCTGCCAGTGGGATGTGTTTGAAAATAATAAGCATTTTTTTCTTTTTGGCACCTGAGCCAGTATTGACTATTCTGATAGTATCTTACCATCTATCCTAGATAATAACGGGAAAGTTTTACGATTTAATAAACGCAAAGCTCTGCCATTACTCCACCTTTAATCGATCGTTATATCCTTGAACTTTATGCATCGACAGATAACGAGCAATCACATCACAGACACAATATAACCGGTAATAAAACGTTCTTTATTGACGATACATTACCCTTGGGGTCTTCATTAAGACACGTTAGGGCAGTAAAATAGTGTTTATAGCCTTATAATAAGAGTATGGTGATCCCATTGAGAAGAATCAATTTTGTATAGGTAATTGAATGGCATATCTACATCCATACTAATATTACAAATTCGAAAGTAACTCTGTCTGCTCTGAAAGTAACTCTGCCTAAACCACTGAACGGCTTTCGATAAAAGGCAGAGAGATAGATTGCATCCCGGGGAAGGACATAGGATAGTTTTTATCCCGATATATTCCCATGGGGTCGACACTTATATGGGTGTAACCGCGGGGAGAAATTTTGCATAATTATACCTACCTACCTTTCATCTCGAAATAAAGTGCTGCCGGTGGATTCTGTAAAAATCTCACCGTGAAAACTCAGGTGAAGTGAGTTTGTTTTTGCTAGGAATTGACACTATTGACAGCTCACTCCACGCTCACTTCACCTAAGTTTTCACGGTGAGATTTTTACAGAATAACACTGCTGTTCCCGAGGAAAACAACAATAACGTTATTATGATAAAAGATGGCGCCACGTTTCTTTCGAATCAAAAACAGCCGGTCGATTCTGTAAAAATCTCACCGTGAAAACTTAGGTGAAGTGAGTTTGTTTTTGTTAGGAATTGACACTATTGACAGCTCACTCCACGCTCACTTCACCTAAGTTTTCACAGTGAGATGGTTACAGAATCGCACTGCAGGACAATGTTTGTCGGGTCAGCTAGTTAATAATAAAGCTGAAGTGTTTGTTAGTTTAAACACGCTAATCTCCAAAACTACCAGTCGGAATTGAAAAATTCTTATTGTATTTAATAGGAGGATTCCATTCTTGAGAAAAGCTATAGGCTACTTGACATCGCGCTAACACTATTAGGAGTCGAGCAAAAAGAAAATAGATCGGAGCGAAAGCGAAGACAAATGAGGTAATAGCACGGGCAGGCGATGCGATGCAATGGGGTAGGTCGGGGGGACCAAGAAATTTCACGTGACGTCGTGGGTAGAAGCTAGTGTTATTTTACTATACAGGGTCACTACTGAGATGACGACAATTAGGGAAGTATAGAAGAAAAAGACACATTGCGTCCACCCCAAATAAATTGGGATAAGCACAGGACAAGTGACGATAATGTTCATAGAAATGTTAAAACAGTTCTTTCTTCGTTTTTACTCAGACTATGGTTATATTCTCTTTGTTTTTACTTATATCTATGACTAGCAGCGTCCCACGGTTTCACCCGCGTGAGTTTCCATACCGACGTTTTTATTGAAATGCAGAGATACCAACCGACGAATATCCTATGTTCGCACTATGCAAGTGCACCTAAGGAAAACCCCCGGTTGGTGTAGGACTAATGTCAATATTGAGAGTTTTATATTTATTTAAATAAAATGATAAATTAGTGCTACTTCTGCTGTTGAAAACTAGATGATTTAGGTATCTTAATTCCTGAAAATATGCCGTGCCCAAATTATTTTGTTACGTGCCATCAAATGGCGCGCGTGCCATTGGTTCGCTATCACTGATCTATGATATTGTTGTTAAACAAAGTCAAAATTAATTAGTTAAGTGAAACTCCGTAGACTTTAATACCATCTTAAGTTATCGATATCGATCACATCTGCGCAGTTTCTCTAACTAATTTAATACGACCCTGTATTTTGGTGGTTCGACTTCTCGGTCGGCACGCAATGTCAAAAACGAAGTTAACGACCTTGATACCTACATAAATTTCCCACATACCGACAGTGCCTGATTTAGGGTTCTACATTTTTTTATATTTTACTAGATTTACGACCCGCGGTTATGCCCAGATATTCCCGTGAAAATAAGGTACATACCTATATATATTTTCCCGCGGTTAAAGGTTTTCTTCGCGGTTAAAGGAAATAAAAAATATTCTAGCTAAAGGGGGATTTCCATTACAAAAATGGATAAGTAACAGCGAAGAATTACTACATAAGATAAGCGAAAGCCTGTTCATGGTATATATACATATATGTATATTTATTCTAAATTTATGGAACAGCTATGGCTTTTCCATAATCAAATCTATGCAACAGCAGATATATTTTTTTTATTAATCGATGAAAAATTTCTACGCTACGCTACGCGTCTTGAATCATTTACTGAATTCATGGTTACTGTATGTCCCTGCCACCCTGCATACCTACAGCGTTGAAAAAGACCCATCACGAAGCCGTCGTCTACGCTTTCTGTAGATCAAACCAAGTTTTGTGCAAAAATAATTGCTGGAACACTACTTTTAATTTTGGTGTGAAAATTCGCTGTTTACGGTAGTGGAACTTTGACCTTAATATATCTTCGTAACCAGGAGCCAGGAGGTTCCCAGGAACGGTCAAGTACAATGCGCACACCGGTACTCCGGCACTCCGGTAGTGCCGACAGAAGTGAAAACTTGAACAATTACGAGTGTATTTTGTGAATCGTCTTATAAACAAAACACGCGTGTTAAGGTGTGTTCCTTATTTTATAGGGTTTTTTGCAAATCAGGTATGATGACCAAAAAATCTCGTCGTTGTTGGATGAACTACGTAGTTAGTACGCGAGGCCCTCGTAGTTCTTCCCGATGTGCATAGATGGCGCTGTCCTCAACAACGCGCGTCTTAAGTTTTACGTCTGACGTTAGTACGCGAGGCCCTCGTAGTTCTTCCCGGTGTGCATAGATGGCGCTGTCCTCAACAACGCGCGTCTTACGTTTTACGTCTGACGTTTTACGTCTTACGAATTTTCGATCAGGGTCACGTGACCTGACGCGAATTTAGAAGTTTTTACCCATTCCAAAAAAGTACACAGCGCCGCTAAAGAAGTTTTCACTTCAAAAATTATCACAATGACGGGAAGAATAAGTGACTCTCGGCTTCGTTGAGCACCGCTTTTCTTTTTTTTTTGCGGATGGCAAATCATCAAATGACCCCTCCCGCTCTAGGTGGCACCGCTCAGGTTCCAAATAGACTACAAAATAGCACTACCTACCGGGTTCATCATCTTACATTAATAATCCGCCCCGTTGGTCTCGTGGTCGCAAGCGCAACCCGCGCGACTGCTGAGCGTGGGTGGGGCCATGGGTTCGATTCTCGGGTCGGGCAAAGTTGTATTAGGTTTTTCCATTTGGAATTTCTTAGTAACAGCCCTGAGTTTGGAAGTTGGCGGTGTGATACCCCCGTGCCTCGGAAAGCGCACGTTAAGCCGTTGGTCGTGGTCCTGCGCCTGATCCTTCTCCGGTCGTGTCAGATTGCCGTCCCATCGGACAATGAGAGTGAGGGTGAGAGAGTGCAGCTGTGTCTGTGCACACCTTGACACCACAGACATAGATAGACCTAGATAACGCAAGTATCACGATCTGTATGAGAACCAAGCGTGCCATTTTTTGACTACCTACTGTGACGTCACAAGCTCTATTTAGTGATGAAAAAATCAAATCGTTTCAAAGACGCCGTCGTTTGCGGCACCCCGCACCGGTCTCGCCCCACCCTCGGGGCCTAGCGCCAGCGCTCACGCTCACCCAGCCAGCAGCAGTTCGATTCTGTAACCAACTCACCGTGAAAAAAGTAAGCGTGGAGCGAGCTGTCAATAGTGTCAATTCCTAGCAAAAACAAACTCACATCACCTAAGTTTTCACGGTGAGATTTTTACAGAATCGACTGGCAGTACTCAGGACTGAGCGCGAAAGTGACGGCTTACGATATTTGTACGTAAGCTGCAGTGCAATTCTGTAACCATCTCATCGTGAAAACTTAGGTGAAGTGAGCGTGGAGTGAGCTGTCAATAGTGTCAATTCCTAGCAAAAACAAATTCATTTCATCTAAGTTTTCACGGTGAGATTTTTACAGAATCGACCGGCATGGTGCGTTTGGTACGCTGTAGTAGTTGCTCTTGCGTTATCTAGGTGATATCTATATCTGTGGCGCACACACTTGTGCACTATAATATCTCCCGTGCCGAAGGGTGGTCTCCGCTGTGATTGGTCGCCCTTGCCGAAATTCGGTCTGGAGAACTTTACATTAGTAACGGAGAGTAGGTAGGTATACTTTACTGAAGTAATTCCACCAAATAGGTTTGGTGTTTATCCGGAAAAACAACGATAATTAAGTTAGGAGAATCCCGCTTAGGAAAACCACAACCTTTTCGAACATCTTGCATTATTAGGTACGTTAATTGAATTTATGTAGAAATAGCGTGGCAACTTGGTTAGTTACTCTGCAAAGGTAGCATTTTACATTTGCATTATTTATTAATAAGTAGTCCCCAAACTTGGTTTAGTGCTGTAGTGTAGTGTACACGCTGTGAATGTGTGCGTGAAGACGACGAGTAGCGTCAGCACAAAACACACGCACATAGACACTTCCACTTCGCCTTGTCTCTGACGGTACCGAGACTACTGGAGCTTCTGCGCTTACGCACACATTCGCAGTGTGTTTGTAAACATGGTAACCACAAATAAAGCGCGCGTCGCTTCGTGAGATAAAAAATCTCTACTTACCAAGTATGAGGGCTAATTATTACTAATGCAATATAATGCTACCTTTGGAGAGTATTAATATCTAAATAGGTATGATAAAAGTCAACTACTGTAGTTACTTGAAATATCAGAGACAAATCTCGAATTTTAAGAACGTTCACAATCTGATCTGTCTCAATCTCAATCTGTCAAAAATACCTCTAATTTTCCTACATTTTTAACCGACTTCAAAAAAGGAGGAGGTTCTCAATTCGGATGTTTATACATATATGTATGTATATATTTTATTTTTATTTTTATGTATGTTCGGGCATAACTTTCTCATACATAGACGGAATTGCAAATTTTTTTTCGAACGAGGTTTATTCCGAAATGGTCCCATTTAAATTTCGTAAAGATCTGATGATGAGTTTCAGAGACAGACAACGGAACTCTTCAATAAATGCCAGCAAATCAACCGCGATTGCTGCTATAGCATATGTATGCATTGTTTACGCAATCATACAACATAACATCACGCCTGTACCCTTTAAAGGGGTAAGCAGATGTGTTCAATAGCTTTATGTCACTGATATTGACATAGCAAGTAGTGTTATATGAATTTGTTTGGGGTAGGTAGGTTACAACTAAAAAGTGAAAAATAAAAACTGTTTGGAAGTCGTTTGTTTTTTTTTAAGTTTTTTTAACATGTTTTTGACATTGATTGTCGCTGAGATAACCGGCATGTCTTAGAACCAAAAATTCGAAGACACGTGAGATCCAACCTGCGTGGTGGATTACGGCCCACTCCCTCTCACTGAGAGGAGGCCTGCGTTCCAGCCTTGGGAAGATTTTAGGCTGGTTATGTTAAATAGAGATCTGTTTTTGAAGATTCTTAAACAAGAACCTACAACTAAAGGGTGTCTCAGTAAGAGTGCACTTTTTAAATTTAGAATTTTATTTTTTTCGTGCAAATAGCAACTCTGAAAGTCAGCTGTAATCCATGTTTATTCCGTTCGAAGAGTGGTTAAAAAATTTTAAGAAACTGGGTCGATTATGAATCTTTTGCATCAACGTACCGATCAGCCACATCTCTGTGTAAAAGTCATGGAAAATTTCATGAAAAGAGTAATGGCCTGTCATCAGAACCGTGGAGGCTATTTGCTGGATATTTTATTCCATACTTAATCGGAACATGTCTTGTTTACAATCCAATAAAAATATCACAACTCTCTCATAAAATACATGATTTTATTTTAAAATGAAAAAGTGCACTCTTACTGAGACACCCTTTTTTTTTCTGGATGGGAAATCATCAAATGACTCCTCCCGCTCTGGGTGGAGCGGAAGGGAGTGTCAGACTCTTACTAACTAAAACCCACCCGTGTTCCTTCCTTCGCCCTTTATGTCGGGCCAGCGGTACCTAACCCTTTCGGACAATCCCGCTGACCCGGACTGAGACACCCTTGATGTACTATTTGGTACTACAACTATCATCGCCAAGCCATAAAACATTGAACTGACAATCGAAGTATCGATCCAAGTCTATATCTAACCGTTATAAATAATCCTTCACGATCTCACCTTGACACTGCGCCTGCAGCCATTGATTAGGTTTGCGCTTGCGCTGGAGGCCAGAGGAAAATGACCGGGATCGTAAATTACGTATTCTTAGCCGTATTATCTTTCACGACACGGATATTATTGTTAATGTTTGTGTAACTGTAAGCTAATGACATTACAGTTTGAAGTCATGTCATCATCTGCCAAGCCTTTTCCCAACTATGTTGGGGTCGTCTTCAAGTCTTACCGGATGCAGCTGAATACCAGTATTTGACATGGAGCGACTGCCTATCTGACCTCCACAACTGACTGACTGACTGACTTCACAACAGTTACTGATGGGTAATACACTAATACGATACCCCTTGGTAAGACTATTTGTCAGACTTTCTGGCTACTGACGACCCGTAACGACTGTCAAAGATCTACAAATGGCAGCCGGAAACAACGGCTTAACGTGCTTTCCGAAGCACGGAGGGGTCTTGGTATGTGAAGATGGTCACCCATCCACGGACCAACCGCGGCAAGCGTAGCTTAACCTGATCGATCAACCCGTGCGGCTGTTATTACTTAGCCACTAGCCCCTCTTATATAGTGTAGTTTGAAATCATGTACTACATATTAGTACCTATGGCTGACAGGGACAACGACGCGCAACCTGACCAGACATGATTCTGAACCACCCTGAAAAAATGTTGTTCCATACATTTTGACCGCGCGTAGGATTGCACTTTTCTAAGAAACAGCAGATTTTTTTTCGATAACTGACGATACATTTCTGCGCGGTGTAGAATCATTGTGCTGAATTAATTGTTTCAGTTTGCGCGTCGATATGCCTGCCACCACCCCTGTATGGGTGATATGTTTTAATTTTATTATGGTTGATCTTCTCTTTAAATTGTATGAGTCTGAAATCAGCACTGAAACCTTCTCCTTACGTAAGCAGTTTTAGTCATGGAAGCCTTCTCCTTACGTAGGTATCTAATAATTTTAGGTTTAAAACTTCACGCCTGTCATGTGAAAGGGTTGGAAGATGTGTTCAGGTTGACAATTTCTTGTTTTTTCTGGTTTACGTTCCATAGGTAGGCAGGTACTTTTTCTCTATCAGAGGGGCTTGCGGACAGAAAAGCTACAAACACTTACCCAACTACCCACTACAACAGAATAACTAATAGCTTGCCTGCAAAGAAAATATTTATGTTTATTGATTAAAAACCCATTTTACTCCTATTAGGGTCGATTTTAATTTCGGAAGTCGGTGTCTTTGGATCTGTATTTTAGTTTTTGCCACCGACTTCCGAAATTAAAGTTATTTTTCACTTTGTAGTGTTTTTTTTGGAAGTCCGTTTTTTTTTGTTAAAAAGTTTTTATTTATCGCTTTTTAGTGGGTCTGTTTATAATGTATCTAAGTTACAATAGCCTAATGTCAACTTGCCCATCGCCTTTAACAAAATATTGTTTTTCCCGATGCAGGGACGTTAATTGTTGAGGACTTGTCCTAGTATTCTACCATCAGCCCCATTTCACCATTCGCATTGTAACGAGCATAAATTGCTTAGCAACCATATTAAAGTAATCGAATCGTAACCCGTTAAATACTTATTATTGAATAGTTCCGTTGGCCATCTGTAGTCTTCTTCATCAGTTCCACTTCACCAAATGGTGGTTTCCCAGAGTAAATGCACGAGTTACTATAAAAAATACCCAAATCGCTATAGGTGTGCCTATAATATTTGAGGAGTTCCCTCAATTCCTCAATCTGAAAGTATATCCTTTTAAATAAAAAAAGATTTTTTCAAATCGGTTTATAAATGACTTTTTTTATGTTTTTTACTGAGGTAACAAACTTTAAAAAAAATACAACCGAATTGCGTACCTCCTCCTTTTTTGAAGTGGGTTAACAAAAGAGAGCAAAGTATGGAACGACGTACGCGGATGCGTACGTCGTTCCATACTTTGCTCTCTCTCTGCTTTGCGCTCGCGGTCGATGTGGAAGGATTTCCACATCGACCGAGAGCGCGACGCGACGAACTAGCTCAAAAACGCGCCACAAAAACGCCTCCGTGAGCAGATCGACAGTGGGTAGTGCGTACTAGTGTGCTCCTTTTTAATCGGCAAAGTGAGAAAGGCCGTCGATCAATGTGGCCTGACCCTTAATACCCTCAAACATACCAAAGTAATGTAAAAGAAAAATGGTTCAAGTTCTTAATATTCATCATATCTTTTACATAAAGGGAAATTCTCATAAATTCTAAGACCCGCCGTCAGAGCTAGCAGCGCCGTTTTTTTATTCTATATCATAAAAACATGATGTTTCAATTTTTTCTCATACATACAGATACTTACATAATATATTATTACTTACCGTACTTTTTTTCTGTATAATAGGTAGCGATTGAGGAAAACATGAAAACTGGTAGCTAACGTAAAATTAAATTAGTTTTTGAGAAAATCGCGGACATACAAACATACGTAAACATACATACGGGTCGAATACAGAACCTCCTTTTTTGAAGTCGGTTAAAAAAGGTGTTAGTCGCTATAACCCTATAAAGTAGAAAGAGCCAGAGGGGTTATTGAAATCTCCGATCAATAGCTTATAATAAAATTATTAAGACTGATCCATCATAAAGAACAAGGATCATGTTTTATTTTTACCGACTTCAAAAAAAGGAGGTTATCAATTCGACACGTATGTTTGTAATATTATTGGAACTGCATTATATTCACATATGACAATCTATTAGGGCTTCAAAACAAATATATAAAAATGTATAGATGTATGTATGTATGTTTGTATGTATTTACTTTTATACATTTACTTCAACTTAGGGAACAGTGCAAATTTCATCAAAATCGATTCAGTAATTTTCAAGATATGGACTAATACGTGTAAGTGTGACGGCCTGGCTTATTGATACGAGCTACGGGTGTAGTGTCAAAGGGAAAACATCTCAAAACGTTGGTCAAATTCTAGTGCAATATTTACAACAAAACTACTACAAACCTACAGTACCCGGCGTTAAATATTGCACATCGACCTTTGGAAAGAGACCATCGGCTAATTTCGGCTTCGTAGAGCGTTATTTCTGTCGCACGAAATCAAACAGTCCGGTATCTATTAGGAGCTGTTAAAACAATTATGATTTGCTTCTTTTAATAATTATTTTTATTCTTTGTATAAAATCGATAGGATCGAATAGGTCTATGTGCAATATTTATCGCCGGGTACTGTACTACAAACAAATATTCCAGTTATTACTTAAAACTAAAAATTACGAAATAAAAAAGTAATTTAAAAAAAATAAATCGACTTCAAAAAGAAATTAACTCAAAATTATGAAATAACTTTAATTTCGGAAGTCGGTGTCTTGGGATCTTATTTCATAGGAAGTTATTTCTTAATTTTGAGTTAATTTATTTTTGAAGTAGATTTAATTTTTTTTCAAATTACTTTTTTTATGATAAAAGGAGCATCCACTTTTATTTTATCTAGAAATATTTACTCGTTCATAATCAGCCTATAATGTTCCCACTGCTGGGACACAGGCCTCCTCTCTGTGAGAGGGAATAGTCCGTAATCTACCACGCGGGCCCAGTTGGTAGATGTCACATGTCTTCGAAAGTTTGGTTCTAGGGTATGCTGGTTTCCTCACGATGTTTCCCTGCACCGTTTTGAGAGCAGAGGCGATGAAATTAATTTATACAAACTAAGTAAGTGCCTGTCTGGGTTCGAACTTCTGACCTACAAATCGTAAGTCGCGGCCGTCATGGCACTGCTCCACCTGCTCCTCTTTACTGGCTCATTTTCTGCGAATTATAATCTGTAGTCGACATGAAGCCTTTGTGTTGCGATTCCTTTGATCTGTCAAATGTGTATGTGCAATTTATGAATGAAATGTTAATGTTAATTAAGCTTTAATGATTAGCATGTTCTTAAAGTTACCTTACAAAATCCTTTGCTGTAGGTTTCTACCTGCTAATTATAAAATTGGGCAACTACCTAATTAATTTATGACTGGGTCACCTACTTAATTAACTCCCACTTGAGGGAGAAAATCTTTGGTGCCTAATTATCTTGTTTGTCTTCTTCTTTTCGTGTCAATTATTTTCGTGTAAATTTCATCGAAATCCGTTCAGTAGTTTTTGCTTGAAGAAGTAACAAACATACAAACACACTCACAAACTTTCTCCTTTTAGGGTTCCGTACCAAAATGGTAAAAAGGATCCCTTATGGTGAGACTCAGTCTGTCTGTCTGTCCGTCTGGCACAGCTGGATATCTCAAGGACTAATGCTATCAATTTGAAATTTAGAATAGTCTTAGATGACGTTTGCCCAACTAGTTTGCAAATAAGAAAGAAATAAAAATATATTTTGCAACAGGGACTGAAAGGTGGTCTTAAAAATTCGAAGTGAGGCTACTAAGGCATGTGGGGTATCATATGAAAGATCGATGTTTGCACATTCTCAAATATTTTTTCTTTTTTTTGTAGGCCGCATAGTTTTTGACTTTTGATGAAAAAATAAAAAAAAATACGGTTGCCCCTTATCTCCGAAGTTTGCAAAGAGAAAAATCTGAAATAATTCTATGTGATAGAAGTTTATGTAAAAATTACAGGAAAAATAAAACGATGTCCTCTAAATAGCACACTTTTTCAGAAATCATTAACAAAAGTTACATTACTTCCACTATCGGTCAAGAGATGGCGCTGACCTAAAACTGCAATATTTTACACCGCAGCGCGCAGTGTTAAAATTCTCTGACGAATATAGGCCTCGCCGATGAAAGGACATTGTTCAAAACCAGTCTAGGAAAGTTGCACGTATGAAAACCAAATTAATATACAAATTATTTGCTTATTTTTTACAAGCTTTTCACTTCAGGAATTTTGTTTTCGTATCCGGAATTATGATTTTAAGATAAACAGTAAATTAACGATTGCTAGGTACTACATTTCCGTATAGTGATGATGGACGTTTCGTTCTCTTCATTTGTACGAGTTACGTAAGTATGAACCTTTACATAAAAACATCACAAAAATTGTATTAAACTCATAAATAGCTAAATAATTAGTAATATCATTATTATAACGTAGGTACTGTATATGTATTTCATAGTTCCGTTGTGAAAATATTTATTTTTGTGTTTCGTCTCACGCAGATGCAACTGTCAAGGCAGATGGCAGACGTACCGGTAGGGATGACGATTATTCCTAAACAAGATCGATTTTTAAATCTATCCGAATCGCAGGAAAGAATCGATTCAGCAATAAATTGAGTTCTGATAGATCTGTTCCCGCTATTATTCTACATCGACAGCTTTACCAGCATAATTAGTCAAATGTAATGAATAATCGAATACAAAATAAATTAAATAATATTGTTGGTTACAAAAAACAGAACAAAGAAACTGCGTATCAAAACTTAAAAGTTGCAATCCGCAGGAAAAACATTGGAACTCGTTTTCAAGTTTCTAAAATCGATTAAAAAATCGATCGCCATCCCTACGCCTGCGGAAGCCGCCATTACTGTTGTTTATTATTGTTTAAGTATGTGTTGATTGAGAATAGTCACCGCGATTAATCTCTCCACTTAAATAGTAATACTTACGGAAATTCGTTGGTGTGTTTGTTTTAAACAACTTAGCGTGTTTCATGTAACTAACGATAGGACGTTTTCATATATAATTGTGTTTTATTACGCCAGGACGTTTTTAGGTTATCTCCGAATTTGTTTAATTACTTTAAAACTCGGATACTTGTGTGAAAATAAACAATTTTATTTAATAGTATATAAACCGTAGTCTATAATAAATAAAGAATTATTGTGTTTCAACTTAAGACGGATTTCCATACATCAACGGTCATGATCCTTTAAAAACATATTATTATGATGGTACGGAGCTCTCCGTGCGCGAGTCCGACTCGCTCTTGACCGGTTTTTTTATTATTAGTGTGATAGTGTGATTCGAAAGTACAGACGCCAGCACATCAAGCTACACGAAACTGTCAAATTTTCCCAATCAATCTTGAACCTTATGCTGTAGCGATAAAGTTGAAAATCAATTAAAGAAATTTGACAGATTGTAGTAGCTTGATGTGCTGGCGTCTGTACCTCTGTTACCTTTATCGGATTTGGATGAAATTTGGCGCACGCATAGGTGACTATTTATCCTGGTTTTACGATCCCATGAAATAATTTCCGACCTCCACGCCTGCGGGCCAAAGTGATTACGTTATCAAGAGCCTATAAGTACCAATAATTTTCATGTCACGTCTTCCATATAAGTTTCTACACGGAACTAACATTATTACACATATAACTAAGATATAAATAGTATATAGATAGGTATTAACGTTTGTTTGTGTTGCACAAGGTTGATCGCGGCTAATCAACCTTGCCGTCGAGTAAATAACGTCTGAGTGATCAGCGTTGTTTACAAGCAAGATTGTGGGTAGTACGCAAAAAATAAGTGATTCATTTGTTTTTACATTGATATAGCACAAAAAGAATCCCCCGATTTCGCATCCGTTAGTGCCCTGATAACTCAGATTTCATTCTGACAGTTCAACAATATTCGTTGGGTTCCAGACAAATTTTTCGAACATAATATATGAAGTAGGTAATGGATTACCAATATCCTTGAAACTGATTGAGATTGTGATTTGTGTGTTACGCAATAATTTATGTGCTGATTTATGTAATCCCTTTGTTAGTAGCCTTTCGTTCATCCTCTCCTCAACATGACTAAATCGTCCAACCATACCTACTTTCCAATTTTTCATCTTCTTTTAGATCTACCTGTTTACCTCTGATTATACCTATTCCCATTTAATTACTTGGCTGACAATTTCATACAAAATCGGTTAAAAATAAGATGAGTAGGTACATAGGTGTTCCATGTCGTCGCTCGAGCAGTCAGGCTCAAGGCAAAAAAAAAAAAAACAGCTCCTTCAAACAGCGCCTGTTTGAAGGAGCCTTTAAAGAGGTGGCACGTAGTATACGTGGGAGTACGTGCGGTCGTAGCATCGGCCGCACTTGATGATGGTACCCGGCCCGCTAGGCATGGCGGGCTGAAACCAGTCTGGGATGCGGCGATTGTACAAGTATCTCCCGGGCCCCCGACTCATGGTAATAGAAGGAACAGTGGGGTTTCAGTCGGTAGGAGTCCGACATAACCTTCCGTGCTTCCCAGAAGGAGGACATCCACGATTCCCCCCTAAAAAAAAAACGTAGTGGCTATTCGGGAGATACCTATCCTAACTCTTCTGTGGTTAAGGCCACCTTTTACCGTTGACAAGTGAATTGGTGATGGCAGCGTGTAATGATTTATTATGATGTCATTCTTCACTTTGATGACCGCCAGTCGCCACACACAATAGGTTCACAAAAAATATCAATATGAATATCTTATGATCTCACTTGGCTTTTTATGTAAGACTTAGGTATTTATTGTTTGTGTGGCATTAGATATAACATCTATAACATTTTCTAGATTCTACACATACATAACATAACATAATCAGCCTATAATGGGAGTGGGCTATAATACACCACGCGGGCCCAGTGCGGGTTGGAAGATGTCACGTGTCTTCGAATGTTTGGTTCTAGGTCATACAGGTTTCCTCACCACGATGTTCTCCTTCACCGTTTTGAGAGCCAAGGCGATGAAATTAAATACAGTGCCCGTCTGGGTTCACGACCTTCAACTCGTAAGTATACTTACACCTACCTCGAGCATGTCTAAATAGTTACGCCTCCAGTTACACACCCCCATTGCCAAGGAATACTAATGGATGAACAATAACACTTTGGACAACTTTGGGTATTGAACCCAGGACCCCAACGCTCAGCAGTCACTCTTACGACCTCTAGACCAACGAGGCAAAAAGGTCAATAAATGCCATTAATAACACGCCTCTTCAATGGTAGGTAAGGTACACACGGCAACACATCAAGCTAGACATTTCCAATTTTAGCTGACCTCGCATTTTATAGGTTTTTCGTACAATCAGCAGTCTGCTTATGCTGGTTATTATTGACTTCAAAAAAAGGAGGTTATCGATTCGACACGTAAACATACGTATGTAATATTATTGGAACTACATTAAATTCACATATGACAATCTATTAGGGCTTCCAAACATATATACAAAATTTTATTGATGTATGTAATGTATGTATGTATGTTTGTCCACGCGTTTCTCCGCAAATATTCATCGGATCGTCGTGACCATTTTTTTATTGGCTTATATTTAATTCAAGTTAGAGAACAGTGCAAATTTCATCAAAATCGAGTCAGTAATTTTCAAGATATGGACTAATACGTGTAAGTGTGATGGCCTGGCTTATTGATACGAGCTACGGGTGTAGTGTCAAAGGGAACCTCTCTAAACGTTGATCAAATTACAGTGCAATATTTACAACAAAACTATTACCTACTTATTACAAACAAATATTCTAGTTTTTACTTAAAACAAAAAATTACGATATAAAAAGTAATTTAAAAAAATTTAATTTAAGTAGGTACCTCAAAAATAAATTAACTCAAAATTATGAAATAACTTTAATTTCGGAAGTCGGTGGCAAAAAACTAAAATATAGATCCCAAGACACCGACTTCCGAAATTAAAGTTATTTCATAACTTTGAAATAATTTATTTTTAAAGTCGATTTAATTTTTTTTAATTACTTTTTTATAGCTTGATGCGTACCCGTGCGTACAATCGATTTGAATCCGATAACCTCTCGAATCTCTCATCTCGAATTCTTGATCACTGTGTTACCTCCCTAGGTGAATAAATTCATCAGACATTATAAGGGGACCAACCGACCATACAGGAGGGATCAACGTCTTACGGTTACCCTTGAAGGTTAATAATGATCGATGTTATTTCGTGCTGGTATTTATGAAGGGTAAATATGGGAAGACGTGGACAGGTGAAAGGATTGAGTGAATGAAAATAGCTAAGTCCTATACTTGGGACTAAATTATCAGCATTATTTTATACTAATAATACAGCTGAAGAGTTTGTTTGTTTGTTTGAACGCGCTAATCTCTGGAACTACCAGTCGGATTTGAAAAATCTTTTTGCTTTTGATAGCCCAATTCTTGAGGAAGGCTATAGGCTATTTAACATCACGCTAGGGCTCTCAGGAGCTGAGCAAAAAGAAAAAAAGTAAGAAAGAACGCTTTAGCGAAAAGCGCATGCAACTGATGCAACGCGATGCGACGGGTGGGACGGGGGAACAAGAAACACCTGTGATTTCACGCCGACGAATTCGCGGGCAAAGCTAATATTTATACATATAAGTAATGTAAAAGTTAATAACCCGAAATTTAACGTGTAAGTACTAGGTATTAAGTAACTAGCTAACTATAAGATAGAAAAAATATCTTGGTTAGTTGAACCATGGTTGAGGCGTGTTAATAACAATAGTAAACTGAGTGAATGCTAATTGTCGTACTAAAAAATTACGTTCAAATTTAAATCAAATTATTGTAAATTAGAGGGTTTTTTTTTAACAAATTGAGACTGAGATTGGAAGGCGAACGTTCTCATAAATAATGGAACTGCCTTTCAGATGTTCTTGCAAAGTATTATTTATTATCTTGAAGACCTTTATTGCCGACTGTGCCAAATCCACCAGCGGGGTAATTGCGTATCACACTAATAGCAGGAATGGCTTTTATTTTTACAGTTTAATTACATTCATTGCGTCATTTACGTCAACAACGTAAATAACGCAATGAATGTTGTTGAACTGTGCAGACAAATATTTCAAACATATGAAGCGACGGATTATAATCAATATCCTTCAAAATGATTCAGATTCTAATTGATTGTGTGTAACGCAATTAGGGTGCAGCCGGTCGATTCTGTAAAAATCTCACCGTGAAAACTTAGGTGAGTTTGTTTTTGCTAAGAATTGACACTATTGACAGCTCACTCCACGCTCACTTCACCTAAGTTTTCACGGTGAGATTTTTACAGAACAGCACTGCTGATTTTAATTTAGCATTGTCAGATAATGTTATAATGTTCCCACTGCTGGGACACAAGCCTCCTCTCGGTGAGAGGGAGTGGGCCGTACATACGTAATCCACCACGCGAGCCCAGTGCGGGTTGGTAGATGTCACATGTCTTCGAATGTTTGGTTCTAGGACATACCGGTTTCCTCACGATTTTTTCCTTCGCCGTTTTGAGTGCAGTGTTGATAAAATAATTTACACAAAGTAAAGCCCCTGTTCGAGCCTTATACAGCCTACAACTCGTAAGTCGTGGCCGTTACCTCTAGGACACCACTCCTCTTGATTCTCATTTAGAAAGAAGAAAAGAAAGAAAATTTGTTTATTCCGAACAAACAAAAACACACATTGCAAATAAAAATTAAAAAAAAAGCATAAAATACACACACACAACGTTGTCAAAAGCCTCGTACTCAAGCTTAGAAAATGATCATGAATGATTTCATCTTCACTTGAATAAAAATAATAAAAAAATATATATAAGTATTTCAAAAAATATCCCTACGTCAACCAAAGATTTTATTCGTTAGATTCGCCTGGCCGTGTCAAGAGATGGTCAAGTTTCTCTTTGGTTGACAGTGACATTTGAATAGCATTGTATTGCTCACTCTTAGTGAAAATCGTACCTATCTATCCTTTCATGTGGACCCTGTATGAGCTCCCTCTTCTCTAATGGACACATTAGACACTTTATCGCTCAATCTAAGTGCAGTGAGGGCATATCAAGAGCTAGAGCAAGAGCAGGAGGCAAGAGGCAAGGAGGGAAGCGCCAGGGAAACCCGCGAAATTTAAAATTTTCTTACGTTTTTTCAAATAATGCTATTGAATGACTACCATTTTATAAAATTTCAATCAATAGGATTAGGTACATAAACTTAGAGGATTGTATTGATGTAAATGCATACTTGTTACGATCGCGAAAAAACAAACTTTGTTAAACATACAACCTGAAACTGACCTGCAAATTGCAGAAAACGTAAGAAAATTTGTATTTTCCGAGCTACCTAGCGCATCCCCTTAAATCTCTGATATTAACTGGATTATGGCTAGACCATCAGCACTCCCATAAATCATTTTACCAAAGCCAGCCAGCTACACTAAGAATCCATTTAGTAAATTATTACAATAACAGATAAACAAAAATTTCCTTAAAATCTAATTAGTTTATCAATAAGTGGGTCCATTTAAATTACCATTAATTACCTAGGTCTGATTGATCCATTTGTAGTAATTGTTTTATGATGGCTTTCGATTAAACGTGCTTGTGCCTACGTGACATGGAACCTGTAGATACCTGCTAATTAATGATTTTGATTTAAGATCATTTGCTGTAGAAGCTTATAGACGATTGACAGACAATTTCTTACCTAGGTGTAGAATGTGTATTGCTGCTGGAGGTGGCCACTTTGAAAACCTTTCGTAATTTACGTTAAAAACTAGCTGCGCCTCGCGGTTTCACCCGCGTAAATGTCGATACCGTGGGAATATTGGAATAAAAAGTAGCCTATATGTTAATCCAGGGTGTCAGCTACCTCCATACAAATTTTATCAAAATTTTAACAAACATATAAACACACACACACACACACACTCACAAACTTTCGCCTTTATAATGTTAGTGTGATATGTTACTTTTTTTAACATTATCATCAGTCTGTGTTTTATTAACAAAACCACTTCTTACTTAAAACTTTTGTTACCCAACCTCTGTTTGTTGGTTGTTTCCAGCATTATTAATTAACCATAGGAACGAGAAAATGGGCAAAAAAAAATTTATTAATCAGAAGACTAATTTTAAGAAATTTCCACCTCGCTGTTTTTAAGGCCGATTTTAGCCAAAATATCCCTAAAGTACTACTTTTTTTAATGATTAAGAAAGTTGAGAGTCTGGGCATTCTTGAGGCCTATTTAGGAAACACGAAGTCACCTGTTTAGATTATAAATTTTAGTTGAAAATTTAAGTCATAATTTACCGAACGTAAATTTTTCACTTTAGACCAACATTTTCATAACTTTCATCACAGTTACGAAGCTGATTATTTTATGCATAAAAGAACTAAGATTTAGTTGCAAAAAAAATCTCGACAACGTCTTCTACTTTTTTTTTTTTAATTGTCAGGTCGAAAATTCTCAAAAATTCAAAAACTATGAAAAGTCGCGGGTCATAACATGAGGATGATTCGGATGCCCCACGATACGAGGGACTAAAATTTTTTTTGGACGTCGATGTTCCGGCCTCCCTGTACTACATAATTATACCCAAACAGTAGCAACTCTTAGGCCCGGACTCCACTGAAGCGGAGCTGGGCGGAGCGGAGCGGAGACGTGCAGGAATCGTCCAATCACAAACGAGACGAGTGACGCGATAAGGATTTCAACTATTGTGATTGGTTGATTCCTGCACGTCTCCGCTCCGCTCCGCCCAGCTCCGCTTCAGTGGAGTCCGGGCCTTATGGATGGTAGAAGACATGCTGTGACGCGGCGACTACCACACCAATAAATCGGGCTACGGGCAGAAAGGCAATGAAGAATCAATGAAAAGTTAAGGACTATAAAAGAGATGCATCTTAACAACAACTAACTGAACTATATAGGTATACATAGTTAAGTATTGCTGCATGCGTAAAGCAAGTCGAAGATCCTACCTACTTACTTTTAATACAGACTGTTAAAGTTTCCCTTAAAAAGAACAAGCATATCATATCGCATCATAATTTCCACTAAACAGAAATATTCCATCCAAAACACGATCGCCCACCAATCCAATTACAGGCCTCGCCGCACACCACATAACTTGACAGCCACGCTGCCGACAACACGCGACACGACTGCTCACGTGGCCATGGACAGCCACGTGCTGAGTGACCTTCTAGTCCAAATTGCACTGTCATAGCTACGGCTGAGGGTGACAGGATGCTGCGTTTGAAGATACATAGGTATTTTGAGACTGTGCTCTAACCAGCCGGTCGATTCTGTAAAAATCTCACCGTGAAAACTTAGGTGAAGCGAGTTTGTTTTTGCTAGAAATTGACACTATTGACAGCTCACTCCACGCTCACTTCACCTATGTTTTCACGGTGAGATGGTTACAGAATCACACTGCTGATCTATCTTTAATTCTATCCAAACGTAGAAACAGCGTGCTAATTGCGTAACACAGTAACAGTTAGCTTTCATTTTTAACCGACTTCAAAAAGGAGGAGGTTCTCAATTCGACTGTAGGTATATTGTTTTATTTTTATGTTTGTTACGCGATATCTCTGGCAATTGTAAATCGATTTCAAAAATTCGTTTTTAATTGATAGGGCCTTTAAATAGAAGTACTGAAATCGCACTATTTGAGTAAAGGCTCCTACAAATAGGCGCGACACGCGATATAATCGCTCGCGGCACAAAGGCACGGCTCGTTGCGCGACTTGCGGTGCCCAATTTGAGTCGCGCGCGATTTTATCGCGTGTCGCGCCTGTTTGAAGGAGCCTTAAAGGAAGGAACTTGCAGACGAGACGGTTTAGAGGAAATAGTCATAATTCATGCGAGAACGGACTCTATCAATCAATCCAAGATGATTGCAATCTGCAATCAGAACGCGTCGTTGCATGGCTTGCTGCCAAACCTGATAGTTCCGTCATGAGATTTAATTTACTTCGTTACAGTAAACTAAAGTAGGAACACGTTTTATTATACTCACTAAAGGCCTCGATTACACTTCCTGGGATGTAGATTAGCTTAGTTATGTTATAACCATTTGAAATCAGTAGTAGCTGCAGCCACTGGACTGCGTAAAATATTCAATCTCATGTATTGAATATTTTACGTACACGTCTTTAAAAAGTTTAAGTGCATAGCTCAGCATAATCTCCTCCTTTAAAACAGTTTCGACTGACTAAGAACGCATAGCGTGAATGTCTGTCTGAACTAAGAAACAAGTAAAAATGAAGAAGAAGATTGAAGATAATATCAGAAAGGCCGTAGTTGCTACTTCTTCCGTTCACACCCCTGAAGGTCAATTCTCCAAGTCGTAATCTCATCTAAGCGACAATCAATGTAAAAATCGCGTCAAAAATACAGGGAAATTGATTGTATTTTTGACAGGTTGAGACTGAGATTCCTTCAAAGCTCTCGGACTGTGATTGAAAGTGTGTTAATACGCAATTATGGTGCAGGAATCCATACTAATACATATTATAAATTCAAAAGTAATTCTGTCTGTCTGTTTGTCTGTATGATATCTTGTCACGCCTAAACTGAACGGATTTCGATAAAATTTGGCAGAGAGATGGATTGCATCCCGGGGAAGGACATAGGATAGTTTTTATTCCGATATTACCACGGGATCTAAGTGAAACAAGCTGGAAGTTTCCCCAATCCTAGAGAAAACTTACAGGAAGTTATGCGTAAACACCAGAGGGGCAATTCCCATATTTTTAAGTGTTCGCTAATCTGTCTCAATCTGTCAAAAATACTTCTAATTTCCCTACATTTTTGACACGGTTTAGACATTGATTGTCGCTGAGATGACATTTTGAACATTTTTAATTACGGGAACTGGCCTTCAGATCAACTAGCTTCTGAACTAAGTATTTAAAGTCTCCAAAAGCGCGATCATCAATCGTCTACGTTTTCCCGCCTAAACACGTCCATTAGTGAGAAAATGGCGCCAACACCGTCACACAGCGTCAAGTCGTTCGCGCCCGCCGCGCAACACCGCGATAATTACTTACACAAAGTACCTAGTTCTCTCAAGATTGTGTGAGCAAACTGAACGCGGAAACATTAGAAGGACGTTGCGAGAAAAAGTCGGCTAAAGTAGGTTTGAGTGACTGGATTTGGATCAAGGTTTTAAGGAGACACACTTACCTAACCTTCTAAAGACGTACCTGTTGGTCTAAAACTGACGGTTCGTATAAGTAGCTAGGTTTGATAAATGATTGATGTCAAGTGTTAACATCTATAATAAATAGAATTGAGCGTTAAAAGCATAGATATTTAGGTGTAAAGCGGAGAAAAATAGAATTCGTTATGTAGATAATTAAAAAGACAGTTTAAATTGCCCATTAATAATTCTATAACCCAGACACAGATATATACATATAATCAGTTAAACAGTCAATCAATTTATAAACGGCTGACGGAAGTGACAATAAACACTTGTTTTACCTTTACGAGTCTAGCCTAGAGCCGCAATTAATTGCAAGAATGTGGGGACAAATGGGACAATACCATTTTATACCACGCTTGATACAATGTATTTGGCGATGCATAGCCGAGTATATGGCATGGTTGACTTTAATAGTCTTTAAGACATTAAAAAAAACTGATTCGCCTCGCTGTTGGTCTAGTTGTCACAAGTACGTACTACTGAGCATGATGTCCTGGGTTTGACTCTCAGGTCGGGAAATTGTTATTGGGTTTTTCAATCAGGAATTTGTCAGTAGTAGCCCGGAGTTGATTTGTACCCGGTTGATGGCAAAAGAGTCGAAAATAATCGGCGAAATGTGTGTGTGCAATATTTATCGCTGGGTACTGTATGTGACATTAAATAAAGCATTACGACTTGGCAGTAGATTTAAAGACCTAGGTTTCGTTCAATTCAGAATCTTCTTACGAGAATATTAAGACTACGGAATTTTTACGTGGGAGTTCCAGTGCCTTAGGCATCTTCTGGGCACGCTCGTTCCATCATAGACCTCATCCATCGCTTTCCATCAGGCGTGATCGACGTCAAGAGCGGGCCTATTCAGCATTAAAAAAAAATGTTATCTTGTTATGATAACAATCGGTTATCTTGACTCATAATTATGTGGTTAAAGCCGGTGATTTTTAGGAAGAAGATTCAAAAGATAAACACCCTTATTGCGTGAGACACTTTCAATCAGTTTGAGGGTTTTTAAGGAAATTTGTAATCCATTGCTTGATAAGGTTTGAATAATTCGTCTGCTCACCAACGTAAATAACGCAAATGAACTTGACCGAACTGTAAAAGTGAAAGGCATTGCTATCGATTGCCATTTTATATGGGTTACGAAATTGCCCCGCTAAATCTCTTCCCCAGGACACCAAAGAATGTATTCTCTCTCAAAGAAGTTCATCTTCTTCGTGTTGCTGGCACGACCGTATTTTAAATCTTGTTTTCCCAAAACTTTGCCACTTCCACGGCATTGTCGGTGGCAGCGCAGAGATCACATTGACTGCATGTTTTGGGACACACGGCAGTAGGGTGAGGGTCTGGAGATAGGTCACAAACCATGCTCTACCTTCTACGCTGCCCTCTGTGTCTCAAAGAAGTTCTAAATCTCTGGCACTTTTATTAAAATACAGAACTTGTATTTTCAAGTAGGTACATATTTAGGCTCCTAGAAACAGGCGCGACACGCGATATAATCGCGCGCGACACAAAGGCACCACTCGTTGCGCGACTTGCGGTGCCTTTGTGTCGCGTGTCGTGTCGCTCCTGTTTGAAGGAGCCTTTACTGTCTAACTCGATTCGCATACCTAATTCAGGAGTGAAGTAACGTAACGTTACCTGCTTATTTCTATCTTGTAAGCAAAAACCGGCAAAGTTCGATTCGGATGGCAGCATGGCACACTAAGGGACCCGCAGGCAATTAACGCCAAAGAAAATCACGTTTCTCGTATGGAGACCTTTATTTTTTGTTAACTTTTATTTTATTTTTATTATTTGTTGTTATAGCGGCAATAGAAATACACACTCTGTGAAAATTTCAACTGTATACCTATTACGGTTCATGAGATACAGCCCGATGACAGACAGATGGACGGACAGGTGTTCGGACCGCGGAGACTCAGTAATCCGTTGGCACCCTTTGTATACGGGACCCTAAAAACGGAGAAAAATTGCACCGCGCGCCGATTTAAAATAATTTTGGCTGATTGTCGGTAGACGCTACGATGATATCATGCAAGCGAGGGGGAGGCATAATGATAATGATTTGCTGATTACGTGCGAGATATGAGAACATGTGTCATGTTCGGAGATTTATGACATTGCTGCTGTAGGCAGTGCCGTATTATCCATAAGGCACTTTAGGCCAGTGCCTAGGGGCCCACTATGACCAGGGGCCCAGCACTCCCGATTAAATAATTAAAAAAAGGGGTTTGTGTGGTTTTATGAAACCACGGTAAAAGTGAAACTTTTTTCTCATTATAAAGTAAAAGCCAAATTGCGTTGTTGTAGTATGAATAAGGAGGGGGCCGAAACGAGCTGTGCCTAGGGGCCCCGAGATGGTTAATCCGGCCCTGGCTGTAGGACCTACTTTCTTACTTAATTACGGAAAAGATTCTTGAAAAACCAAACCTGCGAAGTAATTGCACAACACACAGTAGCAATGACTTTCATTTTGACAGTTCAACAACATTCATTACGTTATTTACGTTGAGCAGACAGTTGTTCGAACATATTATTATGAAGCAACGTATTAGGAATATCCTTCAAAATGATTCAGATTGTGATTGAGTGTGTTACCCTGTTAGAGTGCTAGACTTAAGTCTGAATAGAATAAATGTTAGAAGGAGGTTACCCGAATTTGCGAACCATACAAACTAACTGAGGCGAAAAAAAAAACGTAAACTCCATTTGTTTAAGTAATAAATGTTTAAAGGTAAACAAAAAAAAATCACGTGACTTAGTTAATCGACTGAACGTAATACCAATCACTTCAGTTGTCATGCTACGTCACACTCACCACAGCTGTACTCTTCAATTTAGCAATATTATTAACGAATTATAATGTTGCTAAATTGAAGAGTACAACTGTGAACTCAAACTCAAACCATTTATTTCAATTAAACCATTTACAGGCACTTTTGAATTGTCAAGAAGTCGGTCAGTCAGAAAATATGAAGCTAGTTGCCCATTCCAAAGCGTAGGTACCTATGGAGAAGAACGGGCAAGAAACTCCATGGACACTCTTTTTAAATGATATTTTACAAAAATATTAGTTACATCATTACTTTTGATTTTAAAATTATATAATGTGAGAACGATGTAAAAAAATTAAGAAAAACGTAAGTGTTAAAAGCGTCCAGAGTGCAACAAATAGTACTTAACAAACTACAATCCAAAAATAAATTAATTAAAAATAAGCCGAGGCAGCTAAGAGATGACCAGCCCCAACTGACGGCGCCCGTTCACGAACATGACGCATAAATCAGCACCATTTAGCTCAACCATTTTGAAGGGAGCTAAATGATCTAACACACACGCCACCGTCAGCGAGACATTTGAGTGAGCATGACATACTATCAGCTGCCAGGGCACATTCGAGTCAATGAAAGACATATTATTACCCGGTAAATGGTAGCTATAGGGTACATAGAACTCACATCTGTGCTATGCAGTTATACAATACAAAGGAAATTGATTTTATACATTGCAAAGATAGTCTTACAATCTTCAGCAGCTCCAACAGTATTTTCATGTGTTAATCAATTAGTTGTGGAGCAGGACCAGCATTGAGCCAGGCATTTTTGTCAGCGATATAATCCCCTAACTTATAATATGCCTGACTGCATAGTGTGCGTTTTATACAAGACTTGAATTTTGTCTCATTCAGTTGAAGAATGTGGGGAGGTATTTTATTATAACATTTTAAACAGTACCCCATAAAAGATGAATCTACTTTAGCCAGTCTGAAACCTGGTTGAACTAATAGGTCCCTATTTCTAGTACTATAATTATGTCTTTCACCTCTTTTACTAAAAAGATGTAAATTTTTCCTTACATACATGATGTTTTCATAGATATATTGACAAGGCACCGTCATGATGTTAATTTCCTTAAACCGTTCCCTTAGAGAATCGCGCCTGCGGAGATTATATATGGCTCTGATAGCTCTTTTCTGCAGAATAAAAATAGAATCGATGTCTGCAGCCCGACCCCAAAGTAAAATACCGTAAGACATGATGCTATGAAAGTAACTAAAATAGACTAGTCTCGCGGTATCTACATCAGTAAATTGACGGATTTTTCTGACAGCATAAGCTGCTGAACTTAGCCGTCCTGCAAGAGATGTTAAATGAGGACCCCATTGTAGCCTTGAGTCGAGCGTGATCCCTAGGAAAACAGTTTTATCGACGAATTCTAGTTTCTCTTGATTCAATATTATCTCACAATCACTACCCTTGACATTTGGTAAAGAAAATCTTATGCACTTAGTTTTTTTTCCATTTAATACTAAATTATTAGCAGTGAACCAATTTTGGACCTGCAGTAGGGCGTTATTTACGTCGTCAAAATTTGTAGCATGTCTATTTACCTTAAAAATTAAGGAAGTGTCATCAGCAAATAACACCATTTGTGGTTGATTTTTTAATAAATGGAGTAGATCATTAATATACACTAAAAAGAGGAAAGGACCCAATATCGAGCCTTGTGGCACACCAATTTTTACTACTAAACCAAGTGAATTGACACCATTTATTTGAACTTGTTGTTGTCTATCATTTAAATAAGAACTAACTAAACTGAGCGCAAGTTTTCCAAGTCCATAATGCTCAAGTTTCAAAAGCAAGGTTTCGTGATCGACGCAATCAAATGCCTTGGAGAGGTCACAAAAGATTCCTATGGCGTCTTGGGCCTCTTCCCACGCGTTAAAAATGTGTTTTAATAAAGTTACACCGGCGTCGGTCGTACAACGTCCTTTGGTGAAACCATACTGTTGATCGTGTAGGATTTTGTTCATGTTAAAATGATTAAGCATTTGATTAAGCATTATCTTTTCAAACACTTTGCTGAAAACCGGCAAAACGGATACGGGTCTATAATTATTGGTGTCCTTACTGTCCCCGGATTTGTAAAGTGGTATTACCTTACTGTATTTCATTAAGTCGGGGAAGACTCCTTGATCCACACACGAATTAAATACTAAGGCTAAGTAGGGCGCAATAGTCTCAATAATGGAGGTACAGACCTTAATGGACATTCCCCAAAGATCTTCGGTCAATTTGATCTTAATTTGCTTAAAAGCCTTAATTACTGTTACGGGGTTAATATGCCTAAAGTTAAATTCAATCGGGCAGGCTGAAACGTTCGCCCTTACTAAATCAAAAGCGAGCGAGGGCGAGGAATTTAAGGTTTCAGTTGTTTTGAGTGGGATACTAGTAAAGAAATTTACAAATTCTTGAGCCACTTCTTTGCTATCGCAAATGAGACCGCTTGACGTCTGCAGTGTGTACTCAGAATTATGCTTCTTATTCCTGTTCGTTTCATTATTTATAATTTTCCATACGGTCTTTATTTTATTGTCTGCTGATTTTACCTTGTTGCTAATGTATAAGGCTTTAGCAGCCTTACAAGCGTTCTTAAAAGTTCTAGAGTAAGTAGCAACATACTTATTAAAAGATTCCGTGTTAATATAAGGCTTAAGGCCATACAGCTCGAAAAGTCTTTCCCTACTTTTTCTGAGTCCTTTAGTTGCCCAGTCACAAAATAAAAACTTAGGGCTGATACTTTTAGTGTTCTTCTTAAAAGAATTATTGAACTCGGTTTGGACTAACGAAAAGAATTCATTATACAAAATATTAACATTGTTCACTGTAAGGTTCTGATTACTTAATTTACAAATTAAATTGCTATTAAATTTTTTTAAATTAACTGATGTTATTCGTCTGGATTGAATCTGCACTTTTTGTATTGGCATGTTGGACTCAAAAGTTACAGTTTGACCACTGTGATCAGAAGGGAGATAATTAACAATGGCTTTATCTAAATAGTCGCAGGAACAAAAAACATTATCAATACATGTAGCAGTATTCGTAGTTGTTCGGGTTGGTTCTACAAACACATTTGACAAATTGAACGATTTAAACAAATTTAATAATCTACTGGTATTTAAATTATTTTCTAAAATATTAATATTAAAGTCACCACAGATAATTATTGACCTATTACTTGATGCTAGTTTTGCCAAAACATCTTCCATTACTGACTCAAATATAGAATAGTTTTGATAATTTGGGGGTCTGTAAACGCACACTATAACATGCTTATCTAGCTCAACACAAGAGAGTTCAATGCTATGTTCAACTGATAGTTCAACTATGTCTTTACGAGGTTTGAATTTAATAAAACTTTTAATTAGGATTAGTGAACCACCACGCAACATTGAATTTCGATTAAAACAACTGGCCACACTATAATTGTCATAGTTAATTAACATTTCAGAATCTTTTAACCAATGCTCAGTTATACAAATAATGTCAAACATTGTTTTTTCTAAAAACAACTCAATTTCCAATTGTTTGGAAGAAAAACCTTGAATATTTTGATGAAATGACATAGCATGACAACTGAAAAGACTGGTATTACGTTTAGTCGGTTAACCACGTCACGTGGTTTTTTTGTTTACCTTTAATTACCTAAACAAATGGAGTTTAGTTTACCATCTACTTATCAATCAGTCTACTACCAAGCGAAGTGATAATTACTGATAACGGTTTTCGGAAGCCGTTATTTAATCGGCAGTTTTGTGGTCAGCTTATCACTAAATTTGAATGTAGGTCCTTTCCTTCCTCGCATAAAGTCATGTCATGATGTAGGTATACTAACTGGCACAATGAAAGATATTGATAAATGATTTTATTTTGGTAAGTAGGTTTGCACAAACACTTTTACACGTCAATCATATATTTTATTAAACTAAATGAGGTCGGCGCGTTTCCTATCTGACTACTCTGAGAAGAAAGGCCGAAGCAAACTCAGAGGTCACAGTCTCTTTTAAAGTCCAGACATAATCTTGGTCAGGTTATATGAAGACCATGTAGATCGATGTCTGAGATGGTCTTTTGAGGAAAAAACCACACAGATTGAGAGGACCTGTCCAGTCAGTGCACGAATTTGTCAGAAATCGTACAGCTCAATTCAAGACTTAAGGAGCTCAACGATTCGACGAACAATACCAAAGAAAGGCTATTTGGGTAGGCCACATAAATTACTCAAACTGCCAGACCATGGAGAATAATAAAAAATATAAAATGAATAAAATAAATGACCCACATCGTCTTCACATTCACAATAATTAAAATAATATAATACTTTACAAAGTAAGCAAATGTCATTGTTTAAAAAAAAACATTAATGTCAATGTGTATATTATAAGAAAACAAAAACACTCACAATGCAGAAATTGGAAGCAGCTAAATCCCAAGCCTTTTTGTCCTCAATATAATCTTTGACGGTATAGGCTTTCTTGCACAACTTACGTTTAATGAATGATCTTGAACGTGGCTTGGTAGTTTATTATAAAAGCGTATACATCTGAACGAGCCACCTATTTTCTTGAGCCTTGTTGTAGGCTGTACAACAAATTTATGTTTGTTTCCAATACATATTTATATTATGGATATCACTATATTTTTTAAACAATTTTATATTTTTATGAGCATAATAAGATTTTCATAAATATACTGAGAAGGCACAGTCATTACATTAATCTCTTTAAATTTGTCTCTGAGAAAGTGTCTCGGACATAATTTATAAATTGATCGAACAGCACGCTTCTGTAAAACAAAGATAGTCTGAATATCGGCGGCATATTTTGCCCACAATAGAATACTGTACGACATTACACTATGAAAATAACTAAAGTACACTAAATGGGCAGTCTCTATATCAGTTAAATTAACAATTTTTCTAACAGCGTATGCAGCGGGACTTAGCTCTTTTGACAATTTATCTATATGTGGACCCCACTGAAGCTTAGCATCCAAAGTTATGTTATGCTGTCTTCAGGATTCAATTCCTCGCCCTTTATCAACACATCCGGGTGATCTTTTTCCATTAACGTAACGCTCTTAATCTTTTACTCAAGTATGAAGTAAGAAGATCCAGAACAGTATTCCGGATCCCGTAGTGGCGGAGTTTCCTGATTAACGTTTCGTGAAGAACGTAATCGAATGCCTTGGACAAATCACAAAAGATACCCAAGGCATCGCATTTATCTTCCCATGCGTTATAAATATGTCCTAAAAGTTTAACACACATAAGTATTTGAACGACCCCTTGTAAAACCGAACTGTTTGCTATGTAATAATTTATGTTTATTAAAAATCTTTGCATTTGGTCTAAAATTATGAGGTTATTATATATTATTCCACCTTTCTTTCTACACGGTTATAGTACATTATGATATAAGTGCGGTAAGTTGAAAATTACAGCCGAGGCGATATTGCTTGCCCGAGCCGTAGGCGAGGGCTAAAAGAAAGCAGAGGCTGTAATTTTCAAAGCGCACGTATGTCATAATATACGACGTTTTATAACATATTTGCGAGGAAATAAATAGAACTCGGACTGAACTTGCATATTTGCTTGTTTTCCATATATGATGAAATTTTGATACGCTTGTAAGTATCTATCGGTTGATTTTTCGGGCGAGGCTTAGAGTAGCCTTTTTCGCTGCCTCTGAGACTTCTGGCGGTGTGGAATTAATAAATTAATCATTATTTGACGACATTTTCAAATAAAAAACAGTACAGCGAAAAGAAAAAGCGCGCGGAATAATTTTTACTTCTTAACAGATAAGCGATGCGCGCGCGTTCGCGCTTTTTTTTTCAGGCATAGGCACAAAACAGCCAGTATTATTAATAAAATAAATTAATATTTTTGTTTTCGTTACAGATATTAATGGTTGTAATTTATTGTCAAAATTAATTAAATTAAAGAATTAAATGTTTATTTATTATATTTTATCTCCCAAAGTTAATTGTATTCATAAAATGTTGACATCTTTTCTGAAATAAAAACTCTTTGCTAAGATTTAAAAAAGTACCGTTCGTTTTGACGGAGCATCTTGATAAACCGTGCGATTTACTTTACATTACCGCACAAGTGCGTAATGAGATACATTACGATATTGAAATTGGTGAAATAAGAGACCCTTTACGAGCAAATATGTTATAAAATTAAATTACCGTAGCTAGCGAAACTCTTTAGTAGGAATGGATTTCGTTATTCAAAAACACTTTAAAATGAAAACAAAAAAGATTTGATGTGTTTTTGGGGTTCTACGACCGCTGGATGTTAAGTATGAGATGAGAAAATCTGTTTTCTTTAGTTTTGTCGTGTTCTGATATGGACACCCATCACGTCCGCGGAGCTTCGCTAGCTAATTTAATTTGGCCCTGTATATGGGCCTGGTTAAACTATTAGGTAGATGAAACCAGACTAGAACCAGATTTAGATATTGACCTGATTTTATTCAGGTTCAAGGTAGGTGACAGCTTATCGCCAACTGCTAAACATAGTGTAAAGAAAGGAAAGGATTTTCCGGGACTCTATAGACAGGTCCACCATGAGTCTAACTAGAATTAATTGTTTTGTGCGAAGGAAGTTACAGACAAAATATTGTATATACAAACATTTTACCCAACTAGCTTAATTGAAAGACCAATATAAGATGATTCCCAGTACCTACAATTATTTTTCATTAAAGTAGCAATCGATGAAAATAGCAACAATTAATCTGTTACCGCTTCGATCCGGTAAATAGCGGCACAATCTAGTTATTTCCGGTTACAATTAAACAATTGAACGCTACCTATAGAAAACGTAAACTTGTACTTGTTTGTTATGGTATGTTAATATGACGGGTTTTCCGCTCATGGTCAAGATTGAAAGGTTTGGCATATTCAGCCTAAAATGTTCCCACTGCTGGGACAAAGAACTCCTCTTTTTGAGAGGGAGTGGGCTGTAATCTACCACGTGGGCCCACTGCGGGTTTGTGAATATCACGTTTTCGAATTTTTGGTTCGTCCTAGTACCATGCCGATTTCCTTACGATGTTTTCCTTCACCGTCTTGAGAGCAGTATGGTGATGATATACACAAAGTAAAACACCTGCCTGCGTTCGAACACACGACCTACAATCTCACCGTGAAAACTAAGTGAAGTGAGCGTGGAGTGAACTGTCAATAGTGTCAATTCCTAGCAAAGACAAACTCACTTCACCTATGTTTTCACGGTGAGAGTTTTACAGAATCAACCGGCAGTTACCTGAGCCGCCACTGCTCGAAAGTTAAACTGCTCTAGATTGAAAGATTTATGACTAAAATACTGAACCATTATTAGGGTTCTTTACCCAAAGGGTAAAAACGGGACCCTATTAATTACTAAGACTCCACTCTGTCCGTCTGTCTGTCTGTCACCAGGCTGTATCTCATGAAATTTTTGGATAAATTGTAAATTGTTGCGTGGAAAACCACATGAAAACTTTTCATATCCTCAATAGGATAGTAATTTAATCCTGATAGAATAAAGGTAATAGGGTAAACATCGCCTATACTGGGTCCCATTAAAATAGATGGACAAATTAAAACACAGCGCTCAGTTCGTCTAACAAAAGATATCCAAGCAAAAAAAAAAACACTGATTAAAATGATTTTATTTTGACCTAAAATATTAAATTTTCGGCACATTAGTGTATTTTCGTTAAACACTGATTAAAGTGATTTTATTTTGACCTTAAATAATAAATTCCATTAGTGTATTTTCGTTAGCTGATTATTTTTCTTGTAAGTGTCTATGCGTTTTTCTTATATATTTTTTTACCATCGTCTTTATTTTGTTGGTCTGTACGATTTCTAAAAGTTTATCCATCTATTTTAATGGGACCTTATATACTCACGAATCACGGCGACCCATCAGGCTATACATTTCCAGTTTTAGCTGACCTCGTATTGTATAGGTTTTCCGTACAATCCGAAGTTAGCTTATACTGGTTATTTATAGCTTGATGTGTAGCCGTGCGTTCCTAGATGAAAAAAAGGTTCGATGATGAAAGAAATATTTCATGTTCCAATAGTTTTCACAGGATCACAGCCATCTCATATGTAACTACCTCTAACTAACCTCTCGCCATCAAACGTAAGAGTTTGGCGAGTTTAGATTTAAGTAACACCTCTGTATTTTTAAAATCATTAAATAAATAAAAAAAAACTAAACTAAATTAAAAACAGTTTTTTTGAACGTGCAAATCTCTGGAACTACCAGTCGGATTTGAAAAATTATTTTTGCTTGTGATAGCCCAAATCTTGAGGAAGGCTATAGGCTAACATCACGTTATGGCCCTTAGGAGCCGGTCAGAACGAAAAAAGTAATTAAAAAAAAAACCGACTGCGGTAAAAAACTTAAGTTAAAAAAACTGAAAAGCGAAAGTTTGTGAGTGTTTTTTTTTTTTTGTTAATTCTTCACGCTCAAACGGCTGGACCAGTTTTGATAAAATTTTGTATGGAGGTAGCTGACACCCTGGATTAACATATAGGCTACTTTTTATCCCGATATTCCCACGGGATCGAAACTTATGCGAGTGAAACGTGGAGCGCAGCTAGTGTACTAATTAAAAGTAAGTATTATATTCTACTAGGGGCCGTCCATTAATCACGTGAGGCTCGAAAGGGGGGAGAGGGGGTTCATAAAAAATCACGAAATATCACAAGGGGGGAGGGGGGTGTAGTAATATATCACGTGTATTTATTTTTTTAAAAACATCCTGCAAACTTTCTAATAAAATTAGATGATTATACCTGTATTTATAAACATAAAAAAAAGGTCCGATTCTTTGTAGGTACTAAAGATACACGTGATATGAGGGGGGGGGGTAAGTCTTAAACCTCACCATATATCACCAAGGGGGAGGGGGGGTTAAAAAAATGCCAAAAACACATCACGTGATTAATGGACGGCCCCCTAGCAGAAAGTAAAAGGGTATCTATTTTTCAATGATCTTATCAAATAGGTTGACAATGATCACCATTACCTACCTACTTCCTTAGCAAACGTCTTTATAATAGATCAATTTGAAACAAACAAACGCACCTACGTTTTGTATATGCGCAAGCGACCGTGACGGAACTACGATCTTTGATGATTTAGCAGTTGTTATGATCTTTTGTTTTGCTGTTGCCGAACTACTTCGAGATCGGAATAGAATGAAATCGTCAGTAGTCAAATATGAACGGCATTGACTTAGTTTGAAATAAACTTTAATTGCAATTGTTACAATAATTGGAAGATGTGCTCGGTTTGAGCGATGCAAACGGAATGTTGTCGTGGCTTACAAACTATTGGTACATAATATATAACCTAAACAATAACGACATATTTCTGGAAGTTCCCACGACGCTAGTTCAGATTACTTATAAGCATTAACTAAAGTGTTAGAAATATTTATTGAAAGCAGAGAAATCTAATTTAGATTTCTGTGGTTGAAAGAGATGCGTATCGGCGACATGGCTATTTAATGGTGTTAGAAGCAGGGTGTTGAGTGAGGATTAATCCCGTGGGAACTGGGTATTGTCTTGTCCAAAAGGGTTACCGCTGGCCCGGAACATAAAGGGCTAAGGAAGGAACACGGGTGGGTTTTAGTCAGTAAGAGTCTGACACTCCCTTCCGCTCCACCCAGAGCGGGAGGAGTCATTAATTGATGATTTCCCATCCGCAAAGTAGTTATAAGGTAATTTTAGTTTTATCTCTAAAGGAATTTGTAACTGAAGACCAATTCCCGTAACGTAGGATGAGATTGTGACTAGATTTTGAATGTTTTTAACATTTAGTCACAATCTCATCCCAACAATAATTTATAATCAACTAGCTTCCGCCCGCGGCTTCGCTCGCGAGGCATGTCGATAAAAATTATATTATCTCTAGGATAAGGTTCAGTGGTTTAGGGGCTGTCCATTAATCACGTGAGGCTCGAAAGGGGGGGAGGGGGTTCATAAAAAATCACGAAATATCACAAGGGGGGAGGGGGGGTGTAGTAATATATCACGTGTATTTATTTTTTTTGAAAACATCCTGCAAACTTTCTAATAAAATTAGATGATTATACCTGTATTTTATAAACATAAAAAAAAGGTCCGATTCTTTGTAGGTACTAAAGATACACGTGATATGAGGGGGGGGGGGTAAGTCTTAAACCTCACCATATATCACCAAGGGGGAGGGGGGGGGTTAAAAATACCAAAGAAAACATCACGTGATTAATGGACGGCCCCTTAGGCGTGGAAAGGTAACATACAGACAGACAGACAGAGTTACTTTCGAATTTATAATATTAGTATGGATGTAAAAAACTTGAATTACTCCCTGTTAGTACAGAACATCATATAACATCACGCCTGTAATCCCCGAAGGGTTAGCAGAGGACCAGAGGTGTTACTATGGTCCACCCACATTTCGTCAGTTAACACCCTTGTAATAGGAGGCGAGTCTATTGCCCTCATCTGGGCACAAATCCAGACTCCAGACTGCTACTGAGAAATTCCAATCGGAAAACCCATTCAAACTTTGCCCGTTCCGGGAATCGAACCCACGACCCAAGGGCTACTGCTGAGAAATTGAGAATAAGGCTCCTACAAACAGGCGCGACGCGCGACGCGAATCGTGCGCGACTCTAAGGCACCGCTCGTTGCGCGACTTGCGGTGCCTTTGTGTCGCGCGCGATTTTATCGCGTGTCGCGCCTGTTTGAAGGAGCCTTGAGTCTCAGCAGTAGCGCTTGAAACCAGTAGAACAATGACACAGTAGTACCTACCTAGTACAGTCAGTTATAGCAATTAGCTAACCCAGCTTTGCATAAATGATTGAGATTTTTTAGAATATAAACGATAGAATTTTATAATTCTTTTATATATTTTTTATTTGAGCAAAGTAAAAAAAATATAAAACAATTATAAAATTCTATCGATTCGTATTCTAAAAACTCTCAACCATTTATGCAAAGGTGGGTCAACTAATTGCTATAACTGACTGTACGGGTACCTACCTATATTTTAGCAAATTATACGATTAGCGTATAATATCGTTCTTAGAAACATCTACCTACCTACTATAACAAAGACAATTTATCTTAATACTCTACAATCATCATCTGCCTAGCCTTTTCCCAACATGTTGGGGTCGGCTTTCAGTGTCACCGAATGCAGCTGAATATCAGTATTTTACATGGAGCGACTGCCTATCTAACAAAATACCCTTTGGCAAGACTGATTGTCAGACCTTCGGAATTCTGACGACACTTAACGACTGTCAAAGTTCCACGAATGACAGCCGGGACCAACGGTTTAACGTGCTTTCCGAGGCACGGAGGGGTCTTGGTATGTAAAGATGGTCACTCATCCACTGTCATCCACAGACCAATCGCGGGAAGCATTGCTTAACCTGATCGATCGACCCGTGCGGCCGTGCGGCTGTTATTACTAGGTACTTACTTATTACATACTTAGCCACAACTCCAAAAGCCCCTCGATATAATATACGTTAAAACAAAAATTTCATGTGGGCGAAGTCGCGGGCAACAGCTCTATGTGATAACCCCGCGAAGATATTCGTTCCATCTAGCCCGAGGGCCTCCTACAGTTTCCATTACGCCGCCGCCGGTCGATAAAAATTCTCCATTAGAAAAAATATAGAGAGAAAATGCCGAGAGAGAGCACTACCAATACCGTATAGTGTATTTTATGTAGTACTAGCCTCTGCCCGCGACTTAGTATGCGTGAAATTTCTTGTTCCCCCCCGACCCGCCCTGTCGCATCGCATCGACTGTCCGCGCTATCACTCAGCGTTCTTTCTGGCTTTATTTTTCTTTTTGCCCGGCTCTTAAGGGTCATAGCGTGATGTTAAATAGCCTATAGCCTTCCTCAAGAATTAAACTAACATAATAATTAAAAAAAACAAACAATTCCGACTGGTAGTTCCAGAGATTAGTGCGTTCAAACAAACAAACTCCTGAGTTTTATTATAATGCCCTTACTAATAAACGTAATTTATATGGCGTACGTACAGACGCCAGCACATCAATCTACCCGAAACTGTAAAATTTTTCCATTCAACCTTGAACCTATTACTTTAGCGATAAAGTTGAAAATCGATTAAAGCAGATTGATTGATTGATTGATGTGCTGAATAGAATAGAATATATTTATTTGCTTTAAAACATGGTATGTACATTAAGGTCTTAGAAATAAAGTTATGATCTTACATGTTTTGCCATGGACTGGCATACAAATATTTAAACATATTAAATGTAACAAATTTAACACATTAATTTGTTATAATTAATATTAAAACATTTTTAATGACATAGGTATGAAACCCTAATGGGTTTCATATCTATTATCTAATGGGTTTCGTATCTATGTGAACACAAAATAGGGTAATATAATTAAATCTCATCATCATATCTTATATTTCTCTGCTACTTTTTTATCAAAAAATTCTTTTACACTATAAAAACAATTACCAATAAGCCATGTGTAGTGTATAGTTTTGATTTAAAGCGTTTTAGAGGATGTTCCCTTATTTCTTTTGAAATATAGTTGAAAATTTTAATTGCTGTGATAAAGCTATTCTTATGACATAATGTGCTTTGATGTGACGGAATTCTTAGCCGTGTTGGGTATCGACGGTATATTTTGAATGTAAGTCGCATGTTATAAAAAATGTAGAGTGCTCTTTGACAAACACTAGCTTGCATTATAATAGCTGGCGTCCGTACCTACGTAGAAAAATCTACATAAAAATAAAATTAATAATGATAGTACGTGTACGTGCCATATTAAATTCAAGCTAGAGAATAGAAAACAAGTCTCTACGGCCTTATTGAAGGTAATCGTCTTTGCTATTATGGCGCACGCACAATCTACAATACTCGACTATAATATTCGATATTCATTGACTTTTTCAATCGTATCTATATTATACGGAAGATGTAATAAAACTCTACTCCAAAGAAGGATACGCAGAGATGTAGGCAAGTGGTGTTGATTCTTTACTCAATATTTTTTCACATAACATCACGCCTGTATTTCTAGAAGGGTAAGGCAGAAGTATATCTACCTAAAGTAAACCCACATTTTGCCAGTTACAGTCACAAGTAATAGGGGGCGAGGCTATTATTAATAATGGACAAAGTGGCCTTTAGGGTCGGTTCACATCTGACGGAAAATGCGTCGCGTATTATCGGTCGCGTAACGCCAGAACAGACAATTATATGATAAAACATTCAACGTTTCACACTCGACCGATGATGCGTTAGTGCGTCGAGCGGATAAATAGACGCAATCGCAGTTACGCCTGACGTATTTTCCGTCAGATGTGAACCGACCCTTATAAGGCACTGGGTACGGATACGGAGGCACAGGTTGGGGTAGACGTGTTCTTGAGTGGAGACCGCGAACCGGCAAACGTAAGTTAAGACGCCCTCAGGCTAGGTGGAGCGACGTTCTTCGTAGAATGGCTGGTAGCAGCTGGATGTTGCCGAAAATCGAGTTGAATGGCGTGCAATAGGAGAGGCCATGTCCAGCAGTGAACTGCTGGAGGCTGATGATGATGACGGAGGCATGTGCCAACATGTGTTGGGCCCCGTCATCTTGAGTTGTTTTAGTTTGTGAGTTTCCTAACATAATTTTTCTTTCATTTCTAATACTACTTATCGTCGCCTTAGAGTGAAAACCTCGGGAATGTAAGTAGCATTTTATGCATTTCGGAGAATCTTATAGTATCGCACAGTTCTGGATATTAAAGTGGGTTAAATTTCCATATTAATTAATAACAATACAGAACCCCCTTTTTTGAAGTCGGTAAAAAAAACATACAAGACGCCGTGCAAAAATTTTACAGCACGCAGTTCTTTCTTCCTCCTGAAAAGTTACTTCTTTTAAACTTACGAGGTTTTCACTCTAAGGCGTCGTTATATGGATTGCGAGTACTTTTAGTCCGAAATAGTGAATATATTATTATAAAAATCCAGACTCCGGGCTACTACTGAGAAATACCAGATGGAAAGCTACCCGAAACTGTCAAATTTTCCCAATCAACTTTGAACCTTATGCTTTAGCAATAAAGTTGAAAATCTGTTAAATAAATTTGACAGATTGTAGTAGCTTGATGTGCTGGCGTCTGTACCTAAATGGTTCACTTAATTTATGACATAGGTATTATTGCTTTTTAAAATCCGATATCTTTTCTTGTTGGAAAATTTAACCCATGATTTTCATTCAACAGTCGCGTAGTCGCCCTTATTATTTATTGCAATTGCATTAACAACTTTCAGATTAGAACTATTTCAGAACTTGCCAACTACATATGTGTAACTCTACATCGGTACCTACATAATATTTCGAGAATGTCAGAAGTAGTTTCAGACAAACTGATCCCCAACTCGAGAAGTCTACACGGGGCAAGTCACGACTCACGGGTAGTTTGATATTCTTGAAAGTTGCACGTGAGAAAGTACACACGGTTACACATCAAGGTATACATTGCCATTTGCCAGTGTTAGCTGACCTCGCATTGAAGGTATAGGTTTTTCGTACAATCAGAAGTCAGCTTATACTGGTTATACTTATGTATAGCTTGATGTGTAACCGTGCGTACCTAACACATGTCATTCAGTTGAGTTATGAGGGGCTAGACGACGATATTACGAAGAATTTGATTATGAGGCTCTCCATATCCACAAAATACCTACCTATTAACTATCTACACAATAAGTACCTACTTACTTTTGAGTGCTTTTCAGTTTGGGTACCTATAGAAGAATATTGGAAAACAGGATCATACACAATTCTAAAACCTTTAAATGCTGAAACGGCTGAATGAGAAAATCTATAGATATTGCCCTATTGAATTTCAAACTGCGGGGTAATTACGTAATACAATATCCGTATTTTGACAGTTCAATAACATTCATTGCGTTATTTACGTTGTTGAGCAGACAAATTTTTCGAGCATATGTGGCTCCATATGCTCGAAAAATTTGTTTTGTCGGATTACCAATATCCTTCAAAATTATTCAGATTATGATTGATAGTATGTTTCTCAATTCGTTTAATTTCATATCAACTTAGGCAGGCAGGTATACCTACGCAGGTAGGTTGATATGAAATTAGGTATATATTATATTCAGTTTGAATAGGTTTATGCGTATCTTTATATTTAAAATATTTCGACGGTCCCTACGTACATAAAGACATGTCAAAAACCGAGGTTTACAGGAGAGCGTAATTTATGTTCAAATCGCTCTAGAAATAATTCCATGTACATGGAATTATTTCTAGAGCGATTTGAACATAAATTACATGTACATGGAATTATTTTTCTAGAGCGATTTGAACATAAATTACGCTCTCCTGTAAACCTCGGTTTTTGACATGTCTTTATGTACGTAGGGACCGTCGATTTATTCCTCAATGGTCATGATTGCACCTACCACTGTTTGTCTCTGCATCACCCAAAGGTTGACTGGTAGAAAATGCCTATGGCATTAAGTCCGCCTCTGTACATTTATGTGCTTGAAGTATTAAATAAATAAATAATGATGGATTGCAGTAGCGTTCATATATATTTTTTTCAAACCGTAACAGCTAGTTTACTGATCGGAGATTTGATCTGGCCTTCAGTTTTTCAGTTCAGTCAGTATACGGGAAAAAGGAAAATGCCGAGTTATAGTCGGTCGGCGATGTGAAAAACTCTACTTTTTACACCAAGGAAAAACGTGTTTAAAGTCTGTTCCTCAATGTTTTATGCATCCGATTGTATTTCACTTTCCAATTAAAATTCATTCAAAAATGTGCTGTTTTTACCAAATCATCAAAACGTGTCTAATTTATTCTAATTCCTCCTACGTCATCGCTTTCATCTTCAATTTTAAATTATACATAAAACTGAAAGTTGCTCTTCATAGATTTAATTTTAGAAATCCAAACAGAGCTAGATATTTAAATTAGTCGTATCTTCCTATCTTTAACTATTTCATCGTGTTCACAAGGCGAAATACTAAAACGTCTTGCCAAATCGCAAAATCATAGTGAATTCTCCCATCTAGATGCATTCGTGTGAAAACAATCTAAATTGTGTTGCCATTTAGGATATTTTTAGACTGCTATGTGGAATCTAATCGTAGATTATAGCCACAGGGCCAGCGGAGTTTCACCTCCGCTTCGAAAGGGCATTCAACAAGTGTCGACGGGAGGCTACAGAATCTTGGGTTACAATAATTTATGGTGATTATAGCGAACCTATGTCCAACAGTCATTAGGTTATCATTAATGTTCTAATGTGTTTTTTGTTATTTTATTAGGAACTAGCTTTTGCCCGCGGCTTCGCTCGCCTTGATGTCGGAAAATATCCCACGGGAACGTACCTACTACCGGAATTAAAAGTACCCTATGTGTTAATGTCAAATTTCATCCAATTCCGCACGCCGTTTTTGTGCCAATCCGGAACGAATTCCAGACAAGCAGACAAACGGAAAAAATGTTCAAATTGACTTTGTTAAATTTTTATTAGGTACCTTTATGTTTAGATAATACGTAATTATCTATATTCATAATAAGGTGTAAAAGAAATGCAATTAAACCACCAAAGTAGGTAGGTACCTACTTACTTAACTTTCGTACCAAAGGACTCGCAACTCCCAACTGAAGCCTAAAAACCTGCCTAATTTTTGGGTTAATGATTAAACCTACATAGGTTCTTACTCTTTATTTACTAAGCGTAGGTATGCTTTATAAATTCAAGGTGTCTAAAACTAAAAAATATATTAAGAGCAGTCCCTTTATTTACAAACACTTGGCGGTATTTTTCAGTATGTAAGTAGGTTACGTACCTACTTATACAGGGTGTTTGGAAGCTGAGTGGGAGTGATAGTTGACACCAGTTACAGCATTTTGAGCAATAAATGCCTTAGAAGTTTTCTTTTAACTGCATACGTTTAGTCATAAATAACACCAACTGTAACTTAGAAAAAAATAAAAAAACATACTTCGTCTAAGATATGTATGGCTCAATGGTGTCAACTATCACCCCCTTAAGGCTTTGTATCCAGCTTCCAAACACCCTATATATTTCGTATTGTGTTGTGGTATGTCCCTAGAGCTAAACAACGATTTATAGAAAACAATCATAAGTTATAACTGTAAACACTTACCTCAGTGGATGTTAACAAAATTCCTTGGTTGTACAGAATTACCACAAAATAACAGTGCACATTTTCTTCAGAAAAAAAAAAAGAAAAATGGCGGGAAAATATACAAGTTCGTCCTCCTTACAAGTTCAAGCCAACATGATACACAAAACCACTGTTATCTTTAAAGTTTTGATTGTTTATACACTCGTTACACAGAACGTTATGCGCGTGTGATCACAAGAATTGAATAAACGACAGTGCGTAAACAATATCGTGTTATGAATGCGGTTCTGGCGCGAACGTCCGAGGTTAATATCAAAGGCTATTGAACGGAGACAGTCACGCTTTAAATTGATATCAACGCCATCTATGAGGTATTTTATGATTTAACTACCCTATTTATTCGGACTAGGTACTTTCTTTGTACTTGGTGTGGTAAATTAATAAACATGGGTAAATGCGTTAATAATATAGCTAAATAACTGTATGAAAATGAATGTCTGTAAAAACCTTGACAAACATGTTATCTTAGGCGCTAAATGACCGAACAAACTCGAATCGTCACGCACGTCACACGGTGGTTAATTATAATTAATTAACAGCTACATTTAACGCAACAGCACCGGTTTTCACGGGGTTTAGGCGGGCTACGCAAGATATACATATTTATTATCCAATTTTGCCGCCCTCACTGACGGCCTGTGACTGTGTAGCACACGAGTGTCCATATCCAGAGTTTCTTGCCTGTTCTTTTCTTTACATGAGTACCTACTACTCTTTAGAATGGGCAACTAGCTTCATATGTCTGACTGACCGACTCCTTAACAATTCAAAAGTGCCTGTAAATGGTTTAATTGAAATAAATGCTTCAAGTTTGCATTTTAGTTTGACTTTAGGACAAAAAAAAAACGAGTTTTAAACGCTGCGAGCTTGAGACTAATCAGCAGATATCACAAAAAAACAAAAAAAAAAGAAATTAGCTGCTGACTGATCACGGACTACAACTCCAGTACAACAATGAGTCCTACCTACATGCTACAGTGAGAATCACAGGTGAGAATACTATTTATAAAAATCATTGCCTTGTTTTGGTAAGTTGTGGTGTGCGCGCCGGAGAAGGTACCAAACCTAGTACAAAAAAAATGGAATAGGTATTTCAACGCATGCCGGGCGCCTTAGCTGTAAAATAAAAGGCATAGGTAAATCTTAACTGTTATTTATTTTTATATAATTCAACACACCAATATACAAAAGAGATGCATTGGATCCATACCACAAGCTTAAGACTAAGGTTTTGGAGAACACTTCAGTTTTTAAGAACAAAGACATACAGTCCCAGGCGTTAATATGGTAAATTCAGTATTAGGAAGATATGGGAACAAAAGCTATGGGTGACTGAGTTGTTGCTCTATAATGAACTGTAAACAAAACTGAACCGTCACACTCGATTTGGTGACGCTGAATCACATATACTCGGCTCTGAATAGAGTATACTCAGATCCAATTGGTTGATGAAGCTGAATCACATATACTCGGTGCTGAATCGAGTGTATTCATCTCCAGTCGATGAGTGACGCTGAATCACGTATACTCAGCACTGAATCGGGTATACTCGACACTGAATTGGGTATACTCGATGCTGAATTGGGTATACTCGGAGCTGAATCGGGTTTACTCAGCTCCAGTCGGTAGGTGCCGCTGGATCGTGTATACTACTGCTGCATCGGGTATACTTGGCTCCGGTTGGTTGGTGACTATCACATAATATACTCGGCTCTAGATGTATGATTTCACTTCTATAGAGTGGTCATAAGCACACACCCTCCTTTCTTTTAGGCAAACTTTATGTGCCATATTAACCACATGTTACTGTACATTTTCTGTAGACTGCTTATTTGCCAGCAGCAGTGGCCAGCGGGTTTCTTAATACTAGGATCACTGAGTCTCCACGGAGGAACATTTTTGAGATAAACCTATCCTTGTTCACAGCTTTACCCTGAAATTAAAAATGTTTGGTTTGAGTATGTTATAACATAACATCATGTCTTGTTATTCCGAAGGGTAAGGCAGAGGTGTACCTATAGTACATCCATATAATGTCAGCTATATTTAAGTTCCATGAATAGGGGGCGAGCCTGTTGCCATCAACCAGGCACTAATCGAGGCTCCGAGCTTCTGGTGAGAATTTCCAGATAGAAAAACCCAATAACACTTTACCCAAGCTGTGAATCAAACCCAAAACCTCTTGCTCAGGAATACTGCTTGCAACCACTACACCAACTAGGCAGTTGAGGGGGCGAGTATGTTACATAATAGGTATACGGGCTGGTGTCTGCAACTCCACGTCAATGCGCGTATTTTGCGTACGGGGGCGAGTATGTTATAAATTTATGAATTCAATAAAAACATTGAACACCATATCAATAAACATGCCTTCCAATATATAAATATAAAAGGATAATAAATGCATTATTGAAATCCTTAGAACGGCCTTTCCTTTGGTGACCTCCTTTGAAGGTTCTTTTTCTTAGCAGACAAAGTAACAGTAATCGGATGGACGAAGGGAATGGGATGTTTATAGAAGAATGGTTTCTTCAATAAATATAATTATATTCCTGCAGTGAACAGAAAGCACTATCCTTAAGTGTTTTTAAACCTAAAACTAAAACAATCCTCCGATTTCTTAATAGCCAGCTCTTGAATAGTTTGATACAAAATGCTAACTTCTGTATGTACTTTGCTATGACTAAAACAAATAAACAACTCTTTCTTTATTCATTTGTTCTGAAATCAAAAGCGTTATATGCTTAGAAGTCGAATTTAATTATCCAAAGAATTAACTAAAACAGACTCAAATTAGAGCATCAAACATCTTCCTAAAAATCAATAGATAACCTCTAAATTCACTGTTTCTATGACAAATTGGAGCCGAAAAAGATGAGATTAAGTGAATATTTGAAAGAAATTTAATGGTAAACTTTACCTTTTTGCCTTTGCCTAGCCTTGGCACCTCAGTCCACATTTCCTTGACATTCTCCAGCACCATGTTGCAATGCCGGTCGAACGCCTTGACGCGTCCCAACAGCTTTTTGTTATTTCGGCAGTTGATCAGAACTTGTGTATTGTTCTTTACTGACTGCGTAAGTACTGAAAGAGGGCCTGTACTAAATTCTTCCTCTTCAATTTTGGATAATTCCTCCAAAGTCATCTCCGAGCGTGGCTTAGATGTTGATGCCCTGAAAACACATTTTAAAAGAAAATAAGCGTTTCGGAACTGCATCTCTCCACTGTTAAAGTATTTATAGGTCTTCTACTTACATTTTGCAGTAGTTTTATCCTAGCTTTTCAAGTAGAAATCAACAAATAACAAAATTGCAAAACCTGAACAACACACATATAGTGACAGAACGCTAAGATTTTTTTTAATTTCTTTCTTTTTAAAATGTTTTGCCTTTTGTTTTGTTGACTTAGGTAGTAGTCTTTTGGGACTTTTCAAAGAACAATGACCAATCCATACTAATATTATTTATAAATGAGAAAGTGTGTCTGTCTGTCCGTTACCTCTTCACACTTAAGCCACTGCCAGTCGATTCTGTTACAATCTCACCGTGAAAACTTAGGTGAAGTGAGTTTGTTTTTGCTAGGAATTGACACTATTGACAGCTCACTCCACGCTCACTTCATCCAAGTTTTCACGGTGAGATTTTTACAGAATAGCACCGCTGAACCGATTTAGATGAAATTTGGTATAGTTTATGTTACGGGAAAGAACATAGGATAATTTTTATCCCGATATTCCCACGGGATCGATACTTAGACGAATGAAACCGCCGGGCGCTGCTAGTACAGACGCCAGTACATCATACTACTACAATCTGTCTTTCTTTAATAGTTTTTTAACTTTATCGCTAAAGCATACTAAGGTTCGAAGTTGATTGGGAAAATTTGACAGTTTCGGGTAGCTTGATGTGTTGGCGTTTGCATGTACCAATTAAAGTAGGTAGGTAAGTAAGGTCCAAACTTTTGGAATGCGTCGAGCAAATGGCACACAGCTAAAGCTTTGGTTTTCTAGGAAAGTGGTTCAGTCATAAAAACCAGTAATTTTCAGCAGTAATTGACTTTTTCGCCTGACTAAATACGTTGTGAGGGCAAATCTAGCGATTTAAATATTTGGGCAGCGGGGTTTGCTTTTACGGTGTCAAAACGCTCTCTAGGAAAACACACCAACTTACTTGCAAACAACGTTTCAGTGACGTCATTCATCGGTAAATTGCGGATGCTCTGACGGCGGTCACCGCGTTTCTATGAAACCGTAGTAGCTTTATTGTGTAACCGATCATCTCTCTTAAAAAAAAAAAAAACAAAGCTTTGAGCAAGGAATCGCTGCGTCGTCGGCAGCAACGGCTCCGTGCTGTGAAATTGTCGAAATTTGTGGTAACAATGAAACAAGAACCATTCATGAAATATTTTTATTTATCTTTTTTCTGTAATAATAAGAAAAAAATGAAGTATTCAACTAGCTTTTAGTAACTAATTTTGATATAATAATTCAATATATTTATAATTCACAGTCTTGGAATAAAAATAAAGGCTAATTTTAATAATAGACATTGCCATTTTCATTCAACATTAGTTTTTTTCCTCTTGCAACACATTAGGTAAACTTTTTAATATTCATACAGGAACAAGCTAAGATGCGTACCGGGATCACACTTACATAAATTTCTTTGGTTATATTTACAAATATTTATGTACTTTTCATTTCAAACTTATTTAAATTATCACAACTACATAATATTACTATAGCGACACATTTGCGAAAGACAATATAAATATGAAAAATTAAATTATCATGTTCGATTTTAATTTCCACTCCAGTACGCAAATATTGAAATCAAGTTTTCAATGGAAAGCAGGTTTTTCAAAATGAAGTTTACAAGTTACAAAAAATACGATGATAGTAAACTTAAAGAAAGTAGTAATGGTACGTAGGCGAACGTCCCCGTTCGACCACTTTTCGACCCTATTACTAACGTCATAAGGGTACATACGTTCGCGGTATAGAATGACCCGTACTGGTCATTGAATGATTAGTACGGGTCATTCTATACCGCTTGTCCAGCATTGGCGATTCTATACAGGGCCTATGACAAATTAATTTTGGGTCCTACACTGATTAGTCATAATATAAAGAAAATAATACAATCACATATAAAAATATCAATTTCACACAAAATCCCGCTATTCAAACTATAAATTTCGTTGTGAAGCTTTCATGGAAGTCAGACTGTTACCAATTACATAACAATATTTTTATTACAGTTACATGTTATGACTAAATAATCAATCAATCAAAAGGCTCACATTGGCAACCACAGAGCAGCAAAAAGACGAAGAATTCATATTGCTTTAGTCAGGACAACCGGTCTCACCAAGGGGTAGCGTATTACCGAGTAACTGGGTTGTGGAGGTCAGATAGGCAGTCGCTCCATATAAAATACTGGTATTCAGCTGCATCCGGTTAGACCGGGCTGGACTATGTTGTGGTCGGCTGACCACATGTTGTGACGGCAGATGGTGCATTTTACTTTATTTATTTATTAAAATTTTATGCTCAATTAAAAATAACCGAACAAAGTCGATTAAAAGCCTCCGGGTAATTACATGCCGAACATGCCGCAGTGAGGCATGTGACAATTCAAAACCAAATGAAATTGTGGTAAATCACGACCGCGAGGTATCTCGCGGTCGCGATTTAGCTACCTCGATGTCAGCTCCATGTTAAACACGCATGCTTAATAGACACGCACGCACATATCAGGCATTGAGGTAAAACGCCAAGCAGCCTGCGATGTATCGCAGTGAGCTATCCTTCAGCGTGTAATTACCTTTAAGCTTTTTCTACGCGTCAACCTCAGGGTGATACGTTTGGGAGAATACTAGAGGCATTACTGGTACGTTGCCAGAGCACAGACAAAGCTATAAATATCTTATGATCCAGCATCCATAAACTCAAATTATTCCACTGCTCTGTAGTTTCCAACTTAATTTGTAAAGAAGAAAGTCGATTTCCGAGTTAAAATGCCAACAAAACTATTGCTTACTTACATTTATCAACAAACTTGGATAATAATAGACATATTGAGGTTCACTTTGCGAAGATCCAGCACCATTATATTTTGTACCAAGCTGTGGCAGTGATTACGACTATGGACGACAGTTATTATGCATCTATTTATTTATAAATTATTGCATTATTCTGATTAAAGCATATTATTGAGAGAGACATGGGCAGAATTTTATTATAACATAAATTTACTTTAAGTATATTATATTATTAATCATTTGTGTGCCATTGCAGGGCAAAGGCCTATTCCCTCCTTCCACTTATCCCTATCTACCGCTGTTTGTTGCCATAGAAAAAAAAGTAGAGTTCGTCCCGCCAACTCCTGGGCGTGCCGCGTTGTCGTAGGCTCCTGTTTGGGACCCACCAATTTAATTTACTCCTTCGAATTACAGTTAAAGATATCAGTCAAATACGGTCGGTCAGGTATCGGTTAAACGTTCTATTGTTTAACAATTCACTCACTAGCTATTCAATACTGAAAGTTACATACTATTTGGATAAGCCGTGTACAAGTATATTTACTATTATTTTACCTCTGATTTTGCATCACTGACAACATCACAGTGGTCTTTATACACCATGCAATAAGGTTGCTATTGGCAGAGGTAAAAAAAAACTGCGAAACGTCTGAAGGGCGGATTTCACCATTGAAAAAGAATGCGATCAGTACATCTAAACCGCGTTCAAAAGCTGTCATCATTGTTGTGATATTGACACTGACAGCTGTTAAATGCGGTTTAGATGTACTGACCGCATTCAGTTTCATTGGTGAAATTGGCACGAAGTCGACACTAACATACAGACAAACAACTCCTTATCATAACAGCTGTCTTCCTAAATCCTGCCCATGTCTCTACCACAAATACGTTACATCAAAATGATCTGATTTTTAATATTACAAAAATACGTTTATATTCTATTTTCGGTAAGCATGTTGATTCGCTGTAGCACCATTTATATAGTGGAATAAGAACGGGTTTATATAAATTATTTATCGTAAAGCATCAACACTCAAAACTAACTATACTTTGCATGTCGCCGTCTAAAATGTGAAATAGAAGGTTGGTGGGAAGTTATGTTACATGGTTTTTAAATTCCTATAAAGATTTCCAATATGGGAGGCAAATGCTCAATTGATCATTGTATATGGTGCGGATAAATTCAAGCAATTTCAAAAGTGCGAGTTGGACTTCGCACACACAAAGGGTTCCGTACCACAAGACAAAAAACGCCGAAAAAAATCACGTTGGTTGTATGGGAGCCCTTTTTTTTCAGGATGGGAAATCATCAAATGACCCCTCCTGTTCTGGGTGGAGCAGAAGGGAGCGTCAGACTCTTACTGACTAAAACCCACCCGTGTTCCTTCCTTAGCCCTTTATGTTCCGGGCCAGCGGTAACCCTTTCGGACAATCCCGCTGACCCGGCAGGCGTCGGCCCTAACGGACCCCTTCAACTGATGCTGACATCTCTTTGAGGCGCGCGTGTAACATGTACGCGCCGTCCGGCACGGGCCTGGTCCTGATCGGGCGGTGAGCTATCCATTACTCTCTCTCCGCAGGCTTAATTAATTTTATTCTGTTATTATTGTGCAGGATTAATTTTATTGATTTTAGTATTTGTTGTTATAGCGGCAACAGAAATACATCATCTGTGAAAATTTCAACTGTCTAGCTATCACGGTTCATGCAGACAGACGGACAGTGTAGTCTTATTACTAGGGTCCCGTTTTTACCCTTTGGGTACGGAGCCCTAAAAACGAAGCAAGTGAATACCAATTACCAATAAGAAAAATAGGTACGTAACGAGATGCAGCCATTATGACAATCGGCAGATATGACTGTTCTATTTTTCTCTATAGCAATGGTGCCGATGCCGACAATTATTCTGCCTTTTATGACAGTTATTTTGACATTAGATGGTGACGCCATTTGCAAAAGGAAATGTCAGTGGCATATTTAATGGCAATTTAGTTCAATATTATTCCGCATACCAAGATATTCAAGGCACACTTTTACCGAACTTTTCTTTTTGTTATAACATATGGAACTATTTCACTATTCAGACGGCGACATTAAAACATGGCAAAGGCACTAATTCTCTATAAATCTCAAACACATAGTCTTTATAAAAATACGAATTAAGCATTATGTACCATAAGACACTTCACATCATCATCACTAACAATAGGGAATAAAACTAACCTAATAATATTTACAGAGATCTCTTAGTTATATTTAATCAATCGGTTAAGGGTAGGGACACATGTTTGAGCTTAGCACCGTATCAACATAACCCAGCCTTCGATAAATAATATTGTTTCAATAGAATGTCTGATGCCCGGCTTCTGATGCATTTTAACCGGAGTTCATCTAATGTGAAACGATTTTATCGTGGATGTCTACGTCAAAGCATCACGATAACACAGGGATGTAAAATGTATGCGAATATATGAAGACGCTTCAATTTCCGTCCACGCTAACGTAATTTCCTGCACGTATTTCCATGAACTTTATGGACGTCGACGTCCGCGATAATATCGTCATGTTAGTAATTATAAAACGTGCACATTGGAGAGTGCTAGTAGTTCGGTTTCCCGTTTTTGAACACTAAGGGCTGATTTTTCAATCGACAAATCATTTATATTCGTTGAATAAAATTGACGTCTGACGGATTTTGTATGTAAGAACTGTCAAAAATTCGAAATTATTCCTCGGATAAAATTATCTTGTGTTGTCAAAATCAGCCCTAACTCAAAGAAGAAATCTGCTTTAGTCTTATTTATTTTTTCCAAATATATGCTACTTTTATGACATAACTTTTTCGAACCAAGAGCTATTAATTGAGGACCTCCGATTAAATTAAACGATGTTGATTCGGTGCTAATCTCATGAATGCCCTACAAACATAACACGTACGATCTTACCGTTTTTAAGTAAAATACATACAAATGTTTAGAAATATAGTCTACACATAAATATGTACAGATATTACTTTCCGTCAAAATTGCGTTTCATTATTACAAAATATGAACACTTCGTTTTAATGCCTATATTCGTAAAAAGCTGAATAAGTAATAAAAATAATTTCTTTGCTTTCGTTCACGTGCTTTTAACCTATTATTTTATATTTTGAACATTTCTTTTCACGCGTTGAGTACCTACATATACCTAATCGATTTTAAACTGCAGCCGAATATGGCTCAAAAGCCTAGATGCCAGATACGTAATCTCCTATTTCCAAGCCATATTTAACCGCGTTTAAACACTCTTTTGGACAAGCAACTTACAATACTAACCAGCCATTGATCAACCGAACCAATTTCAAAATATCAATCAACATACGATTTCGTTAACCACATAAAGCGCTTCGTAAAAATCAGATCCTTACATACTTTGTTTCAAAACCAAGTCTTCTGTGCTAATGGCCATTTAAATATATTTATAGACTAGATTACTCAATTAAATTACACGCCATTTGTACAATTACTTTCATTTTTTTGTTACGGCAATCTCTTTGCCCAACGACTTTCTATTTTCGAATTTCTGCTGTAAACTGGCAACATTCGATGGTTTGGCAGTCAGTTTAGTTTGATTAGGCTTATTGTCTGTCTTTTGGGTGACTGTAGATGGTTTTGGTACTACTTTAGGCTTGTTCTTATTTAAATTGTCCGCTATAGCTTTTACGGAATCTACCTTTGAAATGGTACGGTTTGTGGGCGGAGTTTTGTCTGTCACTTTGTTTAAATTAGAGTTGGAGTTGACTGGTTTAGGTGGAGGTGTAACTTTAATCGGTTTTTTCGGTTCTGTGGGCGCGGTTCTTAACGGCGGTCGGTTGTCATTCGGCTTCGCGGTCACCGCAGGCTTAGTTGTCACTTTCGTCGTATCATTTGGTAGCTTATTATTATTAATAACATCAGGAGGTTTCACATTCTTTGCGTCGGGTACCGTACAGCTCGAAACAACGTCTGGACTGTTCATCATTTTCGGCGTTAGGTTCACGTTTTTAACTACTTTCGGGGATTGAGGCACGTTTCTGAATGTTGAAGTATTTTTGAGAGTGGGAGGGGTCACTTGTCTTGAAAACGTTGGGATCTTAGAATTAGGGCCCGGTAAAGGTGGGGCCCTATCTTCTTCTTTTGGCTCATCTTTTTTCAAAAAGGTGGGTACATTGACCGCTGAAGGGTGCAAGTAGCCACTGCTAGTTGTCGACACGTTAGATTTCGCTCCAGAATTGCTATAAACACTTTCTGGCGTCTTATAATGTTCAGAATTCATGTACGTACTATCTCGATTATTTTCTCTCTTTTCTGCGGCAGCTTTGGCCTTTCTTTCCTTCTCTTTCTTTCGCGAAAGCGTTGAGGCCGAGTAAATAGACTCAAAGTTACGATTCTGTATTTCGTTGACGATCTCCCCAAGTAACCCCATGCTTTCAGTACTCCCAGAATTTGACGGGACAACTTTCGGAGTGTTGTACCCTTCGGGAGGTGGTTGAGGTATCGTTTTGATTGGCTGAGGCACCCCTGGTAGAGGCTTCGAGTGCTTTTCGGGACTCTCTTCAATAACCGCATAGATATTGTCTGTAGATTCTTCCGCAATATGGGCTAAGGGAGCCTGTTTTTCCTCTATACAGTCCACGTAATCTACTGATTTAGTTTCGGGCTGAGGTTTTGGGTTCGGTGGCGGGATTGGTTCCGAATGACTCGGTAATGGTGGCGGTGGGGCAGTGGGTCTTCCTACCACGGATAAAGGCCTTGGAGCAGCAGGTGCCTGCCTCATAGAACCAAAGCTTTGCAACACCGGTTTATGGCTGGCGGGAGCCCGCATGCTTTGCGCACGATTCACGAACGCTTTAGGGTCCTCCCCGTCTTCGGAATCCGACACTACGGACACAGATTTGACTGGCAACTCAATCTCTTTCTGCAGTATAGGGTTGGATATCTGCAAGTTTCTTAAAGCCACTTTGTCGTTTTTGGCGACTTTGATTTGGTGATTTGGGTTCTTAGGTAAAGAGTGACTTCTTTCTACTGGATTTCGTTCCTTCTCTTTAGGCTTATCATGTTTTAGAAATGATGCTATACGGTTTAAGGAAATCCCTTCTTTGACTTTTTTAGGTTCTTCTGGTAGAGGTTTTTGGGGCACCCCAGCGGAGTGCATGCTTAACGGTCTTTTAGGGAAATCTGGAGTATTAGGGAGGGTTGGGGCTGCTCTTATAGGCCCTAAAGTCTTTGAACCTTGTAAAGGAGATATAAGTTCTTTAGCAGTACATGTAGAAGCTTCTAGAATCGGACTGGATATCACTGGCCTTGGTGGTGGATTGGTTACAACTGAAGGTGTTACTTCTTCCGTTTTCTCAGAATTCATTAAAGCTTTAATTTTGTTCTGAACAGTACTATTAGTCCTTTTAACTGAAGGACTCGTCTTCGGACTGGTCTTGGCCGTAGTTGGGACGACCGGAAGTGGTGGGGCACTTCTCAGTACCGGCTTCAACACGCCTTGAGGAACGATGTTCTGGCTGTTACTCCCACTTCTATGCACCGGAGTAATTTTCGCGCTTTTATTTAAACTTTCAGCAATACTCTTAACTGGTTTATTCGTTATTGGAGCTGCAGGTTCGTCTCTTTCATTGGCAGCTTTTTCAATAGGAGTGAGAGAAAACCCTTTGAAATTGCCAAAGAAGTTGACGGAAGGGTTAATATTGCCTGGGGGAGTTCGGTCAGAGTCGCTTCGCAGTAAACTCGAGCTCATGTCGTCAGGGTTGGACAGTGTGTGGACATTGACGGGTTGAGCGTTGTTTTGAGCGCTGTTTTGAAAGTTTGCGGCAAATTTGCTTGCACTGCGCGAGATTCGATGTTGGAGACTTGCTTTCTTTGGTGATGGGGCCCTGTAAAACAGATGTTTTGGTTGAATTATGGGTTTGGAATATACCTATAAATTATTTTTGTTGGAAATTGTTGTGCTGTATGTTGGATAATAGCTTAAATAAATCAAGATTGCAATCATGCTATCATGCAAGTTCTTTTTACATGCGTTTAAAATAATATCTAATTGGAAAACTCGGTAACATTCAAACGACTAAATTCTGCTAATTATAATTGGTTTCATATTGATGAGAAAACCACCCCTATCCACGGACATGCAAATGAGCTCTCATAAAAAAATAAAAGTAAAGAATATGTATCCCTTATCATAAAATATTTACATTGAGAATGATCATCCTACCAATTTTATTTAGTTCTATAACAAATTGCACAAATACATCCAAGATACTACTTTCGACGCTAAATAAATAAATACAAAATTAAAAGCTTATTACAATATTATCATGCTAGACCAACCATGCAGTTAATGCTCAAAAACATGCAAATCTTAATACTAAAACGCCATGCAATGTTAATGAAAAGCAAAACCAGATCAAATCACTCACCACAACAATGCAGAAACAACACCTTGTAAAGAGGTTATATGTATGTAAGTATTGCCAGCTTTAAAAATTATATGTAGAATTAATGTATACCCCCACTGCACAGAGAGGAAACCTGTGTCCTAGCAGTGAGAACATTAACGGCTAATTATGCTTATGAACCGATTAAGGTTCTTTTACTCATATTAAGCTGTTTTAGCACGTAAAAAGTATTAGCAGATATTTAAAAAAAAACAACCTCTCTATCAGATCGGTAATAGACAATTTTAATAAGCAATGTAAAATTTTAACCTTGTGGATTAACTTAGGTTAAATAGTTAATTTTTATTAGTTATTAGATATCACAGGAAAATTTGTTAAAATTGAAATAATCATCTTATTTTAAAACGGGCAATACATCGTGCAAAGAAAAAGAACAATCAAACAAGCAACTAATAGAATAAAAAAATAGTATTTTATTAAACAGTGCATTAATCTAATTAAAGTTAAACTAACTACTAAACTAGATAAATTATATAAAAAAGTAAATAATGAGTTTGACCGGTTATAGGACATTTTTTGAGAGCTTGTTTTTTGTTTAACATATGTATATTAAATACACTTAACATGGACACGACAATACAATAAAAGAAAACTCTGGCATTATTAATGCATAGGAGCTCTTTTTTAAACTTTCAAATAAAATCTATAATCGAAATCAAAAAGGGAGTTTTTCAAACAAACGTAATAGTAGTGATGTGCCGTCTATGGGTTACACCAATCTTTAATTAGCTATTATATAGTGACTAAACTACATATTGGATATATTTGGTTGAATTTTTGTTTGCATACTGGGAACATCATTAGATATACGTAGTTTAATTTATTGTCGTATTGTCGTTTCCATCATCGCATGCGTAATGGTATACTGACTTAACTCAAAAAAGACGATTTTTGGGAAATCGCTAAAGATCTTGCTATGAGAACTTATCCTACTTGTTGACGCATGAAATTAAAACTGATTTTATTTGATTATTAATTAATCATGAATGCTTGTATTTTGAACGTATGATTAACTATTGACGAATCTGAGTAAAAAAATTATAATTGTGACCTATCTACTAATGAATCAATGTTCCATTAAGCATGCGATTATGATTTTCTGTTAATAATTAAAATGTCTTGTAATAGTAGACACGGTTTCCAAAAGCTTGTATAAATAATTTCAAATTTACCGTACGCACTTACAGGACAGGACAGGTTTAGGAGTGACGAGTTGCGGAAAGCAGATAGTTATACAATACAACTTTAAATATAACCTCCTACTTTTTGAGGTTATGACAGGAATAACCAAAACTATCACGTTAACTTTCAGAAACCAAGTGAACAATATTATCTAAATAGAAAGAAAAGTGAAACAATACCCTCCATGGGCAGTCGGGTAAAAAGGAAAAGATAAAAAAAAGAAAAGAAAGATCTTAAAAGTACAGGGTGACATGTGACTTTTAGGTTTAAGATGACATTGTGATATTATTTGTGACTTTTGAGGATTAGAACTTTGTGAAAGAAGTTTTAGGGATGGCTTTCAATCGTCAGATAACTTTCATCCGAGGATTTAACGAAACAATTTGACAGCTTTTAAATGTGTATGTTTTGTTGAAATATTATAAACGTGAAAGTTTGTATGTTTTAATTTGTGTTACTCAATCACTCGAGGTAGTTTATAACCTGATTTAACACATAGGATAATTTTTGTCCCGGTAAACCGACGTCCAAGCGGGCGAAGCCGCGGGTAAAAGCTATTAAATATGTCAAACTGCCGTATCTATTCTGGGGATAAATGTTATCTGCCGAATGAAAAATCTGCCCTTAGTATGATAAAAAAAGTTAAAAATAAGTAAAATCGAACTTTACAAATTAGTATTTTTAAATTCCTATTTTATTAATATTAATTTAATTAAAATACAGGCCAAAAGTATCACAGTTAAGATTAAATAAAATAAATAAATCCCATTCACAACTAAAATTAATACAAAGCAAAGATGTTTTGAATTCATTAATGAATGAATGGGATTTTTTATGTTCTACGCCAAAACAGTTACTAAATTAATAAATTACATCTAATGTATATGCAATAACATTAATATTATAGAGATTTGAGCCTCAGTCAGTAGAAGTGTTACCAAACCAAACCTAATTCATAGCATGGTTTATTATTAAAGCCGCAAAGAATTTAAACAATTTAATTAGGGGTAAGTAGTCTTTTTTTAATCACGTGAGGTTCAAAAAGCTAGAGGGGATCAGAAAATTAACGATTGAACCAGATTTGGGTTGGGATAATGTGACAATCACGTCTTTCGGGAAAGTGACGATAAAATTAAATTAAAACAGACTTAAAATAATAAATAATACACGTGATGATATGAGGGGGAAGAGGGGTACCCTAAAAACTAAAACGTGATTAAAGGATGGCCTCTACTATCATTCTCTCCACAGTTCTTTGTGTAGTAAAAGTGTTATATATCTTTTTACCGTTGGTTTTCCTACGCTTTCCGTCAATGTATGAAACAATGCTGAGTGCAATATCTATAAAACACTACAAGATCCGACATGCAATATGTTTTTCATGCACTTCCACGCTACTATAAATTCTCCTTTATTTGTAATATTACTTTTTAAACCTATGCACATCAGGATTCCCGCCAACATTGGCTTGTTTGCCAAATTTACCAACATTAACATGCAAACTACTATTATTACCAACATTATGCATTCTATGCTGACTGTTCGCAACCATTTCATTCGTCGTAGAAGCCAAACCCTGCTTTATTATAACGACATTAGGTTTATTTCCCTGTGGCAAATTACTTAAATTAGGCTTCGGTTTAACCGGCGGCCTATTGACTTTGATATCAGTATTATTTGCGATTTGTATGTCATCTTTGTTGATCTTTTTGACAGGTTTTTTTAGAGGTACTTTCGCTACATTTTTGTCTGGCAAAGTTATAGCGTTACTAGGTGTTTGCATGGCTTTAAGTTCTTCTAAATTAGAATAAACCGGTCCTTCTGGCTGCGGTGGCGGGTCAGTGCAGATATTATCAATGGAATGAGCACTACCATTTCTTTTGAAGCTCAGAAGATTTCTAAGTGAAGAAGTGCTATCTTGGAATTTGGCGAATTTGACAGCGAACATATTTTTCGTGTTAGGTTTAGTGCACCCGTTACATAGATTGTCTACGTACGATTTCCTTGGCTTCTTCCACCAGAGGAGCACGTTGTGTCTTGAGTAGTAGATGAGGAACAGCACCAGCAGGATTGCAGGTATGATGCCCAGGAATATCACGTACATCGCCACCATGAAGTTGCGTTGGACTGTAAGAGAGAATTGAGGTTAGTTTACGAATAATTTTATACAAAAAAAATGTCTGCCCAGTGGGATTTTCTATCAGCAGAAATGACGAACTTCCATACAAACTTTCATACCCTATTGAACCCCTTTCATATATCATCATTTAATGTTCCTACTGCTGGGACACGGGCCAGTTCAGTTCTGCAGTGCGATTCTGTAACCATCTCACCGTGAAAACTTAGGTGAAGTGATCGTGGAGTGAGCTGTCAATAGTGACAATTCCTAGCAAAAACAAACTCACAATACCTAAGTTTTCACGGTGAGATTTTTACAGAATCGACCGGCAGTTCCCTCTTAAAGAGAGTGGGCTGTAATCCACCACGCCGGCCCAGTGAGAGTTGGTAGATATCACATTTCACATGTCTTCGAATTTGAACTCTCTTGGGGGTTGAATTTTCAAAAATATAGATGTCGCTACACCATCAAACAGCATTTAAAAATAACTTACTAGTAGGATCAGTGGCTGGTCCAGAGTCGTAGGAACCTCCCGGCCCGGGTAGGGCGCACAGGGGAGGGGCGAAGCCCGCCTCGCAATGACAATGACCTAGAAATAAAAATAAAAAAAAATGTGTATATGGCACACGTACCCTACGTTTAAATTTTTAAAGATAATGTAAATGGCTGTAAACTATTTCGAAAACATTGTGTGCCGCGCGGCTACGCCAATGATATACAGGGCCTTTTAAAATTAATTGGCGAAACTTCACATACGTAATGAGTATGGGTATTTTGGAATATTTTAATTTAACAGGTCTAATTAAGCAGAATTGGATATCACGGTTTGCGCAGAAAGAGAATTTCAGCGCAGTAGCCATTATCGCCCACAACACAATAATATACAGGGTCCAACATGATAAAACAAAAAACTAATTAAATTCATAAAAAAAATTGAGTCACTGACCGCGGGTCACTTCAATTATCAGTTTTTTCTGGTTTAAACTTCACAGACGTGATGATCGATATCTCAACACGATAAAACAAAAGAAAACAGATTTTCTCAACTCATATTTCAAGTAACAAGTGTATCAATAATACCAGCGGTCGTTAACTCCAAAAAAACATCAAATCTATTTTATTCTTATTTTATCATCGATAACGATATTAATAACCATCACATCTGCAGAGTTTCGCTAGCTAATTTGATTTGACCCTGCATATACAGATTGCCTTATGTCTTTACTTAAATCTTTGCGCAGCATATTTAACCTAATAGCGCAAAACAGCGCTAAATTAAAAAGGCAGTATTTAATATCATACCTGCAGAATTACAGACGCCATGTCCGGAACAGTTAGACGGACAGACAGATGTCTCCATTCTAGCTATTGTGTCTCTTAAAGCTGACACCGGTACGCACTGTTGTTTGTAACACATCTGTGGGACCGAGATAATTAAGTATTACTACAACGGTAATGGCTGGCCACGTCTGCCGTATCCCAACGAGCTATGGGCCAAAATAACCACCAAATGGAGCCCTGACACAGTTGTGTCAGGTCTCCACGTCTTAAAACCGCATAAGATAGAGTTTGTCTTTGTTTCCATTATTACTTTTTGATTTTAACTTATTAATATATTACCGTGTCCTCTTTATTATGTATACCTTATGAATTATAGATATAAATGTAGAAATCTTACCTAAGGTTATACAATGGGCGGTCTTATTATTGTTACTTTAATGTTATGTTACTATAGTGTTATTAGTCTGTAAGCCTTTGTAGCGGCATCTACACCGCTACATGCAAACTACGCCTCATACTGACGTCACGCAAAATCCTGCATCGCGCAAGCAGAGTTTACCGCGCAACTAGCATATATACAACGTCCCGACAACAATCATCGGGCAGTTACCCACCAGACACGTCACCCGTCTGGTCGGAGGATCCTCCCTTTTATATGGAGGATGAGTGAACCTTTACACCCTGTTCCTCCAACCTCTATACCTTCTTAAATTGTAAAAAAAAATTATCGCAATATATTGTTTGATTCATATAACATGATGACGAAATATCATAGTTTCTAAAATACATACCATATCATCGCCGCACTTCGCTCCGTCTGGCACTAAACCAGGGTCCATGTCACTCAGCCCCAAATCTATGATGGCCGTCCGACACGGTATAATTGTACCTGTACAAAAGATTAATTAAAGTTAGTTTCCGGTATTCAGAAGACTATAGGTCAGACATGACAGAATATCGGACAGACAGCATAACATATGTTGTACAGACGCCAGCACAACGAGCTACCCAAAACTGTCAAATTTTCCCAATCAACTTTGAACCTTATTCTTTAGTGATAAAGTTGAAAATCTATTAAAGTTTGACAGATTGTAGTAGCTTGATGTGCTGGCGTCTGTACGTTCTAATCAATCAATAAACTCAGTCTATTGCAGTCCACTGCTGGACATAGGTCTCTCCCAGGCTGCACCACAACACCATGTCTTCCGCCTTCAGCAGCCAGTTTACCCAGCCACCTTTTTTAGGTCGTCCGCCCATCTAGCTGGCGGGCGTCCCACACTACACTTGCCGATACGCGGTCTCCACTCCAGGACTCGTCTGCTCCACCGGCCATCGGTCCTTCGACAAACATGGCCAGCTCACTGCCACTTCAGTTTGCTAAAGTTCACTAAAGTTCTAATACCAATTACTTTTTTCATAAAGTTGTCCTACAGATTAGAGATTTTCTTGTAGCCTCGCTTGCCTAATGAGAGTTATTTCCAACAGAAATAAACCAGAAAGTACAAACTTAGAAGTTTTGCGTCTGTGGGGCTGGGGAGTAACTTTGTGGTGCGACGTTCGTGCTAATTCGGAAACACGAAAATTACCGAAGCGCAAACGTTTTCTGGTTTAACTGTATTGAGGAATTATTTTTTCTCTATGACCAGCGCCTCACTTGCCTTATGTATGTGGGCTGCAGATATGTTAAACTGCCTATGTGCAACAGTGGACAAACACTAACATATTTTTACAGTGTTTTGTACTTATCTAACCTATGGATCATTGTTGTCTAAGCAAATACGTATTATTTTCTAAATGTCTTTGAAATATGTCTGTACCCAATTCCCGGACCTTTGGGAGGCGTACGAGGGTCCGAAGCCAACTCGCAGAGGCCCTTTAGGCACTCTTAATGAAATCTATTATTATTATTATTATAAGTACCGTTATTGTTGATGAAGACCGCAGCCAGTGTGGCGACCGACTCCATACCGAACTCAAGTCGCTCGTTGAGGTGTCTGCACTGTAACATCCCACACATCGCGTCGCGGGTAGCGCAAGGCTTGTAACGTTTGTTGAGACGGTCGAAGCCGCAGTTACCGCTTCTGTGAAATTGATGATAGTTGATAAATTGAACGGCTTATATTTTCAAATCAAAATCTCAGATTATGAAGTTTTGGAACAATAAACACGACAAAGTTCGAATTCGAAATTTATTTAGGGTCTTTTTATTACAAACGGTCACTAAGAAAAAACTAAGATTTATAACTAAAGTAGGATAAGTGACAATATACATATATTATGATAGCTATGTGAGATTGTATTCAAGTATAGTTTAGAAGCAATTTTTTTCGAAAACCAAGCCATTCTAACAAGCAACTTTAGTGACAGTTTTGTCAGCAGTAGCGTCACAGTTGTACTATTTAGCATAAAGCACCCTCACAGGTGCCGTATTATGACGGTTCAATGCCATGATACTATCTCTGTCGGACACGATGCCAGGTGAGACAGCGTGCTTTTAGGTCATGCCCACCAGTGAGTTTGAGCTCGCGGCTAGTTCCACCTTAAGGGGACTACAGGACCTAAACGCATAAAGCGCAAGTTTTATAATGCCTAAAAGTAAATGATCGACTGCAGTAAACAAAATCAGAAAATATATGATATTCTTCAGGATATTATGCTAGTTAGATAGTGTGTTGAAAACATAATACAACTAATTTGATACGATAGAAAAAAATCATGAAGATACCTTTAAAAACTTTCTTTTCACAATAAAAACCAATATATAATCATAATCATTCTGATTTTTTGTCAGATTATTCTACAAGCAACATACTAAAGCACTAGTGTTTTAATTTTTAAGTCCAAACAATAGATTTTATGTAAATAGATATTGCTTCATCTTTTGCAATAAATTACCAGCGTTGTGTCATCGCGCTTTTCTTTCTTTTCTATGCAATCCGACAGTGACCGCGCTTTAGGTCATGTAGTCCCCTTAAGGGTATCTGCACATCTAAATACACTCCGTATTTTATACCTCGATAGATCTATTATACTAACTTGTTCCCTTTGACGTTGGTGCTAACATAACACTTGTCGTGTGAACTCTCGCCGGTGGTACCCCAAAGTAGACGGCACTGGTCATTGTGCGAACGACACGACCCTTTGACGCAGTGTGCTTTCTGTAGACAAAAACAAAGAAATATGAAGTTTATGCCTGTTGGTTATAAGGTACACAATGCGTTAACTTAATATGCCAATTCAATTGCACACTTCTTGTAATTGTTTTTCATTCAACTGTTGACCAACGGACGTGCTGAAATGTTTATATGGGTTTGGCTAGTACTCCTAATATTTTGGTACGCTGGACTTAAAAATTGATGATTTATTTTTGCTAGCAAATATTCGTCCAACAAGTAACGAGAACTATAGTATTGTATAACTATAGTACATAAGATAAATTATACATAGAAGCCGTTGGTGTACCTTAATAAATAAATAAATAGAACGAGGTAATAAAAGAGTTAAAAGGTAGCCCACGACATTAAAATTTTCTTAGTTTTTTGCGATTTGCAGGTCAGTATGAGATTGTATGTTGATCTAAATATGAGTCGCAACACTCGCAGCCGTAACAAATATTTATTAACAGAATTATTTATTTATTTATTAATCACAAAATCCACAGCTCTTTGAAATTTTATCTTAAATAACCATAAAAATCCTCAATACAAATCATCTCTAAGTTCATATTTCCCTATAGAATAACTATTTCATGACATTTGAGGTCAATTCTAACATAAGTAGTTGTATTGCTGATTCTAATGATTATAATTCTGTAAAGCCATATTTGTTACGGTGGCGAATCCTATTTTAATCAAAGTACATTTTTATTGACATTTGAATTTTGCAGGCTACCTTAGCGCACCACCCTTAACAGACATTTTTCGTTGTCAAGCAAGTTAAATAACCGCCTTTTACAGAGTACTGAAATAAACATTGAAAATCACGAACACGTCAAGTGACTCTTACGAACTTAGACAAAAGGTGGAAGTTACAATGAAATTCAGGAACACTTGCAGTTTATTTCACATACCTCTCCGTCTTTTCCGCAATTCGTTGTATCCATCTTGAAGAAGTCATCGGGGCAGTACTCCGAGTGTCCCGTACAATATTCCGGTAGGTCGCACTCGCGGTCGGCCGACCGACACACAGTGCCCGCAGATTTTGGACGACACGTCTGAAAATAAATGCATGCTTAGGCCACGGTCTTTTTAAAACGTCGCACGCTACCGACAGCGTGCGGTGACGTCACGACAGATGACCGACACGCCGCTGGGTGCCTATCGCTGCCTGCTGGCTACCATTAGTTGCCGCCGCACCTGACGCTCGCGGGCGGTGTGCGAATGTGACCGCATCCGTATATTTACGAACACAGCATTCGGCCGTGGACGGACAGCTACACGTCGTCGGTCGCGGTCGGCGTGTAGCCACACACCGACAATGTTTATAGGCCCCAGACTTGATACCAATAAGCCTGTACTGTGTATCCTATACAGTATACTGGACTACAGTATTCTATACAGTAGTCCAGGTTATGCGGTACCCGGTTACTTGTAGTAGTTTTCCTAGGATTCGAGTAAACCTATTTATTATACATGTGAAAGTGTGTTTGTTCTTATATTTGTCTATCACGCTCCAACGAAACGACAGATTTAGGTACAGTACCTGGCGATAAATATTGCACATCGACCTTTTTACACAAAACCATTTTTATACAAAGAATAAAAATAATTATCAAAAGAAGCAAATCATAAAATAATTGTTCTAACAGCTCCTAATAGATACCGGACTGTTTGTATTTCGTGCGACAGAGATAACGCTCTACGAAGCCGAAATTAGCCGATTGTCTCTTTCCAAAGGTCGATGTGCAATATTTATTGCCGGGTACAATGCGTGCCACGAAAGATGAGACTTGACCCCGCCTCCCCCGCTCTGTCCGCCGCCCCTATGACGTCCGGTCCCATCCCGCACTCAGACCTCATACCGCTAAAGATACCTAAAATCGTGTTCTGCGCAAGTCGAACCACGTGGTGTGTCAAGTCTCATCTTTCGTGGCACGCATTGTACTGTACGTGTTTTTTTACATACATAGTTTATGAGCCGGAGAGAATCATAAAATATACCTGTAAATCACAGCACATGCCGGCGCCGCAGGTCGCGTTAGACCGTAGCATGCACGTGTCGGGGTTGCAGCAGGCGTGGCAGGGGTTGTAGGAGCGAGGGTCAGCCAGAATGCCACAGTCGCATTGCTCGCCCGGTTCTGTGAAACCGTTGCCGCAGGTCGGCGATGCGTATAGGCGTTTTGGTTTGTTTCTGGAAAAGGAATAAAGTATAATAAACAAGAAAGAAAATATGTTTATTTGCGGCAAACATGAAGCAGAGAAAAAACATCACAAAAAAGAAGAAGTTGGATGAAAATATGCGTCACATCCACGCAAAACGGCCATCGCTCAGCATAATGCTACGCCAGAACCCCAGCGCTGGTTTTCAGCGACAGCTGGCGTTGACGTAAAGTTGACGTAAAGGCGAGCCGTAACACACCGCCCCGCGGTTCGTGAGCTTGTTCCGAGGTGAGGCGATTACGTTACGATTCCGATTAGTGTGCGCTGCAGTAGGGAGTTTCATACGAAGAATTCTGAACGGCTCGAATTGATACGGTACCAATCTCTTTCCGGTTCGATTCGTATGCTATGACCTTTAATAAAGTCTACTCGCTGTTCGTACACTTGGCTCTTGACATTCACAGTTGACATTTAAGTGGAATGACGCTAGATGCACTTTAGAGTGATTCATTAACTAATTCATTACGTCACTGCAACTCGATATTTATTACGTGTCAGACGTAGGTTTTAATGATGATTAGGTACTTATTTTGTTTCCGGTTACTCAATCTATTATGATATTCTTAGAACAATATTTTGCTAAAAAGAGTGTTTTTGCTAATCTAGTGAAGTAAGCTACCAGAAAATATTTCTATCGGATATATCGGATTCCATTTAGGAATAATTCCTAAAGTTGGAGAATTTATTACTCTATTATTAATATAATTTATTTCTCTATAGGTACTATTATTTATTAGTTTTATTACTCACTAATAAAAACTGGTCAAGAGCGAGTCGGACTCGCGCACCGAGGGTTCCGTATCATAATGTCTTTAAATTTTCATCGGCGAGGCCTATATTCGTCAGAGAATTTTAACACTGCGATGTAGAATATTGCAGTTTTAGGTCCGCGCCATCTCTTGACCGCTAGTGGAACTAATGTAACTTTTGTTGATGATTTCCGAAAAAGTGTGCTATTTAGAGACATCGTTTTATTTTTCCTGTAATCTTTACATAAACTTCTATCTCATAGAATTATTTCGGATTTTTCTCTATGCAAACTTCGGGAGATAAGGGAAGGAACTGTATTTTTTTTTACATTTTTCATCAAAAGTCGAAAACTATGCGGCCTAAAAAAAAATAATAATGCTTGAGAATGTGTAAACACCGTTCCTTCATATGATACTCCACATGCCTTAATAGCCCCACTTCGAATTTTTAAGAACCTCTTTCAATCCCTGATACAAAAAATAATATATATTTTTATTTCTTTTTATTTGCAAAATAGTTGGGCAAACGTCATCTAAACCAATTCCAAATTTCAAATTGATAGAACTATTAATTCTTGAGATATGCAGCTGTGACAGACAGACAGACTGAGTTGCACCATAAAGGAACCCCTTTTTACCATTTTGGTAGGGATCTTTAAAAATTTTAAAAGATCATGTTATTTTTTCGCTGACGCTTCTTGTTTAGAAATCCTTGGGGTAGCAATTTCTTACAGTTATATTAATTCAGTGCGTGAATTATCACAATAACCCTGCGTCCTAACCGACTGTCGAGCGACTACGCAGTAAGGCTAAGAACTCACGGAGCGATTTTCGCCCGCGTCCGCTGCGGTTGCGGGCCCGCAGCTTCTGTAGAATGCAAATATTTATATAAAAAATTAAAGCACATTTCACGACGCGTTTTACGCCCGCGGTGTACGCGGTTGTATGCGGCTCCCGCTGTACCGGCGGGCAACTAGTAGAATCGCGCGGGCCGCGGTTACCCGCAGCCTCGGCGGGTGGCGCCCGCGCGCTTTGCGATCGGTTGGCGGGCGACCGCGGGGGCCGGCGGGCGGCGCGGCGGGACCTCAACTGATCGTTAACCGCCCGTCTTGCAATCTTGCGATCATCGCCCGCCACGCTTGCGGGCGATGATCGCAACCGCGGCGGCCGCGTAACCGCGCGAATATCCGGTCTCGTGAGTTTTGAAATAAAACCGCAGATCCACGACCGCGGCGGTTGCGGGCGAAAATCGCTCCGTGAGTTCTTAGCCTAACGCGACAATTGCGTGCACGCGCAACAGTCGCTATTGGTTAGGACGCAGCCTTCAAAAAGGAGGTTCTTCGGGGGCTCTCTCTCACATAGTTCTAGTCACAACATTTTTAACTTAATTAGTTTTCTTTAAGGTTTACCATGAAAAGAGCAAAACATCTCTCATTTAAACTCACCTCAAACAATAATCCATTCCCTTTTCAAAAGCCAGCGCTAACGAATTCAAACTGCAAGACGACCAATGTATAGGCGTCACCGCCGTACTAGAAGGGCTCATGATACACTTGGCGTCCGGGCATTCGCACAGGTCATCTGTGTCGTGTTCCATGCCGAAGTTATGGCCCATCTCGTGGGCTATAGTGGTGGCCACTAAGCCAATCACTTCGGAATGGTTTGTGGACACTCCGCCAGAGAATTCGTACGTACAAATGGGCCCTTTCAAAGCTTTGCCGACGACACCGTCGTTGAATTTTTGGCGTCTGAAAATAAGAGTTTTCTTTTAAGCAAGTATGAATTTTAGGACTTTATTTTTACGTTGATCAAGGCTCGGCAACATTTTATTCTCATAATCTGGATTCACAGATGGTTCCACAAGCACAAATAGATACGTATCCTTACATGTTATAAAATGAAACGTCTCACTATTTGTCTGTTAGGTAGTTTGTTTCTAACTCGAGAGACTTTGGTCATTACTTACTACAGTCCGGCCGTCGAGAAAATGCGTTCCTGACACTTGTCAGTGCAACAATTCTAGTAGGTAGCTAATAAAGATCAAATTCGCAAAACACGTATTCCTTTGTACGTAACTGACAGGTGTCAAGAATGCTTTCTCTCGTCGGCGGCACTGTACTATTTTTTTTCTCTGAATATATTTTCGTATATTTTGTCGTTGTTGTTGTTATTGTTAAAGAGTAACGGAGGAGTTTCTTGCCCATTCTTCTCAATACGAAACTACATTTTGAAAGGGGCGACTACAATCAATTTTATTTTTTGTGACTTTTGACGTTTAAAACTGCCTTTTACCTGCCTATTTGAAATAAGTGATTTGACTTTGACATACTGTTTGAATTGCAATGATTACCGCGACCATGTGTCATTTAGTTAACATAAACCAACTCACGTAAGCAGCTGAGCATTATCGTTAGGTATATCCCTCACGAGGACATGCTTCCTGTACCCTAGGAAGTTGGTGAGGGTTGTGTCTCCATTCTCCTCCAAAATGATCTCGTCAGTCTCTGTCCATACCACCACGCCGACCAAAGCTATGAAGATGTTGAGAGGGGAATATACCTGAAAATGGATAGATTATCTTAATGGTTAATTTTAATTAGAATTTTTTTTAGGGCTGATTTTTCAATCGACAGATAATTTTTATTCGTGGAATAAAATTGACGACTGACAGTTTTTGTATGGAAGAACTCTCAAAAATTCAAAATTATTCCTCCGATAAAATTAACTGGCTTTGGAAAAATCAGCCCTTAAACGGACATTTATTTGGAAGTATTTCTTGCAAAATGTTAAAATATGTTATTTTAATTAAATGACGATTATAAATTAGTTCTTTTTATTAAATAAAGGACATTCAATCTTGTACTAAAGTACTTACTTTTGAGAATATTATAAGACGATCTAATATATTATGGATGAGAGAGATAAAAGTTTTCGAGCAGCATTTGATGACTACCAGTAGAGTTGTGTAATGATAAACAAGATTCAAGATTTTATTTTCATATAAATCTTACCGAATTAATAATATTAGCGACATCTTTCATCTGTCGGTACACCGTCTGTACGTTCTCGCCGTTCGCTTTGTACTCGCGATTGTCAGCCACCAGCACTAACTCGACGTACCGAGACAATTTGTTCGCGTTGTACGGACCTCGGACTTCCGTGTCGTCTGGGGCGTATCGTTTGTACTGAAAAAGTAAAGATTTGTTTTAAACATACATTACATACATAAACTCACGCCCTTTTCCTAAGAGGGTAAGCAGAAACTACAGAACCTTTCCCTGTAATTAATAAGGAAGGTAGGTACTGACAGTTAATTTTAAATAGTGAATTTTGAAATCTTTGAAATCAAAATCAATTCATGTATTCAAATTAGCCTGGGAATCAGCAGTTTTCACACCCGCCCTTCACAACTTCCTAGTGTAGTAGCTGGGAAGAAGTGACGCAACAAATTCACCAGCTGTACAGCTGTCTGTTAACTTAGAAGAACAAAATCAAAATATTTATTTCACATAAACCTACATGGGCACTTAAGAAACGTCAGAAGCTAGGTGCACAGTTGCAATTGGCCGTTTCCTATGGAGAAGAGTCGGCTAGAAACTCCACGGTTACTCCTTTAAAAAGCAAACAATATTCTATTACATTCTATTCTGTATGTTTTGTCGTCTATCTCTTCTAATGAATTCTTAGAAGATGCAACTCCCACTTGACTTAATTAAACTCAAAGACCATACCTTGCGACATATGAACCTAATTACTTCGTTAGAGTCCAATTGAACCATAGCTTCGTAACCAGTGATTCAACCAGGAACTATTTCATACTATTACCATGTACGGTAAATAATTAATAGCTAATTGACAATTTATACGCTATTTGACAGGATGAAAAATACGTTATGAATTTTGTTGTGAGCTAAAAATAAATAAAATCAACTTAATTTTATAAATAATATTTATAGATTAATTAATACATATTTTTGAAAAACTCTTGCGAAAAAAATAAAGCCTTTGGTCACGTGTGACATTGAACGCAGTTTTGACAATTAAAATGAAATTGCGTTAAAAATAACTTTATATTCATATTTTGAATTAAATAGACCTGTATGAATTAGAATATTGGGCCACAAAAGGGATGAATGAATTGCATGCAGCTTAGATGAGAATGCTAAGAGGGATGTGTGGTGTTACACGAATAGATAGAATAAGAAATCAGTACATAAGAGGAAGTCTGAAAGTGGCACCGGTAACTGAAAACGTGTGTGGAAACCGGTTGTCATGGTATGGACCATATGGTATGGAGGAATGGGGAAAATGTCGTGAGGGAAGTTGAATGGATTGGTAGGATGGCTATAAGAGTAGCGGAAGACCGAAAAAACGATGGATGGACTGTGTGAATGATGATATGGTTAGAAAGGTGGTGACTACCGAGATGACGACTAATCTATACTAATATTATAAAGCTGAAGAGTTTGTTTGGTTGAACGCGCTAATCTCTGAAACCAGTCGGATTTTAAAACTTCTTTTTGCATTTGATAGCCCAATTCTTGAGGAAGACTATAGGCTATTTAACATCACGCTATGACCTTTAGGAGCCGAGCAAAAAGAAAAAAAGTCAGAAAGAACGCTAAGCAAAAACGAAGTAATAGCGCGGGCAGGCGATGCGATACGACGGGGTGGGTCGGAGTAACAAGAAATTTCACGCGGACGAAGTCGCGGGCAGAAGCTAGTAGAGAAATATGGAAGAAAAAGAAATGTTGCGCCGACCACAAATTAATTAGGATAAGAGCAGGAGAATGATGAGGCCTCACATACCTAATTACCTACCTTGAAATACCTACATTATTTCTAAAATTTATATTATACTTTATTATTTTTAATAAATATTTATTTTTCTTTTTTATAGAAAGAACATTAATTATTAATCAGTTGAAAATAAAACTGTCAACTAGCCTATTCTAATAATTACCAATTGGTATAAAAACCGGCCAAACATGGTCTTCCCATATAGGAAGATGACAACACAATTAGTCATTAATATTGTAATTTCCCTTTAGAAGCTGAAGTCATCAAAAGACAGGAATTTTTCCTCTAACGATAATAAAATATAATTACTTATGTGGTTGTTAATAAAAGACAATTTAAGTTGTGATTTTGTATTTATTTACATTTTTGTCTTTGGGAATTCGCAGGTCCCTCTGGGATTTAATACGAGACAAAACGAAATTAAATTTCTGTTATGGCTGGGATCTAATTGTATGTAATAGAAATACTTCTCGTACCATTCTGTAAAAATCTCACCGTAAAAACTCAGGTGAAGTGAGCTTCAAGTTAACAACAATGTCCCTAGCCTTTTCCCAACTATGTTGGGGTCGGCTTCCAATGTAACCATAAGCTGCTGAATACCAGCAATCAAGTCAGTCAATCCCTAGCCTCAGGTCAACCTGACAGCTCACTTCACCTTAGTTTTCATGGTGGTGAGCTTGACAGAGTAGACCGGCTGGATCTAACCAATAGGGATGGATGACATTTTTTTTAAATATTTTAAACTCAATAAAGTGTTTGTTTGCAACTACTTAGTGCAAACAACTAACTGCTAGACAAAGACGGCACCTACCAAAGAAGTGACGTCACGGCTTTGTAACATCATACTAGCGCCATACATTGTCAGTGCCGCGCGACATGGACGGGAATAATCCCCACCAAAAACTTTTAAAGCGTGTAGCTTCTCCAAATTTCCATTGATTTTAATGATTTTTTTTAATGTCTCGGTTTTATTATGCCTTCCTTGAAATTATATATTATTTGTTCGAACCTTTCTAATCATTAACCCTATTAAAGTAAGTATTTTGTCACACAACTGAAAATTATTAAAGAACCTATGACGATGGGTGACTAAATGTAATACATACAGTAACAATGCTATTTTTGTTTTTTTTTTTCAAGTGAATTTTACTCACACCAACTTATTTGCCTTTTAGCAGTTATAGTTAACTACGTGCCAAATGGATATTAGTAATGTAATTCTCAATTTAAAATTAATTGCAAGTAGGTACTTGCAATTAATTTAAAATTAATTTTACTTTGGGGACGGGCTGCAGACAGCGATTCTATTTTTATTCTGCAGAAAAGAGCTATCAGAGCCATTTATATTCTCCGCAGGCGCGATTCTCTAAGGGAACTGTTTAAGGAAATTAACATCATGACGGTGCCTTGTCAATATATCTACGAAAATATCATGTATGTAAGAAAAAACTTACATCTTTTTAGTAAAAGAGGTGAAAGACATAATTATAGTACTAGAAATAGGGACCTATTAGTTCAACCAGGTTTCAGACTGGCTAAAGTAGACTCATCTTTTATGGGGTACTGTTTAAAATGTTATAATAAAATACCTCCCCACATTCTTGAAATGAATGAGACAAAATTCAAGTCTTGTATAAAACGCACACTATGCAGTCAGGCATATTATAAGTTAGGGGATTACATCGCTGATAAAAATGCCTGGCTCAAGGCTGGTCCTGCTCCACAACCACAACTAATTGATTAACACTTGAAGATTCTGTTGGAGCTGCTGAAGATTGTAAGACTATCTTTGCATTGTATAAACTCAATTTCCTTGTATTGTATAATTGCATAGCACAGATGTGAGTTCTATGTATTGTATATACTATACACTATGTACCATTTATCGGGTAATGTGTCTTTCATTGACTTGAATGTGCCCTGGCGGCTGATAGTATGTCATGCTCACACAAATGTCTCGCTGACGGTGGCGTGTGTGTTGGATCATTTAGCTTCCTTCAAAATGGTTGAGCTGAATGGTGCCGATCTATGCGTCATGTTCGTGAACGGGCGCCGTCAGTTGGGGCTGGTCATCACTTAGCTGCCTCGGCTTATTTTTAATTATTTTAATATTGAATTGTTGTTTTCTTACCATTTGCTGTACTCTGGACACTTTTAACGCGTACGTCTTTTTTACATCGTTCTCACATATAATTATAAATTCACATTATTGATGTAACTAATATTTTTGTAAAACTATAATTTAAAAGAGTGTCCATGGAGTTTCTTGCCCGTTCTTCTCCATAGGTACCTACGCTTTGGAATGGGCAACTAGCTTCATATTTTCTGACTGACCGACTTTTTGACAATTCAAAAGTGCCTGTAAATGGTTTAATTGAAATAAATGTTTTGAGTTTGAGTTTGAGTTTTTGAAATTAATTATTTAAATTATGTATTTATTTAATTACCTATAGGTAAATTATAAAATTACATGTAGCATCCTGTATCATGCATGTTTTCCCTGGACAAAACCACAGTATTCAGATAACAACTACATTTCCAATCCTGAAGGCCAATTCTCGTAATTTAAAACGTTCAAAATCTAGTCGCAGTCTCATCTCAGCGACAAAGAAATGTCAAAAACTTGTCAAAATGTAGGGAAATTTGAAGTATTTTTTGACAGATTCGAGACTGAGATCAGACTGTGAACGTTGTTAAAATTAGTAGAATTGCCCCTCAGAACATACATCCAGACAAACAGACAAAAAATCTTAAATATTCAATGTCCGCTTTTGACTTCCTTACTATTTACCCGACTACGGCTAAGCAAAAAGGAGGGTTATGATTTTGTTTATTATATGTATTATTTAATGGGGGAGGCCTATGTCCAGCAGTGGACGTCTTTCGGCTGAAATAATGATGATGATGTATTATAGATTGTACAATGCGTGCCACGAAAGAAGAGACTTGACCCCGCCTCCCCCGCTCTTTCCGCTGCCCCTATGACGTCCGGTCCCGTCCCGCACTCAGACCTCATACCGCTAAAGATACCTAATATCGTGTTCTGCGCATGTCAAACCACGTGGTGTGTCAAGTCTGTTCTTTCTAAAGGTGTAAAAGTAACGAAATAAAACGTACCCGTATGTATTCGTTACTATAAAAATTAGTACTCGTTACTATCGTATCGTTACGTTACTCGTTACTTCTGATACCTCATAACATGTTAGAGCAACGAATCAAGTCGTATTCGTATTGCGTACGCGTACAGTATGACGTCGCGGCTTCATCGCAACATTCGTAATTTGTAGAAAATATACTTATACATTACATACCAAGCTGCCTAAGGTGCATTTTTTCCGTATTTTGAACCAGAGTTGTGTTAAAGTTATACTAAATTTAGTTTGATTTATAATAGGTAACTGTAGAACTACAAGTAAACTGTTGACGGAATCTAGAAATTGGTTTTCCGTTTTTTTTTAGAATCTACTAAATTTGAATTTGGTTTAAATATGCGATAATAAAAAAACAAAAACATACATACTTACATATTTTTAATTTGTAAAAAATATTTTCTTACCTTGTTTATTTGTTTCTCATCCAATTTAAAACTTCGTCTACACACACAATAGGTACCTTTAATAAACATAAACAAACATCGCTCTTTAGAACGTACGTTTTTAAATTCAGCGAATAAGTGCACGCATGCGTAAAACATACGACCAGCAAATGTTTCAATAATATACGCATCAACGATACTTGCGTGAACTGAACCAATGTACCTATAGGTGCCCGTACTACGAAAAATGCGAGTAACGAAATGCATTCGTGAGTAACGTTTCGTTACTCGGTACTAGACGGCGCACCCGTTACTCAGTAACGAATACATACGGTTTGCTACAGCTTTAGTTCTTTCGTGGCACGCATTGTAAGTTGTATTGGTGTCTGGATTTCATATTCATATTATTCATTTCATTTCGTTATTGACATGTAAAAGTGTTTGTACTAAACCTACTTACATAAATAAAATCATTGAAGTATATTAGTGAAGTTTAAATTATCAACTAACCCGACTGATTCTGCTTCTCTGTCTATCCTGTTCGCTGTGATACTTCTGGTGGAGTTGTGTGTCGTAGTTCGAGTTGTTTGTGACGCCCCCGACGTATCCGCAATGGTAATCATTGTTTAAGTCCGAATGGTCATATATGTAGTGGTTGGACTGGATGTTTGATCCTGGGAAAAGAGAAAACAACAATTAAAAATGTCACGTATTTAATCGGACCTCTATTAATATCCATTTTGCGCTCCTAAACCGCTCCCTCGAACTCCCCTAATATAATGATAGCGCCTCTTTTTGTAAACCTCAAATAATTCCTACTTTGGGGTCCTAAAATACCAAATAGCCAAGTAACTGCGACGAATTTGCATATAGCGCGGTCGGTCACAGTGTTCTAATCTACCTAAACTCATTTTGTCGGGGTACCTTAGCTTAGTTCTTGCGACCAACTGTGAGAAAAGGCTCAGAAAGTTTAAAAAGAGGCTCAATCAATTCAAAAAGTGTGCATCATTAGAAGCCCAAAAAGATTCTAGAGGACCAGTTAAATATTTTCCATTATAAATGTTATGTTTACTAGATTTGTGCCCGGAGAATGACAATAGGCTCGCCCCCCTATTCATCATCATCATCATCATCAGCCTATAATGTTCCCACTGCTGGGACACAGGCCTCCTCTCAGTGAGAGGGAGTGGGCCGTAATCCACCACGCGGGCCCAGTGCGGGTTGGTAGATGTCACATGTCTTCGAATTTTTGGTTCTAGGACATGCCGGTTTCCTCACGATGTTTTCCTTCACCGTTTTGTGAACAGTGGTGATGAAATAATTTACACAAAGAAAAGCGCCTGTCTGGGTTCGAACCTACGACCTACAACTCGTAAGTCGCAGCCGTTACCACTTGGCCATCACTGCTCCCCCCCCGCCCCCCTATTACTGTTTCCGATAATTGGGTAATGTTATGTCTTACTGCTAAACAATGGGCTTTTCAACGGCTGCCATTTAACAAAAGATCGAGCGGTCCCTCTTCAGGTCTTCAGTAACAAACGGATTTGTGATAGCTGTTTGTGTCAATGCTGCTGATCACATGATATCATCCTTCCGTCACCTTTGACTGAGGCACTCCGCATAATCATCATAATGAGCCTATATTGTTCCCACTGCTGGGACACAGGCCTCCGCTCTTCGAGAGGGAGTGGGCTGTAATCCACCACGCGGGCCCAGTGCAGGTTGGCAGATTTCACATGTCTTCGAAATTTTGGTTCTATGACACCATTTCTTTAGTTTTCGTTTAACAGTATCTTGACCACCAAGTCGTTGACACACAATGACGCTTCTTTCTAAAACGCGGCAAGAAAGAGTACAGATCCAACCAATGGGAAAACCTCATTTTCACAAAAACTAGGTCTTCGAATTTTTGGTTCCAGGAGATGCCGGTTTCTTGACGATGTTTCCCTTTTCCGTTTTGAGAGCAGTGGTGGAAATCCGCATACTACTAATAACATCCTGTTTTAAAACACAAAAACACCATAATACTAATATGACGTCATATTCCTCTTCAGCAACTGCCTCGTTGGTCTAGTCGCAAGCGCTACTGTTGAGCATGAGGTCCTGGGTTCCCGGGTCGGGCTAAGAGCTATTACGCACTGTCCACTGGTCGTCGGCGACTCGATAGGAAGTGTGAAGGGCGTTTCTATTTTTTTAAACAACCTTCGGCACTTATTTTGCGTAAACCAATCTTAGTAATAATATGTTTACAGAGTACAATTACAGGTTATAAAAGTATGAGTATGCCTAAAGAGTTTTAGACTTAGTTTTGTCGAAGCGGACAGAGGGAAGAGGCAATTGCCCCCGTTGCCGCCTCCCTGTAGTCACGCCTGCCAGCAGTGGACGTCTTTCGACTGAAATGATGATGATAATACATAATATTTGGAAGTATACCTTCAGCAGGCTCGATGTATTTCATTCGTTCTCCGTCGAAGATGATTCCTCGAACGCCATGACACGTGGACACCGCCACCCATGAGCCAGGTTTCCCTCTCACCGTCCCTGCGTATTGACATAAGTCTATATCCTGAAACATGACACGATTGAATTTAGATGCAAAATCAAGTGTTTGTATCAGTTTACAAAAAATGTGTAGAGACAAAGAAGTTAGTAAACTATTCGGCTGCCATTAGGCATATAGTTTAAGAAAGAGTGTCACACAGATCTGAGTTTACAGTGACGACGCCCTATATCTACGCCGAACTTTTCTAAAATTCGATAGGCCTCAATTCTGTAATTATTATTCACCACGTAATTTTACCGCGTGCAAACTACGTACGGTTGTCAAACGATCATTTCGCGGGGTTACGTTAATTGTGTCATATAGAGAATACCTTATTAGCAGATGTCGTGATTAGCTAAGGAATTGTCGTGGTTTCGAAGTATGGAGTCATTAAGTGGTCATAGTGAATTAGGGCCTTGATGTGATTTCCATTTTAGAAGGGCATTCGCTTGAAATCAAAAATCAGGGGACTCATAATCAACCAAGCTTGGTTGATCACAAAATGATGTCGCAAGTTCACAGGTGAACGCTTCTTACGGCAACCATGGAAAGTGATTATCCACGGGGATATAATCAAAATAATTACGGTACTTCTGCGCGCCGGATATCATGAGGCCAGTTCGCGAGTTAGTTCAGTAAGCCGTTAAGACTTCTCATAGTTACGGACTTACTCACTGAACGGTCTTCAAATTGAGGTCTATGAAAGGCCAGTGACTGAATTGACTCGGGAATGGTCTCGTATTCAGTGGGCATACAGCGTTCCTGGGTAGTGCACCTGTTACCGACCCGACTGACAAATCTTTTTCTTAGGCCATTAGCTAATATCCTATACCTCCTTCCATCAGAAGAAGCGTTAAGTAAAGACGATTATCTTGCTGCCTTCGTGAAATAATCTGATTTTTTAAACGCTAAGGCTCGTTTGCACTACAAATCACTAAATGCGCTAAACGTATTTAAGTCATCCAAGTAAGGGAAGACCAAAGAAACGAATGGATGGACTGTGTGAATGATGATATGGTTAGAAATGGGGTGATTAACGAAATGACGACTAATAGAGAAGTATGGAAGAAAAATACATGTTGCACCAGGTTGCAGCGATCCCAAATAAATTGGGATAAAGAGTGGAGAATGATGACTATAAGTCATCATTCTCTCTCTGTCATCTTCAAACGATTGACTGAAGTAAAAAACATGTTTTGATGCAAGCACGCCTTTTTTTTCAGGATGGGAAATCATCAAATGACCCCTCCCGCTCTGCGTGGAGCGGAAGGGAGTGTCAGACTCGTACTGACTAAAACCCACCCATGTTTCTTCCTTAGCCCTTTATATTCCGGGCCAGCGGTAACCCTTTCGGACAATCCCGCTGATGCAAGCAGCCTTAGCTTAGTTTCGTTTTCTTTGTTTCATGTAGAAAAGATACTAAAGTTATTTTTAAACATACCTCTTTCTTAGGTTTATATACAACAGTCTTGCCGTTCTTTTGGTACCTAAGTACATGGTTGTCTGTGACTAGGTCCTGGTTCAGTCTGAGGTCCAGGACGTACTCCTGGCCGTCTATAGGGACTGTTACTGTCACCTCTGAATGATGTGCACCGCTCTGTAACAGATAATGTATGATTTAAATTTTGGTGTAAAATTATTCAAAGAATTCCTTTGAAGACGTGAGGACTCGTTCTAGTTCATCCAATAATAATTTAGCCATATAATTCGTTGGTTTAAAATATACACAATTTGCAGATCTTAGATTGTTAAAGAAAGATGAAGCGTTAGGACACACTGAACCCAGTGAGTGGTACAACCCGCAAGAGTCAACTTGAGACTTCGTTTGGATAACTTTAGCGCGCGATACTGAGGCGTCTGGAGGGGCCACTCAGCGAGGTAATTGCCTAACACACTATCAGTAGCAATTTTGACAGTTCAACAACATTCATTGCGTTATTTGCGTTGTTGAGCAGAGACATTTTTCGAACACATGGAGCAATGGATTAGCTATATATGCTTTAAAATTATTCAGATGATTGTGTGTTACGCAATTAGGATGCTCGCTGCGGGTCTCAAGTTAACTCTTGCGGGTTGTAATTGCGAACATTGTAGACTATGGCTACTTTTGTACAGACGCCAGCACATCAAGCTACCCGAAGCTGTCAAACTTTCCCAATCAACTTTGGACCTTATGCTTCAGTGATAAAGCTGAAAATCTATTAAAGAAATTTGACTGATTGTAGTAGCTTGATGTGCTGGCGTCTGTACATAGGACTGTATCAAGCAGGCAGCAGATACTGCTCGTATTCAAAAACTGCCGGTCGTTTCTGTAAAAATCTCACCGTGAACACTTCTGTGAAGTGAGTTTGTTTTTGCTAGGAATTGACACTATTGACAGCTCACTCTATGCTCACTTCATCGAAGTTTTCACGGTGAAATTTTTACAGAATAGCACCTCTGTCCCAAACCGACAATACAAGTTTTCGTTGCTATTGGTTAGACTGGAAGCCGAACCAGAAAATAGGCGGGTAAAAGGCTAGGCAGATGATGATTGGGAGAACATTTCTAAACATCTGAGCAATAACAACGAGCCATCAAGCGGACATAAAAGTATAAGTCACCACAAAATAATGGCCTACAATCAAGTAATTTCAATGACACCGTTAGAAAACAACCATTTTGCCGTTGGAAACTGAACAGCTACTGACAGAGGTCGATGGCGTAGCTAACTTCCGTTCTAAATGGTATTCCGTAGTTTTGTTATATTATTGTAATAGTTTTTTAGGGTTTCGTACCCAATGGGTAAAAACGGGACCCTATTACTAAGACTCCACTGTCCGTCTGTCTGTCACCAGGCTGTATCTCATGAACCGTGATAGCTAGACAGTTGAAATCTTCACAGATGATGTATTTCTGTTGCCGCTATAACAACAAAAATAAAATAAAGTTTAAATTTAAAGGGGTATAAAAGAAACGTTTTTTCGGCGTTTTATGCCTAGTGGTACGGAACCCTTCGTTTGCGAGTCCGACTCGCACTTAGCCGGTTTTTTATACGCTGTACACGCGATGCATGAGCGAAGGTAATGTAAGCCTTCCACTTATGGTAATGCGTTTAGTATTGAGTTTTTAGCTGACACTTATAGGCCTGCACTGTGTAGAACAAAGAAAAAAAACGAAAGATATATGTATATATATATATATATATATATATATAAGTATTAGCTTCTGCCCGCGACTTCGTCCGCGTGAAATTTCTTGTTACTCCGACCCACCCCGTCGCATCGCATCGCCTGCCCGCGCTATTACTTCGTTTTTGCTTAGCGTTCTTTCTGACTTTTTTCTTTTTGCTCGGCTCCTAAAGGTCATAGCGTGATGTTAAATAAGCCTAAGCCTTCCTCAAGAATTGGGCTATCAAATGCAAAAATAATTTTTCAAATCCAACTGGTAGTTCCAGAGATTAGCGCGTTCAACCAAACAAACAAACAAACTCTTCAGCTTTATAATATTAGTATAGGATCTTTTGATATACATATTTCAAACACTAAAAGCAACGAAGCAACGAAGTTTACCTAACTCTTCAGATTTTAAATGATTACTTTACTACTGGCGTTATGAAGAGATTTCTTATTCTGGTTGGCATTATAGCATAGTCAGATTACAATGGTCCTACTGCTGGGACACAGGCCTCCCCTCAGGGCGAAGGCGTAGGCCGTAATCCACCACGAGGGCCCAGTGCGAGTTGGCTCCTCGCTGTGAAAGGAGGGAGGGAGTGGGCTGTATAATGCACCACGCGGGCCCTGTGCGGGTTGGTAGATGTCACATGTCTTCGAATTTTTGGTTCTAGAACATTTCGGTTTCCAAACGATGTTTTCCTTCACCGTTTTGAGAGCAATGGTGATGAAATTGTTTACACAAAGTAAAGCGCCTGACTGGGGTCGAACGTACGGCCTACAACTCGTAAGTCGCGGCCGTTACCACTGGGCCATCACTGCTCTCGCAGTCTGAAGAGAAAAGCTGGATCAGGCCGGAATAAGAAAGTTTATAAAAGATAAGACAGAGATTAAAACAGAAGAAGAACTAACAGGGGATCGAGGAAGGGGTGTGGAGGGGGGGGGGGGCGGCGCAGGGGATCAGTCCTGAATAACTCGTTATAGACCGGGAGATGATGACACATTTTGGTAAGTCATTTCTTACAGTATGGCGCTTTCAGGGGGGTTCATATACGTAATAAGTGAGAGGAAAATGATGTTCTTACCGGTGGTGCGCGGGACGCAATTGCAGAATAATTAATTGAAATTGCTCGAAAATCCGGAGGTGTCAAACAATTTCTTTCACAAAATTTCTTCAATTTATCGGTATTTCAACAAAAAAAACCCGGCGGTCGCTATGTGCCATACTTCTCCGGTGGGTGTTTAGACCCGCCATACTTTTTTGAAAATGTTTTTTTTTTATTTTTTTTTTATTTATTTCTTACAGGCTGATTTTTTTTAACAATTGTTTTTTATTAATCTTGTACGAAAATCACCATGCCATACCATTCCGACGGTCCAAAATACCTGCCATACCCCCTCAAACATGTCATTTTTTTAAATTCGAGAAACCATTTCTTTCAGTATGGCACTTAAGTCGTGGTCAGTTTATGGTACAGTGAGACAAAATTATATTCGCCATACTTCTAGTGCAGTATGAAAGTGGTGCCATACTTGAAAAATTGTATTTTTTAACCATTTTTAAAACACGCCTATAGAAGCCGTGAAATTATTTTTTACAGTATGGCATAAATGAAATCAGATTGTTCCCATACTATTATGAGTTGAAAAAAATATGCCATACTGTGACCATGGTACGAAAGACCGTCATACGCACGCTGCGGTGTAAAAAAAATTAAAAAAATGAAAGGATTTCTTACAGTATGGCATTTTAATTTTTGGAAAGTTTATAAAAAGTATGATTCAGGAAAATTATCCCATACTCATCATGAAGTCCAAAAGTGATGCCATACCCGGAAAACCGATTTTCAGCGACGTATTTCAGCTACAGTACGCCTGACCAGCAGCTGCTGTATATCTGCGTTAGAATTTGTATTGAGGAAGATAGTTCGAAGACGTTCGAGCGTAGAATATTATACGACATAACACATTATTTAATTAAACAAGATTGTCCCTACATACAACTTTGAAATTTCGTATTTAGGTTCCTCACATATCCAACTTAAAAAAAAAATGATGCCATACTGTAAGAAATTGTTCAAATGTTGCATACAATTTTACAACTATTTAATAACATTGTACGTATATCACCCAGCCTACAGATATGGCATTATAACAATTACGTTTCTAATCATAAAAACAACTACTAGACCAAATATTAAGGTGAAAGAAATGGTTTCACGAATTTAAAAAAATGACATGTTTGAGGGGGTATGGCGGGTATTTTGGACCGTCGGAATGGTATGGCATGGTGATTTTCGTACAAGATTAATAAAAAGCAATTGTTAAAAAAAAAATCAGCCTGTAAGAAAAAAATAAAAAAAAAAATAAAAAAAAAACATTTTCAAAAAAGTATGGCGGGTCTAAACACCCACCGGAGAAGTATGGCACATAGCGACCGCCGGGTTTTTTTTGTTGAAATACCGATAAATTGAAGAAATTTTGTGAAAGAAATTGTTTGACACCTCCGGATTTTCGAGCAATTTCAATTAATTATTCTGCAATTGCGTCCCGCGCACCACCGGTAAGAACATCATTTTCCTCTCACTTATTACGTATATGAACCCCCCTGAAAGCGCCATCCTGTAAGAAATGACTTACCAAAATGTGTCATCATCTCCCGGTCTATTATTTGATAGGGTAGGGTAGGTGTCCTCTAACAAGGTCCCATATAAATAAGACCCATTCCGGATTCATCATTTTATTCGATCATCTGCAGTGCCGTGCCGTCGAGGTCGCCTGCCAATTTAACCGGATGCAAGTGAATTCCAGTATTAAGCCCCAATCCGGATTGTGGGCCATCAAAACATAATGCCTTGTCTGACATTTGAAAATCTGTAGAAGATTTAAAATGGCACGTCTCCAAATAAATTTGGTAAATAACCGCATCAAACAGTAATTAAAATCAAATCTACATTCTTCTTCTCAGCCTGGAGACCATGACTCAAGATTTGTAATGGTAAGTACAATATTTATGATTCCAAAACTAGAAATAGTTCTATGCTGACGAAGTCGAGATGTTTTCCTAATAATGCATTATATACATTCCTGCGATAAGTTTCGAGAGCTGGCAAATTTGACACAACTATCAATGAATCGTTTTTCCTAACAACAAATTCGAGAGCATCTTAATCTCGAATAAATAATTTCACGTAGTGTTTTTTTTAGAGCGTTCTACCGGTAATCTATGAAGCAGCCAGACCTCTAACTAGGGCATGGCATAGCTAAGTCTAGTTTATGCCAGATTTTCCTCGGAACTCTTTAGCTCCGTTGTTAAGAACATTTTCGAAAAATAGTGTTACAGCCAAATTAGACCGATTTTAAAATTTCCATAGAAACAGAGATTTCCAGTTATCTTTTTTTAAATAATACATTTCAAAAATATTCTTTACTAACTTTTTAGACGTTTGTATCCTGCTTATGTGTATGATGTTTCATTAAAGTCGGTTCATACTTTTCGAAAAATAAGGGCTTGAAAGTTTGTATGAAATGCCGTACAGCGTAAACGCTCTTATTTGATGTAAATAGTTTCTCAATCATGGTCGCGAATAAGTATGTGATTATTGAGTTCAATCATGTCATATCAGTCATAGTATTTTTTGTATTATCTTGTACTTGTAGAACTAGAAACGTCTGGAGCTCTTACCGTGTCTCTCGTCGTGGAGATCTCTCTTTTCGTTCTACCATGATGAACAATTGGCTGAACTAGTCTGTGCTTGTTGAAGTCTATAGCTGGCGGTCCTGAAACAATTAGAACGTGACGTTAGATTACAGTCATTTGAAGTTCTCCTGAATCTTTTGCTAATAACAATAGGAAGGGTGCTGCTTAATTTGGGGTTGTGACAAGATGATCACACCTCGCATGCTCACGGAAATGATGGAGGTAGCCAATTCATGGCCGCAAAAAACATGGTTAAATTAATCATACATTGTTAATTTTATTATTATTCATATTTCCCGTTTCCCTGTGTTTAAACACGAAGGCAAGATTAAAGATAGAAGCAAAAGGCACAGGAAATACATTCACTTTGCCAATAAAATGATTCATTAGAAGAATTTTAATTTGCATACACCATTGTACCGTTACCGCGAAGTCTTTGTTTTAAAACCGTGAAGGAATGGTAGATAATGTTGATATGCAGTTTTTCTTTCTAATTTATGCGGAGTAAGTACTGAATTAAAATCTTTATGATAATCTCTTCAAATGCATCGTTTGAAGTTTGAAATGCATAATGAATGATTGAAATACGGTCTTGGCGAGGCATTTTGGGTATTATACTCAATGATATAAGATTGACATTGAGTGAATTCCTAAAATGCTTATGCAGTAACCGTTCCGCCCCAATAATGTTGATAAACTTTAGAAGTAGTTTGCTATTTCGTGTTTCGCCAGCACAGAGCGTGCATAAACAAAATCGCCTGGAGGGCGCAACCAATAACTTCATTATGGGTTTCAAAACAAACAGGAAAGTCACAAAAATTCAATAAAACCATCAGCTAAACAATTAAATACAATAAGCGTCTAAGTACCTACCTATAATCTATATACAATACATATACATATAAATAAAAGCCAATTTTATTGTCTGTCTGTATGACGGGGTATGACTGTGTAACGTGCATTATTTTACTAAACTACGCAACGGATTTTACCATTACATATTTAGAGAATTTATTTCAGAGGGTTTATGTGTATAAAACATTAATATTGAACTTGCATACTAATATCAAAGAAACCTCGAAGTTTTGTAAGTCATAAGAACCGTACGAAGCAGGGACGGGTCGCTAGTTCTATTATAATAAGATCGCGACAGGTTTCCTCATCAAGTGCACAAAGCTGCGCGTGCGCACATTGCGTTGACCAATCACGTGGCAGTCAATTTGTAGCTAGGTTAGATCAACGACCGGCTTTTATTACTACGTCAGATACGGCTGAATAAACATACATATGTAGTCAGAATGTTAATTTGGTGCAAAAAAATTGCAATTAGTGAAATTAATTACACTGTCATGCTTAATGCTTTCGGAGCTGTCATACAGCAAAATGGCGGTGGAATTTGCATTAGTTTTTTTGTCCGTTTGTCGCTGTACATGTATTACAAATGGAACCGTTTTCATCCGGTTTTTTGCAGACTCATCAGTATCAATTTAGACCTAAATTAAATGATTTGGTGACTTTAATTGTACTCCAACGATGGCCATACCTCATACGTGAAGTAAAAATCACGAATATGACAAAAATCTACGGAGGAGAAAAAATTCCAATATCTTACTACACCTTATTCTCTCTATATTATCCATCTGTGGACAGTGAGCTATAAAATAAACTACCTAAGCAAGTAGTAACAAAAACGTCGCCAGCGCTCGTCGCCTTTGGAATCACAAAGGCACATTGTTGTCCGCTAAAATGGTGTCAGTAACACTGTTTGGGCACTTCTTTGTAGATATTATCGCGTTTATAAGGCTTTTTATGAACATTTTTGAAGAAAACAAGCTGGTATGATGGTAACTGTATAAGATAAAGATGTTGATGTTTTTATTTCATACAGCTTTGACCTTGGTCTGAACGGTGATCGAAACAAGTGGTCTAAGACGCGATGCTGTCGCCATTTCCGTTTTGAAAAATTCGTTCGATACAAAATGTTGCTATCCAAGATGGTGAGGCCATTTGCGCTGTAGAAGACACAATGTTTCGCTACTGACGCGTAAATGACGATATGAGAGGTCAATCTCCTTTACCGAATTACGAAGTTGATCAAACTCAAGGTTTAACCTAACAGGTCTATTAACCTTACTTTTTTTTTTTACCTTTTTAGAAGCACAAAGAATAATGTAACCAGGATTTTGTAACTTCTTGATTTAAAAAAGAGTGTCCTTGAAGTTCCTTGTCCGTTCTTCTCACATAGAGATCACATTTTGGAATGGCCAACTAGCTTCAACTTTCTGACTAACTGACCGACTCCTTGCCAATTCAAAAGTGCCTGTAGGTAAATGTTTTAATTGAAACATATGCTTTGAGTTTTGTGTTTAAGTTTATTAACTGTAATTATCATCCAAAAGTAAAGTCTAGCCTTTCTGTTTTTTTTTTTACTTTCTTTTTATAAGTATAATTTTGTTTTAATTTTTATTTATGATTGTGTTCAGTTTAGTTTGTGATCTTCCCGTACGTGTAATAAATACTTTTTTCTTTCCTAATCAATTGTATCAAGTTTAGAGATACTTTAAACATGAAATTAATCCAGTTTCATTAAGATCAAGAGCGCAGTAATTGGACCGGATCTGACGCCGTCAAAATAATATTAAATCGACTTGGACACATTAATTATACATTATTTAGGACTGAGTAACGAGGCTGGAATAACTCTAGCACTTAAATGGAAGATAGAGTGCATGGTAGCCTTAAAACAATTCAGCCTTGAGATCTTATAGGCGACATTACAATTACAGATGGAATACAAACTATAGGATGAGCTGCGTTAAGAACAAAGACACTTCATTTGTCACGGTCGGAAGAATTTGTCGTTGGTCGTAGATTTGGGGCTATACACAGAACAAGTTCACAATGGAAGAGGAAATGGAACTCAGTACAAGGTGAAGAAGTGATAAGGAAAATGAAGAAGAGGATGAGATCTATGATGCCAATGGAATGATGCTATACCTGCAAAAAATACAAGGTGGTAAGGACATCGACGCGCGTACTAACCATGAAACCAGGACATGATTCTATACCCCTAGCGTACAAATTATCAAAATTTATTGTTCCATACAGTTTGGCCGAGTAGGTATTACACTTTTCTATGAAACAGCAGATTAAGGACCACGCTACCGCATTAGAAATTTTCTGTAATATTAGCAGTGTTTGTGATAAACAAATAAAATAAATAATTTTTAAAAGACTCACGGAAAATTACAACGCAGGGGTTTCAAAATCATATACTGAATGCATTGTTGGTGGCGCGTCGATGCCACCCTGTGTAAAGTAAATAGAAGCCTGTGTTGGGGACCTAATCTAGTATGAAGAATTTGGATATTTAAGCTCTTTCAACACAGCTTACAGCTAATAAGTTCTAAAGGTTTAGTGAATATGCCAAAGAAGACAAAAATCTGGTACCAGCGGGGTAATTGCGTAACACACTATCAGTATCAATGGGTTTCGTTTTGACAGTTCAACAACATTCATTGCGTTATTTACATTGTTTACGAGACACATTTTTCGAACACATGAAGCAATGGATTAGCAATATCTTTCAAAATGACTCAGATTGAAATTGATAATGTGTTACGCAATTAGGGTGCAGCAGTGCGATTCTGTAACCATCTCACCGTGAAAACTTAGCTGAAGTGAGCGTGGAGTGAGCTGTCAATAGTGTCAATTCCTAGCAAAAACAAACTCACTTCACCTAAGTTTTGACGGTGAGATTTTTCCAGAATCGACCGGCAGACAGCACCTTGAACCAACAGGTCTCATCTCATACAAGTAATACTAGAAGATGAGATGTTACAAATTACAACACCTAGAACATAGAACATTCATACAATTTACAGTTACTTGATATGTTCATATACAATTTACAGCTGCTTGAAAAGGCAGTTGAAACAAAGGGTTCTCGACATTGCGTCTAGTACATAAACGTACATTTTCGAGTACATATTTGTCGCATTTAATTAAGAGTTAGCCGGTTATAATATCCTAAATGGGCAAATAGCTGAATGCCACCCGCATAGAGCTCCCGCCAATTTTGGGCTGGCCCAGTTAGAACGGGCTATTTATAGCCTTCCACAAAATAGCGTGATGTGTGAACACCAGTTTTTTCCTAGGTTGACATGACAATGAAATTGGTGACTCAAAATTATAGAACGAACAATTCTTGTTGTTGGAAATACTGGTCACTATAGCTGTCACCAAAGTTGTTATATTTCAATCTGCCTTTTTTTTTGTTTTGTTGTCGGGGGGAAACCTTCAAAAGGCACCCGACCTCTGGGGAGGGAGGTCGGGGAGTGTGGGATTTTTACCTCACTAAAACCGCCCCGGTGATCACCTTCAGCACATAGGGGTGGTCCCGGTTCCTCTTAAAAGGCCAATTCCGGAACCCCCCCGTGCAACGCCTGTAAGGCACATCCCTGGGGAGACTGTAAAGGGGCCTCCCCTGAGCCTCGCTATGCACGGCAGCACGTGATCACTGTGAGCGTTTTCCTAACTATGTTTTTGAAGTCGGCTTCCAGTCCAACCGGATGCAGCTGAATACCAATATTTCCCATGGAGCGACTGCCCAACCTAACAGTTACCGGCTAACACGATACCTCTTGGTAAAACTAGATGCCGAGCTTCTTCTTTTTTCTTTTGCTTCCGAGCTTCTGACGACCCGTAACGACAGTCAATGGTCCAAGAAAGACAGCCACGGACCAACAGCTTAACGTGCTTTCCGAGGCACGGAGAGGTCTCGGTATGTAAAGATGGACACCCATCCACGGACCGACCGCGGCAAGCGTACCTTAACTTGCTCGATCGACCCGTGCGGCTGTTATTATTAGTTAGCCACGAGCCCCTCAGCCAAGTTATGGTCGTTTATACGTACGTTATACATTGCCAAAATAAGGTGAAAATTGATGAATGATGAGTGACAAATAAAGTATGATTCTTTATTACATTAGCATCTTTCCAGTTAGTCAGACATTTTAGCACTACGTATTAGGCAGTAACAAATATTTCAATTATCACCGATGTTATTGTACCTTTTCTAGTTTTTGGGGTAAACCCAAGAAGCGTCAATTATGAAAAGCAACCTCAGTAAAGAATTATCACTGAAAAGCATGACCCTGTCTTTGCCGCCGCGCAGTTCGGATAAAAAGGCCTGTGACGCTGACTATATTTCACCAACGAAACTAAACGCAATCAGCACATCTAAAACGCGTTCAAGAGCTGTCAGTGTCAATATTCGACAGCAATGATGACACTGGCTGACAGCTTTTAAACGCGGTTTAAATGTGTTGATCACCACGTTGGCAGAATAGTCGACATCGGCTCAGTTGGCAAAAGGAAAAAACAAATGTGTTGATGCGCGCAAGATAAGCCTGCGCGCGACGTTTGACTTCAAGATTATATCCCTGCCAGAATTTTTAATCATTTTCGGCGTAATGATGGACATTATTACTTTGGAAAACATGGAACATAGCACACTCTTTTGATCACCCGAAATAAACGTGCAGATATCGGCGAACAATTATATCCGATTTTGCCCGCTCGTTCGTGAATTTCGCCCCAAAAGCCTCAATACCTGTGGCCATACGTCGAATTACATAGACAGACGTTATTTATAAGATATTATATTAATTAGATCGAACAATACGACGTAAACAAACGTTATCATGACTGGGAAACAAATATCTGGAAACGTATGACAGTTATTAATGGAATTACGTTGCAAATCAATCTATGTCCATACTTACAAGCTAATAATAATAATAATTCCTACATGTAAAACAAACTAAAAACAACACAAATTCTATACAGAGTGGATGGCGTTAAAACCCGATGCAAATTTGATGACTCAGAAGGCCAATTCCGGTAATTAAAAACGTTCAAAATCTAGTCGCAATCTCAACTTGGCCTCAATCAACGTTTTTTTTTTAAACACATTCAACTATCATCACAGGTTTACCTAATACAATAGTGTAGTTATACTAGTTACGTCAAAAACTTGAGACTGAGTTCTTAAAATTACGAGAATTGCCCCTCTGAAGTGCGCTACTCACTACGCAGTACCCCACCCATCACCCCTGCTGACGCGCAGCAGCTCGCCTCGTGTTCAGGGGGTCTACTTTCTAAGTACGTCTGCGAAGATACGGGCCCGTCAGAAAGTAATTCATAAGTCAAAACAAATGACAAAGATTTTTGAAACAGGCAAAACCACATCATCATTGCTAGAGACAACTGTCAAATCGTGTTGTCATTCATTCTTGTATGTATGTATATTAGAAAATCCCAGTAACTTCGACAAAAAATACGGATTTCTTGCTTAGGGCTTCCCCCAGAAGTGCGCTACTCACTGTGCAGTACCTCCGCTGATAAATGAATGTTACTGCACAGCAGCTCGCCTCATGTTCAGAGGCGTCATAAAGTTTGCATCTGGCTGTACTTACCTGCATACTAATCTCAATTGCTAACAGTACTTTTACTAAAAAATTATCATTTCCCATTCCCCGATAAAGCTTTTTCCATAATTTCGCCACACACCCTACTATCTACAAAACGTCGTTAAAAGAAAGATAAAGGGTGTTCTACATCCTGTTGAACATAAATCTTATGTTATCGCCGGTTGTCGCACCGAGGCCGAGGTGAACGTGTGAAGATTGAGCTTAATACGTTATTAAGAGTCTAGTTGTAAATCTTGGCATATCCTGAACCTGAAGGTAAAGAGCTTGTAAAGGCAAATACCAACGGTATGTCAAATTCAGTACCTACAATGGCGGCACTATACAGGATTAAATTAAATTAGCCAGAGGTCGTTGACCCCAAAAAAATATCATCGTTTTATTTTTGTTTTATCGTAGTTTTTATCGCGTGTATAAATCGATCAATCGACCGATCACGTCCTTTTCCCATTGTTATTAATGTCCGATAATAGACGATACATGTTATGAAACAGATGCTACATTGTTATATAGATAAGCTGCAAATTTATTTTTGTGTGCTGACATAGGTGCCGCCAGTATACAGTGTCACTGGGTTAGCAAAGTTTCAATTAGTCCACCCAATTGTTTATATAATCAATCGTATAATTAGTATTACATTCGTCTCATCAACTAATCCCGTATTTCCGTGCATGCCATATGCCATACCTACCTAGACAGGTTTTATTCCAAATCAAGGAGGTTCAAAGCAAGGGCTGAGGACTTTTTATTAAAGTTCTAAAATTCCTTCATTGATGATATCAAAACATCATAAAATATTTTAAACCAAAAAATGTGCGCTCTCAAAAATATGTATTCTTAAACGCATTGGAAATCCATAACTTACGGCTGAAGAGTATCTGCAATTTGCGATAACCCTCCACAGCACTTTCAACTTTAGGCTTCGTAAAATAAAGTTCAAAATTGAAGAGCTTTCGTTCCAGACAATGCAAATCGCAGTCATATTCGATAGTCCTTTGGCTTCATAATCTAATTTGCCGATACTTGCACATTTGTACGGTAAAAAGAAAATATTGCTACTGCGTTGAAAACCATAGCAGTTCGTGCTAAATTAATTTTCTATGGACAAATTGCATCGCAATTAGGGCTTTCAAATACCGGATTTTTTCAATACCGGTATCAATACCGGTATTGGAAAAGTCAATACCGTGATCCCGGTATCAATACCGGTTGTCCGGTATTGAACGCAAGTTCAATTATGAAATTAATAAAACCAATAAAATACGCCTTTTTGTATTTTCGAATCAGTATTGTTCTTATTATTTTATTGAAAATACTAAAATAAATACGTTATACATAGCTTTCTTAATTCTTTTATAATAATTTGGTATTGGTTGATTATTTAGGTAGGACTAGGAATTAGGAACATAATGAAAACTTAAACTGAATCTACTCTTTTTGCAGGAAGGCATTTCACATAGACTTTGTTTGGACAATATAAAAAAAATATATTTCCTATTATTACCTAAATGTCATCATGTCTCATGTAAAAATCAATATAGGTATAATTATTTGTAGAAATGTAAGTAAGTAAAGTATACCTTAACTAGCTAGTAGCAATCATTTGGTAATCATTTTAGTAACATTCTTAATAATTAAGTTACAAAAAAATAATCAAAAAATCTAAAACTAAACAAGTAAGAAAATAAATCAAGAATCAACTTAGGTATCATTATTTATAGAAATGCAAGTAAGTTAAGTATAGCTTAACTAGCTAAGTAGCTAGCAATCATTTTAGTAACATTATTAATAATTATGTAATAAAAAAACAATCAAAATCTAAAACTAAACAAGTAACAAAATAAATCAAGCGTTATTAATAATTTCTGAAAAACAGTAAAAAAATGTTAAAGTAATTATAGACGCGTTATCCCGTCGCGTCGCCTTTGCGAAACTGACTGACAATAGTGACAATAACAAAAACGACACATAAATACAGCTCGATTTCGGGCATTGTCTCAGGCGGGGTGCGGGAGGGTGAGCTTAAGATAACAGCGGGACGCTTGCGCTGAAGAAAACAAGTGTGAGAATAAGATCACATAATTTTCATATCTAATGTTTGTAATACCGTAATCACGGTATTGGGGCGTCAATACCGGTATTGTAAAAGGCCAAAATAAAATCCGTGATCACGGTATTACGGGATCCCGGAATACCGGTATTGAAAGCCCTAATCGCAATGTTACTTTACGCTACTGATTGTACCAAACTCGTAGATAAGTCCCACTTTAATGTAAATTGGTTTTCATCGTCATCGACACAATGAAGAAGAATGCAACTGTTCTAAATATTGGACAAACTTTTTTACCCGACTATGGCGAAGCCAAAAGGATGCACGCTATCTGTACACTTGTACAGTTTATGCCTTGAGTTAAGAGGAAATGCGGTCAAGTGTCTGTCCCCCCCCGGTTAATATTTGGACTAGTATCGTTAACTAGGGAGAAAATAAAAGGAATAGGTACACACGACGCCACACCAAGCTATACATTTCCAGTTTTAGCTGACCTCGCACTGTATAGGCTTTTCGTACATGAGAAGTCAGCTTATACTGGAGCTGTATAGCCTGAAATGTCGTCTTGCGTACAGTGCGTGCCACGTAAGAAGAGACTTGACACACCACGTGGTCTGACATGCGCAGAACATGATTTTAGGTATCTTTAGCGTTATGAGGTCTGAGTGCGGGACGGGACCGGACGTCATAGGGGCGGCGGAAAGAGGCGGGGGAGGCGGGGTCAAGTCTCTTCTTACGTGGCACGCACTGTAAGTTAGTATGGAATGAACGCCAACAACCACGTGACCCCGGAAAAATCGGTATCGAATAGCGATATCTTGTTTATACTTTTTCATTTGACGTTGTTGTCGTAGTTTTGGGTTTAAATTTTCAACTTACAATTTTTTTTTTTCAGTTTAACTCCTACTGTGCCACAGCAGGGCAAAGATCTCCTGTAAAATTTCTTACGCTGTATATATTTTAAGCCAGATTATAGTTTATACTAGTGAAGATTTATCACCCTGCATAAATATTCAATCTGCATTCCTATACAAATTATTTTCTACCACATAAATTAACGTAGGCATTAATGTATTGTCTTGAACTAACAACATAATATCACATTCTTATGTAAAACTGCAACGGTCCACAAAACAATAATAATAAACTTAACAAAATGCATGGTGTAGCTATTGGAACGTTTTTCTGCATTATAAGAAAACAAGTCCCAGATGGTAATGGCGGGATCAGCTGGACTCCTTCAACAAGAACTAGTCCCTAACAGTTTAGAACAGAGAGAAGTGGAAAAGAGAGTAGAGAGGCCTTTGCCTCCACATGCTAATGATATAATATACGTATATAAGAAAAAATAAGAAAAATAAGAGAAATGAAGAAAGATCGCTTTTAGCGAAAATACCGCCCATTGTGTCACCCCTTATCTACAATTTTTATGGTGTACATAATAAAGAGTATTCTATCTATGTCTACCAAGATGCATGGCGGCTGCTACAACTTTCAAATTTTTCGTCATGGCTGTCAAGTATTGTTACACCCGCAGCGTCGTCTCATGTTATCAAATAACCCCTATGCATATAAAATGTTTAACAATTCTGCAGAAGCTTTTTAACTACTACATACAAAATACATGGCATAGTAGGAACGTCTGCAATTTTTTTTTCTGTTTATTTTCCGTCCCGATACGTTGGAAACGGACAGTAGCGAGACATTCGACGAAGACATTGAAAACAGCAACATTTATCTCAACAGAGTAAGGACACAGAGAAGAGCCAAGAGCAAGAGAGCCGTTGAACCCCGCAAAAATATTCACCGGTGAAGCTTGACCTGGCGGCGACGTCGTTAAAAGATGCTTATCCATGGATAAATATCACCCATCGCTCCACTAGTCCAATACCTACTCTAGGATGCATACCCGGTACGGGTCTTCAATCCTTTCCTATTCTAAAGGCACGTCTTCCGTAGCATTATAGCACCCCCGGTCTACTCCTTGCAATGGCATATGTAGCACCATGAAACGAGGCTTCAGGGGCTAGTGCGAATCTTGGGGTTCATTCGATTTGAGTCTGAACAAACCACGCTGGGGTCGGTCCATTTCATTCATTCATACATAATGTTCTGACACGATACGTGGGGGTTAGGGGATAATTGACCAGACCAAGATTAAGTCTGGACTTTAAAAGACCTCTGAGTTTGCTTCGGTCTTTCATCTCAGAGTAGACGGTTAGGAAACACCGAACTCATCTAGGTTTAAAACATAATTTAATTTTGACATGTAAAAGTGTTTTTTCAACCAATGTACAGAAATAAATATCATGTATTCCATAATTTAACATTGTTAAAAATTGCAAATAACTACTACTAAGGACTGGCCTGCAATGGCAAGGGCAGACGTGTGTGGAAGCCCACCAGTGGGATATTACGGGCTAAATAGATAGAAATATAGATATAACTACTTACTGCGATAAATCTGGAATCAAATAACAATTTTGTTTACGGAAAACCGTCTCTAACTTGGTCATACATACCATAACAGGGCGAGTATACACAAAGACAGAAATAGTTGCGGACCTAGTCACCTTCTATGTGCAAGCGCAATCAACATTCTGCGCAAGATTGCCATAGTATCACACTGATTTAGCTTTAAACTGGTTGCTGATAATATTGCCTTTAATGTTTTGTTTTAATAATAAATCTTACATTGACAGACAATCAGCTGACATCTATGCATTATTGGTAGATACTAATAATGCGTATATCAGCTGATTGTCTAAAAAAAGCTAAGCTAAAAAGCTTTTTCCAGGAATGAACCAGTGTGAAAAATACAAGAAACAGAGGAATTCTAAAGAGGGCCCCAAAGATACTACTAATCCCGAGGATACTTCTAAAACTCGGCTTTATCAAGTGTTGACATGGCCTGACAAGACGATCTGTTTCACCAACAAAGATCACCACTTCTCTTCTCACAATAAATGTATGACCAGCTTACACAACTTATACTAAAATAACAGCCATACTTTCATAAAACTGCCTCGGTCCCCGACCATTTTTGCTCGGCTTCTAAGGCTCGTATTGTGATGTTAAAAATTTGGCTAATATGCAAAAAGGACGAGTTATGTTCAAACAAGAAATCAAACTCTGCAGCTTTAGTATAGATATCAGGTATTTCGCAAATACCAGTGCAGTTTAGCTATATTAGTCAGTACAGATCTAAAGCCGATAAGAATGAAACGACACATGAACGACAACCTAAGTATAATAAAATGCCTTTTATTTCTTAACTAGCAATAATTACGTTTCTTTTCTAATTTTATAATTTTATTAGCCAGACACTGATCGCATGCGAAGGGCAATAAAATTGCAATAACCATCAATAAAATATTAATGTCAAAGACAAATCACTTGGTTTTATAACACAAAAGTGTGTTATGCGAGTTTTCGGTGATGGCTGGACAAGCATAGTTCATACAGTCATGTTCTGTCGATCTGATCTGTAAAAATCTCACCGAGAAAACATAGGTGAAGTGAGCTTCAAGTGAGTCATACTACCTGCCTCTACCTCAAGACGAGTTGGCGATTTCAGGCTTACATTAACTACAGCAACCTCGTGCATGCCTGCATGAACGTCGATGCCTTAACCTCAGTCTCTCTTTTTTTAATATTTTTGGGCTCATGACATGTGCCAAATAAACATATTTGCTTTATTCCAAAAGGTGCGCCGGATGTTTACTTAGTTGAAGGCCTATTTAAAACCTGTCTATTTATCTTCTATAGGCCTAAATCCATTACAATGATATCTTACAACTCTCGGGAAGGGATCTGTCTATTCTTAGGCAGAAACTACACAACCCTCCACACTAAATCTATATTTATTCTCAAAATGACAGCTCGTTCCACGAATACGCAAAATTAATGACAGTTGTTCCGCTACATTTCGTTCTCATGTAGTAAATCAAAACTAACATGGTTTCTGGTTTTCTTAGTTTCTGAGTTGTACAGGAGTTAAATGTTCAAATCGACGGGTGCTGTGATAACTGTAACGTGGTCGCGTGCAGAATGAATATAACGAGGAGCAGCTGTAGATAGGACATCTTAACATGTAGTACAATGCGTGCCACGAAAGATGGGACTTGACCCCGCCTCCCCCGCTCTTTCCGCCACCCCTATGACGTCCGGTCCCGTCCCGCACTCAGACCTCATACCGCTAAAGATACCTAAAATCGTGTTCTGCGCAAGTCAAACCACGTGGTGTGTCAAGTCTCATCTTTCGTGGCACGCATTGTAGCACACTGTAACACATTACAATCTGAATCTTTTCGAAGGATATTGTTATCCATTGCTTCATAAATGTTCGAAAAATTTGTCGGCTCAATAATGTAAATAACGCAATGAACGTTGTTGAGCTGTCAAAATGAAAACTATTCCTACTATTACTGTGTTACGCAATTACCCCGCAGACCAGGAAACATTATGTCCACAAATAGGTAAGTAATACATAATATGTACTTTTATTATGATACGTTGTTACTACTTGTTACAGGCGAGTATGCAGCCATATTATTGAAAAAGAAAGAAAATACGTTTATTTGCGGCAAAGATGACGCATTAAAAAAAAACACATACAAAAAAAACAATTTGGGAGAAAGTATGCGTCACATCTACGCAAACCGGCCATCGCTCAGCATAATGCTAAGCTAAGACCCTATACGAGACAGAGCCCCAGCGCTGGTTTTCAGCGACAGCCGATGTTGGCGTGAAGACGTCAGCCAGTGCAGCATACGATTACATATAAATAGTAGTAATATAGCCCGAGAGGAAGTGACTATAGTCTACCAAGACTGGGAACTTGGGGAGTGTTGCTAAGAATACTTTATAGAAATGAGTGGTAGTATTAATCACCAACAATATCACCTAACAATAACCATCCAACCTGCTGGACTGAAGTGGCGACATTTAAAATATGTACCAAGAAGATTTACGACCGCCGCACCCTGGACACTCAGCCCTGCCCTTTAGTGCCTTTGCTGTCTGGCTGATATTAAAACACGCTGATTTTAGGTCGCATGCTAATGCAAGAGATGAAGAAGAAAGGGTGTTCTAGGTAATTTTCTGATGCCAGGGGACTGGAGGATACGGAAGCGTAGGTAGGTATCTACCAGAATTCCCAGATTTGAGTTTAATTTTATTGAAGCTAATTGACTTTGTTTAAATTTTACTTTTATTTTATAAACAGTTTCAGTCCAATGTCTTTTTTTTCTTTAAATTGTATGTAAACACTGATTTTATGTCGCATGCTGATGCAAGAGATGAAGAAGAAAGGGTGTTCTAGGTAATTTTCTGATGCCAGGGGACTGGAGGATACGGAAGCGTAGGTAGGTATCTACCAGAATTCCCAGATTTGAGTTTTATTTTATTGAAGCTAATTGACTTTGTTTAAATTTTACTTTTAGTTTATAAACAGTTTCAGTCCAATGTCTTTTTTTTCTTTAAATTGTATGTAAGTACACCTATAATGTGTGTGTGTATAAATGTTGAATGTATTATATACGCTGTTGATGTTCTTAAATCAGACTAATATTATAAAGGCGAAAGTTTGTGAGTGTGTGTTTATGTTGTTACTTCTTCACGCTCAAACGGCTGGACCAATTTTGATAAAATTTTGTATGGAGGTAGCTGACGCCCTGGATTAACATATAGACTACTTTTTATCCCGATACTCCCACGGGATCGACATCTACGCAGGTGAAACCGCGGGGCGCAGCTAGAACAATGTAACCCTTAGTTACACCATTTATGACTCAAGATCGGCTGGACAGATTTTTATGATTTTTGATTTGTTGGATTTGTCTCCGCTCCGAATAACAGAATAACTAAACTATTAAAACACGGGAAAGAATAAATTCACGAAAAAAATAATAATGAAGATAATTAATTTTCTCATACATTTAGACGGTACGAAGGTTGCCGAGCCATCTCGTAAATAAATAAATATGACATTCAGAAAAAATGCTGTGAACATTGCGTGCACCGACTGTGAAGTTTTTACGCACCTCTGTCCATGGAATACATGCGCGAATTCATGAATGCGTTAAGTAATAATTAGCATGTTCCGAAATGGCTATCGTAACAAAGATTAACATCAACGCACTTCCGTTGGATGGGTCATAGTGACCGGAAACCTCGGAACACTAAACGTTTGGAGTAGCTATTGTGAATACTAAGTAAATATTAAACCTTATCCTGGTACTTCGGGCTCCTGGCTAAGTAATAACAGCCGCACGGATCGATCGATCAGGTTAAGCTACGCTTGCCGCGGTTGTTCCGTGGATGGGTGACCATCTTAACATACCGAAACCGCCGCTTGCCGTTGGTCCCGGCTGTTATTCGTGGATCTTTGACAGTAGTTACGGGTCGTCAGAAGCCTGAAAGTCTGACAACCCGTCTTACAAGGGGTATTGTATTACCCAGTAACTGGGCTATGAAGGTCAGATAGGCAGTCGCTCCATATAAAAAACTGGTATTCAGCTGCATCCGATTAGACTGGAGGCCGACCCTAACATAGTTGGGAAAAGGCTAGGCAGATGATGATCCTGGCACCTACATCACTCTTAACAAGCAAGACATATTATGGTCACGGGATTCGACGAACTTTGTACGAGGGGATTCGATAAAAATGTAACATGATTTTGTCATAGCAGCAATGTCTGACTAATGTCCTTCCGTATACTTAATACTAGCAACACTACGATTACAAAGAGTAGTGATTTCAGCATAAGACCGTTCGCTTAGCTGTAAAGGTGCAGGTATAACAATTTCTAAGAAATGTAGTATAACTTATGAGTAATACGAAATCTGCATGAGCGGATGTTATGCATTATGCAAGTATGACTATTACTAGTATTACTCCATTTGAGTTAAACAGTTACTTTTACATTCATTATTCTCATGTTGAAAATATCCCTAGAAGTCTGCTTAGGGTCTTTCATTTTCCTACTGTCAACCGCTTTCTGCCAATCAGCACGGCAGATTATCTGACGCGGTAAAAGAAGTTTTTTTTATTTTTTTATATTAGTTTTATGGACTGTTTTTTTTTTATAAATAGTTTTATGGCCTGGTTGCTAAGACCTTTTAGCCACGTCTTTGTTTTATTTTATTTGTATCTTGAGTCTAACATGACATTAGAATATGGGTGTACACATTCTAATGTATTAGGAGTATTTGGCAGCAAATGTATCGAATCAAGTTTCCCGGTAAACTTCGCTGAGGTAGCCAAAACTACAAAAAAATTCTCAGCTCCATTTTACCGGGATCGCGTCTGTTTCAATGATTCCACATATTGTCCAGTTGCGCAGACACTTGAGATACAAAACTACACCAATTTTACATCACAATATCCACTAGGAATCAATTTGCGAATAATTAAAACAGCCAACTAGACTTCACTCGAAGAAATCCCGCCAAAAACTCCTTTTATGGCCTGGTTGCTAAGCGGTAAAAGAAGGTGATGACAGTTCCACAGATAACAAATTTCCGCCAGATAGACCATAGATTTCTTAATCCCTTATCTCTGGTAAGAAGAAACCATCAGTCCTGCTCTATGGGCATTGAATATTATTTGGGGTCCATAAAATTTCTACGACCCATTAGTTGCATGAAATAGCACCTAACTTCCTTTGAATTTTGCACGTATATCTTCGAATTCATTTGCCACTTATTTTATGTGTGATCTTTGCTCGAAAAGACGTATTTCGGTACATAAAACGCCCACTTCTAAATCTTTTAGGAAGAATGTTGCAATGAATGGTTGAAAAGAAATGAAGATCTTATTTTAGTACGTTGTTGAAGCACAACATAATACTCTTGTTCATTATATTGAATCCCATTGGACCCATTGGTAAGACTGGTTGGTTGTCAGACTTTCGGGCTTCTGACTATACCCGCAACGTCTGTCAAAGATCTAAGACCCGGCTGTCATTCATAGCTATGAATGACAGCCGGATCTAACAGTTTAATGTGCTTTTCGAGGAACGGAGGGGTTTCGATATAGTAATGGTCACCCATCCACATACCAACCGCGTCAAGCATAGCATAACCTTCGATCGATCCGTACTGTTATTATGAAAAGGGTAATAATTTATACTTAACAAATTTCCCAGAAAAAGCACTGTATCCTAATATAACTTGTTTATGACATTCCACGGTGGAAACACCGGGTCTCCCAAACGCATTCGAGGGTTATTTTAAATAATAATGATATGCACCGATCCGGAACCCTCCAATGCAGTTGTGTGACGCGAAACGCTATTGTCCGGGACTTTTGACAGCCAGCCAACCTTAACAGCCTTCAAATGACACACCTGGTTTAAACGATTATGAACTTTGCACCTTTGTTATAAAGATGAAGGTGTGTGAAGATGTAACGTTGTTAGGGTGTCGTCCGATAGGTCAGTGACATGCGACTTTTAGAACTCTATACATACGCGACGCTCTGTAAACAGACTGACAGAAACTGTGATATACACATGGAAAACTAGAGTTATTATGAAGATTTTTCTTTATTGGTAAGTTTCAAAAACAAACGTTTATAAACGATATCAGTTTGGTTAATTTCGGTCGATCCAAAACAGCGTAGACATCTTTGAATTACAACTTGCTTTTTACACTCCAATAATATGCTAATTTATTCAAACGTAATCATTTATTACTGCAGTAGCATAACATTATTCATCGAGTAACGCCCATAACCAAAATATAATGATGGTACCGCTATTCAAACGCAAATAAAACACATCGTTAATAAAAACAAACAATATCTATGTTTGGACTATTCGAATGCAACACGTGGTACTTTTTTTGATTAATCCGCCCCGGCCAGTGCCTTTAAAAAAAAATCAAATGCGTTGGTGGACGCCTTTTTTAACTTTTTTACCACAGAGTATAATAATCACAACGTTCTTTTTTTACGCGCGATGACGCACGGTCTGTGAACTTCCTTCCATTGTGAGAATATCGGTCTCTGAAGCCAGTTCGAGCTTGGCCTAATACGGTAGTCAAAAAAATAAGTGACGACCTATTTATGTCCTGTGCAACTGTACGATGCATCTAAACTTGAATCCTTGAGGAAAATACAAGTAAAAATACGAAGAAGAATTTAAAACCGCTTTAATATTATAATCGCTTAAAATAGATATCTTCTTAGCCATTTCCCTATTATGTTGGGGTCGGTTTCTAACCGGATGCAGCTGAATACCAATATTTTACATGGAGCGAATGCCTATCTGAACTCCACAACCCAGTTACTGAATAACACAATACCCCTTGCCTCTTGGTAAGACTGGTTGTCAGACTTTCCGGCTTCTGACTCACAAAGATCTATGAATGACAGCCGGGACCAACGGCTTCGGATTTTCGGTATGGACGGTCACCCATCGGACGGACTGACATCAACAAGCGTAGCTTATCTTTCGATCGTCCTGTGCGGCTGTTATTATTTAGCGGCGAGCTCCTTCGAGTGCTTATAATAGAAGCGCGTCATAAAATTAAAATTCACCAAGCGTGTAACATAACGTTAGAATTTATAATGAACAGCAATATAATGAAATTGATATTTTAGAAAACAAATGGTTTATAAACATATATTTTAAATAGTATGAGATGTTATACGGTTCAAATCCAAACTTTTTTTTTTGAGGATGGGAAATCATCAAATGACCCCTCCCGCTCTGGGTGGAGCGGGAGTGTCAGACTCTTACTGACTAAAACCCACCCGTGTTCCTTCCTTAGCCCTTTATATGTACCTACCTAACCCTTTCGGACAATCCCGCTGACCCAGCAGTCAAATCCAAACTTTACACACACTTTAGAATTGTCAAGGGGACGGACGGTCAGTCAGAAAAATTTAGCTAGTTGCCCATTCCAACAGGAGCAGACGAGTCCTGGAGTGGAGACCGTGTATCGATAAACGTAAATTGGCACGCCGCGCTCTCAGCTCGATGGGGCTGGCGGAGCATGCCATGCGTAATTCATACAAACGTAATACCAAAATAATTTGTAAATCAAACATATTCTTAATGTAGTGTGTATTTATTCCGATTGGATTACAGAATATCTAGGTTCCCAAATATATATTTTGAATGGACATGGAGAGGCAGGGGTGCAGCGAATATACAAGTATCTCCCGGGCCCTCGACTCATGGTACTAGAAGGAACAGATGGGTTTTAGTTAGGAGGAGTCCAACATAACCCTCCGTTCTTCCCAGATGGAGGGCACTCATGAGGATTTTCCCACGAAAATAAAGTTATTTGGAGAGGATTTTATTATGATGGGACATCCCTTGATAAAAACGTAGAGGAAGACCAAAGCACTGCGGGGTAATTGCGTAACAACTAACAATAGGAATGGCTTTCATTTTGACAGTTTACCAACACTCATTGCCTTATTTACGTTGTCGAGCAGACAAATTTTTCGAACATACTATGAAGCAATGAACTAGCAATATTCTTTAAAATGATTCAGATTGTGGTTGATAGTGTTACGCAGTTAGGGTGCAGACGCAAAATGGCGTACTGACACGACAGCCGATAGAAAAAAAAAAATCATTTATTTAGGACCAAACATTTTGATGAGATGAGAGGAAGACAGAAAAATGTTTATTTGGACTTAGAAAGATAATCACTACATAGTATAAAACAAAGTCGCTTTCTCTGTCCCTATGTCCCTTTGTATGCTTAAATCTTTGAAACTACGCAACGGATTTTGATGCGGTTTTTTTTAATAGATAGAGTGATTCAAGAGGAAGGTTTATATGTATAATAATAATAATGTTTCCGTGCGAAGCCGGGGCGGGTCGCTAGTAAATAAATAAATAATAAAAAAAGAATATAAATTGGAAGAAGGACAGGAGGATACTGATGAAGATCCCCGATCATGGGACCATCATCCTCGTTTGTCGAATCAAGCACTTTTCAACTTTAGCACTTTACCCACCTATCAGCCTCCATATTTTGTACCTTTTGCCTTATAATATAAACACAGTAATACAATCCTGTTATTATCGCAGTACAGGTCCAGAGCAGGTCATAATTTACGTAACACGAGAGAAAGTAAACTGACCAACTGGGCGACCTTGCCTTAATTAACGAGTAGCGAAAAAAAATATAAATGTGGTAATAAAGTTCTATAAACGAGTTCAGTTGTAAGCAAATATAATTATTTTATAGTATATATTTTGTAAATATACTTATTTATACACCTATTATTTATTTAGTTTTATAAAAATTTACGGCGCGGAAATTAGGACCAATTATAAATCTTATAATTATTTTAATGCAAGTTATTTTTATATAAGTTACACTAATTCAGTGTTAATAGTAGATTTTACAACAAGTGCACAAAACAAACCATTTTTATCCGAGACTTTTAGCAGCCCGAGCCGAAGGCGAGGGCTGATAGTAATGTCGAGGATATAAATGGTTTTGTGGACGAGTTATAAACTCTGCTTTTCACTTCGATTGCGAGGAAATAAAACAGTAGTATAACATAACATTTCTTTAATTAAAATTCAAAGTAAAATTAGAACAGTTTTGAATACTGAAGGAAATTATTTTTTTTTTAAATCTTACGACATTGATATTAGGCTGCAGACCTATACAGCCTACTATTAAATTAATTTTGTAATAATAATTTTCTTAAATCAACTAACCTACCGTACTTGAATTAAAATTTTAATATCTATTATATCTTAAAAAACACATAAGGCAAATAAATTAAAGTAAATATTATATAATAACAAATTCTATCTATGAACTTCTTATTGCATTTGGCTGTATGGCTCATTTTCTTTGCCTTAATATAATACATTTATGAGTAGATACGTTAATGCCCTTGTGCACAAAATTCGATTTTGTGCAGCCTATACCCTGCACAAAGAAACACTTTCAGAGCATGAGAAGTGAAAAATCTTTTTATTAACAAATGAGCTCGAAAAGACAAAAAAATCCTCAATTGAAGATAGATTTATTCATCAGTCTGAAATCGCCAACCCGTCTTGAGTAGGTAAGCATGGTGATCAATAATGCTCGTGCATTCTCTGTATGAGAAGAGGAATTTATCCTGCAGTGGGACAGTAATAGGCTGGTATTATTATACATACTAGCAGCGCCCCGCAGTTTCACTCGCATACGTTTCGATCCTTTAGAAAACCGGGATAAAAGGTATCCTAGTTAATCCTGAATATAAACTATCTGTATGCCAAATACAAATCCGTTCAGTAGTTTTTGCGTGAAAGAGTAACAAACATACATCCATCCTCACAAACTTTCGCGTTTATAAAATTATAGGTGCGCCCCGCGGTTTCACCCGCATAAGTGTCGATCTCGTGGGATTGTCTGGATAAAAATGTATCAAAATTGGTCCAGCTTTTTGAGCGTGAAGAAGTAACAAACAAAGAAACACACACATTCACAAACTATCGCCTTTATAATACTATAGTGTGATGATCAAATCTAATAACTTCAATAACCCTTTGCACAAAAAGCTTTAGAATCCGTTGTAGATGAAGAAAATCTTAAACTACGCCTAAAATTGCTAAACAACGCCATATTCCCAAAACAATCCCGATCAATGATAAAATTTCGTGGAAATATTGAACTAACTTGAATAATCCATTATATCCCAGTGTAAAGTATACTGTAACAATATCTTAGGCTCATTTACTTAATTTTTTTGTTTCAGAAACATGTACAGACGCCAGCACATCAAGTTACCCGAAACTGTCAAATTTTCCGAAACAACTTTGAACCTTATGCTTTAGCGATAAAGTTGAAAATCTATTAAAGAAATCTGACAGATTGTGGTAGGTTGATGTGCTGTCGTCCGTAAAAGGCCATTAATGGACAAAAGAGATCATAGACGAAATCCGTTTCAGACATAGATAGACGTTTGTCTTGTCAGTTTACAGTGCACCGTCCTGTCAAACAAACAAATGCAATTTGCGTTCGGATACCACGAGCAGTGTGTGACAACTGGGCGTATGTAATCGATTCACAATGCTAATTCGATGCGTATGTTTCACGATTTAGCCGGTTCGTGCCTTTGCCAGTATTGTTTTAAAAACGAGGCTGTATAATCCAATGTCTTGGTCACGTTTAATAATCGATGTGGATGCTATTACTGCAAATTATGAAATTATATTTAATTTGCACGTTGCAGGTTGCAGTAATGAATAAATAATTTGAAGTTATTGTAGTACTAAATTGCGGACTGCCTTGTTGGTTTAGCGGTTACACAAGCGCTATTTGCATGAGGTCCTGGGTTCGATTCCTGGATCTGGCTAAGTGTTATTGGGTTGTTCCATCTGGAATTACTCAGTAGAATCCCAGAGTCTGGAATTCGTGCCCGGTTGATGGCAATAGGCTTACTCGCTATCAAATGGAACTTAAACACAGCTGGCGAAATGTGGGGTGTACAGACGCCAGCACATCAAGCTACTACAATCTGTCAAATTTCATTAATAGATTTTCAACTTTATCACCAAACCATAAGGTTCAAAGTTGATTGGGGAAATTTGACAGTTTAGGGTAGCTTGATGTTCTGGCGTCTGTACTATAGGTATGTAGGTCTAGGTACACCTCTGCCTAACTATTCGGGGATTACAGGCGTGATGTTATGAAATATATAATTTCTAAGTTGCAATTATAAATAATTACATTATTATTGTAGTAGGTATTAAATTGCGGACTTTAGTTAAGAAAGTTCTTGGAAGTATAAATAATGGAAATGTTTTCTGAATAAAATGAAAAGTGCCTTGAATAGAAATTACATTAGTGAAACACTTTCTCCTTTTCTCTTATCGCGAACGAATCTGGAGCAGCCGCCACCTGCTGGGATTTATTTGCGCTTTTTGCGTTTTTTATTGTGACACGAACCTCAGGAGTGTCGGGACCACTTTTCATGCTTAACAAACCTATTGTTAAGATTCGCAGGTAAGGTAAGGTTTATAAGAAGTAAGAATCACCAGAAGACATTTTGTTTTTCCCTTCAGTAGGAGACAGCTGTCACTAATGTCAACTGTCAATTCACCACGAATGGCGGGAAACGTGAAGCGTGGCTTGACGAAAGGCTTGGTGCTTCAGCTAAAATGCGGGATCAACAGGATTCTACACCTTCAATCATAATTGTTTCATCGAAGGTTTGTCCTCTTTTTCGTTTCTATCTGTTCGTATTAAAATAGGTTAGAAGCGGCCCAGGAAGAGGTGGCGAGTCGACCTAGACGCGTACCGCAAGGCCTGGAACGAGGTGGCTCTAGAAAAGGATGTCTGGAAGGATTTGGGGGCGGCCTTTACTCAGCAGTGGGGCAGTGATGGCTAACGTAAAAACAAAGAACCATGGTTCGTTAGGTTTTCTCGAAAACTACTAAGGTACCAATATTGTTGTTCGAGTACTAATTAGTACCAATTGAGTACCTACTAATTATTTACCAAATATGGAAGCGATTGGCGTTGGTGGTCCGGCGGTAGTCACGAACATACATTTGTCTATAATCGTAGTGTTTGGCCAAGTCTTGAATGACACTAATGACGGTAACCTACAAGACATTACATTCGTCATGCCTGAATGAAAAATGAAGGTGGAAAATTGGTCATCGGATCCATTAGTTCCGTTTCTCGATGTCCACGACATGACTCATATAATTGAACGCAAAACTTCTACTTTTAAGATAGGTAGTATTATTATATGCAGTGAGTCATTCCGATTAATATCTTTCAGAAGATTTCGGGTGTCGGCCATCTTTTCCCTTATTTCCAAAAGCCAATGAATATAAAGGCTACCAATAAAAAGGTCTGACGCACGCACAATGGTCCATTTGAAGGACTAAGTGCGGAAACCAAACCCATAACATAGGGCTGACTTCCCAGCTAATAACGCAATTGAAAATTCTCCTAAAAATTAATCCATCATCATCTTTACCATTGGCAGTCTTGTTTCACCTACTGCTGATTATACGCCTCTTCCCTTTTGTGCCTTGCTTCCCTGGTTTTTACGAGTCTCAACCCAGTCTTCCCTGCGATCTTCTGTAGGTCGTCCACCAACCCACCTATTAATTTTATTATTAACTAGTATTGATGTTGTCTTTGGTCTGGCAAAATGGCGCCAAATTCCACGTCAATGTCAATGTCAATATAGAGAGCAAACTTCTTAGTAAATCGTAAAGCTATTAAAAGATGACTATCAACAAACAAATTAACACCTGTTGTGATAAAACGCGTTGAGCAATATTTTATGAATGAATGACTCACAGATTTTCCCGCCATTAGTGACGTTGTTTTTTCTAGCGTGTTGAGATGTGACAAAGGCATCAGTTTGTAGTCATTATGTAAGCGAATAGGCTTTGTTATTGTAGGTGACCTTCTTTTGTTATGTTTTTCGCTTAACTAGGTGCAATGTAGTGTGAGAAGCTTCCAATTACCTATGCTTTTTATACTTTATAGTACGACTTACTCATCGTGGATTATGAATATGATAGTGTTTTATTATTCATTTGTATTGTTTACTTCTTTCGTTTGATTGTAGGTATAATATATTTGAATTAAGAATTTGAGATAATTTTCAAGTTATGGAACAACAAACTGAATGTCTACTTAACAAAGTTCAAATTCCATTGCAACCAAAAACTTATCAGGAACTTTTTGTTACAAACGGTCACTCAAAAATCTACATTTCACTAAGAGCTGATTTTTCCAATGCCAGATAATTTTATGCGAGGAATAATTTTGAATTTTTGACATTTATTCCATACAAAAACTGTCAGGCGTCAGTCAATTTTATTCCAAGAATAAAAATTATCTGTCGATTGAAAAATCAGCCGTAAAGTAGATAGCGATACCAATCAAATGTAAATTATCTGGGATTATGAACGCTGCTCTAGGGAAGGTTTTTTTTAAATTATAAATAAAAGGCTTCTCATAATTATGTATGTTTTACATACTTATAATTAATCAGAGGAAATACACAACTTCATCCCCCTTTTTAACGCTTCGAGGGTGGAATTATCAAAAACGCTGAGACACGTATAAATTAATTTTCAATCGTCAGCCCTAAACACAAGATTTAAAGATCCTAACTTCAAAACTGACGGACTTTCATATAAATTTCCATCCCCTATTTTACCCCTTTAGGGGTAGAATTTTCAAAAATCCTTTGTTAGTGGATAATTACTCTTCACAAAGAACACACCCTCCAGGTTTCATGTCTCCAGAACCAGCGATTTCGGCTGTGTGTTGATATATCAGTATCACCCAGTCAGTCAGTCAATCAGTTTACCATTTTAGTGACCTCGGGGTACTCCTCAAAACGACCACCAAAAGTATTCCTCGAAAAAAAAATTACCACCAAAGTAACCCTCGAAAAAAAAATTAAGTACATACTCAAAATAAAAATTAATAATTTTATTCCTCGAAATGCAGAGAGAAGAGTATGAAGGATTCGTAATAAATGATATCGATAGATGTTTCATTTGGTGCGTTTTTAAGATGGTGCGTTTCGAGGAATACCCCGTGACCTCATGAGGTATTTGCAAACGTGCATTATTTCACGCCATCTAAATTATGTACTCGGTTTTAAAACCGATATGTCAGTGAGTAGTGAAGTATTCTGATTGTGTTTTGTTTTCACTTTTCGTTAAAATATTCCTAGACATAACGCTGTTTTTCCTTGTTCAGAAAAAGTGTGCATGATGATACGAACCTACTTCGTGTCCCATCTGTAACTTTATGATTGTTGGACGTTCAGTTTTTTTTTCTCTTTATTATTAGTAACTATTGCTATATTAATTAGCCTTAGGCAATGATATGGCCTTAGGCATCTTCTGGGCACGCTCGTTCCATCATAGACATTATCCATCGCTTTCTATCAGGCGTGATCAAGATCAAGAGCGGGCCCATTCAGCAATAAAAAAAAAATCAGTAGGCTAATTTGATAACCATTGACGTAAGTAGGTATGTAAAGTTTTTCCTACAGAACATTTTAGTAAGTACCTATTATATTTTGTAATTGTCCCTATACATCGCAACAGGTAAATTACTACCAGGCTACCAGGACGCAGTGATTCAGCTTTATAACGTTAATTGAAGTTGACATTAATTAGGTATGTATACCTACAGTCCTACAAAGTTACACTGGTTACACACACAGATGTTGTGAACACCTGCTGGTTTATGAGAGCCTGGTACGCAAGATATACATAACCGAAATTCCCTAGTAATAAATTACACATTAAATGATAAGGATTTTGAAGAATATTGCTATTCCATTGCTTTATATTATTATGTGCGAAAAATTTGTCTGCTCAACAACGTAATTAACGCAACATCCATTGCTACTGGTAGGGTTACGCAATTTCGCCCCGGCCAGCAAGCCAGGATAGTCTACAGAGGTTCTAGCTTTCTAGAACTTTTGCTTTATAAAACTAGCCTTGTGTATCTCAGACATATGTAACTTTCAGTAGGTAGGTATGACTCATTCATACATATTATGAGTAAATAAGAACAACAATGTGTTCCGATTTATCACCAAACGATACAGCAGCATTGTTCTCGTGTTATCACGGGTTATCATGCAGTGTTATATATAATTTTATACTTAGTTAATTAACACAAAGAGACTTATTGTTTTTTTTTTTAATAAACTTACTAATTTCCTTATTAATTAGTTTTTATCGCAATTTTTTAGGTTTATAAAGTCAACGTTGAAAATTGTATACTTATCAGCATTGTTGTTTTGAACAACAGCTGAACTGGTTTTGTATTACCTACTATACTTTAGTAATATGTAATCAGGCGTTAACATATCATAACGACACGCCTGTAATCCTAGAAGGGTTAGGCAGGAGTGTACCTACCTATAGTACAGTGCGTGCCACGTAAGAAGAGACTTGACCCCGCCTCCCCCGCCTCTTTCCGCCGCCTCTATGACGTCCGGTCCCGTCCCGCACTCAGAACTCATACCGCTAAAGATACCTAAAATCGTGTTCTGCGCATGTCAGACCACGTGGTGTGTCAAGTCTCTTCTTACGTGGCACGCACTGTACAGTGTACACCCATATTTCGCCAGCTATGTTTAATTCCTATGTAACAGGGGGCGAGCCTATTGCCCATCAACCGGGCACAAAGCCAGTCTCTGGTCTGCTATTGAGAAATTCCAGATGAGAAAAACCCAATAAAACTTTACCCGACCCCCGCGGGAATCGAGCCCAGGACTAGCAGTAGCGCTTGCGACCACTTGACCAATGAGGCAGTCAAGGTGTTACTTTGCGAAAATTTATGAAAGGTATATCCCGAAAACAGCACTGCAGAATTTTTGTCAGGCGAAAATTTGATCATCATCATCATCAGTCTACAGCAGTCCACTGCTGGACATATGCCTCTCCTATTGCACGCCATTCAACTCGATTTTCGGCAACTGTCATCCAGCTGCTACCAGCCATCCTGTGAAGATCGTCGCTCCACCTAGCCTGAGGGTATCCTACCTTAAGTTTGCTGATTCGCGGTCTCCACTCAAGAACACGTCTACCCCAACTGTAAAAACTTTGCCTGATCGGAACTATTACACACCACCATGCAGTGTCTGATCTCGTTTAGCTGCCCATTTAATGTGTACCCACACGAGAGACACGCGTCGCCACCGACACACATTGACGGCCGACACGCGTCGACGGTTGCAGTTACCTCTGCCGTCGACGCCAGTCGCTCGTGTGTAGGTACACTAATCTATAAGCAGAAACCACAAAAAATATTTCGGGTCTTGCATCTCAGTTTAATCTCGGCGATTTAGACTAGGTCAACATAACTGATAACCTAGTTAAACAAATGAATTTCCTCGGCCCCGTTAGGCAAAGCCACCTGTCAACATTCGGTGCACGTCTTCCAACAAACGCAGGATGAATCAACGAGCTTATGCAGCGGTACTCAACATTTTTTGGCCTTTATGCTAACTATAGTCATCTCGTTTTAGCATGGCAATAGCGGTCATTGACCTTTCCCTAATATCTCTCCGTAGGAATAACGACAACTATCATGTTCGCACTGCTGGGACACAGCCTCCTCTCAGTGAGAGGGAGTGGACCGTCCACCATGCGGGCCCCCAAACAACCATTTACGACAACTATAGTACATAGTTTTGGACCAAATGACCAGTACATGAGCTAAAAACTCCCGTCAGGTTTCTCACTATACGATAAGCTATGAGGTCCTCCTAATACATTTGAAATAATACCAGCCTAATTTTGTACTACTGCAGGGGAAATACCAAACATTTATTTTATCCTCCCTGACGATCAAAACGTGGCGCAGTCCATTAAACCTCTTTTGTTTAGAAATGGTTTCTCGCAGGTCATCCTCGGAGGTTGTCGGCAATTTAACCGGACTTGCCTGTGGTTCCTCAATAAATTAAGGCCTCCAGCCAGGACTCACAAAACTTAAAAACTAAGCGACTACAGGCTAAGGGCACCCCCTGGGCTAAGGGCGTCACTGGGGTGGGGCAGCAAGGGACAGGCTGGATCGGATAATATTAAACTTCAGTCCAACGAAACGGTAATAAACAATCCTCACATAATTAGTCTTCAACTACGCAAGCTTCTGAAGAGAAGAGAAGAAAGAGAGAAGTGTTGAAATGAGGTCGATGATAAGTAAAATGCATCACAATGCAACGAATGGGATGCGGCAGGTTGAGTATCACTGAGTTAATGAATCAACGGAGATCACAGGATGTGCGTGGGCGGCGCTTACAATCAACGCGGTGGCGTTTCGAAAGACACGTTTCATTGAAGTCTAGCTTTTGCGAAATTAGTATTGAGATGCTTATCTTCACGCTCTGGTTCGTTTCTGCAGTTTGTATTCGGAGCTGAATGGAATGTGCGGTATAACAAAGGAATTTACCAAATATGCTTTTTATGTGTTATCAAAAAACTTCCATTGCTTGTTCCCGATGCCTTACCGATCTTAACCGTCACTCCCCGTGTTTCATTTAGGAGTAGGCAGACTATTTCTGTAATGTACACCCACACGTCGCCAATGACATCACTTCTACATCGTCAACTGCTATATTAATCTCTATTGAATCCTCCTTTAATCCTTCATCTCCAAAGACCAAAGTACTTGTTTTGTTTGAGCAAGCAGTTGCTCTGTTTATTCATTTATCGACGGTCACGATCTGCACGATTACTGAAATATCTTTGTGGTTCTTTCGTCAAAAGAAGATTTTCAACACCAATCTACATAGTGCTCACCGGGCCTTATCTGAATACTAGCGCTGTGACACTTTTTTTTAAACGTCGCAGCATCAGGCTGAGATAGGAGCAATTTGGCCTCGTACAGGACTTACCATTTTTCATTTTATTTCTGTTTTATTTTTTATGTTAGTGTGAGTTAAACAAATACTTATTCTTTCATTCTTTCTCAGATCTGTCCAAAATTATGTCTGGGCTTTAAAAGAGAGTGTGACCTCTGAGTATGTTTCGTCCTTTCTTCTCAGTGTAGTCGGAAAGGAAACACCGACCTCATCAAGTTTTTAACACATGATTGACGAGTAAAGGTGTTATTATAAACCCAATTATAGAAATAAAATTACATATCATGTATTTTCGTCTGGGCATGACGCAGACTTGCGAAATTCGCGCTATCAACGGTATCAATATCAACCCACTAAAGGGAAAGCTGGTCGCAAAACGGTTACCTTCAAAATTGAAACGTAAAATGAATGAGTACAAATCTTTGTATTGGATCGAATTGATCTTATAGTACCTACGCTATCGGAGACAAAAACTAGGTAATGAAAGTAGGTGGCTGATAGTAAATGTTTGGGGTGACCAGCTTTATTTACTACTATCGTCTATCTTGACCGATTTAGAGATAAAACCTGTAGGGTAATTGCGTAACACAATAAACAGTAGGAAATGCTTTCATTTTGACAGCTGAACAACATTCATTGCATTATTAACGTTCTTGAAAAACCTTCAGAAAATAGGCTGCCATAAACATCAGAATAAGTCTGTTAGTAACCTTATGTTAAAGACGAACGAATCAATGAAACCTCTCACATTTATACACTAAACATACTGAAATCAAATGACAGTAATAAACCACTTCTCTCGCCCAGCCGGTCTACACAGTTGTTTCCCATGCACCGTGACAAGTATGTGTAATCAGCTTTATCGAGAAAACAAGCCCATCCAACGATACTCAAGACTGTTTGATTCAACGCCACTTTTAACTGTAACTACATCGCGAATGCAACTAATTGTGGCCAAGCATTAAGCCCATGACTCCACACGCCACCGTGACTTATCAAAACCGATCCTTCCATAAAGACAATAAGGTTGATACTCGATTGTGTCTGAGGGTAGATATGACGTTATGTTAATCGCAAGTCAGTTGTGAGTCAGCGTTCAATACAACTAGACGTAAGTTCTTGACCTCCCGTTATTATTCATGGTTTCGCTTACGAACAGCTGTTAGAGACAATTTCACTTTATTTATTTAAGACTGGTGTGTTGATAATGATCGTGTTGCAAAATCGTGCATTAAGCCCTCATCCTGGCAAGCTGCAGTAGACGGCATGAGTGCTTAAGATTGTCGCAGGATAAAGTCAGTTCGCATTACAGATATAAAGGACACTCATTCGCTAGACATTTTATGATTTACAAAATGTATTGGCTGGTTGGACCGGTCAGCAATACTCGTACATGGTTTTTCAATCTTTAAAACGCTCTCTGGCCCGACTTGAATAAGGAAATCGCATAACTAACATCTGTAATGTGGTGTAGCATAATCAGTCCATAACGTTCCCACTGTTGGGAAACAAGCTTTCTCTCTGTGAGAGGGAGTGGGCCGCAATCTACCACGCGAGCCCAGTGCCGGTTGGTAGATGTCACATGTCTTCGAATTTTTGGTTCTAGGACATGCCGGTTTCTTCGCGATGTTTTCCTTTGCCGTTTCGAGAGCAGTAGTGATAAAATTATTTACACAAAGTGAAGCGCCTACCTGGGCTGGGTCGAACTCACAACCTACAAATCGTAAATCGGGACCGTTACCACTGCACTTAAATGTGGTGTGATGCTACTTAAATCGGGCTTGCCTACACGGTTCATAAGCCCTTTCTCCGGACCTTAGGAGACCACAAGGCTTTTAACTAACCCAGAATTTCCATGCTATAACGTCTGAGTTAATCTTGAAAAGTCGTCTAAATTAACAGTCCTTGGGGGCTGTTCATTTATTACGTAAGGTGATTTGAGGGGGAGGGGGTCCAAACAAGTCTTATTGAAGTGAAAACTTCTTTAGCGGCGCTGTGTACTTTTTTTGGAATGGGTAAAAACTTCTAAATTCGCGTCAGGTCACGTGACCCTGATCGAAAATTCGTAAGACGTAAAACGTCAGACGTAAAACGTAAGACGCGCGTTGTTGAGGACAGCGCCATCTATGCACATCGGGAAGAACTACGAGGGCCTCGCGTACTAACGTCAGACGTAAAACTTAAGACGCGCGTTGTTGAGGACAGCGCCATCTATGCACATCGGGAAGAACTACGAGGGCCTCGCGTACTAACTACGTAGGCCTCGCGTACTAACTACGTAGTTCATCCAACAACGACGAGATGGCGCTGAACCACGGATATATAACTGACGACGAGCAAATCTGAATAAATTCCTTTCACGAGAAGAATAAACCAGTCACTTTGGTCATCATACCTGATTTGCAAAAAACCCTATAAAATAAGGAACACACCTTAACACGCGTGTTTTGTTTATAAGACGATTCACAAAATACACTCGTAATTGTTCAAGTTTTCACTTCTGTCGGCACTACCGGAGTGCCAGTGTTTTTTTTTTTCTTACGTGGGGGTGGGAGAGGCCCAGATTGTTCTTACGTAAGATCACAAAACTAAGCAAAAATTATAAGTTTTAAATTTTTTTGCTCCTTTTCCTATGATATTTTGGTAGATACTGATCTTACGTAAGATTGAAAGATGAGGAAAGGGTTCATCCAAGTCTTATTTTTTCTTACGTATAGGGAGGGGGGGGTCAGAAAGTGGTCAAAATTGTTTTACGTAATAAATGAATAGCCCATTGGGAATGTAAGGCTGTAAACTTATTTAAGTGCTCAGCCATAATCTTTTAAACTGGTATCCTTTTCTATTACAGATGAAATATTATTATTCGCTATTACTTGGGATTCTGAAAATCCATGACACAGGATTTGTAAGACTTGATTAAGCTATTGCGCTATGCAACTACGATAGACATTCGAATTTCTAGGCCAGTTGACCTAAAAAGCCAGTTAGGTGCATGATTGATAACAGCTACAGTCTACACTACAGACATACACTTTGGCTTTGATTAATTCTTCGTTTGCAATCAGAATTTTATTAACATAGTTCTTGTATCGTGGAACTTAGGAACATCTTTGCTTAGTTCCTTTTTACATTTTTTTTAGTACGGAACCCTCCCAAAATCTAGTCCATCTTCGAGTAGATTTGTAAGATATTTATCGCACACTAACGCGTTAATGTATTTGTTTAAATGACCTTGTAGACACCAGCCTACATTGCTGAACATAGAAATTAGTATTCCTAGCGCATTCAACGAAAACTAGATCACAAGACTTGAGTGAAACGTTAGTGTAAAACTATGTCCTTGTCTTACTAATTTATTATTTGCATACAAACTCAGTTTACACATTTGAAATCCGGTTCTTTTTGCAGATACCGTTGGATTCAATGAAGGCGTTTCATCAGTTGTAGGTCAGGAGTATCAACAAGGCATAAATACTGTCTAGCACAGTACTGAATTAAAGCACAAGCAAAGACTTGGTCCATAACCGCCTGATTTCACGAATGGCGTTCCTTGGGCAAGAGAGGAAGAAGCTTTGAGACCACTCTAGCTAGGGTCTTACCTACTACAGATGAAATCTATATTCCTTTTATTTCATCATTCTCTTGCCCTTATCCTAATTTATTTGGGGTCGGCGCAACATGTATTTTTGAAGTGAAAACTTCTTTAGCGGCGCTGTGTACTTTTTTTGGAATGGGTAAAAACTTCTAAATTCGCGTCAGGTCACGTGACCCTGATCGTAAGATTCGTAAGACGTAAAACGAAAGACGCGCGTTGTTGAGGACAGCGCCATCTATGCACATCGGGAAGAACTACGAGGGCCTCGCGTACTAACTACGTAGTTCATCCAACAACGACGAGATGGCGCTGAACCACGGATATATAACTGACGACGAGCTCCATGGGCTTGCTTCTCTTACCACTGCCGCGACCAACACCACGAACTGAAGTCTATCCTGTGTGCTTATTTGTAAATCTGAATAAATTCCTTTCACGAGAAGAATAAACCAGTCACTTTGGTCATCATACCTGATTTGCAAAAAACCCTATAAAATAAGGAACACACCTTAACACGCGTGTTTTGTTTATAAGACGATTCACAAAATACACTCGTAATTGTTCAAGTTTTCACTTCTGTCGGCACTACCGGAGTGCCAGTTTTTTCTTCCATACTTCTCTATTAGTTGTCATCTCGATAGTCACCCTCTTCTAACCATTCACACAGTCCATCCAATCTCGCTAAAACCTCATGTGCTTCATGTTACCGAGTTTTATTAAACGCGTACACATCAAAGTGCGCTTTCAGAGACAAACGTCAGGTAATCTATCAACGCAAGTGCGATTTGGACGCGTGTCTGACCGTCTCCACGACCATTTATGCCTGTCGATAGTAGCTGTTGCTTTACCTTGCGTCTGCGCCAGAAGTTATTTACACTTTCGCAGTTAAGATTACTCATGCTTGAATCTAAAAGACCGGATAACGTGTCGGAAACGTCTATAATTAGCACTCTATGTCTAACGATTCTTCCGGGGAATTTATAATGGCTGAACAACCATTGATTTGTATTTAAAGCACGTTAAGTACTTTTGAGAACGAAAGTTATCGACATAGCTCAAAGAATTAGCAAGCTGAAGTGGCAGTGGGCCGGCCATATCTCGCGAAGAACCGACAACCGCTGGGGTAAACGAGTTCTTGAGTGGAGACCGCGACTCGGCAAACGTAGTGCAGGACGCCCTCCGGCCAGGTGGGATGACGATCTGCGAAAGACTGCAGGCAGATGCTGGATGCGTCAAGCTGAAGACAGGGCGCTATGGCGCTCATTAGGGGAGGCCTATGTCCAGCAGTGGACTGCTATAGGCTGATGATGATGATGATGATGAAGTACTTTTAAATCGACTCCGAGATTCCATTTGATTGGTCGTTGATCGATTATTTGATTACTAGCTTCTGCCCGCCACTTCGTCCGCGAAAAATTTCGGGCCCCGACCCACCCCGTCGCATCGCATCGCCTACCGACGCTGTTACTTCGTTTTCGCTCAGCGTTCTTTTTAGCTTTTTTTATTTTTACGCGGCTCGTAGGTGTCCTATCATGATCTTAATCTCTTGATCCCCTAATGAGTCACCAAAGATTTTCTATTGTATCGTACTACAAAAGGTACCCGCGGGGCTTGACCGTTTAAGTAGCCTATGGCCTACCTCAAGAATTGGCTATCAAATGCAAAAATATTTTTTCAAACCCGACTGGCAATTCCAGAGATTTGCGCGTTCAAACAACAGATTTTTAACTTTATTATTAGTATAAATTGACTCCCGTTAAGACGTTGGTGCTGCGCTGTGCATGATTTCTCTCCGATCGTGTCAGATTTCCGTCCCATCGGACTATGAGAGTGAGGAAAGAGATACATTCTCTCTCCTGTGTCCGCGCACACTTTGTAGCACTATAATATCTCCCGCGACAAAGGCTACTCTCCGACGAGATTAGCCGTCCAAAATCCGGTCTGGAAGACGAATAAAATATACTTGATTTATGTAAACTTTACCTGTTTAACTATAATTAAATTCAAAAAGTGATTGTTTAACGTATTTTCCATAATTATGTATTTTGTTAAGCAGAAGTTTCCTCAATAAACTAATAACAAATACCTATAATATGTTACCTCGCTGATGCCACTTTTTTGTTTAACTGCGCATTAAATGACGTCTTCAGTAATTTCCCCTTTAAGTTATTTTCTACGATTATCTAAACGTTAATTTTCAACATAACAATATGAATCATATTAGCCATTTTGTTTTTTTGACCTTGGCACTGGCATAAATATCATTCACACAACAAAGCTAAAATATGTAAATGAGAATTGCGCAACTGATAGAGACAGGGAGGAAATGCATGTGACGAATGGAAAAAGAAAACGTGTTGCGCCGACCCGAAGTAACATGGGGTGAGGATAGGAAGATTGTAACAGAGACATTGATAAAAATCTCCTTGACCTTTCAATTCTCCTAGTCTTTCTTTTAATATTCTCTTTTCTTAGTAATTTCACATACTTTACTTTTCTCTGTCATCGACAACTTCAAACATATTATTGTTAAAGAGCGTGCGCCGAGACTCATGCGCCGACAATCATCTGCCCCCAAATGGCGCCTAAATTTTGGTGCCCCAACAATCAAACCACATCAGTCCATTCAATCAAATCTAATCACGCGACCGAATGTGCAACAATACATACAAATAGTATGACATCCGTATAAGGCAACTTGTTATTGAACCTTAAAGCAGGTTAGAATTCGTCGTACATCGAAAGATACGATATGGTTTGACAGATGCTCGTGTTAAGAAACCCCGCAATGGAAGATCGCCTTTTGTTTGGACCTGAGAGTACTCCGAATTTTAGTGTACATTGAAGTATTTAAACTACATAGAAAACACACTTATGTTTGAAAGAAGCAATGGATGAAAATTTGAAGAAGTATCGTTAGTAGAAATATCGTTAGGTACCATTGAGTCTTAAGAAAGCAAAGTCGTGACGCTTACTATTGTAGTTGTACAATTGGTGATATTAAAACACCTGTGAATAGTTTGACAATGAACCGGCTGGTAACTGGTGATACAATATCACCGGTTACCAGCTGCTCATTGTCAATGTGTGGAGAAGATTATGTTTATATTGTGGGGGAGGCTACTCAAAGTTGTAAAACTAATTATCGTTGAATTGTTAATTCAGTACATGATTCAGATAGATTCAGTACAGATTTCAGTACATGATTCTCCCAGCGTTGAAATTTTTCGTCGGTACCTAATTAAAAAAAATAGCTGTTCAGTACATTTTGACCGCGTACGCATTGCACTTTTCTGTGCAACAGCAGATTGTTTTTTCGGGTCTAGAATCATGTGCTGAATTCATGATTACAGTTTGCGCGACGATATCCCTGCCACCCTGCATAGTAGTGTCCGTGTAGTGGCTTACAGGACCTAAACACAAAAAACGCAAGTTTTAGAAAGAAAAAAAGTATATGATCGACTACAGTAAACAAAATCAGAAAAATATATGATGTTCTTCAGGATATATGTTAGGAAGATAGTGTGTTGAAAACATAATAGGTACAACTAATTTGATACGATAGAAAAAAAACATGAAGATACCTCTAAAAGCTTTATTATTTTTACAATAAAAACCATACTAATATACATACAATCATTGTGATTATTCTACAAGCAACTTACTAAAATACTAGTGTTTTAATTTTTTAGTCCAAACAATAGATTTTTTTAAATTAATTTATTGCTTCATATTTTGCAATAAATCCAGGGTTGTGTCATCGCATCGCGCTTCTCTTTCTTTTCTATGCAGTCCGACAGTGACCGCGCTTTAGGTCATTTAAGCCCTAGAAAACGTGATAATTTTTAATAGCTTTAATTTCGATGTAAACAAGTTACAAAGTCTTGTTGCGTATAAACGTGTCGAGGATAAGATTTATTCCGGTCCGGATCCCCTGGTTCGAATGTATGAACCGTGATTTCCCTAAATCTGGAGCTCCCCTATTCGACCTACTGACTCATCATTCAGCTAATCAATTTGATTTGTTTTAACATTTCCGTTCATTACAGTAATTTGTGACGGTAATAAAAAGCTTGGGTTGACTTTTAATATGATAAAGCTGAAGAGTTTGTTTGTTTGAACGCGCTTATCTCTGGAACTACCAGTCGGATTTGAAATATGTAATATTTTTTTCAATTCTCGAGAAAGGTTATATAGGCTATTTTTAACATCACGCCACGACCCTAAGGGCCGGCGCTCACTGCCGGCATGGGCCATGGCACGGCATGGCACGGCAGATTGTGCTGCGGCATCCCGCAGCGTTCTGTAGCATGCCGTGACATGGCAGGTTGTGCTCCGGCATGCCGCGGCGTGCCGTGGCATGCCGTGGCATCCCGTGGTATCCTGCCGGCAGTGAGCGCCGGCCCTAAGGAGCCGAACAAAACAAAAAAAGTCCGAGTAAACGAAAACGAAGTAAGAGCGCGAGCTGACGATGCTATGCGACGCGTTGGATCGGGAACCGAAATTTCACGCAGACGAAGTCACGGGCAGCTAGTGTAAATAAAGTAAGATATTTTGCTTTAGGTTTCGAGTTTTAACAATATTGTGGGGTGTATGGTTAACAGAGCGAGAACATTATTTTTTTTGTGCTGTAATGTATTTTTTTATTATTCAAAAGTTAGGTCTCTAAATTAGATTTCACATGAAATACGCCACTAAAACTCTCGCAAAGGACTATACGGTGAGTAGTTAACGAAAACTAATAATCTAATTGAGATTCTTGCGAACTAAGCACGACTTAGGACGATATGATTACGATGGATTCTATTAAATTCGAACTAGGAGATCAGGAAGACAAATAAGTTTCAGGTAAACTAAAGGCTCCTACAAACAGACGCGACACGCGATATAATCGCGCGCGACACAAAGGCACCGCTTGTTGCGCGACTTGCGGTGCCTTTGTGTCGCGTGTCGTGTCGCGCCTGTTTGAAGGGACCTTAAAGGCTCATACACACAGGCGCGACGCGACACGCGACACAAAGGCACCGCAAGTCGCGCAACGAGCGGTGCTTTTGTGTCGCGTGTCGCGTCGCGCCTGTGTATACGAGCCTTAAATGTAATAGTCGCGGAAGAGATGAAAAAGTTTTTATTTGAGTATCTACTTGTTGCACAACCTTCGACTGACAATATGGCGAAAATAGATTAAATTATTGTCGCCCAAACCTTTCAAGTTTTTTTATTATTTATTCAATCAGGGACTTTTTTCATCGGAATGCGTATGACAGTCCCACCTTACCCTGAATACATTCTGCTACCAATTACATTTGGGCCATGAACCTGAACAGATTCCTCGCATCATCACCATTTGGTTGAGACAGAATATTATAAGAAAAGACCCCCAACGGATAATTTCTGAGACCCATAACGAACACATCCTATCAATAAATGATGTACGTCTTCTACAAATCCACACAATTAGGTGAGTTAGTTTTTTTCATTATGCACGCAAACTTGTAACACGGAGATGGAATATGTCCAGATCCGAGTCTATCAGCTGTATCATTATTTTTCAAGTTCATATACGAACAATATAATCCTATAATTGATGATGAAAACGATATCTTGAAACATGGCAGAACAAGATTGACTTTCTCCACAATTTGCAGCATTACCATCTAGAGTGCAGTCCGTTACAAAACCCGGACGACCTTTAAGTGCTGTTTAAGCAACAATATATGACTTGGTCCAAAAAGTCAAAGTAATTACGCGATTGGCATCTTGAAGTTATTTTGCAGTCTGTCTGAATGTATAAAGAGGACCAACAAGTTTTTTCTTAACTAAGGTGCAAATCTCATTTAGACCAGTGGGTCTTATTGCACACACTTAAAATGACAACTGATTGCAATATCTTTCATTTTGACAATTTAGCCACATTTATCAGTGCCATATATTTACGTTGTTAAGCAGAAGAATTTTTCAAACCTATAAAGTAATGGGTTAGGAATTTCCATCAAAATCCTTGGATTGTGATTGAAAGTATGTTAGGCAATTACAGAGTACAGTTTACGTAAATAGCTTTTAAGTATTGGCAATCATTTTGATTTCACTGGTCTTTCTGCTCGAAATGAGAGTGACAAAATAATTGTGTTCTCCAATAGTCTAGGAATCTACAAAGTTTCGAATGAACATGTTATCTTTTGGCACCATCGTCGACTGTATCATCGCTTACCATCAGGTGACATAGTTGTCAAACAGAAGCCTTTCGATATTATTGTAGAATCACAGAAGTTTACGCGCGCTTGAAAATTTGTTACATTAATTTTGGAGGACGAAGAAAAGATGGGAGGATTGTGTGAGGAACGATATGAAAGTGAAGATAATGAATGATAGCGTGACAGTTGACAGTGGAGAATGGAAGAAGAAAACGCGTTGCCCCGACCCCGTGTAACATAGGACAAGGACGGGAAGATGATGAATTTTGCGATGATGTTCGTTTGAAAAACTGCTCCATAGTCACTCACATAGATATAAGAAATGGTCATACAAAAGCCGTTTCCAAAGACACATCTCACCGATTTCCTTCCAAACCGACAATTTGTGAAGCGGGTAAGACTGCAAGTGAACAGTTAACTTCATTCTACATTAATTAACTGTTACGTGCGCGGTGCATTCTTACCTAACCTATTGAGGCCGCGAGAATCAATTCACATTGTGTGAAGTGATATTTATACTTAAAGACGGTCGCTTTTTTACGGCAAATTAGGTACAAAAGAAAGTTTGAAGACCTGATTGATGGAAAGCGGTGTAGCGGATTTAATTGCTTTGATCCGCGGTTTGGGTAAACTGTGACCTAGTTTTTGTGAAAATGAGGTGTTCCCATTGGTTGGATCTGTACTCTTTCTCGCCGCCCTTTACAAAGAAGCGTCATTGTGTGTCAATGACTTGGTGGTCAAGATACTATTAAACGAAGACTAAAGAAATGGTGTCTTAGAACCAAAATTTTGAAGACATGTGACATCCACCAACCCGCATTGGGCTCGCGTAGTAGATTACAGGCCATTCCTTTTCGATGAGAGGAGGCCTGTATCCCAGCAGTGGGAATATTTTAGATTATGCTTATGCTATGCTAAAGAAATGGTTCAACCAGAAAGAGATAGCTGATCACCTTAAACTAAAGCAGCAGTTTAGATTCCAGACGCTGTTTGATAATGAATTCAGTCTCAATAACAAATTTTACCGAGTTAATCTAGATCGGAATATTCACATATTCCTTTAGCAATTCTCTGGAGCTATTTCCTTCTCTCGGAATTTTATTTAGAATGCTTTGACTTCTGGAACCATAATCTGACAATAAAAACATTGGGAGTTACGGTATGGAATTCTAGTTAAAGTAGGATTGTAAGCAATCAGCATAAGTACATTAGTTCGAAAACAAACAGATGAAATTACAGTGAAGCATAAAGCGTGGAGATCCACAATGATCCAAACTGGGTTAAGTGAAGACAATAGACCAATTCTGTGCCATTGAATAAAATTGTCTAGTCAACTCTTGCAAAGAATACGGGCCCGAACGCGCCGGTTTGCGTTAAATTGAGACTTCCTCTGCCCTAGTCTCGACTCTCGATAAAACAAGAGGCAGCAACAAGCAAGGGCCGAAGTCTACTGCAAAGGGAAATGCTCAATTTAATATTAAGGAACAGTATTACCTTTGTCCTTAGACTACTTGTACCAATTAGTCTGGAAACTAAATATGTACATACATAAAGATAATTATTCCAGATTAACAAGGAATAAGACAAAGAATGAGATGAAAAGAGAGGAAACGCACGTGACTAAAAGAGTGGTGAATATAAATGTTGATGGATGTAGAGGGAGAGGAAAGCCAAAGAAAAGATGGAAGGATTTCGTAAGGAATTATATGAAAGAAAAGGCTGTAAATGATAGCGTGACGGTTGACAGCGGAGAATGGAAGAAGAAAACGTGTTGCGCCGACCACGAGTATCATGGGACAAGGGCAGTAAGATGATGATGAAATAACAACATTTAGTATAAAAATTTAATAGTCAGCGCTATAATGTATAGCCAGACTATGCAGTGCAGCAATGGCAGGTTGCCTGAAGCTCTATTTATAGTTCCCGTTATCACAATCCACAATTAAAAGCAGTTCACAGTCGGTCGTAGGCCTCGTGAAATGAAGAAAATCACACGTTTTGGTAGATACCTATCCTCACGACATACTAATCATGTGTTCAAACAATGCAAAAAATCAGAACGACCCACATATTGTGGCTGTGTGTTCGAATTTGAAAATTTCTTAATGTTTTTTTTAATAATTGAAATCGCTAAGCGACAAACGTTTTGACCACGACACGATTGATACCGATTTATCCAATTTCAATTCGAAACCGCATCAAATGCGGGCAGTTAAATTCAATTACTATCCTGTGCTCTAAAGCTACCTACAATGACGCTAAAACTTTTACAGCTTCACTCCACAAAAGAAGCAAAAAAACTAAATTCAGGTTTAGGGCGTACTAAAACAGGTATTCAGTTAATTAACGTACCCAGATGAAAGTACGCGTTCGGTAGTAAAATGATCGTAAATGAAAAAGAAAATTTACATTTCTAAGGTATTCCAAGTGAAGCATAGGCTGTCAAAATTGTTTACGCAATTATAGGCCGTATAAACAATGATTTAGAGTTTATAATGCTCCTTGTTTATTGTAAAGGAGTCACTGACCTGGGTAGTTAGGGTTTTCAAGAAGTCTGTGTCATGTCAATCTTGTTATGGCGCTGTGAGCTGTGAAATGAAGTTTTTGCCTGAATACGTGTTGAAGTATTTGAATTCAAAAGAAACCGTACTTTTTGTGATGATATCTCACCCAAATTTTTAAATTTTTAACAAAATAAATACCAATTTTTAGCGTTCTTTGATTTAAACATCAGATCAGTCAAGATCGACTCAGCCTATTTTAGGCCATTGTCGTTATATATCTTCTTCCAAGTGTGTCGATGGCAAATATTGTTTAAAAAGAAGTAATTTTTTTGTTTTGCTTAGTACTCAGTAACGGTGCACCATTCGCTGACGCAGACATTAGATCCTCCCGTGTTCAGGTGACAGGTTTTGCATCGCAAGATGAAAGCTGCGCCATGATCATCGGAGAGACGCCGCATATACAATCAAGATCGGAACCATCCGAGAAACCTGTGGACATTGTCACGCATTGATTGATACAAAGAACAGGACAGCTTGAAATCAATTAAAAGTCCAACTAATTGCCTACTTGCTACTTTGAACAAATCCTGTCTGTAACCGGTCAAGCGCGAGTCAAGTTGCGGGACCAGTGCCTATAATTTTAAAACAGTTTTTACTTGACAATTTGTCCCGAGAAAATTGTTAACGAACCGTGTAAACGTTTGAAAATAATGCTTTGTAACATGACGAGACAATTTGTCATAAAACTATAGTGTTACTAGCTTCCGCCCGCGGCTTCGCCCGCGATGTATGTCGATAAAAACTATCCTTTGCCCTTCCCCGGGATGCAATTATCTCTCTGCCAAATTTTATCGAAATCCGTTCAGTGGTTTAGGCGTGAAAGGGAAAGGAAAGGCGAGGAAACATACATACAGACTGACAGACAGACAGAGTTACTTTCGAATTTATAATATTGGTATGGATTTGAATAGACACTTATCGACCAAAAAAATCACTAGTCACACCAGTATCTCCCACTTCTGCGTTGCCTTTTCCCAACTATATTGCCGTCGGCTTCCAGTCTAACCGGCAGCTGAATACGTGCAGCGACTGCCTATCTCACCTCCACAACCCAGCTACTGAGTACACGATCATTTGGTAAGACTGGTAGTCAGACTTTTAGGCTTCCGACTACCCAGAACGACTATCATATAGATCTACGAATGACAACCGGGCCTAAGAACATAACGTCCTTTCCGTGACACGGAACTTCAACTTTCATTACTGCATGATAATTCATGAATCATTCATCAAGACAGCTAATCTTAGGTGTAAATGCCACACTAAAAGCTCCTGACAGCCCTGATACTGTTATACACAGAGGCAAACAATAAAAACGTTTTAATTACAAACTAAATGAAGTCTGTTGTAAAAGACAAGTCTACCGCCGGACATTAATGCTCCTTCAAACAGGCGCGACACGACACGCGACACAAAGGCACCGCAAGTCGCGCAACGAGCGGTGCCTTTGTGTCGCGCGCGATTATATATCACGTGTCGCGCCTGTTTGTAGGAGCCTTTAGCCTCCTAAATCTCCGTACAGAGATGCTATTGAGAGGGTTCAAGTTCGCAATGATATTTTTGGTCCAGTGAAGCTACAATGTTTATCGAATCTGGTGTTTTGATAATTTTTCAAATAGTTTAGTTTAGGCAGAGGTGCATCTAATACACCCACATTTCGCCAGTTATGTTTAAGTCTCATATAACAGGGGCGAGCCTATTGTCATCAACCGGGCCCGAATGTATTATAGGTACACGTCTGCCTAAAGGCTCCTCCAGACAGGCGCGACACGAGATAAAATCGCGCGCCACACAAAGGCACCGCAAGTCGATCAACGAGCGGTGCCTTTGCGTCGCGCGTCGCATCTGTTTCCAGGAGCCTTAACCCTTCGGGGAAAACAGGCGTGATATTATTTTATGTTCATGTTTGGTTTAGGCTACAGCAGTCTAATCTAATTTGGCTGAATCGAACTCATCGGATAAACTGTTTTCTGACTCACATGGACTTAAACTAGCAGTCAAGTGGTCGCATCTAGCCACAATTTCTTGGGGTATACCTTGAAACTAGGGCTTTCAATACCGGTATTCCGGGATCCCGTAATACCGTGATCACGGATTTTATTTTGGACTTTTACAATACCGGTATTGACGCCCCAATACCGTGATTACGGTATTACAAACATTAGATCTGAAAATTATGTGATCTTATTCTCACACTTGTTTTCTTCAGCGCAAGCGTCCCACTGTTATCTTAAGCGCACCCTCCCGCACCCCGCCTGAGACAATGCCCGAAATCGAGCTGTATTTATGTGTCGTTTTTGTTATTGTCACTATTGTCAGTCAGTTTCGCAAAGGCGACGGGATAACGCGTCTATAATTACTTTTACATTTTTTTACTGTTTTTCAGAAATTGTTATTAACGCTTGATTTATTTTGTTACTTGTTTAGTTTTAGATTTTGATTGTTTTTTTTATTAAATAATTATGAAATAGTGTTACTAAAATGATTGCTAGCTACTTAGCTAGTTAAGCTATACTTAACTTACTTGCATTTCTACAAATAATGATACCTATGTTGATTCTTGATTTATTTTCTTACTTGTTTAGTTTTAGCTTTTTTGATTGTTTTTTTATAACTTAATTATTAAGAATGTTACTAAAATGATTACCAAATGATTGCTACTAGCTAGTTAAGGTATACTTTACATACTTACATTTCTACAAATAATTGATGACATTTAGGTAATAATAAGAAATATATTTTTTTATATTGTGCAAACAAAGTCTATGTGAAATGCCTTGCTGCAAAAAGAGTAGATTCAGTTTAAGTTTTCATTATGTTCCTAATTCCTAGTCCTACCTAAATAATCAACCAATACCAAATTATTATAAAAGAATTAAGAAAGCAATGTATAACGTATTTATTTTAGTATTTTCAATAAAATAATAAGAACAATACTGATTTGAAAATACAGAAAGGCGTATTTTATTGGTTTTATTAATGTCCTAATTGAACTTGCGTTCAATACCGGACTACCGGTATTGATACCGGGATCACGGTATTGACTTTTCCAATACCGGTATTGATACCGGTATTGAAAAAATCCGGTATTTGAAAGCCCTACTTGAAACGCACCAACTTTGAAACGCTCCAAATGAAACGTCTATCGATATCATTTATTAAATTATTACGAATCCTTCATGCACTTCTCTATGTTTCATCGTTGATGCATTTCGAGGAATAAAATTATAATATCTTTATTTTTATTAATATTAAAAAAAATTTCGAGGAAAGGCTCGTACACACTGGCGCGACGCGACACGCGACACAAAGGCACCGCAAGACGCGCGACGAGCGGTGCCTTTGTGTCGCGCGCGATTCGCGACGCGCGTCGCGCATTTGTGTAGGAGCCGGAATACTTTTGGTGCGTTTCAAAGTTCGAGCGTTTCGAGGAATACCCCAATTTCTTTACTCCTGCACCGTAATTGCGTAACACAATATCTATCACAATCTGAATCATTATGAAGGATATTGCTAATCCATTGCTTCAATATGTTCGAAAAGGTGTCTGTTCACGCAATGAATGTTGTTGAACTGTCAAAATTAAAGCCATTCCTTTTTTTTATTTGAAATGGGTTTGCTCTTGACTCTAGTCTAGGTCAGAGATGACAGAGACAAAGTCTACGATGGAGTGAGCTCACCCAGAAGAAGCCTGTTCACTCTGAAGAGATTCGGGTTGTATGCACTCGGAAACACAAACGCAGGTAGAGAGTTCCAATCTTTTGCTGTGCGCATTATAAAGGACATTTGAAAACGCTTAAACGCATTCCTACTGTTAGGCTAGGCATATCTTTGGCTACAGAATTCTTTGTTGTTATGACACTGTTGACAACAACAGGATTTTCCTCTCGTGAGTTCATCATATAAATATGACTGTGTAACTTACATAGTAGGTTTCAGCGCATGCAACCTTCATGAATGATAAACAACTCAATGTTGGCATTAAATAAATCCGGGAAACACTGATAGAGATTATATCGCGGATATTCCGAAATAACATTGCAAATATTATCAAAGGATGTACATTTAAACCAGGAAAATATAAAGGATTTGTGGATAACATAGTAATTGTGTGATGATGTGATTCATCTGTCAGCAAAGCCACCAATCATGCATGGGTTAGATTTAGAGCTATAATTTTTAATTTCCAGCACGTTTTTCTTCGTCATTTTAATGTTTGTGGAAACAGGGACTATGGTCTTGGCACCTCCGAAAAAACGTCAAAGATGGCGACACCTGTCACTTCCATCCAAGTTCGAATTAGCCGTTAAAATTCTGTCATGGCCGCCACTTTTTATCGCCACAGAAATTCCGCGATGAACTCGCGCCTAACCGGTTTTTGTTTACTTATCTGATTTAAATGTTATATAAATACGTAATGTTATATAATTTCGATGAGAATTGTACCCATATGTCGTAATAAGGCCGATCCTGTTTTACCGTAAAATTAAATCGATTTAGTATGAAAACTAGGGCAAATATTTAAGAGACCATTGTTGTGGATCAAACCGTACTTTAAATACCAATTAATATTATCGTAGGTAATAGATTTGTTTCGGTTTTAATATAGCAAAAAAATACCAACTAAGCAAAAAATTGCTTGAATGAAATTTAAGAATGAGATCTTGTTGCAAATACCTACTACTCAACTGTGTAAACACTTAACTAGATTGACATGGATATCTTTCACAAATGCGCATCAAAATGATGCTATCTAGCTAGCAATTTATAATTCTATTTTATACTAGCTGTACCCGCGACTTCGTTTGCATGCCAAGTATCAATAAAGTGTCGCTTAGAGAAAGTGTAGGTAACTCCTCCATTGAAAAGGAAGAATCTTCTTCCTCTTTTTAAGTTGTTTTTTTTTGGTGGTGAACCCTAAAATGAAGCTACTTCTATTTTAGTCCTATGTTACTCCTTATAAAATCAGCTATCTGCCAGTGAAAGTCCCGTCAAAATCGGTCCAGCCGTTTTCGGAGATTAGTCGGAACAGACAGAAAGACAAAAACAAATTTACAAATAGTTTTTTATCACATCTATTCAAAAAGAGCTTCTTCGTAAACAGGGATTAAAATAGTTCTTTAATCCCTAGGGACTAAAAGTGATTTGAATTTGTAATGTGGATATTGTTAGTAGGGATGCATCCGATACCGATACCGATATATCGGCGATACTTCAGGTTTGCCGATATATCGGTATCGGCGATATTTTTATGGCCGATACAACGATACTTTTCAAATTTCGCGCTTTAAAAATGTAATGTAAACGCGCGTGTTGTCCCGTCTATTTCGTTGCAAACGAGGCACGAACTAACTATGCTCGGGGAAACCCCGCGCTTTATTCAGTGTTTTGTTTCGCCCGCCCGCTTTGGCCTCGCACTCGCACATCTATCCCATTTCGTTAGGTTGTATGTTGTTGCGCGTAGTATTTTTCCATGCAAATAAGATTAAGAATTATATATCGTAATTATTTGTGTATTGTATTGTTGAGACCGCTCGCGCTCCTCTCAACATCGCCGCGCGCTGGCGGCAGTGAACGAGGGTTGCGGGGACAGCGGGGAGTCAGCCGGCCGACGGCCGAGCGCGGGCCCCCGCGCCACAACGCCACGACAGTCAGCTGTTGCTCTCCTTCGTGCACGGCTGCGCTTACGCGTCTTAATCATTTTCTTATTCATATTGAACCGACCGTTGTTATTTTATTTCTTTTATTAATATCATTATACTTGTTATACAGTCCACTATACATTCATTTTGCTCCACCACTGACCTATCGTCGCGTTCATGTATGTAATTTATAACTAGTTGTTTGAGTCAAATAAAATAAAGAGTAGATCAACTTCAAAACACAAAAGTGCTATATGGAATCACTTTAAAATTTCGACAATTGATAATTCCATAAAAATCTTATAAATGTTAATTTTGATTACCAAAACTTAAAAAAAAAAATTACTTAATTGTGTTTTATTTAATCCAACTTCCTTTTTGAATTCAGTAAGCGTATCGGTATCGGTATCGCCGATATTTTTATAAGAGTATCGGTATCGGTATCGTATCGGCAAAAAGGCGTATCGAGGCATCCCTAATTGTTAGTAACCAATCACCAAAGTGATAAATCACGAACATTGTATGAACAAGTAACAGGCTGTATGATAAAGTAAAACGCGCACGAGCCAAGTTATTGTATGTAAACAAATAAACGTACTATTCTTATTCATAAGTTGCACTTATTTATTTTTTCATAGAGGATGATAAAAAGTAGAGTGTCCACCTCGGGAGCAAAGTGACGTATTTTGAATCCCTCGCTACGCTCAAGATTCTACTTTAGAACCCCACGCTGCGCTCGGGATTCTACTCTAGAATCTTTCGCTCCGCTCTGGATTCAAAGAAACACTCTCGCCTTCAAAATAGTTGTTGGGATTGGCAAACAATCTACTATTTTTGTTATAAGTACGTAGTAAAAAGCTGTTATTTTGACAATACAGACAGACACTTAATTATTTTTTTGTTTGTGTATATACCTAGTTGCGTCATTGACATAAAGACCGATATTTGGGGGAAAGTGTCGTTTCTTATTATGTATGCGCTTTTATAATTTATAACGTAACAATATTATCGTAGACGTCCCCATCGAATTTGCATTTCCGTCAGTTGTGCCTTGCACAATCAAAAGGATGAAACACTTCGATCGAACTGAGGCATTCGAAAGGCAGCTGCTGCTTCAAAATCATACACTAATTTCGACAGTCCATTAGAAAGATAACGGGTCGATGTTGCAACACTCGCATCTGCACATCTTCCGTCCCTTTCACATCCACGAGCTTCGCCGAATGCCTTGTTTTGCCCGCAAGTTTGTTTGCTTATTTTTTTAGGATACCCATGGCATTTGAGAACCTTCGCACCTTTGAATATTTAGTTTGTGGAGCATCTGCGGGTTTCTTTTTTGCATCATAAAAGCTTTTTTATATTCGCCTTATTTTTAGAACTTTTAAAGATAAAAGCTAAAAGGACAAATCATTTTAAAACCAGGTTTTGATTCCCTACCATCCTGCCAGGTAATTGCGTAACACTCATAAAATGGCAATCGATCGCAATACCTTTCATTTTGACATCCATAAGCAATATGGAGGGGCTTGAGGCTAAATAAATAATAACAGCCGCACGGTTCGATCGATCAGGTTAAGCTACGCTTGCCGCGGTTGGTCCGTGGATGGGTGACCATCTTCAAACTCAAACTCAAAGCATTTATTTCAATTAAACCATTTACAGGCACTTTTGAACTGTCAAGAAGTCGGTCAGTCAGAAAATATGAAGCTAGTTGCCCATTCCAAAGCGTAGGTACCTAAACCTATGGAGAAGAACGGGCAAGAAATTCCATGGACACTCTTTTTAAATTATCACGTACCAATACCTCGGAAAGCACGTTGTTAAGCCGTTTTTCCCGCCGTAGCCGTTATGTGGTTCGAATTATCCCACTAGATGGTAGGTATTCAAACCCTATAAAAAACATTATGACGATAACCGATAAAATAATCTGACGGAAAGGAAATCAAACATAGCCTAACAAAAATAAATTGATAAAAATATGAATCCCACCAAAAACATTTTCATGTAAAATGTTGCCAAGACGAGACCACATATGGCTCGCACCAAAGATACTATTTCTTTCTTATTTGCAAAATAGTCGGGCAAACGTCATCTAAAACTATTCTGAATTTCAAATGATTGGCATTAGTAGTTCTTGAAATATCCAGCTGTGACAGACGGACAGACAGGCAGACAGAGAGACCGACAGACAGACAGACTGAGTCTCACCATAAGGGTCCTTTTTTACTATTTTGGTACGGAACCCTAAAAAGGAGCATTTAAAACTAACAAAGTTACACTAAAAACAACCAGAAAAAAAAACATCGCACTGTCAAAAAGTTATCAGATCTCTTGTAGAGCCAAGCTTCTACCTCTACACGCCCTAACTTTACAAGCCCTAACTTCACAAACTCTACACCTTAGTCAAAATATGAGGCTTGGCCGTTTCGTTAGTACAAGAACTATTGTATAACAGTGAATAAATGTTTCTCCTTACGATATGATGGTAGCGAAACGGCCAAGCCACAAATTTTGACTAAGGTGTAGTTTGTCAAGCTTACATACCAAATTTCAGCTTTCTAGGACTTTAAGAAGTACCCTAAGAGTTGTGATGATCATCAGTCAGTGACTAAAAAACTGTTTTTTTTTTATATCAATAAAATCTAAAGTATAAGAGCTATGCAATTGAAACTTTATATGTTTAATAAGTCCACTATTGACATCATATCCCGAGAATTTTGTTTATCTGGTATAATGCAAACCCAAGTTATGAGGGTCCAAAAAACGACGAATCGCTTCGGTAGTGCCTTTGCGCTTCGCTTGGCTCATCTTGGCGGGGAGACTCCCGTGCCCCTAGATAATATAAACAGTCATCGACATTACCGCGGCACACGGAAGTTTCAAGTTAATACATTATAAACGAACAATTTATTTCCATCATTCAGCAGAACTAGACTTTTAATAACTGTAACAAAGTTGAACGCATTAGAAGTGGGTCTTGTTTAATTTCTATACACACCTGCGCTAACACAATTTAACAAAGGCAGGTGTGTCTAAATACAGAAATTCAAGGCACCAATTAATTTCATATTTTGTGGTAGGTAGGTAAAAGTTAAAGTTATAACAAGCCCCGCAAACTCCCGAGTGAATGTTCTTCTTGAACATGGCAACACAGCATGCTCAGACGCGCTACGCGGTTTTAAATTTAGAAATGCTTTCCATCTGACATCTCGCTGTTTCAAAATTAGAATAGTGTTTGGCGGTCCCTTTTCTTGACTGCCAATTCGAAATCTGGGCACTCATTTTGAATTGTACAACGGGAACTTATAACCAAACTTTTAAGTGTCCATGGAGTTTCTTGCCCGTTCTTCTCCAAATGAATCTTAATACGCTTTGGTATGGGCTTCATCATTCTGGCTGACCGACACTTTTTTTTTTCAGGTTGGGAAATTATCAAATGACCGCTCCCGCTCTGGGTGGAGCGGAAGGGAGTGTCAGACTGTTACTGACTAAAACCCACCCGTGTTCCTTCCCTTTATGTTCCGGGCCAGCGGTAACCCTTTCGGACAATCCCGCTGACCCGGCAGGCTTCGGCCCTGACGGGCCCCTTCAAATGCTGCTGATATCTCTTTGAGGCACTATCCTATGTCCTTTTCCGAGACTCAAACTATATCTATACCAAATTTCATCTAAATCGGTTCAGCGGTTTAAGCGTGAAGAGGTAACAGACAGACAGCAGCGGAGCTTTTCAGAGCGTGATGCTCGAAAACTGATTAGAATTTAGAAAAAGTGTATAGGACAATGCTGTTTAGCTGCGTTCTCAGTTCGTGGAAGAGAGCAGAAAGCAAATAAAATAAAAATTCTACACTTTTCACACCATTATGAACAACTTTTACTAGGTATGGGACCAAACCTGAAATCGCGAAAAAAAATCAGGTGTTCCCTACATTTTAACGAGTTATACGAACATAAATGTAGGGAACAACTGATTTTTTTTCGCGATTTGAGGTTTGTTCCCATAGTAAAAGTTGTTCATAATGATGAGTACAATGACCTCATAAGAGGTTGTTGATGTTTTACCAATAACTCTGTATATTTTATTGGCGGGTACTGAACATTGAGAACATTATTAAAGTGAACTAAATCACTTGTTTTAAATTGCTACTATTTACCATACGTTCGTACAAGGCCAGTTGATAGATTACGATCTATATCGTTGCTAGAACTTTACCATTCACTTGAGCAGAAAGCCGTAGTAATTAAAACGCAGATTAGTTTTTTTGTTTAATTTATCGTTAATCTAAAGCTGGACACTAAAGACAGGTCCTTAGTAGCTAAACAAGGATGCAATAGGATTAATATATCAATCTGTCTAGCCTTTCCCCAGCTATGGTGTTTATTGGGGCCAGCTTCCAGTCTAACCGAATGCAGCTAAACACCAGTACTTTACATGGAGCGACTGCCTAACTGACCTCCATAACCCAGTATCTGGGGAACACGATGCCCCTTGGTCAGACTTGGGCTTCTGACTTCCCGTAACGACAGAAGCTTTACGAATGACAGCCAGGACCAAAGGCTTAACGCGTTTGCCGAGGCGCGGAGGGCTCTCAATATCTAATTAATGGTGACCCATCCGCAAACCAACCGCGGCAAGCATAGCTTATCCTTTGATCGACCGCTGCTACTACCTTAATAGATTAATCAATGTTATATCCTTATTGTTTGAATGAATGACAAACTGCGTAAGCGCACACTACTTATCTGCAGACAGTTAGACAGCATTACTGCCGTATCGCGGAAAAGTACCGCTGTACCAGTTTATCTCAGTTGAGCATTACAACATGCGCAGGATTATAGTATTAGTACTCGTCTTGACGCGGTATCAACTCGAGTATCTTTAGCGGTACATCGTGTAGAAATTACAGGCATAATACTTATCTATACTTAATGTTATAGAGGTAAAATTTGTGAGTTTGTATGTAGGCAGTAATCTTCGGAACTACTGATCTGATTCCAAAAATTATTTCACTAATGAGAAGCTACAGTATTGCCAAGTATTATAGAATATATTTCAAAACTAGGAATTTCACGCGAACGAAGTCGCAGACAGAAGCTAGTTAAGGATAACATACATAGAAATCGGTCGCACAAGGCGGAAACCCATGTAACAAAGGCACTTTGCCCTTATTGGAACCACGGAGTACAACTTCCATGGCGGTCCGACGTCCTTCCTTACAAGTTCTAATAACCGATCACGCTAATTATTGCCTGAACAAACGCGCCATTTTGCTAAGATCCACGCAAATTCGCATAGACGTAATTGCATACTAATTCGTTTCACCTCTAATGTTTTGAAGTGTAAACAAACGCCTACATTAAAATTCGAGTAATGGACCTGAAGGCCTTTTTCTCGTATTTTAAAACGTTCAAAATCCAGTCGCTGTCTCATCATGGCGACAAACAAATGTCAAAAACTTGTCAAAAATGTAGGGAAATTAGAAGTATTTTTGACAGCTTGAGAATGTGACCAGACTGTGAACATTCTTAAAATTACGAGAATTACCCCTCAGATTTATAAATATAATTTTAACCATTTCACCAACTGCTTCTGCCTGCGACTTCGTCCGCGTGCAATTTCATGTTTTAACAAAAAGTATCCTATAGCTGTGCCCCGTTACTTCGCTTTCGCTTAGCGTTCTTTCTGACTTCTTGCTCGGCTCCTCAAGAATTGGGCTATCAAATGCAAAATGTTTTTTTTTTCAAATCCGACTGGTAGTTCCAGTGATAAGCGCATTCAAACAAACAAGCTCTTCAGCTTTATTATATTAGTAACGTATAGATAGATAACAAAGGGCAGTGTTCGATATGTTGTCCTACTTGGTTAGGTAACCAAGTTGGTCCTTTTATTCAATTAGTAAGTCTTTTTTTTATTTTACTTGTACCGTAGGTTCTCATAGTCATACTTAAATTAATTCTTATTACTTTAATAAAATGATTACCTTTTCGTTGGAGGCATAATTATTTTAATTTTCTGATGACTCACGGTTTTCATTTCGCTGTAAGTAATCGTAATTTTCGTCGAATATTTCTTTTCTAGCTTTTGACCTTATAATATAGATTGACCTTTCATGAACTGGATTTATAGTAGACTTACGAAGCGAAATAATTAAAAGTAAGTCACGCTTATTGCTCAATTTTAATTATAAATTGAGCAATTAGCTTGACTTACTTCTCCGTAATCTTCTTGGACGATACTCACAACGCAAAAGTTGATTTGTACTAGGGATGCATCCGATACCGATACCGATATATCGGCGATACTTCAGGTTTGCCGATATATCGGTATCGGCGATATTTTTATGGCCGATTCAACGATACTTTTCAAATTTCGCGCTTTAAAAATGTAATGTAAACGCGCGTGTTGTCCCGTCTATTTCGTTGCAAACGAGACACGAACTAATTATGCTCGGGGAAACCCCGCGCTTTATTCAGTGTTTTGTTTCGCTTGCCCGCTTTGGCCTCGCACTCGCACATCTATCCCATTCCGTTAGGTTGAATGTTGTTGCGCGTAGTATTTTTCCATGCAAATAAGATTAAGAATTACATATCGTAATTGTTTGTGTATTGTATGTCATTTATAACTAGTCGTTTGAGTCAAATAAAATAAATAGTAGTCATATCATCAACTTCAAAACACAAAAGTGCTATATGGAATCACTTTGAAATTTCGACAATTGATAATTCTATAAAAATCTTATAAATGTTAATTTTGATTACTAAAACTATTAATTAATTGTGTTTTATTTAATCTACCTTCCTTTTTGAATTCAGTAAGCGTATCGGTATCGGTATCGCCGATATTTTTATAAGAGTATCGGTATCGGTATCGTATCGGCAAAAAGGCGTATCGAGGCATCCCTAATTTGTACTTAGATTTTTGAAAGTTCTAGGTTACATTACTTACGAATACCCGGTTTGTGAAAGCTTGATCAAGTTTGTTAAAAAATTCAAATATTATGTCATTGGTTGTGGAATCCATGTTGTAAACATCAACAAACTTTAGATGGGGTCATCTTCAGTAACAGACCTCCAAAATATCAGACAAATATTATGAACGTTAGGTCTTTGACATAGTGTTCAGAGTATGAAACGCACGGATCACTTTGTAGATAACGGTAGCACCGTTTTATCACCAGTACATCCCATATCAGTTTGGTATACCTCGACCAAACCCTTTGGGAACTTCAGGCGTGTCGGATGTGCCCTAGTTACCTATCATTTGTATGTGAAAACGCGTGATTAATAAGAAGGGTCAACGCAATAACGTATTTCACCAAGGTTAGTAGATTAAAACTAGACGAGGATGACGAATACAACTTTTTATCATTCAAACTAATAGATGGTCGAAAACTGTGAAAATGAATAAGAATGTAAAAAAAAAACAGCTGTTCCCTACATTTATGTTCGTATAACTCGTCAAAATGTAGGGAACAGCTGATTTTTTTTTTCGCGATTTCAGGTTTGGTCCCATAGTAAAATGTTGTTCATTGATTAGTACAATGACCTCTTAAGAGGTTGTTAATGTTTTACCAATAACCCTGTGTACTTTATTTACACACCACAAAAATACATAACATAAAAAATACATCAAACACTACAAAATATACAATGGCCAGTATTACTTCATTAGACTGCTAATTAAGATTTTCAAAGTATTAATTTAAAAGCAAATAGGTACATTATTCCCCTTGATTTATTTAGGTCATTAATGACACACAACCACGGTGACAATACACTATAAACTACTTACGTCTATAATGACTAACTTGGATGCAGTTTAAATACCCATTGTTAGTAAAAGCGCACTGAACTTGGGCATGACATGACAAACAGGAAAACAAATCAACGCTTCATAAAAATGCTGCAACGTTTCCAGCAAGGGAAAAAAACACTTGATTAATATTAATTAATCAATTTGTAGTTCGAACCTCTACGGCGCCTAGACAGGCCTAGAGTTCTAGACGCAGTTTCCATAATTCATCACAGGTAAATAAATAGTTTTATTTTTCTCCATGGATACAAAAACCTAACATTCCGGTTGGTCAGATTCTGTGCGACTTGGAAAAATAGTAGACGTCGGCAATCAACGGCAAAAAAAACCGTTAAAAGAGCACGGTTTTACAACGCGGTCCAAATTTAAAATGGCTGACCTTTAAAAGTTCTTTTGCGATGCGACATACTAAAATACACTATTCATTTGAGTTTTCAGGATAATGCGATACACTTTTTGGTTGTCAAGAAAGTATTTAAAAGTGAAAGATTTAAGGAAAGTTTTGAGTATGAATTTCGATGGCTATAAGAGTAGGGGAAGATCAAAGAAACGATGCATGGACTGTGTGAATTATGATATATGTAGTTAGAAAGGGGGTGGGGTCCTACAAACAGGCGCGACACGCGATATAATCGCGCGCGGCACAAAGGCACCGCTCGTTGCGCGACTTGCGGTACCTTTGTGACGTGGAACGTGTCGCGCCTGTTTGAAGGAGCCTTAATAGAGAAGTAGGTATGGATGAAAAAAACAAGTTGCGCCGACCACAAACAAATTGGGATAAGGGCAGGAAAATAATAAAGTGAAATATTTTAAGTCCTTCGAACTATCCTGGGAAAATAATACCAAGACCCGACCCGAAGGACCAGGTGTAAAGTAATATACGACCTGACTACTGCAAGTTTATGCATCTGCGATAAGAATGGTCTCTTCTAACACTTACGAAAACCAGTAACGGGCAGAAACTAGTTTTCTTATACAATGTGTTTCAGAGAGGTGTGACCAAACTTGGGGGTGTGGTACAGGCCATCAAACTGAACAACTTTTTCCCGGGGACAAACACAGTAATCGTGAAAAAAAAATCAGTCGTCCCATACATTTGGTCAAGAAGGTATTGAAGTTTTGTATGGGACGACTGATTTTTTTTTCACGATTACTGTATTTGTCCCCGGGAAAAAGTTGTTCAGTTTGATGGCCTGTACCACACCCCCAAGTTTGGTCACACCCCTCTGAAACACATTGTATATTAGATCGCTTAGTCACCTACGACTCCCACGGGATTATTCGCAGCTAAATAAAAACAGCACTAAAAATATTCATCTAGTTCACCGAACTCCAGGACTGTTACTCCATACTTAATATACTTATCCAAGACATGCAGTAAATCATGCTAAATAATAGTGCAGCCTAGGAGATCAATGAACGCTGTTTATTTCAGTAACTATGTAATGGATCTTTGTTTACCCATTTCACATGAGTTGCCTAAGTTTGGCAGAAAGCCAAGGAGTAGCACTGTTTTGCAAGTCTCACAAACTTCCGGATTTTTTCTTCTTTTACTGACACTAATGCTAATCTAGTTACTACTCCAGTACTCTTGTACCCTCACAAATGACTTAATACATTTAGCGCTAAACATATGTAAAACAACATTCTGTCTCTGACACTTTGACAGAAATAGAACGTTTGAAGGCGCAGTAAGAAGCAAATTTTTAGTTAGGTAATTGACAATAGCGCATCGCGGCAACAAATAAGGTTCAAAGCAGCGATGCGTTTGATAGTTTGATGGTAGGTAAATCGAATGACCACCATAATAAAAGTAATTTTGCAATTGTGGAAGTGGAAGCCTTCTTGTCACAGTCATGACTCATGACGTGCAGACTTTGACTATTTCTGCTTTGTGCTCGTGAAGGTTTTTAGAAATACATAATTATCTTTTTTTTTCTTTCTTTCACCGCCCGCCTGCCCGGGCCCGCGTGGTAGATTACGGCCCACTTCCTCTCACAGAGAGGAGGCCTGTGTCCCAGCAGTGGGAACATTATATGTAGTCTGATTATGCTGTACTAAGTCGCGCGAAAAAGTTTCCATACTGAGAAGAGTGAACTCATCATCAATAATAATGACTTTTCCATGACAATCAAGTCAAGTCTCTGCGACATTGTGAGTGTCGGAGGTGTCACAACAAAAGTCTTTTGACGCGGCTGGGCGAATCTACGATTGAAATCTTTGGGGCTATATCTAAAATAGACCATATTACCTAGCCTTTTCCCAACTATGTTGGGGTCGGCTCCCAGTCTAACGGAGTCGGAGCGACGGCCTATCTGACCTGCACAACTCAGTTACTGGGTAATACAAATTCCCTTGGTCAGACTGGTTGTCAGACTTTCGGGCTTCTGACGAACCGTACCTAAGGACTGTCAAAGATCCACGAATGACAGACGAGACCAACGGCTTAACGTGCTTTACGATGTAAAGGTGTTAACCCATCGCCGAACCAACCACGGCAAGCGTAGCTTAACCTGATCGATCGACCCCTGCGGCTGTTATTACTTTAGCCGAAAGCCCCTCTATACCTAAAATAGACCAATCCAGCGACAACAATGTAGATCATCATAAATAACGGTGAAGTATCGCGTGCAGGTGCTCTTCGATCTAAATTAGCTCCATCCTGCTTTAAGTCCTCATTTTCCAGGTGTAATTTACAACACGAAGCAAAAACATTTTCACTTAGCACCATTAACTATCAATTTCGCTAATTGGACATCGTTTACACCTATATTTTTCGCCTAAATATGTAACTAAGAAATGGAATCTACCTGTTAGGGGCTTGGTCTTTTGAAGTACTAATTATGGTAACACTATCCCATTTGGTTCTAGGATTTTTGAGTAATGGAACTGTAAATTGGTTTTTTCCAAGGTTGAGGCGGATTGATGTAAATAAAAAATGTCCGAACAAGCGGAGAATGGGAGCAAAAAAGCGGCGAAGTACGAGTCAGACTCGCACACGAAGGGTTCTGTGCCAACGTACACATGGCCAACGTCCAACATACAACTTATACTTTTCCAGTTTTAGCTGCCCTCGCATTGTACAGGTTTTCCGTACATTCTGAAGTCAGCTTATACTGGTTAAATATAGCTTGAAGTGTAGCCGTGCGTACAATATTTAACACTACATAATTATTTTTTTTTAATAAAAAAACACGTTTAAAAAAACACGTCGTAAAAAAACACGTTTCTTGTATGGACCGACCGCCTTTAATTTTAACATCATTTTATTTTTATCCTTTGTTGTTATAAAGGCAATAAATAGATTATACACACCAGACATGGGCGCCGCCTTCAAAATTCTCGGCGGCGGCGCGCTGACCAATTTCAATCGGCGGCGGCGTGGCGCCGGCGGCGCGGGCGTGGTTTTCTACTACCAACAACTAAAACTCGCAATCTACTCCCTATCTTCTTTAAGCCGGCCGGCTCCTTAATATCGTTTCAGACGGACGACAGGAAAATGTCAGTCCTATACAGTACAGTAAATACCTTGTCCAGAATTCCAGATCAGGTCATCAGGTACAAAATAAAACTTTTTTCCAAAGGGACACTTTAATAGCCTCGTAAAAATTTGCGTAAAGCTCTAGCAAGAGCAGCAACAAAAGGTTCTTTTTTATTAGGTCCTTACATATGAAATTGGCGTTTTGTACGGGAGGAATATAAAGTCAATTTTATTTTTGTAAAATATATTTAATTAATCAAAGTATGCACCGTTGTTATCCATGCATGTTTGCCATCTCATAGGTAGTTCATTGATCCCTTTACTAAGAAAACCATGGGGGCGAGAATCAATGAACTCTTTGAAGGCGGTTTGGACTGCCGCATCGGAGTTGAATTTTTTTCCTTGTAAGAAGTTGTCCAAATTCCGAAAAAATGGTAATATGTTGGAGCAAGGTCCGGGGAGTACGGTGGATGTCGCAGACATTCCAATTGTAGCTCATCTAACTTAGTAGTTGTTTGTTGTGCAGTGTGTGGTCTTGCGTTGTCGTGAAGCAGCAGTGGCCTAGAGCGATTGACCAATCTCGGTTGTTTAGCAGCTAGTTCTTCCTTCATGGTTTGCAGTTGCTGACAATAGATATCTGCCGTAATCGTTTGGCCAGATTTTAGAAAGCTGTAGTGAACGACACCGGCGGCGCTAGTCCACCAAACACTCACAAGTAACTTTTTCTGAGACAATTTTCGTTTAGGGCAGGATTTGGCTGGTTCTCCAGGGTTCAGCCATTGCGACGAGCGCTTCCGATTATCGTACCGTATCCACTTTTCATCACAAGTAATGATTCGATTTAAAATCCCTTCATTATTGTGTCGGTTGAGCAAAGTAACACAGCAGTCGACGCGTGTTTGCAAGTTCGATTCACTCAATTCATGAGGTACCCATCGTTCAAGTTTTTTTATTTTCCCGATTTGTTTCAAGTGGATTAATACAGTATTATCACTTACCCCGAAGCCTGCAGCTATCTCTGAAGTGCTTTGTGATGGATCCGCTTCCACAATAGCCTTTATTTCTTCATTTTCCACTTTAGTCTCCGGCCGTCCACGGGGTTGGTTCTGAAGGTCGAAATTTCCAGAACGAAAAACGTTGAAACCAAAAATGTACCGTGCTTTCTTTTGCGACACCAGCGCCGTACACATCAATAATCCTTCGAGCTGTTTCTGCAGCACTGGTGTCACGGTAGAACTCGTACTCGTAAATATACCGATATTTCATGTTTTCCATTGTGCGGTAATAAGCGACGCCAAAGAAAAAAAATAATGAGGGAAACACAAATGAATGACCGTTTTCAAAACTCAAATGTACCAGCTAAATGAATGTATAAATTTGAATTTGGAATTCTTAACCAAAGAGGAGATATTTGAGATCAAAGTGGTCAGTACGACAAAACGCTAATTTCATATATAGGTCCTTACACCTAATATTATTCCAATAGGATAATAAATCACCATCTTTTGGCTCTGTAGGAACAGCACCAGCAATGTAACGCCAACATTTTTGCTCTATTGGATCACCTTGAATGCCTTGGCATGAACTCATACTGTTTCCTTGACAGTTTGTGCAATAATGATGTGTCAATTACATCTGGTGCTTGTACTGCCTGCGTTTTCGGCTAAAGCTTCTGGCTCGTTATTAATATTTATAATTTCCCTGATGTACGAGGAAAGGAATGACAAAAAAACGTCTATGGAAAGTTTATTCACTGTAGTTTTTGATAATTCAGTCATTTTGGATAAGTCAATCACGAAAAAAATACACGTCTTTACGCCACTCACGCCGCGCGGTGAATGCCGGCGGCGGCGGCGGCGTGCCGCGGGCACGCGGCGGCGCCGCGCCGGCGCAGCGCCCATATCTAATACACACTGAAAATTTCAAGTGCCTACCTACCTATTACGGTTCAAAAGATACAACCCTATGAGTCCTGTGACAGACGGACGGACAGGAGAACCCGAAAAATGACAAGATATAATTATTATTTTTGGCAAACCCTATATTAAAGGAGTTTCTAAAGCTGTTTCTTTATGAATCAGAGGCAGTGATTATTTCGCCATTAAATGTACAAAAAACAATCGCTCTACGATTGTTTTTTGTACATTTTACACGTCTTTGATTATAACGAATAGCTCAAAACGAATGCCCGTGATATAACTTATAATCTCCTGATCCAATATTACGGTTAGATTATAGTCCATTTACTCATTGTGGAATGTTCTTGAGCAATGGCAACGTTTGCGAATGCGGTTTGCACGTGCGCCTGAGTTGAAGTTTCGCATACATACATCCTTAAACAAAGGAGAATTTGTTTTGTATGAGGGTACACAAAGAAAAACCCATTTTATTATTCAGAATTAATTACATTTTTTTTCTTTTCTGCTGTTCATTATTGGTGATGGTTTTTAGAGTATTTTTTTTTACAAATAATTATTAATATCTAGAAAAATATTGCAATTTTGGATAGGCCATAGAAACCAGGGCAGTCCAAAAGCGCGCTGGGTTGACGATATCGTCAAAGTCGCGGGGAAAACCCGGATGAGGGACGCGCGGAACCGGGAAGTATGGCAGAAGAAAGGGAAGGTCTACCCGGCAGTGGGCGATTCCGAGCTGAAATGAAAAATAATACTTAAGTCATCATGACTTAAGTATTATTTTTATTGATTTGTTCACGTTCAATTTTTTACTCGGTGAAATATTAGTCCATAGTCACTAGGACTGAAAACATTCAACTGTCAAAAAATCTCCTAGATATCGGTAAATATAGAAAAAGCTAGAAAAAGTAATTGTGTCTCATTAGTGACAGTACAACATGACCCATACTAATATTATAAATTCGAAAGTAACTGTCTGTCTGTCTGTATGTTACCTTTTCACGCCTAAACCACTGAACTCGATAAAATTTGGCAGAGATAGATTGCATCCAGGGAAGGACTTTATTTTATATCGACATACCTCGCGGGCGAAGCCGCAGCCGGAAGCTAGTATACAATAAGCGAATAAGTAAGTGTATAAAACCAATGACTAAATGAAGTAGCCGTAATTTCCAAGTAGAATTAATTACCTGCTTTCACGCTCCACTTAGAGAAATTATTTCGTTACAAACGCCTATTAGCTGTTTTATTCGATCCGACCTAAAATATTATGGTTATTGAACTTTTGTGTTAGGTACTTAACTTAAATTGCCCATCTCTATACATAGGTCAACATAGCCAGACATCGCAAAAGACAGAGGTTTAGAAGGAAAAAGGGGAAGCCTTTAGCCTTGCAGTGGGACAAAATAGTACAGGCTAACAAAAAAATTAAATAAACATGGGTGGCAGTTTTTATCAGTAGGTAATTCATGTGAGTAATACTTAATTTAATTAAAATGTAATTAACTGACTAGGTAATATTCTATGTTACATTTCAATGTCCTTCCCGTATTTTTCCTGAAGCACTCGTTGAGGAAAAATATTTAATTTTTTTGCATGAATTTCCTTCCTAATAGATTTATGATATGCCAGGCACGCACGAGGGTTTTTCCCACGGCGACTTTTTTTCGCGCACTGGTTGTACAGACGCCAGCACATCAACCTACCACAATCTGTCAGATTTTCCCAATCAACTTTGAACCTTATGCTTTAGCGATAAAGTTGAAAATCTATTGAAGAAATCTGACAGATTGTGGTAGGTTGATGTGCTGGCGTCCGTACAATTGAGAATCCAACAGAGCGCATCCTTGCGCGTCAAAAAACTACTCTGTAAGATTTTCAACTCTAGGCGCTACGCAGTGCGTTGAATATCCAGTGCACGTAAACAATATGCGCTTGCGCGGGATAAACACGTGTGATACTAGGCTTACGGCAATTACCTTCCTTAATTAATATCTTCTTTTTTTTCCGGGGGAAACCATCAAAAGGCACCCGACCTCCGGGAAAGGAGGTCGGGGAGTGTGGGATTTTTACCTCACTAAAACCACCCCGGTGATACCATCAGCACATAGGGGTGGTCCCGGTTCCTCTTAAAGATCAATTCTGGAACCTCCCCGTACAACGCCTCTAAGGCACATCCCTGGGGTCCTAATTAATACCTATTGTCATTTGAACATAATAATTATTTCGAATACTGAAAAGAAGATTTGTGTAAGTAATCTTTTATGAAGACTAAACATATTATCAATTCAACAAATTGACACTGCCTTTTTATATCCACACAGTGATGTAAATATTTTTAAGCTAATTCGAACAGTATTACAAAAGGCTAAAGGACCAAAAATCAATAAAGGTTTCCATTCCTAAATGACATCACTCAGAAGCTAATTGAAAGAGGCTTGGCGCCAGTTTTCTGTTAATCGAATTGGTTTGCCGTCCTTTGGTATTTTATTAATTCATCTCGAATTGTTTCTGAGCTCGTATCGTTTTACCAGGAAACACACACAAGTTAAAATGAAATGATGTTTGTACTGGACCATTTATCTTACAATTCTCGTAAAATTTTATGGAGAACTTGTGGCTAAATATTAACAGCCGCACGGGTACGCCTGTCGTGTATGGGTGACCATCCCTTGCGTATCGAGTCTTACCGAGATCCCTCCGTTCCGTGGCACGGAGAGAAGTACGTTAAGCCGTTGTTCCCGACTGTTATTCGTAGATCTTTGACAGTCGTTACGGGTAGTCAGAAGGCCGAATCTGACAACCAGTCTTACCAAGGTGTATCGTGTTACCCAGTTACTGGGTTGTGGAGGTGAGCTCCTGTAAAATAATGGTATTCAGCTGTATCCGGTTAGACTGGAAGCCGATCCCAGCATAGTTGGGAAAAAGCAGGCAGATTGATTGAATTGTTTCTGAGCTCATATCGTTTTTCCAAAATTTATAAAATAACCGTTGTTTGGTCTGAAACATTTATCTTAAAACTCTCGTGAATAAGCGATTTATAACTCTAAATTGACTAGCCAGATGTAAATGTTATAAATTATCTAGTAATCGATTTCACAGACACAGACATAGCTAACTTAGCACGGATTGTTTCTAACTTCAGATAAGACAGACATTGACATATTTAGGACTTCAATAACAAAGTGCTATAAGCGTAGGGGAAGACCAAAGAAACAATGGATGGACTGTGTGAATGATTATATGGTTAGAAAGAAGTCGTTTCAAAGTTGGTGCGTAACGAGGAATACCCCGAAATTTCACCCTCCCTCCAATCACCCTCTTAGGGGTGGAATTGTGGAAAAACCCTTTCTTAGTGGATACCTACTCTTCACAAAGAACACACCCTCCAAATGTCATGTCACTAGGACCAGCGGTTTAGGCTATGCGTTGATATATCAGTCAGGACTTTGAATTTTATAATACAGATTGTGTGTTTTTATGGATATATTCATGTGGTACAAAGATTATAGTTTATTTTAGTCAGTAATTTCGTACAAAACATAACATACCATGTCCATCGTAATACCGTCAGCTGCCAAAACCGTTCAATTCCTGTAATTTTCACGTACATAAAAGTCTTAAGTGCATTCTTGGTCCTTTCTCGGCGAGGTCACTCAAGAATGCATGTGTATGCAAATGTCAAGCCATATGTTTTCGCGAACATTTGTGACGTAGTTTATAGGGCAATGTCAGCAGTACGTGTGAATGGGGATATTATATAGTCAGTCAATGTGTTGGCTGTCTCGTAACTTTCTCTCATTTGATAAACAATAATAAGCTGCAGTTTTAGTAAAGCAAGTAAAACCGTAAGTTTGATAAAGTTTCGTCAACACGTTAAAGCAGGACATCTGAATCACAAGAGGTGTACAAAATTCCAAATTTTATTTAATATTTCTGAGAACAGTTATTATTACATAATCGCTCTTATCTAATCTGTCAAACAAAATCAATCTTCTTCTTAGCGTATCGATGGCAAAAAGTTCAAAATCTTTGTCTCAAAATTCAGCTGCCTGCCTACCTGGATAAGAAGAACCCGGAAACACACAAGATAAGTTAAATCAAACGTGGGCGGAGCTCGGAACCCCACTTCTGAATATTAAGAACACAACATTATGACGGTAACAATGCCAGTTCATTTAATTCATTTCAGTTCATTGTCAGAACAGCTATCAAATAAAAACTGCTTCCCCCAGCAATATTCCACCCTTTTTATTTATAACTGCATACATAAGAACTGTAATCGTACCATCAGCACACCGTCACAGGCGACATTATTTTGAAGGCAACACGACCAGCTACGATGACGTCACAAAATACGAAAAAATTACGAAAACAATGTCTAATGGTCGCAAGCCTATGTCCTGGGTTCCAATTCCATTGGACAAAGTGTTATTGAGGTTTTCCATCAGAAATTTCTCAGTACCAGCCCTGACTCTTTGTGCCCGGTTGATGGCAATAGGCTCGCCCCCTTATGGGGCTTAAACATAACTGGTGAAATGTTATTATGTGTCTATAGTTACACCTCTGCACAACCCTTCGGTGAGAACAAGTGTGATGCTAAACAAATTATTAACAAAAAAGGCTCCTGCAAACAGGCGCGACGCGCGAGCGACGCAAATCACGCGCGATACAAAGGCACCGCTCGTTGCGCGACTTGTGGTGCCTTTGTGTGGCGTGTCGCGTCGCGCCTGTGCGAACGAGCCTTAACGCAAGGCGATCAACTACGGTGACGTCACGAACAAATTATGCTACCAATCGTTCATGCATTTCACAGTTCTTATTGACACAGCTGTTAAGCGATCTGCCGTCTACGTAACCCGATTCAAACTTTATGACGGCTCGGACGGAACAAACTCAAACTCAAAGCGTTTATTTCAATTAAACCATTGACAGGCACTTTTGTGTCAAGAAGTCGGTCAGTCAGAAAATATGAAGCTAGTTGCCCATTCCAAAGCGTAGGTGAGTAACACCTGTCAGCGGTGGTGTGGTGAGGCGTGGGGTAGTGCGCAAAGAACATCACACTTCAGAGCCGCCCGTCATGAAGTTTAAATCGGGCTGTGAAGTTACGAATTTGTTTTTAAGCAACGAAGCAAAGTTACCGATTACTATAATCTTATAGCTACAGAACACACTTTCAATTTTATATTCTGTGATTAAAGCTACGCTTGCCGTGGTTGGTTTGTGAATGGGTGACCATCGATTACATATTTTGACCACTCCAAGCCTCGGAAAGCACGTTAAGCCGATGGGCCCGGCTGTTATTCGTAAATCTTTGACAGTCGCTGCTGGTAGTCAAAAGTACACAAGTCTGTCAACCAGTGGTACTTAAGGGGTATGCCGTATGGTGTTACCCAGTAACTGGGTTATGGAGGTCAGATTGGCAGTCGCTCCATGTAAAATACAGGTACTGAGCTGCATCCGGTTAGACTGGAAGCCGGGCCTAATGCGGATCACACACTACAAAGAGGCGCGGGAAACGGAGTCAAATTCCCCGCATCTTTTATTGAATTTGTGTGTAAGAAAATCACGCGCGGGAGTGCGTTTATTATCTGCGCCCCGTCGCGTGGCGCGTTGTACGGTCGCCTGCAGAGAAAACGGACCCCCCCCCCCCCCGCCTTTAAGCAGTGAGCGTTGAGGGGTCCGTTTTATCTGCAGGCGACTGTACAGTGTGATCCGTATAACATAGTTCGAAAAAAAAAGGCTAGGCCGGCCGATAGATTGAATTACTGGAGTTTCAAGACTTGTGTGGTCGACGGACATTATCACGTGTTTAATTAATAAATGCCGCAGTGACGCCCACGGAAACACAACTAGACTATGTAATTAGAATTTTACTAGCAGTAGTAAGTCTGCGAGACGTGTCTACGAAATGCAGAGTTTGCCAAAGATCATCGTATTCTAATGACTCACGTGTGTAAACAGTTTTATATGAATCACTATGTTTTATCGTTAAGGCTCCCACAAACAGGCGCGACGCGACGGGTCGACGCGACTCTAGTAGAACAAATCTTATGAAAACTTTTGTTAAACATATGTCCGAAACATACGATTGCTGGTTTTGAATAAACATACGTCCTGTCTCTTCAGATTAGCTAAGAGTTGAGTCTAAAACTAGACAATACAGAGAGAGCTATTTCCATAGAAAAATTAGAAATAATATCTACGTATGCGTATACGTTATAAGAATCGTAGCAGGTGGCGTTCTGTGGTGTCTGCCTACCCACCATGGCAAGAAGGCGTGAATTTATGTACGTATATGTGTAAGTAATAATACGTATGAACGCGCACTCTGCGTACCCATACGTCCCATAACTGGTTTCATGTAGATAGAGCGATTTTGTTTTTGATTTTTCGCTACGACTGAAGTCTACGTAGCTTCATCTGGCGGATCAAACTCAAACCCAAAGCATTTATTTCAATTAAACCATTTACAGGCACTTTTGAATTGTCAAGAAGTCGGGCAATCAGAAAATATGAAGCTAGTTGCCCATTCCAAAGCGTAGGTACCTATGGAGAAGAACGGACAAGAAACTCCATGGACACTCTTTTTAAATTATATTTTACAAAAATATTAGTTACATCATTACTTTTGATTTTAAAATTATATAATGTGAGAACGATGTAAAAAATTAAGAAAGCCATACGCGTATTTTCTAGCTTTATGGTTTTATGCTTTTAATGAAAGACCTCGCTTAGTAACTTCAGTGTCTAAATTCGACCCATGTACGACCCCGTCCGAAGGACCAGTTTTCAAAAATCTCCAAACACCTTGCCACTCAGTGATTTATCAGCAGTAGATGTTTTACATGAACCAATTCGATGGTTAATGGAAGTTAAATTAGGTTATTAATTACCCATTGTTTATTCATACTTGTCGGTTTCGTCGGTTATTAAAAGGCTGAGTGGGTCATGCATAGTGCGAACGACCGGCGGAATTTATTATGATTGTTTTCGCCCAGCTCATTTACTGCCACTATCCTAGTTTGTGTTATTCGGGTCACGCTAGAGAGTTCAGCTTTTATAGCAGCCTGTATTGTTTGGAATATTTTATTCTATGGGACTTTGCCTTCCGAGAATGCGAGCAATAATGCGGGAATGTTTTGTGCAAAGATGACGAAGAAACGAAGAGAGTAAGCATTACCTAAAGGGTTTGAAGATCCATGGCATAACTACCTGTCCGTCATTTTGATTTTTTTCCAAAATGGCGGCCACGCATGATATCTATACATATAAAGTAGGTATGCCAGGCTAAATATAAATAATCCTCTTTCTGTTGTCTCTTAATTTCTGTGTTATTTTATTTTATCTTATAACCGACTATATTCTGTCCGTGACTTCGTCAGCGTAATTTTTTTCAATGACTATAACCTTCGCGCAAAGTGACAGTTTTATCGTAATCGGAACAAATAAACATTGTTTTTTATATTAGATATATTAATAAACTCTAACCCCTCTGACTTCTGAGAAACAGAAATATTCGTAGTTCTAACTGCCTCCGTAAAACATATTTACATACCCACATCCACAAACATTTGGTAGCCGCATTACGAAACCAATGTTGACAATAAAGACGGGGTAATTTCATAAAACTCATGTTCTGTCGGACGTGACGTCACCGAAAGGAAACGCACCGAGTCCTGGCGGGGAAGTCATCATTCCCATATCGTCTCTAACATAGTTACATCCAGAAATACACACCACCAACTTAACTTGGTCCTCCGAAACTTACGAAAAGAATGGAGCCAAGGGATCAACGAAAATTGGGCAGTTCTAAAAACAGCTGTTGACGAAGAGCGTCTCCTTTTAAGTATTTTTATTTCTCAGTGCGGGACTGTTGGATTTTAATTAAATGAGTTTTGGAACAGATAAATGTCGGGAATAATTAAATAATGTGTGTGTGCGGAGCAATGATATGGTAGTGGTCTGGGGGAAGAGATCTTGAACCCTCTTCTCGGTTTGATATGCATTTTAAAATTTAAATTATCATCATCTGCCTAGCTTTTTCCCAACCATATTAGGGTTGTTTTCCAGTTTAACCGGATGCAGCTGAATACCAGTATTTTACATGGAGCGACTGCCTATCTGACCTCCACAACCCAGGTACTGGGTAATACGATACCTTTTGGTAAGACTGGTTGTTAGACTTTCGGGCTTCTGACGACCCGTAACGACTGTCAAAGATCCACGAATGACAGCCGGGACCACGGCTTAACGTGCTTTCCGAGACACGATATCAACTTGAAATATAATATCTTAACTCTACAATATAATATTATTAACTAGCAGCGCCCCGCGGTTTTACCCGCATAAGTGTCGATCCCGTGGGAATTTCGGGATAAAACTATCCTATGTCGTTCCCCGGGATACAATCTATCTCTCTGCCAAATTTTGTCGAAATCTATTCAGTGGTTTAGGCGTAAAAAGGTCACGCACAATTGTCCATTGAAGGACTAAAAACAAACCCGTAACTTACAGACAGACAGACAGATAGACCCACAGACAGACAGAGTTACTTTCGAATTTATAATATTAGTACCTATGGATGTGCATAGAAAAGACGTATTTAAATCACTAAATGATTTTACCTAGATCTATCAAGAAAGTAGTTACATTTCCGCAATGATAATTATCTCTTAGGACAAACCAAACTGGTCCTTCGAGCCGGATTCTTATTATCGGAGAAACTAAGAAATGGCGTGTCCAACCTATCGAGACGATGATTGTGATTAGCTAAGTAAAGTCAAGTATAAATTAACTAGCTTCTGCCCGCGAATTCGTCCGCGTGAAATTTTTTGTTCCCCGACCCACCCCGTCACATTGCATCGCCTGCTCGCGCTATTACTGGGTTCTGACTTTTTTGTTTTTGCTCGGCTTCTAACTGCCTTAATGTGAAGGTAAGTAGACCATGTCCTTCCTTCAAGAATGAGTTAGGCCATCAAATGCAAAAATAATTTTTCAAATCCGACTGGTAGGTCCAGAGATTAGCGCGTTCAAATAAACAAACAAATTTTTCAGCTTTATCACTAGTATAGATGTGTAGGAAGGACTTCTAAAGCTACAATTTTTCATTAATTAAAATCGATTCCTATTCATGAATTTTTGAGCTAATTTATGAACATATCAAGTACGTTTCTGACTATCTGTGTAATAATTTTACTTCCCTATGAACCTGATGATAACATTACATTTTTATTGTTTCCATGCGTCCCTCCCTTCATTTACCAGAAACATTAGTCGAAACGACATAAGTGCATCAGTCACCGGGCAACGCTCATAAAAGTCTACGACGAGCAATAACTATAAAAAGTTAGTTAAAAAACAAACAGGGGATCGCATCAATGTGTACACGACTCACGCGCATATGCTCTGACGTAAACTAACGCCTGATTGGTGCATGGCGTTCCAAATTCAATTTTCGTTCCGTTAATCAGACGATTATTTATGTATTTAATCTTTTCGCACACAAAAGGTACAAAGGCGGACTTAATGCCTTAGGAATTCTTTACCAGTCAACCAAGGGTGGTGATGAGATTAGATGGCAGGTGCTTTTGATTCGATGTATTCGAGATATTGAACGGAAATGGTGTGAGGGTTTACATTTAAAATACGCCAAACACGTACAGGCATAAGGGCTGGTTTAAGGGCTTCAATGTTTGCTAAAAGAAGCATACTTCTATTAGCAAACATTGAAGCCCTTAAAATAATGAGTAACAATAAGAAATTACGGCTAGTATTGAATAATAAGTGGCATTAAACAACAGTAGACAAATTAGCATATGTATTGCCAATGAATCAGTAGGCATGGGGAGTCAGTCGGAAACCGTCCATGATTCACGTTGATGAACTGTGGTTGTGCTTGTGCAGAATAAAAAATAAAATGTCTATTAAACACATCCGCAGAACTCACAATGAGGGTACTTGTAAATGCTAAGCATAGACCCTTGGTGTCACTGCAGTCTTGGACGCATCTTTTCCTATAGATTTAGTTTCCGAATATTATCGTCATTCCTGTTTTAATGCTTAATGGCACTGCACAGAGGGGGAATTCTCGTAATTTTAAGAAAGTTCAGTCTGATCTCTGTCTCAATCTGTCAACAATACCTCTAATTTCCCTACATTTGTGACAAGTACTTGAAATTGATTGTCGCTGAGACGAGATTGCGACTAGATTTTCAACGTTTTTAATTACAGGAATTGGCCTTCTGATATAGGTATGGTAATAATTTTATACATTAACCCCTTTATTCATAAACGTTGCTTAAAGTTAAGTCGTGATTATTGACTGTTTAACCATACATATTTGACGTTTGAACGTTCCTTAACTTTAATTATCGTTTTTAAATAAACCCCACAGATTTAAACACAAAAATAATGTCTTTTTCGTTAAACACTGGTCTTCTAAAAACGATTCGACAACTTTTGGTATTGGAAAGAGAGGACAATTTGAAAGAATGGCATTAAGGAGGACCTTCGTCGTCAGTGTCCAAAAAAAGTTACTTAAACCCATTCCTAAAATCCTGGGCATCTATTAAATCTGAAAGGCTACTTATGATGCAAATCGAGACGTAGTCAAAAATCAAAATTCATTTCATTTCAAACTAGGCTGAGAATCAGCACTTTTTGAACGTCAAAATTACACAAGACAGTTATTCCCAAAACGCCCGACTTCATCACTTCCTAATGCTTTAGATGGGAAGAAGTGGCGCAAGTACAAACTCCCTACTAATACTCCTAGTAGTTTATCTAATCACAAAACTTGATAGTGAAGAATTATTTTAAAATATTTATTCGGACATCCAGTAGGTCAAGATTAAAATAAAATTATGTACATTTCCGACAGTGCAGGCTACACTTTATTAGGCTCACGTTGCGCTCGCGACCCTTATGGCGAATGTCAGATTGTCAGATGGTCAGATATGAGCTTCCCTTGTAATAGGCAGTATGCAAATGATTGCCATGGTGCGGACGAATAATTTATGAGTTTAGCAAGTAGACTTTTAATGTTTCGGGTTATGAAACTTTGCGACGGAATAAATGTGCCTTCCGGTTTGTACCGCGATAGATAACTGTGGAAGTCATAAGGTTTATGTGAGTTATTTTAACAATGAGCTTCTCTTTATTAAGGCTTTAAAAGTCCGTAGCATACCTACCTGTCCGTCATATTGTATTTTTTTTTCAAAATGGAGGCCACAAATCGATAGCTGACATCAATGCAAAATTAAAACTTTTATAAGACTAAACCCCGTAAACTGTCACGTTCCCGAGATATTAACGTCCAAAGTTGATCACGTAACATCATTTTTTTTTAGTTGCTTACATCTTGTTGCTTACAATAGATGTTTGAAAATTTTGAAATAAACACTCTAAATGTTTAAAATAATCAAAAATCTATGCACCACGATGTACGCCAAGTTCAAAAAAATATGGATGTCAAAAATAAGATAAAAATCTTCAATTCCCTTTTGTATTTATTTTTAAAAGTATTGTTCTAACAGGATAATCGATTGATCCTGGGCTAGAATGCAACGCTACTTTCACTTTAATTTTTTTTCCAGGATTCGATGGTTCCATCAATTATATCTGATGGAATTTGGAGGGAAACAGTGCACAATGTTAGACCTAAGGAAGACAACGAAGAAGGTTTATAGCCGTAGTCGGTATCAGAGCCGCACAGGTCGATCGCAGGTTAAGCTATGCTTCCCGCGGTTGGTCTGTGGATGAGTGACCATCTTTACATACCAAGACCCTCCGTGCCTCGGAAAGCACGTTAAGCCGTTGGTCCCGGATGTCTTCGTAGATCTTTGACAGTCGTTACGGGTCGTCAGATGCCCGAAAGTCTGACAACCAGTCTTACCAAGGGGTATCGAATTACCCAGTAACTGGATTGTGGAGGTCAGATAGGCAGTCGCTTCATTTAAAATACTGGTATTCAGCTAATTCAGCTGCATCCGGTGAGACTGGAAGCCGACCCCAAACGTAGTTGGGGAAAAAAGGCTAGGATCACTAAGATGATGAATATGAAGGTATGAATTTTAAGTTCAGGGGTAATACGACCGCGTAACATTTACCCCGCGCGTCAGTACGCGGTCGATAACTCGATACTAAGCGGGCGGTAAGGGCCTAACCTATAGGGGTGGCCCAGTTGCCATCCCTGTAGGTTAGACCCTTATTAAATTGTGGACAGAATTGGGTATTAGACAAGTTTTTTCTCGAAACAGAAAAATATAAGTCATAGTGAATTGTTTAAATATCTCAAACAATGGAGAGACGTGCTGTCTCTCCATTGTTTGAGATATTTAAACAATTACTACGATCTGAAGTCACAACACAGGAACGTCTCGCCTGTAACTTCGCGCCTTTCAGCACAGTGGCCGTTTTGCGTGACAATTTATTTGACTGACTTATGAATGTTTATAAATCATGTACTTGGATTGAAGTGCCTTTAGTAATTTAGTTTTTTGTAATTACCTACTTTAAATTTGTACGCCTTACGGTGAAACATGTAAGTACGAAATATTAATATTGTGACATCCTGCATGCTTAATTTGCATGTATATGCATGTTTTCACAAATAAAATTATCTTATCTTATCAAGGATAGAAGATTTTTTCTAAAGGCTCCTTCAAACAGGCGCGACACGCGATAATATCGCGCCTGTTTGTAGGAGCCTTAAGCGTAAAATTTCTCCAAAATCCCACCTAATGTGTTTCAATAATCGTGTTATTTCTGTAACATCTTTAAAATAACGATAATTCATATTTATCTTTTATAGTGGTCAAATACCCAATTAGAGCCATAGTATGGCCAATGATTGGCCATTGTGTACAGACGTTTAGTATCGTGTATATTTTTTTATCATACCCTATTTAAGTTGAGCAGAACTTCGCAACAACGGAACCGGTCGACGGAAGTGATGATACTGCTTTTACTAACATCTCACTTTGTTTTCATGCATTTCATTCAACTTTTAACCTACATAAAATTGAATGATAGATTTTGTCAAAAGTAAGTATACCAAGCTGTAGTGGCATGTTCGTCGAAGGACCGATGGCCGGTGGAGCAGACGAATCCTCGAGTGGAGACAGTGTTCGGCAAACGTAGTGTGGGACGCTCCTCGGCTACATGAACCAACAACTTTAAAAAGGTGGCTGGGGCAGACTGGATGTGGAAGGCCAAGGACATGGTGTTGTGGCGCAGCCTGAGAGACCCTTATGTCCAGCAGTGATAGACGTTCGTTTTATACCCTAGATTGAATTTCACAGTGTCTGTAAAGGCAATATCTATGAGATTACTTAAACGCAACTTATCTGGGGGGGAAGAAAAAGATCCATTACACAAAAAAGGACCCTATTTTATTAATTCCATGATGATATTTACTTTGGTCATGGTACTTATTCTGTAATATTTAATGGTAAAATGACATCAGCAAGTTTAGAAGACGTCTGGCCTCAAACAACGAACTGTGACCGACAAGATTAAGGCTACCAGATGTCTAGGAAGTCTAATGAGTGTCTGTGTTGTATGGAAAGTGTCAACAGGCATGTTAAATAAATGTCACACTCAACACTTATGAATATACACTAAGTGTGTGAACTTTTTTGTAGAACATAAATGAAGCAAAAGTAATGAGGTAGTTTCTGCCTACCACCTTGAGAAGGTGTGAGTTTGTATGTGTATTTGAAGCATAATTAGCCCAGATACTGTGACAGGCCTTTAAAAAGACCCAAAACGCATATATAATACTACATGCATATTGCCCCTATATAACAAGGAAAGGCTTAATTTTTATGGCTTTCCGAAAAAAAAAAAATTGTTTCAGTAACATTTGGGTTATGGTTAAAAAAATCTTATTATTTTGACTTGTTTGAATTTACACTAATATTATGTGTAGGTCTAATACAAGCACAACATTTTGGAAGACATAACTTTTTTAAATAATTATGTAGGTAATACTTAGTGCAAACGTAAATTGCAGAAAATGTTGAATATCCCATTTTTTTTTTCGCAAATTTGAATATTTTAGTAGATTTAATATGTACTTACTTATTACTACTTTTTTAAATTAGGTTTAAATTTAAACATAAGGATACTACTTTAATAACATAAATAAATTTCAAGGCATTGTGTGAAATAAACACGCTTTTCTGCGACTTAAGTAGTCCTTTTTTATGCAGAAAAGCGTGACTTAAGTGCGGGTTTAGGTCTCACAAGCTATAAAATAGTATATGATACGTGTGACTTAAGTGTACCTATATTAATCCATGGCATTTAGCACCCTAGCTGCTCTCGGGCACTAATTTCATGCCGTGTAATAACGGGACTATTTAAGTCACACATATCGTAATGTACTATTAAGACATTGTCACATTATCAATATATTTATAACCGCAAGATAACAGTATTATCTAGCACAATTGCATTATACACTGCAGAAGCTGCATACATACCATACCTATTTAAGTATATTATGCCTTTTTCAAAGTAAATTGTCTAAAAGTATGTACGGTCGGCAACAAAACTCCATCAACACTATCATTTTTACATGTTATTAAATTGACTACATTTTATTTCAATAAACAGCTTTTTAGGTTTCCACATAATAGCAGAGTATATTCTAAAAATTGTACTTCAGCTGCAATTTTGAACAAATATTTTGCTCAATAACTAAGGTTAAAAAACTGAAGTGTTCATCGACTTTTATTGCTTACTGTACCTAAGGATTGTAGCAAGTGGCTTTCTATATTTTCGGCCTACCCCCAAGGGAAGAAGGCGTGAGTTTATGTATGTAGGTATGTAAACGCATATATAATACTACATGCATATTGCCCCTATATAACAAGGAAAGGCTTAATTTTTATGGCTTTCCGAAAAAAAAAAAATTGTTTCAGTAACATTTGGGTTATGGTTAAAAAAATCTTATTATTTTGACTTGTTTGAATTTACACTAATATTATGTGTAGGTCTAATACAAGCACAACATTTTGGAAGACATAACTTTTTTAAATAATTATGTAGGTAATACTTAGTGCAAACGTAAATTGCAGAAAATGTTGAATATCCCATTTTTTTTTTCGCAAATTTGAATATTTTAGTAGATTTAATATGTACTTACTTATTACTACTTTTTTAAATTAGGTTTAAATTTAAACATAAGGATACTACTTTAATAACATAAATAAATTTCAAGGCATTGTGTGAAATAAACACGCTTTTCTGCGACTTAAGTAGTCCTTTTTTATGCAGAAAAGCGTGACTTAAGTGCGGGTTTAGGTCTCACAAGCTATAAAATAGTATATGATACGTGTGACTTAAGTGTACCTATATTAATCCATGGCATTTAGCACCCTAGCTGCTCTCGGGCACTAATTTCATGCCGTGTAATAACGGGACTATTTAAGTCACACATATCGTAATGTACTATTAAGACATTGTCACATTATCAATATATTTATAACCGCAAGATAACAGTATTATCTAGCACAATTGCATTATACACTGCAGAAGCTGCATACATACCATACCTATTTAAGTATATTATGCCTTTTTCAAAGTAAATTGTCTAAAAGTATGTACGGTCGGCAACAAAACTCCATCAACACTATCATTTTTACATGTTATTAAATTGACTACATTTTATTTCAATAAACAGCTTTTTAGGTTTCCACATAATAGCAGAGTATATTCTAAAAATTGTACTTCAGCTGCAATTTTGAACAAATATTTTGCTCAATAACTAAGGTTAAAAAACTGAAGTGTTCATCGACTTTTATTGCTTACTGTACCTAAGGATTGTAGCAAGTGGCTTTCTATATTTTCGGCCTACCCCCAAGGGAAGAAGGCGTGAGTTTATGTATGTAGGTATGTAAAGTGATGTTTTAATGTTAACTATTTAAAAAAAACTGCTACATTTTCGAATACAAAACATTCAAAATTCTTTTAGATAAGGTTTCAAACTTTCGCAACCTAATTTTAATGAATAAAAAAATGAAGAAATTATTTTTGTTTATGAAGAACACATTCAACCTTAGCAGCCACACCTAGAGACAGCAAGCTTCGAATTATTAAGTACAAAATACTTGCAGGCTGGTGATCAATATTTAGTTAGAACTTACGTTAAGTTACACCTTCAAATTTAACACGACGTTTCGATACACGACTTATCAAATAATATATAAAAACTAAGACTTACTTATCTCCTCAGCTTCCGCAGTGCCCTTTGTCAGCGCTAATAATATTAATAAATGCACCAAGCACGTAGCACAAACATTATCACTTAACATTTTAACACTAAAAGTTTTTTGAAACATAGTTAAACGAGACTCGCAAAATGGAGTTAGTAAACAAACATGTCACTTAAAAAATAAGTTGCATTATGTCCAAGCAACAAGGCACTGCACATCATTCATCAAACACTTGACCGCATCCAGTACAAGCACGGCTTGCTTTGAGTTTGATTTGAAACAAAAAAATACAATTTATAATGACACTTGACACTTTGACAGGCAGGAGACAGACGTCAATGCGCGACACAGAATATAAATCTCTGTAGACTATGGTAGGCGTAGGCAGAGACAGCCACCACCTAAAGTGGCCTATTCACAGTTCATATTTTATTCAAGAATAAAATGAAATGTCCATAATTATTGTCTAACAACTTAAACTTATTTCTGTAAATTAAAATAAAGTAAGCAAATAAAAACTAACACCTAATCCTACTAATATTATAAATGTGAAAGTTTGTGAAGATGTTTGGATGTTTGTTACTCAATCACGCGTAAACCGTTGAAGAGATTTGGATGAAATTGAGAGATTTTATTTTTAATTTTTTTTAAGTTCTTCCCTAGTTGCTCGATAGATGGCGCTGAACTTGGTAAGTTACTACAAGGAACGGAACGTCACATCATTTTTTGAATTCATTTGGATGTAGTTCTGAGATCTTAAAACGAAACGTATACATAAAAAATTGTAACGTAGTCAGTTCAACGCCATCTACTTTGAAACTATGTTTTTTTTAAACTATGTTTTTTTTCTTGGAAACTATGTTTTTTTTTAATATTCGAAAGAAAACCTCTCATTGGGACATAGATATATCATTTCCTGGATTAACACTAAGAGCGTTTACGCCGCGCGCCGTACGGCATTTTATACAAATTTTCAAGCCCTTGTTTTTCGAAATGAATGAACCGATTTTAATGAAACTTCATACGCATAAGCAGGATACCAAGGTCTAAAAAGTTACTTAAGAACATTTTCGAAATATCTTATTTAAAAAAAGATAACTGGACTGGATATCTGTTTCTATGGAAAATTTTAAATCGGTTTAATTTGGCTGTAACACTATTTTTCGAAAATGTTCTTAAGTAATCCGATCGATAAGGCCGCCCGTTATATGTTTTGTATTCATAATTGTATTTTTTTTGTTATGTATTTTCTGGTGTACAATAAAGTATATTCTTAGCAGAACCCTCCTCTCCAAGACCTGGCCCAAGCGGTGCACTAGAAAAGACGGCGCGCGCTTAGCAACGGCCCCTTTTTGTCATCGGTCGGCAACGGTTGAACATCGCTACCCTCTCTTGTACTTTTTATTCGGTCGTAATATTCTTATTTTATTACATATGATTTGCAGTAATTAGAGTCACGGATGTTTTAATTTTAAATTGTCATGTGTTGTAATTTCGGTTATTAAATTTTGATTATTAATTAAATAATTTTAGGAAATACTTGTGCGTTATTTTTAAAAAAACTGTCCTCACTTCTGGTTTCTAAGAATATATAAATAAATAAAATGTAAAATTGGAGTCCTAAATCTAATTGTCATCTTCGTAGTAAACATTTCACTAAGGACTGTTTCGTTAAACACGCTACACGTAGGTACGCTCTTCTCCATACGAATACTACTTTTTGGAAGGGCCGACTAGAATCAGTTCTATTTTATTGCAATTTTTGACGTTCAAAAGTGCCAGAAATAAATGATTTGATTTTGACTTACTCACTTATTTTTTGCTTTTCGTCATTATTATGTCTTATTTTTTGTCATTATTATGCACGCTGTCCAAATACCCAATAATAAAAATGGAATCCCTCTCCTTTTGGGGGGCAGTCACCTCCTTCTGCAAAGCAGTCATGCTAGCGAAGGAGGCGGCGGAACGGCTGAGGGAGAGAGCCTCCCGTTCCAGCCGCCGCGGGAGACGCTCCGGGCGTCGGGAGCTGCGCGACGACTCCCGGCCATCGTAGGCGCGGGCCTGCGGGCGGAGAGTAATGGGTAGCTCACCGTCCGATCAGGACCATGCCGGACGGCGCGTACGTATTCCACGCGCGCCTCAAAGAGATGTCAGCATCAACTGAAGGGCCCGTCAGGGCCGCAGCCTGCCGGGTCAGCGGGATTGTCCGGAAGGGTTACCGCTGGTCCGGAACATAAAGGGCGAAGGAAGGAACACGGGTGGGTTTTAGACAGTAAGAGTCTGACACTCCCTTCCGCACCACCCAGAGCGGGAGGGCTCATTTGATGATTTCCCATCCTGAAAAAAAAAATCCCTCTCCTTTCCGCTAGTAATGACTACATGGTAAGGTAATGTTACACGGTTCTCTTTTGGCACTCAATTTGAATGAATTCGATTGAATTTGTATGGTCGCTGTTTGTTAAATGGTTAACTTTTTTGTTTACATGGTTTAATTCATTCAAATTGAACACCAAAAGTGACTATTATTTAAGTAATGGCTATTACATAAATGTAATGCATTATAGCTCATGAAGAATACAACTGCCATTTGATTTACTAGGTTACAGTGAAATGGCAACACTATAGCTCAATAGTTTTTAGTTCACACTGCGAACTAATGTGACCCCAGGTCAGCTTGTAAAACTAGTGTAGCTGAGCCAAGAGACATTAGCTCAACCATAGTAGTTTTTAGGCTAAGTTTTAAGCCTATCCTCATATTTAAAGCTCACTGATCTGACCGTCATGCGCTATAACTTTACTAGGACACTATCCACTAGTTTATAGCAACCTCCCAGTAATTTTTATGCTTCATTTTTAAGTAATAGAGCAATTATTCTACTACTTAAAAATGAAGCATAAAAATAACTGGGAGTGATTATAAATTACTCTCAGTGGTTATAACGATCGATAAAGTTTATAAAAGTATTTTTTTATCGAAGGATATATCCCATCTCTAATATTAGTTCCACGATACCTTCACGTTGCTATCAGCGCCAAAATGGTGAAAATCAAATGTCTTCATTTTGTCATCGATAGTATGAAGTCCTGCGGTGCTATTCTGTAAAAATCTCACTGTGAAAACTTAGGTGAAGGGAGCGTGGAGTGAGCTGTCAATAGTGTCAATTCCTAGCAACAACAAACTCACTTCACCTAAGTTTTCACGGTGAGATTTTTACAGAATCGACCGGCAGAACCATGAGTTGTGTCAGCCCAATGAGGGCCAAGCTGTAATAATTATAATATCAAGTACTTACTTGACATAATACTAACACGTGTGTGTGGCTCATTAGCTCATAATATATTATCTCGGGATGGGGAAATACTATCTCGAAATAAAAATATATACCAAATACGTATATTTCAAATTGGCAATTTACGTTGCAGTTTGCAGAAGATAGACCCATTGAAGGATAGTCCCATTATCACCTGCTATTCGATCCTCGAAGCATTTGAGAAACAACTGAAATAATTGGCATGGGAATCTAATAAAATACTTAATTATTTTGCAAAAAAAAAATACTTAATTATTTTGCAAAAAAAAAATATGTTTACTAATTTATACCATATTTTAATACCAGGAGTTCTGGCTAAGTGAGCAGGTTCTATATTAATTAAAATAAAAAACAAAACCTCAAAATTCACGAAATTAACACCGACTTTATGTGAACGCATCTATAAATGATAAGCAAACTTCATCATAGTACAGTACAGAACTACAGAATTATTGTGCTATGTGCTCTATGGTCGGGATTTTCCAGATACTTCGAATCAGACATTATCCTGCATGTAGGGTAGGCGCCCCGCGCCATCAAAAATATTAATCATTCTCGTCTCACTCACAGTGCTAAGCAGTCGACAGTCGTCCAATACAAGAACGGCAAAATACCACTGTCGGTAAGTACAATTGAGCTTTTTTAATTATTATTCGAGATATTTTTTCAGATATGAACTTGTTGTGTTAGCAGTTTGTTGATTTTGTAATTGAGTGGTCCTTTTTATAGTTTTTGTCAAGTTTTTGGCGTACTTAGCATTTCTTAATTATTATTCAAGTTTATTTGAAGTGCGTATAATAGGTACAGTGGGCTGCAATGCAAAAATCCATGGATAGTACAGAAATAAAATCGCGTGAAGCGAGAAATGACGCCATCTATCGTAAAACCAGTTAATGTCTAACAAAATGTAATTGTGCTGTTACTAGATGGCAGTGATTTGCTTAATATGACAAAATATTTTTGTAGTTTCGTTTTGTCTCTTCAAACATTCAAACAATGTATAATTAATAGTTTCTTTTAAAGAAAATTGTTCCTAACTATTAACCTACTATGTTAAAATTGAATATCAATTTATTAGTAGGTAGGTGTCTGACTTTGTCAACACATTGTCAACACTTGAAATATAGCTGTTTAGCTAAATCGTGCATTTGTAACAAAAACGGCCGTTTATGTTTTGAATGCACGATTTAACTAAACAGCTATATTTCAAGTGTTGATAAGGTGTTATACAATTACGTTATTGCCTTTTCCACAGTAATAATAGAACATATTTTGTATTTTTGATTCTATTTACGAGTTATAACATTTTTTCGATTGGCGGCGCTAGTGGACTGTAAGAGGCCTCTTAATACGTTTCTTCCCAACTCTTTACTTACGTTTCGTAAATTAGTCAAAGTTTTGAAGAAACCATCACCATCTAGTTTCTTTTCGAAAACTTGCAATTTTGTAGGTGAGTGGGTGAGTGTACCTACTTACTCTTTGATTTCAAGATATTATTGTAAAAAGTTTTACTTATAATATCATTGATAATAATAATTATTATAAGTTCAATTTGCCTAAATAAGCTTTTGTTTTCATAATTTTGGTACTAAAAAGGGTGTACGTTACCCCAGCAAGAAAGTGTCTCCTAGAGTTATAGGAGTAGGACGTATAATATGTGCCCTATCTGCTGTAAATGTGCCCCCAAATAAAAAATGTGTGCCCCCTGTCGTTTTGGAAAAAAACGGAAAAAACGATTCCTGCTGGGGTAACGTTTTTCTAGCAGGAAAATTCTAAACGAATGATCGGAGAGAGAAAAATTGTGCATGGCCAGAGAGCTTATAGGTGTGCCTTAATGTGCCCCCAAAAAAAAAATCTGTGCCCCTTCAGGTTTTCGAGATATTGCATTTCCTGCTGGAGTAACGTTTTGATGAATCGTATATCTCTACAACCATTGCATGTGCCCCTGTAGAGTAAACATACACGAGTAGCTCTTAATGTGTGCCCCTTAGTGCCCCAATTAGTTTTAAGAAAATATTTATAGTTTTCAAGTTATAGCGGTTTTATGAAAACCCGAAAAAACATCGCAGTCCCTAAATTAGACAAGAAACAAGTTCGCTGAAAACTGTATTCGGTCCTTCTTGACACTAATAATAACCATACAAAGTTTCAAAACTATTCATGCATGCGTTTTTGCTAAAAGTCAAAACGATGGTGTCCTAACTTTGACGGCAAAATACAAGGAACCGGCTCAATCCGAGATGTGTAGGTGTAAACCAAAATCATGTGCCTTTAGTCAAAAATATATGGTGAAAATATTCAGCTTGGAATGTTTCGCATTAAGTAAATATTAACAAAAAACCAAAATATGTAAGCAACGGCTGGTTATCCGACCAAATTTGAATGACTACTAAAAAGCGACGGATTCATACATATCGATGACCTTCTTTATTGAACGTATTATACCTAAGCTGTTGTCCGTACAGTCGCGTTCAAAAGTACACAATGCGCCAACAATACGTACGGCGAGCGAACTACCGGTTATATTATACCGAGACTTATTAATAGTCTACCCTCAGAATTAAACAATTGTATTACACATAAAAATATCAAATGTAAACTTAAGCAATATTACTTAAGTATTATGTAGGAATGATTGTAACTACGAGTATAATTATAAAGACCTAAAAATTTTTAGTAATTGTACAAGTATGGACAGTAACGCATACATATATAATGCTTCACTGTATTATATACATACTTCGTGATTGAGACTGACTCGTGATAGCACAAGTTTAAACCTTAGTGGTTTTTTGGTTGCTATTTAATATAAATAATCATGTATTTTGTATAAATTATAAATAAATAAAAAAAAAAAAAAAAAAAAAGTTTTGGGGGCTAATTAAAAAATATATTAAATGCACCTTGTGACTATAATAAATGAAACAGCTTGTTGATGTGGAAATTATTATTTTTATTCCCTTAATTTTAATTCTTAAAGTAATTATTGCATCACATCACAGATCAAAGTTCCTACCTATAAATATTAGAAATTAGTATATAAAGTAATGAAAAAAATCGGTTGTCTGTAAAGTCGGTTTACTGACGATAGTTGAACGTGACAACGTCATAAGAAAATACTGATGGAATAGTTGCATTGCATTTGTTAATATTCGCTTGCACTTCAAGCCGCCATGGAACGCTACAGAGCGAGGCCGCGAGGTAACGCTACATGAGTCATGTTTTTTCGTGAGTGCAGCCAGCTTCATCGATTTATTAGACGTTGTCACGTCAAAAATCCAAGTACTTGATAAGACAAGTATTTTTAAATAGGTAATTCAAAACAATGCCATTAAATACTTACCACCGCAGATCGTGCCATAAAATTCAACACCCCATAATTGTTATAAAATGCTTAATACGCCACTTTCAACCAACTCAAAAAAAAGTAAACAAACAGTATCAGTGCAACTGCGTGACTCAACGTAACAGTGTCCTTGGCGTCATAACATAACTGCAACTGTTTACCAATACCAAGTAATAATCCAAACGCACTTCCTCAATAAACACTTCGTACCTATTATTCATAATAGAGCGACGTTACACGTAACCTGTCTCTGTCACACTAACACCGTACGCGTACTAGCTGTCTCACTTTCTCCAAGCTAGACAAAGCGACTCCTTGCGACACGACGTCAGCGGATGCCGCGGGGCCAGAGATATATGCAGCGGTGTGGGGAGGCGAAAAAAGGGAATCTTCTATTAAGTAAGGTGAATGCTCCAACCAGCCCGCAAAATTCAAATTTTTTCTGTTTTTTTTTTGTTCCTATGCCTTTATGAACTTGGAGGGTTGTATTGGTGATTTTGATGATTATGATTCTGTAACTATATACGTCTTACAACCGCGAATAATATTTTAATCAACATACAACCTAGCACTGGCCTGCAAATTGCAAAAAACGCAAGAAATTTTGAATTTCGCGGGCTAGTTGGAGCATTCCCCTTAATGATGAAAAACTTACAATGCGTGCCACGAAAGATGAGACTTGACACACCACGTGGTTTGACATGCGCAGTACACGATTTTAGGTATCTTTAGCGGTATGAGGTCTGAGTGCGGGACGGGACTGGACGTCATAGGGGCGGCGGAAAGAGCGGGGGAGGCGGGTCAAGTCTCATTTCGTGGCATGCATTGTACTGTTAATTTATCTAACCTACGGCTTATCAATAAATATATATGTACCTAATATAAAAAGACAAATACGGGCTTTTTATTTATATACAAAAAAGAGCTACCTCTTTTTAGTAGTAGGTATGTTTATTAAAGCTAAAAGAATTTACACACTAACTCTATAATAGAAATAAATATATTTACAAGTATCAAAAAGAGTTACAGGGCGTCGAAAAATTCGTCCACATCGCTGTCAACAGGAAAAGTGCCCAGAAGGCTGGCAGCATTAGTATGTGCGTGTGGTGTGAGGGCCACTTTGTTAAAACTCCTTAAAAATGTGCTTAGGATTTAGTGAACATTCCCAAAGAATTGTGAAAGTTGGAATCAGATTTTGTGAAAGTCAAATAACCGAGTTATGGACTGTAAAGTTGGGCCCTCAGTTCTCACATAGAGGATTGAGGGCCCACCTGAACCTGATTAACTATGGACACTACAGAAAAAGTATTTAAGTAGGTATGCCAAAATCTAAGCTAATGCCAAACAAAATTTGTGAAAACAAGATATTATCGCAAAACACTGTCCTACTTTGTATATCTTCGTACAAAATGGGCCCTCAATTCTCATACACGTAAAAGTTTATTACGCAAATAAAATTAAATCATTAACTTACAGCTACTGTTTCAAATCCTATATGCCACTAAATAAATTGTGAAAAATTGTGAAAGCAAGAACAGGTCACCACTTTTTGTTGTTTGAAAGTTTATGACATTGATAAAATTCGGGCCCTCAGTCCTCCATTTCTTTTGCTTTCGTTTTATTACGCTTATCGTATGAATGATAAGACTAATACAAAATTGTCTCTTTTTGTGAATAAAATTGTGCAACAAATTCAATACCAGAAAGAAATTAAAAGACCCTTTATTGTATAAGAAAATCGAGTTTTATTTTCATTCTCTGAATTAGGAAATAGGGTGACCACAATTTCTTTTAGATTGCAGTAAAGATATCGCTTATTATCGTCATAGCATTTGAAATGACTATTAATTAATACATGACATTTGTAATGACCAATATTATCAGCGAAAGGTGGATGAACGAATTCAATTGCTTCGATAAGTTCGTACACCTTTGATTTTATTCTTCGTATGTGGTATAGGTATATCCTGAAGGCAATACTCACCAGTACCGTTTAAATCAAATGCAATGACGAAATATAATTCGTAGTTGACTGCTACGTTAGAACCACAAGTAAGACAGTTTGTTAGCTTTTCACGCCTAAACCACTGAACCTTTCATCCCGAAAAAAAGTGTTGTTCCCGAGGAGAACAACAACAACGTTATTATGATAATGGATAGATAGAAAGTTAGTGGATCATTCATGTTAATAACTAAAATTTAATAAATTATAATATACATATAAATATAATAGTTATTCTTGAACAGTTATCACAGCGCTACAGTCCAACTTAAAGGAAATTTTATTAAACAATTAGGTACTTATAAAATTATGAGTACTTATGTATCAAAACAAACTTACCTTAAATGTATGATATCTTGACCGAAGACGAGTGAGTGTCTTGACCGAAGATATGTTTGCGTATTAAAAAATATAATTATTTTTATTCTAGTGAAGAATAAAAATAATAATATTTTTTTACGGTACTGGTGAGTATTGTCTTCAGGATATACCTCACATACGAAGAATAAAATCAAAGGTGTACGAACTTATCGAAGCAATTGAATTCGTTCATCCACCTTTCGCTGATAATATTGGTCATTACAAATGTCATGTATTAATTAATAGTCATTTCAAATGCTATGACGATAATAAGCGAAAAATCGAAGAAAGTTTATTAACACCTATGACTCTACATTTACTTATCTTTACTGCAATCTAAAAGAAATTGTGGTCACCCTATTTCCTGATTCAGAGAATGAAAATAAAACTCGATTTTCTTATACAATAAAGGGTCTTTTAATTTCTTTCTGGTATTGAATTTGTTGCACAATTTTATTCACAAAAAGAGACAATTTTGTATTAGTCTTATCATTCATACGATAAGCGTAATAAAACGAAAGCAAAAGAAATGGAGGACTGAGGGCCCGAATTTTATCAATGTCATAAACTTTCAAACAACAAAAAGTGGTGACCTGTTCTTGCTTTCACAATTTTTCACAATTTATTTAGTGGCATATAGGATTTGAAACAGTAGCTGTAAGTTAATGATTTAATTTTATTTGCGTAATAAACTTTTACGTGTATGAGAATTGAGGGCCCATTTTGTACGAAGATATACAAAGTAGGACAGTGTTTTGCGATAATATCTTGTTTTCACAAATTTTGTTTGGCATTAGCTTAGATTTTGGCATAAATACTTTTTCTGTAGTGTCCATAGTTAATCAGGTTCAGGTGGGCCCTCAATCCTCTATGTGAGAACTGAGGGCCCAACTTTACAGTCCATAACTCGGTTATTTGACTTTCACAAAATCTGATTCCAACTTTCACAATTCTTTGGGAATGTTCACTAAATCTTAAGCACATTTTTAAGAAGTTTTAACAAAGTGGCCCTCACACCACACGTACATGCATTAGTAGGTATTCATCACACATTTCATGAACTATATTTTTTTTTAAACATCGGGACCAAGTCAAAGACCTGGCAAATATCTCGATGTATTTCTTTCGTTCACACATAAATTACTGGATGTATTTTAATGAAATTTAGAATCGAGAAGATAGCTTACCTTGAAATAGCACTTAGGCTACTATTTATAATGTACTTAATCATGTGTAACGTCATAGAAACAGCTAGTAGAATATAATCCAATAACAACTTTATTTAATTACATATTACTTTTGTAAGTCAGTGTACTCAGGCACAACACGTGTGAACCGGTTAGTGAGTAAAGTAAAGAAGGTCATCAATATGTATGAATCCGTCGCTTTTTAGTAGTCATTCAAATTTGGTCGGATAACCAGCCGTTGCTTACATATTTTGGTTTTTCGTTAATATTTACTTAATGCGAAACATTCCAAGCTGAATATTTTCACCATATATTTTTGACTAAAGGCACATGATTTTGGTTTACACCTACACATCTCGGATTGAGCCGGTTCCTTGTATTTTGCCGTCAAAGTTAGGACACCATCGTTTTGACTTTTAGCAAAAACGCATGCATGAATAGTTTTGAAACTTTGTATGGTTATTATTAGCGTCAAGAAGGACCGAATACAGTTTTCAGCGAACTTGTTTCTTGTCTAATTTAGGCGCTGCGATGTTTTTTCGGGTTTTCATAAAACCGCTATAACTTGAAAACTATAAATATTTTCTTAAAACTAATTGGGGCACTAAGGGGCACACATAAAGAGCTACTCGTGTACGTTTACTCTACAGGGGCACATGCAATGGTTGTAGAGATATACGATTCATCAAAACGTTACTCCAGCAGGAAATGCAATATCTCGAAAACCTGAAGGGGCACAGATTTTTTTTTTGGGGGCACATTAAGGCACACCTATAAGCTCTCTGGCCATGCACAATTTTTCTCTCTCCGATCATTCGTTTAGAATTTTCCTGCTAGAAAAACGTTACCCCAGCAGGAATCGTTTTTTCCGTTTTTTTCCAAAACGACAGGGGGCACACATTTTTTATTTGGGGGCACATTTACAGCAGATAGGGCACATATTATACGTTCTACTCCTATAACTCTAGGAGACACTTTCTTGCTGGGGTAACGTACACCTAAAAAGGACTTTCGGTACATTCCACTTTGCTTTAAATCCATAAAAATGTGTATTTAGAGTGCAGCAAGTATGCTAACAATGTGGTTATAAGTGAAAACATTATTCATCCTTGTCGATCACATACCTATAGTACACACATAGAATAGAATAGAATAGAATACTCTTTATTATGTACACCATATACCCACCCATGTACACATACCTACTTATGATTAAAAGTTGATTGCAGTATAAATTAGTTTGGTCGGTGGGTCGTCTTAGGATAGGGGCATTACGTCATTGGTAGGGGCGGTTATAATAACTTTTTGAAATAGCCAAGTTTTTCGCAGTCAACTGGTTTACTTAGCCGTTTATAATTAAAACAGTTGGCTGCGACATATATATATATATATGTATATATATTTTAATATAGTAGGCCACTATTACAGCAAGCTATGCAGAACACATTATACCATGGTCGGATGTTTGTGATTAGCCGTACGTACACATAAAATTGTAATCTGAATGAGTTCATTCATAGTCAAACAGTTAGTGCTTTGTTTTAGCAGCAGTGGGCGTTGTTAGGTAGTGTCGATACAAAGAACTAGGTCCGTGTTTACCTATACCAAAGATTTAGCAACGTAAGTTAACAACAAACACTGAAACCAATTGTTTCTTCTGTCTAGTGGACAGTGGTCGCAAGCGCTACCTGCTGATGGCTGAGCATGACGTCCTGGGTTCAATTGCTAGGTCAGGAAAAGTGTTATTGGGCTTTTCATCTGAAAATTTCTCAGTACCTAGTAGCCTGGAGTCTTTATTTGTGCCCGGTTGATGGCAAAAGGCTCGCCCCCTATTATATAGGACTTACTGGCGAAATGTGGGTGTACTATATACATGTACACCTCTCTGCCCAACCCTTCGCGGCAGGGCCGTCTTAACCATATTGGGAGCCGGGGTGCGAAAATCAGCCTGCGCCCCAATTTTTGTCTTATTTAGTTACCTACTCTACACTAAAATTTGGTACATTTCCAAACATCAAATTTGATTTTTCCGGTTTTAAAATCGACAATCTTTTTTATGATATCGTCTGTTTTGAAAGAACTTTCAATTCGATAGATAGGTAGGTAGTCAAATTTGTCAATCTATCTTGAGTTGAGTCATAGTTAATCGTCAGTAGTTTTTCATTCATTTCAATTTCGAGAAGGTTTACGCATGGTAGCCCCCTAAGACCCTGCGCCCGGGTGCCACGAACCGAACCCCTTGCACCCCCGGTAAAGACGGCCCTGCTTCGCGGAAACATGGTTGTTTATATGTTATGTAATATTATAAGGGGGTTACAACTTGTCAGTTTGTACGTAGGGGGTAATCTACGGAACGACTGATTCGATTCTGAAAATTCTTTCACTAATGGGAAGCTACAGTAGTGCCGAGTGCCGAGACTAAGGAGCGTCGCTCACTGGTAAGTCGAGGCGGGGTCGCGGCGGCGGCCGTGTCTGCGGGACTTTGTCTCTGTCGCGGGATGGACTCTACTTAGAGGCGTGATGTTGTTTTTTTTTTGTAACATAACTATAAATATAACTCGCTCCTTAAATTCCTTCCCGTCTAAAACTGAAAACCTTTTGCATAGTAACTTTTATTTCTTCGTGGGGAAATCCTCATGGAAGTCATGGATACCCTATGTCTGGGAAGAACGGAGAGTTATGTCGGACTCCTGCCGACTAAAACCCCACTGTCCCTTCTAGTACCATGAGTCGGGGGCCCGGGAGATACTTGTACATTCGCCGCACCCCCGACTGGTATCAGCCCGCCATGCCTAGCGGGCCCCATCACCAAGTGCGGCCGATCCCACGACCGCACGTCCTCCCATACTGTGTGCCACTCCACCTCTTTGAGCCTGACTGCTCGAGCGACGACATGGCCCCATTTTCGCCGTCCGCAGGCACCTTCTCACGGTGGCCAGAGTTCATAACTTATTTGTTGGGCTTGGTGATAACAAGCTACCCTCTTCTTTGCTAGATTCCTTTTAATACGTTTAAAGCTCTAGTAAAATCCAACCTTTGTTCAAAGGCATACTATTCCATCATCGACTACTTAAAACTATAAAGACGCTGACTATAAAGAAGACTATAAAGTCGCTGTGCTTAACTCAAGACAATATGTTCGTTCTCCAAAATTAGCTTACCTACTGACAGGTTATAAATATGAGTTCATTTATTTGTTTTTATTATTTGCCTGTTTAAGTCAATTCAGTTCAATTTTATTTTAATTTATTATTGACATAATACAATTTTTTTTAAATGAGTAGTGTTGCAATATGTGGTTACCTATTATTGTGGTTAGTTATTGATCATTATTATTCTTGTCTGACCAATCGGCAGCAAATTCGTCATGTTCCCATAGATGTCACTGCTTGCGGTAGCGTCGGGGGTCGGGTTGCCTCCTTTGCTCAAATATGGCGAGGGGGTAATGGCTGGTAACGTCTTTGCTTTATGCTCGTGAACGGGTGCTGCTTGTGGTGACTGATGGTCGTCTTACTGACCATGGTTTTGTTATTGTTATGAGAGCGACACTGAAAGTTTTTAGAACTGGCCACTTGTAAACGATATACAAAGGTACCTATGTAATAAAAAAAAAGTTAAAATTTTTAAAATGGAACTCTTTGCCAATATTATATTTTATTAAATTGTCATTTGTTTACGATTTGGCGGCAAATTGAAAATTGTCTGTGTCACGTCAGCATGAATTTAACTCGAGAAAATTTTCGTACAATGATTTTTTACGACTTTCGATGTCATTTAAGTCAACAACAAAGTTACGATAGACATCGATTGGCCTTTTATGATGAAGCCCCACCCATTTCGTGCCACTGTTTACAACTAGTTTATTGATGATCTGCGTGAGGGACGGTATTCTACGGCGACGACTGAAGATAACATGTGTTGTGCGGCGTATAATAGAGACTGACAAAAGAGTGACTTATCAGCAGAATCGCACAAGCTTAGGCATCGGTATGAGTCAATTCCACAAAATCTTTCATGAACATTTAGTGGTCAGGAAGCTTTGTACCCGGTGGATACCTACCTCATAATTTGACAGAGGCCCAAAAACTCCCTCGTGTTGATTGGTGTCGTGAAATAGTTTCAATTGATTCAAATGCTGTGTTCGACATACTTACGGGTGGCAAAAGCTGGATTTATTGTTATGATCCTGAAACTAAGAGATAGTCTGCTCTCTGGGTGTTTCCTTCCGAGGAGTTGCCTACTAAAGTGAAGAGAAGTCGAACCGTGGGAAGAAATATGGTGGCCTTGTTCTTCGGAAGGACAGAGGTCATTAGGCAACAATTATTTTAGAGGATCAAAAAACAGTTACTGCAGAGTGGTAGGTACACTAATAATTGTTTGCCACTTGTCTTGGAAAAAGTTCGGGAGAAAGGACCTCGCAGTAGGATTTCCTTCACCACGACAACGCCTCGTCGCACACCGCCAAGCAAACAATCGACTACTTAGCGACATAGCCTCGGGGCTATGTCGCCAAGTACATATTATTATGGTAAATAAATAAAAGAAAAACTTCGAGGAAAACGTTTTATGGAGGCCGAGGAAGCAGTGGCTGGGTTTCAAAATGCCGTCGAAGAGACAGACTCCTCAGGACGAATGGGCAAAGTGCTTTTCTCAGTGGTTTCGTCGGATGCAGCGATGTTTTGATTTAAATGCACACTATTTTGAAAATACATAATAAAACTAATAACTAGCTAGTTTGTTCAATGTTTGATTTTCTAAGAACTTTCAGTGTCACCCTCGTATTAGAAATAAATTTTTTAATTATTTTGCTTCGATGGTCCTAGTTTATCATAAAATTTGTGACTTCGAGTGACAGCTTGTGAACTTAACCCAGCATTGCCTAAATATGTACGCTGTCACGCCCTTTATGCCTGGAGGCTTTTATTTAGATACTAGCTTCCGCCCTCGAGGTATATCAATAAAAACTATCCTATGTCCTTCCCCGCGATGCAGACTATTTCTCTGTCAAATTTTATCTAAATCCGTTCAGTGGTTTAGGTGTGAAAAGGTAACATACAGACAGACAGTGAGAGTTACCTACTTTCGAATTTATAATATTAGTATGGATTAAATTTTTGCATTTTTAATTATTATATTTTTGCTTGAGTATAGTTTACATTGTATTTGTTGATTATATTGCTGTGGCTAGCTTACATATTATTATGGTAAATTTTCAGATCGCCATGACATACAAGTTGCATAAGAACGGGGTCGTCACTGGCTCCTTGAATTCCTTCTGTCTGGCATGCGACATCTTCTTAAAGACCCAGCAGGAAGCTTCAGACCATATCGGAACACCTGAGCATAAAAAGAATTCTGATGCTGTGCAGTACTCCGATAAATTTCTAGATGAACATATTAAAAAGGTGAGTTTATTTTTATTTGGCGTAGCATTGATTTCCACAGAAGAGGAGACAAGCGGAGCGGAGCGTGGGAAATAAGGGAATCGACCAATTACAGACGAGAGTACAACCAATATGTTTGGTCGATTCTTGCACGGCCTGCTCCGCTCATCTTCGCTTCAGTAGAACGCTTCTTAACCTGCATAGTGTTTAGGCTCACAGTTTAAAAATCCACTAAAGATGCACTTACACAGCCAACTTATTTTGTTCTGCTAATTGTGGCTATGAAGTTTCGGGCAACATCGAGCAGTTTGCTTCAAATACCAAGATGGAGCGCTACAAGCGACCAATTGGTACACCAACAAATTCACTGAAAGTGCTCCAATAAGTGTATTCTGCGCTGAGCAAATGGAGCTCTGTGGTCACTGCAGGGATTTATTTATGTCTGGAGATTATGTTATTTGCCTAGTGCCTATCATCATCATCACAATCATTACATGATGTAATCATTACATGATGCATATAGGCTTTTTAAAAGTGTTTTGTTATCTTTATTCCGCCCATAATCAGTTTTAATTTTCCCAGCACTGGGACAGGCCTCCTCGCTGTGAATGGAGGGAGGGAGTGGGCTGTATAATGCACCACGCGGGCCCAGTGCGGGTTGGTAGATGTCACGTCTTCGAATTTTTGGTTCTAGGACATGCCGGTTTCCTCACGATGTTTTCGTTCACCGTTTTGAGAGCAGTGCAGTGGTGATGAAATAATTTATACAAAGTAAAGCCTCTTCCTGGTTTCGAACCCACAATATCTACGAATCGTAAGGCGGGGCTGTTTCCAATGGCCACCGCTGCTCCTAATCTCCATCCGCCCAAGATTTAGGAATTCCGTCCATCATCAATAATGATTAGGTACATTCACTTGCTTTGATCTGACTATTCACTTGTTTTTTCAGTACAAATGGGGCTACTACTGCGAGTTCTGCAATGTACTGATGCGAATTGCTTCCAAAGTTAATTTACATATCAATGAAGATGAACACAAGCATAACAAGGGAATTCTTCTCCTAAAACCTCTGGGTCGTGATGTTGTTGCTTTCAATAACATTCTTATTGAAGAAAAGGCTTGGCACGGTCTGATCGATGGAGTCTGCTCGCTCTGTAACGCGGAGTTCGAAGATGAGACTGATCATAAAACTGAAGCAAGCCACTCTTTGAATTTGGTTCTGAAACCTGTTCAGTTTGGAGCGGATAGTGCCATCTTTCGACACGTAAGTGTACCATACTACTTTGTTTTAGAATTTTAACTCAAATATATCGAAATTTAAATAGGTGCTTACTTAAATTGTGTCCCACGTTACATAAGTTAAAAAGCAGAAAAGCAAGTACTTTAGATTATTACTACCGGCACATATCCCCTCACTATCTCTTAATAATTTATTATAATTATAAGGCTCGCTCCCAAAGGCTCGCTTTATCGGTCGATAATATTGGATGCGTTATTGCGATGATACGTCCCGATTCCTCGCCACACAGCTGCTTTTTTACACGGCGTGTATAACGCGTAGCGTTGAGGGCGTTACTGAACCGCAACTAATAGCCGAGGTGTTCAAAGACCACTTCATGGTTCGATCACTGCTGGGACCAGCGCAGCGGGTGATCGATAATGAGACCCAAACAGGACCCATTTCCACTCTTATCACAGCTAAAGATGTTAAGATAGCTCTTAAAAATATGAAAAGAGGGAAATTACCAGGTCACGACGTAAGTATATATCTTTACACGATGCGCAATTTGGTTTTCGACCTGGCTTATCCACCGAAAGTGCAATCGCGTGCCTTAAGCACACTGTCAGGTACTACGCTGACAGGAGTACACCTGCAGTTTACGCGACGTTCCTGGATCTCTCCAAGGCCTTCGACCTGGTCTCATATGACATTCTTTGGGATAAATTACCTTTAATTTATCCCAAAGAATGGGAAACAGGGATACCCAATAAGCTGCTGAGCGTTTTTAGGTACTGGTACGACAGCCAACTTAACGTTGCAAGGTGGGGGAATGGCTGTTCTCTGCCGTACAGGTTGGAGTGTGGCGTGAGGCAGGGGAGCTTAACCTCCCCAAATCTTTTTAACTTTTATCTGAATGCATTGATCGGGGACTCAGCAGTGCGCATGTGCGGCTGTTTTGTGGATGGGTTGTGTTTTAATAACATCAGCTACGCAGATGATATGGTGCTGTTGGCTCCCTCGGTCAGTGCACTCAGAAAACTTGTAAAAATCTGTGAGAACTATGCTGCCGGCCATGGGTTGCTGTATAATGTGAAGAAGACCGAACTCATGGTGTTTGAGGCTGTTGGCAAGAAATGTCCAGTAAATGTGCCACCAATAAAAATTAACGATGTCCCGATTCGTCGGGTACATCAGTTTAAATACTTGGGACATTTGATTGCTGACAGCCTTAAAGATGATGCTGATGTTGAACGGGAACGCAGGGCATTGGCGGTATGGGCGAACATGTTGGCACGTAGGTTCGCGTTGTGTAACTTCGTAGCCGTAATACAAAATGTACCTACTGAAAACATCGCAATAACGCATCCGATATTATTGACCGATAATAACGCGCCTGTGGAGAGAGCCTTTAAGGTTATACCTTTAATGGGTGTAAAAAGACACTTAACGAAACCGCGACTCACTTGTACTCCCCATCAGTGATATTTTTTTTTATACTGGACCATACTTGGGAACCTTCTGGTTACGGAGATATTGAAGGTAAAAATTCCGACTTCGACTTTTTTATGAAATCAAGATACCCCCACGACCCCTAGCTGCACCGTTGCATGCAGGGTATATATATGCACAATGTTTTGCGTGCGTTACATTGCGCACTCCCGCAAACAACAAATTTTTCACACCAAAAATAAATGTCGTTTCCCAGCAAAAAATTGATTCAATGTTTACTTAGTTTGGTGTACAGTATGCGTAGTTGGTGGCGGCGGCGGCGCGGCGGTTGCCTTTTTACACCCTGTATATGTGTACCTAACCTACCTACATCTTAAAACAAAATATTATTGGTATTAGTCAGTCTTAACTCTTCAGAATACTCGAAAACTATCTGGACTCCAATAAATCTATGTTTATTTAATCAAATCCAATTTCACACAAAAAATAACTGGTTAATATCTCTGTGATTTCAGTTAGACGACACAGCTGTCCAATGCCTAACATGTAACAAGTTGCTAGCGCCTGGCAGGATGGCCAAACATTTTGACGGTACAGAGCATCAGGAACTTTTCGCGAAACGTCGCACAGAATCTAATAGAGATTCTCACAGAATCGACAATAAAGAAAATTACCAAGAAAAAGCAACAAACATAACTTCAGCCACAGAAAATTATGGTGAAATAAAGAAACCAAAGATTGACAACGATGATAATAAGAATACCAACAAAAACTCACCGACAAAAGACAAATTTAAAATCCTTGAATCCATTGACAGGTACCAAAGTAAAGGAATCAACATTAATTTGGAAACCGAAACAGCATTCTGTAAAAAATGTTCCAAAGTTATGACATTTGATTTCATGGAGATAGAAAACCACATTGAAAATCATTCATCTGCTAAAGCCATTGATTCTGATTTACTATATCCATCAAACCTGGATAAAAATTTGAATAGACTCGATATAAATGACAAAACTACACAATCGTCTGGCGATAAACAAAATACTGAGGTTGCACATGACATCAAAAAAACCTTAGGTAATGTCGGAAATACTGCCTCTAAGGCTGCCTCGCATGAAGAAGATAATGATAGATCTCTCCCGAAAGAAAATTTTGAAAAATGTAGCCAAGAGGCTAGAGACTTTGCAAAAGCAAATAAAATAACTTACCACGGAGACAATAATCAATCTTTTTGCCTCATTTGTAAAGTACATGTGCCTGCTTCTTTTAGGTCTATGAGAGAGCACGTAGAAGGAGCGAATCACAAAAGACTGGTAGTAGTAGTATCTCAAAACACTAGTAGTACCTCCTCTATAACCCAACCGAAAACCCCGGGAAAGCAGTCGTTCAAAGACTTTGTTCAATCGTGTTATGATATACAAGGATTTTTTTATGAGGACTGTATCATTAACGAGGAGTTCTGTATTCTTCGGAATAGTGTGGATTTGATATCGGTGAATACTTCAAGAAAGAGGTGCCTCATGTGCGAGGTTAACTTGCCGCCAGACTCGGAAATTGAGTACCATGTTAAGACGTTTCAGCACCTCCATAAATGGCAAGGACTGCCTGTCATTACATCGGAGAAAAAGGAATTCATCAGAGAGGTAATGAGCCATAACTCATTATTTTATTTCTTGTAAGACGTTCGTACCTGTCCAGAATCTCTTCTTTGTCACATTATACTTAACTGTGATGTGATGTTACAGGTTCGTCCCGGGGTGTTCCACTGCGGATATTGCAATCTTGTTGTCTCGGGTTGGGCCGAAATGAAACTGCACCTCGATTGTGTTGACCATCGGAAAAACAGATCCAGTGGGGAAACTCGATTGAGGGAGCATATACCCGACATACAGAAGTTCAAGTTGCAAAAAGATCTGAAAGCTATGGCCATGAGGAGTTTCTTCAACATGTAATTGACCTTGTTTCGAACTTGATGGAAATAGGACAAAAAAATGCATGCCTGTCTATAATTATTGTCATGATCAAATAGTTGTAAGATGATTGTTGAAACACTTTTAATTCTTTTATTAACATTCTTTTATTTTTCCTCTACTACTATTTTATAGTCTACCTAACCAATCCCTTTATTATAATTATGGTCTTCGTCTACTACATTTAGGTTTTACATTTATTTTTATTAGGTACTTTTAGTGTTTAGTCCGATCATTATTATCATTGAATTACTTACCTATTATATTATGTATCCCGTGTTTTCTCTAAAATTTATTTTAATTTGAAATGCTTTTAATTTTCATTTAGTTTCGCTCATTTTTGATCATTCTGTAATAAATTGCATTTTTTTACGGTGGTTAGTTTTATTTCACTGAATAATATTAGGTTTCCGTACCGCAAAAGATAAAACGGAACCTTTAAAAGAAGATCACTTCGTTGTCCGTTCGTCTGTCAAGACGCTTTTTCTCATGAAAGCATAAGTTATCAAGTCGAGACTAATATCAAATACTCCTGAGTATTTGATGCTGCAATCCCTTGAAACAATGAATAAGTCGAACTTCTAAGTCGACGCATTCAAAAGATACAGGTGTTTATGTTCCGTTTATGCCGCATATTCACTCGCAAGGGTGTCAAAACTTATAGGGTGCTTCCCAGTCGCGTATAAAATAGCAGCTTTTCGTTTGTCTACGTGACTGCGTTGTTCTTCTAAACTATACGCTACGGATTTTCATGCGGTTTTCACCATCACTTAGATAATTTATTTCGGTAGGTTTATATGTAGGTAGGTATAAGGCATTGATATTAAACTTACACCTGACAGTTTTTGTATGGAAGAACTGTCAAAAATTTAAAATTATTCCTCCGATAAAGCTATCGATAGCCTGATTCGAGGAATAATTTAGAAATTTTGACAGGTATTTCATACAAAAACTGTCATACGTCAATTTTAATCCTCGAATAAAAGAAATCTGACGATTGAAAAATCAGCCCTAAGTCAAATCTCAATAAAGTCGTTAAAACCGCGCGAAGCAGGGGCGAGTCGCTAGTAAATAGTACAAAACAAAGTAACATTTTCGTGTCTGACTGTGTGACCGCGGAGTTCTTATAAACTACCCAATAGATTTTGTTTTCACCATCATTTAGAGAATTTATTCTGGGTGTATTCAAGGGCAGATCACAAAAAAAAACAAAGTATTCAAGATTGTTTTAATCAATCTTAGCTTTGCCCCCTTTTATCATTATATGGGTAACAAAGTAAATAAAGACTACATACTATTTGTCAACTTAAGTTTAACGCAGTACAAAAAGGAATAACTTTTAGGCTTAGATAAATAGACTACTAAGCACATGCTTTGGCTAAGTATCCCCGTCACTGTCGCACAACTGTCAAACTACAAGTCCAAGATAGAGACGGGAACATGTCTAAAGCAAAGCAGGTATAGTATTTTTATCTCACGAAGCGAGACGCGCTTTAATTGTGATTACCGAGTGTGCAAACACGCCGTGAATATGTGTGTAAGAGCACAGGAGCTCTCGGTACCGTCAGAGACAATGGCGAAGTTGCAGGTGTGTGTGTGTGCTGTGTTCATACACTTGGTTATCACAAGTAAAGCGCGCGTCTCTTGACGAGATAAAAATACTGTACTAAGTAAATGTTTATTTATCTCGGCCTTAGACTCGGCAGAGTCAGGCGATGGCCAGCCACACTTATTTTCACTTCAGATACAAACAAATGCTATGTAGTGAAAAACTTGTATACGCACTTTTTACGCGTTACTTGGCGTAATAGTAAAAATATTCACGTAACTTGGGCAATAGACAATCTTCCCTATAGTTGTTGAAATAAGTTTTCAATTTGTATTAACACCGAGTATAGTGAAAACATAATGTAAATAAATAAAATATGTTTGTACAGAACTGAGTGTCAGAAAAGTTCCGCTTTGCATAGCGTCGTCCCAGTCACTCATATGTGTGTCATTGTCTTCCTAACTATCAATGTGTCCAATTAACACCCGGTTGATATTTATAATTGAGATATTTTATAAATTTTCATGTATAAACAAATTAAATTAGCTAGCGAAACTCCGCAGGCGTGATGGTATCGATATCTAAACATTATAAAACAAAACAGTAACTGTTTTGAATATATATTTTTGGAGGCGTCGACCGCACGTCGCTTTTATAAAATCTGGAGTTCCGCTAGCTAATTGAATTTGACCTTGTATTTACCTACGCTTCAATTCTCACCGCAAATAACTTAGTCACGTAACATACCAACTATGACTTAGCCGCCCATTCAAGTATGTATTACGTAAGTCTTTGCTTTGCTTATTTTTGAAGAGATGGGGGACGGGGGCTGGATGGTGATCACTTCTATAAATTCCTTATTTCTAGACTCAATTAGAATTTACTAATGTTTACGTAAGCATAAGCTTACGTAATACTTAAACGGCCCCTTACCTACTTTCTTTGTGAAATAAAAAGTGCGCATAGAAGCATTCGTATTGCAATCTTGAGATCACAAAGTACAAATCGCCTCTTTGCTTCAATAACGTGATAAGTCCGACCATTTCAATTTTCAAGATAACACATTATTGAAGCAAAGAGGCGAAATATTCAGGACAACCTCGTAAATATGATAATTTATAAGTCACAATATATACAAAAACACTCGTTTTTAATCGCTGTCACATCACAGATCAATAAGCATGGTTCTGGTACATTATTTATTGATGGCACACATATGCAGCCGATCTAACAGAGCGAGATTTTATTTTTCTTCAAATATCGTTTTCTCTGTCTGTCAATTAGCCTTCATGTATCACTGTCTCGCTTTAATCTCTAAGCGCCGTTTTCACCAATGTAACTGAACACGATTAGCACATCTGTTCACGCATCATACGTGTGAACGAGCAGCGGCAGGGGACGCGGGAGGAGAGGGCACAGCTGATCGAGTCGGCGGCCGCGCAACGCACGCTCGCCTATAGCTTCGGACAGCAATACACGTACCGTGCTATTATATTTGAACATTGTACATAACCGATTTTCGGTAATTAAGAACTGTCAGTGTCAATATTCCACCACAATGATGACACTGACAGCTCATGGCCGCGGTTGTCAAGTCAAGGGCTGATCGCGTTCAGTATCATTGGGAAATCCGACCTAAGCACTCTTGCACTACTAATCACTTAATACAATTAGCGCTAAACATATTGAAGATATCATTGGTTAGCTAAATAAAGAATGATTTGTGGTGCATCGGGCTTTTGTGTGTCATCCCTAAATAATACACCTAAATAAAAAAAACGACGAGTTTATCGGCTCTAATCTTTGAGCAGCTTCCATTACCATACAAAACGGTTAAAATACTAAATCACAATGTGTTGAAAACTCGTGAAAATGTAACTATATTGCTTAACCAAATGGTATAAATAACAATACTACGTTGAAATAACGTATGTCGTTGTTACCCTCGCAACAGTAATCCTTATACTATACGGAACCTTCACTTGTCACTATCAACATGTCATAAGAAAGTAAAAAAAAAAATAGCGTGTGCAGCACGGTACACGTGATAAAAGTGAAACTTCTTAAAAAATAAAGCAAAGAGAGATTTAGTGTGAGAGACAGAGAGAGTTATCTTTCTTCTCTCTCATGTAAATGAAATGAAGTGTTACGACGAGACAGCGCACATTGCGGGCCTCTTTTTACTTAAGGATTTTATACGCAGACGTAGTAAAGTGCAAAGTTCATATTGATAACTTATCTAGGAATCCTTGATAGGAACAAGTGACGTCACAAACTATACCCGAGCACTAACACACCCAGGGTGTCATAGCTACAACATTTTATTACAATGAAATCATAATCCAATAAATATTGTACTCCCTTCAAATTGAAACCTAATATTTTTGCATGTTCGTTTCTAACCAGACCATGAGGGCTTACACTACAATGTATATCTTTGGTCAGGTATAAAAAGTTTTAAGCAAAGTGATGTTTGCATAACACTTATAATGAAGCCTCGTTTAGACGACGCTCGACAAACCTTCCTTGTGTAAACGAAGCTTATCAATAGTCTTCATTTTGACAAACCAACAACATCCATTATGCTGAACAAATTCCAGAAAATTATCCATATGTGAAGCAATGGATATAGTTACAGATGTTCATGGATATTTTTATAATGAGAGCATCCAAATCAATGGACAACAATTTCTTCAGTAACATGTTTGAGTAAACAACGTTTTTTTGACAAGTACTCCTAGAAATAGAATGCTTCAGACATCATTCAATAATGAAATAACGATTAAACAAAATTTTGTCGTATGAAAATGCGATCATAGACACACCTGGTAGCCTAACCCCGCGCCTAATCTAAAAGCGATCGTCACACGAATACGCGATCGTCGCGTGCATATATACGGTGTATTTTTATATTTAAAAGCGAACTTCGCGAGCTTATAGAACTTTTTGTCCGGTGAACCTGAACGCGTGGTCGCGCCGACAGTGGGCGCTTTCCGGTTTTCTGAACATACGCAGGCGACGATTGAGTATTCGCGCGTCGATCGCTTTCAAATAGGACGCGGCCTAAATCTGTATATACAACAAGTTGCTTCATTGAAATGCTGCCTTCACACCAAAAGTATAGTCAACTCTACCAATTCACAAATTCACTTTATAAGCACTTGTCTCGATCACTGGCCTATTAGTTCACAGTCACTTTGAATTCACTTGTTGTTCAGTAAAGGTGTGTTCATGTTGAATTTGTAGACATTTTCGCACACCGTGAGTAATGCTTGTGGCGAGTCATAGGGCGCGGGGAGGCGCAAGCTGCGCGTGCGGCTCTCTGTGTACATGTCGATGACGCCCCACTGGCGCAGGAGTCGCAAACAGTTGTTGATCGCGTCTGTCGATACAGCTTCGCCTGAAATTAGAAAACAATATTTATGTATATCTTATACTAGCTTCTGCCCGCGACTTCGTCCGCGTGAAATTTCTTGTTACTCCGACCCACCCCGTCACATCGCATCGCCTGCCCGCGCTATTACTTCGTTTTTGCTTAGCGTTCTTTCTGACTTTTTTTCTTTTTGCTCGGCTCCTAAAGGTCATAGCGCGATGTTAAATAGCCTATAAGCCTTCCTCAAGAATTGGGCTATCAAATGCAAAAAGAATTTTTCAAATCCGACTGGTAGTTCCAGAGATTAGCGCGTTCAACCATACAAACAAACAAACAAACTCTTCAGCTTTATAGTATTAGTATAGATACGTATATCTATGGCTTCGAAAGTTTTCGGTACAATAGAAAAACGGTATTACATTATGCAGCCAGTATAGCACGTCGATCAGGAAAAGTTCGGCTTGGTAGATACTTAGGTAATAGGTAATACAGGCTGTTGTCCGCAACTCCACGTCAATGCGCGTATTTTGCGTAGGGTAGATACTTAGTGATACATAAAATGAAGTTGTTTATTCTGTAAATAGGATATCGGAATCGCTTAGCAATGAGTTTCGTTTTGACAGTTCAACATTCATTGCGTTACTTACGTTGTTGAGCAGACATATTTTTTCGAAGATATGAAGCAATGGATTAGCAACAATCCTTTAAAATGATTCAGATTGAGATTGATAGTGTGTAACGCAATTCGGTTGCAGGTCATATCTATACTAATATTATAAAGCTGAAGTTTGTTTGTTTGGTTGAACGCGCTAATCTCTGGAACTACCAATCGGATTAGAAAAATTCTTTTTGCATTTGATAGCCCAATTCTTGAGGAAGGCTATAGGCTATTTAACATCACGCTATGAACTTTAGGAGCCGAGCAAAAAGAAAAAAGTCAGAAAGAACGCTAAGCAAAAACGAAATGATAGCGCGGGCAGGCGATGCGATGCGACGGGGTGGGTCAGAGTAACAAGAAATTTCACGCGGACGAAGTCGCGGGCAGAAGCTAGTTTGAATTAAAAATTAAGTTACAGCATTTTGTATCTAAAAATTAAAATCATCATCATCATTAGCAGTCTTGTTCCACACACTGCTGAGTTTGCCCCTCCCTTTTGCGCCATGCGATATGAGGGATTATCAACCAGAGGGTCAATTGAAAGAACGTTCACCCTTTAATCTGTCTCAATCTGACAAAAATACTTTTATTTTACAGACTTTTATTTAACTTGGGGGCCGTCCATTAATCACGTGATGTGTTTTTGGCATTTTTTTAACCCACCCTCCCCCTTGGTGATATATGGTGAGGTTTAAGACTTACCCCCCCCCCCCTAATATCACGTGTATCTTTAGTACCTACAAAGAATCGGACCTTTTTTTTATGTTTATAAAATACAGGTATAATCATCTAATTTTATTAGAAAGTTTGCAGGATGTTTTTAAAAAAATAAATACACGTGATATATTACTACACCCCCCTCCCCCCTTGTGATATTTCGTGATTTTTTATGGACCCCCTCCCCCCCTTTCGAGCCTCACGTGATTAATGGACGGCCCCTTGCCTAGTTAGTTAGTATGTATTGGTCAAATCTTGCAAGCTGCACCACGCGCGCCCATTGCGGGTTGGTGGATGTCACATATCGTCGACTTTTTGGTTCTAGGACATGCCGGTTTTCTCACTACATATGTGTTCCTTCACCGTTTTGAGAGCAGTGGTGATGAAATAATTTAAGTAAACCGCCTGTCAGGCTTCGAACCTACGACCTACAACTCATAAGTAGCAGCCATTTCCACTGGGCCACCATACTACTCTCCTCTAGTTTTTGGATGCCGAACCCTAAATAAAGAAGTAGATCTTACCGTAAACCATCTTGTTGTGCGTGAAGTCTTCAGTGAGTGAGTCGAGTGTGTTCTTCACGACTTCCTTCGTGGAGCCGGGCGCGAGGTGCCGACAGGTGGCCGCGTACGCTTCCAGTACTGGGCGCAGAGTCAGCAGTAGTCTTCGTCTGGACAACGAAATGTTTATTTATTTATGTAAATACTAGGTGGCCGGCGAACTCCGTACCGCTTCAGAATCAATAAATGAAATCAGTCAATCCGTTCTCGAGATATCATCAAAAAGTCGTTCTCAAAATGTATAAGAAAATTAATTATCTTCAATATTACTTTTTTCGTGAATTTTTCCCATGTTTTAATAGTTATTCTGCTATTCGCGGAGGAGACAAATCCAACAAATAGAAGCTCATAAATTTTCGTCTTGAGTTATAAATGGTGTAACTAACCCGACTTTCGTTTTATTTATATAGATGGCTATAAGAGTAGGGGAAGACCAAAGAAAAGATGGAAGGGCTGTGTGATGTGACAGATGATATGGGTAGAAAGGGGGTGAAGACCAAAGAAAAGATGTTGGCAGGTGGTGATGATGATGACGGTTATAATGATGTAGTGTATACCTCTCAGCGATGGCTTCGGGTTTGTCGGACAGCGTGTAAGTGATGCGCTCCGCGGGGTCGGGTCGCTCGTCGTCATCGCTTTCGAGGTGACGCGCCATGCGACGAGACCATTGTTCTTCTTCTAGTTCGACCGATACCTGTGAACGACAACATATAAGTATGACATTATTACGAAGCATTAAAATCGACAGAATCTCTACCAGGTAACCCGGTCGGCGATTATTACTTTTGGTCCACCTACTCACTATCCACCACCAAACGAGCATCTTCCTGCAGGGTGTAACCTTCCGTGGTCAAGTGGGACGGCGCGGTGTAAGTCAAACCTCATAAAAAACCTCGTAAACTGGGGCTGTCTCGATGGAATTGCAGCAGGGTGTGGATGTGGAACTGTGACACAAACTATGCTCCACCTTCTATCTTGCCCTTTGCCCCAAAATATGCAGCCATATAGTGCACTGTTACCGAAGACGCCATGGAAGTGGCGAAGTCTTGTGCCAACAAAAATAGAATAACGGTCGTGCCAGCGACACGGAGAAGAAGAGGATTACGAAGCAAAAGGAGTATGTAGGAGTATGTGTGGCCCAAGTAACAGCCAGGCCTTGGGTCACGGGAAGTGACTAGCAGCCACTGACCTATATAATTACCACTGGACTGGCTGTTCCGTTACGTTTGACAGCTATTATTTTGAGCCTATTTGAAGCGCCACTAGCGTGTGTCCACAGAACTAATTTTGACATATATTGCAAATGGCTGCGAGAGAAGTGTTTGTTTACTGTAAAGTAAGTTTGCATTTTTAAATAATTTGGTTCGAATTTTATGTTGTTATTGTTATAAGCAATAGATAAAAGTTATTAAGAATGAGGTCATGTGTATATTGTAAGCGACGCTACAAAAAAGACAGTGAAATATCATTCCACAGGTTCGTTTGTAATACTATATTTAGTCATATTTTTACTTAACAACAAAAACTTTACGTAGGTAATAATATTGTCTTACTTATTTTTATCAAGTCTTACTCTAAACAAGCATTAATGCAATTCGTATGAATAAAGATTCTTTTTATTTACAATTTTCAACTAGAACCGACAGTGGTTGCATCATATCGATATTTTAACTATCGATAGTTATTCACATTTTTCCGTGATATTGACATAATTCAGCTTGTGTAGTCAATTTATTTTCTCGCACATGATGTTAACGGATATGAAATGTTCAACCTTCATTGGAGATTACGTTACTTAACCTATATTTTTTCCAGATTTCCAAAAGACTTAGAGAAGAGAAAAGTTTGGCTTCAGAATATGAAAACTACCAACTGGACTCCTAAAACATATGATTCTCTGTGTTCATTACATTTCGATGATCAATGTTTCGACAAACATTTCAACAGAACAACATTGAAACCAGGTAGCATTCCGACAATATTTGAAGGTTTGCTGTTTTCATATAAATTAATTTACTAGAAGTAAGAATACAGTTGCCCTCCTACTTGGTCCATCCTGGAAAACCATCATGGGAAACCGCCGGTGGAAAAAAGTTTTCCGGCAGTTCTTACAGCAAAAGTTATTAAAGAGTTGCTACCAAAATCAAATACTTTGTTTCCAGAACTACGCGTTCATTTTTTGGAAACAATGATGTTTGAAACTTTAAATAGTCATTTTGATGTATTCATTAAACAAATTATAATTAAGTACATTGATGTAAGAATTTTTGCAGCTACGAAAAATTACTCTTTGTCGATTACAGGTCAGAGTATAAGAAATTTCTTGACACGTCAAATTATTTGGGCACGTCAATAATTAAAAATATAAATTAAATTTATAAAACGTGTTTTATTTTACCTTTTCGAATATGTTACTTGATTAATTCATTATTCCATGGCTTCTCGTAGCCAACCGATAAAAATATCTTTCGGTTTGTTTATCCAGGTATTTAGCAACGTGCCAAATTTCGTCTCATTATGTAGCTAAGAGTGAAATTGTAACAAATATTCATCCAAACTTTCGAACTACTTTAATTATGATAATACGTTTATTTATTGTAAACATTTATAACCAAGAGTTATCGATATTTGTTCGCTGATGTCGACATCACTAGTTTTAGTATCACAGACACTCGCTACGTCCGACAGCGCCAAAATGGCGATTATCAAACGGGCACAAAAGCACTTTGACAGCCGCCAGTCCAGTGGTAATTATATAGGTCAGTGCTAGCAGCCGATTAGAGATTTCATTGAACAAGCCATGAGCATTCGGAACCCACGGCCCGAGGGTGATACTATATTTAAATAAAGAAGTTTGAGATAATTTTCAAGTTATGTAACAACAAACTGAATGTCATACATAACAAAGTTCAAATATCCATTGCAATCAAAAACTTATGAGGACCTTTTTGAGTGTCAACTTACAATGCATTTCACTAAAGAAGATAACTGATTAAATGGCGATGGCATGGAAATGATCTGAGATTATGAACACTGGTATAATTATGCATGTCGCAAAAACTTTAATCATAATTCTACAGAACAGCAGTATTTTCGATTGAGGCGTGTGTTACCTTCTCTCTAAGTATAACTTGATGCGCCTCCAGCGCGTCGATAGCGTCGAGCATGCGGTCCTGGATGCGCTGGCAGGGCGCGCACACGATGAACTCGTGGCTCAGCACTTCGCACAGCTGGAGCGACGCTGACAGGAGATCTGCTTGACGGACCTCCGTTAATGATGAAGAGCATACGAGGCTTTCTAGGGCGGTTGCTGGAAAATAAGAGATTTTTTGTAAGTTATTGGCTCATTACTCAAAAAAGTTATGGCTGCGACATACTTTTAGTATCTAAGTTTACGTAGGCAATGTAAACTTACATGGTAAAGGTATATATAATTCTTATTATCAGACCATTATACCGGACCCCATGGGACTGGCAAAATGTGAGTTAAGACTGGAGGCCGACCCCAACATAGTTGGGAAAAGGCTCGGCAGGTGATGATGATGCGTAAGATTGGTACTAACCGACAATAGCGGGCGCGGCGTAGTGCGCTACGACTGCATTGGCGTAGTACGCGAGCTCTAACGACGCGGCGATAGAAGTGTGAGGTCGCACCATTAGACGCTCGCCGCTGCCTTCACGACGGATCAACCCGCGACCAAGCATATCCAGCTGGGAAAGAATAAAGTAAAATTAGTTGTAACTAATGAAATACCATCAAAAATACTGCTTCAATGAGAATGCTCACGGTCAAATTATTTTCATACAATCGTACGCCCGTTGGGATTTGCTATCGATGAAAATGACAAACCAAATTCAAAAACGAAATTTCTCAATTTTCAAAATTCCTTCGTTAGTGCTCACTATCACTATAGTTCTCCTTTAAACTGGTTCTTATGTTTCTTATGTCTTTGCCTGTTATATCATAATACTTTATAACTGTATTATGTTCTTTATTTGTATCTGTGCACCATGAAACATGAGGCTAGTGCAAATTAATTTTGGATGCCTCCACGGGTGAAAAAGAAATTCTTGTGTAAAATTTCATGCTTCTAGATCCAGTGAATTAGACCGTGCGTTGTCGTGACAGTCAATTAATGAACGAATTTAAAAAAAATATCAAGTAGATTTTGCTATCTCTTCCTATACTGCAGTGATTGACGTCTTCACGTCAATGTTAGTTGTCGCTGAAAACTGTCTCGCATAGTGTCAAAGCATTATGCTAAGAGATGGCCGTTTTGCGTGGATGTATATTTCCCCCAACTAAATAATAACAGCCGCACAGGTCGATCGATCAGGTTAAGCTACGCTTGCCGCGGTTGGTCTGTGGATGGGTAACCATCTTTGCATACCGTGACCCCTCCGTGCCTTGGGAAGCACGTTAAGCCGTTGGTGTCGGCTGTCATTCGTGGATCTTTGACAGTCGTTACGGCTCATTGGAAACTCGAAAGTCTGACAGTCTTACCAAGGGGTATCGTATTACCCAGTAACTGGGTTGTGGAGGACAGATAGGCAGTCGCTCCATGTAAAACACTGGTATTCAGCTGCATTCGGTTAGATTGGAAGCCGATCCCAACATAGCTGGGAAAAGGCTGGGCAGATGATTTTACTTTTTGTCTGCTTTTTTTGTAGCGTCATATTTAGTGCAAATAAGTGTATTTCCCTCTTGTGTTTACTTACAGCATGTTTAACAGCCTGGCGCGCCTCCCCGGTGTACCCCAGGTCCCGGCCGTCCTGCGCCAGCGCCGCGTGGCGCGCCTCCCCGGTACTACTTACAGCATGTTTAACAGCCTGGCGCGCCTCCCCAGTGTACCCCAGGTCCCGGCCGTCCGCGCCCAGCGCCGCGTGTCGCGCCTCCCCGGTACTACTTACAGCATGTTTAACAGCCTGGCGCGCCTCCCCGGTGTAGCCCAGGTCCCGGCCGTCCGCGCCCAGCGCCGCGTGTCGCGCCTCCCCGGTACTACTTACAGCATGTTTAACAGCCTGGCGCGCCTCCCCGGTGTACCCCAGGTCCCGGCCGTCCGCGCCCAGCGCCGCGTGTCGCGCCTCCCCGGTACTACTTACAGCATGTTTAACAGCCTGGCGCGCCTCCCCGGTGTACCCCAGGTCCCGGCCGTCCGCGCCCAGCGCCGCGTGTCGCGCCTCCCCGGTACTACTTACAGCATGTTTAACAGCCTGGCGCGCCTCCCCGGTGTACCCCAGGTCCCGGCCGTCCGCGCCCAGCGCCGCGTGTCGCGCCTCCCCGGTACTACTTACAGCATGTTTAACAGCCTGGCGCGCCTCCCCGGTGTACCCCAGGTCCCGGCCGTCCGCGCCCAGCGCCGCGTGTCGCGCCTCCCCGGTACTACTTACAGCATGTTTAACAGCCTGGCGCGCCTCCCCGGTGTACCCCAGGTCCCGGCCGTCCGCGCCCAGCGCCGCGTGTCGCGCCTCCCCGGTACTACTTACAGCATGTTTAACAGCCTGGCGCGCCTCCCCGGTGTACCCCAGGTCCCGGCCGTCCGCGCCCAGCGCCGCGTGTCGCGCCTCCCCGGTACTACTTACAGCATGTTTAACAGCCTGGCGCGCCTCCCCGGTGTACCCCAGGTCCCGGCCGTCCGCGCCCAGCGCCGCGTGTCGCGCCTCCCCGGTACTACTTACAGCATGTTTAACAGCCTGGCGCGCCTCCCCGGTGTACCCCAGGTCCCGGCCGTCCGCGCCCAGCGCCGCGTGTCGCGCCTCCCCGGTACTACTTACAGCATGTTTAACAGCCTGGCGCGCCTCCCCGGTGTACCCCAGGTCCCGGCCGTCCGCGCCCAGCGCCGCGTGGCGCGCCGCCACGCTGGCCGTGAGCGCGCTCAGGCTGGCGCCACGTCTGGCCTCCGTCAGTAACACGTATGAGATGACGTTCGTACACATGAGGGCTGTGGCTTGTGCTGCGTCTGTTGAGGAAAGAGGTTTTGTTAAAGTTAGTCGAACTTTGTGGAAAGATAAACTGACATATGTATTTTAAAAGAAAATAAACTAGATTATACTAAATTATTGTTCCAATTAACTATTTACACTACTACTGGTATTAAAAAAAATATAATTTTTTTTTTTTCAAAAAGTCATCGCGATCTAACTAGATTAGGATAGATTGCCGTCGCGTCGCGTCGTCCAGTTGGTATCAATCGGCTCAAAACATATGATGGTCGATCGAGCATACTCTAGTTTCCTTAGTAGTCCTGGTAATTTCAGTTTAAAGATTTATTTTCTCAACGAACAAATTACAGTTTTTCTTTTTTTTTATTTGAAATGGCTTTGCTCTTGACTCTATTCTAGGTCAGAGGTGACAGAGAAAGTCTACGATGGAGTGAGGTAATGTTACCTACAGTTGATTTAATGAGAATCTTAACTTTTATAATAGAAAGTAAATTTTATGATAAGACATTAAAAATATTTAAGTCTCAAAACCAGTTATATTTTCTGTAAGTTAAATCAAGTTTAACAATACTGTATTTGTGTAATAAAAAAGTCTACGTTAAATGTGAGTATACGGTATACTTGAGCCAGTGGCGTGCCTAGGGGTCAAAATTAGGGAAAGCCCACAGATTTTCAACGTATAAAAAAACGGCCAACTGAGGGATTGGCTGATTTTCTTATTGTGTACGTGTGTGTTGCGAATGTTTGACTGGTATTTTTTAAAATATTTTTTTTATTGATAGGTTTAAGTACGTTTGTTGTTGTGAATTATGATTTTATTAGGGCAAGCCGGGCTTTTCGGCTTCTATGAAGGTACCGCCCCTGACTTGAGCACTCATTATCACCTTCCTTGGTAATTTATTGTAATACCGAATTGAATAGAACCTTGCATAGTTGGACAGTACTGACCGTACACCAGGTGCCTGCCGATAGCCTCCACCATCATCTTGTGGTCCGTGCTGACGTCAGCGCCGTACAGGCTGGAGTGGCTGTGGTTGTACAGGATCTGCCGGTCCAGGTTCACGGCCAGGTTGTTGTTCGGCGGGGTTAGGGGACTTTCTATGGGTGACTTGTAGTGTTGATACTTCTGGAATGATGTCACTAGTTCCTGTGGAAGGAATGGACAGAATTCGAATATTGTAAATATAAGTAAAACTTTCGTTTTGTCTGGTCGGAATCCTATACATACGAAATGACAATTGAACAAAAAAATACAGTTATTGTCATTCGTTGCTTAAAGTTCACTTAACTTTAATCATCGTTAAATGAACCCTTTAGAAAGTAATCAAAATTCGTATTTATATGGTTGAAGTCTGTTGGTGATACAAAAACCTTTTTGTTGTGACACATCAAGTTGAAATAGTGTTGTATGCTTGTATTATTACTCCAAACAACGCTTCTCTGCAAACATACCCTCAAACTGAAATATAACAATCCTACTATCGTAAAAGTTTCCTCACGATCTTTTTCTTGAAATAGCAAACAGAAATATTATTTATTTGCTTAAAACATGGTATATAAAGATGTTTTTACAATACATTATAGAGCATACATGTTTTGCTTATAATATCATAGCATGCAAATATTATAATAGGTTACATTACAAAATGCTTCCCCATGTTGCACCAATGAGGGTTTTCGTGAAAATTTACGACACCAGTTGGCACCACTGTGACAAGAGGTCTTCCAATATCACTACATAGTATAAAACAAAGTCGCTTTCTCTGTCCCTATGTCCCTTTGTCCCTTTGTATGCTTAAATCTTTGAAACTACGCAACGGATTTTGATGCGGTTTTTTTTAATAGATAGAGTGATTCAAGAGGAAGGTTTATATGTATAATATCATCCATTAAATAGTGGAGAAGTACTGTTATTTTTGAGGTTTCTAATGTGATGTCGTAAATAATTACATTTTTTCCGCTTACATTGCAAACGCAGGCTGAACCCTACGAGTTTTATCAAAATAATGTACTAAGTATTATACACATTGAAAAGGTCTACAGAAAAGTCCGTGATGGTATATGTCTATCTCTTATGGATAACCCACAATAACTTTTTTTTGTCATTTACTTTTTACGACAAATAATGGCTAAATTTCGAAGCGATTTTAACCAATACAGCATTAATCCTTAACCAATTAAATACCTTGAATACATTGTTCATTTAATATAGATCTATATGGCCCTTTACACCGTATAATTTAAGTGAATATTTTCGAAGATATTACAGATTTAAAAATTGCGGGACGTAGCGTTTGCGGTGGTACCGGCCGGCCGCCCGGTGCGGCAAGAGCGTGCCTATAAATAGCGCGTCTGAGGCCGCGGTTTTCCTATAGCACTTTGAATTTAGCAGCGATCGGACGCGTTTATTATAAAAACGTGCTTTTCAGCGCGACAACGTATCAGTAATTATAAGTAAGTTACGATAAATAATTGTAAGATAGTAGTTTCGTTCACAGTTTTTCTGTAGTGTATTTAGTATCAGCATTGCACCCGTGCGAAGCCGGGGCGGGTCGCTAGTAAAATATATGATGACGTACATCGTTCGATTCATTCATTCGTTCATCATTCAGTTATGACTAAAGAAAATATAGACTCTTTGACAGATGCCTGGACCTGACGTGTCAGTGCTGCCACCTAGCGAACGTCATTTCAGAAAACCCTCATTAAAGACAGATATCATGATTAGACAAGACCCACCTTGAGAGAGATGGGCTGGTTGAAGTCGACTCTGATGCTGCCGTGGTTGGTGTTGAGGGTCCTCCAGATGCCCCTGAGGGCCGACCAGAAGGTCTCCATCTGCTTAGGCATGCCGAGCTGTTCCCGCACGAAGTTGCCGTCCACCAGCTTGTCGTAGTTCAGGGTCGCGGGCACCAGAAGGGCATCATCGATAGTACCGTCTAGATATGCGTCCATTATTACTGAGAGAATGCCCGCTGGAGAAAAACAATCGTTATGTTAGTTCTAAGGTTTAAATTAGCGTAAACTAGTTAGAGGGTTGTCTAAACTAAGATTGAGAGCCCGTGATGCGTTAATTTTTATTGAAAGGATGACTGCTGAAGAAAAAACATTGTTATGTAGTTTTTATAAGGTTTAAATTTCGGTAAACTTGTTAGAGGTTGTCTAAACTAAGATTGCAAGTCTGTCCACTGAGTGTAATATTTTATTTCAAACTATGTAATTAGTACAGCAGTGCGATTCTGTAACCATCTCACAGTGAAAACTTAGGTGAAGTGAGCGTGGAGTGAGCTGTCAATAGTGTCAATTCCTAGCAAAAACAAACTCACATCACCTAAGTTTTCACGGTGAGATTTTTACAGAATCGATCGGCTGCACTCAGGTGTAAAATGTCACATCAAACTTGAGATAGAAACTGTCACACAGCCAAAACTTTTTTCGAATACTCAATGTGCCATCTTTTCTGGTGCATAGCATAAGCATATAGCCTATAATGTTCCCAATGCTGGGACACAAGCCTCCTCTCTGTGAGTGGACCGTAATCAGCCACGTGGTGGGCCGAGTGAGGGTTGGTAGATGTCACATATATTGGAATTTTGGTTCAAGGATATGCGGGGTTCCTCACGATGTTTTCCTTCACCGTTTAGAGAGCAGTGATGGTAAAATAGTTTAAAAATAAGTCCCTGCTTTTGGAATCGAACCGAAGACCTACAATTCGTAATTCGCGGTTGTTACCACTGGACCACCACTGCTCTTTACTGGTGGTTACTTGTACTATTTGCATAGGAATAGCTGTTAAAAACGCTCTGAAAATTAGTACACAAAAAAAAAAACTAGCATAGTATGAGAAACAGATGACATCATCACAATAAAATTGGTGTTCGTGTAGAAACATACCCGTTACATCTGCATATAATTGATCCAAGTACGCAAAAACATTCAAATACATTAGTTAAAATACTATAAGTATATCAACAATTTTAGTAGTTTTATATGACAATCAAAATTGTTTTATTATAAAAAATAAAAATTATAAAATTCAGACAAAACCCATAAATACATAAAATTTAGTTCCCATGGACAAAAGAAAATAGTTTTACCTTTAGGTGTCTGTGGTTTCCCAGTCCTAGTGCGTCCTCCTTCGATGAAGAACTCCAAATTGTTACCAGCTGCTAAACTGTTCAGGATGTATGCCCTGGAACGAATACATACACGAATGAAATACAACTGGAAAGAAATATGAAGACTAGAAAGTTTTTAGTATGAATATGGGTCAGAGTGAACAAAAATATGGCTAGAAAGGGGATGCCTACTGAGCTGACGACTGATAGAGATGTATGATGATCTCAGGCCAGTCCAAATATGGTTAGGTTATTAATTCGCTGATAAAATATTTATTTTAGACTTTACACTTAGTATAATAAGGCTTATAATGTTCCCACTGCTGGGACACAGGCCTCCTCTCGGTGAGAGGAAGTGGACTATAATCCACCACGCGGGCCCAGTGCGGGTTGGTAGATGTCACATGTCTTCGAAGTTTTAGTTCTAGGACATGCCGGTTTCCTCACTATGACGAAACATTAAACATTTATTGTACGGACGCCAGCACATCAAGCTACTATAATCTGTCAAATTTCTTTAACCTTTTCACCGCCACAGTCATGTATAGATGACAAACCAAAATGTGCCCAGCACGCCACGGTTCGACTAAATTACAGACTTTGACGCAGAGGGCACGTTTTTTATTTTTTGACGCGTGGCGGTCAAAAGGTTAATAGATTTTCAACTTTATCGCTAAAGCATTAGGTTCAAGGTTGAATGGAAAAATTTGATAGTTTCTGGTAGCTTGATTTGCTGGTGTCTGTACGTCAATTAAGTCAACTACAACAAAAAAAAAAACTATGTTTAAAAAAATATCCAGTGAACTAACAATCTTACAATGTTTTTTATTTTTTGCTGATTTGGCCTGCTCTTGACCTCGATCACGAATGATGGAAAGCGATGGATGCGGTCTATGCTTACCTAAGAGCTGACTTATAAGTAGGATCGCCGTGGTATTCCGAGCCCTCGACTCTTCGCCTAATGTAGAACGCACCACAGCCTCGCAAGAACCAACTGAAACAATGTAAGCATACTATTAGATAACGTTTAGTAGTAAGAGGGAGAAATCACAAGATGATTGACAATATACCCCTTTTTTCATCATCATTCATCACATTTCCACACACACATTATTGCGCAATGAGGGTTTTCTGAAATGACGTTCGCTAGGTGGCAGCACTGACACGTCAGGTCCAGGCATCTGTCAAAGAGCCTATATTTTCTTTAGTCATGACTGAATGATGAACGAATGAATGAATCGAATGATGAACGTCATCATATATTTTATATTGGAAGACCTCTTGTCAAAGTGGTGCCAACTGGTGTCGTAAATTTTCACGAAAACCCCCATTCCGGTAATTTCGGGCTGCTACTGAGATATTCTTAAAACCAGCTGTCATTTGTAGATCTTCGGCAGTGTTACGGGTAGCGGTAGCCTAAAAGTCAGACCAACCAGTATTACCAAGGGGTATCGCGTTTCCCAGTAAATGGGTTGTGGAGGTCAGGTAAGCAGAAGCTTTATGTAAAATACAGGTATTCAGCTGCATCTGGTTAGACTGGAACTAGGACACCAACATAGTGGGGAAGAGGCTAGACAGATAACGATGACATAAAACCCTCACCCAAAGAAGGGTATCTTAGAATTTAAGGGGGAAGCGCTAAGGTAGCCCGCGAAATTCAAATTTTCTTACGTTTTTGCAATTTGCTGGTCAGTATTAAGTTGTACGTCGATCAAAATATGATTCGCGGCCGTAACAAATATGTATTTACAGAATTATAATCATTAAAATCATTAACACAACTCTCTAAGACCACGTAGGTAAGTCCAAAGAATGATGATTTCATGAAACAGTTATTCTTTGGACTTACGTGGTCTTAGGGAGTTGAGTTGATGACTTTAATGATTATAATTCTGTAAATACATATTTGTTACGGCCGCGAATCATATATTAATCAACGTACAACTTAATACTGACCAGCAAATTGCAAAAAACCTAAAAAAAATTGAATTTCACGGGCTACCCTGGCGCTTTCGCCTTAATAGATGAAAGCAGGGACTTGATAACGAAATGAATTTAGTTCCATTACCAGTAATGTTATCACGTTCCAAAATTTGTAACAATACTAAAATCTAAAAATATCAATAACGTTACAAATAAAAACGTTATAGACTATCATTTTCGTAGAACAATATTATATGTAACGTTCACATCAGTAACATTAAGCTTATCCGTTTGTAATAACGTTACAGGTGAAACGTTACAGATTCATTTGTAAGGTTTTTCTTCAAACTTTTCGTCTTTTTCGTCATGTTTAAGTCATGAAGCTGGCAAAGATGAGTATCGAAATGAATAACGTTATTATATAGTTATACTAATAACGATATATTGATAATATTGTTAGGGAACAGTTTAAGATTTAGTTCCGTTTGTCAACATTGTTATAGCCAAGGAATTAATTTTGTTACGATCCTGGTGGAACGGTACAAATTATCGGTACCGGAACTACGCGTAAAGTTAATTTGAGTAACGTTTCAAGTCCCTGGATGAAAGACAGCTATAGTGATCTGAAGGCTAAAATTGGAGTACTTCTTGGAAACCTAGTTCAGTGACCGGCTTTTTTTGATGGGATACCGACACTCACCCAAAGAAAGGTATCCTCATATTATCGCCGGCGGCGACTAGAGGTGGTCTTAGCCCCGTCAGATAAAGCGTGAACGTCATCAGGATGTAGTCGAAGTGCGACCTGTGTAGTGGCACGAACACAAGGGGAAGGCCGGCTGCGTTCGCTTTGCGTAAACGTTCGACTCCGGCGACGCGCGTGCCGCAGCCGCCGCCTGCGACTCTGCGGACTGCTTTGTGACATACCCAGGCGACGAATCTGTAATAAAGATGAATCATGATTGATTAAAACTTTTGTGTAAGATTTTTAAACAACAGGTCTCATTTTGGGCACTGTTATTGGAATAGGCCATTTACAATTTGATGTAAACGTTTTTTTTTTTTTCAAATAAATCAGAACACGTGCTACAAGCGGTTCAGTAAGTGATGGTGATGGAAAGACTCTTTAGAAAAGCGTAGTTTTAGATATCCTTATCCTCTTATGCCAATCCTATTTTATTTAGAATCGGCGCATGCCTTTTTTATATACATCTTTATCAGTCATCATCACATTACTAACTAAATCACCATTTAGCACTTTTTAGCACATTGTATACTAGAGTGTATTTTATAACGATTATAATTATACTATTTTTTTTATAGAGTACACACTCCGTGACCCTTTGAGGAATACAACCGTGAGATGTTATGTCATGTGTTATAAATAATAATGACTAACAATTAAAATTAACCTTCTTTAAACTTACTTGAGCACATTATTGGACATGGCCGAGCTGATATCCTGCACAACCTTCAAGGCGCGTGCTTCCAATCTTTGCCTTATGGTCGCGTAGTGAGCGCCGGCCTGACCGTTCTCTTTGGCTTTCCTTAGTTCCTCTTGCGTGGCTTCTTCGATGGCCTGCTGCACGCTGTCGTCTTTTACCACCTGGAAATTATTTGAGATATAATTATTATTGATGGCTAATAATTTTAGAACTGCATATACTCTTATAAGGTTCGCTCATACAAAAAAAAAAGGATAACATTATTAACACTATTACTGATTATAGATTCTCTTTGAGTTCATTCCCTCTATGTATGATAGAATTCTGCCTTGTAGTAAGAGATGTATAGATAACCGCACTCTTTCTATAAAATACTCTCCCGCATAGTAGGTGTGGAATCACTCCATTTTTTTCCTACAACAAAATATGAATGCACATTGACAGTTATTTGGAAACTCTGGGGCAGATAGCAAAGCTAAGTTCTTTATTAGCATGAAATCAAATTATTTAGGGCAAAACTCATCTAGAAGGCTTCAGAGACCTTTCGGGAACTTATTTCTTATGACAACTTTTTCATACACTGACAAGGAATGAATCTGGGTCATCATATTTTATTACTCGCAAGTGTATAAATCAACTAGGTTTTGCCCGCGACTTCGTCTTCATGGAATTAGTAATTTGGGCAGCTTATTTTTATCCAATCAGCTTTTTTTTTTTAGATATAATTTCGGGGATAAAGACTGTCTCCATACCAAATTTCATCTAAAGGTAAGCGATTATTATTGATTCCCCATACAAACTTCCATCCCCCTTTTCATCCCCTTAAAGGATGATTTTTGGGATAAAAACTATCCTATGTCCTTTCCCGGGACTCAAACTATCTCTACACCAAGTTTCATGTAAATCGGTTCAGCGGTTTAAGCGTGAAGAGGTAACAGACAGGCACACTTTCGCATTTAATAATATTATTATGGATTACCAAGACATTAGTAACCCGTCTTGAGCAAGGGTGGTAGATCAATGCCCATGCCTTCTCTGTACAAGAAGAGGCATTTGATCTGCAGTGGGACCATATTAGGCTGGTATTCATTATTTATTTACCAGTTACTCACATTAGGAACAACATCTTTGTAGTCATAATTGAACAAGTTGCAGCATTGTGCCAGGTCGCAGAGATACCGGGACACCACGCCTCCATTCGCGAAGTTCTGGCGACCGATATCCAGGATATTGATCACTGCGCCCGTGTCTTTCGCTTTGGTTTCCTGCCATGATTCCTGGAACAAGGGGGAAAGATTCGTTAGTTTATAATAGAAACATCATGCCTGTATTCTCGAAGGGGTTAGATTCGTTAGTTTATAATAGAAACATCATGCCTGTATTCTCGAAGGGGTTAGCCAGAGGTAACATGAATAATAGAAAGATAAATGTTTCTGTAAGGGCGAATTTTTACAGTTTTTCCATACTGGAACTGAAAGACGTCAATTTTATTCAAGGGATAAAAGATATCAGACTTCAGTAAAATCAGCCGTAAGTAGGTTTGTACAAACACTTTTACACGTCAATCATATTTTAAAAACTAGATGAGGTCGGCGTTTCTTATCTGACTACCTAGATACAATGCGTGCCACGAAAGATGAGACTTGACCCCGCCTCCCCGCTCTTTCCGCCGCCCCGCCCCCCGGACGTCCGGTCCCGTCCCGCACTCAGACCTCATACCGCTAAAGATACCTAAAATCGTGTACTGCGCCTGCGCATGTCAAACCACGTGGTGTATCAAGTCTCATCTTTCGTGGCACGCATTGTACAGTACACTCACATTTCTCCAGTATAATGAAAATACTGAACTAAAACCGTCACACCACCCACTGTAAGGATAGGTACTAAGGCCAACAAGGTATTTATAGTACACTCAAACGCCAGCTATTTAAAAACACCATGATATAGGGGGCGAGCATATCGCCCCCTATATCATGTCCGACTCCGGGCACTTTCCACCGACAGAATTAAATTGATAGATCGAAATACATAATTGGAAGAGTAAATTGTCACACACTGGCAACGTATCTATGTGGCAACACGGAACACTACCTATCATTTTAATTTTGTAAAGTTGGCACTTACAATATTCTAATGCAGTTGTGCGCCAAAATAACTCAGCTTCGAGTTATAATAATGAAATAGAATATCTGGGTGAATCATCTAGTATGCACTATATAACATGGCCTCACTGCTGGTACACAGGCCTGCTCTCTGTGAGATGGAGTGGGCTGTAATCTACCACGCGGGCCTAGTGCAGTGCGTGCAGTGGTAGATGTCACACACGTCTTCGAATTTTTGGTTCTAGGACATGACGGTTTCCTTCACAGTTTTGAGAGCAATGGTGATGAAATTATTTATACACAGTAAAGCGCCTGTCTGGGTCTGTCTGTAAAGCGCCTACATACTTTGTCTAAGACATGTATAGCTCAAAATGCTCTAAATGGTGTCAACTATCATCCCCATGATCTCTCAAGTTCGGCTAATGAGACACAATTGATTTTCTAATGTATCGTGCCACATGTAGTACGCGGAGGGCTTAGGCTTTGCATCCAGCTTCCAAACACCGTGTATAACAAAATAGCCTCGTGTATAAAGAAAATACATTCATTCAATGCATTCAAAACTCAATTAGCTGCATATTTAATCAGAAATAACACCCTTGCTAAAAGCTGAACGCATTGGATGGGTGTATCATAATTGCTACCGTGACGTCTGTGACGTGTATGTATACTTAATTTATTGTTGTTCTCATGTAAGTTACTGTGTCTTTTATGAGAATAATTATCTTAAAATGCGCAGCATAATAGGTGTTAAGCGTACAGATCGAGTTAGAAACATCACGCTGCGCTCCGTAACTCAAGTAGTGGATGTTGGAGAAAAAACAGCCAGGCTGAAGGTGGAGTGGGCCGGACACGTTTCACGAATGCACCCGGGGCGATGGGCAAAGATCTTCACTCACTGGATACCTGAGGCAGGACATCGCCGTCGAAGTAGACCACGGCGAAGGTGGTGTGACGATGTGGTAATATTTGCAGGGAAAACATGACCAGAGATCGCACAAGACAGGGAGGTTTGGAATAAACAAGGGTAGGCCCTTGCCCATTAGTGGGACAAAATGTAGACAAACAAAAAAAAATTAAACCCTTTGATTGGTAATGTTAGAGTCTTGAAAATCAGTTGTACAATGCTTAGTTCTTCCACTCGACTAAGCACTTACCTAACATTACCGACTGTTAGCATTACACAAATGCAGCATTGCCAATAGCATTGCAGTTTAGAAGCCAAATGTGCATATAAAACGTATCTGATTTATGAGAAAACACGTTTCTAGTAATGTAAGGAACTCTCTACAATAGACTTCTTTGCTATGCTAATAATAAGATTGCCATTCTAATAAGATATATAGCTATAATACTCCACTATGACAAATTAATTAAGGGGTATTCTTCGAAACGCACCAAATGAAACGTCTATCGATATCATTTATTACGAATTCTTTAAGCTCTTCTCTATGTTTCATCGTTGATGCATTTCGACAGATAAAATTATAATATTTATTATTATGATTTTTGTTTTCGAGGAATACTTTTGGTGCGTTTCGAGGAATACCCCCAAATTAAAAATAAGAAGTTTTAAGAGTTACATGGGCAGTCTTAGATATAGCTTATCGATCAAATTTCTAGTTAATACCTTTTCGTGGGACTGGGAACTTTTAGTTATGATCGTTTATACCGTTGTAAGAGGTAGGTTATGTCTTGAATCCCTGATAAAGATTTGATAAATGGGAATCCATTGACGAAACTGATATACCTAAGTATTAAAGCGCTTAATACCATGTTAACGCTGGGCTTAATTTCTTGTGTTTATATTTTATGAAAATTCCAGATAAAATGTATCATATTATGTGAAAAATTCAACAAAAAAGTTAGTATAAACCAGTAGGTATATAATTTCATCCAGAAAAACAATAACCTTTGCTGAGAGTAGAATTATGTAAATCACGTCTACTACTATTGTTTCAAGTGATGACTTCAAGAGTATTTTTTGACGATTATTTAAATAAATTCACAGTCAAGCTTATTGTACTGATACAGAAGAAGACGTATCCATTTAGTGTGTTAGTGACTTAAATAAGTTCATGTATGCTAAGCAGTTGATCAAACAAGTGGATATTGTCTGTTACGAACAACTTCCAGAGGTCGAAACGTCACATATTACCATAGTTTTTGCATGTCCCACGTTTTTATAAATATTTTTGGTAAGAGAATAATTTCCAATATTATAATCCATACTAATATTATAAATTCAAAAGTAACTCTGTCTGTCTGTATGTTACCTTTTCACGCCTAAACCACTGAACGGATTTCGATAAAATTTGGCAGAGAGTCAGATTGCATCATTTGCATCCCGGGGAAGGACATAGGATGGTTTTTATCGACAATACCTCGCGGGCGAAGCCGCATTATGTATATTTTGATATTATCTAGTTGGTACGCACTGGGCCCGCGTGGTGGATTACGGCCCACTCCCTCTCACAGAGAGGAGGCCTGTGTCCCAGCAGTGGGAACATTATAGGCTGAATTTGCTAAGCAATCATACAGCATGCATCAGAAAGGTGTGGTACAGACCATCGAACTGTTTGATGGGCTGTACCAAACCTTTCTGATACATGTCATGCTGTATATTAACGTTATGTATAACCTAGCTATAAGTTTAATGTTACTGCTTGCTGCGAGTCTTTTAAGTCAAGCCTAGTCATAGCCCGGTGTGTACATTGTGAAATAAATAATATTTAAAAAGTTAAATGTTCTGACAATGACACAGATTAATAATCGTGTGATGAAATTCAAGATTTCGTCAAAATTCAGTCACACCACAATTCTATCGTTCCTGCAAAAGTGTGATAAGTACTGTGTATTGATTTACGTAGATTTGGCACAAAATAGGACATACGACATTTGTGATTGTAAGTTATTAAGCCATGCGAGAACTAAAAATAACTAAGAGAAACGTGTCACTACAGGCTACAGCCATACGTTATGGGTTATCGACCTGTCCTTGACTTTATATACGTAGAAGCTGAGTAATAATTGCAAATTGTCGCATCTACAAGTTTTGCTGCGGCTTTGAAAACAAGTGTTAGCAATACAAGGTAGGAAGAGATACAATCAATAATGTTTACATGGCTTATTCTCAGGAGCTCCAAATCTATTGTTCTCCAAACAATTTCACTCCATACATTGATTCCCAAGAGCTCCATAATTTTATTAGTTTTAATTATTATAATATTAAAATTGTTCCCGTTGCTTTTTGAATTTGGAGCCGCCGGGAATAAAATTATGGAGCGCCTGGGAATAAGCCATTATACTATGTTATTATTAATAATCCTACTAATATTATAAACGCGAAAGTTTGTGAGGATGGATGGATGTTTGTTACTCTTTCACGTAAAAACTACTGAAAGGATTTGAATCATACTCCTGCCCTTATCCCAATTTATTTGGGGTCGGCGAAACATATCTTTTTCTTCCATAATACTTCTCTATTAGTCGTCATCTCGGTAGTCACCCCCTTTCTAATAATAATACTTATAAAGTTGCAAAGAAACAATTTAGACAAACTAGTCTTGATTAAGTACTTCATACAGAGCGCTCAGTCACAGACAATGTACTTAACATATAAATGGATATGAGACGACGAATAGTGTCGTAACTGCAAACATTGGTTCAGTAAATCGTCGTATTTACCATAAGAGATACGAAACACACAAAGAAAAAATTAAAATTAATTTTTACAATGTTGACACGGAGGAATGAGGAAATTGTCGTGAGGAAAGTTTTGAGTATGAATGTGGATGGCTATAAGTGTAGGGGAAGACCAAAGAAAAGATCGATGAACTGTGTTAAAGACGATAAAGAAGTTGACTACTGAGATGAAGACTAATAAAGAAGTATGGAAGAAAAAGAAAATAATGGTGCGCCGACCCGACCCCAAATAAATGTTAGGTTATGGGCAGAAAAATGGATGAATGGTGGATGACAATGTAAGATCAGCAGGCGGTCGGGCAACAAAATTGTTTATCGCGAGTATATAAATAAACCGAGTGGAAGACCAAGTTAAATGTACACGTGTGAGCCAGATAAGGACGCATGTCATGTATAAGTGTAATATACGGGGTGGTTATGAACAATAAATATGTAAATTTGATTTAACAACTAGCTGCGCCCCGCGAAACATAAACACACACACACATACACAAACTTCGCCTTTATAATATTAGTGTGATAGGTATTATAATGAAGACTGCATGTACTTGGTGTATAATATGACGAAACGACTTTAGTTTTAATAAAAGGGTAATGTAGTGATGGCCTAATTAATGTCAAACAACAGAAGACTAGACGTTAGCGGCTTTGATCATTTTTAATTGAAAGAATTTTTGTGAGGATTAGCCCGGGCCCTTGTCCTATGGCCCAATTACATTTAATTTAAAAACTATGGGAGCTGTAGTTTAAAAAGAGCATGGACGTATAAAAATAAAAATGATTAAAACAGCTGTATTCATCAAGTGTATCTGCACTAAGAGGAAAGACATTCCGTTGTCAACGTCAAGAGGCAAATATGTCATTTATGTAATAACGGATAAGCAGATAAGGTGTTTAAAGGCGCGGAATTTGGAATAATCGAATACAAAGCGTCTTCATAGAGTATCGATAATGGATCGATTGTTTAATCGTATCGCAGGGGAGAGGTCGACGCACTAGCCGCGCGGGCGCCGTGCGCCGGTTGGCCGCCGCGGAGTCACGCCACCGCGTCCGTCGCTTTGTGTTTAAATTTGGAATATAAAGCGGCCATTTTAAAGAGCCAGTTGATCAACGATGAATGAACGAAGATAGTCAACATTGAAACTACTTACTTGTCGACTTGTTGCCATACTTTTGTTATCACTTTTTATAAGGTATTCGGTCATCTGTTAGTGGAAGAATATTAAAGGTTATCAGCTGGTTTTGTATCTCGCACAGCTATGAGTCATCAGTATTTTAATAGAGTATAAGGAAGCCAATAGCTGTAAATAAGTAGGTACTGTATTGCATTGCGGAATACAATTTTAAATGTAAATAACTTTGGAATCCTATAACTCCACGTTTTAAGTTTTAAAGCAAATGTTTCCCAGACTTGTTTGATTTTAAATTGTGAGAGAAACGATGTCACCTCGTATCAATATTGAAAAAATCTGACACTCGCGACAGAGACACGTCGTCGTAGAGAGTGGGAATAAATGCGCAGGAGATTTAAAATACATAAAGAAAATAAATCGATTCTGTCGTAACAATCTTTAGGCAGGGCCTGACGGCCCAACCCTAGTAATAAGGAAAACGCGAAAAATCGTATAAGCCCAAATATGTATGTTTATTAGGACGTTTGCTTTAAAATAAACTGGGTAGGTACACGAAAGGGACAAGAAACTCTTTTTAGCACTCATCCGGATGTTTTCGTGTTCTTATTTGGCAAGACAAAAATATAAATCGAAATTACATAGCAACTAGGTCCGCATCTATTTTCTTGATTCAGGTTGAATTAAATTGATATAAATCATATCAACCATTAAAATAGATGGACAAATTTTAACACAGCGCTCAGTAAGTCTGACTAAAGATATCCAAGCAAAAAAAAAAACACTGATTAAAGTGATTTTATTTTGACTTAAAATAATAAATTGCCGGCACATTAGTGATTTCGTTAGCTGATTATTTTTCTTGTAGTTTTCTATGCGTTTTTCTTATACTTATTATTTTTTTACCACCGTCCTTATTTTGGTAGGCAGAATGATTTCTAAAAGTTTGTCCATCTATTTTAATGGGACTGTTTAAACTGATATATGTATACTACATTGAATAAAAACGAAGTAGAAAAACTGTGCTGTATTTATTAAATACAGCACAGTTTTTCTACTTGACAAAACCGAAATTTCTTCTATATATTTAAGTTTATTATGAATGCTGACCAAGATTATGTCTCGACTTTAAAAGAGCCTGTGACCTCGTGAGTATCTTCTCAGAGTAGTCAGAGAGGAAACGCCGACCTCACCTAGCAATTTTTTATTTTTATTTTGTAGTATGACGTGTAAAAGTTATTCCGATATCCTATTTACAGAATAAACAATTTCATTTCCTGCGTTGACAATATCCCTCATAGTACCTGTATCCTTATCAGGCATACATAATCCATACTATACATACTAATACATATTATAAATGCGAAGGTGTGTCTGTCTGTCTGTTACCTCTTCACGCTTAAACCGCTGAACCGATTTAGATGAAATTTGGTATAGAGATAGTTTGAGTCCTGGGAAAGGACATAGGATAGTTTTTATGCCGATATTCCCACGGGATCGACACTTATGCGGGTGAAACCACGAGGCGCTGTCAGTTATATATAACGCTTCATCAACATTATTGGCAAGCTTGTTCCACGGGCTCCACTCACGGCTGAATATACTGCCGCCTTAAGTAAAAAGGGCGCATCTGAGGAAAGGGAATAGAGGAAAATGAGCCTTAATGGATGGTGCCTTTTTGTTCCATTAAGGCTCATTTTCCTCTATTCCCTTTCCTCAGATGCGCCCTTTTTATTTAAGGCGGCAGTATAGGCCTCCTCTGTTTTGTGCCATGCTTCCCTAGTGAAAATCCATAATATGTATGAACTAAATATTATTAATCTTAACTCCTCTGTACACGTGTTACCGACTATTTGGAATTTGTAATCATTTCCGTATTAATTGTATTCTTTCCTCATTGTACAGACGTCAGCACACCAAGCTACTACAACCTGTCAAATATCTTTGATAGATTTTCAACTTTATCGCTAAAGCATAAGGTTCAAAGTTGATTGGGATAATTTGACAGTTTCGGGTAGGTTGATGTGCTGGCGTCAGTACTTCCGATCCAAGTAAACTTCAAAACATTATCCTTCTCCAATAGAAAACATATTGATTATCTAAACAAATAACCTCGAAGTAAATGATAGAGACAGGAAACGCAAAGAGGAAAAATTAAGAACAATAGTTCCCAGTTTTCAAGCCTTGATGTCACTTGTTTAGCATACTGACTCGTTACGACCTTAGTAACTAACATAGAGGGAGAGATAAAAAAGATAAACACTGCTATATTCATGAATGGAATAACATTATGCGTATATGTCAGGCGTTCTGTGAGAGAAAGTATGCAAGGGCGTCCAGTGTTCCATGTTAGTTTTAAATTAAATTATATTATTGTCAACGTATTGTCTCTATGTTAATTAAGAGGAAATGCGGTCGGAGAGACTTTTGAAAAATCCTAAGGAAAAAGTCGTAATTCGAGGTTTGGCTCTCGCCTATTTCCTCCTTCAATATTGGACCAATTTAAAAGATATTTCATAAACTGAATACGAAGGATATATGCTGTGTCTCTGCTTTTCTTTTTTCATTAAGTTTTGTCAAATTTTTATACTAGGCCTCTGTTGACTGCGGTTTAAATCGGCATTTTTTGAGGGTTCTAGTGCTTATAAAGGCGAAAGTTTGTGTGAGTGTGTTTATATGTTTGATACTTCTTCACGCACAAACGGCTGAACGGATTTGGATGAAATTTGGCACACAGATAGTTTATAACCAGGATTAACACATATGCTTTTTATTCCGATATTCCAACGGGATCGACACTTACGCGTGTGAAACCGCGGGGCGCAGCTAGTGTATCATTAAAGAGGAAAACATAGGGACATTCCTACAAGTCGTTATTTATTATTCTGTGAAAAAAATATTGCTTTATGGTCATTAACCAGAAAGAAAACAGGCGAGAGCGTTTCTATGGAGAAACTACCACCCGCATTTCCTCTTAATGTATTGGTGTTGTACCGGTTTAATTAACTATAAATAAATATATAAATAAAATGTCTCTTTTTACCTTACGAAAGATACTGTTTGTTAGAAATGGTATGTTACATAAAGATTTTTCCTCTTGCTTACTTTCTGTAGACATTTGATTATCAGGGTGACGAACATCATCATCATCATTGCCGTTATCCCAATATATTTGGGGTCGAAGTTAGTAATACGCATCTTCATTCCATACAGCTCATTAGCCGTCATCTTAGCGTTAAATTCCATCCTATATAACCTTTTCATCTTGTACACAATCCCATCCATCTTTTCTTTGGATTAGTAATCTACTTATTTTGTAATAGCCATCAAAATTTATTCTGACTTTTCTAGTCACATGCGTCTCTGCCTCACATATTGTCAATTTTTTTTTATGGTCGGTTCGTTTAAACGAAACCGAATCACTTTGCTTACCAATGGTAGCATTTTTATTGCCAAACTGGGCTTATAAATAGATTCGTAATTAATTTTACCTGTGATAGCTGCTTCCATATATATGGGAGGGTACTACCATGCAAAGCTGAATTATATGTATAAGTATGTACAAAAACGGTCCGAAAATAAGAATCAACCAATAGAACCGTCTATTGGCATTTGGCTGATTCTTATTTTCGGACCGTTTTTCCAGTACTGTGAGCCGGTAACCAACGTTTCTACGATTGACATAAGCTGTGTCATGTCTCCTCAGTATATTAAGGTTACGACCGTGACCCGACCTTGTAAGCCAGTTACGTGACTATACGTTGCCGATAACTTATGAACTTACACCTGCGTATTAATACTAGAGATTATAATAAGAATGCGTTTATTTCCACTTTGAATCGGATAAAAAACGTGTAAATTACGTGATTATCAGTTCTTTTTTTATTTTCATTGCATGTTGTAAAATAATGTTATTGAATTAAACTTGCATGAAAGATAAGGCGCTTTATAAACTACTGGGATTTGATACGGATTTCATAATACTTACAGCTGATGTAATTTTTAGTGCGGAGCTGCCAAAAGGCTTTTTATAAACTACTGGGATTGGCTTAACTATTGGTATTTGTAGAAAATGGCTTAATTTTGTATTGTTTAGTGGATTAGGTAGTTAGTCTACATACAATGTTTGCGTTATTTAGTAACCCGAATAGCTAACAGAATCCTTTAATCCACGATGTTAATAGTCGTACTTGAAAATAATACCAATGGCTGCTGATATTCTGATAAGTATGTTTTCACTCTACGGGTGTAATCCACGATTTTATTAGTCGTACTTAATCAAAATAATTCCAGCTTAAACCAATGGCTGCTGATATTCTGATAAGTATGTTTTCACCCTACATGTGTCCATTATCTAAACGACGACGTCACTTAGAAACGTAAGTTAGGTTCACGTTTAGCGGTCCTAAGAGGCGGGAAAATAACTTGACGGGTCATGACTTGGTATCTTGAGGCTTAATCTATACCTACTTAATATTATAAAGCTGAAGAGTTTGTTTGGTTGAACGCGCTAATCTCTGGAACTACCAGTCGGATTTGAAAAATTCTTTTTGTATTTGATAGCCCAATTCTTGAGGAAGGCTATAGGCTATTTAACATCACACTATGACCTTTAGGAGCCGAGCAAAAAGAAAAAAAGTCAGAAAGAACGACGAGACGCGACGGGGTGGGTCGGAGTAACAAGAAATTTCACGCGGACGAAGAAGCTAGTTAATCATAATTCCTATAATCATAATTAACAACGCCTACCGATTCTAATTGAATGTTGCATTTTCACGACTAACCACTGTTTTCACAGCACCTCATCATCATTATCAACCACAGCTCGACTTCACTCACTCTTGTGCCAGCCTCAAGGCTCGTACACACAGGCGCGACGCGACACGCGACACAAAGGCACCGCAAGTCGCGCATCGAGCGGTGCCTTTGTGTCGCGCGCGATTCGCGTCGCGCGTCGCGCCTGTTTGCAGGAGCCTTCACCCAGGTTTTGCCCGCGATAGTAACCATGTCGTCCGTCCATCCGCCCCGGACGCACGACACCTCATCTTCCAGTCGTTGGACGCCACTCGGTCACTGCCTTACTCCACCTGTCATCACTGCGCCCTTCCAGGTGTCCTGCCCAACTCACAAGTAACCAGGATCGTCGGGTATAGTTGAAGTTTAGTAAGAAACCGTAGTAGAAGTTTTTGAATTAAATTTTATTTGATACATGATTTATTTGTTTTTATATTAATTTAATTTATTTTATCTTTCTTTTAGTGACCGTAAGTCTTCGGATCCCAACGTTTAGAACTCGGTCTATTAGCCTTATGCGAAGCATGGATCGGTCCATGGTTTTCTGTGCAATTCTCAGCTTGTACAATGTACAGACTCCTGCGTTAGCGTCCACGTCATGGTGGGTAGAACACATTGGCTATAGAGACGGGACTTCAGAAATTGTGAAATTTTAGCTAAACTCAGAACGTCGCGTCGTCTAGTTTTCTAAATTACACACCTACATACTAGAAACATTAATTAACATTTCAATGGCGAAATTAATGTTTGTAAATACTTCAAAATAAAACCTCAATGCGTATTACTGCATTTGCTACTGTAGACTAAACAACTAGTGCATTATGCAATCGGTACACTTATGTATACTTTTTGTAACTTTCACATACCATACACTGCATTTGATGACGAATGAAGGATCCTACAAACAGGCGCGACACGCGATATAATCGCGCGCGTCACAAAGGCACCGCTTGTTGCGCGACTTGCAGTGCCTTTGTGTCGCGCGCGATTTTATCGCGTGTCGCGCCTGTTTGAAGGAGCCTTGAGTCTTTGCTTGCGATCTTTAGGGTTCTCTTACACCTCCAATCACTAAATACATTCAGCACTAAACGTATTAAAGACATCATTGTATCTCTGTCAACTTCAAACGATTGACAGAGAACGATGATTTCAATTCGTTTAGAGTTCAATTGTTTTGTGATATTTTGGGCCCGCGTGGTGAATTTGGGCCCACTCCCTCTCACAGAGAGGAGGCCTGCGTCCCAGCAGTGGGAACAATATAGGCTGATAATGCTATTTGTGGTGTACTTACCTATAATCTAAAAATAGTTTTTTAACATTCCTCGACTTTGTCATTACTTTAGCATTTTAAAACTCTCCAATCCGTACTTTTTTCTGAAAACCCGTAAGTTCAGTATCCAAAAAAAAATTTAAACCGCAGCCTTTATATGCCTTAAATTTAATTATTATATATTCTTGATTATCAATGGACTGTGACCTGTTAATTATTGATATCATTTGCAGTTAATCAGATTGTCCTTTACATAACTCCTTATCGTAAGCAACTAAGCATGATAAAAATAAACCGGCATTTAGGCAGAGGACTCGCGAAATGACACATTTCGTGAGTCCTCTGCCTAACCCTTTGAGGATTAGAGGCGTGATGTAATATTATATATAAAAAAAAACATATTCTAATAATCTTAAAACATTTATCGTACAACGTTACGTGTGAAGGACTCGAAGAACAACGTAAAGTAAGTAACAAAACGTTTTGTAAAGGAAACATTGTTTAATTTATATCTTTGTTTTACACGGAAACACATCCGTTGTGATTCATATGTTTCTTTTGTTTGTTTTCAAATACTGTATCAATATTACTTACTTAATTATTTGTGGGACAAGCCGTGTGTGCCCGATGATATTTCCCATTGACAACTGCTCAGGTGCCTAAAGGGGATGACATAACCAGGGACTCAAACTGTAACCGTTATTATGTGTTTTTAACACTGTTTTACTACTACTGTTTTTTTTGTGTTTGTTGTTTTTTAACTTCTAAATGTAACAGATAAAATAATGTTACAGAATCAAAGTGTAATCTTTTATATGTGTTAATAAGTGTAACAGAAATAAGCATTTGTAGCGTATAATTTCACGTTTGTAATTGGTGTTTTTTTTGTTTCCTGAAATCATCTGCCTAGCCTTTTCCCAACTATGTTGGGGGCGACTTCCAGTCTAACCGGATGCAGCTGAATAGCAGAATTTTACATGGAGCGACTGCCTATCTGACCTCCACAACCCAGTTACTGGGTAATAAGATACCCCTTGGTAAGACTGGTTGTTCGGCTTTCGAGCTTCTGACTACCCGTAATGACCGTCAAAGATCCACGATTGACAAGTCGGGACCAACGGCTTAACGTGCTTTCCGAGGCACGGAGGGGTCACGGTATGTAAAGATAGTCACCCATCCACAGATCAACCGCGGCAAGCGTAGCTTAACCTGATCGATTTATTTATTTTCCTGAAATTAAATATTGAGGAAGAATTTAATGTTTAGATTGCAACAAGAGTATCAATGGTATCAGTAGCTGTATATTAATTAGCAATGCATGAGGGCAACAATAACACATCTTAATTTAATCTTTCAACCAGGCGCGCCCGCTGTGAAAATACTCCTTCAATAACACTGGACTGCATGGTTGACGAACGTATTTAATAAATATGGAGACAAGTGGGAATGTTTTCTTTCTCAGTATTTAAAACCGTGTAAAGTATCGCAAATGTTGACGCAATCGACAAATTGTTTCTCACACAACAAAGCTCAAGTTAATAGTAATAGTAAGTAATTGGACTCAATCGAGACATTAACCGACCCGATTGTTCGAACTCTCCCATATATTCTGACGATATTCATATTAACCTTGACAATATAAATGTCGTCAGAAATATACTACTACTAGATACTGCTACTAGTGGCAAAGTAATAACAGTCGCATAGGTCGATAAATCAGGTTATATACGCATGCCGCGAGGGGTCCGTGGATGTTTGACAATCTTTACATACCGAGACCCCTCCGTGCTTCGGAGCCGTTGGTCCGGATGTCATTCGTGGATTTTTGACAGTCGTTACGGCTCGTTGGAAGTCCTATAGTCTGACAACCAGTCTTACCAAGGGGTATTGCGTTACCCATTTTGTGGGTTGTGGAGGTCAGATAAGACAGTCGCTCCATGTAAAAAAGCTGAATACCAGAAAGTAGAGTAAGTATTCAGATGCATCCACTTTGACTTGAAGCCGACTCCAATATTGTTGGGAAAAAGGCTATGCAGACGATTCATATTAACCTTGTCGGCTGGGTGGTGAGTGATTACAGCATTACATGTTCGGGTCATGGGATGCTACTAATTAAGGACGGCGAGAACATCCCAAAATATCCGAATACGGGCACAAGAATTAACAGGTGTTTGTATGTTTTTGTGCGTAATTATTGTTATTGGCTACGTAGATGTAAATTGTCTTGAGAACGGAGATGATAATTACAGCTACAGCGGGCACAAAGTACTTATCTGCCAGCACAACGTAATTTCAGTGGTTAACTCAACGTTCGAAGGTCGTAGAAGAGGAATCATTTTCTATATGTGTGTATCCGTGTGCTTCCGGACGTCCCCTCATAGCTCATACATAAGCTACTTGACTGATTTTGACACATGTGTTGTCATCTGATCCGTTCAATCATTCTGTTAGCCTGAGTGTCAAGAGCGTCGTTTTCCGTACTACTTTTTATTGGGATATGTATAAATGATAATAATTATGTATTTAAACAAACGAAAGTAGAATATGTAAATGCTGTGGAAATGCGTTCCTTGCGAAGCATGTGTGGTGTGACTATGAATGTTAGGCTAAGTAATGATGTGATAAGGCAACTGACAGTGCGGTTTAAAAGAAGATGTAGTGACGAAGATTGAAAAGAGTATGCTTAGATAGCTTGGTTGTGTTGAGAGGATGAATGAAAGGAGACTAACAAAAGGTAATTTACAGGGCAAATGTGAGTGGAAGCGCCGGAAGGGGACGCCCTAGAAGGACATACAGTGACTTAGTGACCTTACCGGTGATGTTCTTTAGATA